>OZ010787.1:498061774-499430779 GCA_963932465.1 Maratus speciosus | reverse complement strand
ACATTGTAATCGGATTTAAATCAGTATGTAAAATTTTAACTTCGATCGGACATTTGAAAGTCAGTTAGAGTTCGAGTACAAATTTTAAACTGGAAAGACGATCGTTGCAAGTTAAATAAAACCTTATGAAAATAACATAATTTTTGTTAAAAAAAATCATAGTCTCAAATCCTTACAAAATACAACATATGTTAAAATACAATTATTTTAACTAATCTGAAACTTAACTTATAAAGTTTACTCAATCGTAATAGTTATACGATTTCTTTCAAACCCCAGATACCTTAAAATAAGTTTAAGTACTTTATATGCGACCCCTGAAAGCACGGTCGAAATCATCTGTTTTGAGATCCAAAAAAGTGGTATAATTCATGCATTTCAAAGTTTCATAACTCGGTCAATTTTAATGTTAGATGAATGGGACTTTTTCTGTCTTTCTTGTTAGTGTCACAGTAAATTTTTACTAAATATCACTTATAGGACCGGGGGACCGTATAAAAATTTAAATCTCGTAAATTTTTAATAAATGTGTTTCTTGACCCAAATCGCTTAAAAATAATAAAAATTAAGGTAAAGAATTAAAAATAATTCTTTACCTTATTTAAACCACTTTTGTAATTAGAAGTATGCATCTAGGACCAACGGTTGCGAAAATAAAGGTCGGTCAGGTTATACGTGGACACACGGTATAATTAAATGACATTTTACATCGACATTTTATCTTTTGATTAAAACTATTTTCCTTTTATAACAAATGTGTTGTTTTATTGACAGGGCGGAAATTTAATCAATATTTTGAAAAATTAATACTTGAATTGTTATACGTGTTTATTTCATGTCGTTTTAATCGTTTAACTTGAAACAACATCCATGTTTCCATGTAATTTAATTTTATCAAAATTTGTGATAATTAATTGCCACAGTAACTAAAAATGAACCTCGGAAAGGAGAGAATGTTTTTGTTCATATTAAGCGGATTAACTTTTACTTTTGTTAGTTATTAAGAAATTACGATTGTTTTGTTTCTTAAAACAACATATGCAGAAACAATCGCATCATGCTCATTTTAAAGAAGTACAACATATAATAAATACAATGTATGCCAGAATTATATAATTAAATTATTATTTTTTTATGAAATTGAATAAGTTGCATGTAGAAACCTCAAATTAAATAAATAAGAGATTCATCAAATGAATTTTCTGGTTCGAAACGTGATTAACATGGGTCAAATTAATCCACACGTTACGGAAGATTAGTTAGACCATGGCAGCTACTATATCAATATTCTTTATTTTATATTTTATGAGACATTTGGCAGATTTCAAAATGCACTTTAAATGATTCGTTTTTGAACTATCTCATCTTTTTTTTTTTTTTTTTTAAATAAAAATACATTATTTTTCACATATATTTGATACGAACAGAAAAGTTGAAAATACTTTATGCATTATATTTTTTGAAAATATAATTTGAATTTCAAAAGATGTTGCCAAATGGCATTTAAAACAACCAATTTTTTTTATTAATATTAAATGGGACATTTCATAGATTTAAAATGCAAATTAAACTGTTGTAGTTTTGAATTATCCCACCCATATCTGTTTATACAAATACATTATTATTATTATTATTTTTTTACATATTTGATATAAACAAACAAACAAACAAAAAATAAAATTTTCTATGCAATAGATTTTTCTTTTTATAATTTGAACTTCAAAAGGGAATCAAATGACACTTAGAATGTATATGGGGCATTCTCACAATCTTTTGACATTTCTATATTTTTCTGTCCCTGAATAATAATTTTTATTTCAGTACATATTCTTGGGGATTTTTTATTTCTTATACTGGAAAACATCCCATTGCATGACTGCATAACAATATTAACGAGATAAGTAAGTTTGAACGATGTTGGGGGTCCAAATATACCACGAAATACCTATACCGTCCCGTGTCCCTGATACTGATTTTTAAGTTTGGAGCTGTCTGTATAAAATTGTTTCAATAAAAATAATTAAATGCAATTTTTTTCCGAAACTGGGACTATTGTTTTATATAAATATGTAGCAAAAAATTAACCTGCACACATTTTTAGGGTTGTTATTAGACTCCAAATGCAGATTAAAAAGATGCATTTTTGCGCAATTTATTTTTATAAAAATACATTTAAAAATAGGCATGTTTGATGTGAACAAAAAGTTGAAAATGCGCTGTGGAGTATAATTAAAAAAAAAGAAAAAGTTGTACGTCAAAATGTAGTTAAATGACATTGCGGAAAGCTAAGCTATTTCTTCAGTATCTTAAAAGACATTTGATAGATTACAAATGCAGAGTAAAATAATTCATGTTTAATTCACTTTTATTAAAATAGATTATTTTTCAAAAATACTTAATATGAACCAAAAAGTTGAAAATATGCAATAGAATTACTGTTTCTATAGTTTGAATTTCAAAAGGTATTTAAATAGCATTTAAAATGATAAATTTCAAATGCAGAATAAAAGAATTAATTTTTAAATTATTAATTTTTATTAAAATGCATTATTTTTTAAAATATATGTGATAGGAACAAAAATGTTGAAAATACTCTATGGGATAGAATTTTCTTTAATAGTTTGTACGTCAAAATGCAGTTAAACAACATTACGAAAATCCAAAGCATTTCTCCAATATCTTATAAGACATTCAATAGATTACTAAATTCAGAGTAAAATAATTCATGTTTAAACTATTAACTTTTATTAAAACAGATTATTTTTTTAAAAATACTTAATATGAACAAAAAAGGTGAAAATATGCAATAGAATTCTTATTTCTGTAGTTTGATATTCAAAAGGTAGTCAAATAGAAGATAAAATGATAGATTTCAAATGCAGATTAAAAGAATGAATCTTTAAATTATGTATTTTTATTAAAATGCGTTATTTTTCAGAATATATTTGACATGAACAAGAATGCTGAAAATAATCTATGCAATATACTTTTTAAAAATAATTTAAATTTCAAAAGTTGCCCAACAAGTTACTTGATGTTTAGATAATTTATACATAATTATGTAGCATAAGAATATTTATCATACCTTAACAGTCTTTCATTTTTATGATTTAACTTTAAATTAATTTTATTTTAAAATTTGAATTTCATCTATTTTGTAACACCACTTTTCTATTGAAAATTCATTAAATAAGTTAGCTCAGAGAAACGCTGTAACATAAAATGGAATCCTTTGGGCACTGAATTAAAATTCTGAGTTACATGCTTTTCAGATTTTACAGTTTACTCTAATCATTTAGAAGTAATATTAAATATTAAATATAAATTTGAGAATTTTGCATTTTCTTAGCCGTAAAATATTACAACACTTTAATTATGAACAGTTAATTCTAATCGAAATCCGTTTATTTACTACATCGGATGCATAATGATTTAAGAAAGGTAAGAAAAAACAGTTATGAGAAATAATGAGTTATTTAAATACTATTTCAAAATCTAAATTGGCTAATTCCTGACACATTCATATTTGTTCGTAAACACACTGAAAAAAAAATGAAGTACTCAAAAATGAGTAAATCGATGTATCTATATCAAATTAAGTATGTTTGGATCAAAAATGAACCTATGCTTTCTCAATTTTGAAACATCGCATGTTATCAAACCCAAACAAAACAATAATTTTGTAACCTGTAATGTTTTATTTTATTTATGGTGGCATAAAAGATGTGCATGATGATTTAGATATTAAATTATGTACAGTATTTTAAAATAATTTAAAAGTGCTTACAAATAAAGCTCTTGTTATAAAAATATTCGATTTGGGTTTCTTGCTAATAATTTTGCTGTCTTTCTTGATAATAAATCAAACGTTTTTTTGTTAATAATTTTGAACGGAAAATAAATGTTTGTACATTTTTACTTTCATTTGTACGTCCAGGGGGGCAGTACATAACGATTCATATTTGAACGCAATCATGGGATCAAAAATGAGTACATGTGTTTCTCAATTTTGAGTACATTTGGATCGGAGCTATTTTGAGTATGTCATATATTTAAAATTGAGTACTTTGTACTCAATTTTGAGTACCCATTTTTTTCAGTGCTCGTGAGATTGGCAGGTATTCTTATTTATAAACGATGAAATCGAATATTTTTTCATTTTTCGATATATTCAACAGGTCTTTCAGAAAATGCTCTCGATGTTAATGTTTTGAACATGTCTTTGGGCCATAGCCCGATAAATGTCGCTGCGAGACAACGATTGCTTGTAACCCAAAACGTAACCACACAATTATCGAGAAAAAAATTACTATTTCATATAACTTCAACAGTCTTACTCTAGAATAGTCCGTATATTTGTCAGAAAATTTCGCGGGAGAAAATATTATTTAAAAACACATTTAGAAATCTTTTCACTCTGTTTTACTTAAACTTAATTTTTAATAATATTCTTTTTGATATAATGAGTTTCAAACTGCTATTTATTGCATATTATTTTTATTGTTACAGGTTTCTTATTTCAAACTGTTTTTATTATTTCAAAAAGAAGAAATTGTGAACATTACTACCCGATTGTTGTGACCTCATTTCCATTATAGCACTGGCAGGCACGAAAATCCTCAATGCGAAAATAAGTATTGATTCTTATAGATTTCACTTACTGAGTCAAAAGAAAGAAATGAAATTACTGTATCGCTTACAGTTTTTTAGGTGGAAAACTTGCCTTTAAAATGGAGGTGTTTTATATCTTACTAAAGCAAATATCGATATTTTGCCAATAAGAAAATGTATTTAATAATAGGTAAATTATCTATAAGTAAATGTATAGCTATAGCAGTAAAGATACAATAGCAAAAGAAATGAAAATATGTTGATGGATACTGTCTGACACGAAAGGGGGGTAGCGGATTAATGCCCAAGACAAATGACAACAAAATAGATTTTCGTCATAAATTTTACCGATTTTTTATATAACACAGTGAAACGAGCAAATAACTTTATTTTTTTCAATTTTATTTAGCATTGAAAATTAAAATAACTGTCATTATTTACTATTATTATAATACAGTTTCTAGAAGAAATGGTATGTGCTCGGTGATTTGGGAGGCTTAAAAGTTTTTTTTAGGACCTGTGTAACCTCTTCGGACCGGAGAATAGACCATGTCGAGGCTACATAAATATCATAAATACCCATTAATTGTTTTTACATAAAGAGGGTCTTTTGGGGGTAACTCGTAAGAGGTTATATGAAGAATGGTAAGTGATAAAGGTGGTAAATGAGACAATCATCATTTTGAGAAACTGAGCTGTAAAGCTCCAAATATCTATTTCCCATTACCTTTATCAATTAAAATCACTGTGAGTATTAGGCTTTTATAAACAGTAATTAAACAGATGATAAAGGACCATTGATTATCTTCAATTATTAATAATAAATAAATTAGTTAATTTAAATGACATTTTTATCACATACCACCTTTATCATCTGAGCTCTCCGTGTTATATTTTCGCAAATATCGCTATAAAATCGTAAATTAGCTGTGAAGAAACAATTCTCTCTTTTTTTTTCAGTGCAAGTAATTTTAATTAACACAAAATTAATAAACAATAAGTGTAAAATATTAATAAAACTTAATAAATACAAAACAGAATTTCAAATTTTTTATTTTAAAGGTACTAATATAGCCTATTATTAACGTTCTTAATGTTCTATTTGTTTTTTATTGCAATTTTTATTATTACTCCAACATGAAGTAGCCTGAACAAGATATTTTAAGAAATTAGGAGAGGCAATTCGTCAAAAATTTAATTACTAAAATTTTAAAATTCACTTTTTGTTTATTATTGAATAAATGCTAAAGAATTTATATAAACGAAAATGTTATAGCATTATTGTTAAAATCATTTTTCCAAAAATATTCAGGAAGTCAAATTCGGTTACATGTTTTAAAATATTTCACATATTTTATTTTTAAAGTTTGTTTTATATGTGCTGTCAGTAGTCATATGGCAAGTAAATTTATCTATCTAGTTAGGTTCGATGGCATTCCTTTTCGTGAAAAACATTTTAAGTTAAAAGAAGTAGAAAAAACATAAAGAATCACACATTTAAATTAAAATAAATAAGAAAAAAATGCAATTTAACAAATTACAACGACCATTTGGAAAATGATTTTTTCAAAGACTAAAATTTACGACATAAAAAATCGCACGGAGTTGATCATACATTACGTACGCCATGGATTACATTTTTCGGTACTGTAAATTTTTAAACTTCTACGGAGCTGGTCATACATTACGTACGCCATGGATTAAACATTAATATTCCTGGACCAATTTTAAATGAAATTTCATTCTTAAACTTCGAAACATCCCACAATATTACTTTTTACACCGTCGTATAGAGAAAAAAAATGTACTTTTAAATGCAATTTGTTTGAAAGCTGTATCTCAATTTGTTTCTGAGTTATTATTATTATTTTGTAGTTTTTATTACTTTTTTGTCATAGTGGCAACAGAAGTATCCATCTCTGTTGAAAGTAAAGGGAAAATACAGATTACTGTATAGACCAATCAGAAAACGAATAAAATGCGGGATTCAACTAATAAAACGCTTCAGTTATGTTTTTGATTTTCTATCCTGACCGAGGACAATAACCATTTTTCCAAATGGTTAAAAAATTATATTCTCCAAGTAAACACATGTACAGAGGTAGGAAAATTGGACTTTGCCCAGGACGCGAAATTTTGTTGGTTGGCTCTGCGACAGTGAAACTGAAAGAATTAATTTTGATTATTATACTACAATTTAATCATTTTCAGATAAATATTTCTCCAAAGTTTTTTTTTTTTTTTTTTTTTATATTTCTTATATTTCAAAATGCAAATAATTCTACATTGTTCAAGTGTGGAAAAAGTGCCTAATATGCAGTTTTGACACTTTAGCCAATTTTTATTGACCACGCGAAAATTTCATACGGTTTTGGAAGAATTAAATCGCAGAACAGAAGGAATATCAATAATTCAAATTCATTTTTGTAGTTTTTAATGATCTAAAAATTACAAGATGAACTGCACTACTCAATTTATCTCTTAATATTTCAATATGTTCTTCTAATTTTTCAACAACTACTTCGTATAATTTGAGTTATATTTCATGAAATGAATTTGCATCGCAGAATAACTACAATAAAATAATCCATTATACCATTTTATCTTTTGAAC
Source organism: Maratus speciosus (assembly GCA_963932465.1). Classification (NCBI taxonomy): domain Eukaryota; kingdom Metazoa; phylum Arthropoda; class Arachnida; order Araneae; family Salticidae; genus Maratus; species Maratus speciosus. Next base: position 499,423,555 of record OZ010787.1, on the reverse strand, counting down.
AAATTTTTTTTTCTCTGCAGAAAATTTTATTTGGTTTTTAAGAATAAAATCACGCATCTGATATCTATTATTAAGAAACATGTAAATCAAACAACAAATTTACATTAGCACAAAAATTCGACTGTGCGCCGGGCACAAAAATCTCTTATTGAGACTCTAAGATACTGTAATTGAAAGAATAAGTTATGAATACTGAATTAACTTTTCATCAGTATTTGATAATTATTTTTGCGCTACAATGTTGTTACAAAATTCATATAGTACATCAAAATGCATTTGCATTACTTAATAGTGAAAAAGAATGCACTCAATATGTCGTTTTGACTTTTGAATGAATTTTTGTTAGGTACAAGAAAATTTCATTCGGATTAAAAAAAAAAAAAAAAAAAAAGAAAAAGAATATTTTTTAAAATAATTAATATTCAGAAATATTTAATCCCCCAACCAAAGAACAAATTTTCATTGCCACTAAAATTGAATCCTGCACTAATTGGGCACGAAAATATCTTAGTATGGCTCTGAGGCAATGTAATTGAAATTATAAATTGTACGCTAAAATTTCATCAGCCTTTGATAGTTTTTGCGCTATAATTGTTATACATTTCCCTTCAATCATTAGGGGAGACTGGGCAGGGTTGGCCAATTTTTTACAAAATTATTTTTTATTTTTTAAATATTGAACCTAGAATAAAGTTTCATGTATCATTTTATGCCTTATAGGGTCAGTTATCAAAATAAAATTGCGGCATAAGTGTAATACATAAGAAACTTGAAAAAAATGATTGATTTTAATCATCAGAAAATAATGGGTCAAGGCTTCTCACATATGGGAGGCTTGAGCCACTTTATTTTATATAGAAATATTTGTTAAAAGAAGTAAAATCAGTTAAAAAAGGCTAAATAACTTTATGATACATGGTTTAATTATTATAAAAAAGTATTTAAGAAAATGTGATGCGTAAAAAACCTGCTTAGACGGAATTCAAGGTACAGAAGAAAAATTCCGTTTTAAACACCCACTTTTTGTGACACTTAACCTGGCAGCACTAGTTGGTACAGAGTTTGGATTCATCTCATTGTGTTCATCTTGATGAAATTTGTCTTGCATACCTTCGTAAAGTGTTTTGATCAATGTTATGTTCTTTTGCAGAGGCATGAACACTTAACATTTCTTAAGGCTGCTGTTTCATCCTTTCTAGTCTTTTCTATTCTTTCTATTTACCTACTATTGGTACTATTTAAGTGAAATAAAAGTTCCTATCAACTTTCTAATTTAAATTTCATTAAATATCTTTTATTGATTCTGCATCAATTTTTCACATCTTCCTTTAGGCAATTTTAAACATTTTTCTTTCTATCACCCTATTTTACTATAGCTTTAAAGAATAAATATACATTAATTTAGAAATTTATCCATTAACCCTCCATTATGTAAGTGTATAATAAAAATATTTTCAAAAACACTTAATTAAGGGAGCATTGACCACCTAGTCAACTCTCCCTCACATTGTCAAGCCTCCCCACATAACCACTTTTTAAAGTATAGCACATGGTTATGTTTAGCCTAATTTATTGTACAATATTTATGGCTGGAATGAAAGCTTAATATTTCTGCATTATTTAAAATCTATTTACTTAAATTTCTATGATATATTTTATCTGAGGAAATCTTACAAAATGTTTCTAAAAATATACACTTTTTAAGCTGAAAACACTTCACAATTTATTTTTCCACACCTGTTTCAATTATTTGCATGAAACAAAGACTATTTTTTGAACATTTCAGTAGCTTTGGTTGCCACCTATTTACAAAACTCTGAAATTCTTTTAAATATGAAAACTGAGGTGTGATTCAAGTCTCCCCTATGGTCATCCATTCCCAGTCTCCCCTATATCAAAATGCATCTACATTAAGCAATGTAAAAATTATACCCAATAATCCATTTTAACTGTTTTCTCGGTTTTTGTTTGCTGTAGGAAATATAATTTTACTTTTTTAAGAATAAAATCGTGCATTTTTTATCATTCTCAAGCAACATGAATGGAATTATAATTTCCAGGGTAATAAATTAACATTTCTGTACAGAAATACCTATAGTATAATTAATCATGTAGCTCAATTTATTATTTAAGGCATATTGAGTGAAATTTAATGAATATAATTAAAATCAATTAAAACCAATCTGTAAGTCATGTACTTCTCTATATCGCAGCTCCTACAACTATTACTTGTAGATTGTTATACCAATTAGGTCAAACCATTAAGTACTTGAGTGTTTATTACAACGTTACACGATGTTTAGGTAAATGGACTTCCTACCAGAGAAACGTGTATATTAAGTATTCCTGAGTCTTACCTAATAGATTAAATTACGCAGCTAACTACATGATTATAAGCTCTACATGTGCGTTAAATTCAACAGGTATTTCCTAAGCTACACCAGCCGTCTTTATGATCGAGAGAAAGGTATGTTATCTTGCATAAAAGCGAATTTTATTGAGTTACATTGTACTAGAAAAGATTTCATCATGTTTCTACTCCTATAGAAATTTAGTAAATACTTACAATATCCATGAAAGTGTTTTAGAAAGTGGATGTTGATATTATAAATATTTTAATATTTAACCACAAGGATGTTAGTTAGGTCTTATTTATGACAAATCACCCCAAATTATTTACAATGAATTCTACAATATAGCATGTAATTTATACTTCCGGATCTTCATGTTCAATGGTAGTTATTATTGAAATGCCAAAAGTTATAAAAGTCTTAAAGATTGTCATTTTGAAAGTTTTAGACACAATTTAAAGGAAGAAACCACATATTTTAAAACGGTTCTCGGAAAAATACCCCCTCTCCCCCCCGATCAATAACGCGAAAATTTCTGACATGTTAACTGAATAATAACTGAGTCATGACTGAACTTAAAGGCATGAAATTTTCAGGTATTATTACAGAAGTTATTTGTGATCGAACAGTTTTTCATTCTCCAATAAATGAATTACATTTTGAGTTATAAGCGATTGCTTTCTTGGGACGGTTTGTTTAACTTTCATAAATTTCAGTCATAAGTAGATGTATGTATATTTTTGCCACTGCGTACAGGTTATGTTGTATCATAATTTTATCACAAACGGGTAAACTTAAAGTTTTATCTTGAAAAGCGTATTTATATTTTTAAACTTATTTTTCCCTTTTTGTCATACCACGTATATAAAAAGTGTTAAGTAATTTTTGACGTAACAACTGAGAGAAACAATGCAGTAAAGTGCCAATAAAATCTTTTATTATACTGTTAACAATATGCAACAAACTGTCCGGTCATCCAACCGTTTTTATAGATAACTTTTATTTGACCATACTATGAAACCTCCTCATTGGTCAGAATAGGGATAAATTACGATTATGTGACCCTTAAAAAAATGGGTTGCCTCTCTGGACAGTCTGGGGCAGATTTTTGACATTGTACAGAACATAAATATAAAGAAAAAGCCGTAAAACTTTACGTTATGCATATTGCACGCGATAAATTTGCAATAAATTTGTATCTCCCTATTTCAAGTATTTTTAATTAATTTTGAAAAACTGTTTTGCTAAGGTTATGATTTAACATTATTTTTTCCATATATAAGTTTTAAATGTTGAAAACAATCATCATTTCTAAGAAATACGAAGGTACAGCAAGAGTACTGTCTAGACTGAGCAAAAGATGATCTTCTAAGAACATTTTGGACTTCAATATCATCATGTTAAGTAGAGTTTAAAATGTGGATGCAAATCCTAATGTCACCATATGAGGAAGAAGAAAATATAAAGTATGCAAGGATCGCACAAAATTGCCCGATATTTGAAACTTTGCTATCATTGGACATTTCATGCTTTCTTCTTCCTGATGTGATAACATTGGACCCGCGTCCATTGTTGTACCGAAGTGAACTCATTTAGTTAAAACTCGTGAGTTTGACTCACTTTCTGCGAATTTTGAATTGAGTTTCATTCATTTTTTGAAAAGCGAGCTTGAGTTACACTAAAGTAAATCTGCATTTAAGTCAAAATTAGAACTCACTCTGAATAAATTTTTTCACAATTTCTTGACAATGTTTACGACGTTAAAAACACGCATCAAATACATTATAAATATTCCACACAACAATATAAAATCTTAATTTTCTATATTAGGATTTTTTTAATAAAAAGAAAACTTAATTAACCCCTTAACCTACAACTAATTGTGAGACACGTGGTCTTGTATTCGGGCCAAAACTGATTATCACGGGCCTGGTCCGTAGTACATCAGTCGGTCCACATGTATATATTACGTATATGGCCCGTGGTGCGACGTTCGGGGTTTGTAATTTTCCCCCAAAAAACAGCACAGACCAGGCTCGTGATAGATTCTTATTATCTCTTTGTATTATAATCAGTTAGTCACATTTGCACTTTGAAATATATTTTCTTAAATATTAGGGAAGTATCCCCACAAGATGGTTTCAAAAAGATTTTGTGATGAGAACAGTGAGAGTTATGTTGATACTTCTACTGCCGAAAATCACAGTCGTGACATTATACGTTCTGTACGAAAAAAGTGCAAGCGATTAGTTATTGATTTATGTTATATTTTAGGGACTGAAGATAAATCTTTTGTGGTATATCTACCACAATTATTACATTAGGTTGTAATTACTTATCAAATATTCAACAAAATTAACCCAGTTGTATTTGCCTTCCGTACGTCCTGTGCGTTTGGTACAACTTAGGACCTATTTGCCACAATATGGAATGGCTCGAAGGCTGCGCGAACATTTTTACGTTTTGGGGCCATCCTGTATTGATTTAAATCGCAGGTTAAGGGGTTAAGGAAACATAATAATTTAGAAAACATATACGTTTCCTTAAAATATCTTAAAAGTATTTAACAATGGTGATTTGTAGTTTCGTTAGTTTCAAAATGATAAATACACGATAGTACATAAACGTAAAAAATAAAGAGATATACTTCATTTAATATTCTTAATGCTAAGACACATTTTGCAAAGAAAATTGCCCTTAGAATTTAACACTAAAAACCAATCAGGCAGCTTAAGATTTTAAGATTAGTTAACACAAATTATTTATAGTAGTTATAATATTTCAATTACTAAAAACGACTTATCGACTCCGAAGGGATTAAAGGTTGATTATTGAACATTACAACGAACGGAGTCGAACTCTGCACCTACAACGTGGTAGAACGACACGCTGACCACTGAGTTACTAGGCTTCATTTCAATTACTCCTGAGTATTTTAAATCTTTTTTCAATACTAAATTAATTAAAGAGATTTTGACATCACGGTAGTGAGTCCAAAAAATTAAGCAAAATAATTATTTCCTTATTCCTCATGATTTTCTTTTTCATATTTAATTTGCTTTAAAAAAAAAGTATCCTTTGTGAATTTCACTTTTTTTTTTTAAGCGAATTTGAATTGAGCGTATTTGTTTTATAAATTTTGAATTTCAAATCGAGCTTAACTAATTTTTCACAAGATGAATTTGAGCTTGAATTAGTGTCTCTTTTGGTGAGTTTGGAAACACTGTCCGCGTCTTACAAGTTCCTCACATTGCAAACTGCATATAAAGGTAATTTATTTGTCAACAAATTGCTTAGCAGTTCACCCTGCCCGGTTTCCAGTAATTATGGCTGCTTTAACTTCGTATTCCTTCGACATGAGCATTAAATGCAATTATCTACAAAAAAATTAATGTTTATTAATTAGAAACACAGTTTTTCAAAATTAATAAGAAACATGTGAAGCACGGCCGTAACAAGTTGGATGCAGGGGGTGGGGGGGGGGAGGGGGGGAGGTTCCGATCCATTCATCCTTAGCATTCTCTTGAGATTCTTCTTGCGCTCATAATGTTTTAATTATAATAGTATATTTATTACTTAAAATATTTTAAGACGTTTTATTGTAAACACAATTTAAAATTGTCATGATATAGAAATACATAAGAAATGCTTAAAACTATGACGGAAACATTTCAGGTATAGTGTTTTACTCATGATAAAGGTATTAAAAATATCAAGAAACCAGATGAACTAGTAACATTCTCTTACCCTCAGCAGGTATTTACCCTTGAGGTAAATATTAACCTGATCTTCCAATAGAAATTGAAAGTTTTCTGAATTATATCATTTTAATTACGGGAAATTTGATAGGATCATCAGACCTTGAGTGTATATAGGCATTTTTTTAAACATGGAAATATAATATACTTAAAGTAGTAGCTTTTTAATATTTGGAAATTTTAAATTATTTTGAATTTATATTTTTTGTATGATTTTTACATCAAATCCAACGATAGGCAGGGGTACATGCCTTCTATCTAAATTCATTCCATTTTAAAGTGAAAAAAATGCACGTGAATTAGCTCCAGCATAAAAAACTTAACACCGACTTTGACTTCATTGTATAGAGTGTAAAAAAAGACAAATGTTTCTTATTCTACGAAAATAAAATGTAACCACAAACAAAAATGTACAATAACCTCTTCCGGGTAACCCATGATTCTGTAAAGCGTTCTTTACCATTAGAAACCCCAGAAACCAATATATTTTACGGATTTTCAGAAAAATTTATAAAAAGAATGTTTCTTTTGCTGCCACTGCTGTTCGGAATCTTTTCCGAGTAGTCTTTAATGTGTATTAATAAGTTTTCTGAAAACAAAATATCAGTTTTGAGGATGCTTTTAATTCTCAATATAACATTTTCAGCTGTTTAATTCAATGTACACTTGGAAGAGTAACAAAATAATCTTAATATTGATGTGAATGTTGATGCTGTTAATTTATCATGTTTGCCAGCAAAACATGTTTTTGAACATGAAAATATTAATATTTTTTAAAGCTTTTTTAATCAATTGCCGAGGATTTTCTCGATAAGGGAATATAAAATGATTGGATGGCTGAAGTATCAAAGAAATATCAGATGATAAACATAAAATCTTAATTTTGGGCGGAATGTAAACCTTTTTTATAGCGAAAAATTAAAAAATCACTGTAAAAATTCCAAATAAGCTTTGAATTGATAGCGTTTGAAAAATCAATATTCCTGGTTGAAAAAAACTGATTAATGCACTATAAAAACTACACGGGAACGTCACTGAAAAACAACGGCAGCAAAAAAATTTTCGTTTTTATAAATGCTTTTTTAATTCTCGAAAATATATTGTTTTCTGGTGTTTCCAAAGATAAAGAACTCTGCTCGGAATCATTAGTAACGCAGAAAAGGTTATTGTATATTTTTGTTAGTAGTTATATTATATTTCCTTAATTATATTTTCCTTATATTATATTTTTTTCCAGCGTAGTTACGGCCCTAAAGAGAAATAATGAAATTGTAAGTTATTTCCAATTTATGGCTAACCCTGTAAAAAGGAAATAATTTTCATGTTGATGGTATTATGAAGTCATTCATGATTCATACATTTCATTCAGAATATTTTTACAATATGTTAATAACGAGTCATTCAGAATTCATATATTTTATTATATATAAATTCTTAGATACATATGAATGCCACTCGAACTTAGTTTTGAATCATAAAATCAAGTTGTTCGTGAAATTTGCTGATTTCATTAAAAGTATAAATCACAAAAATAATTTCATTAATTCAATTTTTAATTAAAATTTTTACAATGCGATAAAACATCTTTAATATTTTAAAGTACTTCTAACACTTTTAATGCGATAGTCTATTATTTCGCAAATATCACAAAACAAACCTTTATAAATATTAATAAAAGAATTACATACACCGAAAAATATTTTAGAATTTTAATTTACTGTATAACACGTACAATAAAATTGAAAGAAGATGATTTCTAGAGCACAATAAATGTTTATTCGTATTTTCTAAAGCATTTATTATCTTTATTTTATACACAAATATAAGATAATTAGAAAATATCAGCTTATTATTATTAATAATATTATTATTAATCTAAAGAATACCTGTTTTGGTTTTAGTTTGTTAAACAAATTTTACTCCGTATCAGACAATTGTTCGTCTTTAAATACAGTCCCTTTGAAAAGGAAGTATAACAACGTTTGCTTTATTATTAAAGGCTGGTACTTGAGACCTACCTTTTTAAGTCTTCCTTACGTACCTTTTTCCCCAAGGTTTCAATAACTCACTTGTTGCATCTCTCTCTATTTCCAGATGAAGAACTTAAGCTGAGAAGAGTTTAGCTGAGGACGCTTCTGCATCCTTTTTGATTCGGTCGGAGGAAAAGCATGTTTTTCTGTGATTCACGCTGATAAATAAGAATGTCAGAGATTAGGAGATAAAGTGATGAATTAGAGAGTAGTGTGGAAACGGAGACTAGTGCTTCATGATTGAATTAAAGCTACAATCACACAAAGCGCTTCACAATATAAAAATAAAGAAAATCGCATTAAATATTTTAAGCTTTGTGCCATTGTTCATTTGTTAGTTTATTTATTGAAGTCTCATAATTTGAGCATTTGTTAGTGTGATACAACAGAAACCTTGATAAAGCTTTATTTAATCAGAGTCGTGATTTTCTTTTTAAATGTTGAAATTAATATTAAATTATTTAGTTTGATTATTTGTTAACACGCCGGCTCGTTCAGGATTTAAAAGATTTAAAAGATCTTAGCGATAAATATTTCGAATCCTTTGAAAAATATTTTATTTTTAACATATTTTGATTAAAATATACTCTTTAAAACATAAGTATAACATAATTATGAATGATTCAAGTCATCTGTATAAAACGTACCATACATACAAAGAGAGCTTTTATGATTCACTACGAAATATTTTAATTAACTATATGAAAATATATGTCAAGTGCCAGTTTTAAATATTTAAAAATAGTTACGTGACGCTGTTTATAAGCTTTAAACATCAATACAATTATATTTACTTTTAAAAGCTGAAGAAAAATTAATCAGTTCACATGAAAATATACACTTAGCAATTTTTGTGTAATTTTTGAGTTTACGATTTCTGGCAAACAAATAAACAGTTCAACCACTTTCCAAATATGTAAGAAATTTTTTAAAATATTTCAATCTGCAACCGAAGTTACCAAAAATAGTTTTATAAAATAATATTATGTATTAAAAATGCGTTGCATTTTCCTTATGGCTGTAATAGGAGAATTTTTTTTGTATGTACGTTGCTTAAAATTATACATAAACAATATCTCTTTCAACAAGATAAAACGCAAATGTTTTAGATGGTTTAATATTCAAAACATTGCTATGCCTTGTATGTTTGTTGACGTGATATACCCCATAGAAATTATTACTACAACACATTCCTATTTTCTGCTTTGATAACTTACTACTAAATGCTTTGATAACTTAATACTAAATGCTGTACGTTAAAGAAATATTAAGCACTAAATATAAAATGCTGTACTTTACAAAGGACTATAAACTCATTTTTACATTTAATTCTTCCTTTACAAAACATACGGGTGTACAGAAATAATTTAATAAGTTAAAAATGTGTGCGCCTATTGGAATATGAATTCTATGAAATCGGAGCAAGGACCTTTCGATTTAGATATTTTTGATCCTGCTATATCGGTCCACTGCCGTTTTGGTTAGCTGCGGTTTGGCCATTTTGGTACATTTCAATTACTCTTTAACGCGATGCATCTATATGGACTGTGAGCAACGAAGAGTTCTTCAAGTGACTTCAGTTTGTGCATGCTATATCAGTAAATGTTTTGAATCGTATGACTCTCTTCACTGTTAAAAATTTTTCTGTGAAATTACAGAGAATCTAGTGGTAATCCATATATCACAAGTCTTATGTAAAATTACGGAGATTAGAAAAACAGAGCTTCTATTAAATAACAGGGAAATCATTGCTAATTTTGCAGTAGACTATGTAAATTTACATTGACAAAAATGTACAAGACTCTGTAAATTTATTGATAAGAATTTGTTTTTCGAAATTAGTGAATTTTGAAACTTCGAAGAATTAGAATTTTTCGAGGATATTTGAACTGCTGTAATTTTTACAATATTTATTTCCAGCCAGCCCGGGATTCGAACCCGAGTCCTATGGGTTAGAGACGAACACCTTACTCACTGTGCTATAGGAGCCTTTACTACTGTATGCAAAGGACGTCCTTTTTGATTCAGTGGGGAAATGTTTTTACTTTTAATTTACTTTTAACATTACCAAGCGCCATGCACATGGTGAATGAAATAACTGTAAAGTTGTAAAGTGGTCGGCGATAAAAATCCCCGTTAACTCCTCAAAGTAGAATTTTCTCTTTCTAAAACATTTAATTTTTTAATAAAGCAATTTTTAAGCCAAATTTTCTTCTTTAATATTTCTAATAAAATTCTAAAAGCATTTTAAAAGTGTGTATTTTGTATTATAGGTTATAACAAAGATAAAAATATCTTTAAATAAAGACACAGAAATACCTACAGGAAATTTCATATAAGAAAAGGGAAATGTCTCTAAAATTATGATCGAGAAACAGAATCGAATGCATTTAACCGAGAAATAGTGTAAATTTACAGAGTCTCTTTTAGGTAGCTTTCATTACAAAAAGCTACCTATTGCAGCCGTTCGGAGGAAAACGATTTCAAAAAATTTTGGTATATTTTCATCGATCCCCCAGACCCCGAAACCACCCTCCGTTCAAAAGTTGATATATATATATATATATATATATATATATATACCCATATATATATATATATATATATATATATATGGCCTTTGTCACACTGTAACTCTCGAATTTATGAACCGATTTGGATGTAATTCGGTATGTGCATAGTACATACCAATGTCTCGACCGAGTTCATTGGCCAGCTTCATCCGCCATTTTGTTTCAAAATGGCAGCCATTTAAAATTTTTAAAAAAATTTGAAATTTGAAATGTGGTACCAAAAAAATTGAAAATGGAAAAATATTTTTTTCTTATGTATTTGACCTTTATACAAAGATTCCGGAGCAGTTTTTGTTTCGTCTATACCTTAAAAAATGGCTGAGTTGTAGCATTTTGAATTTCTAGCGTGGCTGACATTTTGAAACGTCCTGAATTTTGTCACGCGATAAAAGGCGTATTTATGAACCGATTTGGATTTAACTTCGTTTGTACATAGTACATACCAATGTCTCGACCGAGTTCGTTGGCCAGCTTCATTCGCCATCTTGTTTAAAAATGGCAGTCATTTAAATTTTTAAGAAAAAATTAAATTTGAAATGTGGTACCAAAAAATTGAAAATTGAAAAAATATTTTTTTCTTATGTGTTTGACCTTGATACAAAGATTCGGGAGCAGTTTTTGTTTCGTCTATATCTTAAAAAATAGCTGAGTTATAGCATTTTGTATTTCTAGTGAGCATGTGCACAGCAATTACTAAGGTCTCGACAAAGTTCACTGGTTAGCCTCATCCACCATGTTGTCTTAAAATGGCAGGCACTTTAAGAAATCGCCGAATTTGGCAGCCAAATATAAGTTACTTTAAATAAAAGCAGCTTGGATAAAGATGACTAATTTCGCGAAATTCTCATTCATAATGATTTAGTATTGATAAAAATTAGTATTGAACCTCCTATATTCGGTTTCCACTAAATTGGGCTTCGTGTGTTTGAATAATATAAGTTGTCTTTTTTAAAATAAAGAATTTGAAAGCTACCTCTTCCTCCCGGCACTGGCTAGAAGGATTTTTTTTTCTGTGTTTTTTCAGAAATTTTTAACAGTGTTTGATGGCTTTAACTGCTCACTAAAAAATAATTTGCAAACATCTGCTGCACTATAGAAAAAAAAATGTTTCTTGATCTCGTAAGAAGGTAAGCGAAAAAAATAATATAACATTTTCCGAGTTACCCACGATTCCAAATGTTGTTCATATATCTTCAGAAACTTCATAAATCTCACAACCTCATAATTTCCGAAATTTAAAGAAGCATTTCTGAAACAAAAGTTTATTTTGCTGCCCGTAAATTTCGGAAGCGTTTCCGAGTAATTTTTACGGCGCATTACTAAATTTTCTCGACTCAATATCAGCAATAATTCTCCGTATTTGGGATGCTATCAATTCTGAAGTAAACGTTTTGAGCTGCGTAACAAATTTTATGCATGCAAGAGTAACAACAAAAAAATGTTAATTTTACTCTGTTAATTTAGAATGTTTATCTGTTGAACAAGAAATTTTTGGCTTTCACCTGAGTATTGATAACATCTGGGAACTCAATAAATTGTGATGTAGTGCATTGAAAAAAAGGATTAATGCACAGTAAACTACTCGGAAACGTTTCTGAAAATTATGGATCAAGAAAAGGAAATATACTTTCAGGAATGCTTCTTTAAACCTCGGAATTCTACTGCACTATAGAGTTTCTGAAGATAAAGGAACGCTTTTAGAAATTATGGGTAACTCGTAAGCCACGGAAAGAAGAAAAGAGGCATGCATTGTGCATTACTTAAAGCATAATTCCCAGATCGCTCTTTTCAATATACAGATGTCGATGCATGATAGTTTTATAAATCTCTCTAAATTTTTATGGTCCGATAGTATTATAAAAGTTGTATTAAATAATCTTTAATATTAGTCTGAGATTTTCGCCGCATAAATGTCGAGAAATTATATTGTAACTAACCCTTAAATACACCGTTTTCATCATTTGATTGAACATGCGCAGCTTTTCTTTGATGCAATTACTCCAAACATTGATAACATCAGTGTTTGGGCAATCTGTGACTATTCTCTAGTGTTACTTGATAAAATATGAATCCATACAAATAGTAAAAAATGCATTTATTGAAAAAAAAACAGCTCTATGTTATACACGCGAAAGAAACTGGTATGTAGTTGATCAGCTACACCATGCATTGAAGTATTGCATCATGTTCAATCAGTTAAAAGCATATTAGAGTACCTATATTTAAACATTGTGCTATAATGCAAATAGTATGCAAGAATATTCCAATATTATCTTATAATACAAATAGTATGATTTAATATCGCATCGTATACTATAATAATATCGGGATCGAAATTTAATGAACCTCATTGGTCTCGAATAGACTCAAGCATATGTGTTAAGGTTAAGTGGACACCCAGTGTGCTAATACAAAATAGGCTCAGATTAAAATTTTTTAGCCCCAAGCCGTGAAATATGTGTCTGAAGTCATACACAATTGAAGAGCTTTATGGTTTTGATTCTGTTAATTATTTTCTGTTCGAAGAGTGACTTGCACTGTAAATAAAGCTACAAATATTTCTTAATCTACAAAAATATAATATAACCACGAACGGAAATGTACGATAACATCTTCTGAGTTAACCTCGATTTCGAAAAGCGTTCTTTATCTTTAGAAACCGCAGAAAAAAATATATTTACTAAATTTAAAGAAGCATTCATACATAAAAAAAATTCTTTTGCTGCCTCTGATTTTCAGAAACATTTCCGAGAAATTTTTATTGTGTATTAACCAGTTCCGTAACATGGAATATAGGCTGTAAAAAAAAAAAAAAAAAAAAAAAAAAAAAAAAAAAAAAAAAAAAAGAAAAAAAAAAAAAAACTGTTTTCAATAAAAACAGTTTTTTTTTTTTTTTTTGTAAAAAATACGGATTTTGTAATTTTTACAGAAAAAATCTATACATTGAAAAAATAAAAAATCTGTTTTCTGAAAATTAAATGTTTTTGAATTTGAGAATTTGTGAATTTGTGAATTTGAGAGATTGTTTTTTACTGTGTAGGTTTTATGGATGCTGCCAATTTTCAAATAAATATTTTTTGTTCAACAAATACGTTTTGCAGACAAACATGATAAATTAACAGTAATAACAGTAGCATTAAAATTAATATAATTTCATTTCTCTTGTATGTTTAAATTTAATAACACAGCTGAAAATGTTTAATTGAGAATAGGTAGCATCATAGAAACCAATATTACCATTTGAAAAACTGATTAATGCACTATAAAACTACTCGGAAACGTTTAATTTTTAATGTTTAATTCAGACTAAATTTTATAAGCTTGCATGAGAATGCATTGGGACGTAAAAAAAAAAAAAAAAATCTCCCAAATTAACAGAAAAAACTATTAATTTTGGCGCCAGTGGAAAATCGTTTATTTTACAGAAAATATCTGTAAACTGTTCATTAAAACTGTTTTCTTCTTTTAGATATCGATACACCTTTTGAGACATATGCGTAACTTAACTGTTTATCTACTGACGGTACTTATAAGTACCATTAAAATAACTTGTTATAAAATTAATTTAATGCATCGATTAGCTGTATTACAGTTTAGAATGAGTTATAGATACATTACTTTATCTTGTTCCAAAAGAATTATTGGTTACACAAAACAAAAATATTTTTAAAAGGATGATTTCTTTTGCCTTTGCATCTTTTCAGCTTTCTTGGCGTTGGGGGGGGGGGGGGGGGATTTTTCAATTCGGAAATATTTCTATATTTCTATTGTAACAACATTATATTTGTACATTTCCTAATTCTACAAAATACTAAGAAAAATATTTAAAATAAAAGATTTGAGTGGGGTTATAAATATTGCACAAAATCCCCATAAATTCAAATTTAATTAATCCTTCAATACTTCTAAAATTCATAATTCAGTACATAAAGGGTTAAACTAAAATATTGCACTTTGGATTTGGTTACATGCAGAAAATATTCTAAAGAGAGAATTGCAAAAGAATTGTAAATCTGAGAGAATTTTACTCGTCAATGAAAATATTAACTTTATATTGAAATGTATTTAACCCTTACCGGAGTAAGTCTATTTATAAACTGATGAAATAATGGACTGACACAGGAATTTATAAACGAATTTATTTGAAAATAAGAACTTGCTTATTTTCACGTACATTATAATAGGAAAATTTTAATTAAACATTCTTGGTGCCTTTTGTCAGTTTTGGAATTAAAATTAGGTGTCCCTTTTTTAAGGATACCGCCCTCGAAAGGGCCAAATCCACGTAACGGTTAATTAGACTTATTAAAAAAGTATTAGTTAGGTGAACTCAGCGACACTACTATTTCTTAGGATGGTCACAACACCGGAGAAACCAGGAATCGTTATTTCTCAATAATAAAATTTACCTTATTTAATGTAGAAATTTGAAATTTAAGTAAGACGACGGTTACGCTTCAGAAATAAAGATACCCAAATAAAATGAAATATAAGTGACCTGAGACAATCCTCTATCCTAATTATTGCATTTTTAATTTTATTACCACCATTCTTGGCTGGAAATCGGGAATTTATTTAACCCCTTGAGGGGCGGTTGTATGTTTATGAAACCACTTAATTTTAATTCCCAAATGCCACATTGGCACCAGAATTTTGGGGGAAAAATCGGTTTATTATATGTGAAATATAGCTTTTCTTGTTTACAAATAAATTTGTTTTCAAATTCCGGTGTCATACATTAATTTCAACACATTTTCAATGGAATTGCTTTGCTCCTGAAAGGGTTAAACGTCTAAATTCTAGGTTAAATAAGATAAATACTACTATTAGGAAATACTATTTAGGCATAACTGGTAGTATTTAATATGTCTAAATAATCGTGGCATTGTACCCATTGTTTTTCGGGGGGGGGGGGGAGGGAGGGCGAATACTTTTCAATCACAAAAGTTAAGGTTTAAAGAAACGATGTAGATTAAATCTATTTTCTTTCAGATTAATATGTATTATTATTACGTTCTACAGATTATTATTACGTTCTTATGCTTTATGTTATTTATGTTATTATTATTACGTTCTACAGCTAATAATTTGTTTGTGGCCTAGCGTACTGAATCCCAGGTTGAAAATGTGTGCAACAGAATACTCTATAGTCTCCTATGAAACACATGATTTCCAATTAATTTACATTTAAATATCTCCGTATAATGTTTTATGGACTTGATCTACATTCATTTTTAAAATCTCAATTAGACATCATGCATATTATTTCTGATGTCAATATCCCTTTTACTATGCACATACAAAATACACAAAGATGAATAATGTATTATGCAAAAGGCTTTTGAACAGATTTATGACTTACATTTCATTAAAACACGTTATTTGATGAAAAAATATAGTTAATTAAAAGTTAATGAAAAAACGTGTCACCAAATAAAATCGAAGGTTGCCGTGTGAATGCCTCGGACGGTTCTACTGGTATTAAATGAAACCAGTTACGTTTATTTGACACCACTTCTATGCTAATAATTACATTTTGTTTTACAAAAATACAATTAGTAGAGATTTTGAAAGTGAAATTTATTTTAAATTTTTATTTAAAAATAACGAAAAAAGTAAACTTAAAAAAGTACATGATTAACATGTTGATATTATTTATTTGAGTGGGGTTTATGCCCCTTTGTCTAACTGCTTAGAATAAACATTTGGATACATTTTGTGTCACTTATATAAGGAAAAATAAAAGTCAAAATTTCGTCTTTAAAAAATTTTTTGGGGTAAGTCCGAGTTAAAAGCCCCATATGGTTAGTTGTCGCATTCACTGTTTTTCAAATATTGGACATGCGGTGGAGCTAGTGACGTTCTTCTACTGTTAATCGTTATAAAAAGGCGTATAGCAGACAAAATTTCAACGATTTATTTCTTAAAATAAAAGTTATATTCATAAAAAAAAATATGTTTAACTTTTGTTGTATGTTCTCATAAGATAGAGATAGTAGCAGATGAAATATAATGTATTTATTAAAGATTTGTCATGAAATATTTAATGAATGTTGTTGAAACAGGTATTGAATAACGTGTGAGTTTATAGGTTGCAGCCCTATTTCTTCCTAAATCCAGAGCTACCGGCTGGAACATGAGAAATGCTATTTCGATCAATTAAGGCATCTAACCCTGAGGTCCGGGATACATGGTCAAAATCACTGATTAAGTTTTTTGATAAAAATCCTATTTTATCTGGTATATATATTATAGTGACACTTTTTATGAAGTTCTACATAAAATTTTGATTTTATCATATGCCACAAAATTTCTCTCTAGTCTTGTTATTGATACAAATTTTGATACTTATGTTTAATTAACTATATTGTAGCATTTTACATCTGGTTAGTTATTTAATGGAAGAATTTTGCTGAGGAATTAAATCTGAAATACTCTGACTATGCCTGAGGGATGTCATTGAAAATATTAACTTTATGATGAAACCTATCTTTCTACACGTTACGATTAATTAGTCATATAAAATGACATTGCAGAATTTTTCATTTTAAGGTAATATCTGAAGGTCTGAGGTGTAAAATAAGGCAATTAACAAAATACAACTTTTGAAATATTCAAGTTTTTTAAAAATCTTCATACGAAACCATTATGTTTCATTCCCCTAAAACAGCTGATTTGTTAACAGTGAGACTTCTGTTAACTACGTATTTAGTTGTAAAACTTCATAATAGCGGACCCCTTGGGACCGCGGAATTTTACCTCGATTCGGAAGTGTCTATATGTGCAGTGGATTGAAAAAGGCATTCGCTATATACAGATGTTTGCTATTCAAGAGTGTCCGTTATGGAAGTTTTACTGTACTAAAATCTTTTGTCTGATAGATTTTATTTAATTGGATTTATTTTAATTTTAATACCAAAAACTCACTGAACTTGTTTTAAGTTCATCTTTAAATATGAGTTAATTTGATTATTGAGTAATAAATAAAACTTTGTAAAGCTCGTACAAAATGAAAAAAAAAAAAATGTCAGTTGCAATATTTTACACCTCCGGCTTTTTTTTTTTTTTTTTTTTTTTTTTTTGTATTTTTACATAAACTAGCCAAAAAAGTAAACTTAAAAGTACGTGGTTAATGTGCGGACCGTTACTAATTTGAGTGTGATTTATGCTATATCGCCGAACTACTAGTATTATTAACTTGAGTGGGATTTATGCTATATCGTTAAATTATTATTAATTTGAGAAGGGAATTCTATATAGTCATTCTATATAGTCAAGCAATTTTGGATAAAAAAACTGCCTTTATCTCACGAGAGATAAAATTCAAAATTTCCTCTTAAAAATAAAAGTTTTGTTTAAAAAAGTTCGTTGGTTTTATACATCTAATCATAGATTATCAAGAAATTTCTTTCGTAATAATATAACAAATTTTGCAGTAAAGTATTAAGTTGAAAAAGTATCCGAAAAATGCTCAAAATAACAATATTTTTTACTATTGTTACTTAAAAAAATAGTAGTAACCTTTCTGTGCAAGTGGTTAAAAGTTGTATATTTAATATTCTTATATGTGTAATTTGTACAACATTTTAGTTCGTGGTTTTTTTTTTTTTTTTTTTTTTTTTTTTCATAAATGAAAACATGACTTTTCTGGATCGTCATTAATTTATCGTTTTCATGTTTTCAAAATTTTAATGCCCTTTTTTGTATTTGAGATAATATATATTATAATAAATTATTTAAGATAATTTGTTTTCTAATTTTTAGTACGTGTTCTTTATTATGCATGTGATGTAACGGTGCATGGAATTAATATTCAGTTTTTATTTATTTTTTAATAAATAAGATTATATGAAGAAGTGTTAGATTAAATATTTTTTCACGATATGTTACAGTAAACAGATATATCAAATCCAATATTAGATGCATTTAAATAACCATACAGGCTTGTGTAATATACTTTAGAATATGACAGGGAAAAAATGAGCAAACAGTGATAATATTATAAAAGCAGTAGGTATTTAAAAAAATTAAAACATAAAAATAAAAAATAATTAAATTTGCAATTTAAAAAGATTTATTTGTTAAAATGTACTTTTAATTTAATATTAAGATGAAATGAACTTTTTATCAAAAATATTGAAAAGATACCGTATTCTCTCGCGTGTTATTATCTTATAATCTGTAATAATGCTGTTTTACTCTTATGATTTACCACAAAATTCTGCTCAATCTTTTTATTGGTACAATTTCTGATACATATGCTTAATTTAAACTAAAATGTAATACTTTGCATTTGGTTAATTACAAAATGAAAGATTTTTATTGAGAAATTGTAAATCTCAGGGTATTTTTCAATGAAGTATTCGTCACTGGAAATACTAACTTTATGTTGAAACATATTTAATTCTCTTTTACTTCCAGTTTTCATTTGAAAACTCTGCATGCAACAGCAAATCAAGTTATCAGGCAACTTTCTGAAAGCAAATTTATGACGCAAATTTTCAGTTCAGAAAAGTGATGTTTGTAGAGAATCAAATCTGCGTTTCTATACTTTCGTTGGCATTATTTGAAGATAAATTCTCTTCATAAGCGGAGACTTCCACAATAAAATCTGTTTGTTCGATTGTGTTACCAGCATTTGGAAGCAGCTGCAGTTTGAGGCTAGTTGAAAGTACACATCTAAACAGAGTTAGAAATTTAATTTGTCAATCTCTTCTAATAATTTTTGGGGAAGAGAAATTCGAAATATATTTTTGAAAGGTACGCACTGATTCAGAAATTTAAAATACAGATATTTGCGGAGAAAGACAATTTATAAGATTCCTTTTTAAAAGATGTGTTTAGGATTTATAGTTTGAAATGTCAAACTTACCAAAAATTATTCACTTGCACTGAAAGTAAACTGTATTATAATGGATGATAAAAATGTGTATTTCATTATTCTAAGTTTTGTATAAAATTCTTCTATAGTTATTAGTTATATATAAAAATATAATAAATATCATATTAAATTAAAAAAAATTAAAATACGTATACGTACACACCTAAAAAGAAGAGTTAATATTGTCGACATTTTCTAATAATTATTGGGAACGATAAATTAGTATTATATTTTTGAAATTTTCACATTGATTTAAAAGTTATTTGTAGAAGATGCCATTTTATAAGATTCACATTTAAAAGATGTGTTTAGATAGTTAAACTGTGAGAGTTCCAAAAATTGTTCACTTGCAACCGTTTTAAGGAAAATTCGTCACATTTTGAACATCTAAGCTTAAAGCAGGATTCGAATCTGACATCTTTGGATTTATAGCTAACATCCGAACGACTAAACAAGCAGAAAGGTAGTTTTGTAATCAACTATTCAGAGTAGGGGAGCTAGGGGATGTATGGGACAAGGGATGGATGGGACATTCTCAATATTTCAGGCGATAAACATTTATTTTAAATTGCTTTCTAACCCCATATACCTCCACCACAGTGTGCTTCAGAGCTAAAAGTCGGACCACATTGCTGTTTTCATTTTCCTTCAAAGTTGCATCTTCTGAAATCTCTGCTTAAAAGTAAGTTTTTTTTACATTTGAAGATGTGAAATATCTTATACAATATAAAAAATTAAGATATGTTGTAGTTATTTATTTTAAGGTTCAATATCAATAATTAAAATGAATGAATAGTAACCATTGTGACAAAATAATTTTTGAGGTAAAATGGCTGAGGAGGGATATTATCCATCATGGGGATGATTGGGACATTTCAAATGGGGAGATGAATGGGACATTCTCACTCCTCCCTAGAGATGTTGAAAATTTTATTTATTAATTAAATAGTTTTATATAGGATGATAAATCAATAATTTACGTCAATTAATAGTATTAAATAGTATTATATGAATTGTTATTGTTTAAAATTTCTGAGTGTTACTTGTATTGTAATAATTATTAATGGATTATCAAAAAATTGGTACTAAAACTTAATCAAAATACATAAAAATGATAAAAATAGTATATGTGTATTGATCAAATGGGGGAAATTATATTGAATTTTGAAATGTTGCACAAATAAATCCCCACCCCTAACATATTGGGTCAATCGGAAAGTCGGGTCGTGTTGGGAAAATCAATTCGTACCGGAAAATTCAATTATTTAATTATTAGACATTGATTCCGATATCTAATGTCTAATAATTATCGGGCAGAATTTTCCGGTACGAATTGATTTCCCAACATGACATGACTTTCCGATCGACACAATAATTTCCGTTCTGCATGTTTCTACAATACATTTAATTAATATTAATTAATAAGTTATGATTGAAAATTATTATCTATGCTATATTTAAAAGACATTTTGCACTTTCATTTCAAATCTTAAGTGCCTCATAAGTGGAAAAAAAGAACAGGTTCATAGCTGAAGTCCGCATTAAAAATTAAAACTGCAATAAAAGAAGTTAATGAAAAAAAAAACATATCGATTCGTGCTGTAAAATCATATATTACAAATATAATTTTCATAAAAGGTTATAATTATAAATTTTAATTTGGTAAAATTGAATACAGGGAGGAAAATCTTTGTTTCCCATCCATCCCTATTAGTGTCCCATTCATCCCTGCTGTGGGGATGATTGGGACAGGGAGGAACGTTTTTTTGATTTCATAATATTTTTATGAATAAATCATAATCTAGAATAAATATTGTTCATATATGTTGGCAAATACCTAATGTATGAAATGTGATATATAATATTGATAGTAACTTAAATAAAAAAATATAAAAAAATATTTTTGTGAAAATGTCCCATTCATCCCCCCACCTCCCCTACATAGCAGGATTTGGCTTTTGAACAACTCAATTTTTGAGTGAAAATTAAAGTCTTTGTGAAGGTGAAGACGTTTTGTTTTAAATGTATAAGAACGATATCACGGTCCTTCTAATAACTTTAAACTATAGAATGTTTCAACTTCGAACTAAAAATTTTAACAATATATGAAGACAGGCATTTCGAGCAATTCATATATGTTTAAAACTGTGTATTTTGTGCATACATGTTCCTCGTGTATTGAAACCCTACCGAACACCCCTTTCAAAGAAAAGAATGAAACATAAAAAGAACTCAAAGTAATCGCTGCTTTTGTGCAAGAAACTGTGTCTGAAGTACTTTCCGTAGATTTCAATTTATTACCATAAAAATATTAAAAGTGAAATTGATCATCCAAAAATTCTAAATTTCCTTCTGTAATATTATTAAAGCATACTATTTAAAAGTAAAATATGACGATGCTGCAAACTTCAGGTGCAGTAAATTTAAGAGAATTTCTATCATTTGTGATATAGTCGTGGAAAAAAAAATAAACACCCCCGTACTAACTCGTCAACAAATTATCGTAGACAAAAGTTACTGGTACCGAACAATTGGAATTAAAGTCTACTTTTAAATGAAGTATATAAAATTTGCTTAGGGGCCATCTACATATTAAAACGAATCCAAACTTCATTTTTTTCTATGGCAATACCCAATTTTAACGAGATATTTCAAATCTTTGGTTCAAATTATGCCTAGACACAAAATTTCAAGTCATTTGAATGATAAGTTTTTGAATTATAAACATTCAAAATTTAACTTCTAATGTTAAATTACATTTTCATATTTTTTATTTATAACTTCTGAAATTATGATCCTAATGTCCTAATTTTTTGTGTAGCAATAATACTAATATACCCAAACATAAATACGTTGAATTTGCAATTTTTATAATTTTCTGATATGAATTATGAATTATGAAATTAATATTAAAAAAATTATGAATTGCAATCTACAATTTTTTTTTATGGATCCAGATTTATTAAGTACTGCTTTATGGAAATCCAAAATTTCACATTTTTCTTCCAAGTAGTTTTAGAATTATGCTTAAAAAACTGCAAAATGATGATTTAAGGGGCCGTCTATGATAGAAGTGACTAAATATTTTGAAATTTCTTATGCTATCCTGTAATCTAACAGGCTTAATTGACTGCTTAAGGTGCCTTGATCAAGAAGGGAGCTCTCTCGGTTAACAATCGAGTACTGAACTTCAATCTGGATACAACCCTTAATATATGCTCGTTTTAAAATTATTAATTTCTCAGAAACTTATGTTACGAATTGCATAAAAATTTGTTTTTAGACTAATTGAAGAGTGTAGAGTTCATTTATGCTGTCAGAATCGTGTACTGCTATTGATTGGTTAATTGGTTGGTTGATTTTTTGACGGCCGATTATTTACGCTAGGGATATAGGCCCGAGGGGGAGTGCCCTTCGTGGGCGTCTTTCTAAGGGAACCTAACCCGTATTTACGCATGGAAATCCATGGCTCGAAGAAAACCACGAAAACTCCGAACGATTAGGCCGACGGGTGCGATTGGGTTCGAACCCAGCACTTCCCGTCTACCAGCTTCGAGAGCGGAACCTCTCAGCCACTGGTGGGGCGTACTGCTATTGAAAAAAAAACAAAGTTATGGTTCGTTTTAATATATAGATGGTCCCCTAAGCAAATTTTATATACATCATTTAAAAGTAGACTTTATCTCCAATCTTTTGGTACCAGTAACTTTCTTCTACGATAATTTGTTGAGGAGTTAGTAGGGGGTGTTTACTTTTCTCCCCACGACTATACATATATCTTGAGCTTGAATGCTTCTAAAAATTCTAGTGTGATTTACCGTGAAAAAATTAAGTAAGCAATATCTCTGATATTTCAGGATAAATCACATATGCGCCACATAAAAAAAAAGAAAGAAGAAGAAGTCTGATTTGGACCAAAAATATTTACAATATCTATAAAACTTTCTTTACGTAAAATATTTGTTTCTGAATGGGATAATTTCCCGGAGCTTTTAGAAAGGTCGATCATACCTCATTCAAAATAAAACAAGTAAAATTTTGAAAACTAATAAAGTTAAATGAGATGAAAATGTATAGCAGAAACGGAATCATCTGGGATAAAAACAATTCTTCATAATTCTAACTTAGCTTTTTGAATTACGATAAAATACAAGGTGGCTATAATTAAACTGACAGTTACTCAGAGTGTTCTACAGCGCGATCTAATTGAGAAAATGACGCCAAATTTTGTAAGAATATTAAACAAGACGGGGGACGAAGGATTCAGTGAAAAAATAGTTCCAAAATTCACCGTAGGGCAATATGTGGTGCTGTGTAACAGAAAAGAGTTTTAAAAAATGCAGAATCAACACTAAAATCGTTAAATGTGCTAAATAAAAGGTAATTTTATTTCAGTATTGATTCTGCCTTTTTAAAAACTCGTTTTTCTATTACACAGCGCCGCATATTTCCCTAGTGGTGACTTTTCGAACAATTGTTTTTCGCGGAATCTTTCGTCTCCCGTCTTGTTTAATCTTCTTACAAAATTTGGCTTCATTCTCGAAATTAGATCGCGCTATAGAGCACTATGAGTACTGTAAGTTTAATTATGACCACCTTGTACATCTATAGTAAAATTTGAATACAAAGAATATGATTGTGGTGAAAGCTTACATAATTTCTTTCTAAAATTTTAAACTTTATCTTAATTTAATTGATTTTAAATTGCTCATTTTTTTATTCTCTCCGACATTCTTTAGCAAAATTTTGCTTTGAAATTTTTCAATAGCACAAGCCAGTCGATATAAAGTCTCTGTGATGTCACATTTGTCAAATATCATCACAACGGTACGGTAAGCAAAATATAACATTTTTTTTCTCCACATTACGACTCTGATATGACCGTGACTTCGTGACTCCGCGGGAAAGTCTTCGTGACCAATTATTAGTCATGTGTAACTCGTCACAAAATGCGGCATATCAACTACGCTGGAAAGTGCAAAGAACTCATCTTCCATATCACGTGATGAGAATGTGGACAATAAGAGTTGTATTTGCGTCACAGTACTTCGGGAACATTAATTTCGGTCACTTTAAGGTCACAACATCATTAAGGTATTCATATGCAGATCTTAAGCGTATACCTATTTGACAAATATTTTTTCTTTTAAAATGAACTTTTATAAATGCTTAAACATTTATAATTATTAAACAATTAAAAATATGGACATGTAGTTACACAAATGTTTTTTGTTTTCCATCCTTTATTCAGCGATCGCCTATGCTGCTCTTATTTTTAATGCAAAAAAAACATTACCAATCTAAATATCTCCAAGTCTAACATTTAGGTAATGCAAATGTTATACTAACTTATCATAAGAAAGTTGATAAATCCAAAATAAGACCAATTCCATATAGTTATCGCTAAAACATGAGTAGATAGTGTTGTAATATATGAAGAAAAAATAATTACACTCTTATTGACACATAATATGTTTTTTTATATATATATTCAGTATTAGGGGGAAAAACATACATTTTATTTAAAATATAACACAATTTGTTTAGTTTTGACGTAATTAATAGATAAAAAAAGTTCAGTTTCTAACACTACAATATAGCCTGCTATATTTGTTGATATTTTTTGTTACGCTAAGTTTACATTAGGAAGGAAAGTAATATTTTAACTCGCGATGAGATTTCCTTGTCTTCTGAATAAAACATAATACCGCAAAAACAGGAGAAATGAAAAAAAAAGTATTAATCTTCGTTACATACGTAAAACAGATTTTTAATGTGTTTTTCTTTCAGCGTAATGAATTATATTTATGAAATGCGAAACTGAAATTTAATCGTTTGTTTCAAATGCTATGTCGCTGTTATCTGCAATAGTATTCAAAACTGCAAAACAATATTCAAAAAATATAATTACAGATTTCTATTATTACATTAACATGCATACTAAATGTTAAAAAATGTTATACTTAAGTGCATTAACGTAAGTTTGTTACTTGAAAAACTATGTAATAGAAATCTATTTTAAGTATTTGTTTTTACAAGTTGAGAGATTTTGTTCATATGTATCTTCCTGTTGTTATGGCAACATAAACTGTGTGCTTTAACAACCAAAATGTATAATACACTTTAATAACATATAAAAACTTGACCAGCAAAAAGTATATGATTCTGAAAATCACCAAGACTTTCTCATTTTTATTAAACCGCATTAAAATAACTTGATCGATCAATGATGAAATTATTGAAATCATTTTTTACGAATAAGCATAATTTCTTCTATTGCGGAAGAAAAAAATTTAGTCGCTGTGTTAATTTTCATAACTTTTTGAAGTTATTTGAAATATTTGGAATAGATATTCGTAGCACAACTATTGTTACAAAGGATAATTTTATTGCTAACTTAACAAGGAATCTCATGAAATTTACTTGGATATTTATAGTTCTTATGACAATTTCCAAGACATTCTTAATCCTATGTTATCGCGAAGATTTTAAAGAACTTTTATTTGAGTTTGTAGCTTACCTGAGTTCCTATATGATGTGGCACCACATGATAAAACTTGAAAATAAACTAAAAAAAGTTTTCGCAAAGTTACGCAAATTTGCAAAACTTCTAGGTATATCCTTGAATCAAAAAAATATTATTGCTTGTATTTTTATATTCGTCTTTGTATGCATTTTAGGGATTATAACAGAGATTGAGGCATGTGATGAAATGAGATCATATAAAATATTTCGAGCCATAACTTTTGATATAGTTGATGCAAATAGTACCGATTGGCACACGAGAGCTTTAAAAATTTCTGCGGTATATCTATACGAGTTCCAAACCTGTTATTTCTATTACTTCCTCATCTATTTCACGGAATTCTACGTTCTTGTTTGCCGCTACATGGTCTTGATATTATCAAAACATATTCAAATGAATAAAAAATTGCATTCATTTCAATTTTTAATCTCACAACAGTGCGACGGATGCTTTTACCGATATGATTATATCATAAAGTTATTTTTCACAATAAATTCCTATTTATCCTTTCCAATATTTCTCGTTATTGCTTACGCTTCCTCTGGAATGTTCTATGGATTAATGATTATTATGAAATATGGATTTTCAGCTGATTCCGTGGTATTTTTGATAGCCAATATTATTACTTTTACCATCATTACATTTTCTGCGACTGCCGTTAATGAAGCAGACAAAAAGGCCAAACGATCTAATATTGCTATCATGAGATTGCTTCAAAACCTTGGCGAAAGTTATACAAAAAGACACCCAAACCCCTTGACACAAATGCTCCACGACCCTCCTTTTGCACTTTCTGGTTGGATTTTCTTTGATTTTACAGGGAATTTTTATCTTTCTGCAATAGGATCCATAATGACTTATTCTTTGCTTGTGATAAATATGTGAATTGTATAAATGTATATTTAAATATAAGTCAATATAGTCAATATATTGCATTCTATAAAAAGAAATCTGGATTGTTAAATATGTTTATGTCAATTATAAAATATGATTTTTCTCCTGATCTCAAAGTATTTTTAATGGCCAATTTTGTCATGTTTAACAAAATCAGGCTATCTGCTTCTACCTTAAGGAAGCAGACAAAGAGGCCAAGTGATCCAGTACCGCTATCAAGAGTTTTCTTCAAAACGTTGAAGTAATTCACACAAAAAGACACCCAAAGCTTTTCCCAGAAGTGTTCCACGATCGTCCTTTTTCACTTTCTGTTTGGATTTTCTTTGAGTTTACAGGAAATTTGTAGCTTTCAGCAATAGGACCAATAATGAATTATTCTTTGCTTTTTTATTAATATGTGAATTGTATTAATATCTGCTTAAATATGATTCAATATAGTATTACCATCTATTTAAAAGAAAACTGGAATGTTCCCTTTGTTAATGTAATTTTAAAAATATGATGTTTTACCTGATCTCCCTGCGTTTTTAATTGCCAATTTTGAAACTTTTATCATAATCACGTTCCTACTTCTGCTATTAAGGAAGCAGACCAAGAGGCCAAACTGACCAGTATTGCTATTCAAAGAGTACTTCAAAACGTCGAAGTAATTATAAAAATACACCCAAAGCTCTTCACACAAATGTTCAATGACCCTTTTCTGGCTGGATTTCTTTTCGTTTTACAAGACAGTTTTATCTTTCTAGAATTGAATCCACATAGACTTATTCATTGCTTGTGACAAATATGTGAATTGAATAATTGTAATTCAAAAATTTACATTGAATTAAAAAGAAATCTACAGTATTCCATGTGCTAATATCGATTACAAAATATGATTTTTTCACTTGTTCTCCGAGCATTTTTGATAGCCACTTTTATCACTTTTACCACAATCACGTTATCTGCTTGTGCACTAATGAAGCGGGAAAAATGGCCAAACGACCCAATATTGCTATCATGAAATTTCTTCAAAATGTTGAAATAATTCATACATAAAAACACCCAAATATATTGACATTAAATATTCCATGATCTACCTTTTCCACTTTCTGGATGGATTTTCTTCGATTTTATGGGAAATTTTTATCTTTCTGGAATAATATCGATAATGAATTATTGATGATGAATTGTATTAAATGTGTGTAATATGATAGACTAGCATTTAGTGAACATATTAATACAAAGCGTTCATTTGACTATAATGCAATATTTTATATTACATTAAAAAGTAGTATGGAATGTTCTTTGAGCAATTTTGGATTATACAATATCAATTTTCACTGATCCTGCTGCATTTTTAGAGCCAATTTTATCATTATATCAAAATAACGTTATCTTCTATGACAGGTAATGAAACAATAAAAAAAGTACAAACAATATAATTTATCGATCATGTGATTACGTTTGTTTGTTTGTTTATTGAACACATATATCAGATTTCTGTGCTTGACACCAGGGCCCGCTTATAAGTCATCGTCGATATACAGGGATGAGAGAGCACAAGGAAATTTACAACACCAGAGAATTACATCCTGGGGGCTCTACAAAGAGTGTGCAACGGAACCGGCAGGATTCGAACCAGCCCCTACCTACACTCTCAAGTGATTAGTGGCGTGGTGTCCCACGGTGGGCCCATGTGATTACGTAAAAACGGTGAAGTAATTCATACAATAAGACACCAACCCTTTTTAAACTAATGTCCCATGATCCACATTTTGAATTTTCTGCATGGTTATGTTAGATTTTACAGAGAAAGTTTTTCTTCTTCAAAATGATCTATAATGACTTATTCTTTGCTTGTGATAAATACGTAAAACGTCTAAATATGCGTTTTTTTCATACACTAGCATTTAATTTTCTATTAATTTAAAGCTTTCTTTCGAAATAAATAAATATAACATTCAATTAAATGCAATTTTTCTTATATGGAATTCGTTAGACAAACTTGTTCTCCTTTATGCATTAGAATTAATCGGCACAAATTGAATATTTATAAAAAATATTTATAATAATTTTGAATATCCACACTTTCAACTTCGTGATTATAATAATATTGATATAAGCATAATAAGTATTCATGAAAATCTTAATGAAAGACTGCTATATATGAATCTATCTTATAAAAATTTGCAATTCTCTCTATCCATATGGATTTAAATGTTTTCAATCGACTACATAACGTACTATATTGTACAACTGGAAAATTGTCTAACACATGAATGACAATTAATTTACCTCTAAATATCCCTGTATAATGTTTTATGTGTCTGATCTACGAGAACATTCATTTTAAAAACTTCAATAGCACATCATACATCTTATTTCTCATGTGAACATCCCTTTACATATGCTGCACATTCAAAAGAAAAAAAGATGAATGACATATTATACAAAACGTTTTTAAACAGGTATATGTCTTACATTTCGTTAAAACGTGTTATTTGATTAAAAATTGCAGGTGAACATCCCTTTACTATGCTACACATTCAAAAGACAAAAAGATGAATGACATATTATACGAAACGTTTTTGAACATGCATATGTTTTACATTTCGTTAAAACGTGTTATTTGATTAAAAATTGCAGTTAATTAAAAGTTAATGAAAAAACGTATCACCAAATAATCTCAAAGATTGAAATCCGAAAGCATCGCACGGTTCTAGTGATATTAAATTAAACCAGTTACATCTATTTGGCAGCACTTATATGCAAATAATTGCATTTTGTTTTAGAAAAATACATTTATATTTGAAATTTATTTCTTTATTTTCATTTAAAAATAATCAAACTTAACTTAAAAAGGAAAATCTTTAATATATAGACGTTATTAATTTGAGTGGGGGTTTATGCCCCAGCGTCAAACTGCTTTAAATAATGTAGCTGAATATTATATCACTTACATCACGAATAATAAAACTCATAATTTTGTCTTTAAAATATCATCTCTATTATTTTTTTTTCGCGCCAGCTATAAAGTATTTCTTCTTTATCCATCAAAAGAAATAATTGCGCAGCTAATATAATATTTCTTTAAATAATACAAATACAAATATTGATACATGTGTTTAATTAACTATAATGTAACATTTTACATATGGTTAATTATTTAATGGAAGAATTTTATGAGAAACTGTAAATCTGAAATACTCTGAATAAATCTGAACACCATGCCTGATGGTTGTCATTGAACATATTAACATTAAGATGAAACATATCTTTTACCACGTTACGATTAATTGGTAATATAAAATGACATTGCACAATTTTTAATTTTAGGAACGCGGAATTTCACCTCTATTCGGAAATGTTTGTATGTGTTGTGGATTGAACAGGTATTCGCTAATTACGGGTGTCCAATATTCGGGAGAGTACATTATGCAGGTTTTACTGGTAGTCGGTCCCGCTTAATTGCATACAGTTGGTTCCACTGAATCGTATGCTTTTAAGCGGGGTATGCATTTAAACGAGGAAAGCAATTAATGTTATCAGTATAAGTTATCATTTGATTATGTACCACAGAAATGATAAATATTAATGGACAATAATAATTTAATACATGGAAATTATTCCAGAGAGAAACATTCGCCTTGGATACAATATTTCAAGTGAAAATCAAATTTCAAAGTAATTGCTTAAAAGGCGCAAAGGCCAACATAGTGAAAAAGATTCCAAGCCGGGATTCGAACCCGGGCCATCAGTATAGCGCACTGACGTTCTACCGACTAAACCACTTGGAACGATACACAGCTCGGAAAATTTCTCACTATTATATGTTGGCAAGGCTACAAACGCAGCACAAGATGGAATATTTATCGTGAGCCGCCAACCTGGGGCTAACACGAAACATAATTAAATCCAGCATCGATAGAAACTATATTAATACATGGAAATTATTCCAGAGAGAAACATTCGCCTTGGATACAATATTTCAAGTGAAAATCAAATTTCAAAGTAATTGCTTAAAAGGCGCAAAGGCCAACATAGTGAAAAAGATTCCAAGCCGGGATTCGAACCCGGGCCATCAGTATAGCGCACTGACGTTCTACCGACTAAACCACTTGGAACGATACACAGCTCGGAAAATTTCTCACTATTATATGTTGGCAAGGCTACAAACGCAGCACAAGATGGAATATTTATCGTGAGCCGCCAACCTGGGGCTAACACGAAACATAATTATGCACAAAACATAATTATGTTTCGTGTTAGCCCCAGGTTGGCGGCTCACGATAAATATTCCATCTTGTGCTGCGTTTGTAGCCTTGCCAACATATAATAGTGAGAAATTTTCCGAGCTGTGTATCGTTCCAAGTGGTTTAGTCGGTAGAACGTCAGTGCGCTATACTGATGGCCCGGGTTCGAATCCCGGCTTGGAATCTTTTTCACTATGTTGGCCTTTGCGCCTTTTAAGCAATTACTTTGAAATTTGATTTTCACTTGAAATATTGTATCCAAGGCGAATGTTTCTCTCTGGAATAATTTCCATGTATTAATATAATTTCTATCGATGCTGGATTTAATTATGTTTCGTGTTAGCCCCAGGTTGGCGGCTCACGATAAATATTCCATCTTGTGCTGCGTTTGTAGCCTTGCCAACATATAATAGTGAGAAATTTTCCGAGCTGTGTATCGTTCCAAGTGGTTTAGTCGGTAGAACGTCAGTGCGCTATACTGATGGCCCGGGTTCGAATCCCGGCTTGGAATCTTTTTCACTATGTTGGCCTTTCCGCCTTTTAAGCAATTACTTTGAAATTTGATTTTCACTTGAAATATTGTATCCAAGGCGAATGTTTCTCTCTGGAATAATTTCCATGTATTAATATAGTTTCTATCGATGCTGGATTTAATTATGTTTCGTGTTAGCCCCAGGTTGGCGGCTCACGATAAATATTCCATCTTGTGCTGCGTTTGTAGCCTTGCCAACATATAATAGTGAGAAATTTTCCGAGCTGTGTATCGTTCCAAGTGGTTTAGTCGGTAGAACGTCAGTGCGCTATACTGATGGCCCGGGTTCGAATCCCGGCTTGGAATCTTTTTCACTATGTTGGCCTTTGCGCCTTTTAAGCAATTACTTTGAAATTGGATTTTCACTTGAAATAATAATTTACCTAATAAATTAAAAATTATTGTATTAATAACTTTAATAAATAATTTATTATTACTCTCTATATAACACTATATGTAATAAAGTATAAGGTATTATAACACAATTTACGGTACATGGTTTAATTTTTCATTATAATTTATGTGAAAATGAAAATAAAAGTTAAATAAAAAAATTTTGCTTTTAAATCATACCTTTGAAAATAAAAGTTTCTGCGTAAATTCTTTTTATTTTTCAATTATTTGCCAATTTATCTCTCTTTTTTTTTCTCCTACACAAAGAATCCTTTAGGAATTTTTTTTTCATATCTCGACATTACATTTCTCCACTTCCAGTGCTAAATATTGGTCTTTTATTCTCTTGACCGTCTCGTTTCTATTTTCCCACGATTCCAGAATTTTTCAAAAAGTACCCCCAGCATCTTAAGCCACTATATGTATGGCAAGCTTTAAAAGAAAAGCACACTTGTCCAAATTCAACACTCTCATAAGTTTCCAGAATTAAGATAAGTCATCTTTCATGACGATTTCTGCTCTTCGATTGTAAATATAACAAACCATTGTTGCAAAAAGAAAAAAAAAAAAAGTTCTTCCTTTTTTCTCATTTATCACTCTAACAGGAATTCCTAAAATCCGGATTATTATTAGCAGATTGGTGATATTGCAATTAACCGGGAATTGTTATGCGATAAAACGAGTATAATTAACATTAGTCTTATGGAGAACGTTTCTGTTCCACGGCATTCTATGCATATAAGCGGGGTATGCAATTATCCGTTACCCGATTAAGTGGGGCCGACTATAGTAACATTTTCTGTCCGATATATTTTATTGTATTAGATTTATTTTAATTTTAATAGCAAAAATCACTGAACGTATTCAAAATTTATCTTTAATTATGAGTTAATTTGATTATTGAATATTAAATAAAACATATACTTTGTGAAAACACGTGCGAAATGAAAAAAATGTCGTTACAATGTTTTACACCTTCATTTTTCTTGGCATTTTTAAATAACATAACCAAAAGTAACCTAAAAACAGTAAATGGTTACTAAGTGGGCCTTATTAATTTGAATGTGATTTATGCTATATCGTCAAACTATTATTAATTTGAGTAGGATTTATGCTACATCGCCTAACTCTTTTGTTTTGAGTGGGATTTATGCTATATCGTCAAAATAGTATTCATTTGGCTGGGATTTATTCTTTATCGTCAAAAGATTTTGAATAAGTAAACTGCATGTACAATATATACCAATTAATCACCGGACTCTTTCAGTTTTAGACATTTTGTCGAATATTTAAAGATATCCTTGACGGATATTTCTTAAACTTCAGGATTATGAAGAATATGTTTGACTTCATATTTATCAACTGCGATTTGATTAGAAGGGCAATTAGGTGGCCAACACAAAATGAAAGAATAATAATAATATTTAGGATCACCCTCTACAATAAAATGCACGAAATGATCTATCGCTGAAGCATACGAATACGTGGTATTGTACAATATGTGTACTCATTTGTGTAATAATAGCACGTATATTCATGGAAATGTATAAGTTTTTTAAAAAGCTCAAAAATTTCTTGCACTTTTTTATATCATGCCTGGCTTTCAACCAAATTTAACACCAGTTTAAGAAACTTTGAGAAAATGTAGTAGAAATAATATAGTGAAATTGGAATGTAACTATATTAATTACTTGATGAAATATGAGAAGTTGTATGAAATATTTTTTATTTGCGGATGCGCATACGATAACAAAGATTTTTTTTTTTTCATGAATTAATAGTGAACACTATGGGGCAACTCATGTAAATAGCCAGTCAAATATCTTGAAAATTCAGAAACATATCGGCGATAGAATGAGCTGAGTTTTACTTGCTCTCTAAAAACAGCTAAATGATAAGGGGTTTTCCATAAATTGTCGTTTTTAATTTTAATTTTTTAAATTTTTATTTTTGTATTGACGCTTTAGTTATTCTTGGGAAACCACCAGAACAAGCCTATTCCAAGGAAAAATGAAGTATCAAAATCGAATTTGTTCTAAATCTACTCGTTGATCCCCCATTCATTAAAAACAACAACTCCTTTGCTGAAGGCCAGTTAATAAAAAAATGACAATCTGTGGAAAATCGATTATCATTTAGCAGCTTTTAGAAAGCATCTAAAAATCAGCTCACTTTATCGCAGTTATCTTTCTGAATTTTCACTATATTTGACTGGGTTTTTATACGAGTTGCTCTAGAGAGTTCACTATTAAATAATGAAAAAAAATCTTTGTTATCGTGCGCGCATACGCATATAAAGAATGTATCATACAACTATATTTATGGAGATTATGGATATTATTTCATATTTCATCAAATGTTTAACATATTTATATTGCAAGTACACTATATTATTTCTACTACATTTTGTCAATTTTTCTGAAACTGGCGTTAAATTTGGTTGAAAACCCTGCATGATATAAACAAAAAACATAATTTTTTCAACTTTTTAGAAAAATCGATATATCTCCATGAATATACGCGCTATTCTTACACAAATGAATACATATATTGCAAAATATCCAGATATTCGTATGCTATAGCTATAGAGCATTTTGCGCATTTTGTTGTACCAGGGTGATCCCAAATATTAGCTTTTTAATTTGATTTTTTGTTGGCCCCCTAATTGCCCTTCTGATCAAATCGCCTTTGATAAGTATGATGTCAAACATATTCTTCATAATCCTGAAGTTCCAGAAAAATCCGACAAGTATATCTTTAAATATTCGACAAAATGTCTAATATTGAATGTGTTCGTTAATGGCTGTATAGTGTAGGGGAGACAAGGGAGGGTTGACCCACTTTTTACAAAATGACTTTTTGTTTTTTTTTTAAATATTGAACGTAGAATACAGTTTTATATATCATTTTATTCGTTATACAATCAGGTATAAAAAAAAAAAAATGCCACATAAGTGTAACATATCAGAAATTTGAAAAATGATTGATTTCAATCATGAAAAAATAATGAGTCAAGGCTCTCCACATATGGGAGGCTTGACCCACTTTGTTTTATATTGCACTATTTGTGAAGAGAAGTAAAATCAGTTTAAAAAAGCAAAATAACTTTATTCTACATGCTTTAATTATTATAAAAAATATTTTTTAAATATGAGGCTTAAACAAACCTGCTAATACACAATCGCAAGTCAGAGGAGAAAAAATTTGTTTTAAACTGGATTTTGTCTGTTCAGATTCGATCTGTATAGCAGGGAAAATGAAATTTTAACATTTAAGGCAGTATTCTGTTAGAGACAGGTTCGGTTTTCATAGTGTTTCTTGTTATTTTTTCCGGATTTAGGAGCCACTGTCCGGCTTTTTTTATCGCCTTGTTCTATTTTTTGTGACACTCGATCTGACACTCTAGTTGTCACATAGTTGTCAAATAGCTCATCTCACTGTATTCAACCTGGTGTAATGTTTCTGCATACCTTCCTAAAGTTTTCCGATCGATGCTATGTTCTTTTGCAACCGCATGAGCAATTAACTTATCATTAACATGATTTAAATCTTTAAAGGGAAAAGTACTTTCAGTACCAAAATGTTGAAATAAATGACTGGCACCGGAATTTATGAACAAATTATTTAGAAATAAGAAAAACATACATATTAAATGAAAAGATTTTAGCAAAATTCTGGTGTCATTGTGATGTTTCGCAATTAAAATTGAGTGGTTTTTGTAAACATAACACTGCCCCTCAAAGGGTTAAGAGTGCTGCTTTAATTTTTTCTATACTTTTGTAGTCTTTCCCACTTTTTATATTTAACTATTATAAGCAATAATTTAATGGAAAAATGTCCCTATCAACTTTCACATTTTCTAGCAATTTTTCACATTTTTCTATAGTCAGTTTTAAACATTTTCTTTTCCATCACCCCCATTTTACTGTAGCTTTACAGAATAAATATACATTATTTTTTATGTATAACCATTAACCTTTCATTATGCACAGTGTGTAATGGAAATATTTCCAAAACCACTTAACTAAGGTAGCCCTGAGCATCTGATCAACTCTCCCTCACATTGACTGGGTCAAGTCTCCCTGCATAGACATTTTCTAAAGAATACAACGTTGTTTTGTTGAGCCTAACTTATGTACAGTCTTTATGCCTGGAATGAAAGCTCGATATTTCTGCATTACTTTAAACATAGTTACTTAATTTTCTATGATATAATTTATTTGAAAAAAGATTACAAAATATTTCTAAAAAACACAACTTTTAGGTTGAAAACGCCTCACAATTGAATTTTTCCACACCTATTTCGATTATCTGTATGAAACGAAGACTGTAGTATGAGCATTCCAGTAGCTTTGGTTGACACCTATTGATAAAACTCTGAAATTCTTTTAAATATGAAAATTGATGGGTGGGTCAAGCCTCCCGTATGGTCAACCGTCCCTAGTCTCCCATATATCACGAGCGATAAAATTTCAAAATTTCAATTTAAAAATGAAAGTTTTGTTTTAAAAATCTTTTTTTTTTATTTTTTTACATCTAATCTTAGATTATTAAGTAATTTCTTTCGTAGTAATATAAAAAAAAAACAATTCAGCAAAGTATTAGAGGAAAGCAGTATCCGAAAAATGCTAAAAATAACTATATTTTTTACTAATAATAATTGAAATAATAGCTATAAACTTTCTGTATAAGTGGTTTTAAAATAGTATATTTAATATTCCTATATGTGTAATGTGTACAAGATCAGTGTTGCCAGTGGGCTACTTTTTTAAAAATCAGATATCTTGATTGCCACCACTTATTTGTAACGGTAAAATTCCCTTTGCTTTCGCCGTAATTATTATGTCATGAAATAAGGCGCATTTTACAATTTCAAAAAAGTGGTGCCAATCAGAAATCTGAATTAAAAAAAAATAGCCCATCTGGCAACACTGTACAAGATTTCAGGTCATGCGGTACTTTTTCATAAAAGAAAGCTTGATTTCTCTCCATAATCATTTTTTCTTCGGTTTCACGTTTTGAA
Source organism: Maratus speciosus (assembly GCA_963932465.1). Classification (NCBI taxonomy): domain Eukaryota; kingdom Metazoa; phylum Arthropoda; class Arachnida; order Araneae; family Salticidae; genus Maratus; species Maratus speciosus. Next base: position 499,386,359 of record OZ010787.1, on the reverse strand, counting down.
AATTTTAATGATTTTTGTATTTGAGACAATATATTTATAAAACATTACTTAAAATAATTTCATTTCTTTTTTTTTTTTTTTTACGTATTCTCTATTATGCATATGACGTAATGGTGCATGGAATTTATATTAAGGTTTTTAGTTTTTTAGTTTAATAATTTTTAAAAATTCGAAGAAGCGTTAGATTTAATATTTTTTCAGAATATCTTTCTGTAAAAAAACATAACAAATGCATTATTAGATGCATCTAAATATTCACAGAGGGTCGTGTAATACATTGTAGTATATTGCAGGCAAAAAATGAGCAAATAATGACAATATAAAAATAAATAGTATCTATTAAAAAAAAATCAAACATTAAAAAAATTTGAATTTTAGAAAGATTTGTTTTACAAAATATTCTTTTCATTTAATATTTAGATGAAAACAAATGTTTATCAAAAATATTGAAAAGGTACCTTATTCTCTCTTGTTTTATAATCTTATAATATGAAATAATGCTGTTTTACTTTTATGATTTACCACAAAATTCTGCTAATTTTTTTTATTGGTACAATTTCTGATACATATAGTTTATTTAAATTAAATTGTAACACTTAACATTTGGTTGATTACAATACGAAAGATATTTTTTGAGAAATTATAAATCTCAAGAAGTTTTTCAATGAAGCATTTGTCACTAGAATTGTTATAACTTTATATTGAAACATATTTAAATCTCTTTTACTTCCTGCTTTCATTTCAAAACTGTGCATGCAACAGCAAATCAAGTTATCAGGCAACTTTCTGAAAGCAAATTTATGACGCAAATTTTCAGTTCAGAAAAGTTATGTTTGTAGAGAATCAAATCTGCGTTTCTATACTTTTGTTGGCATTATTCGAAGATAAATTCTTTTCATAAGCGGAGACTTCCACAATAAAATCTGTTTGTTCGATTGTGTTTCCAGCATTTTGAAGCAGCTGCAGTTTGAGACTAGTTGAAAGCACGCATCTAAACAGAGTTAGAAATTTAATTTGTCAATCTCTTCTAATAATTTTTGGGAAAGAGAAATTCGAGATACATTTTTGAAAGGTACGCACTGATTCAGAAATTCAAAATACAGATATTTGCGGGGAATGTCAATTTATAAGATTGAATTTTAAAAGATGTGTTTAGGTAGTTATAGTTTGAAATGCTAAGTTACCAAAATTTATTCACTTGTACTGAAAGTAAACTGTATTGTAATGGATGATAAAAATAGACATTTGTTTATTCTAAGAATCGTATAATATATTTTTTATAGTTATAAATTATATATTGGGTCATCCGGAAAGTTCTGCGGTTTTTTAATGATAAATTTCTATAAAGAAATACAAAAACATAAGAAAATTGTATTGAATCACATAAGCACCATTTTGTGCAATGACTTTTTTCAAGGTTCTGGCAGCTAGAAAATTCCCTTTTTAAAAAAGTCATTAGATTTAGTCGTAAAGAATTGATCAAGGTGCTGTTTGACAGACTCCAAATGAACTCGTTGTCGTTCAGAAATTTTTGAAGTGACCTGAAAAAGTAAAAATCTGAAGGAGCAAGACCAGGTGAATATGGTGGATGACACAAAACATCCCAGCCATACTCAATAAGGTGTTGTCTGACATTCATCGCAATGTAGGGCCGAGCATTGTCATGTTGGCAACACCTCGGCTGTTGGTCAGTTCTGTTAGATTTTCTTCGATTTTTGCTTTCAAAATTACCATTTGGGAACAGTATTTTTCCAAATTTATTGTCTGATTCGTGGAAACAATTCATAATAAATAACTCCTTTGTAGTGCCAACATACACAAAGTATTACTTTTTTTGGATGCAGCCTTCTTCTGGATGTTGCTTGGGGAGGTTCATTTGACTTACCCCATGGTCTTTTCCTGTAACATTTATGTAGTATCCATTTATCATCTCCAGTAATGAGCCGTTTCAAAAAAGATAATTCTTTATTTTGTTTCAGCAAAGAATCACATGTGAAAACTAGAGCAAGCATATTCTGCGGTGTTAATCCTTTATCTACTGCATTAGGATATACTGCAATTTTTTTCATGTAATTTTTTTTTCAGTTACTACAATGAAAATTAAAAGATAAACATAAAAAAATACTCACCCGTGAGAAATTTAATTAATTAGAGGTAATTAATAAACGTGGTACTTTAAGGTACCGTCAGTACACTATGACTAAAATAGCACGCACAAGGTATTTCAAATGGCACCAGAATTGTAGTAAAATATTTTCGATTTGATAAGCATGTGCAATATAGCCTTTTTCATAATTACGAAGAAAAAATTTTGCAAGTTCCGGTGCCAATCATTTATTTCAACACTTTAGCATTGAAAATGCTTTGCCCCTGAAAGGGTTAAAAAAACTATTTTTTTAGGTTTCGACCTTGTTAGCAGTCCTTTAGTTATGTGACGTCTATATTCCAGTGACAACATGTTCTCTCGCACATATTCAACATATGAATTTACATATGCCATTTCTAGCATAGCAAAAAAGAGTCAGTGGCACAAATTTTTCGATTTCCTATGAAAAATAATAATGAAACAGAAAAGAAATACTGGGAAAATTATTACTACACCACATTTTAGTAATTACATTTTAAAGCAGATGAAAGCGATGAATTTCTACACCGACGAAAAGTAAACAAGAAGTTTTTTCTCCAACGCCCAGTGTACTGGCGGTATTTATAAGTATCACCAAGTAATTCAACTGCCAGATCAAATACATACACCGTTCACCTAAAATAGCTAGTTAAATTGTATTCTAAGAACATAATGAACACGTAAAAAAAAAAAAAAAAAAAACACTTATCTTACATCATTTACTGTGTTTGCAGCAATAACAAGACCAGCATGACAATCTGTAGAAAATGTCGGCACAAAACACATCGACTGTTTCAAAGATACCCTTCTTCCTCGCTAAAATAACAAACCTAGAACTACTGCTGCCATGTATCCAGATAAAGTGGAGTTAAAAGAGTGTTTTTGCAAAGTATCATTAGAATACTCGTAATATTCACTATGGGATGAAAGTTTAAATTGAGCGGTACTTATAAGTACTGTCAGTAGATAAAGGGTTAAAGTATGTGGTACCCACTTCTTAGCGGCATACATACCCAATCTTCTTCAAATGATCATGCACTGTACTGTTTGGAACATTTAATCTGTGTGATAGCTCCTGAACTGTGTAATCTGGATTTTCAGCGAAAGCTTCTTTTAAGAGATCATCCTTTACAGATAATGGTCGTCCACAGCGAGCGTCATCTTCGAGGCTGAAATTACCGTACTTAAACTTATGAAACCACCTTCGAACTGTGTCATCTGAAACAGCACTTTGTCCATATACAGCACAAATTTTACGAGGAGTATGGCTAGCATTTTTACCTTTTTTGAAATAAAAGAGCATAATATGACAAAAATAAACTTTTCAGTTCTCCATTCTTAGCACTGCACTGAAACGCAAGTAATGTGACAATACAAGCCAGAATTATGCAGCCCAAGCAGAACAGACCGAACTGAATGTACATCTCTAGGTCATTCAGGGTCACGACTTTTCAGTAGTAGCAAAATAACTAGATGAAACCTAGCTCCACGTTGAAAAACCGCAGAACTTTCCGGATGACCCAATATTAAAATATGGTACACTGTTAAAAATTTCCAGCATTCTGGCAGGTCATTTGACCGTTTTTTCTGAAAACAGTTACACAACCGTAATTTTAACACTATTCTGACCATATTATTGGCCATTTTATGGTCAGAATATAGTTAAATTATGGTTACGAAACCGTTTTTACAAAAAACGGTCGAATGACCTGCCAGAATGCTGCAAAATTTTTAACAGTGTAGGGGAGACTGTGGAGGGTTGACCATAGGGTTGGCTTGACCAACCCTTTAGTTTTCATATTTAAAATAATTACAGAGTTTTATCAATAGGTGTCAACCACAGCTACAACAGTCTTTGTTTCATACAAATAATCAAAATAGGTGTGGAAAAATTAACTGTGAGGCGTTTTCAACCTAAAAATTGTGTTTTTTAGAAATATTTTGTAAGCTTTTTTCAGATAAAATATATTACAGAAATTTAAGTAAGTAGGTTTTATGTAATGCAGAAATATCGAGATTTCATTTCAGGCATAAAGATTGTACAGTAAGTTAAGCTTAACATAACAATGTGCTATTCTTTAGAAAAGGGCTATGTGGGGAGGCTTGACCCAGTCAGTATGAGGGAGGGTTGATCAGATGCTCAAAGATCTCTTAATTAAGTGGTTTTGCAAGTCTTTTTATTATACACTGTGCATAATGAAAGTTTAATAGTTATATATAAAAATGAATGTAAATTTATTCTGTAAAGCTACAGTAAAATGGGGTGAAGAAGAGAAAATATTTGAAACTGATTAAAGAAAGATGTGAAAAATTGCTATTCTATCGACTGCAAAAAAAAAAAAAAAAAAAAAAAAGAAAAAAAAAAAAAAAAAAAAAAAAGAAAAGAAATATAAATTGGAAAGTTGATAAGAACTTTTTCCCATTTAAATATTACTTACAATATGTAAATAGAAAAGACTAAAAAGTATGAAATCAGCAGTCTTAACCCTTTCAAGGGCAGTAGTATGTTTATCAAACACTTAATTTTAATTCCCAAACGCCACAATGGCATCAGAATTTTGCTAAAACCTTTTCCATTTAATATGTATGTGACATACAGCCTTTTTATTTTATCCAAATAAACTATTTCTGGTGCCTGTCATTTATTTCAACATTTTAGTACTGAAAGTACTAATTAACTCCTGAAAGGGTTAAAAGGTGTTATTGATAAATTAAGTGCTCATATGGCTGGAAAAGAACATAGCATTGATCGAAAAACTTTAGGAAGGTATGTAGACAAATTTGACCAGGATGAATACAGTGAGATGAAGCTAAACAATGGGACAACTAGAGTTGTCAGGTCGAGTGTCCCAAAAAATAGGACAAGGAGAAAAAAAAGCGGGACAGTGGCTCCTAAATCCAGACATAATAATACATGAAACCTTATGAAAACGGAACCTGTCTCTAACGGAATACTGTCTTAAATGTTACAATTTCATTTTCCCGGCTGTACAATTATACCTGCTCAGACAAAATCCTGTTTAAAACAACTTTTTTTCCTTTGACTAGCGATTGCATCTAAACAGGTTTGTTTATGCATCTCATTTTCAAAAATAATTTTTATAATAATTAAAGCATGTAGCATAAAGTTATTTTGATTTTTTTTAAACTGATTTTATTTCTCTTTACAAATATTTCAATATAAAACAAAGTGGATCAAGCCTCTCATATAGTGGGTCAACCCTCCCATACGTGGGGATACTTGACTCATTATTTTTTCATCATTAAAATCAATCATTTTTCAAATTTGTTATATATTACACTTATGTAGCAATTTTATTTTGATAACTGATTGTATAACGAATAAAATGATATGTAAAATTTTATTCTACATTCAATATTTAAAAAATAAAAAATCATTTTGTAAAAAGTGGGTCAACCCTTCCTACTCTCCCCTAAATATCATATTAAATTAAGCATTTTACAAATAAGTATAAATTCGGTCCTATAAAGAGGAGTTTATACTGTCGACATTTTCAAATAATTTTTGGGAAAGAGAAATTTAGATTATATATTTGAAAGGTACACACTGACTGATGTGACAAGATGTCAATTTATAACATTTACTTTTAAAAGATGTATTTAGAAATTTATAGTTTGAAATGTGAAAGTTATACCAAATATTACTGTTATTCACTTTCTCTAAATGTAAACTATTATAATGGATAACAAAAATAGGAATTTTAATTATTCTAACAGTTTTATAAAATTCTTTCATAATAAAAATTAGATGAATATCATATAATTCAAAATTATTACAAATAAGTATAAATACGCACGAACAAAGAATTAGGAGTTTAAATTGCCAATATTTTTTAACAGTTTCGGGGGAAGAAAAATTTGAAGTCTCTCAAATTTCAAAAATATAATTTTTGAAAGGTGCACACTGATTCAGAAAACATTTGCGAAAAATTTCAGTCTATCAAATTCACTTTTAATAACATTTGTGATTTAGGCATTTATAATTTGAAATGTCAAAGCTACTAAGAATTATTCACTTGCACGAAGGTAAGTTTTATTTTAATAAATGATAAAAATGGGCATCTTTTATTCTAAGAAATGTGTAATAATCTTCAATAATTAAAAGTTGTAAAACGAAAATACGTACGAATGTAAAAAATCAAAATTTTTTAAGATAATGCCCCTAAAGAGAGTTAGAAATTTAATTCGTCAATCTCTTCTAATAAGTTTTGATAAAGAAAAATTCCGAATACATTTTTGAAAAGTTTGCATTGATCAGGAAATAATTGCTCACGTTTCAATATGTAAGATTCACTTTTAAAAATATATTTAGGTATTTATTGTTTCAAATGTCAAAATAACCAAGAATGACTCACTTGCATTGAAATAAAACAAAACTTGAATGGATGAAAAAAAAACGGTATTTGGTTATCTAAGGATTGTATAATATCCTATCCTATGAGTTGTATATGAAAATGTGTATGTACAGTCGTGGAAAAAAAATTAAACACCCCCTACTAACTCTTCAACAAATTATCGTAGAAGAAAGTTACTGGTACCGAACGATTGGAAATAAAGTCTACTTTTAAATGATGTATATAAAAATAGCTTAGGGGGCAATGTACATAATAAAACGAATCCAAACTTCATTTTTTTTTTCAATGACAATAACCAATTTTAACATTTCAAATCTTCGGTTCAAATTACGCCTAGACACCGAATTTCAAGTCATTAGAATGATAAGATTTTGAATTATAAACAATTAAAATTTAGTGCTTCTAATGTTAAATTACATTTTCATATTTTTATTAATATCTCCAGAAATTATGCTCCTAATGTGCTATTTTTTTGTACCAATAATACTAATATACCCAAACATAAATACGCTGAATTTGCAATTTTTATAATTTTATGATATGAATTATGAATTATGAAATTAATATTCGAAAAAATTATGAATTGCAACCTACAATTTTTTTGATGGACTTCGATTTATTAAGTCCTGCTTTATGTAAATCCAAAATTTCACATTTTTCTTCCAAGTAGTTTTCAAATTATGCTTAAAAAACGGCAAAATGATGGTTTAAGGGGCCGTGTATAATAGAAGTGACTAGATATTTTGAAATTTCTTCTGCTGTATTGTAATCTAGCAGGTTTCATTAACTTCTTAAGGTACCTTGATCAAGATGGGGGCTCTCTCGGTTAATAATCGATTTCCGAACTTTAATTAGGATACAGCCCTTAAAATACACTCGTTTTAAAATAATTAATTTCTCGGAAACTTATGGTACAATTTGCATAAAAATTTGTTTTTTGGCTAATTGGAGGATGTAGAGTTCATTTATGATGTCCGAATTGTGTACTGCTATTGAAAAAAAAAGTTATGGTTCGTTTTAATATGTAGATGGCCCACTAAGCAAATTTTATCTATATCACTTAAAAGTAGACTTTATTTCCAATCGTTCGGTACCAGTAACTTTCTCCTACGATAATTTGTTGGGGAGTTAGGGGGGGGCGGGTATTTACTGTTTTTTCCACGACTGTACCTACAGTGTTGCCAGTGGGCTACTTTTTTAAAATTCAGATTTCTTCATTGCCACCACTTATTTGAAGCGGTAAAATTCACTTTGCTTTCGCCGTAATTATTATGTCATTAAATAAGGCGCATTTTACAATTTCAAAAAAGTGGTGCAAATCAGGAATCTGAATTTAAAAAAAGTAGCCCATCTGGCAACTCTGTGTACCTACATTGTATAAAATTAAATTATTTTTTAAGAAAGGGAAAATGTGTTTTAACACTAGAACGCCCGGAAGGAGTTGATTCGACTCCGACCACATGATTAAATGTCTATTGGAGCCAGAATTTTTTTCATAAAATAAGTTAAATTTAAGCGACGCAGAATTAAGTTAAATAATTTTAAATAAAAATTCTGGAATCAAATCTTTTTTTTCTTTTTAATTTGAGTAAAAATTCCGGGCGTTCTAGTGTTAAAGTACAGGGCGTCCATAATTAAACGACCGTACTTAAGTTGCCTACAGACAAAACTATTGTTCATAAAGTTGTGAAATTTTGTGATAGACATAATAATGGGATTGGAATTTTTTTAAGCTAAAAAAATATAAGTAAAAGTAGATCAAAATTTCGCCACCAGAGGGCGAGTTTTAATAAATTACCCATTTAGCATTATGATAATTTAGAAATTCTATTTATTAACTTAACCTTATTCTAAAGACAGCATTTCACGACATGTTCCTAGCATTTCCCAGAACACACTGCGGTTAACTGTGGAACATGCTATCTTGCGATTCCAGATGGTATCTGAAAATGATGAAAGCCATGCAGGACATGTTTGGTTAAAAAAAAAAAAAATTTCTTAAACTATCGTAAAAGTATGCTAAATGTGTAATTCGTTTAAAACCGGCCTCCTAATTTTTTTTTTCGCTCAAACAAATTACCGTACTTTAATTATGTTCTCCAAAAAAATTCACAACATTCTAAACAATAGTTTCGTCTGTAGACAACTTTAAAATAAGGTCGATTAATTATGAACATCCTGTAAATAAAATTTCTAAACTATCGTTATGCTAAATGTGTAATTTATTAAAAATCGCCCACTTGTGGCGAAGTTTTGAACTATTTTTATTTATATATTTTTTAGCTTAAACAAATTCCCATCCCTTTATTATGTCTTTCGCAAAATTTCACAACTTTAAGAACAATAGTTTTGTCTGTAGACAACTTTAAAGTAGGGTCGTTTAATTATCGACACCCTGTGCATTTTTAAAAATGTCTTGCTACATGGAACCAACTTTTGATGCTGCATTTATTGCAACCATAAGATTACGGAACATCTTTTCACGATTTAACGATTTATGTGAACATTAACTAGTGTTTAGACCAAACCACAGTTTGTGTTTGAACTGTGATTTACTATTGTAAGGCGCTCCCATTTTCTTACAGGGTTAACTAGTGTATAGCCTCAGTTAAAAAAAAAAAAAACTATGCTGGAATTATTTTAAAAGAAGAAACAAACATTAAAATAAACACTGCGTTTGTAAATTCCACATTGAACTAACATTTTTAACAATATACAATAAGAATTTTAAGCTATTTAAATGCAATTTCTTCCAACAATAAATTTTGTTCAACATTTTCACCGTGTATTAAACTCATTACATTAGTCAAAAGAAGAGTAAGAAGCATTCAAGGAAATTGTTGCTTTCTTACAAGAAATTTTAATAATTCTAATAACTCAAGCGTAATTTATCGTGAAATAGAAAAGTAAGAAACTTCTCTGATATTTTCATGACAAAACTGTTCATGTGGCAACTTTAAGGGAAAAAAAAAAGATCTGATTTGTATCAAAAATATTCACACTGCCTATAAAATGTTTTTAATGTAAAATATTTGTTTCTGGATAGGAAGATTTCCCATGTTTTTGAGGAAGATAGATTATAGTCATTTAAAATAAGACAAGTAAAATATCGGATACTAATATAATTAAATGAAATGGAAATATGTATGAGCACATCTGGGATTTTAAAAAAATTACCCATTATTCCAAATTAGTTTTTTGGCTTTCGAGAAAAAACATTTAGAATAAAATTGAAATACAAGGAAAGTTATTAAATGTACTAGCATACATTGTTGATTTTTAAATTTTTAAACTTCGCTTAGTTTATTAATTTTAAATTGGACATTTTTAATTATTTTCCATATATTTCAGTAAAATGTTTGCTTTGAAATTATTCAAAATGCTGAAAATCAACTACATAAATTATTTTGTTTTCCCTTTTCTAAATCCAGTTTCGCATATCATATCTGAATAAAGAACCTAACAGCAAAGCCAGTTTATGTAAAGACACAGCAGTAACCAAAATGTAACTTCTTCTTTCGTCACATTAAGACTCTGATGTGACCGTAACTGCATTTCTCAAATGTGCAGTCTTCGTGACCAGTATTCAACAATCTATAACTTTGCACATAAAGGGACAATTACACAGGGACGTGTATATCACTCATATTCCATGTCACATGATGACAATGTAGACAATAAGAGTGGCATTTTCGTCACAGTGCTTTCACATTTCGATTACTTTCACGTTACAATGACATTAAATTATTTATATGCATATCTAAAGAGAATACCTACTTGACCAACAACATTTTATATTTTAAAGTGAGCATTTTTAATTATAAAACATTTGTAATATTAAACAAATTTTTAGATATGTGATTTTTTATGGGTTTTTTTTCCTTACAATTTTTTTAACCTAAATTCAGTGATCAGATTTCTAATGCAACCGAATATCCCCCTTATATAAGTATCCAAGTATAACATATAGGTAATATAAGTATTATACTAATTTAGCATCTGAAAAAATTTTTCAAATTAACATCAATTCCACATTAGCTTTTCCGAAAACATGAGTAGATAGTGCAGTGACATATGAAAAAATAAAATTACACTTTTATTGATACATAGTATTCTGTTTTGAAAAATTTTCAGTTATTAGAGAAAAAGAGATACGTTTTATTTGAAGCACAACACAATTTGTTTAGTGTTAACGTAATTAGTAGATAGAAGTTTTCAGTATCTAACTGTATCATATTGCCAGCTATATGTGTTAAGATTTTTTGTTACAGTGGATTTACATTAGGAAGGAAATTCACATTCTAACTCACGACATGAAATTTCCTTGTCTTCTAAATAAAACATAATACTGCAGAAATGGGAGAGATGGGAAAAAATATTGATTTTCGTTATACACACAAAAAATATTTTTTATGGGTTTTTCTTTTGGAGTAATTTATTATATTTGTAAAATGTGCAACCAAAAAAGAAAGAATTTTTCCATATGCTATATTGGTCTTATCTGCAATAGTATTCAAATTTCCAAGCAATGTTATTAAAAAAATATATTTATGTTTTATTTCAGGAACTTAAAATGTATAGTAAATGTTATTCTTAAGTGCATTAACGTAATTTAGTTACTTGGAAAACTACGTAATAGTTGATAATAATATTTAATAAATAATAAATATCATTTTGAGTTTTTGTTCATGCAAGTTGACAGCTTTTATTTATATTTCTCTTTGTATTGTTATGGAAACATAAACTGTATGTTTTGCCAGCAAAAATGTATAATCTATTTTATTAGCATACATAAATTTGACCAACTAAAACTAGAAGATTTCGAAAATTACAAAGTCTCTCTTATTTTTCATAAAACCGCATTAAAATAACTTAGTCGATCAATAATGAAATTATTGAAAGCATTTTTTACGAATAAGCATAATTTCTTCTCTTGTAGAAAAGAAAAATTTTGTCGAAATGCTATTTTTCATAACTTTCCGAGATTATTTGAAATATTTGGGATACATATTCGTAACACAAATATAGTTGCAAAGGATAATTTTATTGTTAACCTAACAAGGACTCTCATTACTTCGTTGTTTCTAGTTATTTTCTCAATTTCAAGGATATACTTACTTGCATATTATCCCGAAGCTTTGAAAGAAATTTTACTTGAGTTTATAGCTTTCCTGTGTTCCTATATGATGTGGCACAGCATGGTAAAATTTGAAAGTAAGATAAAAAAAAAAAAAAAAAAAAAAAAAAAAAAAAAAAAAAACCTGCGAAACGTTATTTGATTTTGCAAAATCTCTCGGTATATATTTACCTCAAAAAAATATTATTGCTTGTATTTTTATGTTCGTTTTTGTATGCATTTTAACGATTGTAACAGAGATTGACGCATGTGATGAATTGAGATCCGATGATATATTTCAAGCCGTAACTTTTAATATAGTGGATGAAAATAATACCAATTGGTACATAAGAGCTTTAAAAATTTCTGCGGTACATATATACGAGTTCCAAACCTGTTATTTCTATTACTTCCTCATCTGTTTCACAGAATTCTACTTTCTTGTTTGCCGCTACATGGTCCAAATATTACCAAAACATATTCAAATGAATAAAAAATTGCATAAACTTCAATTCATAATCTTACAACAGTGCGACGAATGTTTTTACCGATATGAGTATATCATAAAGTTATTTTTCACAATTAATTCACATTTATCCTTTCCAGTATTCCTCGTTAGTGCTTACGCTTCCTCTGGAATGTGCTTTGGATCAATGGTCATTATAAAATATGGATTTACAACTAATTCCCTTTTACTTGTGACAATCAATTTTATTGTTTTTACCAGCATCGCATTTTCAGCGACTGCCGTTAATGAAGCAGACAAAATGACCAAACGATCTAATATTCCTATCATGAGATTGCTTCAAAATCTTGATGGAAGTTACACAAAAAGACACCCAAACGTCTTGATACAAATGTTCCACGACCCTCCTTTTGCACTTTCTGGTTGGAATTTCGTTGATTTTACGAGAAATTTGTATCTTTTAGCAGTATTGTCCATAATAACTTATTCTTTGCTTGCGATAAATATACGAATTGTATAAATTGCATTCGATAAAAAGAAATCTAGAATGTTCGATGTGTTAATATAGATTACAAAATATGTTTTTTCACCTGATCTCAAAGTATTTTCAATGGCCAATTTTATCATTTTCAACAAAATAACGTTTCTGCCTTAACGATTTAGACAAAAAGGCCAAAAGATCCAGTACTGCTGCTATCATGAGATTGCTTCAAAACGTTGAAGTAACTAATATAGAAGTACAAGTAATTCATAAAAAAAAAAACCTAACGCTTTTCTCACAAGTGTTCCACAATAATGCACTTTTTTCTTTGAGTTTTCTTTTAGTTTACAGCAAATGCTTTATTTTTCTGCAGTGAAATCTATAATGACTTATTCTTTGTTTTTCATAATTGAATGTGAATTGTATAAATGTGTGCTTAAATGTAATTCAATATAGTATTACCATCTATTTAAAAGCAACCTGGAATGTTCCCTTTGTTAATTTCATTTCAAATATGTGATGTTTTACTTGATCTCATTGCGTTTTTAATGGCCAATTGTTTCGCTTTTTCACAATCACGTTCCCTACTTCTATCAATAAGCAAGTAGATCAAGAAGTCAAACTATCCAGTGTTGTTAACCTAAGATCACTTCAAAAAGTTGAAGTAATTAATATAAAAATACACTTAAAGCATTTCAAACAAATGTTCAATAACCCTACCTTTTCACTTTCTGGATGGATTTCTTTTGGTTAGACTTATTCATTGCTTGTGACAAATATATGAATTGTATAATTGATCACGTAAGTTTCAAAACTCGCCTTATCCAAAATTGAAAAAATCGAGTTTTCTCTATCAATCTGTTCTATTGGTGAACCTGCATCGAAAAATCACTACAATCGGCAAAAATCTTGTTTTATCGTGTATTTCTGGCATTGTAAATTCTTGGTTTGCAAAGAAAACCAACGGACGCAGTCAGAGGTTTTTCGCGATATCCCCAAATTTTATTTTCTGGATAAGGCGAGTTTTGAAACTTAGGTCCTCAATTGTAAATCAACATTTAACATTGCATTAAAAATAAATCTGCAATGCTCCATGCGTTAATGTCAATTACAAAATATGATTTTTCACCTGATCTTCTAGAATTTTTGATAGCCATTGATATCCACTTTTATCACTTTTACCACAATCACGTTCGCTGCTCGTGCACTAATGAACGGGCAAAACGGCCAAACGATCCAATATTGCTATCATAATGTTGCTTCAAAATGTTGAAAATAATTCATACATAAAGACGCCCAAATATCTTGACTAAAATATGTTCTATAATCTACCTTTTCCACTTTTTGAATGGATTTTCTTCTATTTTACAGGAAATTTTTATATTTCTGGAATAATATCCATAATAAATTATTCTTTACAAGTGATAAATATGTGAATTGTATTAAATGTGTGTAATATCATAAACTAGCATTTAGTGACCGTAAAAAAAGTGACCGACAAAGCGTTCATTTTAATATAATGCAATATTTTGTATTACATTAAAAAGAAATCTGGAATATTCTATGAGCAATTGCGTATTACAAAATATCAGTTTTTCACCTGATCCTGCTGCATTTTTGAGAGCCAGTTTTATCAGTATACCACAATAACTGCATATTCTATGGCTGTTAATGAAACAATCAAAAAGGAATAACGATATATTTTCTCGATCATGTGATTGCTTCAAAACGGTGAAGTAATTCATACAAAAAGAACCAAATCTTTTGAAACAATTATCTCATGATCCACTTTTTGAACTTCCCGTATGGATATTTTTGATTTACAGGAAAATTTTATACTTCTTTAACATGACTTGTTCTTTGCTTGTGATAAATATGTGAATTGTCTAAATATGCAATTTTTCATACACTAAGCATTTAATGTTTTATTAATTTAAAGCGATCCTTTGAAATAAATGTACAGGGAGATTCTAAATTGTTTTTACAAAATAAGAGGGGTGATAGTACCGATGCAGACGAGTAATAATTACCATAGAACATGGGGTCGCAAACCACTTATTGAGTCACAAATACAAGGTGTTTCACGCTAACTGAAGTCGGCTTGTCGGTAATAATTTTGCGGAAAATAAAAATATTGCAATAAAAATGTAACGATATGTACCTTATTTTGCATGACATGTGATAACATCAGAAAAAGTTCTTGAAAAGCAGGGTACTCACACAATCGATGATACCGTGTGAACTGATAATCACAGTCCAAAATTTGGAGCGTCAATTGCATACTGATGGGGTGTATAATGGAAACTTCTACCACTCTTTTTTCTGTGTTATCATATTTACAACAAATGTGAGCATGTCAGATTGAAGTTTAATTATAATATACTTCAGTTTGCTGAAAATTATTAACGCCAACCAATGTTCGATTAGGGTAGAACACCTTGTATTTGTGACTAAATAAGTGGATTGCGACCTATTCTATGTTAATTATTGCTCGTCTGGATTGGTGCTAACACCCCTCTTATTTTGTAAAAACAATTTAGAATCACCCTGTATATACTTGCAGCCTTCGCCCGCTACATTTGTCGGTATCTCTACTAAAAATCTTGAATCAAACGAAATATAGCTAGCAAAGATGAAATTAATTTTTTCTTCTTAACATCTAATCAGATATCCATAATCGTTGTCTTATTCGTATAATCTTACATTATCCAGTTCAAAGTCGATGTTGGCGACATAATAGACAATATAGCTCTAAAATCACTGAAGTACTGTATTTAACTATTTTTTTAGTAGGTTTGTTATCTTGAATTTTCCGCTTCTACCTAAAACTGCTGCTGAGATATGGCCAAAATTCTACAATTTTTAACCCCCCTTTAACCCCTTTGGGGGGGATTTTCCAAAACTCCTTCTTAGTGCACGCTTCTGTCATAAAAATTATCCCCCCCCCCCCCACCCAATTTTCATGCTTCTGGTTTGAGTAGTTTGTGATGTGCGTTGATTATGAGTCAGTCAGGACAAACTCTTTTATATATATACAGGGTGTAGCTAAAATGCTTCAACAATCTTACGGGGGTGATAGTTCTCATGAAGTCGAACAAAAAATTCAATGGAGCATGGAGTCACAAAGCACTAATCGAGTCACAAATACAGGGTGTTTCACCCTAACTGAAGTCGGCTTGTCGGTAATAATTTTGCGAAAAATTAAAATATTGCAATAAAAATGTAACGTTATGTACCTTATTTTGTATGAAATGTGATAACATCACAAAAGTGTGGTAGAAGTTTCCATTATACGCGTCAGCAGTATGCATTGGACGCTCCCCATTTTGGACTGTGATTATCAGTTCATACGGTATCATAGATTGTGTGAGTACCCTGTTTTTCCAGAACTTTTTGTGATGTTATCACATTTCATACAAAATAAGGTACATATCGTTACATTTTTATTGCAATATTTTAATTTTTCGCAAAATTATTACCGACAAGCCGACTTTATTTAGGGTGAAACACCCTGTATTTGTGGCTCAATAAGTGGTTTGCAACCCTATGTCCCATTGCATTTTTTGTTCGTCTTGATGAGTACTATCATCCCCCTAAGTTTGTTGAAGCATTTCAGATACACCCTGTATATATAGATATTCAATTAAATGCAATTTATGTTATATGGAATACGTTGGACAAACTCGTACTCCTTTTCACATTAGAATTAATCAGCACAAGTTGAATAATTATAAAAAATATTTATAATAATGTTGAATATCCACACTTTCAGCATCGTGATTATAATAAAATTGATATAAACATAATAAGTATTTATGAAAATCTTAATGAAAGATTGCTATGTATCTGTATAAAAATTTGCAATTCTCTTTATCCACAAGGAATTAAATATTTTCAATCGACTTTATAACGTATATTCTACTATTGCAAAATTGTATAATACATGGATGATTAATTTACCTCTAAATATCCCTGTATAATGTTTTATGTGCCTGGTCTACGAGTACATTAATTTTCAAAACCGCAGTAGGACATCATACATCTTATTTCTCATGTGAACATCCCTTTACTATGCTGCACATTCAAAGACAAAAAGATGAATGCCATATTATACGAAACGTTTTTGAACAGCTATATGTTTTATATTTCGTTCAAACATGTTATTTAATTAAAAATTGCAGTTAATTAAAAGTTAATGAAAAAACGTATCAGCAAATAATCTCAAAAATTGCAGTCCCGAAGCATGTCATGGTTGTACCAATATTAAATGAAACCAGTTACGTCTATCTGACAGCACTTATGTGCTAATAATTGCATTTTGTTATAGAAAAATACATTCAGAAGTGAAATCTATTTTCTTTTTTTATTTGAAAATAATAAAAAGTAAGCTTAAAACAGGAACATCTTATGAACTTATTAAAATTATTATTATATGAACATTATTAATGTGAGTGGGTTTTGTACCCCTTCGTCAAACTGCTTTGAATAATCAAACTGCATTTTGTGTCAATTATATCACAAGCAATAAAACTCAAAATTTTGTCTTTAAAATATAATTTTTATCTTTTTTTTTTCACACCAGTTATAAAGTATTCATTTTTTTTATTATTTATTTCCCTTTAACAGCTAATTTGTTATCAGTGAGCCTTCCATTTTCTATGTATATTTAGTATCAGAACCTCTCAATAGCGGACTCCTCAGGACCGGGGAATTTCACCTCTATTCGGAGATGTCTATATGTGCTGTGGATTGAATAAGGTATTCGCCAAATAGAGATCTCCGCTATTCGGTAGTGTCCGTCATGGAGGTATTACTGTACTAACAATTCCTGTCCGATATATTTTATTTTATTAGATTTATTTTTATTTTAATAGCAAAAACTCGCTGCACGTATTTAAAATTAGAGAACTTATTTAATTGTGAGTTAATTTGATTACTGAATCATAAATAAAACTTGCACTTTGTAGAAAACCGTGCAAAATGAAAAAAAGTCAGTTACAATGTTTTACAGCTCTTTTTTTTTTCTTTGTAATTTTAAATAAATTAACCCTTTTGGGTCATTTTATTGAGTTTTATTTTACTTTTGTAAACTAAAAAAAGTACATGGATAATATGTGAACCTTATTAATTTGAATGTTTTTTATACTATATAGTCACATTATTATTCAGCTTCCCATATGTGGGAAGCATTGTCCCATTATTTTCTCATGATTAAAATCAATAATTTTTCAAGTTTCTTGTGCATTAAACTTGTGCACAAATTTTATTTAGATAACTGATTCTATAACGAATAAAATGATACATGAAACTTTATTCTAGGTGCAATATTTAAAAAATAAAAAATCATATTGTAAAAAATGGGTCAACCCTCCCCAGTCTCCCCTCTATCACAAGCGATAAAATGGCAAAATTTCGTCTTAAAAAATAAAAGTTTTGTTTTAAAAATTGTTTTCTCTCTCTCTCTCTCTCTCTCTTTTTTTTTTTTTTTTTTTTTTTTTTTTTTACATCTAATCATAGATTATTATGTAATTTATTTCGTAATTATATAACAAATATTGCAGTAAATTATTAAGAGGAAACAGTATCCAAAAAATGCGCCAAATAACTATGTTTTTTACTAAGATTAGTTAAAGTAATAGATGTAATCCTTCGGAACAATTTGTTAAAAATAGTATGCTTAATGTTCATATATGTGTAATGTGTACAAGATTTCAGTTCGCGGATTTCTTTTTCATAAAAGAAATAATGACTTCTCTCCACGGTCATTTTTTCATTGTTTTGGAAATTCCTAATGCTTTTTTGTATTTGAGATTATATATTTATAATATATTGTTTAAGATAATTTGACTTCATTTATTGTACGTGTTCTCTATTATGCATGTGACGTAATGGTGCACGGAATTTATATTAAGGTTTTTATTTTTTTCCTTAAATAATTAAAAATATACGAAGAAGGGCTAGATTTAATATTTTTTCACGATATCTTACAGTAAAAAAAATATATATAACAAACGCATTATTAGATACACCACGTTTGTGTAATTGTGTGGTCACGGTTGTGTGTACATTTTAGTATGCAGCAGCGAAAAAATAAGCCTACAATGACAATATTAAAAACAAGTCGAAAATTATACATCAAACGTAGCAAATGAGGTGCGTTCGTGTACTATAACTAGTTTTATAAATATTCAGATCTTGGTGCAATAGCTGTTACATTCTTATTCAAAAATGCATGAATACAAGATTTATTACGATTATAAAGATTGCCTAATAAAGTCTCTTGCCGCTCTCTTAACTTCGGAACGGCTGCTGCTATATTCATAAAAGTGGTGTCTAGGCAAAGTAAAGTTGCCATGTGGTACTGAATGAAACCGCCTACGGCGCCATCTGCGGGAAAACTACGAAGTTAGCCTTCCTATCTCGAAAACGGAAAGAGATAGTGGAAAAAGTTATTTACAAAGTTGTAGAGCATCGTCGATTTGGTACGAAAAGACACCTTGTGGACATGAATGCGAAGAATAGAACGGTTAAAACGCGCATTTTTTTCCTTGATTTCCTACACTGTGACGTCACAAAACTTGAACGTATGGAGAAATGACTATCTTTTGGACAAATGTGCACCCAAATGTGCATTACAGTTGACGGTGAGAAGTTTGAACATCTCAAATAAAGGTATATTGTTATAACTAATTGTTTTTTTCTTTCTAAGATCGTTTTGTCACGTCATAATGTTAGAAATCACAAAAAAAAAAAAAAAAAAAAAAAAAAAAAAAAAAAAAAAAATGCGCGTTTTAACCGTTCTATTCTTCGTATTAATGTTCACAAGGTGTCTTGTCGTACTAAATCGATGATGCTTTACAACTTTGTAAATCACCTTCTTTCCCTATCTCTTTCCGTTTTTGAGATAGGAATTCTAACTCCGCAGTTTTCCACCAGGTGGCCCCGTAGGCAGTTTCACTCAGTAGCGCATGGCTACTTTACTTTAACTAGACACCACTTTTGTGAATATAGCTTTGAACTTTTGATTCGATTTTCATAAAATTTGAAATGACTCGACAAAATTCTCCAACGATTATATATATTAACTTTCAAACATTCGGTTGGGTAGTTTTTGCGCTGTTATATGCGGACAGACCGACAGATAGACACAGACAGACAGACGGTCGGATCAGACAATGACAATAGGGGCTACGTATTTATGTAATTACGAACGCACTTAAAAACAGTATACATTAAAAAAAAACTAAAACATAAAATAAAAAAATAATAATAAATTTGCACTTTAAAAAGATTGATTTTTCAAAATATTCTTTAAATATAATATTAAGATGAAAACAAATGTTTATCAAAAATATTGAAAAGGTACTATATTCTCTCTCGTTTTATAATCGTATAATCTTAACTGATGCAGTTTTACTTTTATGATTTATCACAAAATTCTTCTAAATCTTATTATTGGTACAATTTCTGATTTATATACTTAATTTAAACTAAAATCTAACACTTTACATTTGGTTAATTACAAAATGCAAGATTTTTGTTGAGAAATTGTAAATATCAGGGAATTTTTCAATGAAGCATTCGTCACTGAAAATATGCTAACTTTATGTTGAAACATATTTAAATCTCTTTTACTTCCTGTTTGCATTTCAAAACTGTGCATGCAACAGCAAATCAAGTTATCGGGCAACTTTCTAAAAGCAAATTTATGACGTAAATTTTCAGTTCAGAAAAGTGATGTTTGTAGAGAGTCAAATCTGCGTTTTTATACTTTTGTTGGCATTATTCGAAGATAAATTCTCTTCATAACCGGAGACTTCCACAATAAAATCTGTTTGTTCGATTGTGTTTCCAGCATTTGGAAGCAGCTGCAGTTTGAGACTAGTTGAAAGTAGGCACCTAAATAGATTTAGAAATTTAATTTGTCAATCACTTCTAATAATTTTTAGGAAAGAGAAAGTTGAAATACATTTTTGAAAGGTACGCACTGATTCAGAAATTCAAAGTACAGATATTTGCGGAGAATGTCAATTTGTAGGATTCAATTTTAAAAGATGTGTTTAGGTATGCATAGTTTGAAATGTCAAAGTTACCAAAATTTATTCACTTGCACTGAAAGTAAACTGTATTGTAATGGATGATAAAAATAGACATTTGCTTATTCTAAGAATTGCATAATATATATTTTTTATAGTTATATGTTGTATATTGGGTCATCCGGAAATTTCTGCGGTTTTTTGATAAATTTCAATAAAGAAATACAAAAACATAAGAAAATTGTATTGAAGCACATAAGTCCCATTTTGTTCAATGATTTTTTTAAGGTTCTGGCAGATGAAAAAATTCCTTTTTAAAAAAGTCATTAGATTTAGTCGTAAGGAAATGATCAAGGTGCTGTTTGACAGACTCCAAATGAACTCGTTGTCGTTCAGAGAATTTTGACGTTACCTGAAAAAGTAAAAATCTGAAGGGGCAAGGTCTGGTGAATATGGTGGATGACGCAAAATATCCAGCCATACTCAATAAGGT
Organism: Maratus speciosus; assembly: GCA_963932465.1. NCBI lineage: Eukaryota > Metazoa > Arthropoda > Arachnida > Araneae > Salticidae > Maratus > Maratus speciosus. The sequence goes on along the minus strand of OZ010787.1, from coordinate 499,365,266 downwards.
GTTTTCTGACATTAATTGCAATCTGGGGCCGAGCATTGTCATGTTGAAACACAACACCTCGGCGGTTGGTCAGTTCTGGTGGGTTTTCTTCGATTTTTGCTTTCAAAATTGCCATTTGGAAACAGTATTTTCGCAAATTTTTTGTCTGATTCGGTGGCAAATATCCATAATAAATAACTCCTTTGTAGTCCCACCATACACAAAGCATTACTCTTTTTGGATGCATCCCTGTTCTCGATGTTGCCTGGAGAGGTTCATTTGACTTACCCCATGAGCTTTTCCTTGTAACATTTCTGTAGTATCCATTTCTCATCTCCAGTAATGAGCCGTTTTAAAAAAGGGAAATTCTTTATTTCGTTTCATCAAAGAATCACATGCCAAAACTAGAGCAAACATATTCTGTGGTGTTAAAGTATGTGGTACCTACACTTCATAACGGCATACATACCGAATCTTCTTCAAATGACCATGCACTGTACTCTTTGGAATATTTAATTTGTGTTATAGCTCCTGAACTGCGTAACCTGGATTTTCAGCAAAAGATTCCTTTACAGATAATGGTCGTCCGCAGCGAGCGTCATCTTCGAGGCTGAAATTTCCGCACTTAAACTTCTGAAACCACCTTTGAACTTTGTTATCTGAAACAGCACTTTGTCCATATTATACAGCACAAATCTTACGAGGAGTCTGACTAGCATTTTTAATTTTTTTGAAATAAAAAATTATAATATGACGAAAATAAACTTTTTTAGTTCTCCATTCTTAGCACTGCACCGAAACGCAAGTAATGTGACAATACAAGCCAGAATTATGCAGCGCAAGCAGAACAGACTGAAATGAATGTACACTCGTGGAACAAAAAAAAAGTAAACACCCCCTACTAACTCCTCAACAAATTATCGTAGAAGAAAGTTATTAGTACCGAACGATTGGAAATAAAGTCTACTTTTAAATGATGTATATAAAATTTGCTTAGGGGGCCATATACTTATTAAAACGAACCATAACTTTGTTTTTTTCAATAGCAGCACACAATTCTGACAGCATAAATGAACTCTATACCCTTCAATTACCCTAAAAAGAAATTTTTATGCAATTCATACGATAAGTTTCCCAGAAATTAATTATTTTAAAACGAGCGTATGTTAAGGGTTTTATCCAAATTGAAGTTCCGTACTTGATTGTTAATTGAGAGAGCCTCCTTGTTGATCAAGGCACTTTAAGCACCATTCAAGCAGTCAATGAAGCTTGCTAGATTACACGACGGCAGAAGAAATTTTCAAATATCTATCCACTTCAATCACAGACGGCCCCTTAAAACATCCTTTGCCGTTTTTTAAGCATAATTTGAAAACTACTTGGAAGAAAATTGTGAAATTTTGGATTTCCATAAAGCAGGACTTAATAAAACTAAATCCATCAAAAAAAAAAAAAAAAAAAATAAAAAAAAAAAAAAAACTGTAGGTTGCAATTCATAATTTTTTCGAATATTAATTTCATAATTCATATCATAAAATTATAAAAATTGCAAATTCAACGTATTTATGTTTGGGTATATTAGTATTACTGCTACACAAAAAATTAGCACATTAGGAGCATAATTTCAGGGGATATAAATAAAAATATGAAAATGTAATTTAACATTAGAAGCATTAAATTTTAAATGTTTATAATTCAAAAACTTATCATTCAAATGACTTGAAATTTGGTGTCTAGGCATAGTTTTAACCGAAGATTTGAAATATCTGATTAAGTTTGGGTATTGCTATTGAAAAAAAAATGAAGTTTGGATTTGTTTTAATATGTAGATGGACCCCTAAGAAAATTTTATATACATCATTTAAAAGTACACTTTATTTCCGATCCTTCGGTACCAGTAACTTTCGTCTACGATAATTTGTTGAGGAGTTAGTAGGGGGTGTTTACTTTTTTTTCCCCCACGACTGTACATATCTAGATAATTCAGGGTCACGCTTCATCAGTTGTAGCAAAATAACTAAATGAAACCCAGCTCCACGTCGAAAAACCGCAGAACTTTCCGGATGACCCAATATAAAAATATGGTAAATATATTAAATTAAACATTTTACAAATAAGTATAAATTTGCTCCTATAAAGAGGAGTTTATATTCTCGACATTTTCTAATTATTATTGGGAAAGAGAAATTCAGATTATATATTTGAAAGGTACACACGGACTCAGAAAACATTAGCGGAAGATGTCAATATATAACATTTACTTTTAAAAGATGTATTTAGGTATTTACAGTTCGAAATGTCAAAGTTACCAAATATGATTATTATTCACTTTCTCTAATGGACAATAAAAATAGGACTTTTATTATTCTAACAATTTTATAAGATTCTTTCATAATAAAAATGTGATGAATATCATACAATTCAAAATTATTAAAAATAAGTATAAATACGCAGGAACAAAGAATTAGGAGTTGTTAATAATTTTAACAGTTTGGGGGGAAGAGAAATTTGGAGTATATTTTTGAAAGGTGCACACTGATTCAGAAAACATTTGCGGAAAATGTTTGTCTATCAGATTGACTTTTAATAGATGCGTTTCGTCATTTATAATTTGAAATGTCAAAGTTACTAAGAATTATTCATTTGCAGTGAAGGTAAGTTGTATTTTAATAAATGATAAAAATGGGCATTTTTTATTCTTAGAAACGTATAATAGACGTCAATAATTAAAAGTTGTAAAACGAATATAAAAAAATTGAAATTTCTTAAGATAATGCGTCTAATGAGAGTTAGAAATTTAATTCGTCAAACTTCTAATAAGTTTTGATAAAGAGAAATTCCGTATACATTTTTTAAAAGTTTGTAATAATCAGGATAATATTTGCTCAATATGTAAGATTCACTTCTAAAAATATATTTAGTTATTTATAGTTTCAAATGTCAAAACAATCAAGAATGACTCACTTGATTCTAAATTAAACAAAACTGTAATGGATGAAAAAACAGATATTTGATTATCCTATGGATTGTATAATATCCCTTCATATGAGTTTTATATGAAAATGTTTATGTACCTACATTGCATAAATTGAAATTATTTTTTAAAACAGGGGAAACATGTTTTAGAGTACATTGTTAAAAATGTCCTGCTACATGGAACCAACTTTTGATGTTGCATTTATCACAACCATAAGATTGCGGAACATTTTATCACGATTTAATGATTTATGTGAACCATGAAGTGGTAAAATAGAACATTAACTTGGGTTTATATCGATCCACAATTTGTGTTTGAACTGTGCTATAGTATAGTATGGCTCTCGCATTTTCTTTCAGAGTTAAGTAGATAAAAGCTAAAATCTTAAACAACGATTTTTACACACAAATAACGTACAGAACGATAAAAAATACCCATACGATCGTTTCGAGGATTCTTCGATCCCCTTCCTTAGTGAGACAGAGAAATTTTTTTTCTTCTCTCACTGAGGAAGGGGATCGAGGAATCCTCGATAGGATCATATGGGTATTTTTTATCGTTCTGTACGTTATTTGTGCGTAAAACTCGTTGGTTAAAATTTTAATTTTTATTACAATTCGCACAAAGTTTAATCTATGCTTAGAGTTAAGTAGAGTATAGCGTCAGTTCAACAAACAAAAAACTGACATTGGGATTTAACTAATTGCGGGAAGCATTCTTAAATTAGAAATAAACATGAAAACGAACACTCTCTTTGTAATTGCCATATTTAACTAAAATTTTTAAGAATATATAATAGGAATTTTTAGCTATTTAAATGCATTTTCTTCTAACAATATATTTTGCTCAACATTTTCACCGTATATTAAATATCCAATCCATTACTCAAAAGAAGAGTAAGAATCATTCAAAGCAATCGGTGAATTTGTACAAAAAAATTTAATAATTCTAATAACTCAAGTGTGATTTATTGTGAAAAAGAAAATTAAGGAACATCCCGGATACGTTCATGACAAAACCCCACATGTGCTACGAAAAAAAAAAAAAAAAAAAAAGACCTGATTTGTACAAAAAATATTCACAATACCTATAAAATGTTTCAATGTAAAATATTTGTTTCTGAATGGGAAATTTTCCCTTATTTTTGAGGAAGGTAGATAAAAGTCATTAAAAATAAGACACGTAAAATATCGGGTACTGATATAGTTAAATGAAATGAAAATATGTATCTGGGATATAAAAAAAATTCCCCAACATTCGAAATTAGTTTTTTGACTTTCGAGACAATACATTTTGAGTAAAATTGACATTCAATGAAAGTGATTAAAGTAAGAGCATAAATTGTTGATTTTTAAAATTTTAAACTTTGTTTTAACTTATTCATTTTAATTTGGTAATTTTTGATTATTTTCGAATTATTTCAGTAAAATGTTTGCTTTGAAATTATTCAAAATGTTGGCAATCAACTACTTAAAATGTTTTGTTTCCCCCTTTTTTAATCCAGCTTTTGCATATGATATCTGAATAAACAACCCAACAGTAGAGCCAGTCTACGTAAATTCACAACGGTAACCAAAAGGTAACTTCTTCTTTCGTCACATTACGACTCTGATGTGACCATAACTTCATTTCTCAAATGTGAAGTCCTCTACTCAATGACTAGTACTCAATAATGTATAACGCGTCATAAAAAGGGATATATTAATAACACAGGGACGTGTATATCATTCATATTCCATGTCAAATGATGACAATGCAGACAATGAGAGTTGCATTTTCGTCATAATGCTTTCACATTTCGGTCACTTTAAGGTAACAATGACATTAAGTTATTTGTATACATATCTTAACAGAATACCTACTTGACCAACAACTATTTATATTTTAACGTGAACATTTTTTAATTAGAAAACATTTATTTTTAAAACATGTGATTTTTTATGTTATTTTACAACTTTTTTTTAAACCTAAATTTAGTGATCAGATTTCTAATACAACTGAATATTACCATTATAAATGTATCCAAGTATAATATTTAGGTAATATAAACATCATATCAATTTAGCGTCTGAAAAAAAAATTCAAAATAACATCAATTCCACATTAGGTTTTCCTAAAAAGTGAGTAGATAGTGCAGTAATATATGAAGAAATAAAATCACACATTTATTTATACATAATATTCTGTTAAAACATATTCAGTTATTAGAGAAAAACAGATACATTTTATTTCAAGTACAACGCAATTTGTTTAGTTTTAACGTAATTAGTCGATAAAAGTTTTCAGTGTCTAACAGTACCATATTGCCGGCAATATATGTGAAGATATTTTGTTACACTAGATTTACATTAGGAAGGAAATTGATATTTCAACTCACGTTGAGATTTCCTTGTCTTCTGAATAAAACATAATATCGCAAAAATAGGAGAGATGGGAAAAAATATTGATTTTCGTTATAGACATAAAGAATATTTTTTATGTGTTTTTCTTTTAGAGTAATGAATTATATTTGTAAAATGTGAAACTAAAAAAAAAAGAATTTGTCTATATGCTATATTGTTCTTATCTGCAATATTATTCAAATTTGTAAAAAATATAATAAAAATAAAATTATAGTTATTTTTCATTGCAGGTACTTAACATGTATACCAAATGATATTCTTAAGTGCATTAATGTAATTTAGTTACTTGGAAAATTACGTAATATTTGATAATAACAGTTAATAAATAATAAATACTATTTCGAGTTTTTGCTTATACAAGTTGACAGGTTTTATTTATAATTCTCTTTGTATTGTTATGGAAACATAAACTGTATGTTTTGCCAACAAAAATGTATAATCCATTTTATTAACATATATAAATCTGACCATCTAAAATTTGCAGATTTTGAAAAGTGCAAAAGCTCTCTCATTTTTCATAAAACCGCAGTAAAATAACTTAGTCGATCCGTAATGGAATTATTGAAATCATTTTTTCCGAATAGGCATAATTTCTTCTCTTATGGAAAAGAAAAATTTCGTCGATATGCTGATTTTCATAACTTTCTGAGATTATTTGAAATATTTGGGATAGATATTGGTAAATCAAATATTATTACAAAGGATAATTGGATTGCTAACCTAACAAGGAATCTCATGAAATTTATTTATTGGTTTACAATTATTATTACAATTTCAAAGACATACTTAATCATACATTATCGCGAAGATTTTAAAGAACTCTTATTTGAGAGTCTAGCTTTACTGATTACCTATATGATGTGGCAACACATGGTAAAACTTCCACTAAAAAAAAAAAACATTCACAAAATTAGAGAATTTTGTTAAAACACTAGGTATATATTTGCCTCAAAAATATATTCTTGCTTGTACTTTTTATTTCGTTTTTATATTCATTGCAGGCATTACGATCGAGGTGAAGGTATGTGATGAATTGAAATACTATGTGATATTTCGAGCCAACTCTTGATAAAATGGATGCAAATAGTACCAATTGGCCCATGAGAGCTTTAAAATATTTTGCGGTATATCTATACGAGTTACACACCTGTTATCTCTATTACTTTCTCATCTATTTCTCGGAAATATATTGCCTTGTTTGTCACTACATGGTCCTTATATTATCAAAACATATTCAAATGAATAAAAAATTGCATCAATATCCGTTCATAATCTCACAACGTTTCGACGAATCCTTTTACCGATATGATTATATCATGAAGTTATTTTCCACAATTAATTCATATTTATCCTTTCCAATATTTCTCGCTACTGCTTACCATTCCGCTGGAGTGTCCTATGGATTATTGCTTCTTATAAAATATGGATTTTCAGCTGATTCCATGGCATTTTTTATGTCCAGTTATGTTATTTTTACCATTATCATATTTTCTGCGGCTGCCGTTAATGAAGCAGACAAAAGGGCCAAACGATCTAATATTGCTATCATGGGATTGCTTCAAAACCTTGGCGGAAGTTATACAAAAAGACACCCAATCCTCGTGACACAAACGTTGCACGACACTCCTTTTGCTCTTTCTGGTTGGATTTTCTTTGATTTTACAGGAGATATGTATCTTTCTGCAATGGGATCCATAGCGACTTATTCTTTGCTTGTGGTAAATTTGTGAAAAGGATAAATGCGTATTCAAATATAATACAAAATATTGCATTCTATAAAAAGGAAAATGGAATGTTCGATGTGTTAATGTTGATTACAAAATATGTTTATTCATCAGCTCTCAAAGTATTTTTAATGGCCAACTTTATCATTTTTAACAAAATCACGCTATCTGCTTCTGCCTTAAGGAAGGAGACTAAAATGCAACACGATGCAGTATGTTATGATGCTATCAAGACATTGCTTCAAAAGTTCGTTGAAGAAATTCATAATTTATCATAATTCATCATAATTTATTATTCCTTCTTGGTGGTTTACTTGCTGTGTCGACAAAATGGAATGAATTTATCAAATTTAAAAATCTATCTCGTGGTATGCATATAACTCATATAAAACTTATATGGCATCTGTAACTCAGAGCAGAAACATACAGTTCGTTACATGTGCATATTATATATCTAGTACTATCCATTTTAAATAGAAACCATGAAAAGTACAAAACTATTAATTTGAAAATAATCCGCATTAAAAATGTAATTAATAAAAAATAAATTGCTAAAAACGTAAATTAAAAAAAATCACTTAAAATTAAAATTTTATATATTAGGAATTGTAACTATTTTGGAAATGGTAAATGCCGGACCCACACAATTGTGTGGGTCATTTGGTTTTCAACTGTTGTAAAGCCTAATTAAATTTATCAAGGACAAAATCAATTAAAATCATGAATAAAGTATATGAAAAGAAAAATTAAATCCAAGCAAACTCTAAAAGTCATATTTAAAAGAAATTGCGACACTACATACTTTTTGTCTATTGCTGTCAGATGATATAGTCTTTTTAAAACCAGAAAATTTAACCCTGTATTGTAGCTGGCGCACCCTAGTTGTGTCTTAACAAAACATCTGAAGCCAATTAACTCATATAAATGTGCAGATTGTCTTCTTTTACTTTAGTATCACCCGCACAATTGTGTGGGTCAGGGCTTAAAGGGTTATAAGGGATTTTCCACAAATTTTCAATCAGCTCACTATATCTTTCTGAGTTTTCACAATATTTGACTGGACTTTTTAGCTCACAGGCTATCAAAGTCTGAGAGCTTATGTACCCGCCAGTTCTGTATGTACGTACGTGTGTGTGTACGTACGTACGTATGTGCGTAACGCGATAAATCTTGATAGAAATATCCGATTTGCTTCAAATTTCTTTCTAGGTTAATTCTGATAAGGCGCTTCCCTGATTAGTTTTTGGGGTTCATTGGTTAAGGATAAAAGGGGAAAGGGGGGCCTAGTCCGCCCCCTTAATTTAGATAAATGGGTTTTTCAAGCAGAAATTTTCGATTTGCTCCAAATTTGGTATACCGGTTTATTATGTTAAGGAGCTTCCTTGATTAGATTTGGAGGTTCATAGTTACATATAAAGGGAGGAAAGGAGGGGTAGCCAACCCCCCCTAATTTAGATAAATGGGTTTTTCATGCAGAAATATGCGATTTGCTATAAATTTGGTATACCGGTTAATTATGGAAGCAGCTTCCCTGGTTAGATTTGGAAGATGATTATAATGTATAAAGGGGGAAAAGGGGGGCTGCCCCCCTTTAATTAAGATAAATGCGTTTTTCATGTAGAATTATTCGATTAGCTCCAAATTTGTTATACCGGTTTATTATGTTAAGGAGATGGCTTGATTAGATTTGGAGGTTCATTAGTTAAGTATAAAGGGAGGAAAGGGGGGTAGCCCCCCTTAATTTAGATTAATGGGGTTTTATGCAGAATTATTCGATTTGCTCCAAATTTGGTATACCGGTTTATTATGTTAAGGAGCTTTCCTGATTAGATTTGGAGGTTCATTAGTTAAGTATAAAGGGAGGAAAGGGGGCTAGACCCCCCCTTAATTTAGATAAATGGGTTTTTCATGCAGAGTTATTCGATTTGCTCCAAATTTCGTATACCGGTTTATTATGTTAAGGAGCTGCCGTGATTAGATTTGGAGATTTATTGGTTAAGTATAAAGGGGGGACGGGGGCTAGTCTCCCGTTAATTTAGATAAATGGGTTTTTCATACAGAATTATTCGATTTGCTTCAAATTTATAAACGAGTTTATTCCGATATAGCTTACTTCGTTTGATTTGGAGGTTCATTGGTTAAGTATAAAAGGGGGAAAGGGGACAATTGCCCCCCCCCTTAATTTAGATAAATGGGTTTTCATGCAGAATTATCTAATTTAGTTTAATTTTTTTTCTAGGTTCATTCTGATAAGGAGCTTTTCTGATTAGATTTGAAGGTTAATTGGTTCAGCATAAAGGGAGAAATGGGGGAGCTAATACCCCCCCCCCCTAATTTAGCGAAATGGTTTTTTCATGCAGAATTATCTGATTTGCTTCATATTTGGTATACCAGTTTATTATGTTAAGGAGCTTCCCTGATTACATTTGGAAGTTCTTTGGTTAAGTATAAAGGGGGTCAACGGGGACTAATCCCTTCATTTACTTTTCGAGGGCCATTATTCTTTGAAATAAGAGCATAATATACAATTAGTGTGAATAGCCTGTGAGCTCAATGCCATCAGATTAACTGGGCAATTTTCTTTTTATTTATTACTTGTATTTTACTGATGAATAAGTAATACTTTCGCATACATATTTTTCTATAATATTTTTTTTTTCAGTTTTACCGGTGTTTGTTAAACGATATTTTTCTGTGGATGTAATATTATGTAAATATATTTTATGTGCATTTTTATATAAGTTGCCCAAAATAGTTGACTACCAAATTATGAAATAAAAAATTTGAAATCTTCCACCCATGCGCAGTTGAAAATTATTTCATACAAATGCCCATATCTCATCAAATATTCACTATATTCATGTTTTAATTGCAGTATACTGTTGCTACTGTTGTTGGTCAGGTTTTCGGAAAGTTGTGTTAAATTTGGTTGAAAACTTTATATGCTATAAACAAGAAACTTTTGAATTTTTCACAAACACAATAACGTTTACACGGGAACAAACCATTTTCAGCATTTTCTATTATATAGGTGATCGTAAATATTATGTCATTATTAAATTTATTAATAGCCCCCTAACTGTCCTCGAGACTAAACCTTTACCGAGAAATATGAAATCAAACATGTTTTTTACATCCCAGAAGATCAAGACCAATTCGCCAATAATTTTGGTAGATATTCGACAAACCGTGTACAATCGAAAGCATCCTTAAAATTTGGGAGGCCAGTGTATTATGAATTTGTCTGGGATGTGTTCTGTATCGTCAATTGATTTTGGATAAGAAAACTGCATGTATATCACGAGCGATAAAATTGCAAAATTTCGTCTTTAAAAATAATAGTTTTGTTTTAAAAATTATTTTTCTCTTTTTTTTGCATCTAATCATAGATTATTATGTAATTTCTTTCGTAATAATATAACAAATATTGCAGTAAAGTATTAAGGGGAAACAGTACGCCAAAAATGCTAAAACGAACTATATTTTTTAATAATATTAATTCAAATAATAGGTATAATATTGCGGTATAAGTTGTTAAAAATAGCATATTTAATATTCCTATATGTGTAATGTGACAAGATTTCAGTTCGTAGGGTTCTTTTTTACAAACTTTCATCAATGTTTTCATCTGTTTACTGTCCACACTGTAAAAAAAATAATGCCAGTTTTCCGGTAGGAATCGGAAGAATAGTTGCCCTTATCGTACCGAAATAAGTTCCGACCCAGCTCAGAATAAAATCCGTAAAAATAAGAAAATAGTCAGTAAAACTCTATTTTACGGATTTTATTCCGATTTTACGGATTTTATTCCGAGATGGGTTGGAAATTATTCCGGTACGATAAGGGCAACTATTTTTCCGCTTCCTACCGGAAAACTGGCATTAATTTTTTTACAGTGCATGGTCATTTTTTCTCCGGTTTCATGTTTTGAAAATTCAAATTTTTTTTTTTTTTGAGATAATATATTTGTAATACATTATTTAAGGTAATTTGACTTCTAATTTTTTTGTACGTGTTCTCTACTACGCATGGGACGTAATGTTGCATGTAATTTATATTATGGATTTTATTTTATTTTTTATTTATTTATTTATTTTTTTTTTTATAAATAAAAATATACGAAGAAAGGTTATATTTAATATTTTTTCACGATATCTTACAGTAAAAAAAAATATAAGAAATGCATTATTAGATGCATCTAAATATTCATACAGGCTTGCGTAATACACTTTAGTATATAGCAGGGAGAAAAATGAGCAAACAATGACAATATTAAAAACAAGTCTTAAATTATACAACAAACGTGGCAAATGAGGTGCGTTCGTACTGTAATTAGTTTTATAAATATTCAGATCTTGGTGTAATAGCTGTTGCACTCTTATGCAAAAATGCATGAATTCAAAATTTATTACGATTTTACATCTTAAATTCAGTAATACGGAAATAATAGGCCTCCATCTTAAATATGACGCAATCACCATGGCAACCTAGATTCATTACCTATCATGGGATATCAATCCCATTAATTTCATATGATAGGATTTAATAGAATGAATAAAACTTTTATTAATATCTTTTTTAATTTAGATTCGATTTTCATGAAATTTGAAATGACTCGACAAAATTCTGCAGAAATTCTATATATTAAATTTTAAATCATTTGGTTGGCTAGTTTTTGCACTGTTATATACGAACAGTTGGACAGACTGACAGAAGGACCAGAAGACGACTACAGGTACTACGTATTTATATCATTACGAACGCAACTAAAAAGAACAAATATATAAAACACTTTTAAGCAATTCACGTTTATTCACAATAATTATTACGAATTCTATTGTTTAGCCCTGTATATGGTCTATAGAATTTACACACACCAAGTAGTGAGCTAAAAATTAGTTAACTTTAAACGCATACTATAACTGGAAACACTGTTAGCAATCATCCCTAATAGACAATTCTTTGGATATAGTATTGTATCCGAAATGTTTTATTGACTAAATGGACGCTAAATGCCATGTGGATCATATTCTATTACAAGCATGATGTAGTAAACGTCAGTAATATGTATATGTATACACATCCATCATTTTTGAAATAGTTTAACATAATTAAAATACCCAGCGAAATATTTTTTCCGTAGACGTTTTTATAACCGATCCCATTATTAGACTAATAATCAGCTCGAAATAGCTAGAAGTCGTTCGGTAGCTTCATCGCCCCGAGCCCTCCCTTACCTGGTTTTCGGTGTCTTTAATTTGTGTAATTTCCCTTTTAAATTTGTCCGGTTTCAATTTTTGATTTTTTTTTCAACGTTGCTTTCGCTAGAGAGTCTTTTACTCGGGACCTGGCTGGGGACCTACGAATCTTGCTTCCGCAAAAGAGTCGGACTAGAGTAGAAGAATAAAGTGCTGCGGACGAAGATGGGCCGCAGCACTATTATTAAGTAATTATTTTATATATTATTTTCCTTACCATTTTACCACTATAACTTTTTATTTTCTTCTAAATTTTTACTTATAATGAATTTGCATAGTACCCACAGGACATTCAAATAATAAATAATAAGATGTAGTACTTTATGTACTTTTGTGTGCCCCTTTAAATAAATGATAAATGCTTTGCTCTGCATGAAGCGTGTTTTAGTGCATCTCAGAAACTCATAGTAATTTCATTCTTTTTGTAACAGAGTAACATCATTAAATAACCCGCAAACGTCTATTCTTCATTGGAATAGTTTTGAGATCCCCTGTACATGTACAGTAAGTTTTACACATAACATATTCCATAGTAATCATCTCCTTGGGCACCTTAATAATGTATGAAATTTTCATTACGTTTAAAATTCTGTAACACTATTAAAATAAACTGCAAATTATTTTTCCACGTAAGACCATAATGTAACGGAATACTTTTGATTGTCGTTACAAATGAAATTTTTATTCGACTTTCATAAAATTTGAAATGAATCGACAAAATTTTGCAGCGATTATATATATATTAAATTTCAAACCATTCGGTTGGGTGGTTTTTGCGCTGTTATATGCAGACAGACGGACAGGCCGACGGACCAGATGACGATTATAGGTGGGATTCTCGCAATCTTTTAACTTTCGGGAAAAAAAATCTGGTGAAATTAAACTTGCTTAAATAACATTTTAATCTGATAGACGAATACCTTAATGATTTAAAATAAAGAAAAAATGGTCAGCAGCGAAAAATATTTTATTTAATTGAGGTTTAATTTAAACTTGTGAGTTTAATTTTCCTTACCATTTTACCACTATAACTTTTTATTTTCTTCTAAATTTTTACTTATAATGACTTTGCATAGTACCCACAGGACATTCAAATAAGAAATAATAAAATGTAGTACTTTTAATACAGAATTTTTCTATAACATTGTCTGAAAGGGGTGTTAAAGACGGGACGGTAAGTTAAAAAAGGGGGACGGTATTGGAAAGAAGGGACAAAATGTGAATAAAAGGGACAGTAAGGAAAATTGCCACCTATTTTTAGGCGAATCATGTTAAGACTAAGTGGTAGCCACAATGTTCATTGATTTTTAGAAACAGTTGTTAACATTGGATTAAATTAATTTTTTTAATTTACCTCGAAAAGTGCAAGAATAAACCTTGTGGGCGGTAAGACTATCAATAAAGTCACGATCTTTAAATTGATATTTAAATGCTGATTTAAATTCTGCAGTAAATTTCCTGTCAAAGAATTTTAGACATTATTTCTCTAGCGTACTTCTGCATGAGAAAAAACTTGAAAAAAATTCTGTGGCTGCATCTGAAGTGATTTTCTGTATAAGTTTAGCAAGAGGGATGGTAAGGATGAAAAACCCAGGGACAGAGTTCAAAAAAGAATATCAACCGTAAAAGAGTGTGCAGGTTAATTTTTTGCTACATATTTATATAAAACATTTGTCCCAGTTTCGGAAAAAAATTACATCGAATTACTTTTATTGAAACAATTTTATACAGATAGCTCCAAACTTAAAAATCGGCATCAGGGACAAGGGACGGTATAGTAGTTTTTCTGATATTTTGACCCCCAACTCCGTCCAAAACTTATTTATCTCGTTAATATTCTTATGCAATCATGCAATGGGATGTTCTCCAGTATATGAAATAAAAAAAAATACAAAAAAGGTATTAAAATAAAAATTATTATTCAGGGACATGAAAGTCAAAAGAATGTGAGAATGCCCTAGGTGGTACGTATTTATGTAATTACGAACGCACCTAAAAATAGTATATATTTTAAAATATTGAAACCTAAAATTATAAAAATAGTATAACTGCAATTTAAAAAGATTTATTTTTCAAAATTTTTATTTTCATATTAAGATAAAAGCAAAAGTTTATTAAAAATATTAAAAAGGTACCGTATTCTCTCACGTTTTATAATCTTATAATCTTAAATAATGCTGTTTTACTGCTATGATTAACCACAAAATTCTGATCAATCTTTTTATTGGTACAATTTCTGATACGTATACTTAATTTAAACTAAAATCTAACACTTTACATTTTTTTTAATTACAAAATGCAAGATTTTTAATGAAAAATTGTAAATCTCAGAGATTTCTCCAATGAAGCATTCTTCACTGAAAGTATAATAACTTTATTTCGAAACATATTTAAATCTCTTTTACTTCCTGTTTTCATTTCAAAACTGTGCATGCCACAACAAATCAAGTTATCAGACAACTTTCTAAAAGCAAATTTATGACGCAAATTTTCAGTTCAGAAAAGTGATGTTTGTAGAGAATCAAATCTGCGTTTCTATACTTTTGTTGGCTTTATTTGAAGCTAAATTCCTTTCATAAGCGGAGACTTCCACAGTAAAATCTGTTTGTTCGATTGTGTTTCCAGCATTTGCAAGCAGCTGCAGTTTGAGACTAGTTGAAAGTACGCATCTAAACAGAGCTAGAAATTTAATTTGTCAATCTCTTCTAATAATTTTTAGCAAAGAGAAATTCGAAATACATTTTTGAAAGGTACGCACTGATTCAGAAATTCAAAATACAGATATTTGCGGAAAATGTCAATTTATAAGATTCACTTTTAAAAGATGCGTTTAGGTATTTATAGTTTGAAATGTCAAAGTTACCAAAATTTATTGACTTGCACTGAAAGTAAACTGTATTATAATGGATTATGAAAATAGACATTTGTTTATTCTAAGAATTTTATAATATATTTTAAATAGTTATGAGTTATATAAAAATATGGTATATATCATATTAAATTAAACTTTTAAAAAATAAGTATAAATAAGCGCCTAAAAAGAGTATTTTATTTGTCGACATTTTCTATTAATTATTGGGAAACAGAATTTCGTATATTTGGAACTTTAAGAATTTAAAGGTACTCACTGATTCAGAAAACATTTGCGGAAGATGTCAATTTATAAGATTCACTTTTGAAAAATGTGTTTAGGTATTTATAGTTTGAAATGTCAAAGTTACCAAAATCTATTCGCTTGCACTGAAAGTAAACTGTATAATAATGGATTATGAAATAGACATTTGTTTATTCTAAGAATTGTATAATATATTTTTAATGATTATGAATTATATATAAAAATATGGTAGATATCATATTAAATTAAACATTTTAAAAATAAGTGTAAATATGCGCCTAAAAAGAGTATTTTATATTGTCGACATTTTCTAATAATTATTTTGAAAGAGAATTTCAGATAGTCGGTATTTTCAGATTTTAAAGGTACACACTGATTCAGAAAACATTTGCGGGAGATGTCAATTTATAACTTTCACTTTTAAAATATCTGTTTAGGCATTTATAGTTTGAAATATCAAAGTTACCAAGTAATTTTAACTTGCTCTGAAAGTAAACTGTATTATAATGGATAATAATAAAAAAAAGGCATTTTATTACTGCAACAGTTTTATTAACCCCGTAATTCTCGCTACCGTCATATTCACGGGCTGTTTTTTAGATTTATTCTGATTGTGAGGTTTGATTCCCACCAGTTTTATAAAATAGTGTAATGAGCTTTATTATGGTATCATTTTACCTGTCATTAAATAAGATGAATATTTCTTTTTCAAAAAAGTAGTGCCAATAAGCAATTTGAATTTTTAACCCGTAATTTAATGCGACCGTTAAGGGATTAATTTCTTTCATAATAAAAATGTGATTGATATCATTTAAATTAAAATGATAAAAATAGGTATAAATATACATCTAAAAATAGTTAGGAATTGCGTTGCCATCGAAATACTCAAGGACTGAGGACACTAGTTGTGACGTCATCACTAATGGACCAACTTTTTACTAGTGTTGGATCTCACACCGGAAATTTTTGAATAGTAATTTTCTTTTCTTTTATTTGTGGAAAATCTATCATCTTATAAAACAATACCAACCATTTAAACTTACTGGTGAGAATTCGGAATCCCTAAATAAAAATTCAGCTCGATGCGAAATGTCACAGTGTTGCCTCATCTGGCTGATTTGTTATTGAGGGATTACAAATTCTCACCAGTAAGTTTAAATAGTTAGTATTGTTTTATAAGATGATACATATTCCATAAATAAAAGAAAAGAAAATTGCTATTCAAATTTTTCCGGTGAGAATTCCAACAGTAGTGAGAATTCGGTCGATTAGTGATGACGTCACAACTCGTGTCCTCAGGCCTTGAGTATTTCGACGGCAACGGGAATTGTCAATGTTTCTCAATAGTTTTTGAAAAAGAGAAATTTCGATTATTTTTTTTTCAGAGGTAGACACTGATTTATGAAACATTTGCGGAAAAGGTCAATTTATCAGATTTAAATTTTAAAGGTGTGGCTAGGGATTTATAATTTGAAATATGAAGGTTGCTACGAATTATTCACTTGTACTGAAAGTAAGATATATTTTAATTAAAAATTGGACAATTGCACCAAGATTTATACTTAAAAATATGTATTCAAACAAATACAACATGCTAAATGGTACGCACAATAAAACAGTGATTTTACAAACACATTTAAAATATAATTAAAATCTATGTTTTGTTTCGCTTCAGCAGGATATTTTGCCGCATACCAATCTAAAATTTCAAAAATATTTTAGACTTGTATATGGCATAATATCCTGATGACGTTCGCAGAAGCTAAACGAAACGTAGATTTTAATTATATTTTAAATATGTTTATAAAATCCCTGTTTTATTGTGCGTACCATTTAGCACGTTGTATTTGCTCGAATACACATTTTAAAGATGTATTTTATTAAATGATAAAGATGGGCATTTGATTATTCTAAAAAATGTATATATATTTCTTCAATAATTATAAGTTGTAAAATGAAAATATGTATGAATGCGTCATAAAAAAATTCAAGTTTCCTAAGATAATGCGTCTAAAGAGAGTTAGAAATTTATCGTCAATCTTTTCTAATAAGATTCGATAAAGAGAAATTCGGAATACATTTTTCTAAAATATGCTTTGATCAGGAAATACACTATATGGCCAAAGATGACCGGTCACTTGCGATTTTAAACGTTTCGTTAAATATCTAGAAAAATACATGTGAAATTAACCTGAAACTCCAGGTGTGTAAACAGTATAGTATAGGTCATATATTTCCGCGAAGATTTTGCCCGACACCCCATAGGGGACCGTCAACAAATTGAAAAAACGAATATCTTTTAGATAACCCTGTAAAAACTAATGTGGCAAAAGCGTTCAAACTCGAGATTATTAATAAGTGGCTTATTGTAATATACTGTGTTCATTTTTATGAGGATAGCATGCATACTCGTAGAGAAATTAAGGTTTTTATAAAAAGTCCCAAATTTCGCCAAGTTTTTTGCTTATAATTTGCAGAGTTCTTAATATAAAGAAAAGTTCCTTTCAGAAAATATGACAAACAGCATTATACAAAATACCCTGCAATCAGAATTTAAAAAGAATAAAAATTGGATGAAAAAAAAGCTGGTTTACTAAAAATGTTTCACTGCGCATGCGCGAATGCAATCAAATTATAATGTGCATAATGTATTAGCTAACTATATAGAGCAACTTTTGTGAAAGTCTCAAAATCATAGATTGAAAATTCAGAAAATTATCGTTGATAGAATAAGCTCGAAATCCGTTGTTCCCAAAAGGAAGCAAAAAGATGAGGGGTTGTAGCCAAATATAGTAGTACGTGCAATATTGTGTACGCTATCTTGGCACTAATAAACAGATATTTGATACAATCCCTCATCTTTTTGCTTCTTTTTGGGAACAACGGATTTCGAACTTATTCTATCGGCGATAATTTTCAGAATTTTCAAGCTAAGATTTTGAAACTTTCACAAAAGTTGCTCTATATACTTAGCTAATACACTACGAGGATTATATTTTGATTGCGTTCGCGCATGCGCAGTGAAACATGTTTTAGTAAACCTACTCATTTTCATCCAATTTTTATTATTTTTTAATTCTGATTGCAGAGTATTGTGTACAATAATTAAAATAATAAAACTTTGTAAAAAATCACCATAAAATATTTTTTATGGTGATTTTTTACAAAGTTTTATTTTTTTAATTATTACTTACCGCCAGTTTTCGGTGCTGTTTCGCTATTGTGTACAATGTTGTTTGTCATATTTTCTGAAAAGAACTTTTTTTTATATTAAGAACTCTGCAAATTATAAGCAAAATACTTGGCGAAATTTGGGACTGTTTTTATAAAAACCTTAATTTCTCAACGAATATACATGCTATCCGCATAAAAATGAACACAGTATATTACAATAAGCTACGAATTAATAATCTCGAGTTTGAACGCTTTTACTACGTTAGTTTTTACAGGGTTACCCAAAAGATATTCGTTCTTTTTCAATTTGTTGATGGTCCCCTATGGGGTTTCGGGAAAAAACCCTTCACGGAAATATATGACCTATGCTATACTGTTTACACACTTGCAGTTTCAGGTTAATTCCTCATGTATTTTTCTAAATATTTAACAAAACGTCTAATATCTCAAGTGACCGGTCACCTTTGGCCATATAGTGTATATGCGGAGTTTTCAATAAATATTATTCACTTCTAAAAATATATTTAGGTATTTCGAGTTTCAAATGTCAAAATAGCCAAGAATGACTCACTTCCGCTGAAATAAAATAAAATTTTAATAGATGAAAAAATACTTTTTGATTATCGTAAGGATTGTATAATATCCCTTCATATGAGTTGTATATGAAAATGTATTAAAATATTTTTCAAAATACGGACTAAGAGTTTTAAAGTACAATGTTAAAAAAGTCCTGTTACCTGGAGGCAACTTTTAATGCTGCATTTATCGCAACCATAAGAATTTGGAACATTTTATCACAATTTAACCCTTTCGAGGTCGGTGGTTCACTTTTGGACCACCTACATTTAATACCTAAATGCCACATTCCCACCAGAATATTGGAACGAAAAATCTCCTTTTATTAAATATGTGATCAAAAGCTTTTGCTTTTTTGAAATAAATTTGTCTGTAAATTCCGGTGTCATTCACTCATTACAGCATTTTACGAATAGAAGCACCTTGCCCTTGAAAGGGTTAATGATTTATGTGAACCATGAAGTCGTAACTTTGAACATTGACTTGGGTTTATATCGAACTACAAATTGTGTTTGAACTGTGATTTGGTATTGTAAGGCGATCACATCATCTTACAGAGTTAACTAGAATATAGTCTCAGTTCAACAAACAACAAAATGATATTAGGATTTAACTAATTGTGGTAAGCATTTTAAAACTAGAATCAAACATTAAAATGAATGCGGTCTTTGTAATTTCCACACTTAACTAAACTTTTTAGCAATATACAGGGTGCAATATGTTATCTATCGCCGACCTTTAACTTCTCAACCGTTTCCCGTAGACATATAATTCCAGTTGCAAAAACGTTTCAAATGAGGTAAATATTCATGTTGTGGTATTATTTAAAGTACAAAATCAATTTTATAAAAATTACGAAAGCTAACTATTTATACGCCCCCCCCCCCAGTCCCTATAGTTATATTTAGTAAAAATTTACACATATCATAACAGATATAACACAAAAAGTTTGACATCTGTACTACAAAAATTTACACAGTTATTAAATTTCAATGTTTGAGATTTTTGCACATTATTTTGTCTTTCATTGAGGGATCAGTTAAAACATGAATTAAAGTAATTCGAGATCAAAATCAGGGTGCAATGTCCTTTTTACGACGAAACCACCTTTAGCCGGTATCGCCAAATCGGGGAATCACCAAAGAGGGTTATTTCATCTAAAAATGTGAGCTAACGTTTATAGGTCGAACAACATTCAAACGTCAATGTAGGTAGAATCGACAACCTGAAAATAAAACATACTCAAAGGACTAGGTAGATGGAAGCGGAATTGCACCCTTTGATCTCTAATTACTTTAATTCATCTTTTAACTGATCCCTTAATGAAAGACAAAATCATGTGCAAAAACCTCAAACTTTGAAATTTAATAACTGCGTCAATTTTTGTAGTACAGATGTCAAACTTTTTATGTTATATCTGTTATGATATGTGTAAAATTTTACTAAACTTAACTATAGGGACTGGGGGACCGTATAAAAAGTTAGATTTCGTAAGTTTTATAAAATTGATTTTTTATTTTAAATAGTGCTACAACATGAATATTTACCTTATTTGAAACGTTTTTTTTTTTTTTTTTTTTTTTTTTTTTTTTTTTTTTTTTTGTAATTGGAACTATATGCCTACGACCAACGGTTGATAAATTAAAGGTTGGCGAGAGATAACATATTGCACCCTGTATAATAGGAATTTTAAGTTATTTAAATGTATTATCTTCTAGCAATATATTTTGTTCAACGTTTTCTCCGTGTATTAAACCTTTTTTATCACTCAAAAGAAGAGTAAGAAGCATACTTGCCAACATGCAACTAAACTTCCGTAAATTGTGAGTTAAATTGACCCAGGTTATACGCGTCTCTAACCAGAAAATTTATTTGATGTATCATTATACCTATAAAATCATCTTTCTCTGTGAAATCTATTTCAATTAATTTCTTTAGTAAACTTCTGCTTCGAAACGTGTTTAACCTGGGTTAATTTAACTCACATTTTACGAAAGTTTAAGAGAAATTTGCCAAGTATAAAAAAGCATTCAGACCAATCGTTGCTTTTGTACAAGAAATTGTGCATGAAATGCTTTTGGCATATTAGATTTCAAGTTATTGCCATGTAAATACTAAAAGTGAAATTGATCATACAAACTCAAATCTTCCTTCTTTAATGGTAACGTATAGTGTTTCAAAAATGAAATAAGATAATGCTACAAATGTAAGGTGCAGAAAAGTAAAGAGAATTTTTAAAATTTGTGATGTACATAGATCTTGAATTCACATGATTCTAATAGTTCAAGTGTGATTTATCGGAAAAATAAAAGTAAGAAACATCTCTGATATTTTCATGAAAAATCCGCACATGTGCTGCTTAAAAAAAAGAGAAAAAAAAGTCTGATTGTACCAAA
This sequence comes from Maratus speciosus, assembly GCA_963932465.1. Lineage (NCBI taxonomy): Eukaryota > Metazoa > Arthropoda > Arachnida > Araneae > Salticidae > Maratus > Maratus speciosus. The sequence goes on along the minus strand of OZ010787.1, from coordinate 499,343,665 downwards.
AATATTCACAATACCTCTAAAATGTTTGTAATGTAAAATATTTGTTTCTGAATAGAAAATTTCCCCACATTTTAGAGGAAGGTAGATAAAATAAGACAAGAAAAATATCGTCTACTAATATAGTTAATTGAAATGAAACTATGTGTCGCAACACAGAATAAGCTTACACCACACTTTATTCTCTAGGACTGTGTACATTATAATTATTTATTTCACTCACATAAACAACTAAAAAAAACTTGCGAAAACAAATCGCCATTTTAAAACACCAACTCACTCGTGGAACAGAATACGCTCGAACTCAATGTGACTTTTAACTCACAGATGTCGCTGTTCCAGCGCTTGCCGTTAGGTACGGAACATTCCGCGCCACGTTGCAATGGTTACATTCAACCATTAAATTATATAGTAATTTCAATGTAAATACAAAATAAGCACAATATTGATAATGTTAAATCACACATAAGAAATATATTTACATATATACAAGATTACACATTAAGAGGCAGAATACAGATTTTAGAAATGGGTCGTTTGTAAACTCCAGATTGAGTTTTTACTTTAACCACTCTGTCAGGTTCTGAGGAATATATGCTATTAGAACTATGGTTATATATTATTTTCTTGCTTGTATATTGTCTGTGTAGTGGGAATTTTAATGTAACACTCTTTTCTTATCTGAAATTTAATCCGAGCTATTGGGTTAGATAGGGGAGTTGAAGGAATGCGGTTTATGAATAGAGTGAGGCCCCTGCAGTTCAAATGCATACCTGAGATAAGGCAGACAAAAAGATTTTAACAGATAACGAAATAACAGGCGGCACGAAGGTGACAGGGGGAGGTTCGATGTACTGGAGAAAGGGAAGGGTATCCTGATGGCAGAAGAAAAAAAACCCGTTTATGTTTTTGGGGAGAGGAGTGATATAGCTGAGGGAGATCAGTTAAGGCGTATAGCTGAAAGTGTGTGGTCGCTTTCTCGAAGAGCACAGTTGATGCCTGGAGCTCAATGTGTGAGTTCGTTGCAGAGTAGCTCGTGGATAGAGCTTGATTAGGAGTGAAGCTCTTAGAGTATAGAGCTAATGTGTTGGGAGATTAATAGTGATCTCCGATAAATATAATTTAACTAGCGTAGGGTGAGAGGGATATAAAGTAGTTTAACAGTACACAGCAAGTATTTACTGTATTTAATTTAATGTTGAACCGGATCATCCATATCCGTGTTCTTAAGTGTAAATAGTGTTTTGTGATTTGTAAATAGTGTGTAAATAAACTGTTGATTAAGCTTAATTGAAAGAGTTGGTTTTCTTTTCAACAATCCTCTCATAGCGTGACCGATATCACGGAATCATATCGGTGCTGGCAGTATATAAATAGTAAAGGATTTCTTCAAGGTTTTGTGGACTCAGAGGAAATTCGACACACTCTGACCTGTTTATTTTCACCAAAATAAATCTCTATTATTCTACCCAATGCCCATTTTTGAGGCGGTAGATTTTCATCTTTAAGAAGTACTAACTCATTAACTTTAACATTATCTTTTTCTATCATCCGCTTGGACCTCTGTTGCAAATTATTAAGATACTGAATGTACCATTTCTTCCAAAAATTTAAATTATTTTTATCAGTTTTTTCCAGTTAGACAACCGATTGTCTTTAACCTCAATTAAATTTGGCTCAATTATAGCATTTATGGGTCTACCAATTAGGCAGTGGGCAGGGTTTAACACATCATACACATCAGTATCTGACGACAGAGGTACAAGCGGTTTTGAATTTAGAATGTCCTCTATTTGGGTAATGACCGTTAGGAATTCTTCCATGTCAACCTGGAATTGCCTAAAACTCTTTTAAAATAATATTTGAATGCCTTCACGCCGCTTTCCCAGAGACCACCAAAATTAGGTGCTCTTGGCGGAAGAAAATTCCAGTCAATTCCCTCAGCTGACATATAATATGCAAGCTACTCATCTGATTTTAAAACTAAGTTATGTAAGTTAGAAAGCTCTTTATTTGCTCCTATAAAATTTGTGTCGTTGTCCGAATATAATTTCGAACACAAACCTCTGAGAGCCACAAATCTCTTTAAACATGCCACAAAAGGCCTCCGAAGTCAAATCAGTCACAATTTCGAGGTGAACGGCTTTTGTGACTAAGCATACAAAAATGCACGCATATAGTTTGTGCAGTGTTGTAGTCGTATATAAATCAGAGGGTATACGTTAAAGTCATGAATGTCATGTCTAGAGTACACGCTATAGCTTTATTTGAGACATTCCCTTCCTTTGATTTCTATACTTAATAAGAAATGGGCCACAAAAATCAGCTCCTGAACAATTAAATTGGAAGTCAGGAGTTACTCTCTCTTTTGGTAAATCACCCATTAATTGCTCAACTCCTATGGCTTTAACTCTAAAACACTTAATGCAATCGTGCACGACTTTTATACACGTTGCCTTACCCTGAACTGGCCAAAACTTTTGTCTAACATAATGTAATAAGACAGTAGGGCCTAAATGAAAATATCTCTCATGATATCCCACTAAAATGAACTTAGTTAACTTATGTCCCTTAGGCAGAATAATTGGGAATTTACTGTTGAAGCTTAAATTGGAATTTTTTATTCTCCCGTTTACCCTTATTATCCCATCTCTGTCTAAAAAGGGGGTTGAAGATTTTATCTTACTTTTATCAGGAACATTCTTTTCACGAATTAAACTCTTAATTTCCTCTGGAAACTCACTACTTCGAACCTCTTTTATAATAAAAATTTCACTTTATGTTTATCTCCTCGGTTTCCAAAGGACCCAGGCTCCTTTCACTTGGGTTCTTCAAATTGTGAATAAGATGATAACTAACAACATGCAATATTTTAGTATAATAGTTAGTAATGTCAAATAACTCTTCAATAAAGGGATTAGCATTTACAATAAGAACAGGTAAGTCACTTTGTTTTAAATGTTTGATTTCACTTGAAAATTCGTCTTTAATGACAGACGTAGGAATTTCGCGATTTGGATACTCTTGTTCAGTCAGAAACGTGGGACCTTCGAACCACAGCTTATTTTTAACCAGTTTCTCAGGATCCATTCCTCTTGAAATAAGATCTGCGGGATTGTTCTCAGAAGATACGTGACGAAACTGTTGAACATTTGTCAAGTCCTGTATTGTCGCTACACTGTTTGCCACAAACGTTTTAAGAAGTTAAGTCTCTTTTCGTATCCAGAAAAGTACTATCATTGAATCACTCCATAAATATATGTAACTATGTATGAGTCATGTCGGATATAAAAAATCCCCATCATTCCAAATTAGTTATATGACTTTCGAGAAAACGCATTTAGAGTAAAATCTAAATACAATAAAAGTGATTAAGGTAAGAGCATACATTGTTGATTTTTAAAATTTTGAACTTTGTTTTAATTTATTAATTTTAAATTTCTCATTTTTGATTATTTTCGATATATTTTAGTAAAATGTTTGCTTTGAAATTATTCCAAATGTTCACAATCAACTACATACATTGCGTTATTTTCTCCCTTTTTCATCCAATCCAGCTTTTTCATATCATATCTGGATAACCAACCTAGCAGCAGAACCAGTCGCTGTAAAGTCAAATCGGTAACAAAATGGTAACTTCTCCTTTCGTCAAATTACGACTCTGAGGTGACCGTAGCTTCATTTCTCAAATGTGAAGTCCTCGTAACCAGATTTAATCAGGTATAACTCGTCACAAAATGGTATATATCAATTACATAGGGACGTGTATATCACTCATATTCCATGTCACATGATGATAATACAGACAATAAGAGTTGCATTTTCGTCACAAAGTTTTTACATTTCGGTCACTTTAAGGTAACAATGACATTAAGTTATTTACATGCATATCTTAATAGAACATCTACTTGACCAACAACTTTTTATATTTTAACTTGAACATTTTTTAATTATTAAACATTCATAATCGTTAACCCGGGAGAAAGCGCGCATACCCAGGGTATGAATGTTTTTTACTTTCTCACCAATAAATACAAATACAGATCGTCACCTTATTTAATTGGAGATAATTTTGCGATAAAAGAAGTTGAAAATTACTTTTATTTAGATAGTTGGTGATAATTGTAAAAACCGTACGCACTCCGGGTTTATCAGGCCCGGCGCGCGTCCTCGCGGGTTAAACAATTTTTAAAATATGTGATATTTTATGTTATTTTACTATTTTTATTTTACCTTAATTTAGTGATCAGATTTTAAATGCAACAGAATATTACCATTATAAATGTATCCAAGTATAACATTTAGGTAATATAAGCATTATTAGGGTTCCGTACTTAAAAAAGTGAAAACGGAACCATTATAAGATCACTCCTGTGTCTGTCTGTCACAGCCATTTTACTCGTAAACTATGGAAAGTGGAAAGTTCAAATTGGTGGAAGTAATAAAGACTATTGACCCAAATATTTTCAGGTTATTAAACATTCATAAGTATATTTAGTAAAAATGTACAGGGGCTAATTAAGCTACTTGAAAAAACAATCTTTTTTTATATATATCGTGTGGGGTATCGTGTGAAAGCTCTCGTAGCGTTGAATTCAAAACTACTTTCCTTTTAATTATAGGTATTAAATTTTCAAAAATATTGTCGAAAATGTAGCGCAAAAATATGTCCTCCCCCCCCCCCATCTAACTCCGAACCTACTGAAACTAAAATTATGAAAAAATTAGAGGTAGTAGACATTACTCTAAGACTTGCAGGAAATTTATAGCGATTACCCTAGATCGCATAGTTTTTGAGAAAATCTCATTTTTCCGTTACACACAAATTTCAATTTACGTGTATTCAGCAAAAGTGTTGAGCAGCTCTGGAGGTACCTACCGTAGCAGAAGTATAAAAGCATTGTTGATAATGATTTTCGAAAAAGATCGTCAGTAATTATCCAAGATATTAACCCTTAAATATAATACTGACGCGATGACAGGAGCACTGGGATACCTCAGGCAATGGCAGGCACACATATAAGCTAATTCCTAAAGTTTCTCTTACACTATATAACTTAACACCCTATACCACCAGCTTCTTAACAGGACATGGCCCTTTCATGGCATATCTGGACCGCTTCAAGATGAGATCCACTGCCACTTGCGTCTGCGGTGAAGATGGCACTATAAGTCACCCGTATTACAGTTGTACTCTCACGCAACGCTGGCACTTGAGGCGTCTAGACATACTGCCTGTCAATTGGCTCCAAAACGTCCTTTCCCACACCCCCCTACTCAACAAATTAAAACACGTTCACAATTTCCTTACATACTTAACAAACTTAACGTAAGCCCTGGTTCTGCTTATCCAGTCTCACTGCCACCATATCAAGCTTCAAACAGCACCAAAATCCAGTCCTCTTTGTAGGCTCCAGTAAATTCTCCTATCCATCAAGTGTGTGGTATCCTACGATCGCAAGAGCCTCTGCTCGTGCTTCCGACCATTCCGTCAAGAGATACATTTCCAATGGACTCTTGAGTATCTGCTCGTGCCATCTTACTTGTGCCACACAAATCATTACATCTCCAATGGACGCTGAGTATTTGCTCGTGACATCTTACATGTGCCACGCAAATCATTACATCTCCAATGGACGCTTGAGTATTTGCTCGTGCCATCTTACTTGCACCACGCAATTCATTCTTTTCCATTCACAATTAATTCCCTTCGTGCCGCCCCTTGTCGCGAGAGGGGTTCATCCCCCGGCGGCCAGGATCAGTGATGCATATTTTTTTATTTTATTTATTTATTTTTTTACTTTAAATGTTCTTATACTCCCGCCCTCTGTCGCGAGTAGACGTTTTCCTGGCGGGCAGGCATTCGCCTAATTTTTGTAAACCCACTTTGTTCTTTTTCAAATAAATTCTGGGTTCTGTGGTCGGTGGTGCATGGCCGCCCTTGGCGGATGAGCGTCGCCCCTTGCGCCTTTTGTGTTTGTTCGTCTGCATACGGCCAGACAGGGCTGGACTCACTAACGAGCCCCAACGTGTCGGGGAACATACCGGGAGAGACGTTAAGCTCTAAGGGGCAGGCCTAGCCGGCCCTGAGCAGTCTCTCTTAGGCTGCCTAACCCTTAAATATACGGACGGTTTGGACATACATAATGAAAGAGGCGGCGTACTCTATGTATCATCGCCTTCTAAAGCCTAGTTAACAAATTTTAATGATAGTAGCATAAAAGCAATAAACGTCAAATTGGTAAAAATAGACTTATTTAGTTAGAATGAATCACATAAATACTATGGGATTTGCGACTAGTTTGCATTGAGTGGATCTAACAATCGCCTCGAGTCACTTTAAAAGTTAATTAAAAACCTATCTGGAAAAACACGGCACGGACCAAGGCGGCATTGCAACTTTGCGACCTCCTTTCGAAGCGCGCTTAGCACAATTCCAAATTTAAACTTTGAACAAGTGTTTTGTTTTAGCTACATTGTAGAAAGAAAGGTTAATTAGTACGCTGAATTTAGTTTTATGAAATGCCAAATGAAGTTTAAATATGCACAGCTTTTATTGTCAGTACCGAATTAAGTTCAACATGAACATATTAAGATAATATTAAAAAAATGAGCTATATAGAATAGTTATATTTGATATTATTTAGGTTCCATATCTCTTTGAACTTTCATGGTATATCCATTTACACTTTTCTAGTATATACAGTTATACCCAACCCTATGTTGTATAGCTTTTTACAAAGTCTTAGTATTCTTTTAGCAACTTTTTTTAAATAATACTATTAAAAATTTATATATTTATTCTACAGAACCCTCTGTGCGCGAGTAATACTCGCACTTGACCGTTTATATTAATTTATTAACTGAAATAAGTAGATATATAAAAAAAACACCAATTCCATATTAGCTTTACCTAAAGCACGATAGTATAATAGATAGATAGTGTAATAATATATGAGTGTAATAGTTAAATACCGTCATAATATATGAAGAAGAAAAATACACCCTTATTGATACGCAATATTCAGTTTAAACAAATATTCAGTAATTAGAGAAAAATATATACATTTTATTTCAAATACAACGCAATTGCTCAGTTTTACCCAATTAGTAGATAAAAATTTTCAGTATCTAACAGTACCATACTGTCAGCTATATGTGATAATATTTTTTTGTTACACTAGGCTCACATTAGGAAGTAAATTAATAATTTAATTCATGATGAGATTTCCTTGTCGTTTAAATAAAATAATACCGCAAAATTAGTAGAGACGAGAAAAAATATTGATTTTCGTTATACACATAAAAAAAAAAAAAACAATGAATCAACTTTGTAAAATTTGAAACTGAAAAAGAAATATTTTTTTTATATGCTATATTGTTCTTGTCTGCAGTAATATTCAAATTTGCAAAAATTATTATCAAAATAAAATAATAGTTATGTTTCATTGCACGAACTTAACATGCATAGTAAATGTTATTCTTAAGTGCATTATCGCAAGTTAGTTACTTGGGAAATCTATGTAATAGTTAATCCATAATAAGTACTATTTTGAGTTTTTGTTTATACAAGTTGACGCCTTTTATTTATATATCTCTTTGTATTGTTATGGAAACATGAACTGTATGTTTTTCCAACAAAAATGTATAATCCAATTTATTAACATATATAAATGTGACCAGCTATATCTAGAAAATTTTAAAAATTGCAAAGGCTCTCTCATTTTTCCTAAAACCACATTAAAATAACTTAATCGATCAATAATGAAATTATTGAAATCATTTTTCACGTATAGGCATAATTTCTTCTCTTATGGAAAAGAAAAATTTTGTCGATATGCTAATTTTCATAACTTTCTGAGATTATTTGAAATATTTGGGATAGATATTCGTAACGCAAATATTGCTACAAAGGATAGTTTTATTGTCCGCCTAATAAGAAATCTCATGAAATTTACTTGGATATTTCTAGTTATTACGACTTTTTTAAAGACAAACATAGTCATATATAGTAGCGAAGACTTTAAAGGACTTTTATTTGATTACGTAGCACACTTGAGTTCATATATGATGTGGCACCACATGACAGTTATTGAAAATAAACTAAAGAAAGTTTTCTCAAAGTTAAGCAATTTTGCAAAATGTCTTGGTATATCTTTGCCTCAAAAACATATTATTGCTTGTTTTTTTATATTTGTTTTTGTATGCATTTTAACGATTGTAACAGAGATTTACGCTCCTGATGAAAGATTACATGAAGTAATTCGAGCCATTACTTTGGATACGATAGATACAAACAGTACGAATTATCATATGAGAGGTTTAAAAATGTCTGCGGTATATTTATACGAGTTAGGATCTAGTTACTTCTATTTTTTCATCATCTACTTCACTGAATTCTACATTCTTGTGTGCCGTTACATGGTTCTGATATTATCAAGACATATCCAAATGAATAAACAAATGCAAAACTTTCAATTTATTAGCTCCCAACAGTGCGACGAATGCTTTTACCAATATGATTATATCATGAAGTTATTTTTTACAATTAATTCATATTTATCCTTTCCAGTATTTTTCGTAAGTGTTTACGCTTCCTCTGGAATGTTTTATGGATTAATGTTTATTGCAAAAAATACATTTTCAATTGATTTCATATTATTTTTTATATCCAATTTTAATACTTTTACCATCATCACATGTTCTGCATCTGCCGTTAATGAAGCAGACAAAAAAGCCAAACGATCTAATATTCCTCTTATGAAATTGCTTCAGAACCTTGATGGAAATTATACGAAAAGACAACTAAACATCTTGACACAAACGGCTTCCCACGTCCCTCCTTTTGCACTTTCTGGTTGGATTTTGTTTAATTTTACGGCAGATTTGTATCTTTCTGCAATAGGATCCATAATAACTTACTCTTTACTTGTAATAAATATTTGAATTCTATAAATGTGTGTTTAAAGATCATTCAATAGATTAAATTCTATTAACTCCTTGAAGAGCACCGATATATTATATGTACCACTTAATTTTAATTCTCAAATTCCACATGGGCACCAGAATTTAAAAATTAAATTTTACTTTGTACACTGTCAGAAAAAACTGTAAATTTATGAGCCTTTGCTGTTCAATTTTCATGGGCAACAACCTTATTTGATGAAAAACGGTCTGATCCACTAAAAAAATACGGTACGATCCCATACATTTTCTTCCACTAGGGTGTAACCCTTCGTTCACTTCAAAACGTTGAAGTAATTCCTATAAACAGACACGCAAACTTCTTGACGCAAATATTCCACGATCCAACTTTTTTTCATTTTCTGGATTTATTTGCTTTGATTTTACAGTGCAGTTGTATCTTTCTGCTATGGGATCCGCAAATACTTATTCTTAGACTGAGATAAATATGTGATTTATATAAATGTGCGTTTAAATGTAATTCAACGTTTTGCATTATATTAAAACAAAATCTGGAATGTTCCATGTTTTAATGTCGATTACAGAATGTGATGTCCTATAATTTTTTATAGCCAGTTTTATAACTTTTACCACAATCACGTTCTCTGTTTCTGCAGTAATAAAACGGAAAAAAGGCCAAAAGATCCAATATTGCTATTATGAGATTGCTTCAAAACGTTAATATATTTCATACATAAAGACACCCAAACCTCCTGACACAAATATTACATGATCATTTATCTGAACATTCTGAATGAATTTTTTCCGATTTTACAGGAAATTTTTATCTTTCTGGACTTATATCCATAATGACTTATTCTTGTGACAATTATGTAAATTGTATTGAACGTATGTTATTATAAACTAGAATTTAGTGACCGTATTAGTTTAAAGCCTTCATTTTAATGTAATGCAATATTTTGTATACATTAAAAAGAAATCTGGAATGCTCTATGAATTATTATGGATTACAGAGTATGACTTTTTACCTGATCCTGCTACATTTTTGGAAGCCAATTTTATCATTATTACTACAATTACTTTCTCTGCTACTGCTTTTAATGAACCAAACGAAAATTTCAAACGATATAATTTTTCTATCACATGATTTCTTCAAAACGGTGAAGTAATTCATACAAAAAGACAGTAATCATTCTGAAGCAATTTCCCCATGATCACCCTTTTGAACATTTTGCACGGATATTAATGATTTTACAGAGAATTTTTATCCTTTTTCAACAGGATCCATTATATGTTATTTTTTGCTTGTGATAAATATCTGAATTGTATAAATGTGCGCTAATTTCTCTAGCATTTAGAGATCTATAAATTTAAAGGGTTCGTTTTAAATACAGAGTGTCCCAAAAGCCCTTGCGATATTTTAAAATTCTTTGTCAAATCAAGTAATTGCCATACAGGAGTGCAGTTTGGACTAAACTGCTTCTCACGATGAAAAGTTTTCTTCAAGCGAATAAAAAAATTAGTTACAAACTTCGATAATAGATGGCGCCAGTTTTTTCTGATTTTCAGATTAGTTTTGACGTTGTACCGCAGAAATGACAACGCCCAGGAAAAAAGCTAATTGCATAGGTTGGTAATTCGAAATCAAATCGAAATTAATTTGAAAATAAGAAAAAAACACATATTTGAAACCAAATATACGGACAAGTGGCGCTATCTTTGATCGAATTTTGAAACTAATTGTTTTATTCGTTGAAGAAAACTTCTCATCGAGTGAAGCGCTTTAGTCCAAACCGCACTCCTGTATAACAATTACTCGATTCTATATTCAATTTTAAAATGTGTCAGGTACTTTTGGGACATCCTGTATATATATATACATATTTAATAAATGCAATTTATGTTATATGAAATACGTTGAACGAACTTGTACTGCTTTACACATTAGTATTAATCAGCACAAAGTGAATATTAATAAAAATATTTCTAATTATGTTGCATGTTCACACTTTCAACTTCATGATTTTAATAACATTACTGTATACGCATGAAGTATTCCTAAAAACCTAACTGAAAGATTCGTATATAATTCAATCTGTATAAAAACTCACGATTTGCCATATTTATTTAATTCAAATTTATTCAATCGACTAAATAAAGTGTATTCTACTATTACAAAATTTGACCAATATAGAAATATTTATTCTGGGTTAAATCATTTAGTTTAAAAAAAAAAAAAACACTACTAGGTGTAAATGTGATAATTACAAACAACAATCTTATTATATTGCTAGAAAGCATGTTAAAAATGAATTAGTTTATTTGGAAGTTATTTTTAATATAGGTTATAACTATCGTTTTGTTTAAGAAAACGTATTTTTCTAATAAAAAATAGAAACCTATATCTTTATTTTAACGTTTTCCACTGTTGTACATTTCCGTCACATTTCGGTGACGTTTTCTTTGATTTACTCTCCTTTTTAGATACTCTTTAAAAATATACTGTCATCTCAATATCATAGCAACTCAATTTTGACTTAGATCTATTTATTTAAAAAAATCAATTAATTATAGGACCAATTAATTATTTTAGTGAATGGGTGCATAATGTTTTAGGTATGTTAATCCCTAGCCCGTGACGCCCGAACCCAGTTCGGGCAGCGCAAAAACGCCAATTTTGGAATGCCCGACCTGAGATCGAGCAAGAGAAAATAGGTGTTTCAATTCGGTGCAGCCCGAACTCAGTTCGTCCAATGCATAATATGTAATTTACCATTTTCCCAATAGATGACGATACTTTCCCGCCAAAAGTTCGGCAGTTTCACGCCATTTGTCGGATTTTTGTAATTTTGCAGTTAGAAACAAAATTAAAGAGAATTTTTCTTTCTCCCAATTTTGGCAAATTTTTCTCAAATATATTCCACAGGCCAGGGGTTAAATTCAGAACATTACAAATATTTTCAAAATAATAATGGTAAATAAATTAAAAAAAATTAATTCATACTCAAAATTCGCATATTAAATTTACAATTTCTTACGTTGATAAATCACCTAATAATTATGCGATTTTATGAAATATTATTTATAAATAAATAATTTCTAATGCAGTTAATAACAGTACTATTTGAAAAAAAAATCTTTCACTATGGTAATAAAATATAAGCATTTGTATCAGCTTTAGGAACTATTAAATACGAAATCTGATAACTATAACTATCCTTATATTTGTGTTATACCAAAATTTCAAAAGAAACCAACAAAATTTAGCTCTATTACCATTAGTTGTAATACTTATAATAACAAAGCAAATAATTTATTATTGACTATACTAAAAAAAAAAAAAAAATAAATAGTAAATAATATAAAAAAATTACATAACATACATTATTTAATTTTTTTTAATGATTTATTTTTTTGTATTTATATAAAAGACTTGATTAGAATTATTAATCTGTTATTCAAAGAAAATAAGAATAGCCTAAAATTAAATCATTCCATATCAGCTTCTTATTTCAAAATACCAACTAGATTTGTATAAGACCATAATTACATCATATTTAATAATATTATTTATAAACAATATACAATCTGGCATAAGGTGGAAAAGCGTCTAGTATTTTGGCAGACTTTTATTTATATTATTACCAAAGAAATATTTTAGTAACCGATTGTTTTTTCTACTTGTACAACAATGAAATTATTGTTTTTTTATGCAACGTCAATCGTCTTATATATTACTTGTACATTATCAAAAAAATCTAAAATTTAGTGAAAATGAAATTTTAGATAAAACTAACTTCCTTGATCTAAGAATAATTTTCAATGAACAAAATAATCTTACGTTCGCTTTTTATGACAAGCGTAATGACTTCCTCTTCAAAGTAAATTTCTTCACACATTATTATTCATATTTGCATAAATCTGTCTATGTTAATATTTTACTTAACATTGCTCATAGAAATAAAAATCGTTTTTCAAATAAATAGAAAGTTTAAAATTTAAAATATGTTTCTAGACAAACTATATATTACGGGTACCCTATGCATCTTATTAAATCAATGTTACACATACAATTTTATTATTTTAAAAAGGGGGGAAATTTTTCTAGGATGGATAGAGATGGTAAAATATGAAGGTTGGGTGGCGCTGTTTGGCTCCATTAATTGGGTCGTAGGGTGGGAGGAAGATAGATTATGAATGTTATGGGGTAATGTATGGTTCCATAAAATGACTGTTAAGGTATGAAGATGAAAAACTAAGGAGACTGGGTGGTGCTATTTCTTTTTTTAATGGTTGGTGGTGTGGTAAAATGGTTGCTTGGTGGTATTTGGCTTCATATATGTAGTTAAAACATTAAAAAAAAGTACTAAAAAAGGAAATGGAATCCTGTATAGCTATAATACACCGTTTTAATGAGTGTTTCATTTTGTATAGTTTATTGCATATTATCGGAATTATATTGCTTTCCAACGCCCTTGCAACGCGCGGTAATTATGGGTATATAATGTTATGAGCAGATCGCATATAAGTCATTTCCTTCAATTAGTCCCTGTTTTTTACATTAATATTTTTTATTTTCAATTTTAATATTAATAATATACTGTCTTTATTTATTTATTTTTTCATAATTCATTTTATTAAATCTAATTATGATATTTTAATTTTGATTACCTTTTTTATAACCTTTTTACTAAATATTGATTGTTTCGACACATAAAATAATAAAAAAATCTAATTTATTAAATTTTCTTTAATCCTTTTGTTTAAGTTTTAATTAGTGATAATTGATTCCATTTGTTTGCACTTAATAAAAAATATAAGTTGTATTCTTCTATTTCAAATTATAATTTAATTTTTGAATATCATTTGTTATTACTTTTATTTTTTCATATCATATTCATAAATCTATTTTAGTTACTCTTATTTTTTCTCCCTTTTTTAATTATATCATTTCAGCCTACAGTGGACAGAACTCATGCATATTTGATTGCATGTGATTTGATAAAATAGACAAACATTATTAATTATATAATTTTTTAACTATTTAATAATTATTATTTTTATCTTATTCGTTCCGAATTTTTTATATTATCTTGAGATAAATTATTGGCTTTACTTTTGATTACCAAATTAAGTATATAATTTCAGTTAACATATTTCAGAAATTCTGTTTTATAAAACGGAAAAATTTAAAATTACCCGAATCTTCTTCATATGATGTTAATGGTTCCTTTTTCGTTATCGGGAACTGTTAAAATGGAATACATTTATTATTTTTCATTATTACTTATTTTTTAAGTAATATTTTAATCTTACTCATTACAAATTTCTTATTGTTTTATCTTTAGGTAACTTATACGAATTTATTTTGTTTATAAGCTGGCTCATTCGGCGTTGCCCAGGTCCGTCAATTTTTCCAAATAAACTGCGAATGATCCACTGAATCCGGCACCGTATAGCAGGCGTTTACTACGCACGCACTGCAAAATCCTCCAGTTTTATCTTTCACTGCCAGGGGGAGAAATATATTCTATACGAACATCCGACACTCCTTAGCAGGCGTGCTGCGCACACTGTGCAAAATATGCTAGTTCCAATTTCCCCCGCCATGAGGCGAAATCTGTTCTAAACGAATCTGTAACGAAACTCTGTTATTCAATCTACTCGTAGATAAATTACTCGAATGATTGGGGGATTCAAATGAGAAATTAAGAAATTTGCTGAAATTACTATTAGGAAATAATGGTAACCACTACTCAATTAATGGCTCCGTGTGTTCTATACGAACATCCAACATTGGACCCCACTGCTTGTGGCACCGTATAGCAGGCGTGCTGCGCACACTCTGCGAAATATGTTACTTCCAATCTCCACCACCAGGAGGCGCACAATATTTAAAAAAACCTATATCCGAACGTAACTCCGTTATTCAACCTATCCTTAGATATATTACTCGAGCGGGTAGGAGATTCAAATAAGAATTTTAGAAAATTGCTAAAATTACTATTCGAAAATAATGGGAACCGTTTCTCATAAATTAAGGGCGCAGTATGTTAATTACGAAAATCCGACACAGATGGCAGCACTTATATTGTATTCTAATTAAAAGTATTAATTTAAGAGTAAAGAGATCTTTCTCTGATGATTTCTTTGCGCGCGTGTGTGTTTGTGTGGGTTATTAAATAAGGCAATAGTTCTACTACTTTAACAGTTTCTTAATTATTTACTAATTATTGATATTTCATCATAATTCTTCGTCTTAATATTCCATCTTAAATTATTTTTATGGTTGTTTTATGCTTTAGGTTCATTAACATTAACCTATTAACCGTTAGCACGTAATTTTTCCATCTGCTTGTAACAGTCCTATTTCCATTTCGTTTTGAAAAGTACGTGTGGATATGTGAAAATTTTTGGCTGATTTTTTTAAATATTCGAATTATTATCAATAAAATTTCTCATTTATTTCCCCACTTATAAAGTGAATATGCTCATTATTATGAGTGTTTTCATCTTAGTATTGCATTAGCTTTTTTTTCTTATGTAGAATTGAAGATTTATCAATTCTTAATTTCAATTATTTTGGTATGTATTGTCTGCAGTAGATTGCGCAATTCGGAATAATAATTTCTGCTTAATATGCAGTCTGCTTTCAAGGAGAATTCCTTGCGACTTTCTTTTATTGTAGATTATTGCCCTAGATAACATGTTTCACAATATAAGATTCCGTTTTCTTACAGCATTATTCTTTCCTTCTGTTTTTGGATTTTTATGATACTGTGCATTAAGCACCATTAGAATGAAGTTATTTTCTAACGTATTCTAATACTTGGCCAATTTTCTAGTGCCGATATTATCTTATGATTTAACTGCTATTTTGTTTACGATTTTTTATATGCATATACAGGGTGTCCAATGGCTAATTCCTAAACCGTTGGGCATATGCATATAGTGCTAAATTCCAAAAATGTTTTAAATGAATAAAGAAGTACAGGGTGCGTCAGGTATTTGAGAACACGCGTTATAGGTGAAAGGTCACCTTGTATATCATAGTTAAAAATCTTTTTCTGTTACATATAAACACGTCAGAACCTAAACTAAATAAGGTAATGAAGAGGCATGCTGCTATTGGCTCATTTGCTGAAGAACACTTTGATTTAGAGATTGCCACATTCTTGAAACTCGCTTGGTCACTTCTCTTTAATGTAAAGAGGCAACTGAAGGTTGCAAGGTTTCATGTAGCAAACGTTTCATGCAGGAAACAACATTGTCAGCAACATGAAATCATGAAAACACCAGAATTCGTTAGTCAAGTCGATGAAAATCCTACGAAGTCGATAAGAGCACTCGTTAAGGAGATGCAGGTTAATGAGGCCACAATCTGAACCTTCATTAGAGGTTGCACGTGATGAGGAGAGTACAATGCTTGCCCGAGAGAACCAGGAACAACTTCCTGACCAAAGACAAGCGCCTTCTTAACAAGATGAAGCATCAAGAGGTGCCAGGAATGCTCTTGTTTCTTTCCAATGAGAAAAACTTTGCCCAGGTCAAGAAAATGAACCGCAAAAAGAACATTAATGATGTAAAATCCATGAAGAGGTTCTGACAGACACGTGCAGAAAATTTCCAGTCTCACTGATGATTCTGAGGGGTCCTCAGAAGACAAGACTATCTTATGCATCCACATTTCTTTCTTCATGGTGCGATAGTCAACGTCGTTGCTTATACCGAGGTGTTAAAGCACTAAATTACTTCTGTAACACGTGGGAGACTGTACGCTTTTTAATTAGACTTTGCACTATCCCATACGGCTGATACAAAACAAAAATGGATGGCTAAAGCATTCATGACGATGTCATCCTTAACTTTTTGGCCTCCGAGCTACCCAGATATTAATCGAATGGCCTATTACGTATGTGGCGTAATTGAAAGGAACTACTATAGTCATCCACACAGCGATGTTGCGGCCCTCAGCCATTGTATATGCAGTGGCAAATGTTCCCAACACTCATCTGATCATTACCTACAGTCAGTTTTGACAGCCTGTAGAGGCGGTTATTCACTGTAAAAAAAATTCCGCAACGTTCCTGGGAAAAAATGGGCAGCTGAGTTGCCCATTATTTCCAAGAAACATTTCTTGAAAATGACTGGAACTTTACTGTATATGTTAAAAACTTTCTACAGAAATGCCAGTAAGTTTCCTGCGAAATACCAGGAATATTTCTGTTGACAGCAAAAAATTACTGACATTTCACAGCATGCGGGATCCGCAGAAGATTTTTACATTTCCAGTTGACAATTTTCGCTTTATTATCATTATTTGTTAGAATGAAAAAATATTTTGAAATTGACATCAAAATTATTATTTATAATTTACACGAAAAAATAAATTTTCAGTTAAAATTCAATAAAGTGAATATATATGTGATATATTGTTTCTGAACTTTGCTTAAAATATAAAAATATATAAATGTAAATAATAATTAGAAAAAAAATCTAGACATAAAATATTTTAGATTTTCGTCAGTAATTATGTTAGTTTACAAGTTAGATAAAATACATATAAATTTTCATGAAAAAAAAAACCTAAACGTAATTGTATATTTTTTCCGAAAATAAAAAAAAAAATTCAAATTTGCAGCAATTCAAAGTGTCAAATATATGTCAAATTTAAATAAAATTGTAATAAAGTTTTAAAATATAAAATTAATTAAAAAAGAAAAAAAAAGTCAAGAGGTAGCATCGAACTCGGGCCGTACGGGTGGCGTGCGAGCTTTCTGCGTCCACACCACGAAAGACACGTTGAGAGCTGCAAACTAATGGGTATTTGAAACGTATGCTAAAACTCGGCATCTAATTTCTGAAAATCTAAGGCCCATTTGAAGAAATCCTTTCACAAGAATAATTAGAGATAAGAACTCTAAAACATACTTTAAATTAATCAAAATCGGTGAGAATCATATTTGATGGTCCCCTGGTTAATGGAGATCCAAATAATAGGTGTATTTTTTTTACACAGTCTGCTCATTAACCTCTTCAGACCCCAGGGTTTATTTTCATATATTTTCTTACTTCAGTTATGAATTTATATTCGCAAAGTGATAACTAAGAAAGATTGAAAAGCAAAAAAAATTAAATTTAATTTTTGTACATAAAATTCGATATATCATATATAACACATGGGACACAATAAATACATTTTTTGATAATTTTTTAGGATATTTTCTTTTGTTTTGAATGGAAAAAATAATGAAAAATATTAAATAATCATGCATTTAATAAATTTTTATTTTTAATGGGCTCTCCATGTGGTATTTTAACGAATAAAAAAAATATTTACTTTTCGTTTTTGTATATTTCCCTCATTTTTGCTGCAAGTCATTTTTAAATCCCATTTTATGGCAGAAAAAAGCACTATAAGAAACAATTTGCTATTTTGCTTTAGTTTGGCTATCTTTCAAGATTCCATTCACACCATTTTCATTTTATTAATCATTATTTATTTACAGGGAAAAAAATTGTAAATATGTGTATCCTATAGGATACTCCAGGTCCGAAGAGGTTAAAGATTCCACAGACAAGTACGAGAGATAATCTCTTAGCGATGTCACAGAGGTATTGTATTTTCATCTGAATTGTCTTGACAATAGAGATGTAAAGGATTATGTCGTCTATTGATTTATTTGCATTCCATATTGATTTTTTTACATTCATTTAAGGAATTCGTTTTCGACACTCGCGCGCGAGCAACGGATTATAGCAAAAAAATAATAAATGGCGGCCGCAGCGTTTTGCTGTTTCCAACTTTTGTTCAGGAACGTTTCAGATAAGAAAACCAGAATTTCACAGGAAAGAGCTAAATTATTCTGAAAACCTGAGAAAAGGCGAAACGTTCCTGGATGTTTACATGGAACGTTACCATTTTTTTTTACAGTGTTGGCAGTGGTTTCAATGAATGATGCCATCCAGTGTGTATGTTGTCACTTTTACAGAAAAAGCGCTGTCTCCAGCGTATATTCCTGTTTAAAAGCAGGCGTCCATTTGTTCTCAAACACCTGACGCACCCTGTATTTTAAAAGCGATTTGGGTCAATAAAGACATTCCTTAAAAAAAAAAAAAAAAAAAACACGAAATTTATATTTTTATTCGATCCCCCTGTCCTATAAGTTATATTTATTAAAAATATCTTATTATACTAACAAGTAATGCAAAAAAAAGTCCGATTATTCTACAATTAAAACTGACCGAGTAATAGCTGTTTAAAGTCGAAGCATAATTTTTGCAACGAAATAGTGGTCATTCATAAATTTACTAGAGATATAAATAATTGTCAGACATAAAAAATAATAATTAAGAGCAAAATTAACATAACAATATAAATTTGAAATTTGTTTTCACTCTGACATAATAAAGAAAATATACAAATTGTACTAAAAATATAAGTGAAAAAATAACAGAATTTTTGTTAAATGAAATGATGAAAAGCAAGTTTGAATTTTTTAGAAAATAAAACATATGTTAAAATGCAATTATTTTAAGCAATCTGAAACTTAATTAATAAAAGTTAACACTATCGTAATATTTGTACAACGTGACTCCCTTCGGCTGCAATGCAGAAATATTCACGAAAAATAAATCCTTCTAATACTTTAAGCAATTTGTGTACGACTCCTCGAAGCATGGCTCAACTCATCTGCGTTCAGATGCAAAAAATTGGTATAAGTCATGCAATTCAAGTTTCATAACTCTGTCAATTGTAGTGATAGATGAATGGGACTTTTTTGTCTTACCTGTTAGTGTAATAGGAATTTTTACTAAATATCACTTATAGGACGAAGATTATATAAAAATTTAAACTTCGTAACTTTTTAAGAAATGTTTTTATTGATCAAAACGACTTTTAAAATATTTTTTTACCTCATTTAAAACAGTTTTCCAATTGGAACTATATGTCTAAGACTAAAAGATTTAGAAATTAGCCATTGGATACCGTTGAGAGTGGACACCCTGTATATGTACTAATGTAATTCGTATGGATTGAATACTCTACTCATATTTGATGAGATGATGATAATAATAATAATAACAATAATAACAATAAAATCACTTCGGGTGTTTAGTCACATTTATGCAGTTATGTAATTACAGGGCTCCCAAATGGTCCGCCAACTGAATATCAACAAATTTTAACAAAAAAATTTATGGTAGATTTGCGCTAGAATTAACTTTCAAATGTGATTCCGGGGCGGTTTTTAAGAAAAATCTAAAAAGAAAATTTTTCTAAAAAAATATTGGTATTTGGGAGCCCTGTAATTAAAGAGAGCTGATATATATGTATATTTTTAATTTAAAGAATAATGACAGAAATTGTTACTGCATTGCTTTTGAATGTGGAAGAAAGAATACATTTGGAAAAATGAAATCTTTTTTTTTTTAAACTGCACCGTTAATGAAATAAAAATAATTAAATATCTTTATTTCTGTTGCTAATATTGACATTTTGATCGATTCCTTTACATTTACTCAAATATATTATACAAAACTGTGCATATTTAATATATCTAATGTTAGATTTAACAAATAAGATTATTGTCGCATATACACTGAAAAAAAAAATGATTCTAGCCTCTAGAATCTAGAAATTGTGGCTCTAGACAAAATAGTTCCATGACATCCCTATAAATTCCAGTTCCCTTTGCTAGAGAGTTCTATAGAGTCTCCTATACTAGAATTTAAGAGCGTTTTCCTATATTTTCGTGGTCAAACTTGTTTAACCCCTTAACGGTCGCTTAATATTTGGAAAAATCGTCAAAAAAGTACCTTTTTTTTTATTATTATTCCAGAAATTGAATAATTATAAGGCTTCTAAATAAAATATGCAATTAGTTTTTTTTTTTTTTTTTTTTTTTTTTTTTTTTTTTTTTTTTTAGGCGAAAAAAAGCTGTTATAGAACAAATTCATATTTGTAGAAAAGCTCCATGCGAGGATTCAGTATCTTATTGTTTATTTTACACCATACAAATTAATGCGGATAAGACCTTTATTTTTCACATCTTAGATTTTATTTATCGTCATCACACAATTCTTACAAATAATATTTGAAATAATATATATACATTAAATTTCGATTATTAATATTTTTTTTTTTTAGTGTGATATATTTTTGAACATGCAATACAAAGATCAACATCACAATCAGAGGCAAAAACCACACCCAAACGGCAATATTCACAGACACCACACGGAAATGGCTTTTAAATTTTTCTGGTTTCGATATTTTTTTCCAGCAATTAAATCTCCAGCATAAAAATATGGCGGGCACGAGAAATAACGAACGACACCTCAGCTCGTGATATTCACGGGAGTGAGAACTAAGGGATTAAAAGTTTTTGCAAATAGATGCGAACACAAGAGCTTAATTTTAGGAACTATAATTCTTGTTTATGAAACCATTCCGGAAATCAAGCAATAATTTCTCACTACTGAAACGATTCATTATCGTTTCGTCACATGGAAAACAAGAGGCTAGAAATTCTAGATCATTTCGCCTATTCAGCTTAGTTGTTTATCATATTCGCATAGTTCGGAAGTCTATATTTCTAGTTTAGGGATTCGGAAAATGACTACCTATTCATTCTAGATAAAGGCGCAGGGCTCGCACCGTTCCTAAAATTTTCGCAATTTGCTACCAGTATTTTAAATAAGAATTCTTCGTGGTAAATTCCTTTAACATCTATAATAGAATTATACAACAGAGATTATCGTTTTAATTTAGTGGTAGAAAAGTGCGAAATTTTTAGGAACGCTGCGAGCCCTGAAGGCGGTATTTTTTTTTTTCCTCGGTGTAGTGAAAAACGATGAAATCTAACGCTTCTTAATATAATTTTATTTACATATTTTTAAAAATACATAATTTTTTAAATTACACCATAAGATTATTTTCACGTACAGTTTTAGCGCATAAATAAAGAACTTTATAAAGAACTTTATATATATATATATATATATGTGTGTGTGTGTGTGCACCTTTATCACTAATACATAAAAAGACTATAGCATTTAAAAAACATGGGAACGAAGAAAAATGAACTTGGAGGAGAAGTCAGTCATTTAAAGTTTTAGTTTTTGAAGAAGATCATCCTTCAAGAGAAATTGTACACGACCCTGTACATACTTTTTAACTACATGTACAAATAGGTTATATGTATAATTTGAGTTCATTAAATTTTATTTTTAAAGTATTTTGAAGTACACTGTTAAAAATTTTGCAGCATTCTGGCAGGTCATTTGACCGTTTTTTGAAAAAACGGTTTCATAACCATAATTTAACTATATTCTGACCATAAAATGGCCAATAATATGGTCAGAATAGTATTTAAAATACGGTTGTGTAACCATTTTTGGATAAAACGGTCAAATAACCTGCCAGAATGCTGCAAATTTTTAACAGTGTACTGTCTCTCTTTAACTCGAAATATTATATTCTTTACAACTTCGTGAAGATATAGTAATTGAAAAATAATTTGTTTAAATATTTATTAATTCATTTTCATCTTTACCGCATATATGTGTCTATTTCAGAAATTTCTTTTTTATCCAGAGATTCCGAATATATAGAAGAAATTCCAAAAGAAGAATTTTTATTTTACGTGATAACAAAACGTCTGTCATTAAATAAAGTAAAATTTCTACCACAAAATACACAAAATGAGCTTTAAAAAGTTCATTGTTTTTCTTAAAAGGCGACAAAAATAATAATCATATAGATGTTACAAGTTAAAAAATATACATTTTATTTAAAAGTTATTTTTTAAATTTAAATAAAATGTATATTTTTTAACTTGTAGCATCTATATTATTTTTTTGTCGCCTTTTAACCCTTTATACTCCGACGGTACTTTAAAGTATCATCAAAATAACTTGTTATAAAATTCATTTACTACATAGATTAGTAGTAATACAGTTTAGAATGAGTTATAGATACTTTAATTTATCTTGTTCAAAAGGCTATTGGTTGCACAAGACAAAGTATTTTTTAAAGGATGATTCCTTTTGCCTTTGCTTCTTTTCAGCTATCTTGAAGTTGAAACATCGGGGGCTGGGGAGGGGGGGGGGGGTCTCAGTTCGGAAATATTTCCATATTTCTGTTGTAAGAATATTATATTTGTACATTTCGTAATTCTACAAAATACTAAAAAAAAATATTTTAAATAAAAGATTTGAGGGGAGTTATAAATATTGCACAAAATCCCTATAAATTCAAATTTAACTAATTAATTTTAATTGGCAAAATCCTTCTAAAATTTATTAAAAGATTGTGTAAATCTTCTAATGCAGTTTCAAAAATTCACGAAAGATGCTTTAGAACACCAAATTTTCATGAATTCATAATTTGGGAGATAAAGGGTTAAGTAAAATAGTGAGCTTTTTAATATTCATATTATGTATTTTTTGATTGAATCAAGGTGGAATATTGTATTTCATCTTACGATTCTATTTAAAAAAATTATTCAGAATTTCACATATGAATTCGGAATTATTGAATAAAAAAGAAATTCCTGAAATGCATGCTAATGAGGCAAACTGGTTAAGAAATATATTCCAATTTTCGAAAATTTGGTGGCGGAACCGTAGGTTACTATATTTTTAATTTTTTATCAAATTCTCGTGATTTTTTCAATACTTTTTATAAATTGGAAAGACAAAGATGCAAAAAGTAGAGTTTTCAATTTATTTTCGCATTATATAATAGGTCAAAATCTATAGAAAAACTTTAAGTAAGGAGAATGAAAAGAAGAGAGAAGAGAAAACGAAAAAAAAATCTCAAAAGGATTAAATTTCATTGATTTATCAGCTATTCCTCAAACAATATCTTTATTTTATTCTGGAGCAAGCGTACATACACAGCAACGCATTTTTATGCAATTTTTAAAAACTTATGAATTTATACTCGCTTCATAAGCTAAAGCATGTGAATATATTTTACTCTTTGTAATTTCTTATTTATTAAACTTCCTAACATATCTTTCAAAAGCGAAAAAAAATTACTAGTAATCATTCTTTTTTTTTTCTAAAAATTCTTGTGTACTGTTTCCTCATGAGCAATAGAAACCTTATTTTGTAAATTTTCCCGTTTCTCTTATTTCATGCTACCTAAAATTTAATTTCTTTCATTCTCTGGCTATGTATTTTTATTCAGTATCAAACATGTACTTTTTAATTCTTCAGAAAATGTGATTTTTAGTTTTCTCCCCCTGAAATATGTGTAAAGCTCGAAAAAAGTAAATTGCTTAAAGATTTCCTTAACGTTGCATGGTCTGTAGAATCTTTTCGAAAAATGTACTGATGTGAAAATAATGGTTAAATGATGCCATGATCCTTTCGAAGGTGTAATATGTCAGCGGCGTTTCTCTTTTAAAGTTTTTCGGCAGTCGATTCGACATCTGTTATATTAGAACGGAAGCGAATTCAATAAATTTAAAATTGAACGTCAAAAAATACTACGATCATTAGAAAAATTCCAAAGTTATCTATTAAACATTCACCAGGTTTTACATGCTTGCGTGTGCATTTAAAGATATGTACCAATGCATATCTCGTTCTATATCTTCGAAAATTTAGGTTTCTGATCACTGTTGATGTAGTCATTTCTTTATCAAATAATGTATTTTGAGAGAGAGAGAAAAACTAGATAATTTTTAATTGATAAATTTTTATGCTTTAATGTTCTTTTGGAAGTAATATTGCGGAATTTTATTTCTGTAAGAAAGCAATGACGCTTCAGACATTTGTTTATCTAATAATGTATTTTTAGAAAAAGAAAACCTAGTCATAATTTTTAATTAATCAATTTTTATGCTTTAATGTTCTTTGGAAAGTAATATTACGAAATTTTATTTCTGTAAGAAAGCAATGACGCTTCAGACATTTGTTTATCTAATAATATGTTTTCAGAAAAAGAAAACTCAGTCATAATTTTTAATTAATCAATTTTTATGCTTTAATGTTCTTTGGAAAGTCATATTATGAAATTTTACTTCTGTAAGAATGCAATGACGCTTTAGTAATTTCTTTATCAAACAATATATTTTTAGAGAAAGAAAAACGAGTGGTAATTTTAATTCATAGATTTTCATGCCTCAATGTCCTTCAGGCGATAATATTAAAAAAGAAATAAATAAATAAAAAATACATAAATAAAACTTATTATTCTAAGAATACTACGACGCTTTAATTTTTTTTTTTTTTTTTTTTACATAAAAAAATTAATACAGAAAAACGATCCTTAAATTTTAATTAATGAATTTTTATGCTTTTATGTTTTTTCTAAGTAAATGTTGCGAAATTGTATATTCTTATAAGAGTGGTAAGGCGGTTGGAAATCATGCTAATATTACTGATGTGACATTTTAAACTATAAAAGATATAAGTTATTAACAAAGTTTATTTTACTTCATGTTACTATATAAATGATTGGAACATTTAAAAGTAAGTGAAAAGTCATTTGCATCACATTTATTTATAGAAAAAGTCGTAAAATATTTACCAATGCGCTGAATTCTATTTTTAAAATATCCCGTTTTCGCGAACATAAAGAACTATAATACTTAAACACTATTTTTAATTCATAAAAGTTTGTAAATGATTTAACTTTAAAATAATAAATCAGCTAAAATTAATGCATATATATTATTTCCAGCTTTAAATTTTAGGTACTTTCAGAATGAATGTAAACGTCCAAATTTTAAATAGTAATTTTTATTAATTTTACAACAAATAGGCATATATGAAATTTATTGTTTAATAAAATTGTCTAAAAGTAATTATTCGAAATGATATGATTAGAATGCAACGATAATGAAAGTTGCAGTATATCTTTAACAATGGAACCTAAAAATTGAGAATGAATGAATAAGTGACACACTCTCAAAATTGCAGAAATTTGACGTAATATACACTGCTCAAAACAATTAGGGGGGCAAATCGTTTAAAAAAAAATACGCAAATATTTACACCGACAAGTTACGTAAAATAAAGCATCCATAATTTAAAGCGTACTAGAAAAAAGATTAAAAAAAAACTTCAGATGCAAATTAAAGTTTATGACATTAAAAACTAGAGAAAGTTGATAAGTGCAGAAATCGGGATTTTGCAGAAACGTCTGTTTCACTTTCTCAGTTGTAAAATTCGATAGCTCAGCTTGTGTTTTGAGAAAAGGTGACTTGAAAATGTCACAACAATGTGATTTAACGGAATCCGTGGCTTGGCGTGTTATCGGAACTGTTGAATCTGGGGAAATACAACGAAGTGATGGCGGACGCTGTTGTGGTCGCAAGAAGTGTCAATGCAAGGCTGTGGAATCGATTCCAAGACAAATGGAATGGTAGACAATGACAAGGACAAAGTTGGTCATGTGCTACCACAGAAACTGATGACCGATATATCCTGTTAACAGTTCATTGACATGGAACGGCCAATGCTACTCTGCTGCAAACACAGTTGTTCTTGGCCACAGGACGAAGAGTATACAACCATAGAGTCCGATATAGGCTTCATCAGGGTGGTCTCTATGCACGTAAGCCAATGGTCTGTGTTCCATTGATCTCTAGCAACTGTGTGGCCCAAAGAAGGTGGGCAACTGAACATCAAGTTTGGAGGCATCATTGTTGGAGTCAAATTCTGTTTACAGACGAGTCTCGATTCAGTCTGGATGTACCATCTGATGTGTTTTGGCATGGAGAGAAAGAAGCACACAAAATATTCCTCCAGTCGTTCGTGAGAGATCACATTACAGACGAGGTGGATTGATACCATTGGCTGGAATCAGCATAGGTGGACGTACGGGTCTGCATATCATTCGGAATGGCACTTTGACGGTCCGAAGTCATACAGACGAGATACTGAGACCTCATGTCGTATTTTATGTTGTAGCAATTAGTGATTTCTTCCTTTTTCTATGCATGATAATGTCAGACTCATACAGCTCGTCTTGTGGAAAAGATGCTTGAAGCTGAAACAATACAGCGTATGGAATGACCAGCATGCTCTCCTGACATGAATCCAATCAAGCATGTTTAGGAAGATGCATTGCTGCGATACCAAGGCCTCCTTTTACTGTCCGGGACTTGGAGATTGTAATTCTTGAGCAGTGGAACAATATTCCCCGAAAACTTATCGATAACTTCATCGCATCCATGGAAATCATATGTGCAGCAGACTTAGCTTTCCGAGGAGACCACAAGCCATATAAAAAATCTTGCATCATTTCTAAACAATACTTTTTTTTTATCATTTACATGTAACCAAACTGTTGCCCTAAACCATCTTTTCATGTTCTTTCCATTTTTTTCAAAGAATAAAAGCTTCCTTACAAATGTTTTGCGTCTTTTTCTGTATTGCGCATTGATACATGTGTACAATCCATTTTATGCCCATACATGACTGTCTTGCACTGTTCTCTTCACTTTTTTGCTTGCTCCTCTAAATGTTTTGAGCGGTGTAGTAGAAACCGAGAATTCTGAAATTAAGCCGCTGAACACGGATATCGCATTCACAACTTCATTGGTTGTTATTTCGGAATGCAAATTTGTAAAGTTAAGATTTTTCTTTACTAATATAATACTTGTAAAAAGTAATTTTTTATGTAAACTTTTAATAAAATCATGATAAATATAATAACTGTTTGTAAATGTATATACAATTGTACGAAAACAAATGCATAGTAAGCGTTCCTGCTTTGTAGAGAATTTTTCGTGCTCTTATGTTACGTTAGGCTGTCGTATTGCATTTTTGTGTGAAAAGTCTGGATTCTCGGCGAGCTCCAGTTTATGACACATTTGCATTTATTGTTTCTTATTATATTTATTTACAAAGAAATCTAATGCAATGCACGCAATACATAGAGCAGCTGTATACAATGAAAAAAAATAACGTATTGTTCATTTGCATTTATTGTTTCTTTTATTTATTTACAAAGAAATCTAACATAACGCACGCAATATACAGAGCGACAGGGTTATTAAGGCGGACATTTTGTACTATACAACGAAAAAAAAAAAGCAGCTATTTCAGCTTTTTTTTATGATCATATTCATGTTCATCACATCGAATTCATTGAAAAGTATTTTTTTTTTCCAGAAGCATTAACAAGATCAATTTTTGTTGCACCGTGTTATCAAGTGCGAAGGAATACACGCACTATAAATTTAAAACTTTCGTTTATTTTTGAGAAGAATGTTTTTCAGCTGCTATATTTTTTGTCTCTTTAAAGTGTCTGGTCAATTTTTTCCGCATATAATTATTCTTTCAAATAAAAAATGCTTGTGATTTAGCATAAGTAGAATATGATTAGTCTATAATAAAAGGAACTTTGATAATAAGCATCTTAATAATATATACCAAGAAAATTAAATTTCATGGAAGCTTTTTTTAAATCCTGAATCATCCCCTCATTTCACTTTTCCCGTTTTCAGCATTATTTAGTCTTACATTTCAACACGCAATCTAGTTTAATCTTAATATTTTTTATTTCTTAATTATGCAAACTTAGGAAAAAGCGACTGCTTACTTTACCAGAGTTTATCTTAATTTATTTTCCTGTTTCTCCACTAGTATATTAGTACTGTCAAATATGCATCATTAATAAACTTTTTCACCGGAGCTGCATAATAGGGGAAAAGAAAACTTTCTCATTACTTTACCGGGAGAAAAAAAAAAAGTCAACACCTGTGTCTGTCTTGTCCCAGATAGCATTATTTCCTGCAGTAATTGTCAAGGTCTATACCTACAAAAGAAAAAGTATCAAGACGAACTGATATAAGAGGAAGCTTAATACTTTTACTACACGAAAAATACCTTCAAATAGGATTAAATGATCAATTTGTTGCGCAAAAGCTTAGAACACAACGAAGCTGTAAAAAATAAGCTGACCTGCCTGCAATTTTTTAAGAATAGTTTGTCATTTTTTTAAAAATAGAAACTTTGCAAAAGAAAATTATTCTAAATTTAAGTAATTTAATTCAAGATGAAAAATCTTTTTCTAATGCCTGCGTATTTTGTAAAGCAGATTTTTTTCATAAACTAATTTTTTTTTTAATTCCTTCGGAGACGTAATACATTTTTTTATAAACCAAAAAAAAAAAAAAAAAAAAAAAAAAAACCTAAATAAAAAAAATTAATATTAAAAACTAGTCGGTAAAAATTTCAGAGACATGCACTGCACACATGCATATAAATTAAGATCTCAAATATTAAAATCGTCTTTATTTTTTAATCAAAATGATGAAAAACTTTAGAGTTAATCAATTACGTTCTCTTAAGTGTAGAAAAAAAATCGATATTTTGGAAGATATTAAATCTCACGCACTAGCTTTTCAATATCCAAGGATACTTCTGGAGTTAATTTTACAAAATGTATATTCTAAGATATAGCTGCAAAATCAACGACATTTAACCCTTTATTTACACCCTGCCATCCCTCTCTCTCTTTTATTTTAATTCTCAATTTTTTAAACAATATTCAATAAATTTTGACCGATTTTATCGAGAAAAAATATAGAGGACTGTAATTTTTTTAATTCTTTTTCCACTTTATAAATATAATTGGAAAATAATGAAAATATTGACCTTTTACCAGTGACAACGGAATTCATTTCGAGCATATTTAATGAACATTATTCTCTATTTTCTTTTCTTTCCCCTAATTATATTTTGGGGGTTCTCTAAATATATATTAGATTATTATTAAACCTAACAAATCTAAAAGACAAATAATTTTACGATCCCATTACCAGTGACACCGGAACCCATTTCGAGCCCATTTAAATATTATTCTCTATTTTTTCCCCATTATTTTCCCCTGATCCCTGTATTTTGAAGGGTAACATAACCCTAACAGTCCCTATAACTACTGGTAAGGGGTTTATTACTATAATATGCTAATTGACAACTTAATAAAAAAAGAAAAGTGCCCAGTTAAACCGATGGCATTGAGCTCACAGCTATTCACACTAATTGTTTATTATTCTTATTTCAGAGAATAATGCCTCTCGAAAAATTAATTAAGTAGGGAATTGGCCACCACCCGTTTCCCCTTTATACTTAACCGGCCAACCTCCAAATCTAATCAGGGAAGCTCCTTATCAGAGTAAGCCTGTATACCAAATGTGAAGCAAATCGGATAAATCTGCATGAAAAACCCATTTATCTAAATTAAGGAGGAATTAGCTCCCCCATTTCCCCCCTTTATACTTAACCAATGAATCCCCCAAAATAATCAGTGAAGCGCCTTATCAGAATGAACCTAGAAAAAAAAATTGAAGCAAGTCGGATATTTCGATCAAGTGCTATCGCGTTACGTACAGTCATGGGAAAAAAAAGTAAACACCCCTACTAACTCCTCAACAAATTATCATAGACGAAAGTTACTGGTACCGAACCTTTCGAAATAAAGTCTACTTTTAAATGATGCATATAAAATTTGCTTAGGGGGCCATCTACATATTAAAACGAATCCAAACTTAATTTTTTTCAATGGCAATACCCACTTTTAACCAAATATTTAAAATCTCCGGTTAAAACTATGCCTAGACACCAAATTTCAATTCGTTTGAAAGATAAGTTTTTGAATTATAAACATTCAAAATTTAGTGCTTCTAATGTTAAATTACATTTTCATATTTTTATTTAAATCTCCTGAAATTATTCTCCTAATGTGCTAATATTTTGTGTAGCAATAATACTAATATACCCAAACATAAATACGTTGGATTTACAATTTTTATAATTTTATGATATGAATTATGAATTGTGAAATTAATATTCGAAAAAAATACGAATCGCAACCTACAGTTTTTTTGATGGATTTAGTTTTATTAAGTCCTGATTTATGGAAATCCAAAATTTCACAATTTTCTTCCAAGTAGTTTTCAAATTATGCTTAAAAAACGGCAAAAGGATGTTTTAAGGGGCCGTCTGTGATAGAAGTGACTAGATATTTTGAAATTTCTTCTGCTGTCGTGTAATCTAGCAGGCTTCATTGGCTGCTTGAGTGGTGCTAAAGGTGCCTTGATCAAGAAGGAAGCTCTCTTGGTTAACATTCGAGTACGGAACTTCGATTTGGATATAGCCCTTAAAATACGCTCGTTTAAAGATAATTATTTTCTGGGAAACTTATGGTACGAATTGCATAAAAATTTGTTTTTAGTCTAATTGAAGGGTGTAGAATTCATTTATGCTGTCAGAATTGTGTACTGCTATTGAAAAAAAACAAAGTTATGGTGCGTTTTATTAAGTAGATGGCCCCCTAAGCAAATTTTATATACATCATTTAAAAGTAGACTTTATTTCCAATCGTTTGGTACCAGTAACTTTCTTCTACGATAATTTGTTGAGAAGTTAGTTGGGGTGTTTACTTTTTTTCCATCACTGTACATATACATATATACGTACCTACTTGTATGCAGAACCTGAGGGCACATTAACTCTCAGGCTTTCATAGCCTGTGATCTAAAAAACACAAGGAAATACTTATTTATATAAAATTATTAGAATGCTGTAGTTTTGAAAATTGTATAAAAACTCATTCTTATACAGGATAAAACAGAATTCATGGGCAAAATATTACGAGGGATAGAAAAAACCTAAACAAATTATATTCGTATGGGAAACCAGGATCGTAATCTATTTATTCAGACAGAAGTAGAGGATTACTTACTCCAATGCGAACCCAGCTTTTTGTTAATAACTTTAACAATAATTAAGATATCTTAACGACATTTTGAACAGAGTTATCTTGTTTTATATAAAATGAAATGACACCAAGAAAAATGCTGAGCATGTACAGTAAGTATTTCAGTCAATGAGACCGTATGTAAAGTTACATACATTTGTAAATATGGGGCGCCTATTACAGTGCTATTTGGATGTGGATCAGGGCAAATATGCATATGTTTTTGATGCTGTTATATTTCGCAAAAACAAAGATAAGCTTGTCAAAAGTATCTTGATTATTGTTAAAATTATGAACAAAAATACGCGTCCTATTTGGACCAAAGCATCCTGTATTTTGACTGAGTAAATGGGTTACAACCATTGTATCATATACAAATATATTTTATTTAGATGTGTTCTATCACCCCTTAAAATTATGTCCATAAGTTCTGATTCACCTACCATAAATATGGTTATACCAAAATAAAATGAATTTGTATCATATGAAGTAGCTGCAAAGCCATGCGATTAAATCCATTCTTGTAAAGTTCTGTTCTTTCCCAATGTCTCTCATTTTGCAAACTTTCATTTCCGAAGTATTTTTCACCAGTTTTGCTAAGTCCATCAGCATTACTAAAAAAAAAGAGAACAGAAAAGAAAAAAAAACTAAAAAAAAGGAGCGAGAGAAACTTTGGAAAACTTTTACTATATAAGTATAACCTTTGTCATATAAGTCATAAATCTCAATTTGAGATTTGGAAGATTTTTTTTTTATTTTTGTGAGATTAGAAAGCCAACGAGTTTTTTTGTCTTCATTTTTCTTTCAGAATTTTAATAGTACATGTCAAATATTCCAACAAACTGTGTATTTCTTTCTACATACATATAATAATATGTATGTAGATTGTCAAACGAACATCTCAAAAGGAAATAAAATAATCTTACAAATAAAATCTTCAGATTGCATATTTATTTCGAATAACATAAACCTTTTTTAGCTGTTTTCAAAATTATTTAGTTTGCATGCAGAGAGTTCAAGAAAATATTGCTCATAGAACTAAGTGTGTTTATAACATGTATGGTAGAAGATCATACCTGATACATGTATGTATTAATTGTAGATGGCAGCACATGTTCTTTTATCTTACTCTCCATTCTCTCTCCAACTTAGCTAATGTTACTTTGTTAGAAGATGACATATGGTGTCAGTATGAATCCATTTGCATCTGTAAATATGAAGCCCCTCCGGCCGAGGAAACAACCGGAAATTCTGCGCACGCGTCATAAGTATGTATCCTAATCCAGTTTCCAACATAGCACTACGCAAACGCAAAAAACAGCTTTTAATTGTTAAATATCACTAATTAATAGAATTTAGGCCACAGAAACTACATTTGGCACATCTATAAACTGAAATCTTTCATTTAAGGCCCTAATAGAGTGGACAGATGCAGCAGTTTTTTCCCCTCATGATTGGCGAAAGAATTGGCCTTGTACTTTATGTACAGAGATAAGCAAAAATACAAACTTAAACAAGTAAAAATTAAATTAAAAAAATCAAAAAAGCCGACTGCGTAAAAAACGAACTAATTAATTATTTCTCATCAATGTAAAACTATTTTTTATATTACTTAGCTATTTTTTTTTATTTACTTGTATTGATGACTTTTAAGTTGTGTTTAATTGTTGGTTCCTATCTATAAACAGTGTTTTGATGAGGCCTATAGATGTCTATGAAGGTTAGAGTTGCAGTAAAGCTAGACATCCGACCTACCCAACTTCCAGGCTGTGTAATATTTAAACGGAGCTTCTGACTGTAAAATAGTCAATGAAACATCGTCTTCATTTTGAATGACCTATCCAATGATATGACATTCAATATGGTGCGTAAAAATTTTTTTCGTCCCTACCGCCATTTTGTATTTTACGGCCGCCATTTTGAATTTATAAAAACAAAACGTAGCCTATAACCATCGGATGGTTAAGACGAATCGATGGAGACCTAATTCATTAAAATCCATCCAGCCGTTGTGATGTTTTGAGGGTATAAAGAAATCCACATACACTGTAAAAAGGGTATGTGATTTTACTAAATAATACTTAGTATCATTTCAGATATGATAGCAGTTACTAGAAAAGCAGCTGTAACCAATCACTGCTAGTAATATTACAAAGAAAATTGCTGTAACTGGATGCTTATTGCGCATGCGTCCTTCTCTGTCCTTAAAATCTGTCATGGAATCATGACCCCCACCTGAAATTAACTTTACCTGAAATTTATTCTATCCAAAATACACTTCAAAATTGTTTATTTTTCTGCAACAAGCAATTCAGAACAATATTCAAACCATTCATTAAGCAAAGAAAATTCCAGTAAAGAATTATATTAATCAAGCCATATATTCTAATCACCCATTAACCATAGAAAAATCCTAATAAAAAATAACCTTATTAATTGAAACTTGGGGGAATTAGAATAGCATCAATAAATTTACGCTCAGTCCTCTAAAAATAACAACACACAACAGAATCGGCTCCATCACCAATTAATCGCATTTAAAATCGTCTACAAACACGGCCCCAGTAGCAAGGTATGTAGAACGCTCGGTTCCCAAACCCCAGATAGTGAGTTCTGACCTCTGGAGTGGAAAAAAACCCAACGTAAATCTCTCCCACTAATAAATATAGGTGCTTCCGAAATTCTCCAAAGATGGCGCCACCAGCGTATTTTTTCACTTTTTATACCCAATTCAGTTAACACAATTTCTTAGTGAAGATACAAGAGAAGTATCTGTAATACTACTAACCATTTCTTAGTATTCATACTAATAAAGCACCTGTAATGGCTACTAACTATTTCTTAGTATGTTCACTAAGGAAGTCTATGTGCTGTTTACTAAGTTAAATGCAGTAATGCTGCTTAAGAAGAAGCTGTATTGGTTACTAGAAGAGTTCATGGAATCCTAGTTGCCTAGATATTTTCTAGTAGTACTACAGACTTTTTTTACAGTGCACCCAGATACCCGTCAAACACATAACCCTTTTTGGCAGTCGGGTAAAAAGGCTATCTCTTATGACAGGATCTTTGATAGACTGAGAGAAAGATTTTTCATATTTTTCGAACTTTTTTGTTTCTATATACTGAGTATTGTGTTACTTAAGTGTCATGCATTAATTACGTCACACGTGAAAAGAAATAAAGCGTCTACAAAGTGTGACAGAATCTGACAGGAGGAAAAGTCTGGTTAGCACATTGTGACGCCATATCCAAAGTATTAAAAAATATAGGTAGGCATTATTTACAAAGAGCATAACAAAGTTCATTAAAAAATATGTATGTTCAATCAAGTAGTATTAGACATATTTCTCCATTTTCTTTGATTTGCAAAAGTTTGAAGTAAAAGCATACAATATGGTTTTGTAGCATTTACATAAGTAAATTATAAATCCTATATAACTTTTCTTGCTTAAAATTAGCTCTAAATTAATAGTGACAAAAATGTGACGTCACAAAAACGATGGCAGGAGTAAAAAAATATATTTTCATTCAAGTACTATGTTAGGTATATTTTTTCCACTGTATTTGACTTGCAAAGCTTGAAGTAAATGCATATACAAGGTTTTAATGGTTTTATAGCACTTACATCAGTAAATTATAGATCGTATTGTAAATTTTTTGCTTAAAATTAGCTCTAAATTAAATGTGGCAAAAATGTAAAGTAGCAAAAGGAGGGGGGGGGGGACAAAAAACTACCAATTTGTGTGACGTATTTAACGGATTATACCGCATCCCACGAAAGATAAAATTCAAAATTTTGACTTAAAGACTGAAACAATATTCGAAAAATTATTTTTTTTACTACAACTCAAATATTATGAAGAATTTGTTTTTCATAACAATAGTAAAACAGCATTCAGTAAAGAGTTAAATTGAAAAAACATCATCAGTATAAAATACTGTTATTATTTAGAAACATTTCTACTTTTGGTATTTCCATTTGCACTAGTTTCAACACATGCAGTATAATTAAACTATGTATATCAAACCCTTAATATCCATAGGGAATGTTAGAAAGGATTTAACCTTTAAGTTAAAAGTAATTTGAAAACTATCATGGAAATTTCTGCGATTTCCAAGCAGAGAAATCTACAAGAAAGGGGCGGCTGTCTTATTGATTAAACAAGTGTAGTTTTCTGATTGATTATGTGTACTAGAGTTTTCGGTGCAATAAAATCTTTAATGGTACAATAGACACTTTGGAAACATTTCAGGAAGTGTTTTAATTACTTCACGCTGAAGTCTTTAAATGTTATGTTTACTAGTGTAGTCTAAATGATTATTCTCAATAACATTTTCAACTGATAAATGATAATGTTCTTAATTTGACCACCCTTTCTTGAAGTACCATAAACAAACAATATAGAAAGGAAATTTGAGAACATTGGAATGTTATTAATTTTTAAAGCGTTTTAAAGAAGATACAACATTACTAAGTGCTTTTACTTTTATATGTATATTACAAAAAAATGCTGTTATTTGTCAATGCAATTTCCGTACTTTTACGGACGTTTTCTTCCCCAATGAATGTGATTTTGTGAATGTGTCGGAAAGCAGTGAATGTCGATTGGAGAATATCCTTGAGAGATTACAGTTTCAAAATACAGTTAAAATTTTGTCTCCACTAAAACTATAAGAATTATTTCAATTTTTACTCTGTGAAAAAAAAAATCGCATTTCTCCAAAAAATGTGTACATTTTACAAAGTTTTTTACAGTGTAAGAATCAAAAATAAATCCTAGAGACTTTGTGAAAATTGTAATTTAATTAGATTTTTATCAATGTTATCTATAAAGGAAATTCTCAAATCCACAATTGCTACTTTTTGAGAAATTCACAAACCACTTTTATCGGAAAAAAGTTTTCCGTAAAAATACAGAAGTTATTCTGAGAAAGAACGATTTTTTTAAAGCAGTGTAATTATTTAAAAGTGTGCTAAAGAAACTTCAGATAAAGGTTAAAAAAATAATTACGAAAGACTAATACTAAGAAAAAAAATACAAAATTTACTTGTAAGAAATCTCTCCACCCCCCCCCCCCCCAATATATTTATATATTGCAAGTGAGATTAGCTAAAAAGTATTAACTGTGTTAATCGAACTTTCTTATCGTTAATTAGCTTTTTAATCGGTTTCTTTTGTTTTACAGGATTTTAATTTACATTCAGTTAATTCAGTTAATTACAATAACCTTCTGAAAAAAATAAAGGCAACTTTTTTTCCCTTTTTTAGCTACAAAATGAAATATACTATTCTAAATATGTAGATAATACAACATCTCGATACGCAACAGCAAAAAATCTTATGATACTGACAGCATCCGTAAACCAATAATTTTAATTTATTTTATTAAGTACAATTCCTGCTAAATTTATTTTTAATGATGATTTTGTTCCACTATATTTGTATTTTGGTCAGATGCCCCTTGATTCATATATGATTATTCAAAAAATATAATTTAAAATCTTATGAATATTACATAAAATTAGCTTTCACATAATTAACTCACCTATATATTTAGGTTTATATAGTACAGATCGGGTCACAGAAATGATAATTATTGCTACTGCTTTAATTAGTACCGTAGTGTTTATTTTATTAATTTTTTGTGGGGATATGAATAAATTTTTTAATTTTATTTTCTATTATTTTAATTAGTTATGTTTTCCGTACTGTATTTAGTGATACCCACTGTTATTTATTGATTTATTTTGTATTATTTTTGTATTCTTCATAAGCTGCTCAGACAGTTTAATTTTTGTATGATTTAAAAGTTGAATGCATCAAATCTTAAATTTATAGAATAAGATGAACTTATTCAAACTTCATTCAAATTCTTATTCAAAAAAATTATTCAACTTATTCAAAAGTTTCATAGTCGAATGCATGTAATTCTAAATTTTAATGCGTCGGAACAGTTTTCCATTATCTGAAAGAAAGGCATGCTTTGATTAATTTTCATGCTTTTATTTTTATACAAGTGCAAGAGTTTTTTATTTTCTTCAGATCAATATTTCCTAAACAATGGGCCGTGATCCACTGATGGGTGGTAGGCGATGTTTTGATGAGTCGGAAAACTATTACTCGGATCTTCAAAAATATAATATCATCTGCTGTAAAAATATAACGAACACAGTATCTTAATATTTTAAAGCGAAAATTATAAATAAGTAAAAATACAATGTTTATAAAAACTTAAACTAAAAAAGGTTGAAATGAACTCGATTCAATCATTGTATAGACTGCTTAGTTAGTGAAAAATAATGTACTAATATCACTAAACGTTAAACTATAAATTTGTAATATATTAGATAATAAACGTATTTTTTTACGTAGTAAAAAACAGTTTAGTTGTGCTATTACTTCATATTCACATTAGTACTATTGTTCTCTTGTGTATGCTTTGTATGAAAAATTACCGTCGAACTTTAACGTGGTCGTGAAACGATAACGTTTGAAAACCGTTGCTTTAGATAATCGAGATATCGTCGAGATTTTTAACCAAGTAGCGAAACAGTATTGGGACAAAATTTTTAGTATAGGCTATATCTTGTCCAAAATATATGTAATATCGGCATGCAATTTTGCTCCAACTTTGGAGTATCAACACTTGTCAATATTGAACCAATACTGAAGTGAAGTATTTTGCTATTTCATTGCCAATATTTCCAGTAAAACCCCAATATTCTTGCAAAATTTGCGTTTCATTGTAAATATTTCTAATGTAAAGCCAATATTTCTGTAAAAGTGGTATTTCATTGTAAATATTGTCAACGAAAGCCAATACTTAAACGATATAGGTATTTAATTGCATTACTGGCCCAATATTGGTGCCAACATAATCAATATAATCAATATTGATTTATTGAAAGGAGCAGTGTTATAAAATCTGGCGGATTTTTATTGCAGAAATTAAGAATTCCTACCAGAAAATTTTGAATCGCAATTTTATTTTATTTTATTTACGAAATGTATATTATTATGTAAAGCAAAAAATAACTATCCAAACTTTCTGGTGAGAATTCGGAATTTCTTAATAAAAAATCCGCTAGATATGGCAACACTGACTAGGATATTAAAATAATTCTAATGCCATTTCAAAGAGTAAACCGTAAGTTAAAAATAGCAGTTTTTTTTTAAATTGTTATTAGTACTATACAGGGTGGTTCAGAACTAAGGTAAGGTGCCCTATATTCTATTCTATTCTATTATCTATATTCTATTATCTACATTATTATTATCTATATTACCTATATTATCCCCCAGTCACTTTTAGGCCTTAAATGTTGTAATTTTCAGTAAAAACCTATCAAATTTGGATTTTACATAGACTAAGTACCCACGCACATAGAAACATAGGCAAATATCGTACAAAAAATTTTAACAATTCGAAAGATTGTTTTTCAGAAAGTA
This sequence comes from Maratus speciosus, assembly GCA_963932465.1. Taxonomy (NCBI): domain Eukaryota; kingdom Metazoa; phylum Arthropoda; class Arachnida; order Araneae; family Salticidae; genus Maratus; species Maratus speciosus. Next base: position 499,304,563 of record OZ010787.1, on the reverse strand, counting down.
TCTATATATTGCAAAAGAAAAAAAATGGTCCCAATTTCGTCCCCCTCAAAAATCTAATACGCCGAGGCGTAACTTATAACTAAATCAAAACTTAATTTTAAATGAGTAAATAATTTAATCTACATTAAATTAAGGCACAAAGAAATGTACTAATTATCAGTGGAAGAATAACATAACGAAGCATTAGCCATCCAAACATGAGGAATATATAAATTTTGTATTGTTTTTGGCTAATTAGTGTATTTCGTGTGACCAGGTGAAGGATTGAAGGCACTGAACCCATTGTTCTCCATGATTATCATCAGAAAAAGCTTCTAGCAGAGAGGGCACCGTCCATCATTGTCACCATCATTATAGCTTGTATTATCATCATAAGGAATGTCAACAGAAGAGTCGCTTTCGTCATCGGAATCGCTAGTTAGATCATGTTTGGACATTTTACATGGTTGATTTTTCCTCTTTCCCTTGAGAATCGTGGGTGCCAGAAGTTTTTTTTTTTTTCGTCTGAGCGTTTCTTCTTCGCGTGAGAATATTTCCCTTTGATTTTATGTGGAGATCCAGTGCTGAATGTCGCTTACCCTTTTCGGGCAGAGGTTACTGATGTGATCACTGGCATTTCCCTGATCTCTTTAGGGCTGATGGCAACAACAACTTGACTGTTTGATGATGGTTTATCAGGAACGCTCGTAGGCTTCATTGAAAAGTGCGATTTGTAAGTTCTCAATTTTTCTACGAGGATGGTTCGACAGCGAATTTTCTATTGCTTTAGCATAAAATGTTTTAAAGGAAACATAAACGCGACACCGAGAAGTTGCAGTTTTGTTGTTGAATGGGGAGGCAAACGTACGATTATAACACCAATCTCCCGTGCGAAGCTCTATACCACTTTTTCCGTGGCACCAACTGCAATGATCAAGAGAGACAATATTTTTTTCTTTTAATAAAAATAAAAGTTTTTCAAAAGTTTTTTCTTAAAGTAAAAAGATTATTTTCGTTTTGAATTTTATTTTAAACTTTTTTCCATCTTATTTTATTTTATTCCATTATACTTATCATTTTAATGTAAATGAAACTTTATTTTCCTTTTGAAAAATTGTCATGAAAAAGCATTCCTAATTTCGTCCCCGACACGAAAATAAGCACTGCAAGGGGGACGAAATTGGGACCACGATACTTCCCAATATGGCGGACCTTCAGTTCCCGTAAGATGAACTAAGCGTCCTAAAACTCACTGTGTGCTACTGTCAGCATATTATATACGTAAGAATCATGCAATGAATAAGAAATAAATACTTACAGTACAGTAAATAACGTTCTACAAACGACGTAATAAGAACTCAGGTCTTTTAAAAATAGGAAATCCGGCGTCTTTAATGTATGTATGCGTCTTGGCGAGCGAAACTTTCACTACTGACCCCTTTTAATTTCCGTTCCCTGTACCTTGCGTAATAAGTAGCGTCACTTCCGCAGAGCCGGAGAAGTAAAGGGGGACGAAATTAGGTTACTTTACCCTATATGTCAAAAATTTAAAGGCAGGTAGAGGGGACCTTAATATGCAGATTTCGTCTATGAATAAGGGTGCAGATATGCAGCGTTGAGGCAGTAGAGGGCGCTGTTAAGTTCGGTGGATGAAAGCGCTTCGCTGGCTTGAGTCGTCATTCCTCACGGATTTCAAGCAACATGCATCGTTACACCAATGCGGAGCTTGCCGTAATGCATTTTATTTATGGGTTTAAGCAAAGAAATGGTTCGAACTCAACTCACGTGAAACAGCTTTTGAGCTTGTCGAAGGGCTATCTGGTAACTGCTATGTTTGTTGACCACCGTTATTTTCGAAATGTTTGCTTGGCCTTAATCAATTAATGAGAGATCTCCGATTAAATAAGCCACATTTTCCCGTTCTAAAATACTGGTAGCCAAAAATCGTAGCATGTGACTTACATTACAAGTGCTCATGGAAATAACCTAATATGAGTTCCCTTGCATTCTGTATTAAGGAGTGTATAAGTATAAATAAAGTATACTTGTTAAAGTATATCAAAAGTTTAAAGCTTCAGTTAGTGGAAATTTTTTGGATGTTATTAGCTTTCATTATAATGTAATGAAATAAGAATTTTGATTTCCAAAATAATTTACTTTATCCTTTTATTTCAGGTAATATTCGACTTTCTTGTTTTCAATGTTTCAGTGGAAATGTTTAGTGAAATACTTCGAAATGATTTTCTATTTCATACACCAGAATTAATCAATTAGTAAGTATATTTATTTTTGTGCATATTCATTAGTTCTGCTCTCTTCTATGGAAAGTGCCATGGCAAATTCTTGGGAACGAAAATAGCAGTAACAACATGTATTGTTTTATCGCAAAAAGAAAATAAATAAATAAATAATCCATTATTTGCCAATACAGATTTCGCGTTTTTACGGAAAATGTTGTCCAAATGAAATCGATTTCTTGAAAGCGTCAGAAATTAGCAAATATGGATTTGAGGATATGATACGGATTTGATATGGATGACATGATAGACATGGGCTGATATATCTTTGGCATATGTAGGTGTAGGATTTATTTTTATTTGTAAACTGAATAAAAAAAGCGTATTTTACCCGCACAATTGCCACACTTTTATGAAATTCTTTTATAGTGTAAAAATTAAAATAAATCATATAGCTTTAGTGAAAATGACAGTTTTGCGCTGTTATCATTCAAGTATACTCTTAAATCCTTATTCACAATATTCTGACATATTTACGAAAGTAATTTCAACGACAAAAATATATCCCAGGGAATCAGAAATTACACGTGTGAAATGAAAAAATGAGTACAAAACGAATACGTAAAAAATGAGGCAAAGTAATTAATAAAAACATCAGTTAAAGTAACTTTTTGTTGTTTTGTTTAATTAAATAACTAACTGCACATGCATGCACTTTACATATTTAAGCATGCAATATAAGGAAATATTTTTTGAGACATTTATAAGCATTATTTAGATTTCTATTATAGCTTCCATTTTACTTAAACTTTGTACTTGTTGTTGTTATTGACCTAGATACCCAGAAGCAGAATTTTCTGCGTCAGTCTGCAGCAAACAAAAATTTATCTGCGACCCAATAAGCCTACTATCATAAGAAATAACAGAAACACTTAAAGTAAGCAAAATTTCCATTTATAAAGAATATATATAATATAAGGATACAACAAATACCATAAATCTAGAGACTTAAAGCAAATTTCAGCTATTTTTTAAGCCCAGCATTTATTTTTAAGTATGTGGATTAATCTGCAAGGTTTAAAATAATCTGCAGCGCCCGCTTCCGTGCTGCACTGTTTCTGCTACTGGGCCTAGATATTTGTTTTAAATGACACTGGTCGGCACCAAAATTCTGCTGTAAAAATAATGGTTTATTCTTGTAAATTTCAGCTCCCTAAAATTAAAATAGGGCAATAAAATTACTGTACCACATATCAATTTTTAGTTTGGGTAGCTTATTTTTAAATTTAAGATAATTTATGTCTTAGTAAAACATAAATGAAAATTGTATAAACGAAAATATGTATATGTTAATCTCTAATAACCTATAAGTAAATATATATAAACATTAAGGAGATATAGTGGAAAAAGAAATTAAAATATGTTAGTGGGTACTATTGGACACAGAAGAGGTGGCGTCACCAGAACAATGCACGAGATAAATATCAATAAAATATATTTTCATGATATATTTTATTTGATATCTAAGATAATGAAAATATTTTTTTCATGTTTTAATATTAAGTCGCATTCTAAATTAATATAACGACCTTAACTAGAAAACTGTTTCTCGGTAAAATTATAATTCTTACTAGCACAGGAATGTCAGATTACTGGCAGCTGTGAACTACCAGGAATCTCAGATCTATATAGTTCACATATTTGTTTCGCAGAACAGCAAAATTTTTATTTTTTGCTAATCAGTGTTATCTAAGCGCCTAGAATTTTATTTATAGGCACTTCTCGTTATGAGTAGTTAATCATGAAAAATCGAAATGTTTAATTATCTTAATGATAATATATCGTTCAATATATGTAATGCAACAATACATACTGTTAAAACTTTAGGCTAATCCATTGAATATATATTTTTTAATTTTACGAATTGACACGAAAATTGAAGTTCTCAGAAAATGAAACTTGAGTTGGAGAGCTTAGTTGAAGATATTATGTTGCAAAAATTAAATTCCGAAAAAATTGAAATGAAAGTTTTATGTTGTAAATTTTACAGATTACAATCTTCTCAAACTCTTCTTGGAAGAGTTTTGTGCAGTGTTTAGATTAATTTTTCTAATAAGAAATCGTTCGAAGGATTGAGAAGACTTCTTCACGAAAAGTCTGATGAACAGTATACGTGGTATCCGATTCAACAATTTATTAGTAGTTGTGGATTTGAAATACTATGTTTTTTTGATTGCGCATACTTAATATGTTAACGGATGATACGAAACTTTCTAAGAAAACTTATTAACGCTTAAATTTTAAACATTAAAACTTATTAATATTATTTAAACTATTAAAAATAAAAATATTGAATATTAATAAATAACGCCTTAGATCTCCAAAACTGGTTAGAATCTTAGTATAGCTTTATTATAAAATAGAATACTTCATAATACCTTCATCTATAAAATACAACAATTTTTGAGAAAATATAACATGACGTGTTCTTCTACTAAGCTCTTCAATTATCTGCCTGGTTCTAAGGCGAATATTTTAATGCTGATTGCTTTATCCGTTCAAAGTTCATTATACACTGTAAAGAAAATCTTTCAAATTCGAAAAAAAAAACTGTTAATTTTGGCGCCATTAGAAAACCGTTTAATATACTGAAAATATCTGTAATTTTTCATTAACATTTTTCTTTCTGTAAAAAATATAGATTTTTTCTGTAAAAATTATTAAATCCACATTTTTTTTTTCTTTTTTTTTTACAGATAAAAACTGCTTTTCTTTAAAACAGTTTTTCTGTAAGAAGTTACAGATTATTTTACAGTGTTGTAGTTTAGTAATATTATTTCCCATTTTTTAAATGATTTTAAAAGATATGAGGCCCCTTAAAATGAAGATTTAAATGTTACTATGTTTAAAGTTTGTCATTTAATGAAAGTTTTGACGTAAGATCAATTTCTGACATATTTTAGTATTACTGAAAAAAAATCTCCTTATGAGAAAATTATACTCTAATTACTTAACTTGATCACAATGCACCAAAAATAACCTTTCTACGACCTGATTTTTGTATTAAACAATAGTAGGAAAACATGACTTATTTTTTTTATGGATTTGGAGCACTCCAGAAAGCCCTAAAATTTGTCAAAGAAAAAGTAAATATAAAGACCCTTCAAAGGTTAGGATAAATAAAATATATCCACGTATAAGAAGTAGTGCTATTACAGCTTAAAATGCAGGGTGTCCCAAAAAAGAGCTAGTGAGAAATTAAATAATCCATACACTGTAAAAAAAAAAATCTAATTTTTATCGAAAAAAAATTGTATTTTTTACAGAGAAAAACTGTTTTAAAAAAACTGTTTTTTTGTTTAAAAAAAAAAGCTGAATTTTGTAGTTTTTACAGAAAAAAATCTATATTTTTTACTGAAAAAAACTGTTTTAATGAAAAATTACAAATATTTTCTATAAATTAAACGGTTTTCCACTGGCACCAAAATTGACAGTTTTTTTCTGTCAATTTGAGAGATTATTTTTTACAGTGTAAAGTTGTAAGACAAGCGCAATGGAATTTTGAAAATCTCAATGTGCAACAATAGAGTCTGCTATGTTAGCGACTAAACCGGTGTAGTGATCGGAGTTCAGAACAATGCCGAAAAGCTCGCACGCGTGCTGTACGTCAACATGGTGTTTTCCAGGAAGAATGTTATTCAGTGTTAAGATTCATTTTTCCAACAAGATAACGTTTGAAGAAGTGAGAAGGCTGCTTCACGAAAAGCCTGTGGTATCCTATTCAACAATTAACAGAACAATGCAGTGATTTCGTAATGATCATACAATATCGTAACATGTTGAAACTTGTTTTCTTGAACATGTTTAAGCATGCATACGCGTGTCTCGAAGTTGACATCTGTTATAGTTTAGAACAAATAAGTAGATTTTTTGGAATTCCTTTGTAATTTTTGGGAAATTTCACACATTTCGTATTACACACTGTGTATCCATTCTGAATAACATCTCAACTGTTGTCAACAAGGACACATTCACAACTTTATATACAGGCAGAATTGTCCAAATGTTGGATGATACGATGAATTTAATGTATCGTGGCGCTGGGCTTATAAAGCTAACGTAGGATGTAAAAATTAAAACAAAATTAAATATTGCCATCCACGGCGGGTTCAGGGGTAGGAAGGGAGGGTAAGGCACCCTTGACGATAAACCTTTAATTCATTTTACTCTTACTGTTTAAATAGCATTACAAGGTATACTTGAAAAGAATATATTTTTCAAAATGAGGGAAAAAGAATATTTAGTTAGTTAAATTGAAAATCTAGGAAGGGTAAAATGCCCTCTCCCCTCTTGTGGGAAACTATGGATAGACCACGCTACAAGAAACAATTCTGGGATGGGAAATCAGGTCGCAGTCAATCTATTCAGTCAAAATGACAGGGGTGTTCCACTCCTATCCGAACTCGGATTTTTGTTCATAATTTTAACAATATTTAAGGTATTTTAACGAAAATTTCAATGCTTACCTTTATTTGAGTTATATGCGATTATGTCACAAAAATACTGGAAGAAAATACTTGAATACCTACAATGAGCTCGCCAGTGACACTGTATGTAATATCAACTACATTCCGACATACGTAGCGTCTAGATCAGTGTTTCAAAGAATGTGGATGATGACAAATTTCAACACTTCTCCTGATATTGTTACATTTATCAGAAAGCAAGTTAAGCCTGTGGAAAATTTCGTTGAAATATCTTCATTATTGTTAAATGTATTAATAATAATTGAATTTGAGTGAGACATCCTGTGTTTTTAACTAAATAAATGGATTCGATTGTGGTTTACCATACAAAAAGTGATTGTTGTAGCGTGTTTTTTCACCTTTTACACTTTGTATTCTTAATACAGAAATGTCCCGTACATGTATGAACGATAACGTAACGAAACTGACTGCTTTCGAAAAAACTTTCAAAAAAAGATTTGTACTTCAGAAATGTCTTGTGTTAGGGCGCTTATAAAGGAAAAGCCTGCGCTATGTAAAGTCGTGGGAAAAAAAAAAAAAAAAAGTACCATGCTAACTCTGCAACAGATTATTCTAAAAGAAAGTTACTGGTACCAAACGGTTGGAAATAAAGCCTACTTTGAAATGATGTATATAAAATTTGCTTAGGGGGCATCTACATATAAAAACGAACCCAAACTTTGTTTATTTCTATAGCAATACCTAAGTTGGACACTGTACATAAATTCTATACCCTTCAATTAGCCTAAATCCAAATTTTCATGAAATTCGTACGATTAGTTTCTGAGAAATTACTTATTTTAAAACGAGCATATTTTAGCGGTTGTCTCCAAATTGAACTTCGGTACAGTCGGCCCCGCTTAATCGGGTACCGGATAAACAAATAACCCGCTTACAGGAAATAATCTTCTAGAACCAAAATTTTTCCCATAGAGGCAATGTTAAAACCTCCCACTTATTCGAATAATTTTCCCGAATAATCCAATTTTTTTCAGCAAAAATACAGTGTCTCTCATTGCTAGCCGATTCCGATTATTCGTTTATAACTTTAAAAGTAATTAATTTTGAAGATACTTACCTTGCTTTATTAAAACATGCTAATATCCCGAAAAGTAGCGAAAGTGGACAGTAACAACGTACAAAATACCATAAGGTGGACAGTAACAATGTACAAAATACCATAAGGTGGATGTTCTCTATTTCGAAATGCGGCTTTTATTGTATATATGGTACCAGTGGCAGGTTTATTGCGTCCTTCCATGATGTTTTCGAATATTATTATACACAAAACATTATTTTTATTATTTTTAAATTAAAAAACAAAAATCTGAAGTCAGCTAGGAGAGAAACACCCTGTATTTTTGACTGAAAAGTCGATTGCGCCTCGGCTGCCTTTACAACTTTTTTTAGAAGTGTTCGGTCACCTCTTTCAATTTATCGCCACATTAACAGAACACCCTGTATATAAACAAATATACACTTATGTATGTCGGTACATGTGCATATAGCTGCACATGCACCGACAAAGAGATAGAAAGAGCGATAGTAATTAATTGCTCTTAAAAATCACTTTTATTCTTTAGAAATTATGTGCTTTATAAGCCTTTGTTTCGAAGATGCTGATTAATAGATTTTTTTTTACACTTTTCACGATGTATTTAAAAAAAGGTGATACGATATAGTTTTTTTAATCTTTCTACTCCTAAAACCGCCCGCCAACGTGCCCTTTTTGCATGGGGCTAATTACCGTTGAATGTTTGAAGAATACCGTATCGTTATCATCGCTTTTTGTCTGACTCCTTTTATAAAAAACGAATTATACATAAGTTAGCTAAATATAAAGTTTGTAAAAATTTATAATTTTCAACCACACTCTACGTATTATTCTTGCATGTAATAAACTACATAAAATACATCAATATATGTCCAGATTTTGATGTTTCAGATCGCTGTTGTTCGGTTGTCCATGATTAAAAACAATAAACTAGAAACAAAATTTCATATTTCAATTTATAAAGCTTCTTAGGTTTTATATTTTTATGTATCAAAATGTATTTAAGGACAATGATTAGTTTTAAACTTTAAAAAAATATTTTTTTTTTCATATATTTAAAAAAAAATTAAATTCTGAAAAAAGCATAAAAATATTCAAATAAGAGCCTGGCACGTTAAAAACTACATTCTAATACAATAAATTTTGCATCATTTAATTGACAAAAAAATAGTCGGAGATTCTAGGTATAGTCATTTTAAATATATATGTGCAAAAGAAACGATAAGTTTTCAAGCGATTTTTGTTTTAGAATGCTCACAAGTAGCAAAAGCACAGTTTTCAGAAAACAAAACAAAACAAACAAACAAATAAAAAAAAACATGCAAAGTTAGAAATAAATTTGTGTCTCTGTTAAAGTACCTGTTATCAATCTCCAATTGACCGGTTTCTAATTTGACCATTTTAATGCAGTTTGTCTCGTTCAATTAAAAATTGTACAAATTCGAAAAGCAGAAAATCGATTTTTGGAAAGCTATAAACTGATGATATTGATTGTTTATAAACTGATGAATCCTTTTAATAATTATAAAGAAGGAGCTTGGTGCAATATAATAGATGCATAAAAAATACAACGTTAAAAGCACCAAAAATTTTAAATTTTAAGCATACCGGTTTCGGTAGCATATAGCATACCTTCCTCAGTTCCTCATGGCGAAAATTTGCTCACATATATAGGAATTTTTTATGCTTCTATCAACCCTTTTAATAGTTTTATCAATAAAGAAATTTTTAAATAATGTAATAGGCGAGATAGTTACCACCCCAATAATTTCAGGATTTAGAAATTTTAAAATTAAATATAAATATTCAGACTTTTAAAAATAGCTTTATTATTTCAATAACCATCACTAGTACTTACACTAATTTTCGAATAGTAAAACATGCATGAATTTGGTAATATCAATGCACTTAGGTACAGTACTTTATTAACTTTCGGTTCATGGTTTTAACATTACACAGGGCGGGTGATGTTGACAAAAAAAAAAAAAAAAAAAAAAAAAAAGAAAGAAAAGAAAATCACGTGCAGCCTTTTGAGCGGAGGTACAAAACAAAGATATCAACCATATTTATCTTGAAAAGCATTACTGCAAACGGAAAGATGGCGCTGTATACCATGATTTGGATTTCGCTTGTAGACTGTTCTTAACTTAACCAATTTGTGTGTGATTCTTTGTTTTTTCAAATCCCTTTAAAAGATTGCAACATGAACTGGAAAAATACTAAAAAAAAATCACACTATATATATATATATTTTTTTTTTTTTTTTTTTTTTATTTATTTGGTAAAATGTAAATATACATAATATGGAAATATGCATAATATTTGAAATATTAAAATATGCATAATTATATGTTTTGTCTAAATTTATATAAAATAAGCTTTTAAATTGTACATTATATACCAAAATTAGTATTTTTATGAATTACTAAAAAAATATATATATTTATTTATTTACAGAGATTAATAACACTATAAGTATCAGTAATAATAAGTTAAGAATAATCGTATTTGAGGCTTAAAAACAATTTGTTTCACAATCATCTTGAAAAGGATTTTACATAAATAACTGTCCCTTAAATGGCTAATAAAAATATGTACCCATTCGTGCCTAGCACCCTATATTTTTTACGTTAAAAAATGCAAAAAAAATAGGCTTGATCATATAATTTCACAATTTTAAAAAATACGTAATTCAAAGAAGTCTACAAGCTAAGATTATGAATCATTTCCTTGGTATAAAAAACACAAATAACTTACTTTTTACATTTCGACGTCTTGAAAAATGAAAAATCTACAAACTCCGAAAACAGCCTTCATTTTAAGCAAATAAATATCCGTCTTATGCTGTCATCTCTTGGTAACAGATAAAGACTTTTATAGACATAGCTGCCAACCTTCCACTAATCTTCCGTAATGTCTGGATTAATTTGACCCAGGTTAACCTCATTTCGTACCAGAAAATTTATTTCATGAATTCTTATTTATTGAATTCCAGGTTTCTACGTGGAAAATATTTCATTTCTTAAAAAAAAATTTCTTGTTCGAAACGTATTAAACCAGTGTCAAATTAACGCAAGTATTACGGAAGATTAGTTTGAGGTTGGCCTCTATGTATAGATAATTATTTCATACAATTTTCATATTATAAGGAAGAAGAAAATTATAAAAATTTATTAAAATTCGAAGCGTCCCAAAAATGGGACGATTGGCATAAATGGGTTAATTTGTTGATCAGTAATTTCATTCTCTTGCGTAATTTCATGGCTCTAACCAGAAAACAGAAGTTAAACTGCTTTGAGCGGAGTCAGTATATTAAAAACTAACCTTCTGTGAACACTGCGTTACTATTACTGTTGTAGCTGGAAGTGAATAAAGTAATCGAAGCCTGCCACAATTCTCTCACCAGGTATACTGCGTTGCTGTTGGTGCCGCATAGATTCCACATTAGAGATCTGCACGGGCCGAGCTTGGGCCTATTTTCATTTGCGACACTCGGGCCGGACGCGGGCCATGCTTTTTTCTGAAGCCTCGGGCCGGGCCTAACTTATTTTTTCGGTACAGAGCCGGGACTGGTTTCTTTTCTAGTCTTCACGGCAAAAAAGTTTCAGTCCTAGTTTTGTGCCAGCCCGTATGAAAATCGATGTCTCGGCGTGACCTGTTTTTTCAAAGGTCAGTAAAATTAAGCCTGGCCTAAAGATTTTTGCAAAATATGCATACAGTTTTGAATCGCCATTATTCTACAATTAAGCATTAACATTTATTCGTTTTAATGAATTGTAAATGTTAACGCTAATTAAAATATAGCTAAATTAAAATATAGTAAAGCGTGTGAAAAGGAACCTGTCTACGGCGGAATACAGTTTTAAACTGAAAAACGTGTTGATCCATGCAAAATTAATATACTAATACGTAAGAAAAGAATATATAATGCATTTACATTTGCTAAGTAGGGAACTTGCCTATAACGCATTTTTTTTTTCTTTTCTATGTAATTGAGTCTTAGAAGATTTTATTGTATAGCATTTTTCAGATTTTTAACAATTCAATGCATGGAATATGGATTAACAATTATAATGATAACTGAAACATTTACATAGCGATTCATTAAAAAAATAAATATCTCAGCCTGCGGCACTTATATAAAAATGAAGTTTAGAAACATGAAAAAAAGTTAAGATAAATATTTTCGGTCACAACTCCTCGTAAGAGTCAAATTTTTAACCAAATCGACGTAGAAATCAATGCTTTGTAGCAATTCACTCGGGCCGAGATTTTAACTTTTTTTCCGGGCCAGGCCGGGCTCGGGCCGAACTTTTAACTTCTCTACCGGGCCGGGCTGGGCCAATATATTTTCTCTACGGGCCGGGCCAAAATTTGTTTTCTATGAGTCGGGCCGAGCCCGGGCATGGAAATCTCGGCCCGTGCAGACCTCTATTCCACATACCTGCATGCCCATTCAGCGTTATTAAGTGTCCTCTTAATGGAACGTCCTTAAGTTGTAGAAGGAGGTACTGGGTCAGACAATTATGCCCCCCCCCCACCCCTTATCAGTATAAATAAGAATTGTAGGGAAATTTGTGGAGTAGAAAAATAACGATATGATAGTTTGACATCCCCATAAAGTCGGACCAGCTGTATTCCTTCATGATCATTATATTTGAAACGCTTGTTGCTCCTGACATGCACCTCATAGAAGGAATTGTCAACGTCTTGAGATTTATTCTTAAACTATTTACGAACCAAATTTCCTTATTGGGAAAATAACTAGTTTTTTGCCTTTTGTTAAATAACTGTCTTCCAATTAAAATTGAATGCACATTTTTTTTTTTCATTACGTATCAAGATTGCCAACATATTTAGAATTTTGAATTAAAAATGCATGGAATATTTTGAAGATGCACAGACTTCTGAATATTAGTTTTATGTAAAACCCATTTCAAATACATTATGAAATGTTGTCTTCATTACTTAACGTAATAAAATGTATGACATACACTTTCCGTTAAACATAAAACAATTTATTGATATTTTAAAAATTTTAACACAAAAACAAAAATTCTTATTTTTGAAAGTCATCGACGTCAAATGGTTGTTGTTTTCGTGTTCAGAAGAGTAACGTAACACTTTTCATGGAAGAAGGGTACCAGAGCATCAAGAAAATTTGGTCTTCTTAAAAACTTCCCTAAAATTTTCATCCTAATCGCAAGGGTGGGGGACACTACCGTACTCCTCTCTCACCTTCCGACCTGCAAGCCAGAGAGCATTACACATCACAGATTTTACGTGCTTTTCTGTGGCACCGATGCTGTGTCAATAGCAGCTCTGCCAGTTCACTGGAATTTCCCTCCAAAAAATTGCCAGATGTTACTTAAACTTCTGTGTTCTGATGGGAACTGGTGTTCTATCGCATCGAATGCGATGGTCGCTTAGACTAGACACTTTGAAAATAGCTGAATATGAAATATATGATTTTGCAGATACCAGATACATTCATACAATATCATTTAAACATTCTTAGAGTATTTCATAAATTGCCCTCTTCGTTTTATTATGGTTACTATCCTCACAAGGGAAAAATTCTTTGAACCTGTAAATTCAAGTTTACATGAAAAAATGAAGGCGATAGAATATGCAATAATAAACAATGTATAAAAGATATTCTCTAATCCCAATAAATGCCCTACAAGAACTTCAAACTCTAAATAATTGGTAATTTATCATGGACTAAATGCTGGAGAGATTTCGAGTATAGTTCACTGCATTTAATCTTTAATGCAAATAGTAACACAGACACCTTGCTAGCAGCTACAAGATGAATATATTCTTTAGGTATTCAGGGGTTTTGCGACTTCGGGTTCCTGAGCGATCTTTGAATTTTTTCTCTTTCCTTTCCTCTCTCTTGTCTAATAATCTTTCCTCTTTGTTTAACTTTCACTCTAGTCTCCTCTTTGGAGGAGAGGGCTTCTCCAAAAGCCGATATCAACTTGTCTATATCGACTTATGGAAAATTGAAAGGGAATCCTGGCAGTTGAGGAGAAACAACGCGCTGCTTGACCTCTGCTTCGGGCAGACGGGAGGGGCATATTGGTCCCGTATGCATCAATCGACTGGTCAGCTGACTTATCACTGGCTAAGGTTCAAATGCGTGGTCCTGGCTAGCACCGGCGCATGAATGGGCATCTCCTTGTTGGGCTCGATAATGGTGGTACAGCCGGGTGTCTGAACGTTTTTATTATTATTATGTATCAAAGTACTTAACTTTCTATTACATCTTTCCCCTATGGAGAGCATCAACTTGTAGAGAACAATTTTTTAAAAGTTTTTTTGTAATACGACGCACAGACAGTATTTCTAACTCGCTTTCAAGATAATTTTGCTATTTCTCATAGGTAAAATGTCTAATATTCTTTTAGATATCTTAACACTAAAATAAAATGAAAGATTTTTATTTTCTGGTAGAAGTTCTTCATCTAATCAGTAACAATTACTTTGAACTTGTTCCGTAATAGGGGCTTTCTCTGTCCAAAAACGCCACACTATAAACACAAGTCTTGGTGTAATACCCGAACATGATTTGTTAAATTCAATACAAGAAGAAATCGCAGGATGCTCATAACTATACATAAAAAAAATCCACCATACGAAGCACATACGATAGCCCTACTTTAATTGCAAGAGTCAATATCAACCAATCGCATATCAATATCACCAATATCACCCATACTACCAACCTAATATCGCCAATATCACTATATCGCATTTTTTTTAGTATTAGGATATCTAAAAGAAAATTAGATACTTAAGCTTTCCTGTTCGGCTTTACATACCTAATCAATCCCCCTTAGAGATTTTTCAGTGCCAACTTTATGGCAAAAGTAATCGTGGAACCATTACCTGTACTATTTACGAAGAAGTTGGTCACGACAATAAAACGATATACATTCATACATAATACATATGCTGAGCAATGTAATGTAAATGTAATATTAATTGTAATGGCTGCTTATTCGTTTATCTGCCACCCTGCAGATTTTTATTCCTGTTCTAAATGGTTACTTGAAAAAGAAATCTATACTATTAAAATTACTCACAAATTTTCTCATCCTAAAGCTCACAAACACGTTGAATTCGGGGTTTGATACGCTGATAAACAACCTTCAAAATCTGTAAGGCACATAAGCAGTAGGCACCCAAATCCTGTCTACCTTATTATCATTTAGTATTGTAAAGAAAAAAACCTGAGGCTCAGATTTTTAATTTTGTAAGGGCCGGAGACCCTGGGCCCCTTTAAGTTTTTATGCACTAAATTGTTAATAACATGAATGTTTTCTATCCGATCGTCGCACGGAGTGATATTTAGCTCCAAAACATAGCCAAAAATGATTATTCAAAAAATCGGTTTCTCATCCTGTTTTACTATTCCTCAAAATGTTAAGTAGTTACTGCATCCCAATGCAAAACTTGAAAGGCGCTTGTGCGACACAGCGGGTCACGCAATAAGTCGGAAGTTGCCGTTCGCCTACAGTGGTCTTGTGATTTTCCGATGCGCTGAGATTTTAGTGTTTTAAAATCACTTGTAGTTTTGTGTCTAAACAATTTAGTGGTTATTGTTGTGATGAATTATTCTGAACCAGGTATGTACTTTATACGCACTGCATTTCCATAATGAATATCCATCCGATTTTGTCAATATGGTCGATAACGTAGGTGTAATTAACAGTGGCATAAATATAATTATCTATAATATTTAGAAAGGGTTTTGTTATATTTCTAAACATATCTAAACACTGGAATCTATTATGTAACATGCAGTACTTAGTATAAAAGATAGTTATAAAACAATCAGCCGCCCGAAACCGCCCCCTTATTTTTAAGGAATTTTTTTGTTAGCTTCTCAATTTCTGATATAAATTATTGCTATTTAGTTTTTTACATATTTTGTTAACAAGGCCGTCTGGATTGAAGTCTATGACTCGAAATGAGTTGTTTGCCATCATGCAACTTTTAAATGAGCCAACATTTGATGGAAAGCTTAAATTTAGGGAGCAAAAATTATTAAGAATTTATTCTGAAGATGATCCAAGGATAATTGAGATGAAGAAAAAACCCTCCATTATTAAAAACCAATTCTGTGTAGTGAAACGAAACGTATTTGTATTATTAGATATATATTAAGTAAGTACTTGTTATTATCACAAGAGTCAGTACCGGTCGTCCTCAAAAACATTTTGTGGATTCAAGTGAAAGAAGCAAACGCCACAAAGTCAAAGACCTTCGATCAAAAGACGTAGAAGTATTGACCTATGCTACACAAATGAAATTCCGGGAGTCAGGCAAAGTAGATGCTTTCAATATCGTAAAAGTTCTTGGGAAAATTCCCAGAAGAGCAAAAAAGTAGGTAAAGGCTATGAAAAAAAGTCGTGAAGAACAAGAGCAACCTCACCAGTTATCAACTTTACATGCTTTTTCCATGTATACAGAAGCAGGACATACTAAACCCCTATATGAAGGAATACGAGAAATGAATATGAGCTTCTTTCTTTGCTGTTCTGTTCTTCAAAGGATAAAAAAGAATGCTATCCAGAAATTCACAGGGTGACAGAGATATGTGCTGAAGTAAAAGTGCAAAACTTGATGGGTCATACGGCAACACGACTGATTTTATATCTTAGAGGAATTGTAGAATCTTTGAGTGATGACGGAAAACGATCTTTAATTTTAATAATTAAGTGGGGTTTTATCACAGCAGATACAATATAAAATAAAGTTTGAAAATGAAGCAGATTCTGACTCCAATATTTTTCAAAGTTCTGCGGTTCCTCTTCAATTAGTTTACGAGCCCGAAAAGAAAATTCTCTGGCAAATACTAACACCATCATCACCTCGCTGCTGTCGGCCTATAAGAATTCAATTCATCAAGGAGACAAATGACATAGCAAAAGAAGAAATAAAAGATATCAAATCACAAATCACAGCACTTACCAGCACAGAAATTGACGATGTGTCCGTAAAACATTGAATGTTATTCACCATGGGGGATGGAAAAGTACGAATGTCGCAACACACACCAAATATACGATGAGGTGCTACATATGTGATGCTACTTCATATGAGTTTAATGACATATCAAAGAAGAGGGAGTGTAAGAAAGAAAATTTAAATTTCGGTTTTACCTTGCTACATGCTCGTATACGATTTTTCGGGAGTAAATTACATGTAGCTTATAGATTACCTGTAAAAAAATTGAACGTCTGCCTTTCTGTTGAGGAGAAACAAGCGGTAAAAAAAAAAAGACGTTTATGATAATTTTAAACAACGACTCGGGATCTTAGTTGACATCCCCAACGCAAATTTTGGAAATATTAACGATGAAAATACCAACAGACGATTTTTTGAGGAATACGAAATATCGGCGACAATAACTGGAGTCGATAAAAGTTTTATACATCGGCTAAAAGTGATATTAGGTGCATTGTGTTGCGGATACAAAATTAATACAGAAGAATTTGAAAAATATTGCCAAGAAATGGCTGAACTGAATGCGACACTATATGGTTTTTATTCTATATCCCCTACAATGCACAACGTACTTCGTCATGGAGCAGATGTCATAAAAAAACAAAAAAAAAACAATTCTGCCAATACGCCAGTTAAGTGAAAAAGCTACAGAATATATTAGGTCATTTAGATTGAACTGCACAAGGCAGTTTTCTAGAGTAACCTGCAACAGGAATGTCCTGTACAGGCTTTTTTTAATTTCTGACCCTTTAATAACGGGCATGAGATGCAACACAAACAAGTAAAGAAAGGCTTCATCTTCTGAAGATCTAAAATTGTTATCAGAAAGTGATATCACAAATGTTAATATTCTTGAACACAGTAATAGTGATGAAACTGATGAATAAACCCTTTGATTTATAAATAGGACTTTGTTTTACCATTTTCACTCTATTCAATTCAACTAAAAATTCAATTCAACTAAAAACGCAGATCTGTAGCTGTAAGAGGAATAAAATAATTTTGGCCAGGTTTTGGGGCTAAATACCGCACTGTGCGTCGTCGTTTTTGGGGTGAATTCTCCTTTCAGTTTCTGCCCCATTTCTACATTTCAGTTAAGACCCTGGCACACTTGCAAGGGGCCCAGTACAGGGCCCCTTGAAGTTTTAGTGCACTAAATTGTTAATAACATGCCTCTTTTCTGTCCGATCTTGATCGTTTTTGGAGTGAATTCTACTTTCAATTTCTACCCAATTCTACATTTCAGTTAAGACCCTGGCACCCTTCGAAGGGGCCTGGTACAGGGCCCCTTGAAGTTTTAGTGCACTAAATTGTTAATAAATTGCTTCCTTTTTATCGGATCTTCATTTTTGGGATACTTTCTCCATTTAGTTATTCTCCCGTTTCTACATTCCAGTTAAGAAAATGAGACCGCCTAGGGTCCCGCAGGGCCCGGCCCAGGGCCCCTTAAATTTTTTGTGTGCCATGCGTTTTTCACACTCTAATTTTCTCACCTTCGCAATGCGTAATTTTAAAGTTGAGTCTTAAACTCTTCTCCTTAGACAAACACTCACATATTTTTATTGGGGATCTAGGGCCCTTTTTTAAGCATTTTCCCAAATGTTTGCACATTTCTTTCAAATTATATTCTAATGATTAATTCTTACCCTATGCTTAATCTTGACTAATCGAAGATCTAAAACGCGAGGTATTAAAACGTTGTAACATATTTTCATGTTAGGGCCCTGTTCTCAACTATCAGTTGGCCCCTTTTGCCCCCCCACCTATTGTAACTCCCTTAAAAATAGCCCGATTCACTAGCTTTTTTTTTTCTAACAACATGTTAGGTTCTCCAGCTATTACATGAACGACAAAAAAATATTTCAGACTTCAACTACCACCAATTTTGAATATAAATCGTCTTCTTGGGGCGCTTGGTGCATCTTCTTTAAAAATGATCTGAATTCCTTGCAGTTTTCTTTACCATAGTTCTAGCGTCCTCAGATTACATTAAAAACTACTAAAAAGTGTATTTATACCAAACTACATGTCACTTAAGTCCCTTCCCCCCTTGGGGCCCGGTACAAGGCCCCTTGAAGCTTTTGTACCATAAATTATTAATAAATTGCCCCTCTTAATCCAATCTTCGTTTTTGGAACCAAGTTTCCATTTAGTTATTCTCCAGTTTCTATAATCCAGTTAAAATCCTGGGGCAACTTATGTTCCTGTAGGGCCCGATCCGGGACACTTGAACTTTTTGTGTGCTATGCATTTTTTACACCCTAATTTTCCCACCTTCTCATTGCATAATTTTAAAATTGAGTCTTGGACTCTTCCCCCTAGATTCCCCCTCATATTTTTATTGGCGCTCTAGGGCCTCTTTTTAAGCATTTACCCCATTTTTGCGCATTTCTTTAAAATATTATTCCAATGATTATTTCATACTCTATGATTGGCGATCTAAAACGCTAGGTTCTAAAACATTTAAACATGTTTTCATGTTACGGCCCTGCTCTCAACTATCAGTTGGGCCCTTTTGAGCCCCTGTTATAGCTCCCTTAAAAATGTTCCAATTCGTGAACATTTTTTTTCTAACAACTTCTTAGGTTCTCCAGCTACTACATGAACGACAAAAAAAATTGCAGACTTCAGCTACCACCAATTTTGAATATTAATCGTCTTCTTGGGGCCTTTGTTGGAGCTTCTTTAAAAACTATCCTATTCTATTGCAATTTTCTTTAACATAGTTTTAGCGTCTTCCAGCTACCCATAAAAAATTTCTTTTACCCAACTACATTCCAGTTAAGACCCTGTCCCCCAGGGTCCGGTCTTTCTTTATATCTCAGCTACCACCTTTTTCGAACATTAATCTCCTTTTTCAGCATCAACTTACGTCTACACACTGCAACCGTAAATTAAAAATCGTGTTACTTTAAAGGTAACTTTAGATAAGGGATTTCATCCGTTTATTAAATATCGTGTTAATGCTAACAGTAATTCATGAAATTTACAAGGTGAGGAGGCATCTTCCACCGCTTGATGGCGCGTTATTTCCTCGTGTTTAAGGGCTCAATTTCAACGGGATTTGTTTCCTTCAACTTAGATTACAATTCAGCTGCTTTCTGTATTATGAAATTTTATCTTAGATTTTAGTTACCAACATTTTCTAACATTAATGGTGCTTTTTTTTTGTTTGTTTCTGTGGGCTACCTACGAAGTTTGGCTCACTCAACTTAGTTTTGATTGTCTCCGGCACGTGCGGGCATCTAGATTACAGGTTCGTTCGGAAAGAAGTTTGATGGGAACACACTAGATTCTGCGAAAAGCAATGGGGCCTCCGAAATTAGGTTCATTTAAAAGAATTTCCAAAGATATAAAATCGTACAATCTTAAGTCTTGTTTAAGGTTAGGGATAAGGTTTAAGGGGCGGTTTTAAAGGGGTGTTTAATGTTAAGGGTAAGGGGTTTTACAAACCCCGGGCAACGCCGGGCGGGTCTGCTAGTTTAAATATATATATATTTTTTAAGTAACACTAATGGCATCTTAACTAAAATGTGAAAGTACCGTTACCCTAATGCAACTGTTATTCTCAGCAATGCCATCACATGAAGTGGAAGATCAGTTGTAACTATGTCACTGTGAAGTCGGTATGTTACGCAAATTACTAAATAATTGATTACGGTTACCTCGCACAGAAGTCACGAAGTGATGGCCACTTGAAAGTCATTATGTGACGAAACAAGGTAGTCAGTGTTGTAACTGTCACCATTTGTGACGTTCTGCGGTTTCAGTGACGTCATATCGATTGCTACTAGGGAAGTTTTTCTTTCAACGGCCACAGTTCCATTTTTAAAAAATCTAGAGAGTTTTAAAACGCAAATATTCAGCTTTAAATACCGTCAAATGGATTAAAAGAGGTTAAAATACAACTCCCAAGAAATTTTCATTGTCAAAACAATGCATTTTATGGTAAAGGCAAAGAAATAGATAAAATTTCTTTAATATTTTTATATCCTAAACTCTTTTAATCAGTAAACGCGTTTGACGAGTAAGGGCGTCACATAAAGATACCTATAAAACGTGCGGCGTATATTGAGTTGCTGTGAAGAAATAAAATTACTATCGACTAAGAAAATATGATACTTAAGGTGAAATTTTAAAAGAATATTTCATTAAATTGAGTTTTCACTTATGTATAATCATTCAAGTTGTTACACGCCATGATTTTTCTTCATTATTAAAAGGAGTGGTTTCATGTAACCTAATATATACTAAGCAATAAAAAAATATTGAATGCTTTTCTTCTTCCAAACTTTGTTGATTATTATCCTCGGGGTATCAGCTATTTTATAAATTACTTTTTTGAATTTTTGCTTATATTTTGAGTATAGCTTTACGCACCCAAAAATACATTTCTAAAAAAAAAAAAAAAAAAAAAAAATCAAAATGAACAGGTTCAATAGAACTGTTCTAAATTTAAACTTTAAACAAAAAATACATCGCTTCCTATATTGGTTCTACGTCTTTGCATTTAAGAAAATTGAATTTTGAATTTTTTTTTTAACTTTTGAGTGCCTTAGGCTAAACTCGCTTATGTGAAAAAAATTAATAGCTGCATCCAGATCTCAAAAGTGTTTTTTAGAGTAAGTGTAAGTTTACTCCCTTTATTTTTCAAATAATCAATTTTCAAGGGTGTCTTCTATAACTGAAGGTAATATCATGTACAGACTTCCACAGAAATTAATAATAAGCTTTGTGATAATTGTTACTTTGAGTTTAATAAAAAAGGCTATTTTTAAGCATGATTATTGCAAATACACAGTTCTGTTTTATTTTACGACATTTTGAGTTATTTTGTACTATAATAAAATACAATCGGTTATAAAAATATAAATAAAAATTCATTTTTAGACTATCTATTCGTTTATCTATACATATTTCCACCTGATTACTAAATTAGTTCTAGAATAGCCACGAGCTATATTCTGTACTTTATGAATGAAATTTTTGAATGAAATAAATTTACTTCCCGAAATTTCTAAAAATATTCTTCGTCTTATTTAATAGCAAATTTCCTTTCATTTAATAGGTAAAATTTTTTATTCTAAAATAGTGGTACTTTTGTGGGCTGTGGGCCGCAGGTTGAAGACCTCTATTGTAAATGATGCATGCTACAGTACATATATTTTAAATTTATTGCAAATATAGTAGTTTTTATTAGAACAGTTTTTATCTAATATTTGAATATTTTGAATATTGATACTTTTTTAAAATAGCTTCTTATATTACTTCCAAATCTCTTCAATTTTAGGGTTCCGTACTTAAAAAGTAAAAACGGAACCATTATAAGATCACTCCTGTGTCTGTCTGTCTGTCACAACCCTTTTACTCGTAAACTATGCAACGTGGAAAATTCAAATTCAGGGAAGTAATAAAAATTCATAAATATATTTAGGAAAAATGTAGAGGGGCTAATTACGTTGCATGAAAAAAAATCTTTTCTTTGTATATCGTGTGGGGTATCGTGTGAAAGCTTTCATAACGCTGAAATCAAAAATATATTTCATTTAATTTTAGGTATTATATTTTCAAAGTTATGGTGAAAAGTATAGCGCAAAAATATGTCCCCCCAACCCCATCTAACTCCGAATCTACCGAAACTAAAATTATGAAAAAAATTAGAGGTAGTAGACATTAACTTAAACCTTGCAGGAAAATTATAGCGATTACCCTAGGTCACATAGTTTTTGAGAAAAACGCATTTTTCCGTCACACACAAACTTCGATTTACGTGCTTCTGCAAAGTGTTGAGCAGCACTGGAGGTACCTATCGTACCAGAAGTATAAAAGCATTGTTCATAATGATTTTCGAAAGAAATCGTCATTAATTAGCCGAGATATTAACCCTTAAAGACACGAACGGTTTGGACATACATAATGACAGGGACGGCGTACTCTATGCTCCATCGGCTTTTAAAGCCTAGATAACAAATTTTAAGGATATATTTATGTAATGCAATGCCCAGTAGCAGTATAAAAGCAATAAACGTCAAATTGTTAAAAACAGACTAATTTAATTAGAATTAATCACATAAATACTATGGGATTCGCGACTACTTTCCATTGAGTGGCTCTCTCAATACACCTACTATTTCTTTAAATGTTAACTAAAAACCTATATGGAATAACAAATATACAGAATAGCTATATTTGCTATTATTTAGGTTCCATATATCTTTGAACTTTCATGGTATATCCATTTATACTTATCTAGTATACAGGGTGCAAAGGAAATTCCCTTTAATCTTAAAATACTTGTGAACGGAGAGAGCTACAGCTATGCAAGTGAGGTAACGGTATAGTAAAGCGACTAAACCCGATTTAATGAAAACGACAGCAGCAACCCTCTAGTGGCGAAATTTGGAAGATAGCCACTGCAAATCGAAGACGAAAAGAGATAGCGCAAAATTTCTAATTAGTAAGTTATAGAGTATCAATTAATTAATAGAATGCGACATTTGATTTACATGGATAAGATAAATCTTCGCCCGTTTACCCAAAAATGTCCGAAATCGATGCACTCCATTTTGTGTAAACGTTTGAATGGAATAGTCAGAAGTGTGAAGAAATATGCACAATTTATGCTATAAATACGTACTTATCTCAATACATTTTGATAACATCACACACACAAAAAAAAAGACAAACTGCCTTACAGTGATAAAAAGTTAATTATTCAGTATGTTCGAAAAGTTCGCCATTGCTCACGATACACGTTTGTATTCGTGAGACTAATTCTGCATGCACATTTCTCAGCATAGAACGTCTATTTCAAGCCTCTTCAATACGACGACATAGATTTAACCTTTTCAAGGGCGGTGGCTAGACGGTCTCGCCACCTAATTTTAGTTTCAAAAGTGACAAATGTCACCAAGAATATTTTAATAAAATTTTGCTTTTCTAATGGAAGTGCAAATTAGCGGGTTTTTGTTTTCAGAGAAATTCGTTTGAATATTCTGGTGTCAGTCAATTATTTCATAAGTTTACGAACAGAATGCTTCTGGCCTTAAAAGAGTTATTCTAAAATTTTAAATGCGCTGGAAATTGAATGTTTACAGACATTACAGCACAGTACAACGTCAGAATCTGCAATTGTGCACTGCTACATTTCCGGAATGTGAATAGGCAAAGTAGAATCGTCGCTCATCGATTTCGGACATTTTTGGTTATGCAGGTGACGATTAATCTTACCAGTGTGAACCAAATGTTGTTTCGTACTAATTAATTGATGCTCTAAAACTTTCTAATTGGAAAATTTGCTCTACCTCTTTTCGTTTTCGATTTGCAATGACTATCTTCCAAATTTCGTAGGGGTTCTGCTATCGTTTGCATTATGTCGGGCGTAGTCGCTTTACTGTACCGTTATCTCACTTGTATAGCTGTAGCTCTCTCCGTTCGCAAGTATTTTCAGGTTAAAGGGATTTTCCTTTGCACCCTGTATACTATACAGCTATACCCAACCCTACGTTGTATAGTTTTTACAAAGTGTTAGTATTCTTTTAGCAACGGTATTTTTTTAATAATACGCTTACTAATTCATATATTATTGTACGGAACTCTCAGTGCGCGAGTAATACTCGCACTTGACCGTTTATTTTGAATCATGAGACAGTAATAGTTGTTTTCTATTAATAAAATGAAATAAAAATAACATATTGTGCAAAATTGTTGTGAGAAAATATTCAAGGAAGTTGGTTGAATGGTATGCCTACAGTGGTTTGCTATCACATTAGGGGAAAATTAAGATTAAAACATTTGAAAATGTAGCTATGTAACAAAGATTAAATTTAAGAAATTTGAACTTTTTTGTTTTAAATGCTTCTTGTAGGGCTATTTTTTTGTAAGTAAGTCAACGCAGGCGGTACTATACTCCCTCAAAAAAAATTAACCTTCACTGTAAAAAACTTTCCACATATATATACAAGTATTTTTATGTGAAATTTCGGTCTTTTAACGGAAACTTTCTATTTTGAGCAAAACTCGTAAATTTTCCAGAAAAAACGGAAAATTTCTTATTTACTTGCATATTGTATGGCAGGATCTAGTGACTCGCTTATCAATGTAGTATAATTGTTGTAATAAAAGCGTTGTCTGACATCTGACACATGTGCGTGCCATCTATCCGTCGTTTTTCTGACTTTCGCAAGCATGATTGTGCCTCCCTGAATCTGAGCTTCACAGTTATTTTTGTGCGATTCTATGTTAATTAGCTTTCTGTGGACGACTGGCGAGTATAAATATGAGAGTGAGTGTTTGAGCAAATGGATTCAGTCATGTCTCGCCTCTCAAGGTAACTTAGACCATTGTTTTAGCAATTCAGAGTTTGGAGTGTGCACTTTGCAACGTGTAATCAGTGATTGACTGTTGAAGTAATCTTTGTGTGGATTCAAAACTGTCAAGTAAGGAATTTGGCCTCAGGTAAGGTGTTAAAACCTACATACATACATAAAATGATTTCCCGAATTCACAGAATTTCAGTCAGTTGAGATATTTAACATAGTTTCAAAGACTGCCACTGATTAACGCGTTTTCAGGAATAGTGATCCTTCGACGTTATATGTATTCCTGTGTACGATTCTTGAGCAGTCATTTTCCTTACGTAAGTTGAGTTTAAATTAGTAAATTTCCATTTAGTTATTTCGAGAATTTGTTAACTCTGAAATCGTGCATCATATTTAATTTTCTTCTGCTCCATTGAAGACCACATTCATTTATTGTTTTTAAATAAATTTGTAATTTTACATTAAAATTATATGTGTCATGTCGACACGCTCACGTAACGGGTCAGAGTTGTCCCGCCACAGTTGAATGTAAAAAATAAGAATGCTCCTCCCAAGATGAGATAAGCCGGTACCCTATAACAAAATCCTTTGTATGGCCAGACGCTACAGAGGACAGAGTGACCATTTACTTTTTGAGTGCCCCACCTCCCGTAAGAAACTGGAGGAAAACAACGTGATAAGTAATGTTCATGATAACTCAAATACTTGTGTATAAATAGGCATGATAACACAAATACTTGTTGCTTATAAATAGGCATCGGTGCAAATAATTATAATTTAAATTTTTTTAGTATTGCGCATATTTAATTTTGAAAACTAAATTTTCTCACCTTGAATAATGGAACATATCCATCTTCAAAAACGGGAAAGATCCATTAGAAAAACGAAGAATAACAAAAATGAAAATAGACAACAGTTTTGTCGCCAGTCGATTTTCCGTCTTTTGAAGGATTTTTTTTTTTTTCATAATGTCAATTTGAAGGTTATTAAATCTATTCCTTGAAGCATGTACAAACTACATTCTAAAATTTAAATAAAGCATAACATAACCCTTTCATTCATATTCATATCTTCAAGAATAATTAGAATTTTTGTATTTTATCTTTACTATATCATAGAATAGACAATCTCATAACACCTTCATTCATTAGAAGTAAAACCTTTTTTGAGAAAAATGTGGCATAACATTTTCTTCTGTTCGGGGCTTGTTTAAAAAGGTATAATTTACTTTGCGTTGTGGTGAATTTGGCCTCTGCTTTCACCCTTCTCAGCTCGTGCATAAATGAAGTTCCTATATAACACATGATGTCTTTTCTGAGTTCTTTATTAGAACGATTAAGTTGAGGTAAAATAAAAATAAAATTGCAATGAAGGGTGAGACACTCTCACTTGGCTTAACAAGTTCTGCTGTAAAAAACACTCCATATGTGTGTATACTATCGTACTCCATATACACCATTTGACGTTGCCACCTCACTCTCCAAAATCCAAGTGTAAATGTTCAGCCTTCTTCGCCAGCACTCACTGACCTTTTTTTCTTCTTCTTTTTTTCCAATACCCTAGCTAAAGGCTTGACGAGATCTTCTTCCATTGGTCAGTACCCCGCAATTTCTCCAAAATGTAGAAATTTACACTTTCACATACCCTTGGACATTTCTCAAAGATATAGATAAACTTCGTTACCCCCTTCCTGAATTTCTTTCAACAAAAGGTTATTGTACTGCCCAGATATATTTGTTGATTGCCTCCAGGCCTTTGTGTATCGAAAACGCTATGTCACAGCGTCTATAGAAACACTTCTGTATCTATAATTTAATATTCCTTGATAGTTTTCTAAATATTTTCATAAAAGATAGCTCGTTATTATTAAAATTCTCAAAAATATTTTATTGGTCTTTAAATATGTTTAATATTTATTGGAAAAAGTATTTGTCGCTTGTAAATTTATCAATTTTATGGAATTTTTTTTTAAGCTATGAGTAATCGAAAAAGGAAGAAAGGGTAATAAGACAGGAAAGTATTACAAAAGCTCTCTATTTAACTAAAAAAGAGAAACGGTATAAAACTCACGTAAAAAAATTTGTCATTTTAACTGCTATTTTTGTAGTAAACTGTCCCGTCATTAAACGGTATTTACACTGTATTTTTACACTGTTAAGAATCTGCAGCAAACTGTCCAGTCATTCCACTGTTTTTGAAGATAACATGATAATATAATAAGATAACATTCATATTATGAAGCGTAGCTGACCATATTATTGACCATATTATGGACAGAATAAAGATAAATTGCTGTTATGTAACCACTTTTGGTCGAATGACTAGACAGTTTGCTGGAAATTTTCAACTATGTAGATAACGGTTGCTTAACGGTATTATAAAGCGTTATCATTCGTCAGCCTAGAAACAAAATTATGGTTACTTTACTATATCCATGAAAATTTACTCATTGATATTTTTTTATAAATGATCGAATGAAATATTTGTAAATTAATGGCGTTTATACCACGTCTTACACTGTTAAAAATTTGCAGAAAACTGACCAGTCATTCGACCGTTATTACAGAAACTGTTACATAAAGGGTGTAAAAAAATCCTTTCTAGGCGCCAGCGGGCAGTCCCTCACCACTAAATTTTATTCGTTATTTTTCGTCTAATATTTCGTCTAAATTTTTTGTAAGAATGATGATAAAATTTAAGCGAAGAAAACTAATAAAATTTAGTGGTGAGAGACTGCCCACTGGCGCCTAGATTTTTACACCCCTGTACATAACGGCAATTTATCTTTATTCTGACCATAATATGATCAGGCAACCGTTATCTTTAAAACGGTAGAATGACTGGACATTTTGCTGCAGATTTTTAACAATGTATAAAAAAGGTAAAAACACCATTAATTTATAGTCATTCGGCCAGTTGTAAAAAATATATCGTTAGCAATTTTTCGTAAAGTGGCCGTAATTTTCCCTTTATGCTGACTATTGAGAACGCTCTATAATATTGTTAAGTGACCATTTTCTACAAATACGGTTGATTTACCGTAAAAAATGATGCTGCAATAATAGTGAAAATGACCATTTCCTTGAGTACATTTTTTTTTTACAGAATGTTATAATCATATGTCCTTTTTACATACAAATAATTATACACTTTTTGCATACAAATTATTCTCTTATACTTAACTAAAGAGCGTCTTTAATATTTTCCCATGTTACCACCTTTTTTTCTTCGATTATATGTAGTTAAAAAAATACATTCATTAAACTGTCAAATTTATTAGTGATAAATACGTATACGTACAATAAATGTTAAACATAATTATAGACCAATAAAATATTTTTGAGAATTTTAATACTTGCGAGCCGATTATGATGAAAATATTGAGAAACGTTTCTCTTAACGATTTATTTTTTAAACTGGAAAATCCGTTATCTCGTTTAATTTGCTGTACTTAATCAAAGTAATGGCCCTCTTTCTTATTACACCCCTTTCAAATTTAAAACATCTAATGCCAAATATTTTGGTGTTAAGCTTTATTGGACAGTTATTGATATAAGCGAGGATTACCTTCTTTCTCTCCTAAGAGTCTAATACTTACAGAAACAGCGAAATGGACACTTAAAACAAATCTGAGTAAAACGTTATTTTACTAAGTACCTATTCTGTCTTAAACTTCTATACAAAATTCGTCTTCCAGTAATGCATCATTTTACTTGATTGTTCCATTGCGTTCCTCTAGACTAAGCCCGCTTAAGTAAACCATTTCAACTGTACGAGAGAACAAAAGGTTTTAACTGGGAGGGTTATTATTGTAATTAATACCTCTGGCGATCACAGTTCAATGTAGGCACGCTGATAATTGAATCTCAAATTACCTGATAAATTGCGCTTAATTAATTGTGACGTAATTGTGGCGTAAAAATATTTGAATAATTATTTAGAATTGTAGCAAGGTCGCCTCTTCTGATGCTTCATTTAGCATCGGTAATTTGAATGATAAAATAAAAATAGTCCGTATTTGATGGGTTGGTGCGAAGTATCTATGTTTTGACGCATATTACCTCAATTTTTCTCTTCTAATATTTTCAGGCGAATGTTGTTAACCTGCTCGGCTGACGTTTAATTGCACCTTTTAGTAAATGTTCTCATTCTGTGCAATTCGTTCGGCATCAGTAAAAGAGAGCACAGTTTGGGAAAAACGAGAATCATCATGTACTAAGTAATTATGCTCTCTGTTTAGTGAGCATTGTTTTATGCATAGTTTTTGACGGAGTTATGTTTTCAAATAACCTCGGCGAAATCTTATGTTTTGTGTTTACTCACTCAAATAATTGTTTATAAGGAGAATATTTTGCAGATGAAAGAACATGTTTTGAGTTTATAATAGTGGATATTTATGTGTGGTGCTAATTTTTACAAAGCGTGAAAGGTTATAATTTTCTTTATTGTATGGTTGCAGTTTTTAGTATTCAAACTCAAACTTTTATTTAATAAATTAATAAATATATAAAATTATAATATACAATATTTTTTTCTAAATGATTCCATTTAATAATACATTCAGATATACATAAAAAAATGCTAATTAGAAAATAACAAATTCCGAAATATTAATCTCCAATTGTATATTCTCAACTGAGTCATTGGTTAGTGAACGTTTAAGATCACGAAGCTTTGAGAAAACGTAGTAGATTTTATTCTTAGAAAATACATATATCAATGGTGGTAAAAATACGATGCTAGGGAATAACATTAAAAATCAAACTTTTATTTAATAAATTGTACAATGAGTTAAGTAATAATATAAAATATTTAAAAATAACTCCATTTAAAAATACGTTCAATTGTATAATCAAATAATGCTAATTAAGAAAACAACAAATTTCAGTATTTTAATCGCTAACTACACAGTCTCAACTGAGACATCAACGACTGAACGTTTAGCGTCCTTTATGGAAAGAATACGGGCCTAGAAATTTCTAAAATAGCTAATAATAAATATTGTGGCCCTCATTGGTGCTAGTATAGGTTATCGAATTGATGGCTTCATAATAAAAATACTTGCTTTAAGGGTCATTAGGCCTTAGATAATATGTCATCTGGCCAATGAAAATAAAAAAAAAATTCTTAAAATTTGATGTATTTTCATGTAAGTCCTCCTTAATACTGTTACACATTTGTGCAATTTATTGTACTTCTTTTTGGTATAGTTTTTTAAGATTTGAGAGATTGAAGTCATAGTTACCCATTGACCCAATACTGTAAAAAAAGGACTTTAAAACGGAAAATTTTTCTGATTAAAAACGGGGATTTTTCTGTAATTTATGGGTAAAAATTCCCGTAAAAAAACGGAAATAGTCCTGGCGTCTAGATTGCCAGTAGTGTTTCCGGTTTTTAGTCCTTTTTTTTTTTTTTTTTTTTTTTTTTTTACAGTGAATCGTTATATTCTATGACATAAAACACACTTTATGCATCAAAATTCTGTGTTCGACACCTGACAATACCTGAAAAAAATCTTTTATTGCTCAGAAGATATCGCGAGGTCAATAAGACACCAAGCTCCAAAAAAGAAATCCGGTAAACTTAATATTATTTTAAGAAGCGTATTTCATTTATTCTTAATTCGGTATTCATAAAAATAACGCAATATTAAATCTGATATTCATGAATCATAACAATTCACTATTCATGATTTCCTTTAAAGCATTTAAAACATTTCACTGTATTAAGGTAAAAGCAAATTATTGAGTATTTTTGAAGCAACTACTGACATTAAGAATTTGCTAATATTAATTAAATAACTATTGTATACTATATTTAAAATAATAAGACACTAAGTGCACTGCAATATATTGTACAGAGTTTTTTTTTTTATTCCATAAAACAAAACGTAAAAATTTGGAAATTTTACCGCAATCAAGATCTTATATCAATTCATTACGCATAAAACGGATTTAATAAAAATAATGTAATATTAAATATACTATTCATGAGTCAAAATGTGATTCTGTGTTCAATACCTCACAAAATCTGAAAGAGCAGAGAAAATTATTTTATTAGATGGGATTATTAGATATCATGGGGTGAATAAGACCCCAATCTCCAAACAAGTCGGAAAAGTGTACATCAAACATAGCAAATGAGGTGCGTTCGTATTATAGCTGGTTTTATAAAAATTCAGATCTTGGTGCAATAGCTGTAGCACTCTTATGCAAAAATGCGTGAATACAAAACTCACTATGATTATATATATTATATTCAGTAATATGGAAATAATATGACTCCATATTAAATGTGACGTAATCACCATGGCAACCTAGGACCATTACCTATCATGGGATATTATTGAATTAATTACGTATGATAAGATTTAAAAGAAAGAAGGAAACTTTTATTAATATCTTTTTAAGTTTTTATTCGATTTTCATAAAATTTGAAATGATCGCCACAAAATTCTGCCGCGATTATATATGAGGACCCCAGAAGCCAAAGGATATAAGCGACAAAATTGCAAAAGTTGAACTAAGTGCACAGACGACATGGAAATATGCTTTTTTCTTTTCAGGTAAAGTGATTTTCTAATTATGTGTTGTGTTTTAGAGATTAACCACCTTTGCTGAATAATGATCAATATTGATTAATGATAAATTTAAAGAAAATCGCGCTCTATTTTTTTCTCATTTATTAAGATAAGAGTTCTAAGACCACTGTGAAGCAAGCAGCAGTTTCCTATTTCAATTCAGTTAATTATTATTGATGTTTAACTTTAACGTCAATTATCTTTGAACTCAATTTACTCCAAATCGAAATTTTGTCACTTGGCTTCTGATGTCCTCATATATATTCAATTTCAGACGACTCGGTTAGGTAGTTTTTGCGCTGTTATATGCGGACAGACGGACAGACAGACGGACGGACTAGACGACGACTATAGGTGCTACGTATTTATATAATTACGAACACGTCTATAAAGGATTCTAGTAATTTTAATATTGTTCTTGTAAAGCGTTGTTTATTAATTTCATCTAAAAGAAAATTCTCAGCTTTATCAGGTAAATTTGATTTTTTTTTAATTTGAAGCATTATACAACGAGATTTCTTTGAATATGTGATAGCTCACTGTAAAGCCACATTTTTTTTTTCATCTCAGTGATTTCCTTTAAATTAGTGGTACTGACTACGTGGCCAGCCCGTCAAATATCGGACTCAAGATGGGAACATATTAAAAAATTATATAAAAATATATTTTTTGTAAAATATATTTTCAGGTTTGCCAATTGTTTCTAAAATCTAGTAATACAACACAAATAAACACAAGGCCTCTGTATTTTTTCCCCAGTTAACAACACCAATACTGGAATACAATATTGAAGTCTGATTTACAGCATTTAATCTCGTCATCAGGAGTCTCCTCTATTAGATAATGGAGTTTATCCCCCACTTAGTTGATATTAAATGGTTAACATTGGTTAAAAAGAGTATTCATAATCATTAGTGTACTGGAATAGAATATTGAAGTCCGATTTACAGCATTTAATCTCGTCATCAGGAGTCTCCTCTATTAGATAATGGAGTTTATCCCCCACGTAGCTGATATTAAATGGTTAACATTGGTTAAAAAGGGTATTCATAATAATTAGTATGCAATAGCAGTTCATTATAATATACAGACATATGACGGCAAAAACGTAAGTCGTAAAAACATCAAGTGCACTTCTCTAGTAAATATTGGCTCTTATATAGGAATTTTACTGAGTAATAGTATTGCTTAAAAGCCTTTAATGCTCTTTGCAGTATTAAGATGAAATAATCTAGTTTAAGGATTTTTTCAAGTAACGCATTTACTGATTGTATATAAAGTGTTGCAGATGATATTTAAAGTTATAAAACATCTGTTCACGGTTATGTACTGTGCAATTTTTTTTTTTTTCGTATAATTGAATAACATAAAATTTTGAAAATTTAACTGCTAACGAGATTTAAGATATCTCAAAGATTCGCTGCCCAAAAAACATATTTAAAAATACAGTGTAACATCAAATATATTATTCATGATTTACAATTTAATATTCTCACATCGCTTTAAAGAATTTAATGCCATACATTTGTATTAAGGTAAAAGCAAATAATATAATTTAATTCATTTTTGAAGCAACTAATGACATTTATAATGTATTTTTATTAATTAATCAAACTATTACAGGTGATATTAAAAATAAGACCCCTGTTCACCCTGATATACCGCAGATTTCTTAATGTATAATAAAATCCCATAAAAGTTGCATGCCATAAAATTTAATTGTAATTTAGATTTTGCTTATGTAAAATATTCACTGCCCATAAAACGCATTTAATAAAAAATATCATATTAAATAAAATATTAAATATAATATTCACGATTTATAATGTAATATTCATGATTCTAATTAAAAACTTCAATGCTTTTCACGGTATAATGTGAAAGAAAATAACATGAAATAATTAATTTTTGAAATAACTAATCATATTTAGCATTTTCTGAAAACAATTAAATCAATTATTGCAGACAATGTTCACATTAATAAGAAGTTATAGCATCGTTATACAATGTAGAGATTTTTTATTGCATAACAGTAGCCTCTTAAAATTTTCCAATTTAATCGCAATTAACATCTTATTTACATAAAACATTTATTATTAACAAAACGCACTTAATAAAAAATAATGCAATATCAAATGTTATAGCCACGATTCATAATATAATATTTGTGAATTCCTTTAAAGGTTTTAATGCACATCACAGCTTAAAGTTGAAGAAAATAATACAGTTTAATTAATTTTTGAAGCAGCTATACAGATATTAATTAAATTAGCTATTGTAGACTATAGTAAGACATTGGTGCACTGCAATATGCCGGACGGGGTTTTAATGTATAACATAATCCCATAAAAATTTGGAGGTTTCCGCAATAATTACCTTTTCTTAACCCTTAACCGGAAACGTGAAAATCCCGTACCCAGACAGAACACTTAATAATTACCAAATAGTGAAATTAAACATTTAACCTTTAATAGTAATGCATTAACAGGACATATTTTTTAATATAACAGCTTAAAAGTAAGTTTGGAATGTTGGAGAGAGAAAATATTAAGGGCAGATATGTAGGCGCAAACTTCTCACAGACGTACATTTCCGGTTAAGGGTTAAGCCAAACATGTACTGTTCATAAAACGTACTTAAAGGGACGATGGACGTTAAAATTTTCTTTTTTTTTTATTTTCAGCATAGAAATATAAAATTTTGTGCATATATACATTTCATCATAAGTATATAAAACACCTTAAAAGAAATTTACAATCTTATTATAATTTTAAGATTTTTTTCAAAAAAATTAAAATTTTTAAATGAAATTTTAAAATGCTCCGGGCGTCATAATTTTTGAGATATGTGCTTGCTTTTGCATTTTAATCATTTATAATTCTATCACAAACAAATCTAAGCATCGATATTTTAATCTCTTGAGTAGTTAATTTTTAGAATTTTTTTTTTTAATTTCATATCGATTTTCATCAAAATTTTGTCTTTTAATGCGTTAAAAATCAAATTTATTTATCTTAATGAAGTCGAATTTCAAAATGCTTGTTTAGTTTCTTTGTAAGCAATATCAGGATTTTTCCTTATCAATTTCATGAATTTTCATCAAAAATTATGACGCCTGGAGCATTACAAAAATATAAAAACGTTGAAAAATCAGTTTTGAGAAAAACAGATTTAAAGTAGGGGAGGTGGGGATGAATGGGACATTTTCACAAAAATATTTTTTTATATTTTTTTATTTAAGTTACTATCAATATTATATATCACATTTCATACATTAGGTATTTGCCAACATATATGAATAATATTTATTCTAGATTATGATTTATTCATAAAAATATTATGAAATCAAAAAAACGTTCCTCCCTGTCCCAATCATCCCCACAGCAGGGATGAATGGGACACTAATAGGGATGGATGGAACACAAAGATTTTCCTCCCTGTATTCAATTTTACCAAATTAAAATTTATAATTATAACCTTTTATGAAAATTATATTTGTAATATATGATTTTACAGCACAAATCGATGTTTTTTTTTTCAATAACTTCTTTTATTGCAGTTTTAATTTTTAATGCGGACTTCGGCTATCAACCTGTTCTTTTTTTCCACTTATGAGGCATTTTAGATTTAAAATGAAAGTGCAAAATGTCTTTTAACTATAGCATAGTTAATAATTTTCAATCATAACTTATTAATTAATATTAATTAAATGTATCGTAGAAACATGCAGAACGGAAATTATTGTGTCGATCGGAAAGTCATGTCGTGTTGGGAAAATCAATTCGTACCGGAAAATTCTGCCCGATAATTATTAGACATTAGATATCGGAATCAATGTCTAATAATTAAATGATTGAATTTTCCGGTACGAATTGATTTTCCCAACACGACCCGACTTTCCGATTGACCCAATATGTTAGGGGTGGGGATTTATTTGTGCAACATTTCAAAATTCAATATAATTTTCCCCATTTGATCAATACACATACACTATTTTTATCAATTTTATCTATTTTGATTAAGTTTTAGTACCAATTTTTTGATAATCCATTAATAATTATTACAATACAATAAGTAACACTCAGAAATTTTAAACAATAACAACTCATATAATACTATTTAATACTATTAATTGACGTAAATTATTGATTTATCATCCTATATAATACTATTTAATTAATAAATAAAATTTTCAACATCTCTAGAGAGGAGTGAGAATGTCCCATTCATCCCCATTTGAAATGTCCCAATCATCCCCATGATGCATAATATCCCTTCTCAGCCATTTACCTCAAAAATTATTTTCTCACAATGGTTACTATTCATTCATTTTAATTATTGATATTGAACCTTAAAATAAATAACTACAACATAGCTTAATTTTTTTTATATTGTATAAGATATTTCACATCTTCAAATGTAAAAAAAAACTTACTTTTAAGCAGAGATTTCAGAAAATGCAACTTTGAAGGAAAATGAAAACAGCAATGTGGTCCTACTTTTAGTTCTGAAGCACACTGTGGTAGAGGTATATGGGGTTAGGAAGCAATTTAAAATAAATGTTTATTGCCTGAAATATTGAGAATGTCCCATCCATCCCTTGTCCCATACATCCCCTAGCTCCCTTATATTAAAGGGCCGAGAAATTGTTTGAATACAAAATTCAAATGCTTCTAACTTTGTGAAAAATAATCGCATCTGCATGCGGTGTTTCGCAAATAGCTCAGAACAAACTGGAGAATAATACTATGCATAAAAATAATTTTCGATTTATGGATCCATTTCTGCACAAATAAAGGTCCATGGTCCCCTTAATAAAAATAATGTAATATCAGATAAAATGCTTATTGTTTATAATGTAGTATGCACGACTATCTTCAAAACATTTAATGCACTTCACAATATTACTGAATGCAAATAATATGATATGATTACTTTTTGAAGCAAAACATAACACTTAGAATTTACTGAAATCAATAAAATAAACTATTGCGGACTCTATTAATATTAATAATTCATCAGTACGCTACAACATACTCTACAGAATTTTTAATGCGTAACGGAGTCGCATAAAAATTTGGAGATTTAACCTCAGTCAAGATCTATTTATGCCAGTCATTCACTGCCTGTAAAACGCGCTTAATAAAAATAATGTAATATTAAATAAAATACTTATTTTTTATAATTTAATAGTCACGATTATATTTAGTCATTTATTTACATCATAATATTAAAATGAAAGCAAATTATCAGAGTTAATTCATTTTTGAAGCATTTAATGTCAATCCT
The DNA here is from genome assembly GCA_963932465.1 of Maratus speciosus. Classification (NCBI taxonomy): domain Eukaryota; kingdom Metazoa; phylum Arthropoda; class Arachnida; order Araneae; family Salticidae; genus Maratus; species Maratus speciosus. The sequence continues at coordinate 499,267,559 of OZ010787.1, read as the reverse complement.
CTGACAGTCTTGGAAAACGGCAAAATTGTGATGTTGTTTTCTCTACATTTTGTTTTAAATGCTAAAAAAGATGATTCTTTCAACATTTTATAACAAAAAGCTTAATAAAGAATATGATTGTAATCCTTGGAAGTATTAATCATTGTTCAATGTATTAAAAATACATTAAATCAATAGAATTATATTAATTTAAATATTACTTACATTACAGAGAAACCTGGAGCTTAGTGAACGTATTAACAGGGACTTGTCAGTGAGGGAGTGAATATCTAATAATGTTCATACTGATATAATACAAATAAACAATTGCAGACTATATTAAAAAGTCCTTCCGGCCAGTGCCGGGAGGAAGAGGTATCTTTCAAATTCCTTATTTTAAAAATGCCAACTTATATTATTCAAACACAAGAAGCTCAATTTAGTGGAAACCGAATATAGGAGATTCAAAACTAATTTTTATCAATACTAAATCATTATGAATGAGAATTTCGCGAAATTAGTCAGCTTTATCCAAGCTGCTTTTATTTAAAGTAACTTATATTTGGCTGAAATGTTGATGTATACTATCCACATGCCTTCTTACATGGAAATAGGCGAATACGTGTGTTATCGCGTGACAAATACAAGATCGTTTCAAAATGTTAGCCATACTAGAAATTCAAAGTGCTATAATCCAACCATTTTTTAAGATATAAACAAAAGAACAAATTTTCAGAAACAAAATCTGCTCCGGAATCTTTGTATCAACGCCAAACACATAAAAAATCTTTTTCATTTTCCAATTTTTTAATACCTCATTTTAAATTTTAAATTTAATTTTTTTAAATGGCAACCCTTTTGAAACAAGATGGCGAATGAAGCTGGCCAACGAACTCGGTCGAGACATTGGTATGTACTATGTACAGACCAAGTAACATCCAAATTGGTTCATAAATACGCTTGTTATCGCGTGACAAAAATCAGGTCGTTTTAAAATGTCAGCCAGAATAGAAATTCAAAATGCTATAACTCAGCCATTTTTTTAGATATGGACGAAACAAAAACTGTTCCGGAATCTTTGTATTAAGGTCAAACACATACGAAAAAAATCTTTTTCATTTTCTAATTTTTTGGCATCTCATTTTAAATTTTAAATATCAGGACGTTTCAAAATATCAGCCACGCTAGAAATTCAAAATGCTATAACTCAGCCATTTTTTAAGATATAGACGAAACAAAAACTGCTCCCGAATCTTTGTATCAAGGTCAAATACATAAGAAAAAAATATTTTTTCAATTTTCAATTTTTTGGTACCACGTTTCAAATTTAAAGTTTTCTTAAAAATTTAAATGGCTGCGATTTTTAAACAAGATAGCGGATGAAGCTGGCCGACGAACTCGGTCGAGACATTGGTATGTACTATGTAATAACGAAGTTACATCCAAATCAGTTCATAAATACGCCTTTTATTGCGTGACAAAATTCAGGACGTTTCAAAATGTCAGCCACGCTAGAAATTGAAAATGCTATAACTCAGCCATTTTTTAAGATATAGACGAAACAAAAACTGCTCCGGAATCTTTGTATAAACGTCAAATACATAAGAAAAAAATATTTTCCATTTTTAATTCTTTGGTACCACATTTCAAATTTAAAATTTTTTAAAAATTTTTAAATGGCCGCCATTTTGAAACAAAATGGCGGATGAAGCTGGCCAACGAACTCGGTCGAGACATTGGTATGTACTATGTACAGACCAAGTAACATCCAAATTGGTTCATAAATACGCTTGTTATCGCGTGACAAAAATCAAGTCGTTTTAAAATGTCAGCCAGAATAGAAATTCAAAATGCTATAACTCAGCCATTTTTTTAGATATGGACGAAACAAAAACTGTTCCGGAATCTTTGTATTAAGGTCAAACACATACGAAAAAAATCTTTTTCATTTTCTAATTTTTTGGCATCTCATTTTAAATTTTAAATATCAGGACGTTTCAAAATATCAGCCACGCTAGAAATTCAAAATGCTATAACTCAGCCATTTTTTAAGATATAGACGAAACAAAAACTGCTCCCGAATCTTTGTATCAGGGTCAAATACATAAGAAAAAAATATTTTTTCAATTTTCAATTTTTTGGTACCACGTTTCAAATTTAAAGTTTTCTTAAAAATTTAAATGGCTGCGATTTTTAAACAAGATAGCGGATGAAGCTGGCCTACGAACTCGGTCGAGACATTGGTATGTACTATGTACAAACGAAGTTACATCCAAATCAGTTCATAAATACGCCTTTTATTGCGTGACAAAATTCAGGACGTTTCAAAATGTCAGCCACGCTAGAAATTGAAAATGCTATAACTCAGCCATTTTTTAAGATATAGACGAAACAAAAACTGCTCCGGAATCTTTGTATAAACGTCAAATACATAAGAAAAAAATATTTTCCATTTTTAATTCTTTGGTACCACATTTCAAATTTAAAATTTTTTTAAAATTTTTAAATGGCCGCCATTTTGAAACAAAATGGCGGATGAAGCTGGCCAACGAACTCGGTCGAGACATTGGTATGTACTATGTACATACCGAATTACATCCAAATCGGTTCATAAATTCGAGAGTTACAGTATGACAAATGTCATATATATATATATATATATATATATATATATATATGGATATATATATATATATATATATATGGATATATATATATATATATATATATATATATATATATATATATATATGGATATATATATATATATATATATATATATATCAACTTTTGAACGGAGGGTGGTTTCGGGGTCTGGGGGTCATGGTCGATGAAAATATACCAAAATTTTTTGAAATCGCTTTCCTCCGAACGGCTGCAATAGGTAGCTTTTTGTAATGAAAGCTGCCTAAAATAATACGACATAGATACACTGCAATATAACGGGCAGGCTTTCTAAGCTAAAACGTAATCACAAAACATTTTTTTTTTATATTTAAGCGCAATCAAGATGTTATTCATGACAAACAAACGATGCACATAATACATATTTAAAAAAAAAATTATATAAAATTATGCGTAATATTTATGCTACCTTAAAAATCCTTTAACCCTTTATCTACTGACGGTACTTATAAGTACCATTAAAATAACTTGTTATAAAATTCATTTAATACATCGATTAGTTGTAATACAGTTTGGAATGAGTTATAGATACATTACTTTATCTTGTTCCAAACGCATTATTGGTTACAAAAAAAAATATTTTTAAAAGGATGATTTCTTTTGACTTTGTATCTTTTCAGCTTTCTTGGCGTTTGGTGAGGGGGTGGGGGATTTTTCAATTCGGAAATATTTCTATATTTCTGTTGTAAGAACGTTATATTTGCACATTTCCTAATTCTACAAAATACTAAGAAATATATTTAAAATAAAAGATTTGAATGGGGTTATAAATATTGCTAAAAATCCCTATAAATTCAAATTTAATTAATCCTTCTAAATCCTTCAATCCTTCTAAAATCCTTCTAAAATCTATTAAACGATTATGCAAATCTTCTAATGTAGTTTAAATAATTCACAAAAAATGCTTTAGAAGATAAAATTTTCATGAATTCATAATTCAGTACAAAAAGGGGTAATGTAATTTAATATCTAATGATGTTCATATTGATATAATAAAAATAAACAATTGCAGACTATATTAAAAATAATACGACATAAATACACTGCAACGTAACGTACAGGCTTTTTAATTTATAACGGAATCACAAAACATTTTTGATATTTAAGCGCAATCATGGTATGCACATAATACATATTTAATTTATGTGCTGCACATAATACATATTTAATAAAAGATACATAAAATTATACGTAATATTCATGCTACCTTATATATACTTTAATGCCTTTCACGGTATTAAAGTTAATGAAGAATAGTAAGATTTAATAATTTTTGAAGCAACTAAAGACATTTGGAACAATATAAATAAACAATTGTATTGACTATATTCAAAATAAGACATATGTGTACTGCAATATACCGTAAAAGATTTTTAATGCATAACAGAACCACAATTATTTTTATATTTAACCGCAATTAAGGCGTTATTCATGACATGCATGCACTGCACCATAGTACATATTTAATAAAAATAACATTAAATTAAACGTAAATATGCTGCCTTATAAATCCTTTAATTCACTTCACAGTATTAAAGTGAAAGCAAATAAGATTTTATTAATTTTTGAAGCAACTAAAGGTAGTTGGAACTTACTGATATAATATAAATGAACTATGTAATATAAATATAATAAAAATACAGATTCTAAATTCATGGTGCAAACCTTAAGGGTTGGTGCAGGACACTGTAGCAATCAATTATTGTATAGGAATGTATGGGTGCAATTGACGCGTTGAGGTACAAACACCAGGGAGCCACTTTGGCTCTTTTTTTTATTTTAAAATTTCTCATTTATACCAGAGAATTCCTAGACTATTATTTTCAAGACAGACATTGAAATATCTGTCTTAAATAAAGAAAAGAACAGTATAGGAATTTTCTGGTATGAATGGGAAAATTTTAAATAAAACAAGAGCCGAATTGCCTCCCTTACCTCAAAGTGTCACTTGCGCCCATACATTAATATACAATAAATGATTGTTACAGTGTCCTGTACTAACCCTTAAAGTTTGTACCATGAATTTAGTATCACCATGGGTAATATAATATAAAATTTAATATAATTAGATATTTTGCACTGCAATATATTTTTCGAATTTTTTAATGTATAACGGAACCACATAAAATTTGGAGATTTAACATCAATCGAAATCGTATGCATGTTAAACATGCACTGCTTATAAGACATACTAAATAAAAATAATATAATATTAAAAGACAAAAATGTGCATTTTCCAAAAACATAAAAAAATTACAATCAAATAAAATTCATTTCTATTAATATCTATGTCGTTTTACCAATCTGTCAATGTATTTGTAATGTACATCGAAAATATGGTGGCAAATGTAAATAAAACAAAGAAAATTAAATATTTTTCAAAATAAATTCCCAATAAAACAATTGGTGAAATCTTATCTAAGCCATGATATGAATTCTTTCAGCTATTTGAATGTAAATATTAATCGAATCATACGAAATCAAATATTTTGCAAAAGAAAATCCATAGCAAAACAAATGTAAATGCAAGAGAAATCACAGGGTTACTAATTTTGTTTTGAAACAGCAAACATATTTATATTGACACACAAGATAAAATGAAACTGACGAAGTTGTACTAATATACTCCAGTAAGTAGAAACCTTTTTCTGTTTTGTAAATGTTTCATTTTTAAGCCCTTAAATCTTTAGCGTGTGTTAACATTTTCTTACAATTGTTTGCTTATGATATATCTTGCAGCATTCTCACATTTAATTAGTTTCTAATTCAAGCATTTTTCACCCTTTTCAATATTATATTTACATTTCAACGCCGACAATGCGTTTTTGATACAGATCAAGTGATTCATTTCTATATTTGATAATTTTATTTCTCTGATTATTGTCTTCAAAATATTATTTTAACTTTATTTTTTAACGGAAAGAATTATACAGATTTAATTTGCGATTCACAGAATTTGGTGTTATAATGGGGTAACATACCCAATAAAAGACAAATAAAATTTTTATTTTAAAAGATGATTTAATAAAAACAAAGTGGTCTCCTAGATCGAGAAACATTATCTTCACGCCTTCGTAAACATTTGTTATTTAATGAAAATGAAGCTACGAATTCATGTGACAAAGAGTTCATTATTATCAGAACATAATGTTTTTTGCTAATACTATAACATCATGCTCCAATTTTTAGACTCACTATTTGAATACTATTTTCGAAGATGATATTTTAAACAATTTTAACTGAAATAAATTGTTTCTGCATCGATCTATATCGTATTCTTTTCTTAATATTTGAGGTACATTATCAAATTCTGAATAAGAAATTCAAACGATCGCAAGCATTTCAATGGATAAACAAATACAAAACACGTATATTAATGTATCTACTAATGTATTAAGAGTAAGTAAATTAAAATGTGTTAGCTTAAAACTCATTTCTTTCTGAGGTAGGAATTTTAACTTGATTTTGACAACTCGATTTGAAAGTCTCAAAAGTATTATTGTTTTTCACTTCTGGAAAAAAAAATTCTAAAATAGTCTCATAAATAATAAAGCATAATAAAAGTAAATATTTAATTATAAAAATATACTTGACACATTTTACTAATCCATCGAATTTTGTGTTAAACTTAGGAAGTATAAATTTTTTTATTATATTATTCTTCGTTATAGAATCATTTTTAACTCTGCTTATGCTTTCTAGTTATCAAGAAAAAGATTTGATGAAATATTTTTTTTATTTATTGGCACGGCAGTCTTTTAATTATTTTATTTTGTAACCATACACGGTTAAAAATGAGTACTGAAGAATTAGCAAAATTTTACTGAATTTATTGTTCTGGCCTATAATACTCGTATATAATTTAATGACAAACTCATGAATTTAATTTTCATTTTCGTTTCGTTATTCTTTACTTTATTTTAGTTACTATAATGAAAATGAACTTGCAGAATAACATACATATTATATGGTCAAAAGTATCCGGACACTCTAGATTTTTTGACGTTATAGAAAATCTAGAGAAATATATTATGGGTTGTTCGTCAACTTCCGGAATGTAAGGAATATGTTTGACTTCGTATTTTTCAGTGAAGATTTAATTACAAAGGCAATTAGGAGACCAACAACAAATTGAATAAAAAAATAATATTTGCAAACACAAGGTATAACCCCCCCCCCCCCCTCACCCTCAAAAACATATGTAAATGACAAATCATTATATACAACCTGTACAAAGTTTTAATCCATTTGTGTTAGAATAGTACGCAGAGTCATAAAGATATAAGCTTTTTTTCTTCTAGAAAAAAAAATCTTCTTTTGTTTTTGTTGCTTATGAAATGTGGGGTTTCAACTAAATTTCAAGCCACTTTCAGAAAATTTAAAAAAAAATGCAGTAGAAACATTATCCTACACTTAAAATATTAAAAGATTCATTATTCGATAAAATATGAATATTTGTATGAAACCACTTTCAACTGTGTTTTTAGAAAGACCCCCACAAAGGGCACCCGACCCCCTGGGCCTATATCCCTCGAGTAGATAATTGGCCGTCAAAAATCAACCCAACCCACTTTCGACTGTGCATGCGCAAATGATATAAACCCCTCTATCTCCAATAATTTGGCCCTCAACTACAAAGGACAACTTATATATAAAATACTTTTTAAATATTATGAAAATTCCTGTAGATATCGGATATGTAGTAAATTCTATTTCTGTACCGTATTTTATGGAAGAAACGCCGCGACGTTTTTTTTAAGTTAATTTTTTTCCAAGTGCGGCGTTTACGATTTTTTTAAATACCAACTGAGTTTCCTTAATTTAAAAATTCATAAAAATATTTAAAACCGGGTTTAAATGTTTTAAATAAAACTTCAGGCATCTTAAGATATTAAAAACGAGGCATCCTACACTACTCAGAAAACTTTGATTACAGTTAGGTCAATGTGACGCTGTCGATAAAAGTAGCGTTCCGACGGATGCGGCGTTTACAACGGGTGCGGCGATTACGATATTTTTAAGCTTATTCAGGCCAATTTGAGGAGTGCGGCGTTTCTTCAATAAAATACGGTACTTTCTAAAAATGACTGGACTAGAAGACGTATTCTAAAAATTGCCATTTTTATCATAAAAACACAGGATAATTCCATTGAATTACACAAAAGATATTAATGCTCAAAATACACATAAATATTTAACGAAATGCATCAAATATACTGTACTAAATTGAATTTCATAAATTACAATATTTTATACTATATATTGCAGCTTATGAGGAATCCCTTATCATGAAAGTACTTTTAGTAAATAGCTGAAATGCAACTCACTTCTTTGCCAATATCTCTCTGAATTTTCTCGATACTTGACTAGCCTGTTTATGTAAGTTTCCCTACACAATCGAGAAAAAAATTATTAGCAAAAAATGTGCTATTATACGCGCCTGCAGAGTTTAAAATTATTTTATAAAAATGTTCATATCTCATTAATTGTCCAATATACTCATTTTCTACTGCTTTATGTCAAACCTTTTGAAAGTGGCTTTTAATTTGGCTGAAAACCCTTTATGCTATAAACAAAAAATATGTGATTTACTTATTTATTTTAAGGCACGTGTATATATTCATGAATACATGTGATATATATGCTGTCTTACAAATGGAGTTATGAATAAATAAAGGGGATTAGACATATAGTGTATTTTCTACAAGTTGCGAGTGAAGTAACAGATGAGGTTGTTACAACATGGCGGTAGATTTTTCACTTCGGTTCAACAATTTCAGATTACCGCCGGAGCAAACTTCCACAATAAATTTTGAATAGAAAATTTTGCCTTATTTTAGCGGATTTTTCATGACAAATTTATCTCATAAATATGTTTGTATTCTCTATTTGCTTTTACTGGTGGTAGTTTGCCCACGTATCATAATCTTTTTCACTGACACTGAAGGGGGTTGTCTAGGTTATCACAATATGGCGGAAACACAGGGCCTGACTACCACCTAAGTAAACTTACACTAGTAAAATTGAATATCTGTTTTTGCCATTATTTATGACTGAAAATTTACATTAATAGGGTATTAAATAAGGGGAAAATTTCTATTTAAATTTACTGGTGGAAGTTTGCCCCAGAGGCAATCAATCACTGCGAAAATGGTTACAGTTGAAGCTTCACTCTTTTAAGGATATGTCAGTTCCTCTTTATTAATAGTTCCATGGTCTTACATAAACGGATAAAAATGTTGTACGGGCGTTATATAATATTTTTTTACAATTTCAGAACATTTTGAGGTTTCATGCTATAAATTGACCGCAAATATCTTATTGCCTTCATGCCCTTAAATGACCCGCAGTTCAAGTATTTTTCTAGATATCCCCCAAAATATCTAAGATCCAAAGTAAGATCCAAAACATTTTATTGTATACATAGTGTATAAGATTAATGCATAATTTATGACAAATCAAAAAGATAAAAATTTAAATTCAAATGTAAACATCGCAAAAGTTTGCACAAATTTAAGTTATGCAAAGGCATTTAAAACTTAACATTCTGTGAAAAAATTGATTGTCTATTTATCGCATAATATTGAAGATTTTGGTTTCTGCATTAGTTTTTTTTCTTTTTTTTTTTTTTTTACATTTTGTGTAGAACTTCAGTTATACGCATTTGAATATTAGTATATTGATAGTTTGAACAAGGGATTTAGTTTACTTTGAGCCCTATTTTTTAAATGTAAGTTTTAACATTTTTCTATAACGCAAAACGTCGTAGCACAAAAAGTTATACATATAATGTTAAAGAGAGGTTCTGGTATAGATTTGTAAATAAAAGGGCATATTTGGGATTTAAAAATAAATAAAAAAATAATTACTATCTCAATCTGCCGTTTTTATATTTTATTATATATGCATTAAATATTAATATATATTTATTTAACGTATGTAGATATTTATTCAATGAAAACTATTCTTCTTACCAGTTATGCAAAAGTATCTTCCACACAGTGGGATGGCTAGGTCCTAAGCAATTTCTCTGTAAACAAGAAAATAAAAATATTTTAAAACTTTATTGAATTTATAAGGTACAGAAGAAAGTTGAAAAAAAATAAAAGATGAATTTCAATTTTTTCTGATATTTTATTTGCACTCCGTTGTCGCGACATCACTTTTCTTTGCAAAATTTGTTTTGGGAACCAATAGTAAAGGTAAAGAAAATTTACCTTATTTAATCAAAGTTATTTTTGAAATTGCATACTTGAAGGAAATCTCTTTTAAAAAAGTGGTGCCGAACGAATAAAATTTGTATAACAGACGCCGGAGTCCAAAGGGTTAAAATCAAACTTTTTTTAGGTATAATTTTGCAAATTTGATTTTAACATCTTGTATAAAAAAGGTTATGAGCCTGTTTCGTTAAATGTATTTATCTGCGATGTCATTTAATCGAATGAAAGTAACAAAGATCATGTACATTTCTCACCCGACAGATGAAGGTTTTGAAACTGTTTTAAATTTGTAATAATCATTTGCTTTAATGTTAAACACTGCAATAGTTACATTTAATAAGACAATTAATAGTTGAATTTAACTGTTAATAGTGGTTAAAAATTATTGGTTGTGTAGTATTAATTAGTAGATATTGGCAAATCGTCATTATATATCGACACAGGATTCCATAAATATAAATGCAGCCTATAAGTTTGATTCTCTACCAGATTTTGATCCTTACAGAAATTTTAGTGAATACCCCTAAATTAACCTCTACTGTGATTATAGATAAATTATATAGTTTTGTTTTGTTCTTGATGCACAATATGAATTTTGGAGATTTTCCTGCGTGTTAAGGTGCTAACTATAAAATTCTTAGTATATTTACACTTATGAAAGGTAAATCATTGCCTGATCGGAGCAACGTGAGATAACGATTTAGCAGACGATAGTTGAGCTATAACACACGATTTTTTACCCCCATCTGAAGTCGGATTCGGTCATCATTTAAAAAAAATAATATGTATGAAGTACCGATTTTAATTAGTGTTTTGGTGTTTTGAGCGAGTCCCATTTCATTGTTTATATAGGGGAGACTGGGGACGGTTGACCATACGGGAGGCTTGACCCACCCATCAATTTTCATATTTAAAAGGATTTCAGAGTTTTATCAATAGGTGTCAACCAAAACTACTGGAATGCTCAAGCGACAGTCTTCGTTTCATAGAGATAATCAAAATAGGAGTGAAAAAATCAATGGGGAGGTGTGTTCAACCTAAAAGTTGCGTTTTTTAGAAATATTTTGTAAGCTTTTTTCAAATAAATTATATCATACAAATTTAAGTAAGTAAGCCTAAAGAAATTGCGAAATATCGAGCTTTCATTCCAGGCATAAAAACTGTGCAGTAAGTTAGGCTTAACATAACAATGTGCTCTTCTTTAGAAAAGGTCTATGTAGGGACGCTTGACCCCAGTCAATGTGAGGTAGGGTTGACCAGATGCTCAAGGCTCCATTAATTGAGTGGTTTTGGTAATATTTTTATTATGGACTGTGCATAATGAAAAGTTAATGGTTATATATATAAAATAATGCAAATTTATTCGGTAAAGCTACAGTAAAATGGTGTCACGGAAAAGAAAGTGTTTAAAACTGACTAAAGATAGATGTGAAAAATGCTAGAAATTGGGAAAGTTGATAGGAACTTTTTTCCATTTAAATATTACTTACAATAGGTAAATAGAAACACTGGGAAATACTAGAAAGGATGAAACCAACAGTCTTAACCCTTTCAGTGGCAGTGGTATGCTTATAAAACCACTTAATTTTAATTCCGAAACGTCAAAATGGCACTAGAATTTTTCTAAAATCTTTTCCATTTAATATGTATGTGAAATATAGACTATTTCTTATTTCCAAATAAATTTGTTCGTAAATTCCGATGTTAGCCATTTATTTCAACATTTTAATAGTGAAATTACTTTGCCCTTTAAAGGTTTAAATCATGTTAATGATAAGTTAAGTACTCATGTGGCTGCAAAAGAACATTGCATCGATCGAAAAACTTTAGGAAGGTATGTAGGCAAATTTCCCCAGGGTGACTACAGTGAGATGAAGCAAGCTATGTGACAACTAGTGTTGTCACATAGTTGATATTGTCATGTCGAGTATCAAGAAAATAGGACGAGGAGACAAAAAAAATTGGGACTGTGGCTCCTAAATCCGGACATAATGACATGAAACACTGTGAAAACGGAAACTTTCTCTAACAGAATACTGCATTAAATGTTAAAATTTCATTTTCACTGCTATACAATTATACCTGCTCAGACAAAATCCTGTTTAGAACAAAATTTTTATCCTCTGACTTGCGATGGCGTCTCAACAGGTTTGTTTAATCATAATATTTTTAAAAAATATTTTTTTTAGAATAATTATAGCATGTAGTGTAAAGTTATTTTACATTTTTTAAACTGATTTTATTTTTCTTCACAAATATTGCAATATAAAACAAAGTGGGTCAAGCCTCCCATATAGTGGGTCAACCCTCCCATACGTGGGGAGCCTTGACCCATTATTTTTTCATGATTAAAATCAATTATTTTTCAAATTTCTTATATGCTACACTTATATCGTACTTTTCTTTTGATAACTGATTGTATAACGAATAAAATGATATATAAAACTTTATTCTAAGTTCAATATTTAAAAAATAAAAAATAATTTTGTAAAAAGTGGGTCAACCCTCCCTAGTCTCCCCTATATATGATTTAAACCAAACATAATATTATTCAAAAAGATACGACTAAATTGTTTTCAAAGATTTTTACCCCATTCTAAAATGCAATACTCATAAAAAGTCATTTTTTAAATAAAAAAAATAAGTAATAAAACTCTCCTAAGTTAGTTTGATACCTAAATATAAAAATTATTAATTTTGAGCCGTACTTGTCAATCCGCTTAAGCTAACATTTTAGATAGTAGTAGTTACTCTAATAGAAAATCAATATAAAGTCAATATCACATCAATATTTTCATTCATTGCAAATATTTACTGTGTAATAAATTAGTTATGTTGCTTTTATTTTTGAAATATTCCTAATCGCATGACATCTTTGGATAGGCATTGGATTTATGCTGGAAATATTTGCAATTAAAAGTAAATATTGAGTTTATGTTTGAAATGTTAGCATTAAATACCAATAATGCAGCAAAATATATTTTAGTGGCTTTACGTTGTCTAAATATTTCTTGTCAATATTGCACCATCAATGGCAAACGGAAACATCTCAATCTTGGGGCAATTTATTATGGCAATTTTTAGCCAAGGTAGGGCCAATATTCACCCAATTTTGTGCTATTAATAGGGTATTTGGCTATATATTATTATAATAAATTTCGAATAAACACTGTATATTATATATATATATATATATAAGTGGATTTGCATTTATTTTTCCTTTCATTATACTCCTTTAAAACACTAAAATGTCCGCTTTTATTTGCCCATTTCCCCCCAAAAGAATTACCTTATGAAAATTCACCATTGTGAAGTAAGACCAGTAGGGTAGTGGTCAGTGCATCTGGCTAACCCTCAACTGATTCAGAATTCATCTCCGGATTGGACAAGTGTCACTGAACCTTTTATCCCGTCAGGGTCGATAAAATGAGTACCAAGCTTGACTGGGAACTAAACACTAAGTGTCCCGCGTTAGGCTGACCACTTTACCTGTACATATGCTGTATAGCATCTCAGTACCCAGGGTCGAGAATCCAGGATTAGACACTGTAGGCCCTATGATCCTTACTGGATCGGAACGATACAGGTTTAATTTTTTAGTTTAAAATAAAATGTACCTTAAGCCATTCAATCTAAGATGCACTTTCTTTAGCACACAGGGGTGTTTCGGCAACTCTGCTGCAAGCACTTTTTCGCAACAGAAATGGATTTTTTATATATGCCCTTTCCCCCCAAAATACAAAAAAATACGTACTCAGCTTAAAAATTTCTAATATTCGCCAGTGAAAAAATATTCATATGACAAAAAAAAAAAAAAAAAAAATCACTTCGAAACACGGGGGTGTTCCGACAATTTGCTGCCCGTACTTTTTACGTTTTTTTTTAATGAAAATTTTTAACGTGTAGTTTCTTTTAACCCTTTCGCGATAAGCGTCATATTCTTCTTTTGTTTTGTGAGCACAACTATTTTCGAATAGAAATTTCCGCCTTAGTTAATCTCTGGAATACTGTGATTACGTAAAGCTAAAATTACTGTTAAAAATGCGCTCAAATTGAAAGATTTTATACACCCTATACGGCACATATATGTGGCTTGCCGCTTGTCGAAAAGGCGTTAAGTGATATAAAATATAGAAAAAGCAGGAAGAAGAGATCGTACAAATGAAAAAAGTTTAAAAGTAGGAGGAAACACACTCCAGACACCTAGCATGTATATTTGTAGCAAAAATGATCTTCTGTTTGATGAAAAATGCATGTGACAGCGGTAATAAATTTATCCAAATATTCTAAAATTTTCCATGAAAAAACTCCTTACTAAAGTCTTTTCTCAGAATTTCCCCTCGATTCAATAGCGTTTCTTCTTTAAAATTTTTAGAGAGATGAAAAGTAATAGTCAAAGAAAAGAGAGGAAAAATCTATAATTTAAAAATATACCTCCAATTCTAAAGCATATGATTGCACTTAAAGATTAAAAAAATAAAAAGATGTCATTTCTTAAAAATACCAATCTATAAATCACGGTCTAGAAAGACGATACGGTAATTCTGATTTTGACATTCGAATAAAAATGAATAACTTTCAGTAATAAATTTCAGGAACATAATTTTTTCAAAACTGCCATAAATCTTCGCACTGCGCTGTGCTTAAAAAGAGCTAGGAATATATTCTTACGGCGAAGCACGTTAAATCAATACTTTCCTAAGATGAAAACAGTTTTTCTACAAAAATACGTAAGCATTTCGTTACTGACAGAATAAGATGTGTTAAAAAATTGTTTGTTACACTTTACAGTCCAATTGAGAAAATGTAAAAATGGAACATACAATAAAAGGAATTTTAGGTTAAATTCAAATGGATTTCATTTTTTGGCACGTTTGTTGTTTAATGATAATTAATTTCCAGTTTAAGAAACATTTATGTGTTTTATTTAGTACGCTAAAAAGATATGTGTTTCCTTTTTTTATGTGACGCTTTATTTTATTTATTTATTTATTTATTTATTTATTTTGTGGCAAAGAAAATTTACTAGCAAAAAGATTATACCTGTTGTTCTATGTGAAATTTTTTCATAAACTATAAATGCGATTTACAGACACATATAGATAGATTTCATTTTAAATGGAGTTTTTCTTTTGCATGTTTTCTGTTAAAATTGATAATAATTAATTTCCAGTTTAAGAAAGTTCCAATTTACGTTTCGACTTCATCAATTTTAATCACGACGAAAAATTTAACTTTTTTTTTTCTATTTTTTATTTTATTTTTGTCGGCCAAAAAAATATACGTTCCCTTTTCGTGCAACGTTTATTTATTATTATTATTATTATTATTATTATTACTAATATTATTATTATTATTATTAGTAGTAGTAGTAGTAGTGGTAGTAGTAGTTGTAATACTGGAAAGGAAATTTGCACATAAAAAGGTTTAACTCACTATTTTACTTAAACCTTTCTTATAACTATGGAATGTGATTACATGTGACCCACACAGATAAATTTATAAATGAATTTTTTTTTCTTTAGTGGGCCAAAAAGTTATATGTTTCTTTTTGATGTGACGTTTAATTTTTCGTAAAAAATTGCAAGAAAATATATTATACGTTTTATTGAATGTAAAAATTTCTCATAAACTAGAAATGTGATTTGAATATACACGCACAGTCGTGGAAAAAAAAAAAAAGTAAACACCCCCTACTAACTTCTCAACAAATTATTGTAGAAGAAAGTTACTGGTACCGAATGATTGGAAATAAAGTCTATTTTTAAATGATGTATATAAAATTTGTTTAAGGGGGCATCTACATATTAAAACGAACCATAACTTTGTTTTTTTCAATAACAGTACACAATTCTGACAGCATAAATGAATTCTACACCTTTCAATTAGCCTATAACCAAATTTTTATGCAATTCGTGCCATAAGTTTCCGAGAAATTAATTATTTTAAAACAAGCGTATTTTAAGGGCCGTATCCAAATTGAAGTTCTGAACTCCATTGTTAACCGAGAGAGCCGCCTTCTTGATCAAGGCACGTTTAAGCGTCAATGAAACCTGTTTGATTACAGGATAGCAGAATAAATTTAAAAAATTTACTCTCTTCTATCATAGACGGCCCCTTAAACCATCATTTTGCCGTTTTTTAAGCATCATTTGAAAACTACTTGGAAGAAAAACGTGAAATTTTGGATTTCCATAAAGCACGACTTAATAAATTTAAATCCATCAAAAAAATTGTATGTTGCAATTCATATTTTTTTCGAATATTAATTTCATAATTCATAATTCATATCATAAAAGTATAAAAATTGCAAATTCAATGTATTTATGTTTGGGTATATTAGTATTATTGCTACACAAAAAATTAGCTCATTAGGAGCATAATTTCAGGAGATGTAAATAAAAATATGAAAATGTAATTTAACATTAGAAGTACTAAATTTTGAATATCTATAATTCAAAAACTTGTCATTCGAATAACTTTAAATTTGGTTTCTAGGCATAGTTTGAACCGAAGATTTGAAATATCTCGTTAAATTTGGGTACTGTCATTGAAAAAATGAAGTTTGGATTCGTTTTAATATGTATATGGCCCCCTAAGCAAATTTTATACACACCATTTAAAAGTAGACTTTATTTCCAATCGTCCGGTACTAGTAACTTTCGTCTACGATAATTTGTTGAGGAGTTAGTAGGGGGTGTTTACTTTTTTTTTTTCCAGGACTGTACATAAGTTGAATTGTAAATAAGATTATGTTCCGACGTTTTCTGTTTAAAGTTTGGAAATTAATTTCCAAGTTTAAGAAAGATCAATTTTACAAAAACAATTTAAGTCACTAGGAAATGTCTGAGTTTTCATTTATTAACCATTTGGGAAAATGGTTATTGTCCTCTGTCAGGGTAGGAAATCAAAAACATATCTGAAGCGTTTTATAGGTTGAATCCTCATTTTATTCGTTTTCTGATTGGTCTATACAGTAATCTGTATTTTCCCTTTACTTTCAACAGAGATGGATACTTCTGTTGTCACTATGACAAAAAAGTAAAAAAAAACTAAAAAAAAAAAATATAATAACTCAGAAACAAATTGAGATACAGCTTTCAAACATATGGCATTTAAAAGTAAATTTTTTTTTCCCTATACGACGGTGTAAAAAGTAATATTGTGGGATGTTTAGAAGTTTAAGAAAGAAATTTCATTTAAAATTGGTCCAGGAATATTAATGTTTAATCCATGGCGTACGTAATGAATGACCAGCTCCGTAGAAGTTTAAAAATTTACAGTACCGAAAAAGGTAATCCATGGCGTACGTAATGTATGATCAACTCCGTGCGATTTTTTATGTCTTAAATTTTAGTCTTTGAAAAAATAATTTTCCAAATGGTCGTTGTAATTTGTTAAATTGCATTGTGTTTGTAGGCTAAAATTTGTAAGTTATGTTTTAAAAGAAACATTTATTTTATTTTGCTGTATTGAATTTTTTGGGGAATGAAAATTTACTGTCAAATGAATTTGATTTCTGGAAACATTTCTCAAAAATATGAAATGTGATTTCGACACTTACATATGTACCGTAATTTCCTGCGTAGTTAAGTCTTTGTCATACCGGAAATTTTATTTAAAAAACGTAGTCAAATAAATGCTAAGCAAAAAAGTAAGTCACATTTTATTTAAAACAAATTCTGGTAGGAAATCGAATTATCTGAGCTGCGGCGTATACGCGGGAAATTACGGATGATAAAATTTTAAATGGATTTTTTCTATGTTTACAGTTTAAATTGGTATTATTTTCCAGTTCAAGAAACATTTAAATTTTTTTTTGGTAGGCTAAAAGTTAGGGTAGCCTGGGGTAATTTTCAGACAAAAACAAAACTTTTGCAATTACTCAGGAATCAATGGCTATTTCTTTTAACTTTTTCTTGGTAAAATCATCTCTAGCCTGGTGGTTACTTTGAAGCATTTTCGGATAATTAGCATTAATAATAAAAAATAAAATTAATAAAATCCTGTCTGAAAATTACCCCGTGGTTTGGGGTAATTTCCAGATACCTAAGGGGTAATTTTCAGACAGCTATTTGTTGAGCTTTTTAAGGATCAGATTTGAACATCGACTACGGTAATTAAGAGACACCATTGTAAAATGTTATGAAACAAAAAGGGATATTTATTAGACCATTCTGAATACAGAAAAAAGGCATAAAAACGCAATTGTAACTGTACACCTTAAATCCATTTATATTTTCGTTAATAAATGTAAGTTATATGGAACTTTTTCACACATAGCTACAGTAGCTATATCTGTTTTATATAAACTTATGTAAATCAGTAAAGAATGTCAGACTTTTTAAACAGTTCTGATGGTTGACTAAAAATCACCATCAAGTAAAATCATAAAACCGACACCAATTTCGTTTAAAAATAAATAAATAAATAAAATATATAAAAATAAACGGTCAAGTGCGCGTATTACTCGCGCACAGAGGGTTCCGTACAATAATATATGAATTAGTAA
This sequence comes from Maratus speciosus, assembly GCA_963932465.1. Lineage (NCBI taxonomy): Eukaryota > Metazoa > Arthropoda > Arachnida > Araneae > Salticidae > Maratus > Maratus speciosus. The sequence goes on along the minus strand of OZ010787.1, from coordinate 499,249,163 downwards.
GTGTATTATTAAAAAAATACCGTTGCTAAAAGAATACTAAGACTTTATAAAAACTATACAACGTAAGGTTGGGTATAGCTGTATAGTATACAGGGTGCAAAGGAAAGTCCCTTTAACCTGAAAATACTTGCAAACGGAGAGAGCTACAGCTATACAAGTGAGGTAGGGTACAGTAAAGTGACTACGCCCGATCTAATGCAAAGGACAGTAGAACCCCTAGTGGCGAAATTTGGAAGATAGCCATTGCAAATCGAAAACGAAAAGAGGTAGAGGAACTTTTCAAATTAGAAAGTTTTAGAGCATCAATTAATTAGTACGAAACGTCATTTGGTTCACACGGATAAGATAAATCGTCGCCTGCATACCCAAAAATGTCCGAAATCGATGAGCGACGATTCTACTTTGCCTATTCACATTCCGGAAATGTAGCAGTTCACAATTGCAGATTGTGACGTTGTACTGTACTGTAATGTCTGTAAAGATTTAATTTCCAATGCATTTAAAATTTTAGAATAGCCCTTTCAGGGCCAGAAGAATTCTGTACGAAAACTGATGAAATAATTGATTGACACCAGAATATTCAAACGAATTTCTCAGAAAACAAAAACCTGCTAATTTACACTTTCATTACAAAAGCAAAATTTTATTAAAATATTCTTGGTGCCATTTGCCAGTTTTGGAATTAAAATTAGGTGGCTAGACCACCTAGCCACCGCCCTTGGACGGGTTAAATGTATGTCGTCGTATTGAAGAGGCTTGCAATAGACGTTCCATGCTGGGAAATGTGCATGCAGAATTACTCTCACGAATGCAATGGCGAACTTTTCAAACATACTGAATATTAACTTTTTATCACTGTGAGACAGTTCGTCTTTTTTTGTGCGTGTGATGTTGTCAAAATGTATTGAGATAAGTGCGTATTTATAGCATTAATTGTGCGTATTTATTCATACTTCTGACAAATCCATTCAAACTTTTACACAAAATGGAGGGCATCAATTTCGGACATTTTTGGGTAAACAGGCGAAGACTTATCTTATCCATGTAAACCAAATGTCATATTCTATTAATTAATTGATGCTCTAAAACTTTCTAACTGGAAATTTTGCTCTATCTCTTTTCGTTTTCGATTTGCAGTGGCTATCTTCCAAATTTCGCCACTAGAAGTGGGCTGCTGTCGTTTCATTAAATCGGGCGTAGTCGCTTTACTATACCATTACCTCACTTACATAGCTGTAGCTCTCTCCGTTCACAAGTATTTTCAGATTAAAGGGATTTTTCTTTGCACCCTGTATACTAGAAAAGTATAAATGGATATACCATGAAAGTTCAAAGATATATGGAACCTGAATAATAGCAAATATAGCTATTCTGTATATTTGTTATTCCATATAGGTTTTTGGTTAACCTCTAAAGACATAGTAGGTGTATTGAGAGAGCCAGTCAATGGAAACTAGTCGCGAATCCCATAGTATTTGTGTGATTAATTCTCATTAAATTAGTCTGTTTTTAACAATTTGACGTATATTGCTTTTATACTGGTAGTGGACATTGCATTACATAAATATATCCTTAAAATTTGTTATCTAGACTTTAAAAGCCGATGGAGCATAGAGTACGCCGTCCCTGTCATTATGTATGTCCAAACCGTCCGTGTCTTTAAGGGTTAATATCTCGGCTAGTTACCGACGATTTGTTCGGACATTCATGATCAACCATGCTTCTATACCTCTGCTACGATAGGTACCACCAGCTCTGCTCAACACTTTTGCTGAAGCCCGTAAATCGAAATTAGAGTGTAACGGAAAAATGCGATTTTCTCAAAAACTATGTCACCTAGGATAATCGCGATAATTTTCCTGCAAGGTTTAAATTATTGTCTACTACCTGTAATTTTTTTCAAAATTTTAGTTTCAATAGATTCGGAATTAGATGGGGGGGGGGGACATATTTTTGCTCTAAATTTTCCACCATAAATTTGAAAATATTATACTTAAAATTAAGTGAAATATATTTTTGATTTCAGCGTTAAGAAAGCTTTCACACGATACCCCACACGATATACAAAGTAAAGATTTTTTTTTTCAAGTAACTTAATCAGCCCCTCTACATTTTTACTAAATATATTTATCAATATTTATTAATCTGTAAATATGTAGGTCAATAGTCTTTATTACTTCCCCCAATTTGAACTTTCCACGTTGCATAGTTTACGAGTAAAAGGGCTGTGACAAACAGACAGACAGGCAGACACAGAAGTGATCTTATAGTGATTCCGTTTTTACTTTTTAAGTACGAAACCCTAATAAAATAAATATTTTAGTAGCCTAACCTGCTTTTCGCACTACAATAAAATTTTTACACAGCACTAATTTTGACAGGCGTAACCATTTTAGATTTCTTTGACACTAAAGATATCACTGAAAATTTTTTTATCATTATTTTGCAATTCTTTCATATCTTCAATAGTTTTAACATGGAAAGGATCAATAGTCTTAGTCTCAATAGGTCCAAAAAACAAAAAGGACAATTTCAACTTGACCTTCTTTTGGCCACCAATAATGATCATCCCCAAGCCAGTTTAAAAATTTCATTTCAACTTTCAACAGATTTTTCTCATAGTCATCTTTGTGGAACAACTTCGGTATCTATCCCAGATAGAATTTTTTGTCATATATACAGCACATATTATATTATATATTTGATTCTGAAATGGCATCTCTCACTTTCTTCATAAATCTCTACCTTTTATCGTAAATCTCCCATTTCCCACCGAGTATTTTCATTTTAATTTACGGATGGCCTTTTGAAGCTATATTTTAATGTACAACTCATTTTAAACCTATCATAAACACTTAATTTACCATGTAGGATCAATCAAAACACATTTTGTAACACATATTAGTGTCTGAAAATTACCCCGAAGGCTGTCTGATAATTACCTCGGTGTTTCTTAAAAGCTACACTTTTTTAAAAATTCAATTTTTTCCCAGATAGATATCCAAATAACGTTATTTCGCTGCTTCCAAAAAGATAACATACCTTAGTATCGCATTTGTGCTAGAGCTGCCACACCCGAGAAATTGAAATTTGAAATCAGTGAAGCAAAAAGTTAATCAGGAATTTTTTTTATAGCATTTAGGAAACCAATTTTCTACAAGACAGAGTAAGCTACTAATTACTAAGAAAATACTAATTTAAATAGCAAAATAGCTGATATAACTAAAACGAAAACTGTTTTGGCCAGATTCCGATTACTGTGCGAGTATTATTGCTGTCTGTTAATTACCCCGCATTCCTCTGTCTGAAAATTACCCCCAGTCTACCCTATATGTTTCCTTTTTTATCTGAAGTTTGATTTTTTGTGGCACAGAAAAATTTACAAGCAACTAGATTATAACTGTTTTTCTATATAAAAAAATTCTCATAAACTAGAAATGCGATTTGCATACGCACATACATAGATTGAATTGTAATTTTTGTTTTTTAATTGTCAATTAATATCTAGTTTACGAAACATTCTTTTTTGCTTCTGTGAGCTGAAATATACGCATTTCCTTTTTCGTGTAACTTTTATTATATCTTTTTATTTGAAAAAAAATATAGACAGAAAGATTACATTACTCGTTGTTTTATGTAAACATTTCTCATAAACGTGAAATGTGAATTGTATACATACACACATAGGTAAAATTTTAAATGGATTTTTTTTTTCGAGTTCGCTATTTCAATTTTTAATTATTTTTCAGTTTAAGAAACATTGATGCTCCAAAAGCTATTTTAATCAGGAGAAAATGAAAGATAATTTACACCGCCCCCCTCCCTCAAAGATAAAGTAAAATTAAATTAAATTAAAAACTGTTCGTCTATGTAAAAATTAATTTGAAAAAGGTAATTTGTGAACTCACATACATAAATTAAATGTTTAAAGTTTTTTAGTGCGTTTGTTGTTTAAACTATATGTAATTTCCGGATTAAGATGGTATTGTTAATTAAAAATCTTGCTTAATAACGAGGAAGTTTCTTATACAAATAATTTGTTATGTAAGACAAAGCATCACACAGTTTCAACTCTTCATTCTGTTTTGCTGTTTAAGCTAGAAAAGGAGATTGCATTTTGAAGTTTTGAAATCCGTTTGAGTATTCGTATGCTTTGAGACAATCCAGAGAAATATATCTGGTAAAACTAAATAATTTTTAAAACTACTATATTCAAAATTTAAGGGCTAATTATAAAAATGTCACTTTATTTACATTCATAAGAGTTGGTGAATTATTGAATTAAAAAATTTTGAGTAATCTTTCTCATTAACCCTACACACATATACGCATATATATATATATATATACAGAGGCCGCAGAAGCCAAGGGGTATAAAGAAAAAATTTGAAAAAAAATCCGAGGTAACCGCACAGGCTATCTGGAAATAATGCTATTTATTTGGAGGTAAAGAGATACAAGTGATTTTCTAATAATGTGTTGCGTTCTAGAGGTAAACTACTTAAGCTCTGTAAACTGCTTAACTACTTAACCTCTTTAACCCCTATTTAAATTTTAAAAATATTGCACTCCACTTTTCTTTCACAGTTATTGAAATAAGAGTTCAAAGACAGATATGAAATAAGCAACAGTTTCATAATATAATTCGGACAATTAATATTGTTGGTCAACTTTAAACTCAATTTACTCCAAATCTAAATTTTTTCACATATATCCCTTGGATTTTGGGTTCCTCATATATATATATATATATATATATATATATATATATATATATATATACCGCTTTCCATCTATTTTTAGATTTTTTTCCTTCCTCTTTTTTAGGTAGATTTCGTATGAAATACTACCTATTGGCGTCGTTCCTATGTTGGAATTTCTGAAAGATTTTTGCAGATCTACACCGATCATGACCCCTAGAGCCCAAAACCACCCCCAGTAAAAAACTTTATCTCTCTATCTATCTATCTATCTACCTATGTATCTATCAATATATATCACTTTCTTCTGAACACGATAACTTCCACAATTCTGCACCAATCTTTTCCAAACTGATACATAAAATCAAGGGGCATACAATCTCGGTCAAGTTCGTTAATGGGCAAAATCGGACCAAGGGGATGGAAATATGGAGGGGTTTTGTGAAAACCGAAAAACCCCCATAAATTCTTAAATTTTGTACATATCGAATCAGTTTAAAGTTTTTATTACTTCTAAAAATAGGGTCAAAAATTTGGAAGCAGGACGTTTCGGTCCCGACACTTCGGTCCCGCCATTTCGGTCCCGCCGTTTCGGTCCCGAGACAATTCGGTCCCAAGACATTTCGGTCCCGAGACATTTCGGTCCCAAGACATTTCGGTCCCGAGACAATTCGGTCCCAAGACATTTCGGTCCCGAGACAATTCGGTCCCAAGACATTTCGGTCCCGAGACAATTCGGTCCCAAGACATTTCGGTCCCGAGACAATTCGGTCCCGAGACATTTCGGTCCCGAGACAATTCGGTCCCAAGACATTTCGGTCCCGAGACATTTCGGTCCCGAGACAATTCGGTCCCAAGACATTTCGGTCCCGAGACAATTCAGTCCCAAGACATTTCGGTCCCGAGATATTTCGGTCCCTTCTCCAGCAAGCTGAAATTTTGTGCACTTGAAATAGGTGACAATTTTATAGGGGACATTGTAGGGTTTTTTAAATAAAGGCCTCAAAATTTTAGTAAACACACACAAATTTCGTATGGTAATCATTTTAAAAAACAAGGGGGAGGGGGGAGGATTGACATTTTCTATATTTTAGTGTATCATAAGTATAAAAGTCTGATAAATTAAGACATTTATAACTCGATTTATAATTATCGCAAAACACTCATATTTTGTATGGTAAACGTAATCTTTATAAAAGGAGGGACATTATCAATTTTTTTAACTGAACTCCCTAAATTTTAGTATAACTCAAATATAAGGACTCGAAAACGCAAACACTTATAACATAGATCAAAATTGTCGCAGCCCACACAAATTTCCTATGATAATCATAATCGTTTTATAAGGCAGGGGGGGGGGGGGCTCTGTTGACTTTTTATATATTTTAGTGTATCTTAAGTATAAGGTCCTGAGAAATTAAAACATTTATAACTCTCTCTGTAATTATCGTAATCACACTCATATTTTGTACGGTAAACGTAATCTTTAAAAAAGGAGGTACATTATAAGATTTTTTAACTGAACCCTTGAAATTTTAGTATAACCGAATACAAGGGCCCGAAAACCGCAAACACTTATAACTCGCAATCAAATTGTAGCACCCCATGCAAATTTTATATGGTAGAAGTAATCGTTTTCAGGAGTAGAGGAAGGGAGAGTTCTGTGGATTCTTTATAGAAGCTCCTCATATTTTAGTCTATCATAAATATAAAGTCCAGACAATTTAAAAATATTTATAAGTCGAGCTTTAATTTTCATATGCAAATGCCCATGCCAAAATGCACATATTCAATTGTATATAATTTGCACACTATGTGATTAATAATGAAAAAATCTGCAAATATTTTTACAAATCTTTATTTTATCCTATTATTTAACGGCGTATCAATTTTAAATGTATTGCATTTTACATATTTCTTAAAAAGGGGGTTCTTAACATGGAATTATGGTAAAGACACGTTATTTTTTAAATTCTGCACCGGAACAGACTAGAACTTTCTATTTTATTTTAATAATTATTTTAATTTACTATTTTTTGAAAAACTATTTAAAAGTTTGCATTAATCTTTTTACATGTAACAATAATATTACCGCTATTTCTACCGGTGTCGAATGACAAGTTTAAAAATATTTTTAATTTTGAACCACTTCACCGTTTGCCCCGAGATAACTCGGGGATAAAAGCACTTTTTCCCCATACCTGTCGACGGTGAAGTGGTTTGCAACAATTAAAAATCCTTTTTAATATAGTTAAGACTTTTATATGCTTATTACATTAAAAAACTACGAGCACAATAAACATAAATCTAAATTTTAAAATTTCTATTGTCATAAAATGTTCTTTTCGTATTTAAAATTAATTCTGTATTTCAAATATTTCTTTGTTATTTGTTTGACTTATATACTTAGAATTAAAGCAGCCTACATGTTTTAATATGACAAATAAAAAATAAAAATGAAAATACAAAAAAATAACATAAAATCTCAAAATAGTAATGTATAGTGAATCACTTTTACGTAAAATTTCATTTTAAATTAAGAAATTTTATAAATATATCACAATGAAGAAATTTGGAAATTTAGAAAACATGTTTGGCTTTTCTTGATATCTACATGTTATTCATTCAAAAGAATATTATACATGTATATATATATGTCAAGTGTAGATGTCCTGGCTTCCCCCATTTGATTATGCTAAATAAAGATCCAGATAGAAGAATTATTCTACTCGCGCTCTCTTTGTTCTAGTCAGCCGGCGCTTTTTTGTGGCCACACGGCATTTTTTATCTTTAATGGCTTAAAAAACCGGGACGACATGCAGTGGCGTAGCCAGGATTTCGTTTCGGGGGGGATGGGGGAGGGTCCAGAATTTTCCCTTCATGTTATATATATAGTAAAACCTGTCAAGATAAAATTGTAAATATTGGTGAAAAATTCCGTTTTACACAGATTTCCGTGTTATTTGGTGTATTTTTATAGTATTCTTTTCCGTAGCACTATGGAAAATTTATGTTTAAGACAGAACTCCGTTATAGGCAGGTTCCATTTTTAAAAGTTCTGTGTATTTATATAAATATACTTATTTATATCATATGAATAGAATAAAACTTGTCAAAATAGTAATTGTCTATAACAGAATCATGTCTTTAACGTAAGCGTTACATGGTCTTAATATGAATTGCGATACAATTAAATTTGCTGAAAACCTGTCTGAAAAGGGGATTTTCACCCTTCTTTAGTGAAGCATAGTGAAACCTGTGAAAGCGGAATCTTTTTATAACGGAATCCTGTCTCAAACGGAAGAGTTTCAGAATCCCTGCGAAACGAACAATAGATCTTATTGAGGTAGTGTATCTTAGAAGTATAATTAATTACACTTCTTTACATGGAAGCCTGTCTAAAATGGAGCTTTTTACCAGTCCTTGGAATCTTGTCTTGACTGTGTATGTATGATAGAAGTATTTCGAGTAACTTTAAGAATTTAGGTATATCCTTATTTAATTTCTTAATTAAAAAAAAAAAAGCATGGATAAAAAATATAAGGCCAATCTCTATAACTGCAACTAATAATACATTCAAGTTACATTAATATTTACCAGTGAAAAAGATTCACTTATGATGTAAAAAGCTGAGCGCATACTGAAGAGTTAAATTTAATTAACCCATTCGCTGTCATTCACGAGTATACTCGTGGCTTTAATTTATTGATTACTTTGTCACCACTATTTTAGAATTAAAAAAAATGCCTCATTTATTGGCAGAAATTTCGCTGTATTAGTAAAGCGAAATTTATCTTTCTGAATTTGTGCTGGCAAACGACCTTCAACAAAAAATTTGAAAATTCTTAGTTTTGGCAGCGAATGGGTTAAATCAAGTTTCATATTACATATCATTTGACTACAATAAAGTTAGGGCCAAGTGGTTAAGTGTGAAACAGCAATTTTCATGTTTAATTTCTTGCCATTGAATTAAGAATTTGTGCTGTAATAGATATTGGATAATGATTTCACATAAGTGTCAATCGCATGAGCCGTTCATGCGATCCGCCATGGAAATTTTTGAGGTAACCCAGATAGCATGAACATTAGCAGAAAGTTTGATTTTTTCTGATATTATCTTGCCGTGACAAATTTGAATTGAGAAATTCGCAGCAAATCTCCCGCAAGGTATACCATCACCCACTTGCATGAGTAGTTTGTTGTGAAACTGATGGCAAGACTGTCTTTAATTCACGAAAGTGACGAAAGCAAAAAATCCCTCTGTTGAGAGACTCAACAACAATGAGAATCAGCATATACGCAGAAATTTTATTCGGTAGGCACCGTTTTTTCTAAACGCTATACTTATTAAATACCAAAAAATGCTCGAAATGAAAAGTACAAATATTACCTAAAGTTGTTTATGGTGATAAAACCTATGCATGCGCCTTCTGACGGCGCTTTCGCATCAATAGACCTGATCAGGTCTATTGACCCCTTCGAAGGGGTTAAACTTATAGTGTGATATGGAAAGATTACTACTTTGCAGTAAGTTTGCAGTATTTTTGATTACTTGTTTGCCGTTAGTTTGCAATAAATTTGATACAGCATGAATTTAACTTGCACGACAAGTTGAAAACACTCATAGTTATATTGTTAAGTAAAAAAAAATTCAAAAATTAAATTGTTTTTATTAAACGTATTTATCAATTCAAAATTATTTTAATTATTAATTGTTTAGATAACTAATTTATCAATTGCTTGTTTAAAAACTATTACATGAACTATATAATAGTTTTCATAGGGTAAATGCAAATATATATTTTTTTAATTTTCGGTTATTATAACGTTATTAACTTCATTAGGATGTATAAAAGTGATAAGGGTTCTGAAGATAAACATGTTGTTTATTCATTTATTAGTTAGCTTATAATATTATTTTTGCTCTTTAATTATAATTAATTAATAATTTCTTACTTTTTGCGAATTGTAAATTATAACTGTACTTAAAAAATTAAAATCTGCATAATATCACCTAATACTGTTAAAAGGTATTTTTACGTATTTGTACAATGTTGCATTATTATTATTATTATTATTATTATTATTATGTTTAATTAATTAATTAATTATTACTTAGACTTTATGTTTTTCACTGTTTTTTAAAAAAATTCCTATATTATTTTTTATTTAATGTATCCTTAATTTATTAAATTAATAACATTATTAATATACATTACATTTTTTTACTTTAAAATAAACTCAATGCACAATACATTTTATATTCAATTTATCATATAGTGTTTATAAACTGAAATTTTTCTTTTACATGTTTATTTATTTTATATTTAAAGTCACCGAAATTTAAAACTATTAATATAATTAATAATAAAACTAAAATAAAAAATTATTAATTTTTTTCTGGGAAAGTGGGAGGAAAAGGGTAATATTAAAAATCAATAAATAAACGACAAATACAAACAAGTTGGAAATTGCTCGTCAAACGTGGCGAATGAGGTGCGTTCGTACTATAACTAGTTTTATAATTATTTTTTGCACCCCATATTGTACTGAATATATATATTTTTTTTTGCACTTCATGAGTGCATTGCCTGTGACATCATTAAAATGCACTTGCAATATTTTTTTCCCATTCCCCGTAATGTAACGCAAAACTTTTGACTGTCTCTGTAATTAAACTATACACCGATTTTCATAAAATTTCAAATGGCTCGACATAATTTTGTAACAATTATATATTTAAAATTTCAGACCACTCCGAAGGCTGTAACATCATTAAAATGCACTTGCAATAATTTTTCCCATTGGCCGCAATGTAAAGAAAAACTTTTGACAGTCCCTGTAATTAAACTATGCATCCGATATCCATAAAATTTGAAATGGCTCGACAAAATTATGCAACAATCATATATTTAAAATTTCAGACCATTCGGTTGGGTTGTTTTGGCTCTGTTATATGCGGACAGACAGACGGGCAGACGGACGGACTGAACGACGACTATAGGTGCTACGTATTTATATAATTACGAACGCACCTAAAAACCTTAGTTTTGTCAGTTAAAAATTGAAAATAAAATTAATTAAAATAATACTTACACTATTACATAAAATAAAAAATAATCATCTTATTACAAAGAAATAGGCCCAGTTTCAATAAAATTAGTTCACAAAAATCGTCTGCAATGGGTAAGAAGACTGTTAAAAATGCAACCAATAATTATTTTAAAAAAAATAAAGCGGTGGGTGGAGTTTTCTGACCACAAAATATTTTCCTGGCACACCTAATTACCAAATCACTATTGTTTTCCCAATGTTTATAATGGTAAAGTAACTTATGAAAACAAAATTATAACTTTGTATTATAAAAGTAATAATAAAAATTAAATATCTTTGCTGCAATAAATATATCTCATTTCTGAATTATTAAAGGAGAGGATGTAGAAGAATGATTTGAGGAAATATTTACCTACAATAGCTTATAAGTGTCCAAATGAATTATTGAAGACATTTATTATTAATCTAATTGTAAGAAGGAGAAAAAATAAGAACAGTTTTTTAAATTATTTAATTAATGATGATAATTTAAAGGTTCTAAAAAACGTATGAAAACAACCAAAAAATCATCTATGGCAGTTTATAGTATATATAAAATACCTAATATTAATAACAAATAATAAAGCTTAAAAAATCCATTTTGTTAAATAATAATAATAATAAAGAGACTATGTCCCCTGTAAAATTATATCACATTGTTCAATCAAACAAATTTTCAGCTTGCTGTGATTTCATTATCACGAGTTATAAAAGTTTAAATTTATCGGACTGTTATATTCAGCTTTTTTTTAATTTGGGGGTTGGGGGGTGTTAAAAAAATTTAAAAAGGTCCCAAATAATGTTTATTTTACAGCGTTTGGCGGCCCACGACAAATGGAATACGAGTTATAAGGTGGTGGGCACCGAAATGACAAGGGACCGAAATGGTTAAGAACCGAAATGGCCAGGGACCGAAATGGCTGGGGACCGAAATGTCTCGGGACCGAAATGGCCAGGGACCGAAATGTCTCGGGACCGAAATGGCCAAGGACCGAAATGTCTCCGGACCGAAATGGCCAGGGACCGAAATGTCTCGGGACCGAAATGGCCAGGGACCGAAATGTCTCAGGACCGAAATGGCTAGGGACCGAAATGTCTCGGGACCGAAATGGGCAGGGACCGAAATGTCTCGGGACCGAAACGGCGGGACCGAAATGGCGGGACCGAAGTGTCGGGACCGAAATGTCGTGTACCCCAAAAATTTATGTATCACAGATTTTTGATAAAGTTAAAAATGGGCTCAAGTGGCGCAAAAATAGGGTTTTTTGGAGAAAAAAAATTCATAACTTCGTCAATTCTCAAGATATCAAATCCAATTAATTTTATCTTGAATCTCCTTAACATTATCTACAACTTTTATATTCACAATTTTTTGATAGGACCAATCCGTACCGCAAAAAAAAATTAAAAACGAAAACAAAAAGGGCGTTTGAAGAAGAAAAAAATCCATAACTCCGTCAATTCAAAAGATATAAAATCCCCATGAATTTATTATATATCTTCTTAATATTGTCTACAACATCTATACAGACAAGTTTTGGATAGGACCAATTCTTACAGCAAGAACAAATTAAAAATACATAGCGGTTGAAGAAAAAAATCATCTTAGTAAGGTTGTATTCAAATCCAAACTGCTTATTTTCTGACTCATTTTACAATTCATTTTTACTCTCAAAGGTTTCCAATTGGTACCTTGTCTTACTCAGAAACTATATAATGTACCGTAATGGTCAATTTTTTGATAGAGGCAGAATATATTTTAAAACATGCTGCCAAAGTGGGCCTTTTGAACCGAATTTCCCGAAGCGGATTGTGTTGGAAAAAGCATCGTATTAAAGGAGTATTCAAATCCAAACTGCTTATTTTCTGACTCAATTTTTAATTCATTTTTGCTCTCAAACGCATCCAATTGGTAGATTCGCTTATTCAGAAACTATATAATGTACCGTAATGATCGATTTTTTGTCAGAGGCAGAATATAGTTCAAAAAATGATGTCAAACTGGGCATTTTGAATGGAATTTCCCGAAGCGATTGTGTTAGAAACGAAAAATATTGTCTTACTGAGAAAATAATTGTTTATATATAAAGTTTTAATTAATTGAACGAAAATTAAAAACACAGGTCGCTTATAAATCTCTTCAAAAATCACGTCAACAAGTTTCATGTTTTTCCTATTAAAAATGAATCTGGAGTTATGATAGAAAATTTCGATTTGTTGAGCATGGAAAAGTATTTTTTTTTAATACCGCCCTAACATGATTCTGATATACCAGTTATTATATAAAAATGAAATAAAAACTCGTCAAAAGCGGCCAGATAAAATTGTTAAAGTGGGTTTATCTCTAATCATGATTTGGTTTTTGTTTGTGAAATTAGTATACTTAACTTCGAAATCTACCTCCGCCTGTAGGCCGGGCCGGAAGGTTTTTTTTTTTTATTAATCACTGCATTTAACAATTGGATTGATCTTATATTCAAAGTTCTAATATTTTTTTTAATTTCTGTAGTGTCAATTTTAACTTATTATTTAATAATAATTTTATTTGCAAAGAGTTTCCTTATATATATATATTACATATCATAATTTTGTAATAGAACATAAAAAAAAGGAAATTTATATCCAATAAAAAATCACGACTTGAGCCTAACGAAGTAATCTTTTATTTAACAACAGAACAACTTAAAATGATAAATTGCAAAGTGATAAAAAAAAAGTAAAACCATTCATCATCGAGAAATGGAATAAAAATATTTTTGAGGCACCTCATCAGTGAAACAGCCTGTAAATATATATATACACACACACACACACACACACATATATATATATATATATATATATATATATATATATACATGCATTTAACGAAAAAAATATTTTTCTTGAAGCAGTAATTATTATACAAAATAATATTAACAATTTTTAGGGTTCCGTACTTAAAAAGTAAAAACTAAACCATTATAAGATCACTCCTGCGTCTGTCTGTCACAGCCATTTTACTAGTAAACTATGGAAATGTTGAAATTGGAGCAAGTAATAAAGGCTATTAACCCACATATTTGCAGATTATTAAACATTCACAAATATATTTAGGAAAAATGTTGAGGGGCTAATTAAGTTACATAAGAATAAAAAGCTTTTCTTTGTATATCGTGTGGGTATAGTGTGAAAACTTTTGCAACGCTGAACTCAAAAATACATTTCTTTTAAATTCAGGTATTGTATTTTCAGAGATACACTGTAAAAGAAAAACGGACTAAAATACGGAAATACGTCTGGAAATCTCGACGCCAGTACTATTTGCGTATTTTAACGGAAATTTTTCCCGGTACGTTACAGAGAATTTTCCGTTTTTTTGCAATTTAACGAAACTTTTTCTGTTATTTACCGGGAAAAAATTCCGTTAAAATACGGAAATAGTACTGGCGTCTAGATTGCCAGTAGTATTTCCGTATTTTAGTCCGTTTTTTTTTTTTTTTCAGTGTATCGTCTAAAATGTAGTGCGGAAATATGCCACCCCCCCCCCCCCCGTCTATTTCCGAATCTACTGAAACTAAAATTATGAAAAAATTAGAGGTAGTAGACGTTAATTTAAACCTTGTAAGAAATCTATAGCGAGTATAAAAGCAATAAACTTCAAATTATTAAAAACAGACTAATTTAATTAGAATTAATCACATAAATACTATGGGATTCGCGACTAGTTTGCACTGGGTGGATCTTTCAATACGCCTCCCGTGTCTTTAAAAGTTAATTAAAAACCTATCTGGAAAAACGCGGCACGGACTAAGGCGGCGTTGCAATTTTGCGACCTCCTTTCGAAGCGCTCTTATCACAATGCCAAGTTTAAACTTTGAACAAGGGTTTTGTTTTAGATACACAGTAAAAAGAAAAGATTATTATAAAGCTGTATTTAGTTTTATGAAATGCCAAATGAAGTTTAAATATGCACAACTTTTATTGTCAGTACCGAATTAATTTCATCATAAACAGATTAGAATAAGATTAAAAAAAAAGAGTTATACAGAATAGCAATACTTGATATTATTTAGACATCATATCTCTTTGAACTTTAATGGTACAACATCCATTCATACTTTTCTAGAAGGGGAGACCAGGGAGGGTAGACCCACTTTTTACAAAATGATTTTTTAATTTTTAAATATTGAACGTAGAATAGAGTTTTATGTATCATTTTATTTGTTATACAATCAGTTATCAAAATAAAATTGCTACATAGGTGTAACATATAAGAAATTTGAAAAATGATTGATTTTAATCATGAAAAAACAATGGGTCAACGCTCCCCACCTATAGGAGCGTTGACCCATTATATGGGAGGATTGACCCACTTTGTTTTATATTGCAATATTTGTGAAGAGAAATAAAATCAGTTTTAAAAAAGCAAAATAACTTTATGCTACATGCTTTAATTATTATAAAAACAATTTTTTTTTTTAATATTATGCTTAATCAAACCTGTTGAGACGCAATCGCAAGTCAGAGGAGAAAATGTTTGTTTTAAACAGAATTTTATCTGAGCAGGTATAGTTGTGCTGCAGGGAAAATGAAATTTTAACATTTAAGGCAGTGTTCTGTTAGAAACTGGTTCGGTTTTCGTAGTGTTTCACGTTATTATGTCCGGATTTAGGAGCCACTTTCCCGCTTTTTTTTGTCTTCTTGTCCTATTTTTTGTGACACTCGACCTGACAACTCGAGTTGTCACATAGCTTGGCTTCATCTCACTGTATTCTCCCTGGTGAAATTTGTCTACATACCTTCCTAAAGTTTTTCGATCGATGCTATGTTCCTTTGCAGCCGCATGAGCACTTAACTTATCATTAACATGATTTAAACCTTTAAGAGGCAAAGTACTTTCAGTACTAAAATGTTGAAATAAATGACTGGCACCGGAATTTAAGAACAAATTTATTTGGAAATAAGAAAAAGGCTATATTTCACATACATATTAAATGTAAAAGATTTTAGCAAATTTCTGGTGCCATTGTGACGGTTCGGAATTAAAATTAAGTGGTTTTGTAAGCATGCCACTGCCCTTAAAAGCGTTAAGACTGCTGCTTTCATCCTTTCTAATCTTTCTCACTGTTTCTATTTTCTATTGTAAGTAATATTTAAATGGAAAAAAGTTCCTATCAACTTTCCCATTTCCTAGCAATTTTTCACATCTTTCTTTAGTCAGTTTTAAACATTTTCTTTTCCATCACCTCATTTTACTGAAGCTTTACGGAATAAATTTACATTCTTTTATATATATAACCATTAACTTTTCATTATGCACGGTGTATAATAAAAATATTTCAAAAACCACTTAATTAAGGGAGCCTTGAGCATCTGGTTAACCCTCCCTCACATTGACTGGGTCAAGCCTCCCTACATAGACCTTTTCTAAAGAATAGCACATTGTTATGTTAAGCCTAACTTACTGTACAATCTTTATGCCTGGAATGAAAGCTCGATATTTCTGCATTACTTTAAACCTATTTTCTTAAATTTCTATGCTATAATTTACTTGAAAAAAGTTTACAAATATTTCTAAATAACACAACTTTTAGGTTGAAAACGCCTCACACTTGATTTTTCCCATACCTATTTCGATTATCTGTATGAAACGAAGACTGTTGTTTGAGCATTCCAGTAGCTTTGGTTGACATCTATTGATAATACTCTGAAATTCTTTTAAATATGAAAATAGATGGGTGGGTCAAGCCTCCCGTATGGTCAACGGTCCCTAGTCTCCCCTATATTCAGCTATACCCTACGCTGTACAGTTTTTTAGAAAGTCTTATTATTCTTTTAGCGTCGATTTTTTAATAATACAGTTAATAATTCACATATTATTATACGGAATCATCTGAGCGCGATTAATACTGGCACTTGACCGTTTATTATTTGAAAATAACGAAACAGGCTTGAAAATAGGTAAAACATTGAAGAAGGAATACAAAAACACAAGATCTTCTTTTGGTGGTTTCCTAATGTTAGTGAACCCTATACGACATACCAGAAAGCCAAAATCCAAACGTTCTTGAGATATTACCCAATTAGAATTGGTGAATTTAATGATGGCTGTTGAAAAAATATTTAGCTAAAAAAATATTCTTCATGGAAAATTTAAAAAAAAAAATCAGCCTTCAAAACGGGAAAAACTGTGGTACATTTTTTTATTTTAATAAAATATCAAATTGATTTTTAACTTCACTATAGTTAGACAAAATTTAAAACTGAATTAAAAACTCTGTGAGGTGAGGGCAACACCGAAGCCTAAAGTGTCTAATGAAAAACTAAGGCTAGGTTTCATTTTAAAGTTTTATATTATACATCAGGAAACCAAAATCCTCACTTTGTTGAGGCAGTAACAAATGGAAACCGGTACATTTGAATGATGGCTGGCGAAAATCGGTTTGGTTTGTTTAACGTTTTATAATCCCTTTCTATCGACGTAGTGTCACAGAATGAATTCTGATAAATTACATTTAAGGGAAAATCACCTCTCTCTGATGCACATGACTTCCGAATTCGCGTCACTGATGTCAGTTATGTTTGCGTTAGAGCTGTACATAAGAACGTTATTTGACGAAATTGAATTCTTATATATTTAGAGGCTAAGGTATATTGAGTGTGAAAGACACTTTTCGACAAAATAGCATTCACTTCCTATACATCAGACTTATTGGAAATGTTATTATAAAAGGAACATTTTATAAAGTAATTAATACTGTTCAACAGCATTTCTAAATAGGTTGTTCAATTCAGAATGGTAATAAAAACTCCATGATTCGTTTTCTGACAGAAAGTATATTTCATTCCAACTCTC
Source organism: Maratus speciosus (assembly GCA_963932465.1). NCBI lineage: Eukaryota > Metazoa > Arthropoda > Arachnida > Araneae > Salticidae > Maratus > Maratus speciosus. The sequence continues at coordinate 499,231,532 of OZ010787.1, read as the reverse complement.
ATGTAAATAATATAGGGTAAAGAAGGAAAATTGGGAACAGTGGGGGCAAGTGGACATCGAGTTTTTTGCGCGGTATAGTGCCCCGCCACGCAGGAACTGAATGAAATAGTCGCCATAGATGCTGGTAGTATTGTCTGTGACTTTGAAGCGGGAGGCTACATTTTTATAGTTCTGAACTCATTTTATTGTTTTTTCGCATTTTCGATTTTAGGCAAGTGGTACAATTTCTTGACTATAGATAAATAATATGTAGTGTTATAATTGCTTTCTATTATGCCGTTTGATCAGCGTGAAGTAGCGTTTAAAACGATGCGTGTTAGAAACCGCTGAGTTATTTAGAGGAGATGCTAGGCTACAGTTTTTGTGATGGTGTCATAACGGGCAAAGTGGGCACAAAGAGATCGAGCAAAATGGCCAGATAGCTACTTTGCCCGGAAACGATATTTTATTCGTTGTTCATAACAAAATACTATCCAAAAGTATTTTCTTTCAAAGATAGAAACCCAGTAGTGGCAATACTTCTGCAGAGAAAGACTTACTCTGAACATTTGCAGCCTGCCTGTCTGCTGGTGGAACTTGTATTCCTCCATTCGTCATATTGATACTCAAAACTGATTATTTTAACTTGTAACGATTTAATACTTAAAATATTACAAAATATAATACTTATTCTTAATGTTTGTTACTTTAGCTTGTGTTAATTAAAAAATTTACATCCTGAATCAATGTGATTTGTTCATTTACCTATGCTGGCCACTTTACGCAACGTATGCTGGAAAAGTGGCCATTTTGTAATTTTTCTTTTAAAGTAATGTGTACATTTTAAAATAAAAATTAAAAAAAAGGTAAAATAGCAATTGAAACTAAAGTTATTATAATTACTATTGGCACTTGTTCCTGGTCAAGCCTTAGAGTATTCACTTTATCCTTCCTTCTCCTATTACAAAACGTATACAAGGTGATGGAAAAGTCGCGAGAAGAACTTTAAAGAGTAATAGAACATTCTACAACCAATATTTTTTTGGTACAAGAAACAATCGGGGCTAATCCACCTTTTCCGTGAAAAGTATAGAGTCTTTCACTCTAAGCCGAACCCGTATTTTCGTTTATAACTTTAACAATAATAAAGATATACTAACGGTATTTTCAAAAAAAATACTTTGATTTCTATTCAATATGATGTTATCATGAGTACTGGAGTTGGCCACCATTTACATTCAAATAAAACACTGAGCTAGACACTTCATAATTTGAAATGTATCAAACAGTACATTGAATTTTACTGACCGAATTGAAATAAAATTCCAATACTTCCCTTCATGTCATCCCATTTCAGAGAAAATAAAATTTTTCTGCCGTAAATTTTGATAAAACATCTTCAGTATTATTGAAGTAAAAAAGAAGATCCAGGTATGGCTTTGAGTGGGACAAACTCTGTACGTTTTGCACAAAAAACCGATTTTTGACCTTGATTTCATATGCAAAAATGTATCTTTTAGAGTGTTCAATTAGTCCTTAAAGTTTTGCTCATGTGTTCTAAATCGCCCTATCACACTGTATAAATGAGCTGACGAAATTTTTTGAACTCTTATACGATCTGTTGTATTCCACGACCAAAATAAGTCGTCTCCTGATATGAAAACTAAACCAATCCAATACACTGTGGCGTTGATAGTTGATATGACCTATTGTAAGACGAATAACAGTTGGCGCAAAAAAAGAGAAAATTAATTTAATATTATTTAAGTAATGCTTCTAATAGTTTCTCAACTTTAAAATGTCCAGTCTGTGACTCATAATGTGATTATCTTCACACTGGAGTCAACGAATGACGTTCACTTGTGAGTTACTGTGTGACTAGTTAAAGTACTTGAATTATGTGACTTTGCCAGTCTTGGTGATTTTTGACATTACTATAATTTCATGTCATATCGTAGTATTATGAAGTAATGAATTGTCTGATAAAGAGAGTTAGTAAAATCATACACTACGATATTTTTCGAACTTTATTGGTTTGGAGGCTAAATCTATATAAAAAGTCCCTATCAAATTTGGGCAGATATGCATAAACAAAAAAGTTTTATTTAATTGAATTTTTCAATATTTTAATAGGGCTTTCATAAATGCGCCATAACGTTTTTCACTGTCTGTGGCTCTTAATGGGATTATCTTCACACTGGAGTCACCGAATGACGCTCACTTGTGAGTCACTGTGCGACTATTTAAAGACTTGATTATGTGACTGTGACACTTTTGGCGATTTTTGACTCCAATATAATTTAATATCGCATCGTACTGTAGGAGAGTTATGATTTGTCTGACAAGGAGAATTAGTAAAATCGTACACTCTGATCTGTTTCAAACTTCATTGGTTTGAAGGTTCTATCTATATAAAAAAATCCCGTATGAAATTTGGGCTGATATGCATTAACAAAGTAGTTTTAGATGATTGAGTTTTTATGTATTTTAGGGCTTTTATAATTTCGCCATAACCTTTTCACTGAAATCATCTTCTTGGTTTTGTCATATGGCTTTGTATTAGTGTTCCTTCGTTTAAACTGCTATTAATTAATGACATTTTTAAACTATTTTGTGTTGATTACGGAGCTAAAACCTCTGTTTTATAATTGCGGGATACAATACTAATATTATGTATGACATGATTTCAAAGCTTCAACACGTTACATTAATTTAATCAATGACATTTTCAGTTATACAAAAATGATGGAAATGAATGTGTTTTAGGTTATTTTTTTTAAATTTATGAATAGTTACTATTAGCAACCAAGTATAACACATTTTCTTAGATTACAAAATTTCAAATGCACTTAATTCTCTTAAAACAGTTAAGTAAAGAAATACTATAAAATAACATAAAACAAGTTTAATGTATATTTTATGTCAAATGACGCCAAAATTTTATTACGTGATATTAAACTGTTCAAAGAAAAATCAGTGACACACTTAATAGAGGAATGACACAGGGAAGAGACTTCCGTGATTTGTTTATGATTAAAGTTTATATTAGAAACCTGGTATAGCACACTTTGTTTCAAGTGTAGAATTTTCTTGAAACTTTTGAGTAAAAGAAAATCAATAATTTGTTAATTATAGAGAAATGACACAGGGAAGAGACTTTCGTGATTTGTTTATGAATAAAGTTTACATTAGTAAACAATTATACCACATTTTATTATATAACAAAATTTCAAGTGTATAATTTTCTTGAAACTGTTGCGTAAATGAAATATAGTTATAGAGGAATTACACAAGGAAGGGTCTTTTGTGATTTGTTTATAAATAAAATTTACATTATCAAACAATTATCGAACACTTTATTATGTAACAAAATTTCAAATGCATAATTTTCTTTGAAACTGTTATGTAAACGAAAGCATAAAAAATATAAAAACAAGTTGAATGTATATTTTGTGTCATGTGATACCAAAGTTTTATTACATGCTATTAAACTATTCAAAGAAAAATCAGTGACATACAAGGTGGCCATAATTGAACTGACAGTAATCAGAGCGCTCTGTAGCGCGATCTAATTGAGAGAATGACGCCAAATTTTGTAAGAAGATTAAACAAGACGGGGGACGAAGGATTCCGTTGGGAAAAAATTAGTTCCAAAAGCCACCGCTAGGGGAATATGTGGCGCTGTGTAACAGAAAAGAGAGTTTAATAAAAATGCAGAATCAATACTGAAATAAAATTACATTTTATTTAGCACATTTAACGATTTTAGTAATATTTCTGCATTTTTCAAAACTCTCTTTTCTCTTACACAGCGCCACATATTCCCTAGCGGTGACTATTGGAACTAAATTTTCGGAATCCTTCGTCTACCGACTTGCTTAATCTTCTTACAAAATTTGTCGGCATTCTGTCAATTAGATCGCGCTACAGAACACTCTGAGTACTGTCAGTTTAATTATGGCCACCTTGTACTTAGTTATACAATTGAATTTGTATAGCAGGCGGGGAGGGGGGGGGGGAGGTCGAACCTTTTATCCTGAAATCTATTTGACCCATTTTTTCTGTATAGTAATTTTCAAATTATTTGATTTCAGAAATTTTTTAATATTAAAATACTAGTAGCTCTGAAGCCCGCGGATTGCAATTGGATACCCTGGTTGAAGAGGAGTGACACAGAGGAACGACTTTCGTGTTTTTGTTTTTTTAACTTTATGAATAATGTTTACATTAAGAACCAATTACAACTTTCTATTTCGTGAAATTCTTGAAAATTTGAATTTTCCTGAAATAGTACATTTTATTCGACGATAAAATTTCAAATGCATTTAATTAAGAATAGGAAATCATGTTTACTGTACAGTTTATGCCATATGGTACCAAAAAACAACCTGATATTAAACTATTCAATTTTCATGATTTATTCTAGCTATTCGTGATTTTTCTTTTTCTTTTTTAAGTTATGAATAAAGCCTACACTAGGAAATAGTTAGTCGTTAATAAAATACGCTGATAAAATAATATAAAATCAAGTTTAAGGTAAATATAATGTCATGTGCTGTCAAAGTTTCATTACATAAAATTAAATTATTCAAAGACAATTCCGCTCACAACTTACACGGAGAAATGACACAAATGGATGAATTTCATGATTTTCTTAAATTTATAAATAAAGTTTACAATCAAATGGGACCAATTACAGGATTTTATTAGTTAAATTTTAAATGAATTGTATTATTTTGAAATAATTACATAAAATAAGAAGGTGAAATAATATTTTATTGCAACAATTTATTACATTATAAAATTTTAAAGGCACTAGATTATCCTGAAATAGGTAAGAAAAATAAGTAGGTAAAATAATGTACGACCAGACTGAGTGTTAAGATTTTTATTTACTTATTTATTTATTTTCCACTTTGCATTTAAAGAGAGTAATTATGTAAATACACATACGTAGATGTGTATACAAATATTTTTATAAAAAAATTATAATAAAAATTTTTATTTCTGTTTTTGAGGACAAAAAGCATAAAATTCTTCAATTTTTTTTAATTTTTCAATTATGAGCTTAAAAAATGAAGTACACCTAGACATTTCTAAAAACAAACAAACAAAAAAAAAATAATATATAGTTCCACAATATATAAGAACCCTACCTAAAAGACAATGCAGGGTGATTTAAAAAAGATGGGAAAAATTTTAAGAGGTGATAGTACACACCCAAACAAACATTTTGTATCAAAGAATGCATGGTCGAAAACTAAACGTAAAAAGGTTAGAGGGCGCCAAAAGTTATGTTCTTATACGAGGCAAAAACACACAATGAACGATTAAGTTAAGTTACGAAAACAAACTTAATGGCATTTGATTATAATAAGTGCTCAAAACATTGACCGGCAGCTGTTATGCACGCAGTAGAACGGCGAAGAACAGATTGGCGAATTTTCTGAAACACACCAGGCACCACCGCGCTCGCCAGATCTTTCATGTCTCGATTTTTTTTTTTTTTTTTTTTTTTTTTTTTTTTTTTTTTTTTTTTGTGGGGACAGCTAAAGGCTCTTGTGTATGAGACTCCCATTGAATCCGCAGAAGAACTTGTCGCCAAGCTTTCGGCTGCTGTAGGGGAATTTCGCGATATGCCTGGTGTGTTTCAGAAAATTCGCCAATCTGTTCTTCGCCGTTGTACTGCGTGCATAACAGCTGCCGGTCAATGTTTTGAGCACTTATTGTAATCAAATGCCATTAAATTTGTTTTCGTAACTTAACTTAATCGTTCATTGTGTGTTTTTGCCTCGTATAAGAACATAACTTTTGGCGCTCTCTAACTTTTTTACTTTTAGTTTTCGACCATGCATTCTTTGATACAAAATGTTTGTTTGGGTGTGTACTATCACCTCTTAAAAATTTTCCCATCTTTTTTTAATCACCCTGTATATCAACCACTAAGCCTTTAATTTCTAAACAACAAATGCTATGCACATGCGTGTAAAGCTTTATTTTTTTTCAGGGATTTTTTTTTTTTTGAAAATATGTAAAAAACACAGTGAAGAAAAGTAGCTCATGGTATACTTTTTATAAAAGCTATTAAGTATAGAGAGTTAAACTTGTCATGTTTGCATAGATAATTTGTTTCTTAAAAACAATCTGAGATTATGAAGGTTATTATAATGATATAAAAAAATACCCAGGAATGTATTGAAATTTAATTCTTGAAGTTTTTAATGTTTTAGCAACTATCTTTAAATTAATTTCTTTGTGAGAAAAAATAAAAAGGCTTACATTTTACTAATAAGTAATATATTTTTAAACTTCATGTATAATTTGAAGAAGTTATCTGCAATAAATGTTTAGCGAAGTGTAATCAATTGACATAAACATAAACATTTGTTCAAAAAAATGCCAAACTTAAACGTTGAATGTAAATAAAATTAGCATTGAATAAGTATTTTTATATTATATATATACCATAAAATATATTTTTTACGTAATGTAAATTTATCTTGCTACATTAAATAAAAATTTATATGTTTATAATCATCATGCTAAATCTGCTTAGTTTACAATGCTTACTTTAAAAAAGCAATTTATGTGCATATATGAATGAACTTATTTATTCAAATATTTTTTTATGAATTTGTATAATTTTAGCAAAAACAGCTGGATTTAAGTGGAAACTACACACATCAATATTAGTGGAATAGTGTTGTAACTGAGCCACCAATTTAAGAATTTTATTTAAATATTTTTTGTACTGGTGTTCAATATTGAAAAGACAGCAAAAAGGTAACTCTTCTTAAAACTATTTTAAACACCTTTAAAAAAAATATTCGTATGTATTTTGATATGTGCAAATATTTTCCATGGAAAAGAAAATTTCATTAAAGTGTCCGCTTAATATGTAATTTTCCAGGAAAAATTGAACCACCATTTCCCGAAACTATATACTTTTAAAGAGCAAAGTTGTATGCGTACACATATATTTATAGATATTTTTATGAATACGTAGATATTTATACTTATTCAACATTTTTATATGAATATAAGTCGAATTTTGTGTTTTGCATTTGAAGAGTAATATACAGGGTGACCACTATAGTCATATCCACCTAGCCATTAAAGTGGTATCTAGCTATAGTAAAGTGGCTATGCGTTACACGATGAGACTAGTCATTAGTGTTGCCAGGAACTCTCTCACAAAAAGGAAGGACAGCGACTTCTTAATAAGGACGTAAAAATATCGTAAATACTATGAAGACCAAACCTGTCTATAACGAAATTCTATCTGAAACGCAAAAAATCCGTGGTTCCTACGAAGCAATACCATGCAATTATACCTGTTAAGAGAAAAAACAATTCAAATAGGAATATTTTCCCTGTCACATGACTTTCCGTCTTAGTAGGTTTTACTGTGCTAAATAAATACACACAGTAATCATACAGTAAAATCTGTGGCACCGCACTCGATAGGGACCGAAACAAAATTCGTCTGAGAGAGGTTTCCGAATGAGCAGTTATAATCGTATTCCTTCGGCAGGGACTAAGAAATTTCTACGTTTAATACAGAATTCCGTTATAAACAGGTTCTTTTTTCATAGGTTTCACTAAACAAAGTGCATTAAAACCTCTAAAAAGAAAATAGCTAAGAACCGGGAAAATATTCCTCATATCCCTTTAAGACCTGACCTACACAATTGTGTAGGTGATCTTGAAGAAAAAGAAAAAAACATCTTCCTATTTTTTGTGATTTAAAGTCGAGTCTGCACCCACAGAATTGCGTGGATCCTCCCTTGGCATAACCAGACATCGGGAATTTTTTTAAATAATTTTTTCAATCTAATGTGATCCTATTAACCCTTTAGTGCGCAGCTTTGCATATATGCAAACAACAGAGTTTTGAATTTAATAGATTTTTTTTTTTAATTCGTATATACCTAAAACACAGCAGAAAATTAAAATAGAAATAATTGCTTTATTTAATAACAGACATTCTGTATTTAAATAAAGCGAAATTAACAATTGAAACTCTCTGGTGTAAAGCCAAATTCTCTGGACTACGTAATTTCCAGAACGTATTCTATCATGGAAATTAAAGGGTTAAAGGTTAAGTTTATAAAATAAATAATTATATAAAATAAGGTATTTGGTAATTTGGTATATTGTAAATAAATATTTACTAATTTGCAATATTTTAGCGTAAAACAGCCACACGACAGTAGTTTTTACTTGTATTGCAGATGTGAAACAGAAGAAAAGATTGACGTATTATATGAAAAATGTATCTCTGATTTTTTCGATTATTTTTCCTGTGTTATAAACCTTTCAGAGAATCTTATATAATTTTTTCGAAAAAAAAAAAAATCGCGCATTTAAGGGTTAATTAAGGGAAACCACAAAAACTTTTCATTTCTACCCAAAATCTTTCGGTATTAAAGGGTTTTGTACGATATATTCTTTTCTGTAGAATCATAATTTTTTTCCGTTATAGACAGGTTTTACTTCATTAATTTCCATTCGAAGAATAATGAATAGCAAAATAAATTTTACAAAAAATGTGCATCATGAAAAATCGGAACTTTTTTGTTCTGCGCAGTGGTTCCGCGGGACAGGTTTTGAATGTCCAGCGTAAATCGGGACACCTGGCAATACATAACTACTCACCCTAAATGGAGAGAGACTGACCATTGACAAAATGTCTGCTCTCTTAGTTCCGTATTCGATGGATCACCGTAAAACGCACTGGGCAATATTAATCTCTCGGGTTCAGGACTATAAAAATTCGTGTGCTTGGGAATAAAATTCATAACCGCGGCATTGAAAAGCATTGTGTTTAGAAAATGTATGCTTATATATTATTTTTATATGGAAATTTAGGTACAGGTATAGGTTTTAAATTAATTCTTTTCTCTATTTTAATGCATATTTGCATGCATACTTTTCATTTTATTTATAAAATAAAATTTTAATTTTAATTAATACGTTCATATGGTATGTATATATTTATAGAAAATAATTCGTACAAAATAAATCTGCGGTATTTTGCGCATGCATTTACCTGTATATTTATCCTGCATCAAACGACGCAATAAGATAAACAAACCCGCTAGCCGCTATGTTTACACTACGTGATTCCCACTGTGACGTCTGAATACTGTCAATGAATACTGTCAATAAAATTTCACCAGTGTTTATACATTTCGAATTATTAAAATCATAAAAAATTGCTTTATATTGCTTCGAAAAGATACACAGAACACAAATATAATGTTATGTGGTTCAACTGGAACATGATTTTACAATGTGACTCTGAAGATTCTGACAATTCAGCTTCCAAAAGCAAATGTTCATTTGAATTAAATTCTGAACTTTTGTAAATGTGTTCAGTTAGGTTCACTCTATCAGATAAAAAATTTCAAAATAACATTTTAATGTCTAAAAATAAAATATACATATATTTCATATTTCATTCTTCATGGGTCCAGTTGCCCCATAAAAATGAGGCAACCGAACGAGGTAAGTCTGTGTTTCACAAGCGTTATATATATATATATATATATATATATATATGGGGTATCAGGTCTTGTTTGAAAAAAAATGTAAATAACTTAGAAAAATTTAAATTAGGCAGATCATGTAAATTATAAATCAATTAAAGAGTGTTGTAAGGGAAACTTCTGCTGTCAAGGTGTCTAAGAAAGGGCCAAATGCGAAATTATTAGATTTATTCATACTAAGAACATAAGAAGTTCGATAAGTCTAATAAATCTGTGGAGAATGTAACCATGTTTTTATATCGATCAGAACTATTTTTTATTTGTTTTCATAATTTTTTAATAATGTCACTTGGTCTTATGTACACTCCTTCATCTGTATCGTAAAATTTCGAGGCTTGGCTATCTCACTTAAAAAATTTCGTTTGACACCCGCCAACATGCTTTTTTTTAAATTTATTATGTAATTTTAATAAGTTATTATCTAATTTTCTTTATAGCATTAAAAAACGAACAATATAGAAATTCATTTCCTGTAGTAACAGAAACTCCGAAAAATTATTTATGATTGTTGGGGTAACTGGATCTCACATGGTCCAGTTACCCCTGATACATGTCCCAGTTATACTACTCTTGAAAATTTTACTGAGTAACTGGAACGCCGGCCATACATTTGAAACACGAAGTAAGTACGTATAGATACTTAATAATATTAATGTATTTATATGTGTTATCTTAAAAAAAAAAAAAAAAAAAAAAAAAAAAAAAAATTGTTTGATAAAAATACTTAGCGTATTTTAATATATAGCCGAGGAAGTTCAACCAAACCGACGTTGTTTGTAAAATAAGAAATTTAAATTTTCGGTAACCTATCACACACAGCAAAGACAGAGTTATGTTAAAGTAGACACACGTTTTTTTTTAAGAAGTAGAGATGGGGGTGCAATGTTGGCAAAAGCTAAAACAAAAAAGACATGAACGGTTTTTTAAAAAATAGCCTATGGTCCAGTTACTTCGTGGGTCCAATTACCCCAGCATACCTTACACTTACTTTCAACTTTTGTAAGTAAGAATTCTATAAAGTGCATTATTTTTATTTGGTCGAACTACAGAGTTAACACTTCGAATCTCATCGGAAGCAAATGAATGTCTTAAAAGAAGTTAATAAATTTTGGCACTCATAACAATTAAAAGAGAATTACAAAAATGTAAATTTCATGTTATGCACATCCTGAGCCCATCCCCATTTTCCTTCCGGGGGGGGGGCAATTTTTTAAAATTTGCGGACACCCTTCATGCCCCCCGGAGGGCAAATTTGGGGGAGGGGCTCGGGGGGTGCATAATATGAATAAGGGGCCACAAGCCTTTCCAACAATATATCACATGTGGGAGTCGATAGAAGTTAGAAAATTGCTCCCCTTTGGATATACTATCGCGCCTCCTAGAATACAGCACCCCCCCCCCTCTTTTTGAAATACCGTTTGCAGAAATGTGTTACTGTGCACGGTGACTATATAGAAAAGGACTCATACAATGTTGCAATTTCATAAATTTTACTCAATTATTTCTATGTGAGGGCAAAAACTTATTGATAACCCCTCGTATATACGTTAATCATGCGCATACATACAAATATTCTAACAATCTTTTATGAATTTATGCGATTCCAACAAAACCAATTAGAATTCAATTTAACCTATAGGGATCAAAGCAATTGTAAAAGCGTTACAACAGAGCCGTCAATTTAAGAATGCTATTTAAATATTTTTTGTAATGGGACTTCAATATTTAATTGATAGCAAAAGGAGAACTCTACTTTTCTGAATTTTTAACATTCATTTAAAATATATATATATATTCACACATATATATCATGAAAGACCATTAAAGTGACCGCATAAATGTGTAATTTTTCAGGAGAAAAAAGTCACCATTTTTCGAAACCGGATCTGATAAATTTATCCATTTCACAAAAAAAAGAAAAAAAAAAAAAAAGTTCCTCTTGCTAATTCAAAGGCCAGTTCATTCGCATTCAAAAACTCAGTTATTTAATCGTGAATTTTTCACTCTGAAATTTCATTATATCTCAACTATAATTTATCCAATATACTGTTCCGTCATTTCTACTCTGTATGGCTCAGGTTCCTAGACAATGCCTGACGACTTCAACTTCCGATTTTAGAACAAAGGCTTATCTTCAACGCTTAGCTGAATAACAGAATTCAAATGATAGGTGGTTTTTCTAAAAAAAGAAAAAAAAAAACTCGTGTTAAAAAAGAGCTGGAGTTACTGACGGAGACGCAGATTTATCATTGGAGCATCCGCATACATGAGGAGTTTTTTTTTTTTTTCTATTGGAGAATTATGAATAAGTTCGATATTACATTGGTAAAAACAAATAAGTATTGAAGCCTAAGAAATATGCATGTGTAGTGTCAAGTATCACTTTAAAAGTATTAACGACGAATACAGAGAGAGATTTTAATGCGGTTTTATGGCTATACTTGGGATGTTTCTTCCAATACAAATACTGTCTAGTCATCTTAGATTTCCGGTATTTTTTTTCTCCAGATTTTCTTTTCATGAATGGTTAACATGATTTTTGATTTTCATTTCTGCAGAAAAAAAAGAGACATACTGAAACGTACTTTCTTTTATAATTTGAGTAATCAAATATTTTACTACTTCTTTAAATGAAAAAAAAAAATTATATTTATTCACTGGATTTAAGAGAGCGTTACATTATATTTTAATTTTTATAGCTCCTTCAAACTTATCTGTAGTGGAAGAATTCATGAATATTACGTGATTAAACTAGTTCTAAACTTTCGCACTTGAAAAAAAAAAAAAGTATCATATAAGTATTTAAGGTAATAAATTGGTTTCTGATGGATTCCTAAGCTGGTTAATGAGAAAGCCATCAGTGAGATATATACATCGTCTTTTAAAAATAGAGTTAGTCGTTTAGAAAATGGAGTTAATTATACAAAAATTAGATGTCCAAACTTAAATTTTCTGTATTGCAAGTTTACCCACTTATTATATTAATATATACACATATATGGGAGGTGTCAGCTATTCAGATGTAAAAATGGGCAAATATATAGGTGTTTGGGTGGAAAAATATCCCCTAATCAGTTGTCTGTGCTTTCTGGGAGTGCCTGTTACAGAGTTTACTTAGCATATAAAAATAATATTATATTATATTTATATACATAATTTTTTTGCAAATAATTAATAAATTATATATATATATATATATATATATAATATATATATATATAATATATATATATGTATATATATATATATATATATATACATATATATATATGATATGGTATTATATAATAATATATATAATATATATATATATATATATATATATATATATATATAATATATATATATATAATATATATATGTATATATATATATATATATATATACATATATATATATGATATGGTATTATATAATAATATATATAATACCATGGTTGAAGACTATTAATTATCTGATGCATCTGTTAAATTATTAATTGAAAACCTTATCCTCACACAGATTTAAATTGATACAGGAGGCATTTGACATTAAATGCAAATAGATATTTGGAACTTTACAGCTCATTTTCTAAAAATGATGATTGTGTCACTTACCCCCTTTATCACCTGAACTCGTCATATATATTATATGTATTTATTCATATATTTATTTATTTATATATTGATACTTATTTATATTTATATATAAAATTATATATACATATATATGAAGTGATATAAAATGATTGTGTCACTTACCACCTTTATCACCTGAACTCATCATATATATGTATTTATTTATTTATTTATTTATTTATACTTATTTATATTTATATATAAAATTATATATATATATATATATATATGTATGTATGTATATATGAAGTGATAGATTTCACGAATTTTAGGAGATTAAATTCGTCCTAATCTTTTGAACTTGTAAAATAAATCATATAGACATGTTGGGTTTTAAATTTGTCTGCAAAAAATTCCTAAGCTGGATAATGAGGAAGCCATTCTTTAACCATATGTCGTATACATATTCTCTTTAAAAAACTAATTAAATCGTTATAAAAAAAGGAACTAACTTCACAAATCGTCTATACTCACACACGCACATGTATGCATAGTACTGCAAGTTTATAGTCTTATTACATTAAAAATCGTATATATTTTTTTCAATTTGACATCTCTAAACCTGAGATATCGATATGGCGTTACATATTTTAATTTTTATAGCTTCTACAAACTTTTTTTTTAAGTGAAAGTTTTCACGAATATTATACGATTAAATTGTTTCTAAAATTTTGCTTTCGAAAAATAGTATCATATGTGCATTTTAGGTAATAAATTCGTCTGTGATGGTTTTCTAAGTTGGTTAACGATGCATACTCAGTTTGCGTATACTTCTACAGAAAATTTTAATATAATATTTCGCCCTTTTTAATTGCAGAAAAATATTGCAAATCCTTCGATTAAACAACGTGATTAAAAATTCTGCAATTTAAATAATAAATAAGATAATCTGAAATAGTGGTGCAAGACTCCTTGGAGATTTCAGAATTTTACGCACCTTGATACTATCTATTAACCCTTCGCGACCGGCATCACGTTTAATCGATGCATATGGTTTCTTTCAAACTTAAATCTTCATTATCAGTAATTTTGAATTGTATTTTTTTTCTATCACAGCACTTCTGTGATTAATTTAAGCAAAGATTTCTATCTGGAATTACTGGTGCTATAATATTAAAAATTATATACAGGACTTCGAAAAGGAGAAGCTTCAAAAAGTTTGATTTTCTGAAGGAAAAAAATATATGATTCTCCAATTGGAGGGTAATTTCACTCTGTGATTTAGTGAAAAATAGAAGTTAAATTTTAAACTTTTTTTTAGAAATAGATAAGACATAAGGAAGTGAGAAATTTACGATAGTCCGGCATAAACTTTAAATAGTATTTTTCTTTAACTTACCTACCTCTAATCGACCCGTTTCTATAATTTATTGCATTCTACTGAAACCAGAAATTTCTGCACAATGTTATTTAAATAAAATACACAAAGAACTAAAGTGAAAAATAAAAGTTAAATTTTAAACATTTTTTTCTTTTAGAAATAGATAAGACCTAAGGCAGTGAGAAATTTACAATAGTCCGGCATGAACTTTAAACAGTACTTTTCTTTAACTTACCTACCTCTAATCGACCCGTTTCTATAATTTATTGCATTCTATTGAAACCAGAAATTTCTCCACAATGTTATTTAAATTAAATACACAAAGAACTAAAGTGAAAAATAAAAGTTAAATTTTAAACTTTTTTTTTAGAAACATATAAGACATAAGGCAGTGAGAAATTTACGATATTCCGGCATGAACTTTAAACGGTATTTATCTTTAACTTACCTACCTCTAATCGACCCGTTTCTATAATTTATTGCATTCTATTCAAACCAGAAATTTCTCCACAATGTTATTTAAATAAAATACACAAAAAACTAAAGTGAAAAATAAAAGTTAAATTTTAAACATTTTTTTCTTTTAGAAATAGATAAGACCTAAGGCAGTGAGAAATTTACGATATTCCGGCATAAACTGAAACAGTAATTTTCTTTAACTTACCTACCTCTAATCGACCCGTTTTTATAATTTATTGCATTCTATTGAAACCAGAAATTTCTCCACAATTTTATTTAAATAAAATACACAAAGAACTAAAGTGAAAAGTAAAAGTTAAATTTTAAACATTTTTTTTTTTTTTTTTTTAGAAATAGATAAGACATAAGGCAGTGAGAAATACGATATTCCGGCATAAACTTTAAACCGTATGTTTCTTTAACTTACCTACCTCTTATCGACCCGTTTCTATAATTTATTGCATTCTATTGAAACCAGAAATTTCTCCACAATGTTATTTAAATAAAATACACAAAGAACTAAGTTCAATAAATATGTTGAATTGTTTAAAATGAAAATTCTGGTGTATATGTTTTTAATCGAGGTTGAGTAAAATTTCAACAGGGTAGAGAGCTGATGCAATTTCATTTATATGGGACTAATGTGACAAGGACAGTAGTGACAAAATTACGAAAATTTCTTCTTTACCCATGGTAAGTTAAATCTTAGTAAGAGTGCAATACGATATTTTGAACTAAACAAAAGTACATTACATCGTGACAAAATCATAAATAAATAAATATATAATAATAAGGACAATTTTAGTACGGGACAGTAGTGACAGGTAATAAACATATTAAAGCACACTTAAATTAACGTCTGAATTCATTTTTATTATTAAAGGTACATATATTAAGACAGATATGTATTAATTGTGTTTAGGTGATAAACATATTCTCATCTTTCTATCTGTTTTGCAGCTTGTAATTGCTTTTGAAGCCCTGATAATTAAGGGGGTCCGGGGCTCAAAACTCTATTTTTTTTATTTATAGAGATTTTGTTATGAAATTTTTTTCCGAAATATGTTTTAATATAATAAAAATATTGCATGTAAAAAAAATCTGAAAATTTTTAAATATTTTTTTAATTAAAATTTTAAATTCTTTTAACATATTTAATTTTTGATATAACTTTGGAAGTACTTACTCGATGTACAAAATTTTTATACTTTTGTGTACAGAAAATGTGCCATTTTAATTTGTCTTCAGGATTTATTAAAATACTGATTATGAATTTTATAAAAAAAAAATTAAATCAAAAAATGAAGTTTTTTTATGAGTGAGTTTTGAATGAATTAGCATATTTTCACAATTATCGCTCAAAATTAAAAATCCTGAAGATAATTTGTTGGAAATATAGCATAAAATCTATGTTGAAAATTTCATGCATATATCTCGCAAGTAACTTTAGATATATCCTTTTAAAATTGACAAATCGTGAAAAAATTTATTCTGAGATAAATGAAGTTCTCGTCAGAAAATAGCTGATGCATCGCTTCTCAAGGCAAAAGGTGTTATATATCTGGATCTAATCAGGATAAAAGCATGCGGTTTGCTGTATTTAACGCTAAAAACTCAGTACTTTTTTTAAGCCAATAAAAAATAATTTCAATTTTTTTTTTGAGAATTTTTAGCCCTGGACCCCATTAAACCATGTGTGACTTTCCCAGGAATCAAGATTGCTGCTTCTACTAAATGTAACTGTCCTCCAATTTTTATCTGACCTCTTGATGGTCACATGAGCCGTTTTATACAAGAGGACAGTAGTGACATGAAAACTCGGGACAAGTTTTCATGTCATTTCTCTGGCCGGAATAAATAAAAAAATATTTATAATTTACAATAAAAATTCTTTATTTTATACTTTAGACTGTATATTTTTATTTTGTATAGTAAAATTTCTAAAAATAGTTTCTCGTTACAGTTAAATTTGTTCCAGAAGATCAGTGCATGAAGTGGGGGACAAGAAACAGTAGTGACAATTTGAATATTTAAAATATTATTGGAGTAAAATTTACAGTTATTTTCTGGAAAATTCTTTTTGAAATTGTATGAAAGCATTACAGAATACATTTTATGCCAACAAAAATTTTATGAATGATAAAATGTAGCATATAACTTCACGGGACACAAATTGCTCCCTTATTGAAGAATCACTCATATAGGGGAACTCTTGATATTTTTATGTTCTATAATAAAATCCTAATAAAAAGGCATTGTAAATTACTGCTTACAAACTAAGTTAAGTACAGCTTATTGTCTTTGTAAATTGATAATGTTGCGTCAGTTACACAATAAAAGTTACGTCAGTTACATGTGTAAATGCCATTTTTTTCTTTTTTATTGTTCAGAAATTAATTAAATAAGTTACTGTTATAATTTGCCATTACTTAGTGTTATTGAGAACATTAAATCACTTTTTTTAACTGGTTAGTTTTGATCATTTTTACACTTCAGTGAAGGCAGAAAAATGTTTGTCTATTTTATGTTACATCAGTTACAGAATTTTGAATTGCAATTTTTGGGTCTCAAAGAGAGATTGAAATAATCTGCAGGTATTTGGGTATTAATTCCTTAGTAAGAAATATTTTAAATTGTAAAAATTTGTTCTAGCTTTATTAGTAAATTTTGTACACAGTTTTAGAAATAAAATCCGATGATCAAGTGTTACGTCAGTTACGATGGAATTGACCATTATGAAAGAACAACATTTTCTGGGCATTTTAAAATAAACCGCAGAAACCCTCCTATATTTTTGTTAGCAAAGAATAAAAATTTGTCATTTATTCTCAATGTAAACAAAGAATGAAAGGATATTTTAAAGCGGTTTATCTCAAAATGTTAAAAACGTGCCTTTTTGTTTTTAAATTCACACAAGATTTCTTTTGAACAACTGATTTTTTTTTTTTTTTTTTTTTTTTTTTACATGTAATTTTCACGGATTTATAGATTATATCTGTATTTGAAGACTGAACCTAATTTTGCGTACATTTTAGCAAAACTTGCATTTTCAAATGAAGTTCAAATTATTGCATTACTTTTCCCCCCAGTTTATGCATTTTTTTTCTTTTTATTGGGGGGCAGAAATAATAAAAAATTTTCTCGCCCAGCGCTAACAATTTTGATTGTTCCTCTAATAATTTTAATGAAATTAATAAATACAAAATTAAGAAACAGAAAACTCCGCTTAAAATTCGTAAAATGAAAATAAAATTTAAATCCAGTAACGCCGATAACTTGAAATAAAATTTATTTTTATAATAAATAATCATAAAATTTCGTTTCTTTATTTCTTCAGTTCACATTTAATTGTTTTCTATAAACAGAAATGAGAAAAAGATGCGTAGTTTTCAAAAATTGCACACATTCCTTATTTCAAAGCATTAAAAGTGAAATATATTTTTTAACTAAAATTTAAATTAAAAAAAGATTAAATAAATATATTTTTTAAATTGAATAAAAATTTAATTCGGACTTAAAAAAAAAAAAAAAAAATATATATATATATATATATATATATATATAGCTTATATCCAAACAATTTTATCAACACGCTGGAAGATATTAATACCCCAGAGTATCTTTTCCGCAAAAGCTGGAATCGAGGAACTCGCTGCTGCTGCTGATGATACTGCCCTCTAGTGATAGAAAAAGTATTTTTCTGACAAATTTTAACTTTTATTTGTTCTCAGAAGACATTATTTTGTCATAAGTTTTGTTTGAAATTGGAATAATACTTTTCCTTCATGTTGTCGTATTTCTTTTGGCGTACTATCATCGCATAGTTATTTAATTTTGTATTAAAAAAATTCTTGCTTAAATATTTTATTAAAAAGTTGTATTTTTGAAGTAATTTTAAAAATTAAAATTGTTATGCAACTCTTGATTTATTTAAGTAGAATATGTCTATATTTTTACTCAGTAGAGTCAGTTTGACTCAGTGAAAATTAAATTAAAAAGAAATTGGATGCATGTTTTCCATTATGTGCGTATGAATGTGTTTGATTTAATTTTATTATGTAATTAAAAATTTGCGTAAATTGCACAGGTGGCCGTGTATCTTACTAACGGCAACGTTTACGCGAAAAAGTTTGGATAAGGTTTCATTATTATTATTATTATTATGTATGAAAAAATATAATTTTTATCACATTCCAATAAAATAATTTAAAGTATCTATTAAATCTGAAGAGAATACACATATTCTCCAAAAGTTTTCTATTATGTGCTTGTGCATATGTTTGTTTTAATTTTATTATGTAATTAAAAATCTGCGTAAGTTACACAGGTGGGTCGTGTATCTTACAAACGGAAACGATTACATGTAAAAGTGTGGATAAGATTTTATTATTATTACTATTATTATTATTATATATGAAAAAATATAATTTTTATCACATTCCAATAAATTAACCTAAAGTATCTATTAAATCTGAAGAGAATACACATATTCTCCAAAAATTTTCTATTATGTGCCTGTGCATATGTTTGTTTTAATTTTATTATGTAATTAAAAATCTGCGTAAATTACACAGGTGGGCCCGTGTATCTTACAAACGGAAACGATTACATGTAAAAGTATGTATAAGGTTTTATTATTATTATCATTATTATTATTATTATTTATTAAGAAATATACTTTATATCACATTAAAATAAATTAACCTAAAATAGCTATTCAGTCTGAAGAGAATACACATGTTCTCCACAAGTGAACCGTGTGTAATTTCAACTGCCATAAAAATATGTAAAAGTGCTAATATTGTTTTTATTATTTTAAATTATTTGTGAAGGTATACAATTTTTGTATATCGATTGATGTCCACGAAAATGCATGACTAGAATGCATATATTCGTGCGCGAATTTCACATGTGGATTGTGAACCTTTTCATCCACAGCAAGTACTTGTAAAGTATTGCTTTTATTATTTTTAAATAATGTGTGAAAGATTTTTTTTTTTCTTTTTTCACATCCCCAAAAATTTATCAACCGTTTTGGGAATAACAGTGCTTCAAAGTAGCGGTCAATTTCAATTGACTATTAATTTGTCTTATCTTTTTTTTTTTTTTTTTTTTGCCATTATCTGCATGTAGTAATGATAGAGTAAGCCTAAAATTTTACTATTATCACTCTATTTATGGTGCAACGTTTAGTAGTAATAAAACGAATGTAAAACATTTACTCAAATGTTGTTGTACCGTTGGGGACTTTTTTACTTTAAACATACGTTTTATTCTTTAAATTTATAAATAGGTGCTACTTTTGCAGACCAAAAAGTTCAGTAGGAAAAAATGAAAAATTGTTAAGTCTACTTTATCTAATTGTAAAATGACATTTTTAAAACGTCTTCAAAAATTCTTCCTTAGCCAATTGTTATTCATGTAAATAGCACCCAAAATAATTACATTCGTTACATTTTAGTAAATGACATATTCATTAAATTTTAGTATACCTTAGTTTTTGGGATTTGTATAACTACTTAAAATTTTTGAAACATAAAAGTATAAAAGTAATTTTCCCCCAAAATTAAAAACAAAATCCATCGTGAAAGGGTTGAAAAATCCAGAAAGTCTGACTAGTATAGGGGCTGTACGCATATATAACGTTATCACTTTAGGGGAGAGGGGGGGTGGGGGCTCTGTCGCTTCATATCGTAAGATATCTCTAGGGGGAGGTAGGATCTGTCTTTTGATATCGTTATCATTTTTGATCCAAACAAGATTTTTGAAACATAAAAGTAATTTTTCCCGAAAATTGAAAACAAAATCGATCCTGAAAGGGTTGAAAAATCCAGAAAGTCTGACTAGTATAGGTGCTGTACGTATATAACGTTATCACTTTAGGGGGGGGAGAAGGGGGTCTCTGGCACTTCATATCGTAAGATATCTCTAGGGGGAGGTAGGATCTGTCTTTTGATATTGTTATCATTTTTGATCCAACGAAAATTTTTGAAACATAAAGTAATTTCCTCCAAAAATCAAAAACAAAATCAATCCTGAAGGGGTTGAAAAATCCAGAAAGTCTGACTAGTATATGTGCTGTACGTATATAACGTCAGCACTTTAGGGGGGATGGGGGGGGGGGGGTCTCTGGCGCTTCTAGGAAGAGGTAGGATCTGTCTTTGATATGTTATCATTTTTGATCCAACCAAAATTTTCTCTTTTTGGTAATTTTTTCTTTGCATCAATATAGTCTTTTTTTTTTTTTTTTTTTTTTTTTTTTTTTAAGTTTGTGATCTATTTTTATGAAGATACAAAGTTATTATAAAATCATTTCATTCAATAATATGGAATAATACATAAAAGTACATACGTAAATACATAAAATGAAATAATACATAAAAGTAATTCCCCCCTCCCCCCCCCCCCCAAAAAAAAAAGATCCTGAAAAGGTTATAAAATCCAGAAATTCTGACTAGTATAGGGGCTGTACTTATATAACGTTATCACTTTACTGGGGAGGGGGGGTCTCTGGCACTTCATATCGTAAGATATCTCTAGGGAGAGGTAGGACCTGTTTTTTGATATCATTATTATTGTTGATCCAACCAAAATTTTGTATTTTTGATAATTTTTTCTTTACATCAATATACTCTGTTTGTTTTCTTAAGTATGTGATCTATTTTTATGAAGATGCAAAGTTATTATTAAAACCATTAAATGATTATAAAATCATTTCATTCCAAAATATGGAATATCCCAGCGTTCGCTATTCCTATTGCCCTGCCACATATATAATTCGTTGTTAGAGAAAGCGGGTTCGAAATGGCACTTGTTATGTTTACAAGTAAAAAATGGGGGATAGTATTGTCCATCTAATTGTTTATAATAAGTTCTGCTTACCCCCATGCAGGGGGCAAGTGCAAGAAGACAATACTACTGCTGAATGCATTATGTAACAAAAAGCTATTATTAAATACTTTTACATTATATTTATTAGTGTCATTTGATATAAAGTTCTTTCATATATAATAGTGATATAAACTTTTCTCTTCATTTAAATCAGTAAAGCATGCGAATAATAATGTATAACCATATCTGTATACTGCAAACGTATAAAAAGAAAAACAATGAAAAAAAAATGTAAAAAAAAGAATTAGACACTGATAACGATATCATTTGGGGAGGTGGGGTTCGAGGAATGATAACGCATGATATCGTAAGAAGGGGGGGTCCAAAATTGCCAAAAAGTTGATAACGTTATATATGTACAGCCCCATATATATCTTAGGCTAATTGAGAAATTTGGCTCTTTGCAAACACCCAGCCTAACTGTAGCATCATCTGCCTTTTCCCAATCAACGAGATATTTTTGACTTATTGCAAAGAACCAATGCAGTTTTAGGACAATTGAAATATATCTATTAGATTGATATTTTTTTGGCTTATTGCAAAGAGCCTATGCAGCGTTAGTCTAATTGGAAAATAATAATTAATTTGTCATTCAGCCATTGTTTATTCAGGCTCATTGCAATAAGCCAATAAAGTTTTAGGCTAATTAAAAAGTGAGTACCTCTTTGTCCAAACAACCTACTTTCATCCATCCTTATTGCAATAAATCGAAGGTAGTGAATGTTTATGCATAATTTTAGTATAAAAAAATAGCAGAAGAAAATTAAATTCTTTTAATAAATGTGTAAGTAAATTGTTTAATTGACAGATTTCATTAACACGACTGAATGTCTAAATATCTAATTATTTTTTATTCAGCAAAAAATGTTCTCTAAATAAAATCTGCCTAATCTGCATTTATTGATATAGCACTAACTAATACGTACAGTCGTGGGAAAAAAAAGTAAACACCCCCTACTAACTCCTCAACAAATTATCGTAGACAAAAGTTACTGGTACCGAATGATTGTAGATAAAGTCTACTTTTAAATGACGTATATAAAATTTGCTTAGGGGGCCATCTACATATTAAAACGAATCCAAATTTCATTTTTTTTCAATAGCAATACCTAATTTTAACGAGATATTTCAAATCATTGGTTCAAACTATGCCTAGACACCAAATTTCAAGTCATTTGAAGTTTTTGAATAATAAGTTTTTGAATTATAAACATTCAAAATTTAGCGCTTCTAATGTTAAATTACATTTTCATATGTTTATTTATAACTTCTGAAATTATGATCCTAATATTTTAATTTTTTGTGTAGCAATAATACTAATATACCCAAACATAAATACGTTGAATTTGTAATTTTTATAATTTTCTGATATGAATTCTGAATTCTGAAATTAATATTTAAAAAAATTATGAATTGCAACATACAATTTTTTGATGGATTCAGATTTATTAAGTCCTGCTTTAAGGAAATCGAAAATTTCACATTTTTCTTCCAAGTAGTTTTCAAATTATGCTTAAAAAACGGCAAAATGATGGTTTAAGGGGCCGTCTATGATAGAAGTGACTAAATATTTTGAAATTTCTTATGCTATCCTGTAATCTAACAGACTTAATTGACTGCTTAAGGTGCCTTGATCAAGAAGGGAGCTCTCTCGGTTAACAATCGAGTACCGAACTTCAATTTGGATACAGCCCTTAAAATACGCTCGTTTTAAAATAATTAATTTCTCGGAAACTTATGGTACGAATTGCATAAAAATTTGTTTTTACACTAATTGAAGGATGTAGAGTTCATTTTTGCTGTCAAAATTGTGTACTGTTATTGAAAAAAAAAACAAATTTATGGTTCGTTTTAATATGTAGATGGCCCCCTAAGCAAATTTTATATATATCATTTAAAAGTAGACTTTATTTCCAATCGTTCGGTACCAGTAACTTTCTTCTGCGATAATTTGTTGAGGAGCTAGCAGGGAGTGTTTACTTTTTTTTCCACGACTGTACATATTAAATAGTAAATACGTAATTGTTATTTTAAGGATATATTTTTCACAAACATCCCGGGGAAAAGTTTCAATAAAATTTGCAAATGAGGCAGATTTTTAATGTTTTCCCAGTATTGCGAAGAGAAAATGTGTTACAGAATAAAAATAAATATAAAAATATGTAAGAAATTTTTTGTAGTAATAAAATCTATAGGTGAGGCAGATTTTTAATGTTTTCCCAGCATTACGTAGGGAAGGTGGGTTGCCGAATGAAAATAATCATAAGAAATATGTATGAAAACTGTCCTATTGGCAGATATGATTTATGCTCCTAAGTATCAATGATTAGTGACTCTTTAAATTTTATTTTACGTTTGTAGCGCACTTAAAATTAAATTATCCTTTTAGCGTACCTGTATGTATTTTCTTATAGTCTCAGGACTCTTAACCCCCTAAGTGTTTAGGGCGTAATATTCCGTTCACTAAGCTCCAGGTTTCACAGCAATACAAGCAATATTTAAGATAATATAATTCTATAGATTTAATGAATTTTAAATACATTGAAGAATGATTAATACTCTCAAGGATTACATTCATATTTGAAATTGAGTTTTTTTTATAATGTTGAAAGAATCATATTTTCTTAGCATTTAAAATAAAATGCAAAGAAAACAACATTACAATTTTACCCTTTTGCAAGTCGCTCGGAGAAAATTGGAAAAAAAGAAAAAAAAAGACCATTTTCAAAATTTAATATCTTAAAATGTGTACGATTTTAAAACATAAATTTTATTGAGGTGGAAGAAATAAATATATTCTTTCATTTCATGCATTTAAATAAATTACAAGATTCAGAATTAGAATTTATACGGGACTGCAATCTGTCAGACATTTGGCGAGCAGAAAATTAGTATAACAGCTTACGCGCAGGATTACAAAACGAATATTGCAACTAGAATTAAAATTTTGGTGCCTACTTATACTTCAGATTGTAATATCTTGAACCTAAATAAATTTGTATTTACAGCATTTTTATATTTTTTATATAAAGTTGTATTGAACTAACACAAAATTTTGAAAATTTCAAAGGTATAATCACCTAAAATAAATATTTTTTTGAACAATAAAAAGGAAATTTTAGGTTCAGTTTATACAGAGTAACATGAAACATATGTTTTGAAAACTTCATGAAAAAATATTCAGAAGTTTTTGAAATATCGTGCGCATTATGCCCAAAAACATCATTTGGAGAAAAATTACTTCAAAATTTCGGAAACGCCGCTTTAGTTATTGAGCGGGTGTAATTCTAAAAGCCATAACTTCTGTTCTAATGGTATTTCAAGGAAACATTTATATCAAATTGTTCAGAAAAGTTAGGAGTTTAACACCTAAAAAATTAATATTTCGAACATTGTGAATCTTTAAGAGTACTGAGACTCCTTAAATTCATAGTAATATTTTCATTTAAAAAAATATGTTCTGTACATCACTCCATAGGATGGAAAGGAACTTTGAACATGGAAAGCGGGAAGACATCTTAATTATGGGAAGAATCAATACAAATATGTTTCTAAAATTAAAAATCTACTTCATCAGCAGTATTATAGATATGTGGGCTGGTCGGATGTTTCAAAATTTGCCCTTAAAATAAAAAAAGAGTACTTATTAATTTTAATTAATAATTAAGTGCTTACAAATTTTGATGATAAGGCAAACTAAGTTTGATGATTTTGAGTTAGTTGAACCGTTGATTTTCAAAGTGGGACAAGTCCATTTTGTGGAAAAAAATAGTTAAAACCAAATCTCATTACAAATTAACATAAAATTTAGGTCTTTAATCAATTCAAAATAAGTGTGTATTAATATCAATGAAAATTTGTTACTAGTAATTTATTGGGTCAACGATATTTGAAATGCGTCAATTTTGAAAGTGATGAGCAAGACCACTTTGAATGTCATTATCTTTTATGCTGCATAATATTAATAAGCGCTATCAGAATTTTATCATGAATAATTTAGAAATCTTCACAATCTAAATTAAGAAATATAATTATGCTTACAACTTATTACTGAATATTTTTCTTTATTTTTTTCACCCTTTTCATATAAAATGAAAGCTTTTTTTTGTTTTACTGTAACTTTTTAAAAGAATAATGAAATATTTAAATAAAATAAATAACTAAATAAAGTAAAATATTTAATTTTTTGTTATTTTAATTATATTCCATTAAAAAAGAAAAAAAAATCAGTGTTTTCAACAAAAAATTGCTTTTGAAATCGAAGGAAGCCCGGTGTCGGATATTTGTTTTCAGCTGTAATGAATAACAATTATTGCATATCAAATTTACATGAAATAAGACCACAAAAACATAAAATGTCTATTACTGCATATGAATATTTTTCAATCCATTAAAATCAAACCATTAAATATCTATAGCAATAACATAAAATGAACTTGCCCCTCTTTCAAGATAAACGGCCCAGTTATCTCAGATACATTTTATAATTGTTTCATTCAGTAATATGACATTTCAACGTAATGCTGCGAAACAAAATAGCAATATTTGTTAGGTTTGTTTTACATGTTTATGGGTAGATGCAAATTTTACCTGTAAAATAAAAAGTGTTTATTAACACTTTCTGCTCCAATTTTGTTTTAATTTTGAGAATAAAATTACTTTTACGTTAATAATGTTAATAGTACTTGTACAAATAAATTGATTGAAGATTAAAGACTATGTCATTGTCTAAAATAGAACGAATGTAGTTATTTTGCGTACTATTGAATTTATAATCATGTGACAATAGGCTAAAGAAGCGTTTTGGAGACGTTTGGAAAACATCGTATTACATCAGGATTTAACAGAGACTACAAATTTCTAATAGTTTTTACGTTTTATCACACGGAATTCATTCAGAAAAGTAACCTACATTTTAACTTTAAAGAGCGAAATATATATTTAAAATAAAAGAATCGACAACAGTGTAAAGAGAATTAAGCAAACTTTTATCATTGTTAATATTGCTAAGTGCCAATACATAAACGAAGTCATAATAAGACATGCATGGACATAAACTACCTTTACTACATGTAGATAGTAACAAAAGTAATTGTTAAGACAAAATAATATTCGATGGAATGACAAATACTTTTAATAGTACACAAGAATCGAATGGGTTCATCTTATTTACCAAACAGGTGCATAAATCAAAGGTAAGAATAAAGCAGTTTCTTAACTTTTTTGTAATCATTTTCATTCAAAAATCCCCCTTCTCTATATAAAGCTTTGAAAACATTAAAAATCTGCATCATCTGCAGATTGTATTGATTACAGAAATTTTCTTATATTTTTTTTATAATTATTTTCATTCAGAAACCAAGCTTCTATACACAAGCTCGGAAAACATTAAAAATTTGCCCCATCGGCAGATATTATAGATAATTCTGCACGGGTGTTTACGATAAATGTAGCCTTAAGATAAAAATGAAGTGTTTACTAATCTTAGACACGCAGGCGCGTTAATGAAATCTGTCAATAAGACAGTTTTTAATATATATATATTTAAGAATTTTAAGTTGTTCTATTTTTTATAGTAAAATTATGCATAAACATTCAGTACCCTGGACTATGTTAAACCTGTATAAAATTAGGCAATTTAGATATACAGCTGGTAATTTATTAATTATCTTAAAACTGCATAGCCCCTTTGCAATAAGTCTGAAAAATATCGGGTTGATTCAGAAACAAATGATCATTTTACAATTAGCCTAAAGTTGTATATAGGCTCTTTGTAATAAGCCAGAAAAATATCAGGTTGATTGGAAAAAGGCAGATAATTCTCCGATTTGCCTGGTTCTTTTCAAACAGCCTAGGTTCTTTGCCAAGAACCGGATTAATCAATTAGTCTACGATATAGGTAATTCTTAAACTGCACAGTCGAAGCAGTATATAAATCATATTAAATAATTCAAGTACATTTCTGGAAGAAGAAAACCAGCATCCCCCCCTACTATCTCAGCCGTAAATAACCTTATAAAAATGTGACATAGCTGTCGATAACGTGTACTAATTAGTGCTGTACTTAAATTTGGCTTAGGAAAGGTACCACACTTGAAAATTTTCAATACTAACGCTACATTTTGACATATTTGGAATTTTTGCAAATTTTACTTTCGGATACGAAACGGGAAGTCATTCGACCAAGTAGTTTTGGAATTATGCAGGTTTAAAGTTTGGAACGCTTAGAGTTAAATTCATTTTTAATCGTTGCAAAACAAATTGCAATGCAGGTTGTTTTTTATATATAAATCAAAAACTACTTAGTGGAATGAGCTGCAATCTTATATTTATTTGTTTGAAGATTTTATAAATCGATTTCTATAAATATTTTAAATGAAATCAATTTCTAGAAGCTTCAAATTCAAAATTACAGCACGTTCCGCGAAGTAGTTTTTGAGTTATGCTTCAAAATCTACCCTCATTGCAACCCGTTTTGCAACGATTAAAAATTAATTTAGCTTTAGCAAATTCAAACTTTAAACCTGCATAATCCCTAATTTACTTTACCGAATGTTTTTCCGCTCCGTACGCTCTCAGAAAAAACTGTAAACTTATGAGCGTTTGCCCTTAAATTTTCACGGGCAACAGCCTTATTTGAAGAAATCTTTGATCCATTAAATAAGCGGCCTTATCCCTTAGATACTTAGAAAATTAAGGGCAATCCATATATTTTTACAGTTCTAGCCCATCTGTTAGCAAAAATACGGATTGGTAATTGGATATGGATTTTTTTTTTCTTTTTTTACCGGTATGACTGGAATCACTGCTGCTGGCCTTTACAGGAAAATTTACAGGGATATTTTTGTGTGTGTATCCGTAGATAAAATTTACCGAAAAATCCAAATAAAATGTCCAAATTAGGTAAATTAACCTTTTCGTGTTCCTTTTTTTTTTTTTTTTTTAAGTGTTGAGAAAAGAATTTGCGTTAATAATGTCAACTCATTTATGCCTAGTGTCCCATATTTGGGACGTTTCGAATTTTAATCATTTTTTTTATAATTTTCTTCTTCTTTACAACATGAAAATTGTATGACGTAATTGTTTATAGATGTCTTTATCTATTATCGAGAGATGACAGCATAAGATTGATATTTATTTGCTTAAATGAAGGCCTTTTTTCGGGTGTTTATAGATTTTTCATTTTTCAAGATAGCGAAATGTAAAAAGTAAGTTTATTTGTATTTTTTGTATCAGGGATCCAAATAAATAAGTCATAATCTTAGCTTGTAGACTTCTTTGAAATATGTATTTCTTTATACTGCGAAATTATATGTTCAAGTCTATTTTTTATGCATGTTTGTAACGTACACAATATAGGGCGCTAGACGCAAATGGGTACATATTTCTATTAGCCATTTAGGAGATAGTTATTTATGAAAAGTCCTTCTCAAGATGATTTTGAAATAAATTGTTTTTTAGCCTCAAATACGATTATTCTTAATTTATTATTACTAATGCTTATAATGTTATAAGTCTATGTAAAGAAATAAATATATATTTTTAATAGTTCATAAAAATATTAATTAAAGTAAATAATATACAATTTAAAGTCTTAATTTACGTAAATTTAGACAAAACATATAATTATGCATTTTTCCACATATGGATATTCCCATATTTAGTAGTTTACATTTTATCAAATAAATACAAAAATATTTTAGCGTAATTTTTCTTGTCCATTTTGTAACATTTTAAAGTGATTTTACCAAAAAATTAAAAAAAAAAAAAAAAAAAAAAAAATCAGGCATAAATGGATTAATAGTAGCTATCCAAATAGATTTACTGAAGTTTAAGAGGTTTTGAAGACGTTAGGAAAATACCTTATTACTAAAGGATTAAACAGCTATTACAACTTTCTAATATATATATATATATATATATATATATATATATATATATTGCGCTTTATCACACATGATACATTCAGAAAAGTAACCTATATTTTAAATTTAAAGAGTGAAATATAGGATAAAAAGAATGAGATGAAATAAAATAATCGCCAACGATGCAAAGATAATTTTATTATTATTATTATTATTATCACTAAACACCAAAACACACAAATTAAGTCATAATAAGAAATGCATAGACATATACTGCCATTACTATATGTAGACAGTAACAAAAATAATTGTTCAGGCAAAATAATACTCAATGAAAAGGCATGTACTATTAATAGTACGCCAGACCCGAACGAGTTAAGTTAAATTAGGTAGATAAATTAGGTATATGCATTGGAAATTTTCATGTTTGGTACGACTTCTGTGTGTAGACAATCCTCAATGCCAAATTTAAGTATAGCTTAAATTAGTAGACGTTATTACTAATGGATTGGTAAAAGTAACATTTTTGCACAGTAATTTTTTGCAGAGTTAAAAAAGGGAAGGTGCGTTTATTCCCAGGATAGTATATTATAAATAAAAGTGCTGTATTTTTTTTTTTTTTTTAACAGAAAAAAATAGAGTTTCACGGTAAATTTAGTATAATTCAAGATAAAATTATTCAAGTATGATTCTTGAACATTAATTCACACGTTTGTTTTATAGATAGATAGATAAAATTAGTGCTTGCACCAGATATTTTGAACAAGAAAAAAGAGGAGCTGTAATCCAATTCGTCATAATATTTAGCTAATACAGGGTGTACCAAAAAGTTTGAAACGTACTTTATTATTATTTTTTTTTACCTGTTTGAGATGCGCAGACAATGTAAATGATAAAATTGTTCAAAAAAAAAAGTAGGAATTAATATTATGTGGATGAAATTATCCTGTCCTTAATTTTCTAAAAGATACAATTTAAAAATTTTTATACAGGCTTAAGTCCTATATGTTATATTAAAAAAAAAAAAAAACTTTCTTCATGCTCTGACATGTATACAATGGTAAATTTACATTCGTTTACGACCAAAACTGGCTGAGTTATGATACTTTAAATTTTATGAAATTTCGTTTTTTTCCGGCACTACATCCGGTGGCCGAGAGGTTCTGCTCTCGAAGCTGGTAGACGGGAAGTGCTGGGTTCGATCCCAATCGCGCCCGTCGGCCTAATCGTTCGGAGTTTTCGTGGTTTTCTTCGAGCCGTGGATCTTCCATGCGTTAATACGGATTAGGTTCCCTTAGAAAGACCCCCACGGAGGGCACTCCCCCCGGGCCTATATCCCTCGTGTAGATAATTGGCCGTCAAAAATCAACCCAACCCAACCCGGCACTACATCCACAGACACGAATTTTTAGTTTCATTACCTTATGTTACCTTATGTTATTAATAGCATTATCCTTATATGTCAGACAATACACTTGATACCTAATGTTAGCATTAGGCTAATGTTAGTTTAATACCTAATGTTACATTATTAAAGTTACATTATTTAATTTCGCAAGATTATCGGATAATACTCTCAATACCTTACACTGTAAAAAAATATGACCAGTTTTCCTGTAGGAATCGGAAAATAGTTGCCCTTATCGTACCGGAAAAATATCCGACTCAGCTCGGAAAAAAATCCGTAAAATCGGAATAAAATCCATAAAATACCGTTTTATTGTCTATTTCTCTTTTTTCTACGGATTTTATTCCGAGCTGAGTCGGAAAATTTTCCGGTATGATAAGGGCAACTATTTTTCCGATTCCTACAGGAAAACTGGTCGGATTTTTTTTTTACAGTGTATGTTAACTAAACATATATAAATTTTCAATGATACACATGATACATTCAGAAAAGTAACATATATTTTAAATTTAACTAAATTATGCTAAACATACATTATTTGATTTTGAATTTCTACATTTTGAATCAACATAAATAATCATTAGGAATGAATGGATGGATTTGTTAAGCACTGGTCAGTTATGACAGTGTTGATGTACACTGTAAAAAGAAATAATGCCAGTGTTCCTGTAGGAAAAGGAAAAATGGTTGCCCTTATCGTACCGGAATAATTTCCAACCCAGCTCGGAATAAAATCCATAAAATCGGAATAAAATCCGTAAAATACCGTTTTACTGACTATTTCCTTATTTTTACGGATTTTATTCCGAGATGGGTCGGAAATTATTCCGGTACGATAAGGGCAACTATTTTTCCGATTCCTACCGGAAAACTGGCAGTATTTTTTTACAGTGTATGTAGGATGCCTTCAAGATGGATTCTTGAAGGTAAAGTGACCCGAATGATCGTTGTCGTACAAAGAAAAGCTTGAAACCCTTGCACGGTCATCGCACCCAGAATGTACTGGTTTCGAAACTGCTAACATTGGCCCAATCGCCTCAGTTTGTGGCTAGCAAGCTAATCACTAGTCTGAACGGGACTATATAATCATCAGGGAAAAGAAAATAGAAATGTTTGAGAGTTTCATGGTAACTTAGGTTCATCTAAATCATGTACATCTAAATCATTAAATGTTAAACACATTTTTGAAAGTTTAGTTAACACAATGTATTGATAATATTACCTTTATATGTCAGGCAATACTCTTGATACCTAATGTTAGCATTAACCCTTTAGTGCGCAGCTTTGCATATATGCAAACAACACTTTTTTGAATTTAATAGATTTTTTTATTCGTATATACCTAATTCGCAACAGAAAATTGAAATAGCAATATTTGCTTTAATTATTAACAGACATTCCGTATTTAAATAAAGCGAAAATAACCATTGAAACTTTCTGGTGTAAAGTCAGATTCTCTGAACTACGTAATTTCTAGAATGTATGCTATCATGGGAATTAAAGGGTTAAAGGTTAAGTTTTATAAAATAAATAATAATACAAAATAAAGTATTTGGAGACATACTTATTAAAATATTTACTAATTTGCAATATTTTAGCGTAAAACAGCCACGCGAAAGTAGTTTTTACTTGTATTGCAGATGTGCAACAGACGAAAAGATTGACGTATTATATGAAAAATGTATTTCTGATTTTTTTTTTTTTTTCATTATTTTTCCTGCATAATAAACCTTTCAGAGAATCATATATATTTTTTCGAAACAAAATAAAAAATCGCGCATTTAAGGGTTAAGCTAATGTTAGCTTAACACCTATTGTTACATTATTAAAGTTACATTATCCAATGTTGCAAGGTTATCGGATAATATTCTCAATACCTTATGTTAACTAAACATACATTATATAAATTTTCAATATTTGATTTTGAAATTCTTAATTATTTATCAACATAAATAAACATTGGGGGAAAGAGAATAGAATTGCAAGAGGGCCTCAGGGTGACATGGAAATCAGTACATGTAAATTATTATTAGGGAAATCAGTACATGTAAATTATTATTAGTTAAACATAGTTTTGTAAAGTTGAGTTAACATAACGTATTGAGAATATTATGCTTATATGTCAGATAATGTTAACTAAGCTTAAATTACTAAAGTTACATTATTCAATTTTGCCAGATTATCGGATAATATTTTCAATAACTTATGCTAACTAAACATACATTATACAACTTTACATTATTTAACATTATTTAATTTTGTTTTCCTCAATTACCAGTGAAGCCGTACGATGCTTTTGTACTGCAATCCTTGAGAGATTATTTGCTGATACTTTTTAAAATTAAATATTAATTAACTACAATTTAAATTAAAACAATATGTTTTAAAGAAATGTGTGTGTACTATGTCAAAAGCCTGTTTAAAAACCTTTTGTATGATAACTCGTTGGTTCTCGCGCGCATTGCATGTCCATAGAAATGGAGATGTTGGCATCAGAAGTAATGTAGATGATTTGCCAACATAAATAATCATTAGGAAAAAGAGAATAGGAATGTGAGAGGGCCTCATGGGGACACATTCCGTCGTAGTCGTACTTTGCCCTCATCATGAATTGTTAAGTTTTGATTTCCGGGCAGCTCACCCCCTCAAACAAGACCATCAACGCACGCACACCTTATGGGGGTTTGAGTTTGTAATCCATGGAAGGCAACGACCGCAAGAGGTAAATGGCCCGGGCCCCCAAAATATTCCAATCGGGAAACAGAAGATCGTACTGTATTCTACTACAGAGTTCAATGTCCAAAACACTGGAAGGGAAATCTGTTCCCCGATTACTTTGGTTTTTTTACCTCTATCAAGATCTGGTGGATCGTACCAGATGTTCATCCCATCTGGCGTCAACGGGATGTGATTGGTAAAACAGAAAGGAAGGGTTTCATGAGAAAAGGGTTAAGAGTTGAATGGCTGGGGGAATCTCTTAATTCTACTTCTTCAAGATGCTGACCGAGATGAAGGGAAGAAGGGAAAATCTGGAACCCAAAACTGCATTTGACTGGTGAGAAGCCTTAACTGAAGTTTCTTAAGCATCATTTCTTGGATGATTTCTTAACACATTGGTTCTGAGAATTATTTTTAAAGATTTTTTGCGTTTTAAACACACAACTCTTTCCTTTGTTAACTTAATGCCTGGAGACATATTTAGCATTTATTGTTGAATTGTAGGTTTTTTTTTTTTTTTTTGCCAGGCAGTAAAACTTGCTAGTCTGATAGTCTGAAAGAGCACAATCAAATTAAATACGTTTTTTCATTAAATTTTAATTAACTACAATTTCAAAGATGATTTCTTAACCCATTGGTTCCGAGATTTTTTTTTTTAATGATTATTTGCATCTTAAACACAAAAATATTTCTTATCTCATATAAAGCATTTATTGTTGAATTATTGGTTTTTTCTTGCCAGACAGGAAAACTTGTTAGTGGGAAAGAGAAACGTCAAATGACATGAAAGTTCACAGGACAACACCAAATCTAGTCATAAGACTACGTAGAAAATAAAGACTAAATGTAATTGCGGAGAGTTACAAATATGTAAAAAAAGAAATTGCTGTTACTTTTACATTCTATGTATCATACACAGGTGCAAAATCAGGATACCTATGGATTTAACTTTTGAATACCACTTTTTTAAAAATAGCAGCCTTATCCTTATTTAATCGTAAATTTTTGTCTAAATAAGACAAATATTAGTTTCTGAAATTAGTGGTTCGAATCTTGAAATTTTATGTTGGCAGGAAATACTGCCAAGCGGAAAAATGAATTGAGGTTGGTCTCAAATCCAATCTGCTGTTTTTTCTGAGGCATTCACAGAGTCACTTATACTGGAAAACGCATGAATTTTGCAAGTACTTTAAATGAGATAACGAGAAATATTTATTCCAATTTTCCTATAAAAGCAAAGGATTTTTCAGAAATTTCTCTTAAATTTGGCATTTAAAGTCATTTTTGGAGTACGACAGCTGAAAAAGTTTATCATCAGGGAGGAATCGATTCTAATTCAAGATCTGCAATATTAAAAGAGAAGTGAAAAACACTATTCGATTTCATTCAATTAAATAGAAATGCTTAAAAAATTAATGTATTTATGTAAAAAGACAAATTCATAAATATGCCGAAAGTTTCGCATGTAGAAAAAACTAAAGATAAAAATTAATTAATTAATAAATAAAAAATGAGTTAAAATTTTTAAAAAAATTAGAACGTCCTTTGTTAAGAAATCATTCGAATCTAGATCTAAATTTTGACATCAAGATTTTTTCTTTTGAGCTGTCCCTTACTTTTCAAAGAAATGTTCCATAATTTCCGGCGTAGAAACCGCAGATCAAATAAACTAGTTTTAAAAGAGAAATTTTGCTTTAAAAATGCTGCCTAATCTGCATAATGTAGAAATAAGTTAAATTTATTAATTACATTTCTGGGTCCGAACGTGCTTGTTTGGTCTGCGGATTATACACCGGGAATTGACGTACTTCGTTTTTTCAAAACCTGTATTTAGTAATAATTACAAGGTGGATATTATTGTATATAAAATGCTTCATTAAAACTGAAGATGTTATTTCCATACCTAGTAGAAAAGTGCAAATGTCCAAAATCATCTTTTTTCAATGTTAAAAATGCTAACATAACGTCTATTTACATAGCAATATTTAATAGGTCTCCATATATCTTTAATTTGGAGAAAATTTAAATATAATGAATTTAGACTTTTCTAGTATTATTTGACGAAGTTACGTAAAGATTCAATAATTATGAATATGTGAAAAATGGCTTTTTATTACATCTATTTCTCATTAAATGATTCAGCGTTAAAAACTTTAAGTTTATTTTTCTCATTTAATGCTTTTTTAATAAATCAGTATATGCAAAATGCTAAAATTTCAACATATGTGTATTTCTGAATTTTCTTTTGACGTTCCTTATAAAATTACGGATCAGATTTGCAATAATATTAAATAGTTTATTTTTAAAAAATCTAAATGTTAAGGAAAATAGTTTTTTTTTTGTTCTATTTTTACATTTGTCATGCCATTTTTTTTCTCTCTTATTTATTTATTTTTTTAATCTGACTCTTACTGTTATTATCCTTACAGTGCCAAGAAAAAAATACTTCAAAAAGCTAAAACTGTAGAAAAGGTGACTTTCCTAATGGTGTGTTTTATGAAATTAACGATCATATTTACAATAATATAAACAGTTCATTTAAACGAATTCAAATGTTAAGGAAAATTGTCTTTTTTGTTCTATTTTTACATTTGCCATGCCTTTTTCGCTCTCTCTCTTTTTAAAATCTGGTCACAGTTATTGTCCTTACAGTGCTAAGAAAAAAATGCTTCAAAAAGCTCATTACTGTAGAAAAGGCGCAGTTTCAAAATTTTCTTAAATTTTTTTATTGCATTTTTTTAATTTTACAACAAAAATTGAATTTTTTCTTGATTAAATCATTTCCCTTCATAAATCCATAAGATAACATGTCAGAAATGTATTATAAAATAATTACATGAAAAAAAAATTGTTCAAAGGGTACCAGGTCCCCTTAAGGCTTATTGAATGTATAGTGAGCAGAACGCAAGGAAGTTATTTTTTAATGTAAACTTTCATGGTGATTTAAAATAAATAAATAAATTTTACATCGATCTTTTCTCTACAAAAGGATACATTTCAGGAATAAAATATTTGCAACAAAAATTTTCTTTAAACAGTATAAAACCTCAGAAAATATCAAACATTTATAAAAACGGAATTGTGTATATCATACTTAACCCTTTCCGGACTAACGATACTTAAGACTCGAATATTATCCTCAATAGCTTACGTTACTGCTGTCATTGTTCTGTGAGATCACATTCAAATTAAAAAGAGCGGACTATAATTCAAAAGTTGTGGTGAAGTGTAAAAAATAACAGCGAGCACAAACGAAAATTATCAGTTTATCTTCTATTCTAAATTTTAAATAACCCTTTCTGCAGCTCTATTAGTTCTTTATTTTCGTTAATAACACTAAATTATGAATATTTATTTTCTATCCGAAAGAAATAATCATTCACAAGAATCATTCTCTAGAATCATTCAAAATTATATTTCTTGGTGAACTGTGAAAGAGGAAATGGATGAACAAAAAAAAAAGATAGCATTCTGTACAAAAAGCAAGTCATCACTGGTAGAGTCCTGGGAAGAAAGTAAAACCCCCTACTAACTCTGAAACTAATTAAAATAGAAGAAAGTTACTGGTATCAAACGGTTGGAAATAAAGTCTAATTTTAAATATTGTATATAATAAAATTTTCTTAGGGGTCATCTACAGATCAAAACCTGACCAAACTTTGTTTTTTTCAAAGGCAACGCCCAATTTTGACAATATACTTTAAATCTTCGGTTTCAATATATGCCTAGAAACGAAATTTCTAGTCATTTGTATGATAAGTTTTGGAATTATAAACATTCAAAATTTACAGCTTCTAATTTTATATTGCATAATCATATTTTTTATTAATATCTCCTGAAATTATAATCCTAATGTAATAATTTTGTGTGTGGTTATAATACTAAAACACTCAAACATGAACACATTGAATTTGTAATTTTAAAAATTTTATATTATGACTTATGAAATTAATATTCGAAAAAAAATATAAATTACAACTTACAATTTTTTTGGTAGATTTATATTTATTATGTCCTGCTTTATGCGAATCCGCGATTTCAAGTCTTTTTTCGAAGTAGTTTTCAAATTATCATTAAAAAACGTCAAAATGCTGCTTTAAGTCATGATGTGCAGATAAGCATAATTTGAAAAAATATATTTTACTCATTTTATTGAAACATTTGAACTGGCAAATAGTTGAAATATATTAAACAAGTGAAATGGCCATATTGGCAAGAAATAATACATTAATAGAAGTTACATAGTCATTCAGTAGCATTCAACCGAACTTCAATTTGGATACAGCCCCTAAAATAGGCTCATTTTAAAGTAATTAATCTCTGGGAAACTAATCGTACAAATTTCATGAAAATTTGTATTTAGGCTATTTGAAGGGTGTAGAATTTATTTATGGTGTCAAACTTGAGTATTGCTATTGAAAAAAACAAAGTTTGGGTTTGTTTCGATATGTAGATGCCTCATAGTAGATATGATGTATATAAAATTAAGGAAATTTTATATACATCATTTAAAAGTAGACATTATTTCCAATAGTTTGGTACTTGCAACTTTCTCCTACGATAATTTGCTGCAGAGTTAGCAGGGGTGTTTTTTTTTTTTTCTTCCACGAATGTACATGCTTTTTACACTGACTGTCAGAAGTTTCTGTACGCAATATGACGTTCATGGGGATAAATCAAAGTTCGAATTAAGAAGATTGGATTATAATTTTAAAATTGTGTCTGCGGTGAGAAAAATAACAAAGAACACAAATTAAAATTATCAGTTTATTTCCCTAATGTAATTTTAAAAGAGTCCTTTCTGTAGCTCTATTATTTATTGTTTAATTCCATTAATGACACTAAATTATGAATATTTATTTTCTATCTACGGAAGAAATAATCACTCTCTACTATCGTTCAAAAGTAAAATTTTCTAGATGAACTTTTCAAGAGCAAGAGAGACAACAAAGAAGAAGAAAAATTATGACATTCTGTACAGAAAGCATGACAATTCCTGGAATTATCAAAATTCGTATTAAGAAGAGAGGACTATAATTCAAATAATGTGGCTCCAGTGTGAAAAATAGCAGCGAGCACAAATTAAAATTATCATCAAAATAAATAAATAAATAAAACAAAATTATCAGTTTATTTACGCTATTGTTATTTTAAAATAACCCTTTCTGCAGCTCTATTAGTTATTCTTTATTTTGTTAATAACACTAAATTATGAATATTTATTTCCTATCTGAAAGAAATAATCATTCTCTAGAAACATTCAGAATTAAATTTGCTGGGGGAACTTTTAAAGAAGAAAAGGGTGAAGAAAAAAAGGGGAAATTCTGTACAGAAAGCATGACAATTCCTGGAATTATCAAAATTCGTATTAAGAAGAGTATAATTCAAATAATGTGGCTCCAGTGTGAAAAATAACAGCGAGCACAAATAAAAATTATCATCAAAATAAAATAATCATAAAAAAAAAATAAATAAATAAAACTAAATAAATAAAATAAATAAATAAAATAAATAAAATAAATAAATAAAAATCAGTTTATTTCCGCTATTGTTATTTTAAAATAACCCTTTCTGCAGCTCTATTAGTTATTCTTTATTTCATTAATAACACTAAATTATGAATATTTATTTTCTATCTGAAAGAAATAATCATTCTCTAGAAACATTCAGAATTAAATTTGCTGGGGGAACTTTGCAAGAAGAAAAGGGTGAAGAAGAAAAAGGGAAACTCTGTTCGAAAAATCATGTCATCACTGGTACATGCTTTTTGTATTGACTACATGAAATTTCTGTACGCAACATGACGTTCACGAGGAATTAATCCAAGTTCGAATTAAAAAATACCTCGAATAACAGAATTTCGAATTAAGAAGTGTGGATTATAATTCAAAAATTGTGGCTGCAGTGTGAAAAATGACAGCGAGCACACATTATAATTACCAGTTTAGCTCCTATTGTAATTTTAAAATAACCCTTTCTACAGCTCTCTCAGTTGTTCTTTAATTCCGTTAATAACACTAAATTATGAATATTTATTTTCTATCTGAAAGAAATAATCACTCTCTACAATCATTTAAAACTAAATTTGCTGGGTGAACTTTGCAAGAGGAAAAGGACGAAGGAAAAAAAAAAGGATGACATTCTGTACAGAAAGCAGGAAACGGAGCTGCTTGTCGGAAGAAAAACTGACGAATTAATTGATGGTAATGAGTAATTAATTATGCAGT
The DNA here is from genome assembly GCA_963932465.1 of Maratus speciosus. Classification (NCBI taxonomy): domain Eukaryota; kingdom Metazoa; phylum Arthropoda; class Arachnida; order Araneae; family Salticidae; genus Maratus; species Maratus speciosus. Next base: position 499,191,496 of record OZ010787.1, on the reverse strand, counting down.
TGCAAAAATTGACGTAGAAAGAGACATAAAAAGAAATTAGTGCAGAAGCAGCAAGAGGATTTTCGAATTCTATTAAGCTTTAATAGTGAAATATATTCTCATTTTAATGGGAATCCAAAGAAATTCTCATACCAACAGTGAGAAAAACTAAATAAATTGCCGAGTCTTTTTTTTACCCCTTCTTCTTAGATTTCTCTTAAAGGCTGCAAAATGTATAGGCATTATTAATGCAAAATAGGCTTTCAATCACTAAACGATTTTTTGGAATGCTTACTCTTTTTCTTAATGAGTATTGTGGAAAAAAAAATATTCGTATTGGGAAAAACTGGATGATTTCAGACATAATTAATCTGAAAAACTTTTTCTAGTTTATTCTTCAGTTTAAATTCTTTAATTTCAAATTATTAATGTTATATACTTTAGAGATTTAAATATAAAGATACTATTATTATTCTTGGTAAGACAGTCTAAGTAAGCTTTATAAATGACAAACATAATTAAATTTATTACAGGTATTATACTTAGATTTCTCTAAGAGTTCGTAAAATATATATGGATTAATAATGCAAAATAGGCTTTTGATTACTACACCATTTTTGATTGCTCTTTTTTAAAAGAATATTGTAAAAAAAAAAAAAAAATATATATATATATATATATTCGTATTCGGTAAAAGTATATGTTTTCAGATATAATTAAATTTGAAACACTTTTTCTACAGTTTATTTAGTTTAAATTCCATAATCTCAAATTAGTAATGTTAATTTTTTAGAGGTTTAAATATAAGGATACTGTTATTATTGTTGCGAGACAGCCTATGTAAATTTTATTAATGACAAACATAATTAAATTCATTATTACCCTGAACGTAGCCAGGGTTTTATTTAAGTGAAGGGGTAGGCCAAAAAAACAAAACAACAACAAAAAAAACAACAACAACGACAAAGATTTCAAAACATTTTTGCATATGAGGCGTTTTGCATTTTAAGAGCGTATGCCAGCCACTGGAAGACACTCGCAAGGTAATATTAACCCCTTCAAGGGCGGTGGTTCATTTTTGGGCCACTTAATTTTAATTCCTAAAACACATTGGTACCAGAATATTGAAATAAAAATTTTCCTTTTATTAAGTACGTGAACAAAACCCTTTCGATATTTTGAAATAAATTTCTTTTTATATTCTTGTGTCATTCAATCTTTTCGGCATTTTACGAATAGAAGTACCTTGCCCCTGAAAGGGTTAAACACATGGGAGCGTTCTTTTCAAATTTCTCGCTTGCATTTTAATATTTTTAAATGAGTTTTTTTTTTTTTCTTATGATATCCGATGTTCATTTCTAACGTTGTATGTTTGTACTTTTTTGATTTCGGTTGCCGTTGCTTTTTACGATGATACTTTCACTTTTGGCACCGGTTTTGAATATAAACAAATATACATGCAATACAAATATAGCCACCTTTACCAAATTTTAAAAAAAGAGGGAAAAAAATCTGTTCACAATGTGAACATCAAAAGGATAATGAATATTATTGTAAAACGAAATCACATGAGAACAATATTAGAAATATTGCTTAACAAATATATTTAAAGAAATCATAATAAATTACAAAAGCTCATAAAAAGTTTGGAAATATGTTTTTTAAATATTTTTGAAAGTGTAACGTGTGAGTTCTGTAATAAAAATAAATAAATAAATAAATAAAAACAGTCTTGCATAAAAGTCCTGTATTAGTGTTGCAAGAAAAAAGCATTTTCTCTTAGAATGACAGTCTGATAGCAAGATGTCCTTAAATGAACTGAATATTTTTGAAACTCAATAACAAGTAAATGGTGACATCTATTGAACTTATTCTTGCATGATATTAAAGTGTGAAGCCTTGATTTTTTAAACTATGCTTCATTTTTATCGTTCCGAACATCGCCAACAGATGACGCTGTTTAAAATTGTTATTATGCTCGAACTAAGTCATAAAATCAGAGCAAAGTTTACCCAGCTTTTAGCTTTCATTCTGTTTATGCGTTGAAACGGGAGAGACTTTGAAAGTAAATCAGTCTTTTGTGTCTTTTAAATAGAAGCTGTAACACCTGTTTTCTTACCCAGGGGCTTCGAGACCTAGAATGCCGTTTTGAGGGGCCTAATTGGCATTAGAAAAAACATCACCAATACAAACCGCTAATGTGGGAACCCAACTCATAAGCAGGCATCATTATCAAAATTTCCTTAAATGAATTGCAATAACAAGTAAATGGTGACCTTGAAAAAGATTGATATGTGAAGTTGTAAATTTCTATATTATATCTATAGGTTATTTAGTTCTCACTATCATCGACAGATGGCGCTGTCTAAAATTCTTATCATGCTAAAATTAAGTCATAAATTTCGATCAAAATTTACTGAGTTTTTAATCTTCATTCTGTTTAGTCGTTGAAACGGGAAAAACTTTGATAACAAATCAGTCTTCAGTGCCATTTAAATAGAAGATATAACCCCCTTTTCTGGCACAGCGGCTTCGAGACCTATAGTACGCCGTTCCGATGTGCCAATTGGCATTAGAAGAAACATCACCAAAACAACCTCTAATGTTGGACCCGAATGATTAATTTTTTCAGGTTCTTACCAATATCATGTATAAAAAGAGAGATAAGTTTTAAAATTGAAGAAATGCATTTCATTTTTTGTAAAACATTGAACCCTACATTAGGGCTCCAATTAAAATATTTTCAACGAAATTGCTTACCTCAATTTATATATATAATAACAATGCTATCAAATGCTATTATTACAGAAGCCATAAAAATATTGTTTGCCGCAAAGAAAAAGAAAACATAATTGGAAATTTCTTTCTCACAGCTGCCAAAATATTTTCTCTTTTATTCAAACAAAAATTAAACACAGAGGAGTTGTTTTATTTAAATGTAATAATTGAGCCTCTCTCTCTTTCTAATTTTTTCCATAATTTACGGAAAATGCCTTAATGGAAATGTATTTCAAATTTTTTATATCTATTCTATGCAAATCAGTTGTTTTTTCCGCTTTTTATTATGCATAAAATAAGCATGCATTCCAGAAAAACATTTTAGATGACTTGGTGTGTCTTTTCCATTTAATTTTAAAGGAAAAACTTCGACATCACCTCAGATTAAAATTTACGATAAAAGGAGGCCTTAAAAAACTACAGTCTTCTCCTTTGAGCTAATGCAAAGTAACATTTTGAAAAGTTCCATCGATTAACATCCATTTTTATTGTTAAGGAACATCCTCTTCAATGAAAAAAAAAAGTACGAAAACTGCAGTTCTTGTGCAAGTTTCTCCGAAGCAGAGCGCGTAATTATATCTGTTAAAAATTTACGACTAATATTATTAAAGTATTTTTTCGTGCGCTCCATCCGCAACACGGGCGATTATAGCTGCGAACGACTGGTCCCAGGTGCAATATTATACATGAAAAACTTGGGCGAACTTTAAAACCTAACAAGACATGTATTGCCCAAGTCGCATCTCATTGAACAGCCGTTTGAGAAGCATGCGACGGACTTTTCAGTTCCCTAACGGCATACCATATATCAACGTAGGCTTTCGGGCTCTGACAGGTAGTGCTCCCAGTATTTGCATAAAATCGTCGCTGCTAGGGGCGTTAACAAGCGACAAAACGAGTGGGGGGAGAGAGAGAGACACTTTACTGTAAGACCTTTCTCAAAAATAACAAATGCTAATGTTGGGCGCACGGGCAGTACACAGTCACATTTACGAGTGGAAAAACTATTTCTTCCCCGCCAGTTCCAATTCTGGAACAGGCGCCAGGGAATATCCCATCGCGAATATTTTTATGGGCCGTAATTTTAATGCGAACCCGAAAAATAATTAAAATCCGAAAAAGTAAAGGCATTACAGTTTTTTCTTAGCCTCTCCCATCTTAACTTTCACAGGCATATATTGAATCATTTGCGTACTACAGATGTTAACATGGCTTTCATGGGGGGACAGGGAAATTTTATTCACTTCCGAATTTTCTTTTATGTTTTTACTAATAGGCAGGCTGTTTTTATGTTGTTTACGCTTGAAAGTATCATTAAAATATAGGAAAGTTCCACTTGCTGTGCACATTTGTTGCAAAAAGTGTTGACATCGTTGAGTAGGGAATATTAGTTATGACCGTTTTTTTCTGAATTCAACGATCCCAACAATATTTAATAGCAAAACGGCCCTATTAGTTCCGATGTATTCCCACAATAGGCTGAAGCAGAAAATAAGCTGAACAAACGTTTTGCTCCAAAACAGCCCATTGGGGAATTTAAAAAAATGTATTTCTTCCATAAACTTGTTCTGTTTCTCAATAATTCATACGATAATAACATTTAAATGTAAATGAAATGTGAGAAATTAAATAAATAGAGAACTTTCCTTCAAAATTGCAACCACATATATAAGGTTCTTCGTACAGATTATGCACCTAACATTCCATTTCCTTCTACTGCATTCAAATTATCTTTTTTGTGAAAGGTTATTTTATAAAACATTTGCACTTTCTGATTTTACAATTTCAAATGCAGTAATTATAATTAATATTAAATGTACAATTTAAACAGAAGTGAAAGACCAACTTTTTTTTTTCTTCCAGTAAACTGCACATAAAAACGAACCATTCGTTTAAATTTATGAAAAATATTCTAAAAAAATCGGAAAAAGTGTGTTCACGAGAGCGTGCAAATATTGTGGTTCATGAATTTTTGGCTCTAATAAATCTTCAAGTGGGATGAAAATCTTTCTTAAGCATCCATTTCTGTTAGCATTCATTAACTTTAAGTTCACACACATCAAAATTTATTAAAAATGCTGAGTAAGTTTATTTAACATTTGGGGCAAATTTTTAAAGAGAAATTTTAAAGCGATCCAAGTAAGTTACTGAACTTATGCTATTATTATGTAAGACTGACGTATTTGTTGTAAAACCTTCGTTTTTTCTTTGTACAGAAATGAAAGTTGTTAGTCAGCTTAAATAAAGCGCAGCAAAAGTTTGTTTCGTATTATAATTTACTCATAAGATTAATGCTTATTACAGATAAGGGAATATTGCCTGATATTTTTGCATAATGCATACATATGTTTTTAAAATTTTCTCTTTTTTTATTTACATTTTTAAATTTTTATGTTAAGAATAGGATTTCTATTTTATTAAAGCATTTTCCTTCACAAAACCCTTTAACCCTCTGCCTACCAGATGGGTCCAATGGACCCGAAAGGTATATTCAAAATGCTTTTTCTCATGAAAAAAAAAGAGACTGTAAATTCTGTAACCATGTGGCTTTTAAAATATGAGACTTTTATAAGTATGTGACTTTTTCTGTAAATATGTGTAAAAGTTGCATATTTACAGGTTTTTCAGACCTTTTTTTCATGAGAAAAATAATTTTGAATGTACATGTTGGGTCCAGTGGACCTGTCTGGTAGAAGCGGACGGTTAATAATACGTCAAAAAAAAAAAAGGGATATTTCCTTTGTCATCTCTGAGGGGGCAAAAACATTTGTCCAATAGGGGTACGTAAATGTTAACACGTAAATTTCATTGATTGCATCAGAAATAAGCAGCTGTTCTTCGAATGAACAGTGGCATGGTTGTTGCTCTACCTTTTAGTTCCGCGCATGGTGTGAAATGATGTGGGTTCGATCCTCACAAGGACTTTGATCTGTTTTTTTTTTCCTTGCCAGGAAGCTGAATTTAAATTGGTACATCCATTAAAAAAACTGATAAAAAATCACTCGCAATTTAATTAATTTATGTAAAACAGGTTTTTATTTCAATCAATTGTCCTGCAACATTTTTCCTTATTTAATAAAAAATAATAAAAGCTTGTCTATGTTTTTACTTTTAATTTATTAGGACTGAAATGTAGTTTATATCTAAAGCAAATTGTCATGTTTCTGTTAATATACCTGCTATGTGTTTCAAGTTATTATGAACGAAATTTAATTTTCAATAGATTTTTCAATTCCATGTACTCCACAGATATTTTTAACGCTTTTACAATAAAACGAAAAATATATATACAGGCACTAAAAAATTTACTCATGTGTATTTTCACACCTTGTATTTTTGCATAAAATAGCCTGTATTTTTATCGCTTAAAATTTGTCTTAATTTTTTACGTAAAGGAAGTCATTAAGGCGATCTTTCCATCTCATAGCCGTGATATCGTCGGGCTTTTTCCGAGATTAGGATTTTCAGCTATGCAGAATTAATTGAAAGTAATAATATTATTAAACCTAGCTATTCCCAGTTACATAATTTTTACTTGATATGCATGTTTTATTGCTGAATAAGTTAACAAGTAAAAATTAGAATAATTATGAAACACTAGACAGACTTGACTACACTGCAAAAAAAAAAAAAATACGACCAGTTTTCCTGAAGGAATTGGAAAAATAGTTGCCCTTACCCTACCGGAAAATTTTCCGACCCAGCGCAGAATAAAATCCATAAAAAAAAGGATATAGTCAATAAAATGGTATTTTACGGATTTTATTCCGATTTTATGGTTTTTATTCCGAGCTGGGTCGGAAATTTTTTCGGTACGATAAGGGCAACTATTTTTCCGATTCCTACAGGAAAACTGGTCGGTTTTTTTTTTTTATTTTTTTACAGTGTGCATTTGAAAAAGGAAATATTTCCTTTTTGAAATGTAGTCAAATCTTTCTAGTGTTTCATAATTAGTTTAAATATTTTAATTCAGACGCTAAAATGCACGTGTATCTTAAAAATTATAATATTACGCGTTTCTTCCCCTCCAAATAACTTTATTCGGTACCGGACACTTTCATACACTGTAAAAAAATACTGCCAGTTTTCCGGTAGGAATCGGAAAAATAGTTGCCCTTATCGTACCAGAAAAAGTTCCGACCCAGCTCGGAATAAAATCCGTAAAAATAAGGAAATAGTCAGTAAAAAGGTATTTTACGGAATTTATTCCGAGCTGGGTTGGAAATTATTCCGGTATTCTATATTATGAGAGACAAACATGTTGTGCGTAACGCTGACGTCATTTTGGCGGTGGCATTAGCAAAGGATTAAATTTAACTTTTAGTGCAATTTTCTTAACTTCTAAACATCACGCGTTTTCAATTTTTACATCCCCGAATGGGTAACAAAACGTATTTTCCAATGCATTTTGTTTGAAAACTGCAGCACTATTTACTCAATTTTTATTGTTTTTAATATTATTTTCAAACACCTTTTTTTTTTTTGTTTTTTTTTTTTTTTTTTTTTTTTTTTTAATCTATCTATATCGCATGCAGACGATTACGAAAGATAACGCCGTTTGTACTTAAATTAATAAAAACAGTTTAGCATTTGTTTCCAGTTTATATTACATGACTTAATTAAAACATTCATCAATCAATAAATAAAACAATAAAATATAAATAAAACACAAACTATAGACCTGAAATCAAACTACGCGCTTAAACCACTAAAATGAACAAATTTATTTTGTTCATTACATTATTTGTTCATTCATTGTAAAAGGCTGATTTTAAATAGTAATCTTTAGAGATTTCATTAGACTGTTAACTCCTGCCGCGAGTCCAATACGATAGTATCGCTTTATAAATTTCAAAAAAATTTTAACGCAATATTGCTATTTTTGAATTAAATATTATTTTTGGTATATTGTTAGGAAAGTCGCAAACTTAGATGACAGGAGGAAAATGAAGTGCGACATAGGAGAATAAACAGATCGAGAACAAAGGAGAAAGACGTTTTAAATCTTTAACTACTGACGATTACTTATAAGTACACTGTAAAAAAAAAAAAAATCTCCGAACAGTATTCCTGTAGGAATCGGAAAAATAGTTGCCCTTATCTTACCGGGAAATTTTCCGACCCAGCTCGGAAAAAAAATCCGTAAATAAAGGAAACATTCATTAAAACGGTACTTTACGGATTTTATTCCAATTTTACTGAGTTTATGCCGAGCTGGGTCTTAAATTTTTCCGGTACGATGAGGGCAACTATTTTTCCAATTCCTACAGGAAATCTGGTCCTTTTTTTTTTTTTTTTTTTTTTTTTTTTTTTTTTTTTTTTTTTTTTTTTTTTACAGTGTACCATTAAATTAACTTGTTCCAAAAGCATTATTCGTTACACAAAAGAAAAATATTTATTTTTAAAAGGATGCATTTTTGCATATTTTCAGCTTTCTTGGCGTTGGGGGGGGGGGGGATTTTTCAATTCGGAAATATTTCTATATTTATATTGCAAGAACATTATATTTGTACATTTCCTAATCCTACAAAATACTAAGACAAATATTTAAAATGAAAGATTTGAGTGGGGCTATAAATATTGCACAAAATTCCTATAAATTCAAATTTAACCCTTCACTGCACGATTTTTTCTATTTTTATGAAAAAAATTATTTGAACTCTATATATCAGTCTAATAATGGGAAAAATAGTAAAAAAAATTAAATTTCATATTTTAGGCTAAAATTTGATATTTTATGGCGTGTACCCTATGTACAACACGATTAGGGTTTTAAAATATTGTATTGCTATATTTTACGAGTAAATAAACTTAAATTAATTAATTTTATCTGCTTAACACTCTGCAACTTTTTTTATATTAATATTTTTAAGTATTCACTAAAAATAATGAAAGTAAATTTTATCTTAATAGCTTGATCGAATTTTTTTTTGCTTCCAAATTACAAATTCTAATTTTTTGTCAAATGCAGCCATTTGACATGTACAAAATAAGTGTTATTCCATTCTTTGGATTGTTCTTGATCAGGGATGGAGATCATATTGGCCAAATTCATGGCACATAATAAGAAATACAGTGTTTTTAGGTATGTGCCAGATGTGGCACGTCGTGCAGTGAAGGGTTAATTAATCCTTCTGAATCCTTCTAAAATTTATCAAATGATTTTGTAAATCTTCTAATGTAGTTTAAACAATTCCCGAAAAATGCTGAAGAAGTTAAAATTTTCATGAATTCATAATTCAGTACATAAAGGGTTAAGCCTGTTTTTCGCCCGTAATCGTGCAACATGTTGCATGAGTGGCCTCAGTGTGGCCTTAGTGCACATTAATATATATATGTATACATTAAATGTAAAAAATCTCTCAGTATTAACCATTTTACAGAAATGGTTTCATTTACATTCTGTCACCCGGGAAGCCCCGATTTATAGTGTTGTATTTATAAATTTCTGAAAAATGACATAAAATGAAATGTAATCACACACTCTCGGAGAGCCTGCCGTTAAGTATAGGAACTTTTCTGCATGAGGGTAAATGTTTAATGTAAATTCTTATTTCAGATTACAGTTGTGGAATATTACATAAGAGAACAAAGTTAGTTTTTACAGTTCAAATTCAATACCACAAAATTTCTTTTTAAAAAAATATAAAAATTGAATCAGTTGGATTTGAACCCTGGAAGCGCCCGTTTAGAAACTGGAGACGTTACCTCTGCACTACTAATGCTTAATTACCTCGGCGCAATCCTTGGCAGTTATACTCTGTCACATTTTTTTGGAGTTTTCCCGTATAGAATCCATCGCAAAATGGTTTGAAAAAGGATTAAATACCTAATCCGTCGGTCCATTTGTACAAAAATTGATACAGCTTTCGTGACAATGGTTTATAACATATTCTCCAAACGAGAGCTCAATCTAGAGTATATTACCTTAAAGATAGGCAATCGACCAATCAAAAAGTGCTAAAAAATTTAATCCCATAAATGCTGAACGATAAATAGCGATCGCAACGACATCTGTTAGATGAAACGTAAACATTGTATGACGATTCATTTGAGGAAACGTTGAAGAGAAGCACATGTCGCTGCGATCGACATTAGTCGTTCAGGATCGTTCAACATTTATTGGATTTACTCCGATTCCAATTCGAATATCTGTTTTGGAGAGATAGCACTGTTCATTCCTATATTGTAGGTAATAAATATTTTAATTTTTCACAGTTTAATCATTTTCATTATAGATAATTTCCGATTTCACTTTTGACACGCCTTGTATATAAAAAAGGTAAAGAGTAGAAACAAATGAAGTAATGGGATTATTATTTAATTTATCTTTTAAGTTATTGAAATTTTGGAAATTTAATTAAAAAAATAAAATTGCTTTTGGACTTTAATCTCGGATCTTAAATTCAATTTAGGTTTAGTTCCGGTTTCCATAAGGTAACGGTACCGATTTCCTAACGGGACATTTTAACAGCTTTCATCACTTTAAATATTTTAAATTTTCGAGGCTTTTATTTCCTACGAATTTACCATTTTTTAAAAAATGTAATAAGTTTTCTTCTGTGGAGGTTTAGATTGAACGAAATTTTCCCAACAGAATTAAAAGTTCCCAAGTTAGGATTCCAACCTGGGAACTTGGCTTCACGCGTCAATCCTCTGTCATCTGAGTTACAAAGACAAGCATGGCTGACACAATTTATTCGCTTACATGTTGTCATAGCTGCCAACTTTTACCCTTTTCCCTTACTACCAAAATTTAATAGTAAATTTTGCTTTAATTAATCATCGAAATCTGCGATTAACGAAGTAAAAAAACTCTTTCAAATTTTAGTGGTAACAAAGAAGCGTAAAAGTTAGCAATGTGTTGGTACCGCAGTCCCGCGAATACGGCGTATTGTACCAATGTATTTATGAATAAACAGGAGGAGACATATTTTGTACTGTCTACCAGTTGTGAGTGAAATAACTGAGGAGGTTGTCACAAGATGGTGGCTGTTTTTTTTTTAATCGGATCAACAGTTTCTGATTACCTGCGGACGAAATTTTCCCACCAATAAATTTGATTAGAAAATGTTCGTGTTACTTAAGCGCCTTATTCATGGAAATATTTTTTTCACAAATATGGTAAAAATTTCTATTTGTTTTTACTGGTGTCAGTTTGCTCAGGTATTATAATGTTTTTCACTGACAAGAGGTTGTATAGGTTGTCAAATTATGGCGGAAACGGTTTGGTTTGTGTTTATGACGGCCAATTATCAACACGTGGAATATAGGCTCAGGGGGGGGGGGGGGAAGAGTGCCCTTCGTGGGGATATTTCTAAGGGAACCTAACCCGTATTTACGCATGGGAATCCACGGTTTCGAAGAAAACCACGAAAACTCCGAAACGGTTAGGCCGACGGGCGCGATTAGGTTCGAACCCAGCACCTCCCGTCTACCAGCTTCAAGAGCTATGGGGCTATGGCGGAAACGGAGAGCTTGATTACTGCCAGAGTAAACTTCTACCAGTAAAAATGAATATCTGTTTCTTCCATTATTTATAGCTGATATTTTTTTATTAATAAAGCCATTAAATAAGGAGAAAATTTCTATTTAAATTTACTGGTGGAAGTTCTCTCCGGCGATAATTAAGACCTGCGAAAGCGGTTGCAGTTGAAGCTTCACTATTGTAAGGATATATCAGTTCCTCTTTATTAATAGTTCCATGATTATACCTGGTGAAAGCATGCTACGCATGGGAACTTCATTACTTCTGGATAATTATACCTAAACGAAGCCATTGATTTATCCAAATCAACTCTTTATCAACTGACGGTACTTATAACTAGCATTAAAATAACTTGCTATAAAATTCCTTTAATGCCTCGATTAGCTGTAATACAATTTAGAATGAGTTATAGACATATTACTTTATCTTGTTCCAAAAGCTCTATTGGTTGCACAAAACAAAAATATTTTTTAAAGGATGATTTCTTTTGCCTTTGCATCTTTTCAGCTTTCTTGGCATTGGGGAGGGGGGGGGGGGAGATTTTTCAATTCGGAAATATTTCTATATTTCTATTGTAAGAACATTATAGTTGTACATTTCTTAATTCTACAAAATATTAAGGAAAATATTTAAAACAAAAGATTTGAGAGGGATTATAACTATTGCACAAAATCCCTATAAATTCAAATTTAATGAATCCTTCTAAATCCTTCAATCCTTCTAAAATCCTTCCAAAATGTATTAAATGATTATGTAAATCTTCTAATGTAGTTTCAAAAATTCACGAAAACTGCTTTAGCAGATAAAATTTCCATGAATTCTTAATTCAGTGCATAAAGGGTTAATCTCCACGTAAGAATTCAGTAATTTATGTTTGAACATTTTTGGTTTCGTTTGCGCGTAATAAGTTTTTTAAATCAAAAACTGCAGGAACCACTTCCTCTAACTTTGAGGGTGTTTGGTCACCTTAGTGTTCGTTCTACGAGAAATAATAATTTTCTGTTTTCGGTTTCCATTCGAAGTCTTGAAATTATAGTACCGTTCTTTATCAAAAATTTTAAAATTCGATCCCAGTCGAAACGAAATTTTACCCTTTTCATTTTATTTAAGGACACGAGAATTTAAAAAAAAAAAAAAAAAAGTCACTACGGTGAATTAATTTTTTTAATGATTATAATTAATTTTTTGGTTGAATTAATTTTTTAATAGTTATAATTAACTTTTCGGTTAAATTGTTATTATTTTTAATAATTATAATTAATTTTTCGGTTGGATTTTTTTTCAATAATTACAATTAACTTTTCGGTTTAAATGTTTTTTTTTTCTTTTTTTTTTCTTTTTTTATAATTATAAATAATATTTTGGTTCTTCACATTTTCTTCACAATGTCTGCCACGGTAATTAACAAAAATAAATTCCACAAAATAAGATTTCCGTTTTTACCCAGTTTTTTTGTTTGATGTTTAAAGCAACAGCTTTTACTATGCAAAATAATATTTGTGTATCTAGAAGTGTAAGCGTATTTGTTTCTAATATATATATATGTATATATATACATATGTATATTAAATTTAAGATACAGTTATAAATTGCTAATGAAACTAAAACTTAAGCGTACGCTATTTTAATTATTTTTTCCTTAAAAAAAATTTTTTTTTCGTAGCTTCTGAAAAAAAAAAAAAAAAAAAAAAAAAAAAAAAAAAAAAGTGAAACATATTTTTCAAGTGAGGTTTAAAATTTTCAAACAACACTTTCTTTCAAATGATAAAATTTGTCTTTAAATATTCTTTTAGCAATTCACGCCTTTGTAAGTAAACTTTGGCCGTTAATAGAACTCTTTGTATGCATTTAACTTTAAAATCAATATTTCCTGTTCGGTTTATTTATTCAGATTTCCAAACTCTCTGAAAAATTAAACGTCTCTACTGTTTTTAACTTTTCTTCCAGTAACTTAATTAGCAGTTCCGTTTTGGATTTTAACAACTCAATAAATAATTATTCACACAAGTTGAAAAGAGTTGGTTGTTCAGAATTTATGTAATGTTTTTACGTTAAAAGACATGCTTACAGATTTTAGTGTTTATATATTTTTATTTGCAGATGTAACTGTATTAAGCGGAATCCACGTCTATAAGCAAGTTTAATTTGTACACAAACCTAAGTGTGATTCAGGTGAAATAGACAACTTAGCTTCTTTAAAGCTGTTTACAAATCCAAATTGGATACTTTCTGATACATTCTTGAATTAATTTTTTTTTTGTAGGGTAATTACGGGCTAGATGGACCACAGTTTGAGATGGACCAGTCAAATATTTCGTTAATGAGGCGTACCACTGATGACGCAACTACCTCAGTCAGACACTTAAAGATATTCTGTATTTTGTGCAACTTTTTGTTTCTCAAAAAACATAATATTTTTTCAGTTAAAAATAATTATTACTTTTAGTAAGTTAAATAATTTTTTCATATGGTTATAGTTATGTATTTAAAGCTTTTGATTTATATGTGATCTATCTAGTTTTAATGATGTAATCTCGGGGAACGTTTAGGCTCCTAAATAACCTAAAATGGCGACGTAATAGCCACAGTGTAAAGTCAGCTGGGATATACTTCTCGCCTACGCGATATGGAGAGATGGACCTTGTGTAGAAGGGAGAGATGGACCAGGTTTTCTGTCGGGAGGGGTGGACCATATAATCTTGAATTTCAAATTTAACTATTTAAAGAGCTTAATTTAAAATACTAATGGATTATATTTTCTGTTTTCAGAAAATGCCGGCTACTTATATTAGAAAAGGTTCGTCTACACGCGGGGAATTGGCTGAAAATAATTTTAAAGAGAAAAATAGGAAAACAAAACAAAATTGTTGTTCATTCAAATAAACTAGAGAACCGGAGTTTTACACCGTGAAGAGGCTCTATAAGGTCTATAGCTTACGATCTAGCGGAAAAACTTAAGGTGTCTTATACAGGGCTCCCAAATGGTCCGCCAACTGAATACCAATAAATATTTACAGAAAATTTTATGGTAGGTTTGTGCTAGAATTGACTTTCAAAGGTGATTCCGGGACAGTTTGTAAGAAAACTCTAAAAAGAAAATTTTTCAAAAAAAATATTGGTATTCAGTTGGCGGACCATTTGGGAGCCCTGCTTATACTTTTAATAAAGAAGCCAAAAATTCTGGTTATAATTGGTTACGATCATTCCTTGCTCGAAATCCAACACTCTCAATAAGGAAAGCAAAAGGCGTGTCAGTCGCTCGAGCAAAGGAAATGAACAGAAATTAATTATTAATTAATTATATACAGAAATTAATTGTAAGTATGTTTATTTAATTTTCATGTAATGAAAGTAAACTTTTAAAAATTTAATATTATATGTGCAATTATTTCAATATTTTATTGTGGTCCATCTCTCCCATTCATATGGTCCATCTCACCTGGAGTAGTTCGGGTCAGATGAACCACATAGTAAAAATTAAAAATGTATATAAACCTTTAAGGATATAAATATTAATAATAATTATAAAAGAAAAATATTTCTCTAAAGATATGAACTTCTGCATTAGGACTTTTTTTAAGAAACATCATACACTATACACATATAGTGTGAAAATTAAAATATATTTAAATATATGGCTTGTAGAGCTCGAAGAAAAAACGTGGTCGATCTCTTCCGGAATTATCCTAAAAGCAAGAAATTACGAAGTCTTCTTGTACATAAACTGCCCAACTGCTTGTCTAGTGGCTAGCACGTTTTCTACTAGACAAAAGATTCATGTTTCACTCAGGGATGGATGTTTGTATAGAGGGACGAATTCCACTTTAAACTTAGGTCCCGGTCTGGTTAACTCTCATGTGCAAATGTTGATCGTAGCGCTCCCAACCTAAAAACTAATTCGGAAACTGTGATATCGATTTTTTTTCTTTATTAAATGTTATCAATGTGGGCATTTTGAACCGAATCTCTGACGCTAGAGCCCGATAAAGGTCGTTATGAGGCGCCTATAACCCAACATGTTATTAATTTTTCGAAAACTGAAAAACTTATTTGATATCACTTCAATAGTCTTGCCTGCAAGTGTTATGCTGCTACCTTTAAGAATAAATTTGTAAAAATATCAGAAAGTTACGCGTGGGAATTTTTTCTTCTTTTAGAACAGCCTTAAGTTGTACGCAATACATCGAAGCCTTTCTTTCGTAAAACAATAAACTAAAAATTTGTTTTGAAATTTTGTCGCGTATTTTCTCATCCTGTTGTTTTATTGTATTTTGATGAAGAACATTATATATTCAAAACATTAATTTTCGGAAGAACATCTATGAAAGTGAGAGGAAAGGAACCACGCTACAGTCAATCCATTCCATAAAAATGCAACCGTATTATTAAAGAATAGTTTATTCTTTAAGTTACGTTTTCTTTCAGAATAATAATATGTGCTAACATTAGGGATCATTTACATGCCTATTTGTCGCATTACTTTTACTCAAAATAAATAGAGGAAGTACAAAATAAAAAGTATTAGGAGCTCATCTATAAATTTAGAAAAATAAAATTAAGATATTCCTTGGAAAAAAAATTACTTTGAGTTAAAAATTGTTTCATTGTTTATGTATTTCCACCCGAAAGTCAGCTTTTGATTTTGAAGCTTCTTGATTCTTGCTTTTATATCGTTTTCATAAATTGATTAGAGACATGGAAATTTTCTTTAAAAAATCCAAAAAATCCCACCCTACTATTACCAGTAACCCCAAATGCAATTGAATCACTTCCTATATATTCGCATGACTTATATATTTTTCAACACAGATTGAGTACAATTACTTGGAATTTAACATTTTTGGAGAGATAATTACCCCCACCGTCCTACCTGAGTAAACGCAGCAATAGTATAATATTGGAATAATATACATCAAAATGTCAGTTACTAATGCTAAATTTCTATACTTGCTAAAAGCACGTTTTTGTTATGGAAGAACTCAAAGACTATTTTATTAGAGATTGAAAGGAAGGAAGAGTCTACACTAGTCAGCATAAAAATGCGAAGATAATATTAATCAGTGAAGGTGTTCTTTGTAAATTTCTCATTTGCATTTTAATATTTTTAAATGACTTTCTCTGCGTAAGATATCTGAGGTCGAGGTCTAACTTTTATATATTATTAATTTTTCTTTCTATTACATTTGCAGTTTTATTCAGAGAACACTTTTAATTTTGTTAAAACATTGGTTCGTTGGTTCCAAAACCGAAAGTGTCTCCAGAATAAAACTGAAACTGTATTTTAAAGTGGATAGATATAAGTTTAGA
This sequence comes from Maratus speciosus, assembly GCA_963932465.1. NCBI lineage: Eukaryota > Metazoa > Arthropoda > Arachnida > Araneae > Salticidae > Maratus > Maratus speciosus. Next base: position 499,174,944 of record OZ010787.1, on the reverse strand, counting down.
CATCGACCTTAGATATCCTATGCAAAGAAATAATTTAGAGATATCGAAATGGAAACGAGAAATTTACAAAGAACGCCTCCATTGGTTTAAAATCAGCTTACGATGCATTCGCGTGAATAGTGTAGTCTCTTAAATTAGTATTTTTGCTATCACAAATCTCAAAGACATTTTAGAGGAAATTTCAAATAAATAAGGAGGTAACCAATGACGTAGCATCTGGGAACTGGGCTGGATTATTTTACAATAAGCATTATTATATAAAAATTTAGCTTTATTTAATCATTGAGCGTTATACGATTAAACACAGCAAAATTTAGCTTACAATAATACTGGGAATAAAATGATCCCCCCCCCCCTCCTGACGCTATGCCACTAGAGATTACGATCTTGATCGGGAAAGCAATGTATTCTTCTTCAGCCAGCAAAACCACATCAAATAATTGTAAACAGATAAGGTGGTTAAGTACAAGGTGGCCGTAATTAAACTGACGGTACTCAGAGTGTTCTGTAGCGCGATCTAATTGCGAGAATGGCGCCAAATTTTGTAGGAAAATTAAACAAGACGGGGGACGAAGGATTCCGCGAAAAAAAAAAATTAGTTCCAAAAATCACCGCCAAGGGAATATGTGGCGCTGTGTATTCGAAAAAGAGAGTTTCAAAAAATGAAGAATCAATACTGAAATAAAATTACCGATTATTTAACGAATTTAGCAATTTAATCCAAGCTCAAAATGGTAACAGTTTATAAAAAGCTAAAAATTTACATAAACACTGCTAAAGTTTCTTTATCTGCAATTTCACTTACAGAGCCCCAAAGAAAGCAAGAGCAGAAGAAGAAGTTCTTTATTCAAATTTCACGTTACATCTTTTGGCCCAGTGCCAGCTTGTTCGGCTTTAAAAGGTAATCTGCTACTGTTAGAAGCAATTTCATTGAAAGTTATCGTTCATAATGTCTCCTTCTTTAGTCGAGCGAGCTCTACTAGTCAAATTCTTTTACCTCAACCAGTGCAATACGTCAGCCGTTCTTCATGCTTTTTGAAACCACAAAAAATGCGTAAAGGTAACGGTCCTTTGTCAGTTAATGGTTTAAAAGCAATGGTTGAGAAGTTTGAGAAAACAGGTTCTCTAAATGTTCAGTCAGGCAGAGGACGAAAACCCGTATCACAGGATACAATCGAAGAAGTGGCAACGGCGATTGTCGAGAGCGCATCAGACAATATTCCTACCACTTCCAGCGCTCGTGGGATAGCACGGAATCTGGATATGCCTTATTGTACGGTATGGAAAATCCTACGAAAGATTATCCACTTCCATCCGTACAAGATCAGCCGTGTACAAGTGTTACGTCACACCGACCATGATAAGCGATTGACTTTTGCTCTCACTTTTCTTGCCAGAATGGAGTTGAATGATGCTTGGCCCTGGAAAATCTTATGGGGAGACGAGGCCCACTTTTACCTGAATGGAACTGTAAGTACCCAGAACTGTCGAATTTGGGATAACAAGTCACCAAGAGCATTCAAAGAAATTCCTTTGCATTCACCAAAGATAACTGTTTGGTGTGGTTTCATAGCAGGTATGATCATAGGTCCATTTTTCTATCAGAACATTACTCCTACAGGACCTGTAACTTGTTCTGTTACCGGAGACAAATATCGCCAAATGCTAAACAACTTTGTTATGCCTGCACTTCAGCAAAGACAGTGCCTGGAGAAAATCATTTTCATGAAAGATGGAGCTCCTCCACATATTGCTTTGCGGGTACAGAAGCTGCTACGACAGAAATTCACAACAGAAAGAGTCATTAACCGCTGTTTTCCAATTGCATGGCCACCTCTGTCCCCTGATCTTACACCCTGCGACTTTTGGCTAAGGGGTTACCTAAAGTCCAAGGTCTATCACGGAGGTGTCTAGCACCTGGCTACATTGAAGGATAACATATCGCGAACTGTACGGGAGATTCCTGCAGACATGATATTCTCTGCTGTTGTAAATGCTGTGCACAAAATGCAATATGTGGTCCACAAAAACGTCGGCCACATCGAAATTGAGTTGATGTGCTAAATAAACGGTAATTTTATTTCAGTATTGATTCTTCTTTTTTGAAACTCTCTTTTTCGAATACACAGCGCCACATATTCCCCTGGCGGTGATTTTTGGAATTAATTTTATTTTCTCGGAATCTTTCGTCCCGTCTTGTTTAATCGTACTACAAAATTTGGCGCCATTCTCGCAATTAGATTGCGCTACAGAACGCTCTGAGTACCGTCAGTGTAATTATGGCCACCATGTATATATGGAGGTCTGAGCTTTAAGGTTCGAATAGATCCCACGCACAGCTGCGTTTTTGTTGCGGTCAGTCGGTGCCTTACATCTTTTTATGACTTTCATCGGATGTCTAGGTCACCGGTGAACGTCGTTGACATTTCCATCTCCACCTCTTTCTTTTGTTGATAACCACATAACGGTTGGAAAAGTCAGGTCAGTCGACATATTTATGGCGTTCACAGGAGAGGTTTGAAAAAAAAAACACTAAACAGAACTTTAAAGGTCAAACATACTGATCATATGGACTGCGGTGTCATTGTTGCGGTCACGCGGTGTCTCATCTTTTATGACTTTCATCGGATGTCTAGGTCAGCGGATAACGTCGTTGACATGTCAGTCTCCGCCTCTTTCTTTTATTGAGACTCCCTTTCCTTTTGTTGATGACCACAGAATGGTTGGAAAAGAAAGACTAGTTGACATATTTATGGCTTTCGTAGGAGAGGTTAAAAAAAAACACTAAACCCAGCTTAAGACTGTGTTCTTCGTTTTATCGGCCTTCTCAATAATTTCCTCCATTACGAATTCAAACAGTAACAGGAGCCACCCTACTCCTCACCCTCCTCCCCTAGTGAACATATAACGTTTCTTTGTCTTGATTTTCAAACTAAATTTACAACTTGCCTCAGAAAGAAAGGCGAAAGCGAAAGTAAAAATAGAAAAAGGTTGCCAAAACATTTTTAATGTTTAACCTAAACGGTACGATACATTAAATATTGCTAAACACACACACACGCTAAAAAATTCTAAATGATCTTTACCAGAATCATGTTGGTTGTAAAAACACATTTTATTTGAAGTATTGTAATAAATATACCTAATTTTCTCTGTCTTTCTTTTATATTTCTTTTCTTAGCCCCCGCCTCCCCCTCCCAACTTTTTTTTTTTTGACTAAAACACGGTAAATAAATTTAGAATATTATGGAAAATGGGACAAAATTTTAAATGTTAACTTTAAAAACAGCACATTCTTGAATTTGTGTCATGATAATTAAAAAAAAAAAAAATACTCTTAGCTTTAAATTACATTTAAGTCAATTTTAATTCACAAAGAAAATATTATTTAAAGAGCAATACATGGCATTAAATTCTACAAAGTCAGAAAATTACCGGGACACTTGCCACAAAATGCATTAACGAATTTTATTTTCATATAGTTTTTGACGAGGAAGACAAGGCCTTTTTTGTATGTATGAAAATTTTAACTTGCACGTCAAGCGGTACGTGGGTTTTAAAAACGATGTGATTACGGAGCTCACAAAGATAAATTTCTCTTGTACTGCAGGAAATTAAGTATTCACATAAAAACATAAATTAAAAAAATCTTAAAATTAAAAATTCCTTATATCTTTGAAAAAGGATATTACAGTACTTTTTTCGATTTTTTTTTTTCCAGCAAAAACGTTCTCTTCTATTAAAATCATAATTTTTAGAGTACTTGCATTTTTTTTTTTTTTTCGAAACCAAAGTCCCTTTCATAAAAATTAAGAAAAAAAATTAGATTCCTTTTTTTTTCTTGATGTTGTTGTTATAGGCTCTTGAAAATTTCCTTCCCTCTTTGCTCATTTTTCGCCCAAGAATGAAGAGGAAAGATGAAAAAAAAAATGCTCTGGCATCGCATTTAAGAAAATGTTGCCGCCAAGGGAAAATGAATACCGAGCGTTTAGGAATGCATCCTCAAAGGGGAAAAAATTTCCCTGTAAACATTCTGCTAAGCGAATAAAATTTTAAGCCAAAAATATGGTAATGTTAATCTAGAATAAATATATAAGACACGTATTCTGGAAATATTTTTACTTAAGGAAAATGAACGGAAAAAAGGCAGAAAATGATGCAATAAAAATACCTGAGTCGCAAAATTTTCGTATTTTTCAAAGAAAATGGTGAAAAGAAAACTTCTAGGATGTATATGTAGCAAATATAGGAAGAAATCTAAAGAACCTACTCTAGCCACTAATATATATTCAGTTTAAATCTCTTTGTTGTCGATGTCGCTTATTTTGAAGCGATGGTGATATATTAAAAATTTTGAGATATCCCTGCAATAAAATCATTACACAATACGGCGACTATTTAAAAAATGTAAAGTAAGTTCTGTTCGCCGTAACACCGTATTAAAGTTTCGTGACGATTGGTCATTTTTAGGTGCGTTCGTAATTACATAAATACGTAGCACCTATAGTTGTCGTTCAGTCCGTCTGTCCGTATATAACAGAGCAAAAACTACCCAACCGAATGGTCTGAAATTTTAAATATATGATCGTTGCAAAATTTTGTCGAGTCATTTCAAATTTTACGAGAATCGGAAGTATAGTTAAATTACAGGTACAGTCAAAATTTTTCCGTTACATTACGGCCAATGGAAAAAAATATTTCAAGTGCATTTTAATGATGTTACAGCCTTTCGAACAGAATGAAATTAATATGCACTTATGAAGTACACTGAAATATACATTCGGTACAGTATACGGTGCAAAAAATATTTATAAAACTAGTTATAGTACGAACGCACCTCATTTGCCACGTTTGGCGTACAATTTCCAACTTGTTTATGAACGTTAAAGCTTATAAAGCAAAAAAAAAAAAAAAAAAGACATGAAGACGGAAAAATAACCAATCATATCATCTTAAAGATTCTAATGATAAAATAAACGGGACCATCTACAGAAAGAGACCTTTCCTACGAACTTTTTCATTTTGTATAGTATTTATTAAAATAATTTGCAATTAAAATTTAGAAATGTTTGCACACAATTGATGTTACATATATTTTTTCCATTACAGTTGAAAAGTGATAATTTTTTTTTTTTTTTCATATTTTTATCAACTATTGCATATTTTGCTATATACATGAGTCACTCTCAGATAAAGGGTAATTTTGGCTTTGAAAAAAAAATGAAATTCGATTATTTTAATTCCTGATTTTTAGCTCAAATTACGACATGTATTAAAATAATAGGAATTTTTGCTAAGAAATAGCAATGAATTTTTTAAAAAGCCTAAAATTACTATGTCGCTGAAATCATAAATTCAATACGTCTTGTAATGACCACGGTAATGCCATTTTTAACATTAAGCCTATTTTAGAACCAAACTATAACAATTGAAAGTTTATGGGATACTTATTCTAAAATTTTTTCCAAACCACCTATAATTGATTACGGAAAGTTAAATTATTGATTATGTGTTTCAGATTTCAGCAATAAGGGACTTGGTAATGACACATATACACTGACGATAATTTTGGATCAAAAGGCACAAATTGAAATAGTTCTCGCATACTGAATCTAAATAGACATTACTGCTCGTAAGAACACGTAGAACTGTAAGAAGGTTTCCATATCAAAACGACTAGTAGGATGAAAAATTACGAACTGCATGAAAAATTACTGTGGGGAATGGTAATGACTTTAAATAAGTATAATTAATAGAAATAGTTTCTGTTTTGTCTGAACTGTCAAATGTATGAAAAGTAGGGACATGAAATATACCCACATAATAATTGCATATGCTTTCCAAGTTTGTGACAATCCTTGGTAATGACATTTAAATTTTTTTTATATATATTGAAATTATTATTATTTTATATTTATACTAGTGCACAATGCAGTTCTTGGACAGAAATGTCCGCAAAAATTTTAAACATTCATATTTGGCTTGATTAATTCACATTATTTAGCCATGGACATGAAATTTCCCTTTATATGATAATGACACATATACAGGGTGTTGCCGAATTCGACCGACAGATTCAGAGGGGTGATATTAGGCATCGAGAGGATGAAAAATTACCATAGAACAAGGAGTCACAAATCACTTACTTAGTCACAAATACAGGGTGTTTCACCATACCTGAACTCGGGTTGACGTAATAATTTTAAGAAAAATAAAAATACTGCTATAAAAATGCAACGATATGTACCTTGTTTGGTATGAAATGTGATAACATCGCGAAAAATTCTGGAAAAACAGGGTGCTCACGCAATCGATGATACCGTATGAACTGATAATCGCAGTTCAAAATGTAAAGTGTCAAGTGCATACTGCTGGCGCGTATGATGGAAATTTCGCCACTTTTTTTATGTTATCACATTTACAACAAAAGCGAGTATATCTGTTAACAGTTTCATTATAATATACATCAGTTTTCTGAAAGTTATTACTAGTAACGCAAGCTGAGTTAGGGTTAGAATACTCTGTCTTTTTTTATTAAATAGGTGGTTTGCGACACCATGTTCCACTGCGATATTTGTTCCTCCTGATGCCTACTACACTCCTCTGAATTTGTCGGTCGAATTCAGCAACATCCTGTTTGCAGTTGAACTCGGTTAATATGAGAAGCAAAAGAACAAAAGTCCTCTTATTAATCATGACTCGTAATGCCAGTGAAGAAAATAAATAATTTAAAAACACACGCATAATTAAATTAAATACTACTATTAATTGTTCTAATTTTCTATCATAAAGTTGACTTAAAATATTCAGCCTTACCTTTGTGAGTATAATTTTCTTTCAACAAATTCACAGTACTAAAGTCAACGCATACAAACAGCTAGTAACTGCAAATAATATTAGCGTCATACAGTAATGCAACTAATTACTTTCATTTTTCCCGAAAAAACTTGGCTAATATTGCAATGGTCACTTAAATTTTCAATCGATTGATTTCACGCATCCTTTTCATTTTAACAGTGCAAGCGGTGACGTGAAAATACTGGTTAATATGGCCCAGATTCCTGATTTAAAGAGAGAAACAAATAAAAGTTTCCTTCTGTGCTCCTTTCTTTCCATGGCTCATGTATAAATCTTATAAAGAGGCGGTATTTGAAACACCCTTATCTCTCCTATCTTTCTTTCAAGACCTCAGAACTTCTTTTTCTATTTTCTTGGGTTTGGGGTCTTCTTTAATGTTGAAACTCTGCCTGGTAAAATTGTTATATTGCTACATTTTGGCAGACAGTTGTAATGTAGAAATGTTACTTCTGAGAGAGAGAGAGAGCAGTATTTGATAAGAAGGGGGGTTTGTTTCCTAATTCCAACCTATATTTCGCCGAAAATCACAATGAAATGTACAGATGTTGTGCTCATATTCGCCGTGATCCTGTTTTTGTAGCTCGTAAAGAGCGTGGAAATCTTAATACATCTTAAATGACGAACTAATCTTGACATGCAAATTGCTCGTTTAAACCATGGTCTCATTTTTACCGTGTTCGTATTAAGCAAGTTCGACTATATATATATGTTATATACAGTGTGTATATATAGTATATATAGTGTGTATGTATGTTATAAAATTGATAAGGTGCTCTAAAACTTTTATTCTATACTTTCCTAACACCATTCAATTAATGTATTTTTCTCTTAGTTGCTGAATCAATTTCTATATCTGCCCAAAGTTAGCACTTCACATAGTTAGATACCCATAAGAGATATAAGTCACAGTAATGCTGGACTAGATTCTTAAGTGTAGACGTTCTGAATCTCAGCACTCAACCATAAATTATCGTCAACTTCAAGTCCCAATAAAAAATCTGAAGTAGTGTGCAACACATTGCCATATTTATAACTTTTCACTCTAAGAGAGCATAGACACTTAACATATACTGAAGCTGAAGCCATTTAAGTAAGATTTATTCCCGAGCATCTGTCTAACATAAAAACCACATAAGTATATAAATTGCAATAAAGTACTCTTTTGAAGTGTACTTCTAGTAGAAAACTGTGAGACTTACAGTCAGTCTTTTATTAGCTGTCCTTGTGAACAGACCCATGGATTACTGGGAATGATCCCGGAGTACCGAATTGTATGACTGTGGCTCCTAAACACCCAATAAAGTAATATCGCACAAATTGTGTGTTTTTTAAGTAAGAATTACAGCAGCCACTACTGCAAACAATAGTTTTAACATACATATATATATGTGTGTGTGTGTCTTATAAGAGTGATCTAAGTAAAAAAAGAAAACTAAAAAAGACAAACTATTTAAACGGCATTGATATAATTTTTTAGGGTGAATTGAACCAGCAGAATGCAGTTCCCGTTATGTAGAGATAGTGTATAGTCGTATATCGTGCCAAGAGGTTAAGAAAATCAGTGTCTTTTCATCCCACTTATGTCAGATATGGCACAGGAGTCGAGCAATTTTGTGGGTGCGTGGGGGAAATAAATAGTTTTTATTCATATGGGTCAGATTTAGCTCAAGTTTCTGCAAAGAATGACTATGTTTTGGAAATGGCGGAATTTCAGGATATATGCCGGGTGATCCAAAAGCAACAAAAGAAACAATGCAATAATTCAAAGAGTACAGACAGTTGGACGATGCGGTTTTAAGAAATGTTCAGAAAGACATGATATTTTACCCAGAATAACTGTACGGGCCATCAACAAGTGTAATTTCAATTAGCAGTTTGTACAGCGTTGCAGCACACTTTGCTAAGCCTCAAACATTACAAATGTCTATATGGATAGATGCCACCAATGAAGATGGAAGTTAGAATTGGGAAGATACTCTGCAGAGCATCGGCAGGGATTACTGCTGTAATTGCATTTCGTCAATTGCTTCTGTCAATACTTTTTAATTACTATTTTTTTTTTTTGTTTGACATTTGGATCTCTTTGTACGCCCGCGTGTTCTATTTATACGGCGGGAAACTGAGAAGCGGGATACTCCACGACGAGAAAAGCAATTTTACTTTGACACCAGACTCTCCACTTCAGAACTCAGAAATACGGCGAGTCTTACTCAGGAGTGTAGCAAGATAAAGGCCAGGGGGGCGACGTCATTGCATTTTACGCACAATAATTTTCGCCTTATTTAACCACAGAATTTTTTTTTTTAATTATTCCATTAAAGAAGATGAAGATTTCTCTTCGGAAAAAGTGATGGGACCCTTTTTAAGGGCCTCTCGCCAAGCTGAATTTTGATTTGCGTTCGCAATTTTAACAATAATAAAGCTACTGTAACTAAATAACTGACGTATCTTGTTTTGTGTGAATGATACAATGTTCCACAATTTCGCAATTTAGAGAGTTGGCATGAGACCTATCGTTACTAAGGCTGTTGTCTTGAATATCTTAAACACATATCCTTTTAAACTATTATTTTAACACAATCGAACTGATTGGTAAAGTTATCATACGAATTGAATATTTCGAACCGAACGAAAAAATCCCCAGATGGGAATCGAACCCAGATCCTTAGCAGACCAGATGTTATTACCAATAATGCTATCTGAGCGAAATATGCTCACCGATTGTCGGGTCAGTTCCTTTAATGGTATTAGCCCTGTAAGCCAAGGACCTGGGTTAGATTCCCGGCCTGGGCATTTTTTCGCTCGGTTGGAAATATTCAATTCACATATTCTTTTATTACTTCCATACGCGGCTCACATAAGTCTTTTTACAATCTTTTCCTACATGACATCAGAAATATATTAACAAGTTGACAATCCTTGTTACAGATTATCCACAAGACGGATAATATAGAACAGAATTCTGTACGAGATAGAGGAAGGAATACAGCTGGAAGATCCTCCATGGAGCTGCCTGGAGTCGAACCTGGGACCATCACGATAACAGCTGAGTGCCTCAGCCCTCTGCACCATGAACAGGTGGCTCAGTCAGTGGGCATTACTGTCATTCATATTTTAAATAGGGAATCCCCCGGTTGAGTGTATTTCGTACACAGTTGGTGGCTGCCTTCAATACTTGAAGCGATGCTATCGCATTTTGGATTTTTAAAAAAAGGTACGTCCGTTCAAAATTTCGTTTCATCATCTGCATTATTCACAAAATAATGAATGTTTATCGAGCTTCAGCTTAGAGGGTGATTCCGTGTATATTTGAGTTAATAAGCGGATTGGTCACCACGGGATTATTATTTAAATTTATTTGCCTGAGTTTGCACAACAGCCCTTACAGTTTGTCAACACATTCGTGGAGCACCCTGTATATAATTAATAAGCACAATAGCAATGAAAACTAAGGAGGTAAAATAAAAGAAAAAATATTTTTAGTATATTTTTTACTTCGGATAATCTACAAAAATCTTCTTTAAAAATAATTAATTGCTTTTGGTTACAGATTTGAATAAAAATATTGAAAAAGTTAATTTGGAGACAATTTGAAACAATGTATATAAAATGATTGAATATGTTGATCCTCTTGGTAAAACACTGAAAAATTTTAGACATGCCTATATACTATATATTAAATCAAGAAATTAATTCCAAACATGTGTTTTTGAAACGGCCTGGTGTAATTTGAATAAGAAAACAACACTCTTGACAATTTCCCATCGACACAACGCAAACGAATAATTTCTGACTTTATTCTCAGTTCAGTGCCCATTTAGCAATAAAAGTGTTAAGTCATTTATTTACTTAACATTAAACAACGTGTGAAACTGATAGAGCAACCAATTTCATTAGTCAATTGCTTTAACTCCCTAAGGGTAAAACGCTGTTGACTCTTTCAAAACCTCGGTAAACGTTTTCTTTTGTTGTTTGCTTGTAGCGCTAGTATTTAGTGTTCGGTGACATGTCGATCGGTGGAAATACAAGAACATTTTTTACTCATTCGATTAAGGATGATTATCGCTAATCAGCTATTAAAAGGTATAACTGACGTTTATGTTAAAAGTGAAAAATGAAGATTTCGTTTTCTTTGAGCATTATTTCTTAATGTCAAATTTTGTAATTATTTAAGCACTGCAATTTTTCTGTTAATCTTCCTCTGAAATATCTGTGTATATTTAATAAACGTATAATTTTTCTTTAGGCCACTGTTTTTAAAACACGAATTTGCATTGTAGAAAATCAATATTGTTATATTTTTTATGCTAGGTGTCAAATATTGAGCCAATTTTTGGTTCATAAGAAATATTTCCGATTACATACCAATATTCTTTAAATATTTACTAAATATTAAAATTTATTGCAATGAAATATCTTCAGTAGAATTATCGGTTTACATTGGACGTATTTGCAATGAAACAGTAAATGATTGAAATATTGGACTGCACTAAAATATTGCAATGAAATGCAGCTAGTAGAGAATTATTGGTCTCGCATTTGAAACATTTGCAGTGAAACATCAAAATCTCAGAAATATTGTCTTTGCATTGGATATATTGGTGAAGGAATGGCAAAATAGTTCTTTCCAATATTGTTGCTATATGGACGATGCAAGCACTTTAATGTTGGAACAATGTTTTATGGTGTTTTTTTCCAATATTAGCAAATCTATAGCCAAGATATGATCGATACAGTTATGATGGCTCAGTATTGTTTTGCTCAGATCTCGTCTGAGGATGAATTTGAAAGTGCCCATTAGAGAGTTATAAAAATTACATTATTATATAACATTATATAACATTCTTACATTATTATATAAATTACATTATATAATTTTTTGTGATAAAACAATAAATTAGTGAATTTCTACCTTTGTGGTGTAAATTATACTCAGATGCCGTTTACCACTCGAACCCGTTGATCCTGTGCCCCTGGCGTGAAATTTACTGGGGACATTAAAATTTTCTGTAATTTCATTCATCGTATTCGTGACATAGATATTTATAGATAAAAACTAAAAATGTCAGCACTTTTTACTATTCCTGATACATACAAATATAGCAATTATTTATGAATGTCCTTTCACATACACTCCTGTTATATACAGGGTGGTCAGAAAAGGACTTCCCCGATATATGAACCCCTAGCGGCCTAACCGCTCAACCAATCGAAAAGAAATTTTAGATATACTCATTTGAAGGTATGCGCTCGAGATTGTGAGGATTTAAAGCAATAGAGCTCTCACGGTTACGGTTACAGTGAATAAATTTCGAAAATTTCGAATGGCAACACCCACTTTCTTTCATGCGCAAATTCATCAGCGTATTGAGAAACCATAAATGGCGTTGGAATGATACATGTACGATGAAAATTGCCAGGCAAAAAAGACAATTGCGAGGAACGAAGAAGTGGCTACAAGACATGTTTTTCAGTAGCCGATTTTTTTTTTCACTTGTGAACTGAGTAATGTTGTAAGATTTGTTTTAAAATGTGTTTTTGAATTGTGTTTGTGTACACATAGTGAAAATAAAAAAGTAATAATTTGTTTTAGAGTGCTGAATATTACGTTACATAGGAACTGATTAGAATTGAGTGTCACGATATTACACCGGCAATTTTAGTCATTCTGGCCGGGTATCGTTCCAACGCCATTTATGGTTTTTCAATGCGCTGGTGAATTTTCGCAGGAAAGAAAAGGGTGTTGCCATCCGACAATTTTGCAATTTTTTCACTGTAACCGTAACCGTGAGAGATCTATTGTTTTAAATCATCACGATATCGAGCGCATGCCTTCAAATAACTATATGTGAAATTTCCTTTCGATTGGTTGGGCGGTTAGGTCGCTGGGGTACCTATATCGGGGAATTCTTTTTATGACCACCCTGTATATATGTATATATTGCAATCTAAACTAGCATATTTTCGAGATGTTCTGAAAATTTGAAGCGAGCTAAATAAAATCATGTGATAGTGTTCGTCACTCTTATTTTTGTTCTAGAAATCTTCGTTCCTAAATATTCAATTTATGGAAGTTACTTATTATACAACAAGTATTTCGCTTTGCGTACTTAACACTTTCTAACAAAGTTGAAAAGGGTTTATGCATTCGGTTTGTCTGGCCGTTTGTCTGGCCGTCTGTCTGGCTGTCTGTCCGTTCTCTAACTCGCGTAAATATTCTCGGAATACCATATAATTGTTGCACGTTATTGAGGTTTTCCATAGCATGTTCCGTATTGAAAATAAAGTGTGTAGCACATATAGTTCATCTACAGCGGCACTCAAAACAGTGATGTTACATTATGGTCTAAGGGGACTTTGGTCCTAAGGGGACTATGGTCATACTTTGCAGTGTATTTTAATTATGTTAAACTATTTCAAACATATTGAAGTTGCTTTACATCACTGACGTTCACTACAAGATGCTTACTGTAGACTATGGTATGTGTAACACTTATTGTTCTTTTACAGGGACATTCAAAATAATACCGTTTTATTAATTAAAATATATATTTTTATTATTAGGTAAGTGAAGAAAACCCTATAAAATTTTAAAATACGCAAGAAGAATTATTTACTGTTTTACGAATGCTATAATTTGTTTACAATCGATACAACTGTGTTCTGAAATATTTAATACAGTAAATGTCCACTGATTAGAATCTCACTATATTTTTTTAGAGGTTTAACCGCTTCCTATCAATCAAGCGCTTGTTTTTAATTTATTCTGTCTAAAAACGAGAAAAGGTAAAGAAGAAAGAAAAATCATGTATCAAGCATAGATTTTGAAATTTTTTCCAACACTTCCAGAATACTTTAACAAAACTTAGCTTTTTAATAAGGTAAAGACGATACCTAAGAAAACATTTTAGAAAACATATACCACATTTAAAAACTAGCTTTTAATAATTACCACCCATAACCGTAAAAGTAATACAATTCTTCTGTGCAACTCTATATATGATCTATAGATTTGTACAGATTCTACATAGTATGCTAAAATTATATTTAGTAAGAAAACGCATAACACAGTTAAAAATACCCCTTCAGCTTTTTTTACCAATAGGGGGAAAAGTACTTGAATTCTTTTGTTCATCACTGTACATGACACACAGATTTTAATACACGCCACATATTATGCTGAAATTTAATTCTGCCAAAAGCGTGCTTAAACTACTTAAATCTCACTTCCAGTAATAACTATTCATAAGCGGCCATGTATCCAGTTCTTTGCATAGCCCTGTATATGACTTTATTTAGATGCAGCAAACACCACTTAGTATTATATTAAATATAGTTGAGCTTGAAAATCAACTTGAAGTTGCAAAACTCAAATTTAAAAAATATCTTTCAGCCATTCCCGCTCATTCTCAGTAATGCTTACGAATTCTTTTGTGTAGCCCAGTATATGTTCTATAGAATTTATGCACACCATGTAGTATACAAAAATTTAGTTAAACTTAAAAACTACACCATAGCTGAAAACGCACTTGCAGCAAATATCCCTAATAGATAACACTTCGCATACAGACTTACCCCCGAAATCTTTTATGTGTCCCTGTAAATGAACGATCAATGCAATGCACATCATATTCTACGGCAAGCATCTTGTAGTAAACCTCAGTAATGTATATCTGTTTCATCATCTTTGAATCAGTGCAACATAATTGAAATACGCTGCGAATAGTTTTTCTACGCAGACCATTATATAATCGAACTCTTTTGCCTGACCCTGTACGAGGGTGGTTCAATAATTATTGTCCCGAGTGTGTATAAAATATTTTTACTGCGATGTTTGATGTGGAATATTGAAGCCTAATGTCTTAGATGCCTATGCTCAATTTCAGAACCGTAGATGCAATATTACCATACTTATTTTTCGTATTAGATGTGAGAGGTGGCACCCAGCTTGAAAGGGGGGGGGGGGTGAAAGGCTGGTTTGGAGCTTATGGGGCCAGACCTGAAGCAGTTCTGTGATAGATTTGTGACAGTGGATGAGACGTTGTCACATTGGTGCCTCTATACTTCATACCTCAATAGGATGTTCTTCTGCGTCGAAAATTAACCGTTTTGTTAAATTGACCATGCTGTTTAGTTAAGGACTGAGCTGTTTAGTTACTTTTAGTCAGTGCTGTAGTTGTAAAAACCCAGTGAGTATACGCTATAGGCTGAGGTTATACACCAGAGAATATACGCTATCTACATCCCAGCTTTTAGTTAACCAGACCAGTAACTAAAATTTTCCCTACGTTATCAATTCATCGCACTTTCTGTACGTTTTTTTTTTTTTAATCTTAATTTTTTTTTAGATTTCTTGAAATTCCATGTAAAGATACAAAAAAGAATAAAATGTTTTAATCCCCCAATGTGCAGTAACCTTTGAAACGCCAATAGCCACAAGAAAGGCATTAATATTTTTATAGAGCTAGTAATCACCCATTTATCTTGAGCTATTGCAAGGCTGACTACTTTAACTTTAACTCTATAGACTCATTTTTTATATAAAAATAACAAAATACAATTCCAAACATATTCCGATACTGCGTATATTTTAAACAATTTAACTTAACTTGATATTTATTTTTGGTTCAACATAAAATGAAAATCTGTCTTTTTGGTGAAATATTTCAGTTTAACGCCAAGTGCGGTACCTTATTGCTAATCTTATTTTCTGATTAATCTTCCGTAATCAGGCCCATAACCAAATAGCGTATTGAGGTAAATATAATTTGACGCAACAGCGTTTTTAAAACCTTTAATATCATTCACATTCAATTTAAAGGACATCGTTGCCATGATGGCGAAGCTCAAAAGTGGACCCAACTAAAAAAAATTAATAAAAACAATAAATAAATATAGAATGTGCTTCTCCCTTAATTTGATCCAGGCAATAAATTACCAATTGTGATAACTCTGCCACTAGTTATTTTACATTATTATATTAAACAAATTATCACTATTGAAAAATATTTAAAAAAATAATGCTTGAAAATTATTCTAAGTTTATATAAAGTTCCAAACAATTGACCCTATATTATCCTGAGATTGAGTCAATATAATAACAATATTAGTTGTTTGATATTATATTTAGAATTACTCTAATAATCCTGAAGTTATATAACGATAACGAGTATTTTGAATAGCATATTGATTTTAATTGCTAGACAAACACTCTCTTACTACTATCAGTGCACGTACTTAATGCAAGGGAAGCCTTGTTATGATTGCTGCATCTATAGATGTCTGTATTACTAAAACAGTGCACTTTATCACTTGAGTTTACTCTTATTACTAAGTGAGAAACAATGACATTGTTTCATATAAAGAGGACAGAATGCTATAATAATGAAAATTATGCACTATTCATAAATCGGCATAATTGACCTTTAAGCACTGTCTTGCAGTTATTAAAAACTAAATTATATCACTAAAAATAGTACAAAAAAAGTCATTCAAAATTAACTGCTTTTTATTCTACTTTTGTACAAAAAGCATAAGAAATTTTAAATTCTTACTTGCTCGTAAACCAAATTTCCTTAATCTTAGTGCTGTATTAGGTTAAGAATGTATAGTATTACTGTTTAGTATTTCTCTATTATTATGACTTTTATAATTGTGAATAATGCAGTAACAGTTCTTTTAAGACGTTTTTTTTTCAATATGTCCCGATTAGAATATATTTTGATATTGTCATTGGCAAATGTTGTTTTTGCTATAAACAACAATTTTTCCACGCCTTTTGTGTGGCAACGGGTAAATACACATATGTCATTTTTTTCCTGTTAAACAAAGATATGTCTACAAAATAAAACATTTGTAGGAAAAAAATATAGTAAATTTAAAAAAAAAATAAAATGAAACTATAATTCTAAGTTATGATATAGAAAAAAAAAATCATTATTGTAAAACTGTTTGGATTTGTCAATATGTTATTCAATAAAATAAAAAAAAAAAAATTGATTCGTATTGAACACGATATCTTTCTGCCTTATTTGACAAAAAAAGGTTTGATTTACTAAATATAGAAAGAGATATTCGTGAAATATTACAAAACTTGTTAAACAATGCAAAAAACAAAATTGTTTTTCTACATAAACTAAGTTTTTATTAAACATAATAAAGCTAACAATACAAGCATCTCTGTTGTAAAAAAAATAAAACATTTAAAAGCGGAAAGTTGTGCACCAATAATATCTACAAAGTTTCTTAAAATAAGATAAAATTATTAGCAGTTTTATCAATATCTCCGTCCATTGTAGAGTCTTAAGTGGTTATTTTATCTGACATTCAATGCCTGCCTCTTGACTTTCCGCAAAATCATGTCACCCTTATTTTTAGAAGAAAAAAAAATATTATTTGAGCATCCGAGAACTTTGTTTTCAAATGAACGACAAATGAAACAAACTCTTTTAAAAAAGAAACCGAAATCAAATAACAGAACTGTTATTATGTACTTTTTTGCTCTCGCAGTAATATCGATTCTCCTGGATAAAATGTTTTCCAATAAAGTCATGCTTCCTTTCAGTATAATTTTGCCCCCGAAAAAAGATAAATCTTACCTTATGAATCCGAAAGAAACGTAAAATCTTATTCAAGTTATCGATAAAATCTTGAATATTCTGTTTTACATGATGTTATATTTAAAGAAATAAGGAATATTTTCTCAACATTGTTGTTTCAACTACATTATTCCTTCATCTCTCTTTATTTTATTTTTAATTCTAATCTTGACATTTGAATAAATAAAGGAGGCTTGAATTCTAAAAATCGGGGTTGTGTAACATATGGAAGTACGTATTAATTATAATTCGATTTTATGACAGATAAACAACAATTAATAACAAATAACAAATAATTCCTGTTGTTTTGTAAGCAAATACGAAATATAGTTTTATGTCATTTTTGACGCTTTCGAAAAAGTGGAAGCTTTAAATTTATTCAGTTAATTTAAAACCAAAATATTGCACTGTAAAGGATATGTATTACACATTTGTTGTAGTTAATAATTTATCATGAATTATTCGAGAAGAATACCGGCAAATTAAAAAATAATCTGAAAAAGTTATTTTTCTATAAAATCTTGTGACGTACTTCTTTGCATTTAGTGTTGATATAAGCTAGTGTGTTACAATAAAATAGAAATAACGTCTTAGAAACACCATAAAAATAGAGGAATGTGCAAGGCCTTTCAAAAGAACTTTGTCTTTCTTCAGCAGGTGCAAAGAACACGTGCTTCTACTTTGAAAGCTGAAGACCCGAGCAAGATTGGAGTCTTGCTCCAATGCTCAAGTTTTCAAAGTAGAAGCACGTGTTCTTTGCGCCTGATGAAGAAAGACAAAGTTCTTTTGAAAGGTCTTGCGCATTTCTTTATTTTTATGGTATTTCTTTGGTTTGAACTATTTTTACATAGAAATATTAAGTAATAAATTAGGTGTAAATAAACTAGACTGTTTATGACAATAAAGTTATTTATGGAAAAAAAAATCTAAAATATTTTGTATTATGTGATATTTTGCTTAATAAATAAAGAATATTTCCTCAACAGTTTTATTTTTAGTTCTAATTTTGACATTTGAAAGCTTGGAATTCTGAAATTTGCGATTGTGTAAAATATGGAAGTATAGATTAATTATAATTAGATTTCAGGCAGATAATAACAAATAAATACAAATAACAAATAAATACAAATAACAAATAATTTCTTTTGTTTTATATGAAATCCAAAATATAGTTTTATTTTTTACGTTTTCGTAAAACTGGAAGCTTTAAATCTATTCAGTTAATTAAAAACCAAAATATTGCACTGTGAAGGGTATGCATTACACATTTGTTGTATCTAATAATTAGTCATGACTTATTCGAAAAAAATATTGTCAATTTAAAATATGATCTGAAAATGTAGTTTTTCTATTAAAATCTTGTGAGGCATTTCTTTGCATTCAATGTTGATGTAAGCTAGTTTGTTACAATAAGCAGAACTTCTGAGAAACACCACAAAAATATTGAAATGCGCAAGGCCTTTCAAAAGAACTTTGTCTCTCTTCATCAGGCGCCAAAAACACGTGCTTCTACACTGTAAAAAAAAAACGACATTTTAGGTAGCTTTCATTACAAAAAGCTACCTATTGCAGCCGTTCGGAGGTAAGCGATTTCAAAAAACTTTGGTATATTTTCATCGATCATGACCCCCAGACCCCGAAACCACCCTCCGTTCAAAAGTTGATATATATATATATATATATATATATATATATATATATATATATATATATATATATATATATATATATATCCATATATATATATATATATATCTGACCTTTGTCATACTGTAACTCTCGAATTTATGAACCGATTTGGATGTAATTCGGTATGTACATAGTACATACCAATGTCTCGACCGAGTTCGTTGGCCAGCTTCATCCGCCATTTTGTTTCAAAATGGCGGCCATTTAAAATTTTCTTAAAAATTTTAAATTTGAAATGTGGTACCAAAGAATTGAAAATGGAAAAATATTTTTTTCTTATGTATTTGACCTTTATACAAAGATTCCGGAGCAGTTTTGTTTCGTCTATATCTCAAAAAATGGCTGAGTTATAGCATTTTGAATTTCTAGCGTGGCTGACATTTTGAAACGTCCTGATATTTGTCACGTGATAACAGGCGTATTTATGAACCGATTTGGATGTACTTTCGTGTGTACATAGTACATACAAATATCTCGACCGAGTTCTTTGCCAGCTTCATCCGCTATCTCGTTTCAAAATGGCGGCCATTTAAAAAAATTTAAAAAAGTTAAAATTTAAAATGAGATACCAAAATATTAGAAAATGAAAAAGATTTTTTTTGTATGTGTTTGACCTTAATACAAAAATCCCGGAACAGTTTTTGTTTCGTCTATATCTAAAAAAATGGCTGAGTTATAGCGTTTTGAATTTCTATTGTGGCTGACATTTTAAAACGACCTGAATTTTGTTATGCGATAACAAGCGTATTTATGAACCGATTTGCATGTTACTTGGTCTGTACATAGTACATACCAATGTCTCGACCGAGTTCGTTGGCCAGCTTTATTCGCCATCTTGTTTCAAAAGAGTTGCCATTTAAAAATAAATTAAATTTAAAATTTAAAATGAGGTATTAAAAAATTGGAAAATGAAAAAGATTTTTTTATGTGTTTGGCCTTGACACAAAGATTCCGGAGCAGATTTTGTTTCTGAAAATTTGTTCTTTTGTTTATATCTTAAAAAATGGTTGAATTATAACACTTTGAATTTCTAGTATAGCTAACATTTTGAAACGATCTTGTATTTGTCACGCGATAACACACGTATTCGCCTATTTCCATGTGAGAAAGCATGTGGATAGTATACATCAACATCTCAGCCAAATATAAGTTACTTTAAATAAAAGCAGCTTAGATAAAGCTGACTAATTTCGTGAAATTCTCATTCATAATGATTTAGTATTGATAAAAATTAGTATTGAATCTCCTATATTCGGTTTCCACTAAATTGAGCTTCGTGTGTTTGAATAATATAAGTTGGCTTTTTAAAAATAAGGTATTTGAAAGCTACCTCTTCCTCCCGGCACTGGCCGGAAGGACTTTTTACAGTACAAAGTACTGTTCATCTCGCGCACAAACTCGATAACAGTGAATGTGCTGCATCTTTCTTTTTTTTTCCTGACTATATTAACATGGAAAATACAGAAGTTGCGTAAAATTAACAGCACAATGTGCTGGCAATTTGGACGCCAGCAGTTTGTGCTGTAGAAAAATGCGTCCAGATTGGCAGCACATTGTGCTGTTAATTTTACGCAACTACTGTATTTTCCATGTTAATATAGTCAGGAAACCAAAGAAAGATACAGCACATTCACTGTGATCGAGTTTGTTCTGGCAAATCTACAGTGTTTTTTTTTTTTTTTTTTTTTTTTTTTTTTTTTTTTTACAGTGTACTTTGAAAGCTAAAGACCCGAGCAAGACTGGAGGCCTGCTCCAATGCTCCAGCTTTCAAAGTAGAAGCACGTGTGCTTTGCAGCTGATGAAGAAAGATAAAATTCTTTTGAAGAAAGATAAAATTCTTTTTTTTTTGGTCATGCGCATTTCTTTATTTTTAGGGTATTTCTTTGGTTTGTACTATTTTTACATAGAAATATTAAATAATAAATTAGGTGTGAATAAACTAGTCTGTTAATGACAATAAAGTTATTTATGGAAAATATCTGAAATATTTTATATTATGTGATATTATTTTTTAAGAAATAAAGAATATTTTCTCAACATTTTATTTTATTTTTAATTCTAATCTTGACATTTGAATAAATATTGAAAGCTTGAATTCTGAAATTTGTGATTGTGTAACATATAGAAGTACATATTAATTATAATTCGATTTTAAGGTAGATAAACAACAGATTATAACAAATAACAGATAAATACGGATAACAAATAATTTCAGTTGATTGTATGAAATCCAAAATATAGTTTTATTTTTTACGTTTTCATAAAACTGGAAGCTTTAAATTTATTCAGTTAATTGAAAACCAAGATATTACACTGTGAAGGGCATGCATTACATACTTGTTATAGCTAATAATTAGTCATGAATTATTCGAGAAAAATATCGGCAATTTAAAATATAATCTGAAAATGTAGTTTTTCTATAAAATCTTGTGAGGCATTTCTTTGCATTTAATGTTGATATAAGCTAGTTTGTTACAAAAAGATAGAAAGAACTTTTTAGAAACACCACAAAAATAAAGAAATGCGCAAGGCTTTTCAAAAGAACTTTCTTCATCACGCGCAAATAACTTCTAATTCGAAAGCTGGAGCAATACCCGAGCAGGACTCCAGTATTACTCCTGCTTTCAAAGTAGAAGCACGTGTTCTTTGTGCCTGATGAAGAAAGACAAAGTTCTTTTGGAAGGCCTTGCGCATTTCTTATTTTCACGGTATTTCTCTTGCTTGTACTATTTTTACATAATTAAGTTCGTTTGGAAGGCCTTGCGCATTTCTTATTTTTATGGTATTTGTCTGGCTTGTCCTATTTTTACATACAGATATTAAATAATAAATTAGGTATAAATAAACTAGACTGTTAATGACAATAAAGCAGGGTCCGTACGGGTACCGTTATTTTCAAGACCAAATATCGGTATTTTTTTTATAGAAAAATAAATCTAGTTTAAACGTGTGAAACTTCGCCTTATTTAAAGAAATATTTTCTATAAGAAAATACTGGTACCGAAGAATTTCTTAGTCTTGAAATTCAAGGACCCGTACGAACCCTGTAAAGGCATTTATGGAAAAAAAATCTGAAATCTTCTGTATTATGTGATATTATGTTTAAGAAATTAAGAATATTTTCCAACATTGTCGTTTCAACTACATTATTCCTTCGTCTCTCTTTATTGTATTTTTAATTCTATAATCTTGAACTTTTTATAAATAATGAATGTTTGAATTCTGAAATTTGGGATTGTGTAACACACGGAAGTACGCATTAATTATAATTCTATTTCACCGCAGATAAACAACAGTTTATAACAAATAATAAATACAGATAACAAATAATTTCAATTGTTTTGTATGGAAATTCGAAATATAGTTTTGTGTCATTTTTGACTTGCTCTTAAAACTGAGAGCATTTAAATTTATTCAGTTAATAGAAAACAAACATAGTATACTCTAAAGGATATGCAATACAGATTTATTGTAGTTAATAGTTATGAATTATTCGAGAAAAGTATCCGTAATTTAAAAAAAAGTGAAAATGTAATTTTACTATAAAAATATCTGACATGCTTCTTTGGTTTATATTATCCTTATATAAAACTATTACATTTATTAACATAAAAATGGTAAATTAGGTAGAAATAAATTTGAATATTAATGACATATGTATCGCAAAAAATCTTAAGTATTTTGTATTGTATGATGTTATGTATAAAGAAATAAATAATATATTTTCAACATTATGTTGTTTTAACTAAAGTGTTTCCTTAGTTTATACTATTTTTGCATAAAAATATTACGTTTACTGATATGACCAATAATAAAGTACGCATACATAATCTAGACTGTCATTGGAAACAAAGCTATTTATCGCAAAATCTTAAATATTTTGTATTATATTACATTATGTTTAAAGAAATAAAAAATCTATTCTCAACATTATGATGTTTCAACTACACCGTTCTCCATCTATGTTTATTATTGTTTAAATTTAAATTCTGATGTTTGAATAAATTAAAAAGTATCCAATTCTGAAATTTGGGATTACGTAATATTTGGAAATACGCAGCAATTATAACTAAATATTCCGACATATATAAAATAACTTCATTTGTTTCGTAAGAAAATCCAAAGTATAGTTTTATGTTATTTTTGATTTGTTTGGAAAACTTGTCGCATTTTTTAATAGAAAACAAAAAGATGGCACTGTAAAGGATAAGTAATACACAATTATTTACGGTTATTAAATTCTGAGAAAATTATTTTTCATTTTAGTCAGTGTTACATTATTTGCAAGACTTTTAATAAAATGTATTTATGCTTTTATTTTATCTGAAAATATTGATTAAAGTAAGCTTACATTATTTAGAAAGCAGCCATTTACATAGATATTGAAAGATAAATGTATTCATTCAATTTAAAGTTATGCTGACTTTTTCTTTCTTTTTTTAATTTAAAGTAAATAATTTCAGTGCCAATAAATGACGATATTGAAACGGAGAAAATTGGAAACTGAAATTGAAATTAGTCTTTAAACACGTTTTTTCAGCAAAACATTGCAATATATTTATACGTACATACACAGACACACACATATATATATACACAAGGTTCGGCTAAAAGTCCCCGGACGCTTTCGATTTTAGACGTTTTTCAAATATCTATTAAAATGCTTGACTATTCGTTTTTTTAAAATCTGGTTTCTAAATAACAAATTTGATTTCATATTTATCAGTCAAGGTTTAGTCACGGGGCAATTAAGGGACCAACAACAAATTAAAAAGTAACGCATATTTTTTTTGCTGTCACCATAAATAATAAAATGTTTGAAATGATCTGTCGCTGTAGCAGATGACTAAGTTTTTATGCATTTGTGTAAAAATAGCACGTAAATTCACGAAAATACGAGTATAAACGTTTATATTAAAAAAAATAAATAAAAAACATACTCTTTGTTTTTAGTATGCAGAGTTTTTAACAAAATTAAACGCCACTTGAAGAAAACTTGACAAAGTGTTGTAGACGCATTACACAGCAATTAGAAAATGAATATATTTATTATTTGATGCGATAAGAGCAATTAACTCTGCATGCGCGAATGGTATAAAAAACTGATTTTATAATTTGATAGTAATATGTGTAAAGTAAATTATAGAAAAAGGCCAGTCGAATAACGCGAAAATCCCTGCCCGCTCGGCTTACAGGCACAGGTAGATTTCGAAATTAAGTACTAATTTCACAAAAGAAAAAAAAACTAAATAAAGATTAGAGATAAACCAAGTTAAAAATTTTATCTGGCGGCTTTTGACGAGTTTTTCATTTCATTTTTCTGTAAGAGTTGATTTTATTAGACTCATGCTAATACAATAATTTTTTCTTCAACCCCAATTTTTTTCATCCCTTGAGAATATTTTTAGTAATATCATCAATGACTAGAGTTCATCTTATGAAAAACTTGTTACTACAAAAGTTATAGATAATATTAAGAAGATTTGTACAATAAATTTAAACCGTGTAGTGATTGCTTCATTAAATGAACCATACATTATATTTTAAATTCTGACGTTCTTTTTATTGAGACACGCGCGCGTTTTATAAGTCAAACCTATATACAGCATCACGCCAATGATACTTTTTTATCGCCTTAGTGGCGGATTAACGGAGATGGGATTATTTTTCTTCTACACCCCCCCCCCTTTTATTTATTTATTTATTTTATTTATTTATTTATTTATTCTTTTTTTTTGTTGTTGTCAGAGCTGGTCCTATCAAAAACTTATCAATACAAAAGTTGTAGATAATATTAAGACGATTTATAGTAAATCTAAGCAGATTTGATATCTTGTGAATTGACGAAGTTATGAATTTTTTTCTTCTTAAAACTCTATTTTTTCGCTTCTTGAGGCCATTTTACAAAAATCTGTCGTACATAAATTTTAGGCCCTTTTCCTAGACGAAAGAATAACTTTAAACTGATTTGATATTATATCATAATTAAGAAGTTATGGTTTTTTTTTCTGTTTTCACAAAAACACGCTCCATTTCCACCCCCTTCCTCCGATTCTCCTTATTAACGAACTTGACCGAGATTTTCTGCCCCTTGATTTTATGTACCAGTTTGGAAGAGATTTGTGCAGAATTATGAAAGTTATCGTGCCCATAAAAAAATTATATATCTTATATATATAAAATTTTGAACCGGTGGAGGATTTGGGTTTTAGGGGGTCATGATTGGTGTAGATCTGCAAATTTTTTTCAGAAATTCCAACATAGGGGAAAATGTAATAGGTAGTGTTTCTAACGAAATCTACCTATAAATTACACAGCCTACCTAAACCTACATCTATCTAAAAATTACACTTGAATTACTTATCAATGGAATCCGGACATTTTCAATTATTAGGGATGAAAGCCGCCACAAATGGTTGATTTTCATCCCTAAATTTTAACAGTATTTCTCGCCTTATTTAAAGACAGAATTTCGTAGATTTAATAAAGGAAAGAATACTATTAAAATTTAGTGGTGAGAACCAATCATTTAGACGGAGCGCTCTCGTCCCTGGATTTTCGTTGTAGAATACCTAGAGAAATATGTGACGAATTCATATGGGACTTAAGAAATATAAAGAACATGTTGGACCTTATATTTTTCAAAGAATGTTTAGTCAAGAGAGCAATTAGGGGACCAACAACAAGTTGGATAAAATATACGAGGGCAAGTCAGTGAATAGGTCACAAAAGCCAATAAAAAAAATCCCTGCCGGCCCGGCCTACAGGCAGAGGTAGATTTCGAAGTCAAATATACTAATTTCACAAACAAAAACTAAATCATGATTATAGATAAATCCACTTTAACAATTTTATCTGGCCGCTCTTGATGAGTTTTTATTTCATTTTCATATAATAGCTGGTTTTATCAGAATCATGTTAGGGCGGTATTCAAAAAAATACTTTTCCATGCTCAACAACTCGAAATTTTCTGGCATAATTCCAGATTCATTTTTAATTAAAAAAAAATATGAAACTTGCTGACGTGATTTTTGAAGAGATTTATAAGCGACCTGTGTTTTTATTTTTTGTTCAATTAATTAAAACTTGATATATAAACAATTATTTTCTCAGAAGGACAATATTTTTCGTTTCTAACACAATCGCTTCGGGAAATTCCGTTCAAAATGCCCACTTTGACATCATTTTTTGAAATATATTCTGCCTCTATCTAAAAATCGATTATTACGGTACATTATATAGTTTCTGAATAAGCGAATCTACCAATTAAATGCGTTTGAGAGCAAAAATGAATTTAAAAACCAGTCAGAAAATAAGCAGTTTGGATTTAAGCGCATCCTTAATACAATGATTTTTCCAACACAATCCGCTTCGGTAAATTCGGTTCAAAATGCCCTTTTTAACAGCATTTAAAAAAATATATTCTGCCCCTATCAGAAAATCGACCATTACGGTACATTATATAATTTCTGAGTAAGAAAACGTACCAATTGGAAGCCTTTGAGAGCAAAAATGAATTGTAAAATGAGTCAGAAAATAAGCAGTTTGGATTTGAAAACACCCTTACTAAGATCATTTTTTACTTCAACCGGTATGTATTTTTAATTTGTTTTTGCTCTAAGAATTGGTCCTATCCAAAACGTGTCTATATAGATGTTGTAGACAATATTAAGAAGATATATGATAAATTCATGGGGATTTTATATCTTTTGAATTGACGGAGTTATGGATTTTTTTCTTCTTCAAACCACCTTTTTGTTTTCGTTTTTAATATTTTTTGCGGTACGAATTGGTCCTATTAAAAACTTGCGAATATAAAAGTTGTAGATAATGTTAAGGAGATTCATGATAAAATTAATTGGATTTGATATCTTGAGAATTGACGGAGTTATGGAGTTTTTTCTTCTTCAAACGCCCTTTTTGTTTTCGTTTTTAATTTTTTTTGCGGTACGAATTGCTCCTATCAAAAACTTGTGAATATAAAAGTTTTAGATAATGTTAAGGAGATTTATAATAAAATTAATTGAATTTGATATCTTGAGAATTGACGAAGTTATGAATTTTTTTCTTCCAAAAACCCCATTTTTTGCGCCCCTTGAGCCCCTTTTTAACTTTATCAAAAATCTGTGATGCATAAATTTTTGGCCCTATTTTTAGAAGTAATAAAAACTTTAAACTGATTTGATATGTACAAAAATTAAGAAGTTATGGGGGGTTTTCTGTTTTCACAAAACCCGTCCCTATTTCCCTCCCCTTGGTCCGATTTTGCCCATTAACGAACTTGACCGAGATTTTATGCCCATTGATTTTATGTATCAGTTTGGAAGAGATTGGTGCAGAATTACGAAAGTTATCGTGTCCAGAAGAAAGTGATATATATATATATATATATATATAGATAGATAGATAGATAGATAGATAGATAGACAGATAGATATATATATATATAAAGTTTTTTACTGAGGGTGGTTTTGGGTTCTAGGGGTGATGATCGGTGTATATCTGCAAAAATTTTTCAGAAATTCCAACATAGGAACGATCCCAATAGGTAGTATTTCATACGAAATCTACCTAAAAAGGGAAACCAAGATACATACTTAAAAGGCAAGTTAATTTTTCTATATATAATCGTCATTTACATTGATATATTTGTCCCATCTATTTATGAGTTTCTAATACCTGCTGCATAAAAGTCTTTGGACTGTACTCTCAGCCATCTGTGTACCTCACATTCAACGGCTGCATCAGTCGGCTGTTGACTAAACGGAACAAATGTCATAAATTCCCGGGCCCACCATCTTGGAATTTTTTTTGGCGTGAAAACCTCTTTTTCGCTAAGTAGTAAATGTCGCCAAACACCGGTTTATACGCATTTTAGGCTTAACTAAAATAAAACGTAAATAATAAACAAAACTCGCTAAAGTGGCAATCAGTAATCGTTGAATGAGCGCTACGCGCTCATTAACCGAAAAAAATCACTGGATTCAGCAGTTCTCGCTGTGTAGCATTCTCAAAATTTAGCAGTCCTCGCTGTGTAGCCATCTCAAAATGTAAAAAACTCGAAAGGCAAACAAATATACATAAAATTATCAACATACCTTAACAGACATCTGCTTATTTCAAAGCTCAAGCACGAAATACTGTCATAGCATCACCGTCATTTTCAAAAATAGGCTTATGAATACGCATTGACACACTGTAAATAAACCTTTTTTCGTCAAAATTTCCTCAAATTTCTTAATTACTTCAGCAAGAGCGTTTAAACGGACTACAGAAACCACTTGTCAATCTAATAAATCCAATAAATTTAACATAAAAACAAAAAGACAGAACAATACAACACGAAATCAAACCACATCCACAATATCCTAGCCGAAAATGACCTTCTCAGGGTTTGCCAGAATACGACATGCAAAACACACACGTCACACGGGGTTCCACATATGGATAAAGATCGCCAACATAAAACTGCCAAGAAATCTCAAAACATCTAAGATGGCGGCCATCCGGAAATATAACGCATCTAAGCCGGCTAAACCATGTGAATCCTGTTGCAGTTGCTAATGCTGTCTATTGCTGTTCGCCTGTCAGCTCTAACCATTTCCTCAACCTTCCGCACTGTTTCTTCTGTCGCAATCTCAACAGGACGACCACTTCGTTCTTCGTCGACTACTTTTGAACGCCCCTGCTCATCTTGTACAACTGTTGTCTCATAAATTCGAAATTGACATCTTACAGTTGGACAATGCTACCACCTATTGGCATATTTGGAAACAATTTACTACTAATTTCCGATCTCTCATATCGGTTTATGACCAACTTACTGACTTTCCCTCGTATAATATTTTCGATTACCGTGGAAAATAAAATGTTCGAAATGATCTGTAGCTGCAGCACAGTGCTGTACAACCATTTTGCCTGAAAGTCATTTACCACTACCCTGTTATTAAAGGTAAACTTGGACTTATTTAATTATTAAATATTATTAATTTTAATTATTAAATTTTATTAAATTTTAATAATAAAGTTTCTGCCATTAAATAAGGAATTATTATGTGTAAAAGTAGTGGTACATTGTTCACTGGCGGGAGAGTGGTCGCGCACTTCTATTGCAGCAGATGACTATATGTGTTTTGTTCAACAATTGTGTTCATTTGTATATGAAAACCACGTATATAAATGGGGATATAAAAGTATTTTTTTTTAATTAAAAATATATATTGCATGCAGGGCTTACAACAAAATTGAAAGCCAATTTCAGAAAACTTAACGAAGTATAGTAGGAACAGCATACAGCAATTATAATATAAATTTAAATAATATTTGATAAAACATGCACATTTGTATGAAATAGAAATTAACTACGCATGCCGAAACGCTATATATATATATTTCAAAATTTTGCAATCAACAATTTAGGCCGACCCATATAAAAGAACAATCGAATATTGTGAAAATTTAGATAGATATGTGTGATGTAGGGAGCTGAATTTCAGTTTTTTTTTCTAATAGCATCTGGATGCTTACAATCATAGGCTCGAATATAGCAGACCCTGCCCAAAACAGAGTTATACATTGAAATAGTGCCTACTTACTGTGTAGTATTATTAAGCTACGAGCTGTTCATTTCCCACTTTATCGAACTCAACAAGGCTTACCTGAGAACCACCCAGGTATCTCCATTTGCATACTCGTTTCTCCCCGCAGGAGTGTTTTCTCAGGAACAATTTCTCCACTGGCAAATCTTCTACCCCTCAAACCTCCAACCTCTATCCACGAGACTCCAGCTAAGACTACTTGGCGCTCTCTATCAGTTTCTACTTCCAGAGAAAAACACGTGGGGTCCTTCCCTGTACAATAAAGGAATCACCTTATCTCCCACTGCATTTCGCGTCCTCGCCCAGTTATTCAGTAGAGATAAGAACTTATAACCAAGAACTTATTTTGCTTTTTTATCTATTTTTTTTGTGACCACATTTTCGTATACTAAAAAATACTGGTATATCGCTTACAAAATGGAACTTTTCATACAGTAAGACAGGGTATAAAAGGTCATATCAAACTTCAAGATAAGAAAAAATGTTTCTCTAACCCAAGCACGTAGAACGTGATTTACATATAAAATACAATAAATAAAATAAATAATATTAATTAACAGTAATCTTAATTAGAACACGCTCATTATTGTCAGATACCTGACAAAGTATTCAATATATTTTCATTCTAATTGCAGTATACTGTTTGGGCACGGAAACTGCACTTGGGTAAGTTTCTTGACAGTTAGGTTTAATTTTGTTTGAAAGTTCTTATTATGAGAGTTTCTTCTTCATCTAAAATCGAAAGTGTCCGGTGCCTTTTGTTCACACAGTGCGTACTTACATATATATGTATAAAATATTGTATGTTCTAAATTTCTTTCACTGTTAATTAACTATTTTTCATCATAAAATACTTTTTCTTTTCTTTCCCTTTCACAACTTCCAATTATTTTTATGATTGGTAACATTTTCTTTCCCGTCTCAAAATTCATTCTATTTTAGAATAAATAGTCTATCTGAGCTATAAACCTATTTTTAATGCTTGGAGGTCACGCTTTGAAGAGGTTGTACTGCATAAATCAGGGAACAGACGATTTTCTGCATACACCAGAAAGAGACCTGGCGCGACCTCTAATTGGCGATTCAAGCGCTCAAATACGCCATCTGGTGGAGAAAACATATAACTTTTCACAGCAGGAAAATCACGTGCTAGCACATTGTATTACATGTATTTTTTCTTTTGTTCATAATGATTATTTTTTTGCACAGTTTCAGATTTGATGTGACATTAGTATTCTATGTTATACCATAAGGTAAAAATTATACAGATTTGAATATCCAAAACTTTCAATCGCGTTTACAATAAATAATGATTTCAATGGTGTACCGACAGCTGTGATTAGCGCCCTCTATAGGCCTTCTTAAGTCCCAATTGATTTGAACCCTTGGCGCAAAGGGCTTTCCCGGTAATCTTGTACCTCTTCGCGATAGCAATATAAGCTTCTGCGCTGGTTGAGACGTTGAGAGCTCGCTTTTTCGTGTTTTCTCTCTGCTTCAAAATCTATGGAAAGTCAGCGTCATTTGATACCGTATTGATACAAGCTTGTTTTCCTAGTTGATGATGTTGTTCATTTAATATTTTTATATTAAAGCATGAAGACGCATTTTTAAACTCTTCTAAAATTAATGAAGAGTTGGGGAAGATTCTCCCATCGGATTCTTGACTTGCGTTTCGTTTAATAAAGATGTTGTGATGACAATTTCTTACTTTTCTCTCAGGTGAAAACCCCGTGGCCTTCGAATTCATGTTTCTTCTATAGAACAACTCGAATCAGTCCTTGGACTGCCTGATTATTACATGACTGGAGCTGTGTGTTAACATTGATATTGATTCTAAGATCTCGGATGCCAATTTCATAGCGGTCATGTCGCTATATTCTTTCACGGCCATTAATTTATAACTAACTGCACAGCACCGTTGCTCTACCAGATATTTAGCAGTTCATTCCCACTCAACATACAGGGTGATTCATAAAGATGGAGCCAATAGCCAATTTCCTTAATATTGCCCCTAGACGCATACTTCCAATTGCAAAGTTTCATAAAAAAGGTTGCAAAATTTGATGGCATATGTTTCAGACCCCTGTAGGGTCCATTTGAAAAAATACCAAATTAAATTTTTATGTCGTAATTTTTCGTAGGGTGAAATTTCTAATTAGGAAAATTTTCCTTATCCATTGATGAATGAAAAACAAAATATTATATATTGATATCTGCAAAACTCTCAGAGATATGCCCTTTTAAGTTTTTCTTTTTTTTTTTTTTTCTTTTTTTTTTTTTTCTTTTTTTTTTTTTACAAATATTGTGGTCTTAGTATAAAGGTAACACTATTATGTATTTATTTTCACCAAAACTTTCTTCTTTATATGCATAATTTCAGATTTTACCATGCGCGCAAGACGTGTTATGTTTTTTTCTTATTATCATATATATATTTTAACTTATCATTTCAATATTTATTTATAACGTTACAAGTACATATATATATATTTAAATATAAATTTAAATATGAGCTTTATATTTAAATGAAGTTAGACTTTTATTTTTGATTTATTACACAAGTTTTGAAGCTTGCAACTTAGTGATAATTTTTGCTTTTTTGACGTATTGAAAGGTATCCTACCCCCTTAAATAATTCATCAGGTTTTAAGGGATTAGACAAGAATTGAAATGCTTGTAGTTCAAGAATTATCGTAAAAATCGCAATTTATGTTCTAGTATCTCAATATTTGTTATATTATCCCAGTTTATGTCCTATTTCTATTATGTTCCATTCACCAAATAGATATAATTAAATAAATGTCTTAAATCGCCTTTTAATAACGTATAATTTTGTGGATTATCCCGATCTTTACCAAATGCATCCAATGACATTCCAAATGCATCAATATCACTTTGCTGAGAGATATGCTTAGGTGGTATATGTCAGGAGTTTTGGCTTTTAATGCCCCTGTGAGTTTTGCAGATATAACAATAGATTTTTTTGTGTTTCATTCAGCAATAGATAACGAAATTTTTCCTAAGCAGGAAAAGCTAGGAATTTTTACCATACGGGGGCCGAATAAAAAATTAGTTTATGTATTTTCTCAAGTAAACCTCCCTGGGGTTTGAAACTTCTCTCATAAAATTATGCACCTTTTGCCGTTTTATGAAACTTCGCAATAGGAAATATGTATCTAGAGGCAATGTAAATAAGCTATTGGCTCCATTGTTATGAATCACTCTGTATCTATATACATGGAGGTATACAGCGTGTCCCACTATTATTGGGACACACTTTAAGGGGAGTTAGAAGACATCACAAGGATTCAGATTTCATAGCAGCCCATGGTCGGAAAAGGCTTCGTTCGCCGTTAGGTGGTGGTGTTCACAAGACCGACGCTCTTGGCCACCACACTCTCCTAATTTAAACAGCATAGATTTCTTTCTTTCGGGTGCACTGAAAAGTGCTGCGTTCGCAACGCTGTGGATTTCGATATGAATTTGGTTACAAGACTCGTCTGTGCTGCTGCGGATATGCGACAAAATACAGGTGTATTTGAGCGAAACTGCCAATCCATGGTCCGACGGTGTATTGCATGCATCGCTAGCCATGGTGGAAACTTTGAGCTTCTTTTATGACATTTTCGCATATCATCTACCACAGTACATGTAATATATTTGACCAATAAATTATTTCAGATGATCTCAATCTTGTATCTCTTCGTTTCTTGTACCTGTCATACTACTTTCACATGACGTTTGTGGGTTGCTATGCAAATCTGAATCCTTATGATGTTCCCTACCTCCCCTTAAAGTTTGTCCCAATAATCCTGGGACACCCTGTATATATATATGTATATATATAGTAAATAATTAAATTCTAAAATTCCTGCCTGCATACTATAAACAAAAAGCAATAAAATTATTTGAAATTTTTTAATAAACATTTATGTATCCGTGAATATACGCTCTATTCTTACAAAAGAAACACAAATACAGGACCCACGTAGTCCTATGACACAGCTACGCATCGTTACCAGAATTTTATTTTATAGAATGATGAAAGCGATATAAGTAAGTGTCCTATCTGAAATGGGAGAGTTAACCGCAAGATTAAAGGCGAAGTCACATCAATCAAGGTCGCACGCCACGTAGCGGACGGTGTTAAACTACAGGAAGATGCCTAACTGTTTTCTTACTTCACACCACTAAAATTGTAAAGTTATTTGCACCTTGATTAATAGCTGAAATGTCCCTGACAAGGCGAAGAAAACTTCGTGATGTCGAGTGCATCATTATTTTGCAATAAATGGGGTAAACAAAATTCAGTTCCATGAGTGACTAAAGATTTAGAAAATATGCGCAGATGACAGATGTCCTGTCGTATATGACGTCACACTAAAAGCCCGCGTATGTGGATTATCACCCGGTCCACAAGATGGCGCAACTGTGTTAATTTACCACCGATTCCAGTATTAAGTTTGCACGCTTACTTATATCGCTTTGGAATGATTGCAAGTGTTATTTTTTTATTATTTAACTTGTTGTTGGTTCTCTAACTGACCTCGTGACTCAATTGGTTTAAAACCCTGCATATTTTACGAAATAAATATGCGGAAATTTTCGTTTTTTTTAAAGGAACCTTTATACCAACATGAATACACGGGTTATTTTTACACAAATGAACACAAATGTTGTGCAGAAATCACATAATCATATACTACAGAAACAGATCATTTCAAGCATTTTTCTTTACAGAGTGATCGCAAATATTATTTTTTATACAATTTGTTGTTGGTCCTCTAAATGCCCTCGTGACTAAACATTCGCTGAACAATATAAGGCCAATCATGTTATTTACATTCCTGATATAACAGAAGAATTCGTACAGTATTTCTCTAGATATTGTACAAAAATCTAAAATCGAAAGTGTCCTGATACTTTTGATCAGATAACGTGCTTATTTGCTACAGAGACAGATTATTTCCAGCATTTTATGTTTTAGGGTGATTGTAAATATTATGTTTTGTTCGATTTATTATTTCCTTAGTTATCCTCGTGAGTAAAACTTTACTGAAAAATATTCGACAAACATGTTCTTTTAATCAAGAAATTCGGTTCGTCATTTTTTTAGATATTCGACAAAAGGAAATTTCTTATGATGATAGAGTCTTATTCGTCTAAAATCGAAAATGTCCTGTGACTTTTGGCCATTAAATAAAGCTCACTATAAAGCAAAGAAAAAAACTTCTTTAAATTTATTTACAACAAGCATAGGAAGTTACAACCGTGAAATGGAAAACTTCCTATTTTTTCAAATACAAAGTTTCACTTTGTTTGTTTCTTTTTTTATTATCATTACAAATATCTGAAAATAACATTAATTAGTAGAAAAGGATTGCAATATGCGTGCTTAAAAAAAATTGAAATAAAATAAAATAAAGGCAAGTGGCTCAAACTCCCGTATGGTCAAACATCCCCAGTTTCACATAGAGTTTGTACTGTAAATAAATAAATAAACAAATAAAAATACGGAAAAAATACTGGCACCAATGCTACCGTCTAAACTCCTTCCGGATGCGAACCTAAGTACTATCCGGTAGTAGATGGTCGCCTTGTCTCCTACGTCACATGGCCACATCCAACGACTTGACCAATCGCTCTCAATTACGAAAATTTAATAGGATTTTTTCCGTTTTCTCTGAATTTAACTGTCTTGGAAGCAACATTCCCTTTTTTAACATTAAACTTGTAAAGTTAAAAAATAAATTTTTCGTTTATTCTCAAAAAACTTACTTAAAAATTTACTCAAGTAGAAAGTTTCAGTTTAAAGACAGAAATTTCCCATGAGCATGTTTTACAGAGTACGTAATAATACTTTTACGTAATAATAATAATCACAACACTAGGTTTATTTCGACATAATTAGGTAGGAATTTTATTGAGTTACGACAGATAAGGAGAACACTGGAATAAGTTAGTATCTGATCATACGATAAAATGCGGAAAGAAATATGGGTAAAGCACGCAACACAAATTGTAGTAAACATGATAATGATAATTACTTATTCTTGTTTGCTTCTTCTTCATAAATATGCTCTTCTGTAACGGGAGATAAATAATGCAATCAGAAAAATACAGTATGTTATTCTGCGTCTTCTCTCCTGAGAATAAAACCAAGAAAGACGCAGATCACTTTCAGAAGACTTTTACGCGAAATTCGGGTAAATTAATAGTAATGTAGGTGCGTTATTTGCCCCAAAAAGTACATTTTCAGTGCTAAATTTTCTGATTATCTTTATTTTTCAAATTATACGTAATGTTTTTATATCGCTTAGAACTTATGTATCATAACACAAGTATTTTACAAATTGCGAGACATATTTTACTAAATTTGCCTTTTTTCATTATGTTCGCAACCATGATGTTTGAAATGACATCAGACCTGTCATTTTTTCGTTTGTAGCACATTGAATATTAGACTGAATTGAATGATTTTGTTGGTTTAAGTTAGTGTATTTAATACTAAATGTAATTCTATTTAACATTATTATTTTATAATCTCTATTTTATTTATTTTGTTCACGGAACTGATGGTGCGATCATTAGGTTTACTTTTTTAACAATTATTTAAAAAATATTTTACGAAGATAACGCTTGCAAGGTATTACTACTCTTTAAATGATTATCAGGATCCTTTTAGACACTTTTTTTCTGTCATCTATCGAGCTATTTAGCAGCTATTTACTTTCTGTCCACGTACATGACTCAATTTTCTTTGACAGTAGTCATTTATGAAATAAAAAGGTACTTACGTATTATACGGGCCAGGAGATAAATCGCCAAAAATGGTTGGCAATTTTCAATCTTGTTTATCGTTACCAATGGCGTTTAAAACATTAATTTAATATTATTTAATACACAACATTGTTCAAAATGGCAAATAATATGAAATAAATAAAATATAATAAATGAACTATAATAAATAAATAACAAAAAATATAAAATGTAAAATACAATATAAAAACCTTTAAAGTATAATAATTAATAAAATATAATAAATGAACTGTAATAAATAAAAACATAAAATATAAAATACAATATAGAAACCTGTAAAGTAGTATAATAAATAAATAAATAAACTATATAAGTATTTAAAAAAAGGTTACGGTAATTAGTATGCTTGGAGCAGTTGTATCTGAACTGACACGGATAATAGGTAACTATCAATAAAAATGTAAACATAGAGGATTACCCTTTAAACGTGAATCTCATATCAGTTTTAAAATGTAGTGAATAAAAAAATATGATCTAGTATGATTATTTTTTTTTTTTGAGTCAACGATAAACCTAGTAAATGATATAAACTATGGCTGTGACAATCTACAGTATCATTTGTTACACTATGTGGGCATATTTTTTTTATGTAAAATTAATAGTTTTAATACTTTCCAACCTAGTTTAAAAGCGTTTATGTATCACATTTGCCTATCTCTGCTCTAACCCTCATAAATGTACTCTGATTGCCGTGTAATTGATAATATGTTATTTAAGTTTGCTATGGCATGTTTGCTATTGAAAATGTAGTGTGCAGCATGTATAGTTTGTTTACAAGGATACCTAAAAATCCCTGTTGTTTTATAGAAAATCGTGGATGAACTGCAGTAAAAGAAGCTTTCTGCAGAATATGGTGTGCGAAGCAAATATTATTCATTGACAGGGTGACTCAAAAAATTCGGTCCACTGCATTGTCGTTTATTGGTTAAAATGCTGAACGTTAATTTTTGACACTGTTATGTGTTTTGAAACAAAGCTAAATTTATAGTGTAACTAAAATATAGCTAAATTTGTAGTGTATATACAGATCTTTAGACCATATACAAGAATGCACAAAATAATTCGAGTACCATTCGGCCTATAGACGGTAATTGTTGAAATTTGGTTTCAGTTTTTTTAAACGGTAAAGATCCGTTACAGTATGCAGGGATGAGAATTCTCCGCCCCAAACGGTTGATTTTCAACACTAATTTTAATAGTACTCATTGCTTTATTGAATCTCAGAAATTCTGTCATTAAATAATGCAAGAAATATCATTAAAATTTAGTGATAGCAAGTAGTCATTTGGGACAGAGAATTCTCATCCCTGAGTATGCAAGTGTTGGAAAGTGTTTCATAATCTATGATTGATGCAAGATTTTTCTTTTTTGTTTATTATTTAATTAGTTATATGTATTGTTCAATAATACTACAACACATTTCCAATATAACATATTTTCAATTGAAATTAGTTTTTTAATAAATTGTTTGCATCTTTCCAGGAGAATGATCCAGACGCCATTTGGGAAAAAATCCGGCGTGACTCCGGCGTGAAAAAATTATGAACAACTATAAAAAGGTACGTTATGTTAATTCTATTAAGTGAAATTCAATGAAAGTTAGTAGGTTGGTAGCTCGAGTTCAACATTATTACATAGTCCAGTGGTATTCACTTTCGATACACAGAAATATGAAAATTCGATAAATATTTCGCGTATGGACAGTGGAACATCGCATTAAGAAGACAGTTGTTGAATGGGGAGCATTGGCGTTTAATTGGGTGAATGGAATGACGAAAGTAAGCTTGTAAAGCTGTAAATCTTGAATTTCGCTATCCGCACATTTTATAATTTTTCTCCGTGTATCTAAAAAAAAAATTCTTGTACTCTTATTTAAAATCATTTTTTTACTGAAGTAGGTTATTCTGTATTTAAAGATATGAGCCGTTCAGTGCACAAATCGATTAATTCCATCAAATGAAAATGTTCAGTATAAACAGTTAAAGTTATTGTAACAATAAAAATATTGTATTTATATAATATTTTTTCTCGGGATATTTTGATAGAACTCATTAATTTTCTTTTAATCAAGGGTAATTTTTTATCACGGTATAAATATATAGAAAATTTTCAATGTTCCTTTGTTTAAGAAAAACACCACTTAATTAAATTTAAAAAATCAAAAAGCCCGACTGCGGAAAAAGCGAACTAAATAATTGTTTCTCATCAATGTGAAACTATTTTTTATATTACCTATTTTTTTTTTTTTATTTACTTGTATTGATGACTTTTAAGTTGTGTTTAATTGTTAGTTCCTATCTATATACACTTTTTTCATGCGGCCTATAAGATGTCTATGATGGTTAGAGTTGCAGTAAAGCTAGAGATCCTACCTACATAACTTCCAGGTTGTGTAATATTTAAACGGAGCTTCTGACTGTAAAATAGTCAATGAAACATCGTCTTCATTTTGAAAGACCTGTCCAATGATATGCCACTCAATAGGGTGCATAAACATTTTTTTTCGTCTCTACCGTCATTTTGTATTTTACGGCCGTTATTTTGAATTTATAAAAACAAAGCCTAGCCTATAACCATCGGACAGTTAAGATGAATCGATAGAGACCTCATTCATTAAATTTCATCCAGCCGTTGGGATGTTTCGAGGGTATAAAGAAATCCACGTACCCAGATACGCGTGAAACACATAACCCTTCTTGGCAGCCGGATAAAAATGGAGTTAGTCGGATTGTCTTCTGAACACCTCATATGTCAGGCATGGCAAAATAAAGATCTTGCGCAGGTTCCACGTTTTCATTTCCAAAATCATTTATGTAACACGATATTTTATACTGCTTCCTTTGATTTTTTACACCATTATTATTTGCGTCTATAATCATTCAAATGATCATACTAAGTGAAGAAAAAGGATTATGATACATTGTTTCAAAAGATCTACGGAAAAATTAGAACATGAGCCAACTCTTTTTCTTTTAAGGTGTCTGACTATGTTTGGAACGCTCAAAACAAAGAGTAAAATATTAAATATATGCACATATTTTTATTTTAATTGAAATACAGGATGACAAAAAACATTAAATCCTACACTGTAAAAAAAAACGGACTAAAAAACGGAAATACTACTGGCAATCTAGACGCCAGTACTATTTCCGTTTTTTTACGGAATTTTTACCCATAAATTACAGAAAATTTTCCGTTTTTCTGATTAAAAACGGAAAATTTTCTGTAATTTATGGGTAAAAATTCCGTAAAAAAACGGAAATAGTACTGGCGTCTAGATTGCCAGTAGTATTTCCGTTTTTTAGTCCCTTTTTTTTACAGTGTAGCACTATCTTCATAACCCTTTAAAAAATTGGATTTTTTGCAAAATTTCATGCTTACGCCAGCCAGCGTACACTCAATTCAACTAAAGTTATTTCAATTTCCTTTGTACCATATACTACTGTTACACTTACCTGTGCACCGAACTAGGTGTTTTACAATATCTTCGAAATTAACTGAAATGCTTCTAAATATGTCAAAAAATACATATTTGTTATTAAAAATTACCATTTATTTATATTCGAGGAACTTTAAAATAATTACATTATCACACAGAGCTTAGATTCTAGTTCAGAACATAGTGAGTAATATTAAAATCATCTTGATAAAATTTCACTGTAATGTGTTTACATGACAAACATGGAAACAACTTTGAACAATTAATAATATGTCTCTAAAATATTACACTGGAAATGATTTATGCTGCTGAAATATTTGAAATAGAAAAGTCATCGTATATTAAGAACAGAAATATATAAATGAATTAGCAAAAATACATACCCGTTTTATTTATAACAATATAACCACGATTTAATTGATTTTTTGAAACAATTGTCCCTCTCAATGTTTATATTATGTTCATTCATCGTCTTATTAAGAATTCCCTTCCAAAAATAAGCTTAATATATGACCTTAAAAATAAATAACACTCTATTTGTCCATCGTATTGTGTATAAGTTAACCCCCAAATTCAAGAGGAAATACAAATGAATTTTATTATTTCCTAATTAATTTCTTTGCCTTATTTAATCGAAGAATTCATAATAATTTTCTTCGATTAAACAAAGTGAAGATAACTGTTATTAAATACTTGTATTGAAATAGTTTTTTTTCTCAAATTTGTTAGTCGACATATCGTACACGTGTATATATAGTATTATTATCTTTTTAATACGATAAAAAGTATAATTCAGATTATTTCGAATGTAGGCAACGCATGAATTTCGCACTACTTAATTTTAATTAAAATATAGAATATGTTTATTTTTGTAATCTTAAAAAAAAGAGCAAGAAAAGTACTCTGAACAATCGTCAGTACATATGAAATTTGTAACTCAGAAAAAAAAAATATATACATCTAAAATATTTCAAAGCGAAATGAAATCATATATCAGGAATGGAAATATATAAATCAACCGAGTACCCTTAAAACAATATTTCTACTACTTAATTGATTTTTTAAAACAAATTTTTTTCTCCAAGTTTACAACATACAAGTAATATAAAAATTTTGTTTTTAAAGTCAGTTTCTACTTAGGTTATCAAAGAAAAATTTAATATAATCCCTTAAGCTAATATTAGTTTTTGTTGCATTAAAATATCTTAATTTGTTGATTTTCTATGAGCAAGTAGGTTTACAATAGAAGTCTATGGGAATTTGGCGAAATATTAGATATATTGCCAAGTTGGCGACTCATTTTGGTCGCCAAATTTGGTGATATATCGCCAAGTTGGCGACAACTTGGTGGTATTTGGCGACAGAACAGGGTCCCCCCTATGGTAACCCCCTTATAGACATGAAGATGCATTAAATGCTGTTCAATAATCAATGGCCGCCATTTTGTCTCCCATATAAAATTAAAATTAATTAATTAAAATTTAATTAATGAATTAATATTTGAAAAATCTGTATTAACATCAATTGTCATCCAGTACAAGTTTAAAAAAATTTATTTCAACTTGATAGGATGAATAATAAGCATTTTATTAACGATTGAAAATTTGAACAAGATATATAAATAAATATACTATATATATGTTTGTAATATGCATACTATTTATATGTTTTGGAAATGAAATAAAAAATGGATTATTGTTTATTTTTAATAAAAAAAATTCTGTTTTTAATTTGAACGTAGAGAACGCATGAATTTCAAATGAGTTATTTTAATTAAAATATAGGCTATGCTTACTTTGCAGATTTACAAAAAAAAAAAAAATATATTAAAACTACTCTGAAGAATCAGCAATATGTATGCGAATTAAAATTCTAAAAATGATTTATGCAAAATACAGGGTAAGCATAAATAAATGACCGGATTTTAAAAAATTGTATTTTCATAATTATTGCACATATTATAATAGTTGATATATAAAAATAAAGAAACATATTTCAAGTTTCTTTTCAGTTCCAAAAGTTTGATGCGTAAACTTTTCGTAACAGGACAAACGTATAATTAGTAAGCAAGTTCGTTCCACACATTTTGCAGTTTTATACTGTCTATGGTTCTTAATGCATTCTTTAAGTTCTTTGAATGTTTTCATCAATGGCAGTTATTTACAAAATCTTTGAGGCAAACTTACAAAAATAAATCACATGGGGTAATATCCGGATATCTTGGTGGTCATGTGAATAAGTAAACGTCGTTATCCGCACGTCTAATCCAGTGTTGAACTACGGAGAAAAAACCTCGAAATATTTTCGTGTCTCTGCTCCTATTGGGAATTTCTGGAAAATTCCTTCCGATTCCGAAAGCCAATTTTTTCGCCAAATTTCGCCAAATACCGCCAAATGTGGCAAAATTCTTCCATTTTACGCCAAGCATGTGT
The DNA here is from genome assembly GCA_963932465.1 of Maratus speciosus. Lineage (NCBI taxonomy): Eukaryota > Metazoa > Arthropoda > Arachnida > Araneae > Salticidae > Maratus > Maratus speciosus. Next base: position 499,132,511 of record OZ010787.1, on the reverse strand, counting down.
TTTGACATTGATAATCTTAAAAGTCAATTTTCCTGCCAAATCTCGCCAATGACCCCTATATTTCGCCGAATATCGCCAAATATGGATAAATGTTGCCAACTTTGGGATTTCGTTTACTGCCAACTCTTCAACAATGTAATAACTGTTTCAACCTTCATTCTCATTGAAATGCATTGGCCAGTAATGACTCTAAAATGAACCACTAATCGAATTTTCTAGAACATATCACCTAGGCCAATGGTCTTCTCGTACCACAAAACGGTAGGATACAAATTTAAGTCAAAAATGTTAGAGCCATTTTTTAGATGAAATTTGTATGTATATACACACACACACATAGTCACAAGATTTTCGCGTAAGTAAATAGACATTTCTAAAGAATGTCATGGCAAATTATTTAATTTTTCTTAAACTAATTAACTTTTCGGAAATTTGATCCCTATCGTTAAAGAACAGACTTTGAAGAAAAGCTTGCGAAAAAAGAAAAAATATAATAATAAATGCTTCAAAAAGTGTTCAATTTTAGAAGAAGATAAGTTCGAAAATTTTCTTAATTTTTTTTTAAATTTTACCACAAGAATTGCATTTTTAAAAATTAAATCTTTGCTTCATAAAGGAATTAGACCATTATATAATATGTCAAAAACGCATTTTAAAACAGCGAAATTAAAAAACAAATTGCAAAATATACCGTGTTCCCTTATGAACCTTATGAACCGTATGATTCCTTTATATTATCCCTTATGAATTCGTAAATCAATCAAGGAAATATATACAGGGTGTCCACTCTCAATGGTTTCCAATGGCTAATTTCTCAACCTTAGTTATAGACATATAGTTCCAGTTACAAAAATGCTTTAAATGAGGTAAAAAATTATTTTAAAAGTCGTTTTGATCAATTAAAACATTTCTTTTAAAGTGACGAAATGTGTTTAGTAAAAATTTTCTAATAGACTAACAAGTAAGACGAAAAAAAAGAGTCCCATACGTGTAACACTAAAATTCACTGAGTTATGAAACTTTGAATTCCATGACTAAAACCAATGTTCCGCATCTAAGCACGAATGGGTGGGGTTGAGGGGGGGGGGGGGCATGCTTTGAGGGATCGTACACAAAGTGCTTCAAAGATGCTTCAACTTTAAAGAGCTATTAGTCGGCCAGTTTTAATCATAGGAGAATGGGACTTTTTTACTTACTTCTTAGATGTACTAGGATATTTTTACTAAATATAACTTATAGGACCGGAGGACCGTATAAAAATTTAAATTTCGTAATTTTTAAGAACTGTTTTTATTGACTCAAATCGCTTTTAAAATACTTCTTTACCTCATTTAAAACATTTTTGTAACTGGAACTATACGCCTATGACTAACGGTTTAAGAATTATGCATTGGACACCGTTGAGAGTGGACATCCTGTATATAAATGACCTACTTAAAATGTTGTTTTAAAAAGTTTTAAATTTTTTAAAATTTATTTAAAGTTTTAAATCCTTATTTAAAGTTTTGTTATTTAATAATTTTTATATTTGAAAATTGATTGTTAATAACTTTTTCTGAGAGAGTTAAGTGCTACTTCCTAACATGTTAAACATATGCCAAAAAGAAAATTACTCAATAAAATTTACAATAAAAAGCTTTCATTTCAATTGTTTCGAAATTAAAATTTTTGTCATATAACATCTCTTTCCACCAATCCCTTCATGTATCATCATAACTATTTATAATATCATCCTTTTGAATACTCATCTATATAATCATTCTTTCCCTCTCCCTTGACCTATTTCCAATGCTGTTTTCAAATGTTAAATATTGTGATATAGAAATAAATTTCAAAATTCATTTAAACTGCAATCAGTAATCGTAAAATTTTCTTTGAGATTAACAGGAATCATTCACTTTTTAACAAAAAAATAAATTTACGTTGCTTATATTGCGTATGCTTGTATTGATTAAGCTAAATTTTATTACGGCTGGTTAACAGAATATTAAAACCGATTATAGAAATTATTTTTCAAAAACAATGTTTTATCAAATTATGCGTTATTACAACATGCATACAACTTCTAAAATCGTAGTTATATTATTTTACTATGACGCAAACTGAAGAAGTATCAGAAAAAAAAGTTGAAATTTTGAATAGCCATATAAAAACGTTTTGAAAACTGATTCTCATAAATATGCAAAAATTTCTTTTTATGTACATTTTTGTGAATATTTGAATTTAACTTGTAAATTGTATTAAAAATTCAAGAAAGTAACAATTATTTTTGAGATTTCTAATTCTAAATTAATAATAAAAGTAACATGCAAAAAATATTCTGGTATATAGGAAAAAAATATTCAAAGAAAAATTGATCTCAAAGAACTCATAACTTTAAAGTATTTTTCTAAACTTATGAACGTCTAGAGATTTAACATTCTTTATAATTTTAAACAAGTATTTTTAACACTAAACATGCCAAGAATTTTATTCAAGTTCCACACCAGAATTTTTTTAAATCTATTTAACTTTTTATTTAACTTGCTTCTGTGTGATTCCACTGGTCTGACACAATTGGTTGTTTATTATGTTAACCCTTTATTGTTACTCACCTTCAATTTAATTTACGTTGATTCCAGTAGAATATCTTCATAAACCAAAGAATGGCGACATACGCAAGTGGAGCATGCTTATATTGGAAGTTTTGTACAAGCTTTGGCAGCCCAAATTGCAGAACTAGGCAATAATCGCCTGGACAAATTCGACATTACAAGTGAGACAAGGCAACAAAAATCTGCATGGCCATAATGGTACTCTTGCTAAGTTTTTGCCTAAAATGATCTCTACCAATCAAATTTTATTATCTGTATGTCGCCACCCTCTTAATTTAACCCTTTCAAGGGCGGTGATTCATTTTTGGACCACCTATTTTTAATTCCTAAATGCTACATTGGCACCAGAGTATAGGAATGAAGAATTTTCTTTTATTCAGTAGGTGAATAAAAGCTATTGCTTATTTTGAAAGAAATTTGCTTGTGAGTTCCGGTGTCAATCACACATTTTAGCATTTTAAGAACAGAAGTACCTTGCCCCTGAAAGGGTTAATATGTACTCTAATTTCCAGAAGCATTCACGTTGGACTGTTTAAACCGTGCCTTTACAACTCTAGACTATATTGAAACCTTCAACCTGTACTTGCAGGAAAAAAAAAAAAAAATTACATTCACTGCAATAGCTATTTATCATCTTAAAATCCTCCTTGGTTTACTAGAATTGTAGTGTAAAAAGTTACATTCAAAATTAGTACCAAACCAATACTGGTTATATTTGTTTTGTTGGGGGGAAATTTTCACCAATATTGTAAATATGGGAAAAAGGATCAAATAAAATACAAAAATTCCGTCAATTATTGCTTTACATTGATTTTCAATGAAATGCTACTATTTGGGAAACATTGTCTTTATGTTGGAAATATTTGCAATTAAACGCCTAGATTTCAGAAATATTGGCGTTACAGAGGAAATATTATTAACTTAAGGGCGAAATATATCTTGCTAATTTTAGGGCAATATTGGTAAAATATAAAGATCTCAATGTTAGGGCAATGTTTCATTTAAATAGTAAGAATATTGGTTAAGATACATTACAAGATTACGTTTTTGCCAGTACTGACAAAGATATATCTAATAGAAATAAATATTGGACCAATATTGCTTTGACAATTGGGGTGTATTGCTGCTTTACTAAAAACGAACTAAGCGCTCCAATTTTAAGACCAACTTTTTAAAAAATATATGAACACAAATTATGCTATTTGAAGACAAAAAAAAAAAAAAAAAAAAAAAAAAAAAATGTTAAGACTAAATTATTCTTTTCACGTTAAATATGTACTATATCTTTCAGAAATAGTAAGATAAGAAAACTTCAACTAAATTACTAGATTAATAGCTATGAGTCGAAGAGCATTTAGTTTGTTAAGATTTTGTAAATGATATTGAAAAGAATCAACAAGCATAGTAGCCAAATACGTAATTCAAAACCAGCACTAAATCAAAGTAATACCCTTTCCTTACATCTAATCTTAAAGAAATTCTCAACTTAAAGAACAGCTTAAAGTTTATTCGGAAAAAAATCTCTTAAGCGAAATGGCGGAAAAAATTTCCTCTTTTTTATGCATGTACTCAAAACATCTATTTAACTAGTCATTTGAGTAGTGAGAAAACGCACTATCAAATGGGTTACATAGTAAATCTCTTCACACTCTGATACACCCATGTAGAAGGTTTTTAATCCTGCCCATTAAATATGGTATTAGTTTCACGAGTGATATGCCTCTCTCCGATTTTTTTATTAGAAATTTTTTTAAATCTTTGATCGGGGATATTTAATGTCTTTAAAGAAAAATTTTCATGCACTTCAATGGTAATTTTAAGTTGAAAGTACCCAGAAACACACGAAACACTTTAATAGAAAGAATTTAAGAATTTATCTGCGAAGGAAAGGTTTACAGTACACTATTTAAAAGAAATTTTTTTTTAAGAAATTTTTTTGAAGAAATGCTACAATGGTTGCCATTTATTTAACTAAACATTTGAATAGTAAGAAAACATACCACCATGTGGGTTATATAGTAAAATCTCTACACACTATGCTAGACCCATGTAGAAGGTTTTTACTCTTTTTCTGTTAGAACTAAAATTTAAAATAAATTGTTAAGTTGTTGAATCGCCAATTTCGTCAATTAAATAAGTCAAAATTTTATTTATATTTTAGTGGTAAGAAAAAAGCATAAATGTTTCACGGCTCTCTCCGATTTTTTTATTAGAATTTATTTTAATCTTTGATCGGGAATATTTACTGTCTTTAACCCCTTGAAGGGCGGTGGTTCACTTTTGGACCACTTAATTGTAAATTTTGAAGATTTGGCACCAGAATATTAGAATGAAAATTTCTTTTTTATTAGGTATGTGAAGAAAAGCTTTTGTTCATTTTTAAATAAATTTGTTTGTAAATTTCGGTCTCGTTCACTAATTTCGGCATTTTACGAATAGGAGTACCTTGCCCCTGAAAGAGTTTAAAAATTTTTTTCATGCACTTCGATGGTAATTTTAAGTTGAAAGTACCCAGAAACACACGAAACACTTTAATAGAAATAATTTAAGAATTTATCTGCGAAGGAAATGTTTACAGTACACTATTTATAAGAATTTTTTTTAAAGAAATTTTTTTAAAGAAATGTTACAATGATTGACATTTATTTAACTAAACATTTGAGTAGTAAGAAAACATACCAGCCTGTGGGTTATATAGCAAAATCTCTTCACACTATGCTAGATCTATTTAGAAGGTTTTTACTCTTTTTTCTTTTAAAACTAAAATTTAAAATAAATTGCTAAGCTATTGAATCGCCAATTTCGTCAATTAAATAATTCAAATTTTTTTTTCTATTTTAGTGGTAAGAAGCATAAATATAAGCATAAATATTTCACGAGTGATATGGCTCTCTCCGATTTTTTTATTAGAATTTATTTTAATCTTCGATCGGGAATATTTACTGTCTTTAACCCCTTGAAGGGCGGTGGTTCATTTTTGGACCACTTAATTTTAAATTTCGAACGCCACATTTGCACCAGAATATTAGAATGAAAATTTCTTTTTTATTAGGTATGAGAAGAAAAGCTTTTGCTCATTTTGAAATAAATTTGTTTGTAAATTCCGGTCTCGTGGACTAATTTCGGCATTTTACGAGTAGGAGTACCTTGCCCCTGAAAGAGTTTAAAAATTTTTTTCATGCACTTCTAAGGTAATTTTAAGTTGAAAGTACCCAGAAACGCACGAAGAACTTTAATAGAAATAATTTAAGAATTTTTCGGCTAAGGAAAGGTTTATAGAACACTATTTATAAGAAAAGTTTTTAAAGAAATGTTACAATGATTGACATTTATTCAAATAATCGTTTGAATAGCTAGAAAACGTGCCACCCTGTGGGTTATATAGTAAAATCTCTTCACACTATGCTACACCCAGGTAAAATGTTTTTTTAGTCTTTTTTCGGTTAGAACTAAAATTTAAAATAAATTGTTAAGTAAAATAAATTGTTAAGTTAATTAAGAAAGTCAAAATTTTATTTATATTTTAGTGGTAAGAGAAAAGCATAAACGTTTCACGAGTGATATGGCTCTCTTTGATTTTTTTATTAGAATTTTTTTAAATCTTTGATCGGGGATATTTACTGTCTTTAAAGAAGAATTTTCATGTACTTCAATGGCAATTTTAAGCTGAAAGTAACCAGAAACACACGAAACACTTTAATAGAAAGAATTTAAGAATTTATCTGCGAAGGAAAGGTTTACAGTACACTATTTAAAAGAAATTTTTTTTTAAGAAATTTTTTTGAAGAAATGCTACAATGGTTGCCATTTATTTAACTAAACATTTGAATAGTAAGAAAACATACCACCCTGTGGGTTATATAGTAAAATCTCTACACACTATGCTAGACCCATGTAGAAGGTTTTTACTCTTTTTCTGTTAGAACTAAAATTTAAAATAAATTGTTAAGTTGTTGAATCGCCAATTTCGTCAATTAAATAAGTCAAAATTTTATTTATATTTTAGTGGTAAGAAAAAAGCATAAATGTTTCACGGCTCTCTCCGATTTTTTTATTAGAATTTATTTTAATCTTTGATCGGGAATATTTACTGTCTTTAACCCCTTGAAGGGCGGTGGTTCACTTTTGGACCACTTAATTTTAAATTTTGAAGATTTGGCACCAGAATATTAGAATGAAAATTTCTTTTTTATTAGGTATGTGAAGAAAAGCTTTTGTTCATTTTTAAATAAATTTGTTTGTAAATTTCGGTCTCGTTCACTAATTTCGGCATTTTACGAATAGGAGTACCTTGCCCCTGAAAGAGTTTAAAAATTTTTTTCATGCACTTCGATGGTAATTTTAAGTTGAAAGTACCCAGAAACACACGAAACACTTTAATAGAAATAATTTAAGAATTTATCTGCGAAGGAAATGTTTACAGTACACTATTTATAAGAATTTTTTTTAAAGAAATTTTTTTAAAGAAATGTTACAATGATTGACATTTATTTAACTAAACATTTGAGTAGTAAGAAAACGTACCAGCCTGTGGGTTATATAGTAAAATCTCTTCACACTATGCTAGATCTATTTAGAAGGTTTTTACTCTTTTTTCTTTTAAAACTAAAATTTAAAATAAATTGCTAAGCTATTGAATCGCCAATTTCGTCAATTAAATAATTCAAATTTTTTTTTCTATTTTAGTGGTAAGAAGCATAAATATAAGCATAAATATTTCACGAGTGATATGGCTCTCTCCGATTTTTTTATTAGAATTTATTTTAATCTTCGATCGGGAATATTTACTGTCTTTAACCCCTTGAAGGGCGGTGGTTCATTTTTGGGCCACTTAATTTTAAATTTCGAACGCCACATTTGCACCAGAATATTAGAATGAAAATTTCTTTTTTATTAGGTATGAGAAGAAAAGCTTTTGCTCATTTTGAAATAAATTTGTTTGTAAATTCCGGTCTCGTGGACTAATTTCGGCATTTTACGAGTAGGAGTACCTTGCCCCTGAAAGAGTTTAAAAATTTTTTTCATGCACTTCTAAGGTAATTTTAAGTTGAAAGTACCCAGAAACGCACGAAGAACTTTAATAGAAATAATTTAAGAATTTTTCGGCTAAGGAAAGGTTTATAGAACACTATTTATAAGAAATGTTTTTAAAGAAATGTTACAATGATTGACATTTATTCAAATAATCGTTTGAATAGCTAGAAAACGTGCCACCCTGTGGGTTATATAGTAAAATCTCTTCACACTATGCTACACCCAGGTAAAATGTTTTTTTAGTCTTTTTTCGGTTAGAACTAAAATTTAAAATAAATTGTTAAGTAAAATAAATTGTTAAGTTAATTAAGAAAGTCAAAATTTTATTTATATTTTAGTGGTAAGAGAAAAGCATAAACGTTTCACGAGTGATATGGCTCTCTTTGATTTTTTTATTAGAATTTTTTTAAATCTTTGATCGGGGATATTTACTGTCTTTAAAGAAGAATTTTCATGTACTTCAATGGCAATTTTAAGCTGAAAGTAACCAGAAACACATGATAAACTTTAATAGAAATAATTTAAGAATTTATCTGCGAAGGAAAGGTGTACAGTAAACTGTTTATAAGTAATATTTTTTAAAAGAATTTTTTTAAATAAATGTTACAATGATTGATATTTATTTAACTAATCATTTGAGTAGATAGAAAAGGTACCACTCTGTGAGTTATATAGTGAAATCTCTTGACACTATGCTATACCCATGTAGAAGTTTTTCTACGCTTTTTCTGTTACCACTAAAATTTAAAATAATTGCTAACTTATTGAATCGTAGATTCCATTAATTAAATAAGTCAAAATTTAATTTAAAATTTTAGTGTTTAAGGGAAAAGTATAAGATTTTCATGAGGGATATGTCTCTCTCCGATTATTTTAATAGAATTTTTTTTAATCTTTGACCGGGGATATTTAATGTCTTTAAAGAAAAAAAAAATCATACACGCCAATGGTAATTTTAAATTGAAAGTACAGAATCACACATAACATTTATTAAAAATAATTTAAGAATTTATCAGTGAAGGAAAGGTATACAGTACACTATTTATAAGAAATATTTAAAAAAAAGAAATTTTTAAAAGAAATGTTACAAAAATTTTAACGATCGAAATGTTACAACATTTGACCTTTATTTAGCTAATCATTTGAGTAGTGAGAAAGCGTACCACCGTGTGGGTTACATATAGTAAATCTCTTCATATTCTGCTACACCCACTTAGAAGGTTTTTAATTATTTCAAATATGTGTAATATCATAGATGCCAACTTTTCGTCTTTTTTCTTACCACCTTAATTTAAAGAGAATGTTTGACTCATTTAGTTGCAGATTTCATCGATTAAATAAGTAAAAACTTACCTTAGAACTTAGAACCACCTTACCTTAGAACCACTAAACTTAGTTAATTTTAGTGGTAAAAGTACAGCGGAAAATATTTTTTATTAATTTTTTTTAAGTTTTTTATCGGGATATTTAATATCTTCAAGGGTAAATTTCACACACTTCAATGATAATTTTAAGTTGAAAGTACTCAGAAACAAATGAAGCACTTTAAAGGAACTCGGCACTCTTTGAAGAACTTTGAAGAACTTTTTACTGATGTACATTTACTTTTTATATACACATATTATGATAGGTAATACTTAGAAAAACAGATTTTGATAAGAAAAAAAAATCATTTTGTGCATAAAAATTCAAAATTTTGATTTTTTTTTTTTAATTAAAGAACTTTAAAGTTTACTGTTTCTTGATACATTACTGAGTTTAAAACACTAAAACACAAATATTTGTCAAATCACTCCATTACTTTTTGTATCCTCAATATGGTCTACTTAATAAAATTAGGGATCGACTTTACAATTAATGAAATAGTTTATGATAAAAAAATAATAATAAATAATAATAAAGTATAGAAACATAGGCAAAAACGCAGCAAAAAACATGATTTCGTCAAAGTTTTCGATTCTTATTTTTTAATTATTTTCATTATATTGTAAAATCCATCCCTAATTTTATTAAGTGCACTGATTCAGGATAGAAATTGAGGATAGCAAAAAAAATTGCAGGGATTTGACAAATATTTGTTGAAGTTTTAGTGTTTTAAACACAGTAATGTATTTAAAAGAAGCAAACTTTAAAATTCTTTAATTCTTTTATTAAAATTTTCAAACTGTACCAACAAAATTATTTTTATTTTCTTGTCAAAATCATTTAAATATTAACTACAATAATATGTGTACAGAATAAGCAAATGTGCATCAGTAAAAGAATATTCTTCAAAGTTCTTTAAAGGGTATCGAGTCTCCTTAATAAAAATAATTTAAGGATTTATCAGCGAAGGAAAGGTGTATAGTACACTATTTATTTGAAATATTTAAAAGAATATATTAGGATAATTGACCTTTATTTAACTTACCGTTTGAATAGTGAAAATACGTATTATTGAATGAGTTACACAGTAAATCTTTTCACAATCTGTTACACCCATATACAAGTTTTTTAAACCTTAACATTAAATATTTTATTAGTTTCAAGAGTGATATATTATTCTCTCCAAATTTTTTATTATATATTTTTTCAATCTTCGATCAGGGACTTAAAGTTCTAAAAGGAAACATATCATATACCTCAATGGTAATTTTAAGTCAAAAGTAATATGGATGACAAGAAACAATTTATGGGAAATAATTTCAGATTTTATCAGCGAAGGAATGGCACATAGTACATTATTTATATGAAACATAAAAAAAAATAAACATTGCTATGATTGGTTCATGGTGCACATTTTTTTAGGGGTACTCAGTACTATTTGGACTATTTTTTTTTTATTTGAGCATTTATGAAGGAAAATAATGTAACCAAGAAAATCGCAATTTTTGAGATAAAATTTTAAAAATTAATTACAAAAATATAAAAAATATTTTAAACCATGCTTCTACTTTATCGAACGTTTCCAAAGATCTTGTTTCATATTCTTCTTACAAGTATACAGTACAAATGACAGGATCAGGTTTTCAAAAAGTTGATTAGTTCAAGGGAAAATAAATAAAATTTTTATGAAATATGTAAAAATGCAGTGAAAATAACCAATTATTTAATTGGTTTTGTACTTTGTTTTAAAATAACTATTTATATTATGGCAAATATGATCTTTAATTTCATAAAGCGCAGTATTTGGAACGTCAATTAAAAAATACCAAGTAAATTAAGAAATATATCTCAAAGGTCAAACATTTTGAATGTAATTTTAACATATTAAAAAAACACAGACTAAGGAAAATACATCAAAGTAAAGTAACTGTAAGTCATCAATAAATAAACGGTCAAGTGCGAGTATTACTCGCTCACAGAGGGTTCCGTAGAATAAATACATGAATTTGTAATTGTATTATAAAAAAAAAAAAAAAAAAAAAAAAAAAAAAAAAAAAAAACGTTGCTAAAACAATACGAAGACTTTGTAAAAAACCATACAACGTAGGGATGGGTATAACTGTATATACCAGAAAAGTGTAAATGGATATACCATGAAAGTTCAAAGAGATATGGAACCTAAATAATATCAAATATAGCTATTCTGTATAACTCATTTTTTAATATTATCCTAATCTGCTTATGATGAACTTAATTCGGTTCTGACAATAAAAGCAGTGCATATTTAAACTTCATTTGGCATTTCATAAAACTAAATTCATCGTAGTAATAACCTTTCTTTTTACAGTGTAACTAAAACAAAACATTTGTTCAAAGTTTACATTTGTAATTGTGCTAAGCGCGCTTCGAAAGGAGGTCGCAAAGTTGCAACGCGCCATGGTCCGTGCCTCGTTTTTACAAATAGGTTTTTAATTAACTTTTAAAATCACTCGAGGCGTATTGAGAGATCCACTTAATGCAAACTAGTCGCGAATCCCATAATATTTAGTGATTCATTCTAATTAAGTGGTCTTAGGACTCTTAAAGCTTGAAAATTTTAGAAATTTTAATTATTTTAAATGTTTAACTCCTATTTTTTCTGAACATCTTGATGTAATTGTTTCCTTCAAATTCCCATTAGAACAGGAGTTATGGCTTTTAGAATTATATACGCTCAACAGCTGACGCGGCGTTTCCGAAACTTTGTTCACCAAATGATGTTTTTGGGCATAACGCGCAGGATACCTGAAAAACTTCTGAATAATTTTTTATGAAATTTTCAAAACATGTATTTCATGTTAGTCTATATAAACTGAACCTAAAATTTCCATTTTATTGTTAAAAAAAATATTTTCTTTGGGTGATATTATATTGTTGAAATTTTCAAAATTTTGTATTAGCTAAATACAACTTTGCATTAAAACATGATAATGCTTTAAATACAAATTTATTTAGATTCATAGGGTAATTATTATAATCTGAAGTATAAGTAGGCACCAAAACGTTCATTCTAGTTGCAATATTTATTTTGTAATCCTGCGCGTAAGCTGTTATGCGAATTTTCTGCTCGAGAAATGTCGAACAGTTTCGAGCCCCCTATAAATACTAATTCTGCATCTTGCAATTTTTTAAATACATGAAATTAACGAACATACTTATATCTTTTATCCCAATAAAAATTGTGTTTTAAAATGTTATGCATTTTAAGTTGTGTTAATGTTGAAAATGGTCTTCTTTTCCCACTTTTTTCATATTTTTCCAATTTTAAGAGTCCTGAGACCCCCGTAAATTAGTCTGTTATTAACAATTAAACGTTTATTGCTTTTATGCTGCTACTGGACATTACGTTACCATAGCTGCCAACTTGTACGGATTTTTCATACCACTAAAATTTTACAGTGAACTTTAGCTAATTGAATCACCGAAATTCAAGCAAATTTAATGTTTAAAAATGTCAAACTTTTCTATTAAATTTTAGTGGTACGAAAAATCCGTACAAGTTGGCAGCTATGCGTTACACATATATATCACTAAAAGTTCTTAACTAGGCATAGAGTACACCGCCCCTGTCATTATGTATGTCCAAACTGTCCGTATCTTTAAGGGTTAATATCTCGGCTAATTAATGACGATTTCTTTCGAAAATCATTATGAACAATGCTTTTATACTTCTGGTACGATAGGTACCTCCAGTGCTGCTCAACACTTTGCTGAATGCCTGCAAATCGAAGTTTGTGTGTGACGGAAAAATGCGTTTTTCTCAAAAACTATGTGACCTAGGGTAATCGCTATAATCTCCTGCAAGGTTTAACTTAATGTCTACTACCTCTAATTTTTTCATAATTTTAGTTTCAGTACGGAATTAGATGAGGGGGAACATAGTTTTGCGCTACATTTTCAACGATATCTTTGACAATATAATACCTAAAATTAAAAGAAATGTATTTTTGATTTCAGCGTTGCGAAAGCTTTCACACGATATACAATGTAAAGAGTGTTTTTCTTTTCAAGTAGCTTAATTATCCCCTCTACGATTTTACTAAATATATTTATGAATGTTTAATAATGTGATAATACGTGGGTCAATAGTCTTTATTACTTCCCCCAATTTGAACGTTCCACATTCCCTAGTTTACGAGTAAAATGGCTGTGACAGACAGACACAAGAGTGATCTTATAATGGTTCCGTTTTCGCTTTTTAAGTACGGAACCCTAAAAAGAAAAAAAGAAAGAATAAAAAGATACAAAAATGCTTTATTTCACAAATTTATAATTATCGAATATTTGAGTAACATTGCCAGGATATACTATGGATATCTAAATATATTTGAAACAAAAACATAGCTAAATATTATTTTTTGGTAAATGAAGGTTAGTGAATCCCCTTAAAACCAATTGTAGGTCAAGGTTAGAAAAAATAGAATAATTAATTTTTTCCCCTTAGTTACCTTTTATTTGAAATGTCTTTGTGTGTGCATTTAAGATTTCTGGGAATACAATAATAATCAAAATAGCGTCGAATTTATTTATGTACTAGTTCCATGAAATTCTAATTTCTGTATTCGATCATATATATGCATAGCTGCCAACTTGTACGGATTTTTCTTACCACTAAAATTTAATAGAAATTTTTGACTTAAAAATTCTTGAATTTCGGTGATTCAATTAGTTAAAATTTTCTATTAAATTTTAGTGGTATGAAAAATCCGTACAAGTTGGCAGCTATGTATATGTTTAAACTTTTAGATAACATCTGTCGAATTAGAATAGGTCGATGTTCTTCGCTCTAAACAAATTCAAAATATAATTTTTTAAATAATCCTTCATAAATCCGAAAAAATCCTTTTTTGTTACATCCCTGTACGTACATTGAGTACTGTAGTAAAGTTTGTGAAGACTTTTTTTCGTTTTTATTACGATACCTTTAAAAGACAGACATCAACACATAACCCAAATAAAGGAATTCAACGAAGAAAAAAAAAATATATCGTAGGTCATATACGATTTCCCTCCACCCTTCCCGGACTATAATCGGCTGTCACCTTGAATGATAAATATTTTGCAGATTTCCTAGACAGAATTATCAGTTTTTCTTTATTAGTACAAGAAATCTCAAAATATTCTTCCAATATTTTTCTGGAATGTATATGTTTTACAATGTTTCTGAATCAAAAGAAGTTTTAATAATTATCTCGAGTTAAAATACTCCGACTAATATTTACTAATATTATTATATTACCATTACTAATATTATTATATTACCATTCTTTTCATATCACTTTCATATTCATTCCTTGTAAACGTAAAAAGTAACTTTTAAAGTAGCGGGACCTTTTTAACTTTCAGAAATAAAAAAAAAGTAATATATAAAGACAAACGTATTAATATTTAAAAAAAAAAAAAAAAAAAAAAAAAAAAAAAGCATTTCTGTGATCTGACTAATCGAATCAATCGACAATAACTATTTTTTAGAGGTTTTGCGTACCTGAGTTAAGACCGAATACTTGCTTTGCATAAATTTTTGTAATCTGTATTGGTTGAGAAATACTACAATTGAACTTTGAATACGACTATTTTAGTATAGTAATATTAGCTTTATTTAAATACAGAAATTCAGTGATTAAATAAAGCGAGTAATATTAAACGAAAATAGTGGTATTCAAAATTCAATAGTGCTATTTCCCCAGCAATCCTGTAAGTAAGATAACTCTGGCTAACTAGATATACTGGCTAGTTGTATTTTTATTCTATTTGTAGTGGAGCTTCTCTGGTCTGTTTATATCAAACGAGCGTAGGGTTGGGGGATCATTTGACAATGTACACCTTTGAGGGCTACGCCCGCTCGGGCCACGGAACTGGTGAACCTTGAATTACAGTAATTTTTTTTTTCGATCCACATTAAAATAAAATTTTCAGCATCGTCGTTCACGTTGCTACAGGAACCGACTTGTCATTCATCCTACTTGAACTTAATCATGGCAGTAGCACAATTACCAGATTGTTATTTCCATTTTTGAAAACATTTTGAAAAAAATCGCCATTAAACACGAAAAAACTACAAATCGCATAAAAATTCTCGGAAAAAAAAATCTAAAATAGCAGAGAACAAAATTTAATATACTGGCCTGAAAAATAGCACCAGATTCCTTTTCTGAATGTCAAAAATTATCCGCAAAACCCGAAAAATTCTAAAAATCAAATAAAAATCTTGCAAACAATTCAAAAATCTCTGTGCTAATTCCGAATAAATTCTATTTTAAAGAGGATAAAATTGATAAAATTGGTCTAAAATATTGAAGCCGGATTCTTTTCATAAATTTCAAAAAATCGTCGCGAAATGCAAAAAATAAAACTCGAAAATCGCAGAGGTCAAAATTTTATATATTGGACTCATTCCTTCTTATGAATGTCAAAAATCGCACAAACACGCAAAAAAATATCCTCGAAAATCGGATTAAAATTTTTACGAAAATTTCAAAAATCACTGTATAAATTTTGAATAAATTCGGAATAAATTTTATTTAAAAAAATAAATAAATAACAATCGTTGTACGAATTCGGAATAAACCTTATTTTAAAGACGACAAAATTTATTACATTAGGCTAAAAGACTAAAAACTGATTTATTTTATGAATGTCAAGAAAATCATCGGAAAACGTAAAATAAATAAATAAATAAAAACCGCATAAAAATTCCTTAAAATTAAAAAGCCACAGCGAACAACAAATTCAAATAGCATATCAAAGCATATACCGGGTGTCCTAAAAAGGACTGACTGATTTTAAAATTCAATAACTTGCAAACGGTGACAGTTATTTAAAAAATTCTTGTAGGAGCGTTATGCATAAGGTCAAAAGTTTCTTTACGGTGATTTTCAATTTTAGTTCGAAGTACAAACAATAGATGGCACTGTAAGCAATAGACGCTAAAAACAGGCTCGATTTTTTGGTCGATCTCTTCTTCCATGCGGAAAAAGGAGATGGAAATGTATTAAGTGGGTCCCGAAGGACCAAAAATCGAGCTTGAATTTAGCGTCTATTGATCGAAGCGCCATCTGTTGTTTGTAATTCGAACTAAAATCGAAAATCACTGCAAAAAAACTTTTGACCTCATGCATAACCCTCCTGCAAGAATTTTTTTAAATATCTGTCACCGTTTGCAAGTTATAGAATTTTAAAATTAGTCAGTCCTTTTTAGGACACCCGGTACAATGCATATACAAATTCAGCATATTAAAGACTGAAACCTAAGTTCTTATTACAAAAATCGTTTTATAAAGTTCGAATAAATTTTATCGAAAAGATGACAAGATGTATTATACTGGGCCAAAATATTGTATGAGATTCCTTTTATTAATGTGGATAAATCGAAGCGAAATGCGAAAAAACGCTTAAAATTCAAAAATACCAGAGGACAAAACTTAATACATTTGGGGTAATAAATAAAACCGGATTCCATTTACGAATGTCGTAAAATCACCGCTTGAATGCGAGAAAACTGTAAAAACCGTATAAAAATCTCACGAAATATTTAAAAATTGCTCTGCGAATTGCGAATACTTTATTGGAAAGAGGACAAAATTTATTGTATTGGGCTAAAACATTAAAACAGGATTCGTTTTTATTAATGGGGAAAACTCGCTGCGAAATGCGAGAAGCAAAGGTAAACATTGCATGAAAAATTAAACAAAAAATCTGATCAAAGTATCCAAAAAACAGGCTTCGAGGTGCATAATTTAGACATATAGGTTCCTTCCTGCCAAATCTTGAAGCTGTGCACACGAGGTCTCTTCAGAACACAGCATAGACATACATCTTTTTTATAGATAGTCTTTCTTGTTTAAGAACAGTTTTAATTTTAACTTTTTTTCATTTTTTCATTTTTTTAATGGGTCAACAAAAGCTCATTCCTAGTATACTGGCGCTGCAGCAATTTGGCGCTCAAGCGAATTCAACCAACAGCCCAGCCGCAGCTTCAAGTTAACTAGTATTTCAAATATCCAAGATGGAAATGGGAACTGAAACCAGTACAGTCCCTGTAGTTTTTAGCTTTTTTACTGCCGATGATACGATGGGCAAAGCCTGATATAAAATACAAATGTACAACGCTATACATTACAGCATATAGAATCCTTGGTCTACTCTAAATTTTAAACAAAAACCAAGTTATGATTTTCGCCATTTTTTACATGCTATGCTTGTCTATATTTATCATGATATTGACGAAAATAAGGTATTTTAACTAGCAAAAAAAATAATTTTGCCTAATTAACCAAAGTTTTTTTTTTTCAACAAAAGCGTATTCCTAGTATGCTGGTGCTGCAGTGATCTGGCGCTCAATCTAATTTAACCAATAACCCACTCGGAGCCTCAAGGTAACCTTTTTTTCTTTTCATTTTTTTAATGGCTCAACAAAAGCGCATTCCTAGTATGCTGGCGCTACAGCAATTTGGCGCTCAAGCGAATTCAACCAACAGCACAGCCGCAGTTTCAAGTTAACTATTTCTAATATCCAAGATGGAAATGGGAATTGAAACCAGTACAGCCCCTGTAGTTTTTAGCTTTTTTACTGCCAATGATATGATGGGCAAAGCCTAATATAAAATATAAATGTACAACGCTATACATTACAGTATATACAATCCTTTGTCTACTCTAAATTTTACACCAAAAATCAAGTTATGATTTTCGCCCTTTTTTACATGCTATGCTTGTCTATATTTACCATGATATTGACGAAAATAAGGTATTTTAACTAGCAAAAAAATTTTTTTTTTAATTTTGCCTAATTAACCAAAGTTTTTTTTTTTTTTTTTAAACAAAAGCGTATTTCTAGTATGCTGGTGCTGCAGCGATTTGGCGCTCAATCTAATTTAACCAATAACCCATTCGGAGCCTCAAGGTAACCTTTTTTTCAATTTTGCATTTTTTTAATGGCTCAACAAAAGTGCATTCCTAGTATGCTGGTGCTACAGCAATTTGGCGCTCAAGCGAATTCAACCAACAGCACAGCCGCAGCTTCAAGTTAACTATTTCTAATATCCAAGATGGAAATGGCTGTTGAAACCAGTACAGTCCCTATAGTTTTCAATTTTTGTACTGCCGATGATACGATGGGCAAAGCCTAATAATAATAATATATACATGTACAGTACTATATATTACAGCATATACAATCCTTGGTCTGCTCTAAATTTTACAGCAAGGACCAAGTTATGATTTCACGCCATTTTTTACATGCTATGCTTGTCTATATTTATCATGATATTGACGAAAATAAGGTGTTTTAACTAACAAGAAAAAATATTTTTTAATTTTACCAAATTAACCAAGATTTTTTTTTAATCATTCAGTATAAAATAGATACGTATTTTTTATTCTTACAAAAGGGTAAACGTTCACTGAGCTACAGTTGATTAATCTCATGTTCATTTTATTAGTCACTGTAGAAGACAAAAATTTCGGAAAAAGTATTTTCTTTTTTTCGTAATTGAAAGAATGGATAACAGTGTAATTGCGAAGTACTCAACTGTTTCTTCTCTTTAATCGGGTTATTGCTGTGCATGAATGGAAAAACAATTAACTTTTTATTTCGAATTCTGAAAAATCTCCAGAAAGAAATGGAAAAAAAATGAAAAGGTAATTCCAAAATATTTTCTGTTTTTCGAAACCGATTTTTAAAAAAATAAAAGAACAGATTTCCTACAATCCTGTTTCAAAATAACGCGCATAAAAAATAAAATGAAACATATTTTACTGCAGACAAAAATCTGAACGTTTAATGCTTCCCGCAGCGTTTCACGACAAAAATGGTCTACTCTACGGAACACTGATCGCTAATTAATTTCAAAATAAAGAAATTATTCATAAAATACTGTTGAATATACCAGGTGTGTCAAAAGTTCGTTACAACTTTAAAAATGTATAAAAAATTAGAAAATTGTCCTATTCGAATGCGGTTTACACCGATTACAAATTTGTCGAATAATAGGATTTTTTAAAAATGGGAAATAGAAAATGGATAGTTTAAAATGATTCAAAATAATCCTATATGTACTGAATTATGAATTCATGAAAATTTTGCCTTCTAAAGCATTTTTCGTGAATTGTTTAAACTACATTAGAAGATTTACATAATCTTTTAATAAATTTTAGAAGGATTTTAGAAGGATTGAAGGATTTAGAAGGATTAATTAAATTTGAATTTATAGGGTTTTTCTTCAATATTTATAACCCCTCTCAAATCTTTTATTTTAAATATTTTTTTTAGTATTTTGTAAAATTAGGAAATGTACAAATATAATGTTCTTACAACAGAAATATAGAAATATTTCCGAATTGAAAAATCCCCCCCCCCTCCCTCCAACGCCAAGAAAGCTGAAAAGGTGAAACGGCAAAAGAAATCATCCTTTTAAAAATATATTTGTTTTATGTAACCAATAACGCTTTTGGAAGAAGATAAAGTAATGTATCTATAACTCATTCTAAACTGTATTACAACTAATCGATGTATTACATGAATTTTATAACAAGTTATTTTAATGGTACTTATAAGTACCATCAGTAGATAAAGGGTTAAATTCTGACTTCAAAAATTTATGAAAATTTAACAGTGTCGAATCATAGCGCTGTTTACACCACAAAACTTGGGAAATAGTCGGAAGTATTGCCCAAAAACTGGTTGAAAGAAAATTTAATCTATTTGTTTTCTTTTTACCACAAAAAATTCGACGCTTTGCGAAATATTAGATTGTAAATAATGCCCCGATAAGAAGTGTGGTTATCAAACTTTTGAAGCGCCCGGTAATATTAAAGATTTGGCCGTTTAAGAAACTTTTTTCAGTTTTCTTACAAAAGTTATCCATTTTTCTATTATATATTTTTAGCAATTGAAACAAAGAATAAATAAAATATTACCGTAGCTTTACATTTTGCGGTCTTAATCAAGCATTTAAAAAAAAAATAAAATAAAATAAATATTTTATCAATTTTTGTACCAAATTTTTGTGTTTCACAGTGATTTTTGGCACAAAATGAATTGTAAATATTTATTTGGAGATGACCATTCCCATTACAATTAGGATGACACTATTATCATTTCCTATGTCACCATCTTAATCGCTCATTGTGAAATAATAACAGCGACAAAAATTGCATCAGATAATCTACTAACATTTTACTAACATTTTTCTGTTTCACAGTATTTTTTGGAACAAAAATTAGAAAATTGTCCTATTCGAATGCGGTTTACACCGATTACAAATTTGTCGAATAATAGGATTTTTTAAAAATGGGAAATAGAAAATGGATAGTTTAAAATGATTCAAAATAATCCTATATGTACTGAATTACGAATTCATGAAAATTTTGCCTTCTAAAGCATTTTTCGTGAATTGTTTAAACTACATTAGAAGATTTACATAATCTTTTAATGAATTTTAGAAGGATTTTAGAAGGATTGAAGGATTTAGAAGGATTAATTAAATTTGAATTTATAGGGTTTTTCTTCAATATTTATAACCCCTCTCAAATCTTTTATTTTAAATATTTTTTTTAGTATTTTGTAAAATTAGGAAATGTACAAATATAATGTTCTTACAACAGAAATATAGAAATATTTCCGAATTGAAAAATCCCCCCCCCCCCTCCCTCCAACGCCAAGAAAGCTGAAAAGGTGAAACGGCAAAAGAAATCATCCTTTTAAAAATATATTTGTTTTATGTAACCAATAACGCTTTTGGAAGAAGATAAAGTAATGTATCTATAACTCATTCTAAACTGTATTACAACTAATCGATGTATTACATGAATTTTATAACAAGTTATTTTAATGGTACTTATAAGTACCATCAGTAGATAAAGGGTTAAATTCTGACTTCAAAAATTTATGAAAATTTAACAGTGTCGAATCATAGCGCTGTTTACACCACAAAACTTGGGAAATAGTCGGAAGTATTGCCCAAAAACTGGTTGAAAGAAAATTTAAACTATTTGTTTTCTTTTTACCACAAAAAATTCGACACTTTGCGAAATATTAGATTGTAAATAATGCCCCGATAAGAAGTGTGGTTATCAAACTTTTGAAGCACCCGGTAATATTAAAGATTTGGCCGTTTAAGAAACTTTTTTTCAGTTTTCTTACAAAAGTTATCCATTTTTCTATTATATATTTTTAGCAATTGAAACAAAGAATAAATAAAATATTACCGTAGCTTTACATTTTGCGGTCTTAATCACGCATTTAAATAAAAAATAAAATAAAATAAATATTTTATCAATTTTTGTACCAAATTTTTGTGTTTCACAGTGATTTTTGGCACAAAATGAATTGTAAATATTTATTTGGATGAATTGAATTTGGATGGATGAAATGAATTGTGAATATTTATTTGGAAATTATCATTTCCTATGTCACCATCTTAATCGCTCATTGTGAAATAATAACAGCGACAAAAATTGCATCAGATAATCTACTAACATTTTACTAACATTTTTCTGTTTCACAGTATTTTTTGGAACAAAAAGGAGTAAATAGTTTTTTGAAGATAACCATATATATGTATACATTTGTATGTATATATGTGTGTGTGTGTGTGTAATCTATCAATATTTTTGGGACAAAGTTATAATAAAAAATTAATATATTATAAGACAAACATCATCGTCGCTCTCCGTATTGCTATCCTTAATCACTCATTGTGAATCAATATAATATTCTATCAATTCAATGTAATGACTAGTTCCGTGGGTTTTTGCAGTGTAAGTCATATGGCTGATAACTGCTATGCTTGTTGGGCACCATTATTTTCGTAACGTTTACTTGGCCTTATTCAATTAATGAGATATCTCATATAAAATAAATCACGTTTTTACGTTCGAAAATACTGGTAGCCGAAAAATCGTAGCATGTGAATACAAGTACTTATGGAAATAGCCATATATATATGTGTGTGTGTGTGTGTGAAACAACCTACCAATATTCTTTGTAAAATTTGGGGGATTCTCAGTAATATTTGGTATAAAATTAATTGTAAAAAATTGTGATATCAAAATTTCTACTGCTGTTAAAACTAATATGATGGTCGCTTCTCATTCACTATCTTAATCACTCAGTGAGAACGACAAAAAAAAATTACTAGTATTTTCTCCGAACTTTCAGTATTTTACAGTGTCTTTTTTGCACGAAAAAAATTGTAAATAATTATTTCGATATTACCATTTACATTATTATTAAAATGATACTTTCGTCGTTTCCTATGTCACTATATGAATCACTCAATGTAAACCAAAAATAAAATAAAATGAAGAAATCTAGCAATATTTTCTCAATATTGTTGTGTTTTGCAGTTGATTTCGGTACTAAATCAGTTGTGAATATTTATTTCAAGATCGCTATTTTCACTATTAATAAGACAAATAACGTCGTCATTTTTCACGAAAAAAAATAAAGAAAATGTTCTACTGATCTTTTCTCAAAATATTTATATTTTAAAGGGATTTTTACACGAAAAAATTGTATATTATTACTTAGATATCACCATTTCAGCTACTATTAGTATGATAATACTTTTCATATCAATTTTAAAAGAGGTTTAAAGATTCAATTAAATCTTATTAAAGAAAACTTTAAAAATGTAATTTAAAAAAGTATTAATAAATAAAATATGAATTCTGTGATTAAAAAATATGCTTATGATCTAATGACTCCTGATAACTTTATTAAATATATTAGAAAATTTTAAACATTGTACTTCAAAAGAGAATGGATTTAAAGCACTGTATACCGTAAAAATATTTGTATAGCATGCTTTTACAGAATTTATTTAAAACTGAATGCTCTAATAAATAAATTGCATTGAAATCCGTAGAAATATACATATGATTTATTTAAGCTTCGAAAAAAAATCTAGTAATGAAAAAAGTAAATATGCTTTAGACAAAAGAAATCATTTGGCCTTTCAATGTATGGTGTAGCTGATCAGCTATGCATTAGGTTTTAGTCCATATATCAAATGGAGTTTTTTTTTTTTTTCATTAATTCTTTTAGTATCCCTTTGTATACATAAATATTTAAACTACTAGTACAAGGAAATGTTTAGGACAGCATAAGATTGTTAGATCAATTTTTAGACTTGATAACTGCATCAATGATAAGTTGTGTATATTTTCACAGAATACTAAAAAAAATATTAAGTGAAAGTTGAAAATGAACTAAGTATAAAGTGCGTTTTTACAAAATTTAAAATATTTTTATGAATTAAAAAAGAGTGTAAAACTGATTTAAATATTGTTTTAATATTATTATTATTTATTCTTTTGTATGATTCAAGAAAATGATGAATACATTTTTGTAGCTACAACCCATTATTAATTACTGTTCAAACTTGATTTTTAAAATCAATTTTTAAAATATTTCTCTGGCATTGTAGACTCCAAAACGTATCCATGGTATTTTTTTACTTAAATAAAAAAATCGGACTATAAGCGTTTAATAATGTAAAAAAATAAACTCTTCCATTAAGTTTTAGTAAAAAAAACAAAACAAAGACGATAAAGGGGAAAAAGCTTCTGAAAGCGTAGAAATTTCCATAAGATGTATATAGCATTTTCATAGTCATCATTTAAAACAAAAAACAGCAAAAGAAATTAAAAAAAGTATAATACATTCAAAATTGTAACAAAATTTTCTCAAACGCGAAAAACTGCCCGGAAATAATATTTCAATGTTCAGTGATTCAGTTTTTTATTTATAATTTTAAGCAATATTTTGAAATTTGTTGATAAGCATAGATTTATGGATTACAATTTTAAATATCATTACATTAGTATAGATTTTTACATAAAGAATATCACAAATTACTTTTTTTATTTAATTAAGTATATTGATTAACACTAAAACAGGGGGAAAATCTTGACTGTGGTGTGGTTTTGTTTATATCATAGGTATCTTACCTGGTGGCCTTCGGACCACAGAGCTCCCATTATTTCCAAACATATTAATTCGCTTTATTTAATGACAAAAATATTGCGATTAAATAATGATAATATTACTCTACCTAAAAAGTGGTGACAAATGGCTTTCACAGAAAAAGGTTGGATACCACTGAGTTATACTGCAATGAGTAAAAAAACTTTCTAATGGGAAATACATGGAAGTACATATAAGGAAGTTCTTGCAGACGAACTCAAATATCATGTGACCCAAACTGCAAATCATTTGCTGTGGGGCTTTAACTGACAAAACTTTATGCCCCAAAGGGACTTTAAATTCCCATTACGTGGAAATTGACACAAAATTTATTTATTATATTTATTATTAAGAGCAGACTTTACACCGAAAATAATTTACTTTCTCAAATTTAGAAAATACAGACAATTTTTTTAATTGAATATTTTATTCAACATTTAAATGTGGATAGTTTGGATGTTATTGAAGGATGTGCAGTGGAAAATTTACACTAATAGTTTTTTCTTTTAATCTTTTTTTTCTTTTTTTTTTTACAGTAAAAACACAATATGTGAACTTTTATCGTTTTATGAAACGAGAAATTTCAATAATAATATTATTTGTAAATTATTTATGGATTCTTGCAAATATTTTAGTTTAAAAAATCGATGGCTACCAATTTAATAAGCCTGTTGAAATGAATGAATTTTCACTAAATTTCGGTTTATTTATTATATAAATTTTCTAATACATCTTCAGATAGTAAAGGAAGATTCTCCCGAAAACTTTTAATTAATTTTTTTTTTCATTTTTGGAACTCTAAAAGCGTCTAGAATGTGCCCTCAAAACCGCTTTATGTTCCACCCAATGTTTAAATGATGCAAACCAGTTCAATGGTAAGGTGTCACGTCTGACTAAAGTACGATCAAGAGCATGACACGTGATTTTCTTGAAACACTTTTTTAATCTTTTATGTTCTCATGCTTAAACCGTTCAAGCTAGCGACGTTTTGCTTTTTGTAAATTGGACTGGACTTTTTTACCGCTCTTCGAGGGCGGGGGTTCTTTCTTGGACCACCTAATTTTAATATCTAAATGTGATATTGGTATTAGAATATTGGAATGAAAAATTTCCTTTTATTAAGTATGTGAAAAAAAGCTTTTGCTTATTTTGAAATAAATTTGTTTCTAAATTCTGGTATCATTTACTCATTTCAGCGTTTTACTAATAGAAGTACCTTGACCCTGAAAGAGTTTATTCGAGCATAAACCTTTAAAAAATTAACATTTTTAACAAACTCAAAAATTAAAAATTAGTACCGAATATTGCCCTCGTACTTCCAACCTCTTGTGAGAATTTGCTTATTTTATCAAATTTAGGTTTAGTCTCCAATTATAATAATATATTTTAAGAATCCTTGAGAAATTTTTGTTCATTATGATTATTAAATCATCGACTACGGGTCGAGATATATGGCGCATTCTCACAATCTTTTGACTTTCGGGAATAAAAATCTGGTGAAGTTAAACTTGCTAAAATAACATTTTAATCTGATAGACGAATGCCTTAATGATTCAAAATAAAGAAAAAAAAGTCAGCAGCGAAAATGTTTTTATTTAACTGAGGTTTATGTTAAACTTGCGAGTTTAATTTTCCTTACAATTTTACGACTATAACTTTTTATTTCCTTCTAAATTTTTACTTATAATGAATTAACATAGTACCCACAGGACATTCAAATAAGAAATAATAAAAATGTAGTACTTTTAATACAGAATTTTTGTATAACATTGTTTTTAAGGGAGTGTTAAAGAAGGGACGGTAAGGATGGAACGGTAAGGAAAATTACCGCCTATTTTTAGGCAAATCATGTTAAGACTAAGTGATAGCCAAAATGTTAATTGATTTTTAGAAACCGTTGTTAACATTGGTTTAATTTTTTTTTTTTAATTTACCTCGAAAAGTGCAGGAATAAACCTTGGGGACGGTAAGACTACCAATAAAGCCACGATCATGAAATTGATATTTAAATGCTGATTTAAATTCTGCACTAAATTTCCTGTAAAAGAATTTTAGACTTCTTTCTCTAGCATACTTCTGCATGAGAAAAAACTTGAAAAAAAATCTGTGGCTGCATCTGAAGTAATTTTCTGTATAAGTTTAGCAAGAGGGGCGGTAAGGATGAAAAACCCAGGGACAGAGTTCAAAAAATAATATCAACCGTAAAAATGTATGCAGGTTAATTTTTTGCTACATATTTATATAAAACAATTGTTCCAGAATCGGAAAAAAATTACATCGAATTACTTTTTATTGAAACAAATTTATACAGATAGCTCCAAACTTAAAAATCAGCATCAGGGACACGGGACGGTATATGAGTTTTCCTGGTATTTGGACCCCCAATATCGTCTACAACTTATTTATCTCGTTAATATTGTTATGCAATCATGCAATAGGACGTTCTCCAGTATATGAAATAAAAAAAACACAAAAAAAGTATTAAAATAAAAATTATTATTCAAAGACATAAAAGTCAAAAGATTGATCCCCATATATGTCCCAGTGGATTATATTTCCGTGGTATTCGTAACATTTTTTGAAGAAAAAAAATTCTTGCATACATTTATACCAGGATATTGTCAAGAGAAATCTACCATAAGAAAAAAAAAATTTGCAACTTATGTTAAGATTGAATATAAAAATTTCCTCCAGTACTGGCCCATAATCAAAAGGGTAAGTCCGCAAATATATACACCGATTTCCTGTGCACTCTGTGGAAAGTGAAATTTGGAAGAACGTATGTCAATTAATATATCAACATTTTCATATAAAAATATTCGCACTCTTAGGAGAAAATTAACCTAGCTAAAACATTTTTTTTCTATACGCATTATTTAAAGAAAAATATTTCCCAGCAAAAATCATGCCGTATCGTGAGAACCCACCTCCCTCCCCTCAACCCTTTGTTGGTTGCAAATACGACCACTTAATTTTAACTCCAGACTGCCAAATCACACCTAGGATATTTTAATAAAATTTAACTTTCATAATGTATATAAAGAAAAGCAAGTATTTATTTTCTAAAAATTTTGTTTATAAATGCTTGTGTCAGTAAATTGTTTCGCCATCTTACAAACAGAATTACTCTGCGACTGAAATGGTTAAGGGGTAGAATTAGAGAGGTAGAATTCATAATTTGGTATATCAAAGGTTAAACAGTAAATTTACTTCACGTCATCATTAATCCCAAGAATCTTAAATATTATTTATAAGCAATTAGACCAAGTTTTTTTACTTATTAATTTGAGCAAATTAACAAAAAAGAGGGCAAAAAAATATTATACCAAATTATTATAATAAGAGATATTAATAGATTTGTTTTTGTAGGCGTTAAAACATGACTTATTTTGTATGCATGCATGTTACATTATAAAAAGTACAAAAACAAATACAGATATGAAACTGACCAGTGCCTAAAAAAGCACAGCATGCACGCACGGAGGAGGGTGGGAGAAGATACGCATATAAATCTTAATTTTCACTTCTTAATATAATTCTTAATTTAAAAATTTAACTCGTAAAATGTGTATAACAAGTACAAATTATATAACAGAAAGTGATTAATTTTAATAATATTATTGTTAATGTAATTTTTACAGCATAATATCCGAACTGCTCAATATGCACAAAAATATCACTTTTGCATCATGGAAGAATCATTCATAATGCGCTACCCTTACGTAAGAAATTATAGCAAGTTTTAAGCTATAAAATGATAAATTTTATTGAAAAATATAACGCGTGAAAAAACGCATGATTTTAAATTT
The DNA here is from genome assembly GCA_963932465.1 of Maratus speciosus. NCBI lineage: Eukaryota > Metazoa > Arthropoda > Arachnida > Araneae > Salticidae > Maratus > Maratus speciosus. Next base: position 499,104,702 of record OZ010787.1, on the reverse strand, counting down.
TAAGGAGATTTTTTTTTATTTATGATGCATGAAATTCACTTCTAGAGGCGTTAACCCCTTAACTGTTTTGCCCGAGTGCCGCTCGGGCAAAAAGCACGGGTACAAAGCCAAATAATTTAGTAAAAAAAAAGTGGTGCCGAGCCCTTATTTTTAATTTATTGTGTAAAAAAAGGGAAAGAGTTAAGTGGTTAAATACATCCTTGATTATAACTATTGTGCAATGTTCTTTTTTTATGTATTATCAAAACAGAAGAAAAGAGACAAATTTCGGAATTTTATTTTCTTTTAATTTCTAAAATCAGAATAAAAAAATAGTTAGAATAATAATTTAAAAAAATAATCGCGTTAAAATACTTACCTGGTTAATCCGAGTTAATTCAGTGAAATAATTTTTTACTAATATTTATTCCGTGTTATCTTGTGATGTCAAATCATGATCAGTTGAGTAATGCGGTAAAAAGAGACGAACGGCGTAATAAGAGAAACACTCGTAATTTGTAATGAGAATATTACTATTTTAAAATAGTGGTAGATTTTTTAATACAATTTTTTCTAATTTGCATTACTTTTGAGAACTGGAAAAACATGTTGTGGATAGATATGCAGATTAGTAATACAATTAAATATGGAGTAATCTAAATTAAATTACAATATAAACATTTTCTCTAAAACACATAACAGATAATTAAAACATAACAGAATGTAAATGTTCTAAATCATCACATATCAATAAAAAGTCGAATCATAATTTTCCTTTAATTTTTTTTAGGGTAAGGGTAACCAGGTAAGGTTTGTTTTCATTAAAATACTTACCTGGTTAATCCGAGTTAATCCAGTGAAATAATTTTTTACTAATATTTATTCCGTGTTATCTTGTGATGTCAAATCATGATCATTTGGGTAATGCGGTAAAAAGAGACGAACGGCGTAGTAAGAGAAACACTCGTAATTTGTAATGAGAATATTACTATTTTAAAATAGTGGTAGATTTTTTAATACAATTTTTTCTAATTTGGCATTACTTTTGTGAACTGGAAAAATATGCTGTGGATAGATATGCAGATTAGTAATATAATTAAATATGGAGTAATCTAAATTAAATTACAGTATAAACATTTTCTCTAAAACACATAACAGGTAATTAAAACATAACAGAATGCAAATGTTCTAAATCATCACATATCAATAAAAAGTCGAATCATAATTTTCCTTTAATTTTTTTAACAATTTAATGTACATATCATTTTTTATTTGAACGGGTTTCTTTCGGCATGAAATTTATTCATCAAATATCTGAGATGTGAATATTCAATTTTGCTTCGAAGGTGGGTCATTTAACATAATATCAAAAAGCAAAGGTTGCCGCACAATAATAATAATTATTTTTTTACCATACTTTATATGTGGAAGCATATATAGCAAAAGAGTTAAAATTTACTTGCAAAAAAATTTTACCTTAAAATTCTATTGTGTTACAAAATATACATTATAAATTTTTTTCAACATTTTAAAGCCAGTTTTTCCTGTAGATGTTTCTTTTCGATATCACCTAAATCTACTACCTTTAATTACTTTCTGTGTTTAATAAGAGCCTGGATTTCCAAGATGTAAGGACATATTTTATGTAAAACAGATCTTAAAATTAATGAAGGTACATAAATAAATCTATCAATACAGCTTGTCAGATTAAAGAAAAAAAAAAGACTGAAAAAATTTCTCGAATTGAACAACGGAGTTTCTTTATTTGTATACGAATTAATACACTGCTATAGATGTATAATTGATAAAAAATATGAATACACACATAAAATATACGCTGAAATAAGGGACTAAATATGAAACGCTACACTGAGAGATAGCATTGAGAGTTTTGACACTTACTTTCCAGTCAATAAGAAAATACGGTGTAATAAGAGACACTGCTGAAAGAAGGTACTTAAAAAAACTTTTTGTGATTTACAAAATATAATATTCATGAGCAAGCTTAATAGTCAAAAACTGGCATATCAGTAACTTTAAAAATATTAACCTATTTTCCACTATAAAATTTTATTGTGAAAAAGTATTGAAATATTATGAATTGTTCAAACTGAAGGTATTTTGCAAAAACAAAACGATTTATATAAAAATTATGGTAACATTTTATTGGATAGGAAATAATAATTTTTATGCAAATATCTGTTCCGCATGTGTTTTTTTTATATATTTTTTAGAGTGGAGTTTCTTTGCCAGTGTATTATTATACTACCATCCACTATTTATATTTCAAACCAGAATTTTTAATATATTTTGTTTATTTCAAAATTGTTGCTTTTTAAAATCCCTGAGCGGTTTGCCCGTATTTTTCCATTTCCCAAAAACGAAGTATGTCTGCTGTAGAATTATTTTTTTAAAACAGAATTGTATTTTTAAATGTATGTCAAATACAGGGGTATAAAGTGTATTTTAGAAACAAACAGGGAAAGAAAATGTAAATTAACGTTAGTTTTATGGGCATTTTTATGAAAATGCAGGAAAGCCCTCAAGACGCTCGGAGGGTTTAAAAATTACTTTTTCTTTGATTTAGAATGAGTTACTATGACAGTTACTTGGAAACCTATAATAATATAATCGTAACGGTGGAAAAGAGATAATTGTTCACACTGTTAAAAATTTGCACCAGTCGTCTTTATGGATAACGTCTACTTAACCGTAATTTTAATCGATCCTGACTAATGATAACGCTTCATAATATGGGCAGGTAACCGTTATTTGCAAAAACGCTTAAATGACAGGACAATTTGTTGCAGATTTTTAACAGTGTCCCACCATTTTGTGAATATAAATAAATAAACAAAGTAAAAAAAAAAAAAAAATACATAGAATAATTTAAGTCTTCTTCAATTATTAAAAACACATAATAAAAAATATCAATAATTTAAGAAATAAAACTTCAGAAAAAAGGATTAGCTTATTACGATTAAACAAATCAACACCCAAATAAGAAAAGAATAGTGCTGTAAATAAACACGCTGATTAACAAGCTTTTAAACTTTTCTTTAATAAACTATTCATTGAAATGTGTGCATATAATCCAGTGAAGAAAATAGTTCGTTGAGAGATTTAAAGATTAATTAGAATTTTGAAACGATAATCAACTATTCTTTCTTTTATTAGTTTTCGTTGCATTTGCGGCAGCATCAGCATATGAAAACGCTTGTATTACATGGAACAGGATTCTTCATCCAGCAGGAAAGGATTTTCCTTAAAGATTATGAAGAAAGTTATTAGCAGTAAGCTTATGTTCCTTAAAGGAACTTAAATAATTAGAGAATAGAAGTTTTGCTCAAAATGCTGAAATATAATTTAATAATTTATCGAAAGAGTTGTCTTTAAAACCCAAATTCTTTGCTAACAGAATTTTAGCGTATTTGAAGATAATGCTGAATAAAGATCAAATAACATAAGATGCTTAACATCCTTCAAAGAATGAAATTCATATTCGTTAGAAAAATAATATATATGAGCATAGACCTGCGGCTGTGCAAGAATGGCACATGTTTCATACCGATTGACTATGGCATTCAACAACTAATATATATTATATATATATTACGAAAATATTTTCTATAATTATAAACTTCAGTTTATTTATTTTAGTTTACATTGTTAAAAATTTGCAGCAAACATTCGACCGTTTTTATAGAAAACGCTTACATAACCGTAATTTAAATTTATTCTGACCATAATATGGTCAATAATATTGCCAGACGCTCTCAATAATAATCTTTAAAAGGTCAAATGACTGGATAGTTTGTTGGAGAATTTTAACAATGTAGTATAAATACTATTTTAGGATTGTAAATCAGAACTATATATCCTCTTCAGGCTGTTTTCAAATTCAAATTGTATACTTTCTGACGGAATCCGGTATTCATGTTTGTTTGTAAATGCATGAGAATCAAAGTTCTCTTATATCAGAAAAAAAAAGAATACTTTTTTTATGTTGTTGTTGTCATTTTTCAATTTTCAATGTAGACAGATGATTTTTCAAAATATGTTGTCAAAGTTTTAGTCTTACAGACAAGTTTGAAAAATAGAAAACGCTTTACAGATTACAGACAGCATATAGAAAAGTCTTTCCTAATCGCATATGAATTTTTCCCCTTTGAGTTTCAAGCTGTGGAAAATGCTTATTTTTGAAATTTTTCAATATTTAAATTGTTATAATTCCGAAGGGAAAAAAGATAAAAGCCTGGTGTTTTTTTTTTTCTGGACATGTTCTTAAGTGGTAATAACAACACTTATAAAATACATACTGTTAAATCTTTCCCGTCATACAATGAAACTTTTCAAAACTGGCACTTTGACTAATATTTCAGAATACTTTAAAATACTCAATAAAAACATACAGATAAGTCCACGATAATGGCAAATAGCACGATCAAATAGAGAGTATTGTGCAGATTTCATACCATTTTGATTTTTTTTTTTTTTTACTTTTTGTATATTATGTTTCCAGATATAAAGTATGGCAAAAAAATAATTATTATTATTGTGCGGCAACCTATGGGTTTTGATATTATGTTAAATGACCCCTTTTCGAAGCCAAATTAAATGTTCTCATCTTAGATTTCATGAATAAAATTCATGCCGAAAGATCCCCATTCAAATACAAATTGATATATACAATCGTGGGGTAAAAAAGTAAACAACCCCTACTAACTTTGCAGCAAATTATAATAGAAAAAAAATTACAGGTACCAAACGATTGGAAATAAAGAAAAAAATGAAAATTAAATGATGCATATAAAATATGGTTAGGGGGGCACATGCAAATAAAAACCATACCAAACTTTGTTTTTTTTTTACTAACAACACCCAATTCTGACACTATATTTTAAATCTCCGGTTCATACTATGCCTAGAAATGAAATTTCAATTCATTTAGATGATAAGTTTTTGAATTTTAAACACTCAAAATTTAGAGCTTCTAATGTTAAATTGCATTTTCATATTTTTATTAATAACTCCTGAAATTATAATCCTAATGTGATAATTTTTTTTTAAATTATAATACTAAAAACTCAAACATAAATACATAAAATCTGTAATTTTAAAAATTTTGTAATATTAATTATGAAATTAATATTTAAAAAAAATGAATTGCAACCTACAAATTTTTTGATAGATTTATGTTTATTATGTCCTGCTTTATGCAAATTCTCAATTTCAAAATTTTCTTCCGAGTAGTTTCCGAATTACATTTGTCTTTGGTCTATGATGTCCATCGGTCTATGGACATCGGTCTATGGACATCGGATGGACATGATGGACATGATGGATATTTTACTCGTTTTAATGAAACATTTGGAATGGCAATAGACGAAACGTATTAAGCGAGTGAAATGGTCATATTGATAAGAAATAATACGTTAATAGAAGTGACATAGTCATTCTGTAGCATTTCAGCTATCGAGTACCGAACTTCAATTTGGATACAGCCCCTAAAATATGTTCATTTTAAAATAATTAATTTATCGGAAATGAATCGTACGAATTTCATGAAAAATTGGATTTAGGCTAATTGAAGGGTGTATAATCTATTTATGGTGTTAAATTTAGGTAATTGCTATTGAAAAAAACAAAGTTTGGTTCGTTTTGATCTGTAGATGGCCCTCTAAGCAAATTTTATATACATCATTTAAAAGTAGACTGTATTTCCTGTCGTTTGATACCAGTAACTTTCTTCTACAATAATCTGCTGCAGAGTTAGTAGGGGGGTGTTTACTTCCCCCCCCCCACGACTGTACATTAAATTGTTAAAAAAAATTAAAGGAAAATTATGATTCGACATTTTATTGTGATGTGACATTTACATTCTATTATGTTTTAATTACCTGTTATGTGTTTTAGAGAAAATATTTATATTGTAATTTAATTTAGATTACACCATATCTAATAAAATATGTTACTAATCTGCATATCGATCCACAACATAGTTTTGCAAAATTAGAGAAAATTGTATTAAAAAATCTATCACTATTTTAAAATAGTAATATTCGCCTTATTTGATATATCATAAAATAAGGAGAATTGGAAGTAGTTTCGCTAAATTGACGATTTTTTCCACCTGAGGTTGTCATATGTGGCTTCAATAATTTTCTCTATAAAAGGAAAACTATTGACATTTTTTTATTTATTTAACTTCATTTCTGTTTGTATAGTTGAATGTTTTTGCCTTAAAATGACAGAAAACCAGCATTGATATTAATTTCTTTCATGCTGTTTTCATCTGATTTTGTAAAATATCTAAAAGACAGCGTGGTCAAATGTAAAGTATATAATCAAAAACACTAAACTTTGACACTTTCTTACATGAAGAAAAAAAAAATCTGGAGTAAATTCACTTGACTTTTCGAACTTTTTACAAAATTCTATGCGTTAAAATCAATAGCAAAATAAAAATAAAGAAAAACTCAGACCCTATTTTTACGAAAGTAAAATATTTCCGCTAGTGAAAATGACCTCCTGCTCTAATGAAAATGTACACTTTCATACATAAATCTAAAGCATTTTTTTTTAAATTATGACGCATTTTTACATTCTGCCCGTGCTATGATTAAGACTAAACTGAAACAAATACTGAAATTAAATATACACAGTCATTTAATGGTAGTTTTAATTTGTTTTAAATGAAGATCTTTCTCCCTGTTCCCCCCTTCCCCCAACTTATATTTTCATACGCTTTTATCAGGATAAGAAATAATAATAAAAAAACTCACTATAATTTTCTTCTTTGTTTAAAAAGAAAATGTTTTACTAGATTCAGTCACGTTCTGGCGAAGCATCATTGTTGCATCGACATAAGACGAGTTTGAACAATAAAATTATTCTCTTGAATCATCGAGTTAAAAATAAAATATCAGTTTTTTCTGGTTACAAAATGGTTGAAAGAAGGTTTAAAAACGGTTTAGATGCCAAACTTGTTGTCATATTTGATCAAAAATATAAAAGGTTTTTGCAAAAATGGCCTATAATATATTTGCCAAGTGAAAGCTCAATAACAAACACCATTTGGCTACTGTCATGTTTACTCATAACACACGTATATCATGAATATAGTACTTTCCTTACATAATGCGTACGGAAAGCAAAAAAAAAAAAAAAAAAAAAAATGTGAAGTATTGTCGATTATTATCTTATATAAAACCATTAAATTTATTATTGTTTCAATGTACGTTATTAATGATTAAATTTTCATTTTAGGGTGTTGGGAAATTTGGATTCACGTATGGTAACCTAAAACTAATAGCCCCTATTCAGTTAAACTGTAATTTTTTTTTTATATATTTTAGTTGCTAATCTTTTGTATTGCTAACTAGGCGTATAGCCAACAAAGTATCGATGCCGAGACTCGAACCCTGGTTAATGATACGCGCACCAACATTCTACCAACTAAACCACTCGAACGATACCCAGCTTATCTTGGACACATTTTTCACCTTTTTTTTCTCTTATACACCTAGTTAGCGAAGCAAAAATCATGGAGTTAATATTTTGGGTGTAAATTATAACTACAAAAATTACATCTGTATACATATTTTTTTTTTCTGCGACCTATTGTGTCATTTTCTATTTATAAAAGCATTGAATGTGTATCGATGATTTTATTCTAACTTTGGATAAGAAGAGTATAGACTTTGTATATATTATTGCAACAAATAAGAAACAATATCTCGAAAATGAAAAATATATCGTGTAGTTTCTAAATTTTTTCTAGTTATCTTTTATTTTTATCATTTTTAAATGACACGCATTATAGTTTTAAAATTTACATATGACTGCTGGTTAAACTTTAAAATATAAATTGTTTACAACAGTGGCTTACCTTTTTCAAAATTTATCATGTTTCATAACAGTATGATGATAAAATACTTTTTCCATTATTATTTCAGCATGCATATTAATGCTTTTAACCGTCCGCTCCGCATTTTAAAATGGCAGATTAAATGACATCGATAGCGCAGAAAAAAGAGAAATAAGAAAAAAATTAATTATTCGTTCATCTGTAAAAACATATCTTGTTATTAATTGTTTTGTATTTCTATAAAGTATAATTAATTCGTATTATAAATGAAAAAGGTTATTCAAAAGTTCTTGAACAAAGTTTGAGAAGTGGTAGAACACACTAAATTATTATTATTATTATTATTATTATTATTATTATTAATATTGTTATTATTATTTTACAGGAAACAAGGGTCGTAATGTACCTTTCAGTTTTTAATTCAGGGTGTCTTGCTCCAATATTTTAAATATGGAATTATATCATACGAATTAATTTTTCCAACGACTATCAAATAAACAAATCACAGAAGAATATATTACCGTTCGATAGAAAATATAACGAAATTTCTTCATAAAGTAATACAGTTAAAAGAAAATCTATAAATTTATGAAAATAATATTAAAGTAAAATGCGACTCCAACATACCACACTGATGATTACACTCTAAAAATAATTTCTATGTATGAAAAATTAGATAAAAGAAACATTTTGATTAAAAAATATATATATGATGTGTTTAAAAACAAAGCTTTAAATTTATTTTTAAAAAATGAATAATTTAAGTATGAAAATATAAGAACTGGTGATTCAATTATCAAAATATTTTCAATGTATTAAAACCTAAACAAAAAATGAACACATTCAATGCAGCTGATATTTATAGATGGGTATCGAATGTAAATATCATAAAAGAAAAGAAAATGTTTCAAAAGAAAATATAAGCAATTTGCAATAAATTTTATTTTTAAAAGCAATGTTTCAATTTTTTTTTTATTATATAAAATTATAAATCTAAGGTACTGAATGGATGATTAATTAAAAATTTTTCAATGCATCAAATTATGACTAAAAAGAATATTTTAAAGATGAAAATATGTCATGCAAATTATTTTTATGATCCAATAGGCGATATTTTTTAGTTAGTAATTTTATTTTTAATAATTTTATATTCAATCTAATGAAAAAAGATTATGTTATCTAGGTTATGTAAAAAATGTTCAATAAAAGTTGAAAAGCATTGACAGAAGTATAATATTTATGGTGCCATAAATTATTTTCATTTAATTAAAACAGGAAACAAGAAAACTTTGTCAACCAGTATGCATGTTAATATATTCCGTTTTAATATTTTTTACTTTAGATGCTAATAATTTTTAGACTTTATTATTTTTTAAATAACAGTTTACAACTGATAGATAATCAGAGGTTTAATATTTTCACTACATAATGTTTAAAAATTAGCTTCAAAATTCAATTTGATATTTTTTTGTTTAAATTTTATTAATTTTTGATAGTATAATATTAAATAATTATATTTATATATGATTTCAGTCATTTTAATTAGGGAACGAAATGACTTTTTCAACGCGTATGCAGTTAAATATATTCCGTTTTAATATTTTTAATTTAAGTGTTAATAACTTTTAGACATTATTGAGTATGTTAATAAAAGTTTAAAGCTGTTAGATTTCAGAGCTTAATTTTTTCACTACACATATTTAAGAATAAGCTTCAACATTGAATTTTGATGATTTTAAATTTAAATATTATTTTCTTGTTTAGATAAAAATTTACAACAGTTGGTCTCCTCAGCGAAAATTGTTTTTAGCATAATATTTAAAAATGAAATAAAGGTTTAATATTGATAATTTTGAAATTAGATATAATTTAAATAATACTCATTGCATATATATATACTATTGTTGTTATTATTATTATAATTGTTGTTAATTTATTATATTGATAACATTGTACAAATGTTAGCTTCCGTAGCTGAAATATTTAAAAAAAAATAGTCACATAATAGTTAAAAACGAATATAAACATTGAATTTTGATCCATATAAACTTTCAATTAAAAATTTGTTTCTTTTGACACATCTACATTATTTTTATAGCAATTATTGTTAGCATAAACTGACATAGCATTAAAAAAGGCACAGTATTTAAGATGCTTGCGACTTTATTATTTTGATTGATTATTTTACGAATGAAATAAAGTAAATGAAATAAAGATTAAATTTTGATCTTTTAAAATGAGATATAATTTAGATATTACTGATTACATATATATTATGGTTGTTGTTATTATTAAAATTATTATTAATTTATTATATTGATAAAATGTTAACTTCCGGAGCTCAAATATTTTCACAACATAATTTTTATAAACGAATTTAAACATTGAGTTTTGATCCGTATAAACTTTAAATTAACGTTACTTTCGAAAGTTTCACATTTTTAAAATAATAATTATCGTTACCATAAAGTGTGATAACATTTAAAAATAAAATCAACATTATTTATAGCATAAACTGAGATAATAATTTAAAATAAAGTCAACGTACATATAATGCTTGAGATTTTATTGTTTTGATCATTATACGAATTAAAGTAAAGTTAGTAAAATAAAGATTAAATTTAGATTTTTTTTAAAAATTATATATAATTTAGATATAACTTATTACATACATAATATTGATTTTATTATTCTTATAATTATTATTAATTTATTATTTCGATAACAATTTTTAAATTTTAGCTTCCATAGATGAAATATTTTCACCACAGACTAATTAAAGACGAATTTAAACATCGAGTTTAGATCCATGTAATCTTCAAATTAAAAATTTGTTTCTTTTAACACGCTCATATTCTTATTATAACAATTATTTTTAGCATAAACTGACATAACATGTAAAATAATAATAATAATAATAATAAATAAATAAAAATAAAAAAATAAATAAAAAAATCAACGTACTTACAATGTTTGAGAATTTATTATTTTGATTTATTACTTTATCGTTATTTGATTTTATTGTTTTCATAAAAATGCTCAGATGTTAGCTTCCGGAGCTGAAATATTTAGAAACGGATTTAAATATTGACTTTAAATCGATTTAAGGTTTAAATCAGGAATTTGTTTATTTTACCAATTTTATCTTATTATTATAATAATTATAGTTAGCATAAAGTGATATAATATTTAGGAAAAAAAATCAACGTACTTACAATGCTTGAGAATTTATTATTTTATTATTATTTGCTTTTATTATTTTGATAAAAATGCTCAGATGTTAACTTCCGGAGCTGAAATATTTAAAAACGAATTTAAATATTGACTTTTGATCGATTTAAGGTTTAAATCAGGAATTTGTTTATTTTACCAATTTTATCTTATTATTATAATAATTATAGTTAGCATAAAGTGATATAATATTTAGGAAAAAAAATCAACGTACTTACAATGCTTGAGAATTTATTATTTTATTATTATTTGCTTTTATTATTTTGATAAAAATGCTCAGAAGTTAACTTCCGGAGCTGAAATATTTAAAAACGAATTTAAATATCGACTTTTGATCGATATAAGGTTTAAATTAGGAATTTGTTTATTTCGCCAATTTTAAGTTATTATTATAATAATTATGGTTAGCATAAAGGAATATAATATTTAAAAAAATCAACGTACTAACAGTGCTTGAGAATTTATTAATTTGATTTATTATTTTATTATTATTTGTTTTTACCATTTTGATACAAATGCGCAGATGTTAGCTTCCTGAGTTGAAATATTTAAAAATTAATTTAAATATTGACTTTTGATAGATATATGGTTTAAACTAGGAATTTGTTTATTTCGTCAATTTTATATTATTAGTATTATGATTATGGATAGCATAAAGTGATACAATACTTTTTAAAAAAAATCAACGTACTTACAATGCTTGAGAATTTATTATTTTGATTTATTATTTTATTATTATTTGCTTTTATTATTTTGATAAAAATGCTCAGGTGTTAGCTTCCGGATCTGAAATATTTAAAAACGAATTTAAATATTGACTTTTGGTCGCTATTAGTTTTAAATTAGGAATCTGTGTATTTCGCCAATTTTATATTATTATTATTATGATTATGGTTAGCATAAAGTGATATAATATTTAAAAAAAAAAATCAACGTACTTACAATGCTTGAGCAGTAGAAAACTGAAGTTGTGAATGCGCCATGAATGCGGAACTTGGGTAAAATCAGATTTAAAGGTTTCAAATAGTATGCCAAACTTCTAAAAGGGAGACGGTGATTGGACCGTATTGGAAAAAGGGGGTAACATTCGGAGTTTTGCCTTACTCATCCGGAAATGCATACGTATGATTACAGCTTTATAAAGAACCTACTTTTATTGAAAAAAGTTCCCCTTATGTTGGTAAAGTTTAAATGTGGAGCAAAAGTCCGTAGGTAAATTATTTAAAAAATCAAGCTATTATCCAGTACTCAGAGTATCATAAATTTTTTTAATACTTAAGAATATGAGACAAATGATCAAAATATATATTCAGCTGAAAAAAGTGTTTTATTTGTGTTCTGTTTACAAAATTTGACCGAAATCTGCTTTAAATGTCGAGCAATATAGATAAAATTAGAATTAGAATGTTAATAATGGAATTAAATGTGTAGCAAAAGTGCGTAAGTAAATTATTTAAAAAATCAAACTTTTATCCAGTACTTTGAGTGACATATTATTTTTCAACCCTCCAGAATGCGAGACAAATGATCGAAATATACAGTCAGCTAAAAACGGTATTTTGTGTATTTCCTGTTTACAAAATTTGAAATGAATTTGCTTTAAACGTCGAACAATATGAAGAAAATTAAAATTAAAACATTAATAATGAAATTAAATGTGGGGCAAGAGTCCGTAGGTTAATTATAAAAAAAAAAAAAATTCAAACCATTATCCTGCGCTCTAAATATATATATATATATATATATATATATATATATATATTTACTCTCAATAACATGTCACAAATGATTAAAAAAAATCTATATTTTCCGTCAGTGAAATCTGGCAGAAATTTGCTTTAAATATTGAGCAAGGTTGGGAAAAAAAGTAATTAAATGTGGAGTAATAGTCGGTAGTGACGGTTGTGAGTGACTAATTATATATTTTTAATCCTCAAAAACATGCGACAAATGATTAAAAGGTGCAAAAAGCAAAAATAAATCAATATTTTATTTATAATTTGTTTATAAAATTTTGCTTTAAAGGTAGAACCAATGTGAAGCAAATTAAAATCCAATAATTAGTAATGGAATTAAATGTAGAACAAGAGGCCATAGGAAAATTATTGAAAGAATCAAACCATTATCCAGTAGTGTGTCGGAAGTATTTTTTAATCCTTAAGAATGTGTGACAAATCGTCAAAATATACATACTGCTAACAACAGTGTTTTATTTATTTTTCGTTTTTAAAATTTGCAGAAATTTGCTTTAATTGTCAAAGAATGTGGAGAAAATTACAAAAAGACGGTTAAGAATGGAATTAAATGTCGGGTATAAGTACGTAGATAAATTATATTTAAAAGAAATAAAACCATTATCCAGAATTCAGAGACAAAAATAATATTAGAAATTATTTTTATTACAGCAAATTGTTCCTAAAGCAATCTTTAGCTTAATGAAATCAGATTGTAGAGCACAATGATGTAAATCACTGTGTATAGTTTTTAATATCATGTCTAAAGAATAAGCATATAATTCCAATTTCCTATTAATGCAATAAATATTAATAATAACAACAATAACGCTAATTTAATAATCCTATTACTCATTTATTCAAATTTAATAATTATATTCACTGTACACTGTAAAAAAAAATCTGTAAAGTTACTAAAGTTTTTCTAGGAAACTGGGATTCCTAGAACTTTTTATGTAACGGCAACAACAAAAATTCCTGTAACAGCGTGTGTTACAGGAATTTTTCTCGTTACCGTTACATAAAAAGTTCTAGGAATCCCAGTTTCCTAGAAAAAATTTAGTAACTTTACAGATTTTTTTTTACAGTGTACGTATTTTACCGTGCAGAAGTTCAACTGTCAATATTTTATTGCATAAAGCATGAATAAATATTTATCAACAGGAAAACTAGTTTTTATAAAAGAAATTAAAATTTAGATTGGGTAATTTTTAAGAAATTTTTTTTTATTTTTATTTTTAAAATGCAGAAATATTAATATTGGTTTTAATGAAGTTTCTTTTAAAATCGAAATACGTGCTTTATGACGAACACTTACGAAACAAAGGTCGTTACGTGACTTTTACGAACTTCATATATTTGCACCAAAAGAATTCTAAAGAATTTGCGTGATTCTGGGTTACATTGTGGTCGATGAGGGCTATCAATTACTACTTTGCACTTTTTCATTTTAAAAGTTATTGTAAAGAAAACAAATGTTTGAGTAAGCTATTGTGTTTCTATATTTGTGACACATCAATATTCAATATCTTTATAAATATATGTAGTTTTATACATGCTGCACATAAAAATGATCATAATATTATACTGTTAAAAAAGTAAAAAATACACCACTGTGTAGGAGATTACCAGTAGAATATCCGTATTTTAGCAGAATTTATTCGTATACTGAAAATGACATTTTAATAAGCCAGATGTAATCATACAGATGTAAAGTTGCAGAAATCTGCATGCTTACTAAAATTTTATCTGTACACTGTACAAAAAAGATGTAAATCTACAAAACTAGTTTTTGTAAAGCAACAGATTTCTGTAGCTTTACAAAAGAATCTACTAAAATCTTATCTAATCTTACTAAAATTTTATCTGTGACCCGGGTTGTAGTTGCATAAAAAGCTCTAGGCTTCCCAGTTTCCTAAAAATTCTTAGTAACTATACACATTTTTTGATTTACGGTGCAAACGTTTATCTGCTACAGGAATTTTTGTTGTTGCCGTTACATAAAAAGTTCTAGGCATACCAGTTTCCTAGAAAATCCTTAGTAACTTTATAGATTTTTTTTTACAGTGTACATATTATCTACTTTCTGACACATTTATGAAATCACTTTCATTAGAATATATTTTTTGAAAAGATACCAAAATTGTACTGGCAAATCGATTGCCAGTACAATTACTCAATAAAATCAACAATCATTGGCAGTCAAGGACAGTTGGAAGTCTCTATACCTACCATGTTAAATTAATGTAATTTTTCTCAGAAACTACGGAAGATATTCACTTGAAATTGTTTATATACATAATATGAATAATTCCTAATAAAGGGAAGTCAACGTTATAAACAGATATTCTTTAGTTATTTATAAAAAAAAAAAACTCTGGAATAGAAACCACTTTTGAATTAAAAACACTTGCATTTTTCCAATGCAAAATCTTTTTATAAAAATTTTGTACAAATTGGTGTAACAAAAGTTCACTTCAGATCGATCAGTGATATGTGTGAAATATTCTGACAAGATTGCAAACAATGATATGTAGTAGTTTCTATAAAAAGGCACATCGAAATTCAAAAAGCAGCATTTCGGGAAAATTGAGTTTAAAGTTTACGTAGTAATGTCTAAGTATGATGTAAACAAACTGCATTACTTAAATTTTTTTATCTCCTTGTTGTCATAGAAACAAAAGTAATATACCATTCGAAAGGGGAAAATAAAGGATTCAAAACATTAAAAAATATTAAAAAACGACTTTTTTCATGAATTTGACTTCCAACTGCCCTTAAATGAATAATTTTTATATTAAATTACTTTTTTTTTTCAGAAAAATTTAGCACAAAAAATTTACGTTTCTTCTAGACTAACTAATTTAAATAACAAAAAATATTCACAAAATAATTTTAAGTATCATAGATTTTTATAGTGTATCACAATCTTAAAATTTACGTATTTAATGATAATATTTCAATAAACCGATAAGAATTAATTATAACAGTCAATATATTTCATTTGAAACCATAAAAAAATTACATATTTATCCTGCTGAATGTTTTTCATAAAATAATGTAAGTTAATTTTTAAGGGACCTCTAAAAATCCATCTGGCTCATGACCTCCGAACAGATAAAACCAGTTTTGTTTATACGCTAGTTGCAGGTTCCAGAAAACCTTTCCTGATGTTAATTGTCTAAACAGACATTTAAATCATAGTAATAATTGCAAAAAAGTTATTATACGAGTTTTGTTTGCTGTCTGCATTTTTTTCTTTTTCTATCAGTTTTCTATCCTTTAAATAATATGTTGCTTTTTTATCTTCTGTAAGCAGTTTTTTATTCAAAACTATTAATTACCTCGAAGTAATTACCTGAATTTTTTAAATCTTTAAATGAATGCTAGATTAAGCTTTTTTTAAGTTGTTATTTCTTATAAGCTTTAATTTATAATAAAGTAATAAATTAGCATTAAAAGTTTCGCTTATCTTTTGATGCATTTTAATAATAATAATAATAATAATAATAATAATAAAAACCTGAGTAAATCCTAAGTAGATGCAGGTCTAATCCTAAACTTTTTGTTTTTCCTATTTTGGACTGATCTTAAATACTTATAAAAGTTAGAAGTGTTCATTTTATGCACGGATTCAAACCAAAAAGTATAACATATCTAATTTTGTAGTTCATAATAAGATATATCGAATATTCTTTTTTTACAGTTGTGTCATTTTTTTTTTAAGCTTCTCGATCTCTATGCACATCATTAAGATTATAAGTATTTTATAAGAATTAGGGTTATAAGCATATACTTATTTTAAATTTGGATGAGTCTGCTTTCAAATGTTACGGAAATCAAATTAACATGTGGAAAGGCAAAGAGAATGTATTCCATTCTAAAAGTCATCAGAATTTGCGTTGAGTAAGGAACTACCTTGTGTTTAAAGATTACTACGTTTCTATAAATATTAGTAATTAGTTAAACACATAAAACTTTTCGCTTGACAGGATTCCCCGATAATGTATACCTTTAGGATTCCTTACACTGTAAAAATAAAATCTGTAAAGTTACTAAAGTTTTTCTAGGTACAGTAACTTTAGTAACTTTACAGATTTTTTTTTTTTTTTTTTTTTTTTACAGTGTACTAATTTCAAAACGTAATATTGTCTTATTTAATGACAGAAATTTGCGATTAAATAAAGAGTCGATTGCTATTTTAAATTAGTGGTTCTGAACAGTGAAAACTGAGCGAATCCGAATTTTTCACCTATGCCAGATATGTAGAATGAAAAAATAACAGTAATCCGTTTTGCTACTATTTGTAACTCTCCATTTTTAGGGGTTACTTCACTCACGCGAAAACACCCTCTCGCTTATGTCAATCCTATGGGAGAATTTTTTTTTTTAATATCTCGTTTGCATCTCATTATTTTTAAATGATTTTTTTTTCATTAGACAGCTTAAGTCGATTGCTACAAATTCCGTTTTTTACTTTTTCGCTTTTTGTTTGCAAGTTTTTTTATGAGTGTACTTTCACTTCCGAAACGGCTCCGATATATTTATCATATATTTATCCGATATATTTATTATCAATGGACTATATTTGTTTTATTTATAATGTTTCATTTCATCGAACAGCTATCATAATAGGAAAATGTATGGCACATGAGTAAATATATATGACATTTATAAACATTTTCCCATTCAACCCAGTTTGAGGTAAAACGCTTAAACGTCACCAATCCGAACAAAATGGAACCAAAGCCTTTCGGATTCGCTGATTTTTCGCATTATCCGAAATATTATATACTAAAAATCATTATTAATAAACAACATAATACTTAATAATTAACTAAAATGAAATATTTTCGTTATACTTAACGTAAACATTTAACTTATTAAATACAGTGTTTTATATACACTGGTATTGCTTTACCGGTGTACTGTATTATAAAAAGTGACTGATTTCAAGCAATCAAACTGTGAATGAAATTTTCTGTATACCGATAAGCAATTGATTGTACTAGTACTGTTGTTCACATGTACATAGCTATATAATTATGTATGTTTGTATTACTTTTGTTAATATTCTTAATAAAATTTCTCACTAAAATGCAATGGAGTTCATTAACTTTACCACCAAATATCTCTGTGTATTGTTTTATGGACTCGATCCATAAAATATCGGCTATATAATTATGTACGTTTTTTTTTTACTTTTGTTGATATTCATAATATAACATGTGTCTTTTTAAGGCTTGAAAGAAAATGTTTTTAAACCAGTTGTGCCTGGATTTTTGTTTTCTCAAATTTGTTGGTAAAATCACATTAAGAAGGTGCAAAATGAACTGGAAAATTACTAAAAAAAATTACGCTAAAACTTTTTTGTACTTATTTGATAAAATGTAATTGTAACTAAATATAGGAATATGCATAATATTTGTAGTAATATAATATGTATATGTATATGTTTTTTCTAAATTTATATAAAATAAGCTTTTAAATTGTGTGTTACATACTATAATTAGTATATTTTTTAATTACTATAAAAATATATTTATTTTTTTACAGAGAGTAACATTATAAGTATTAGAAATAATAAAATAAGAATAATCGTTTTTGAGGCTTAAAAACAATTTGTTTCATAATCTTCTTGAAAAAGAACTTTACATAAATAACTGTCCCCTAAATAGCTAATAAAAATATGTTCGCATTCATGCCTAGCGCTCTATATTTTGTACGTTACAAAAATGAATAAAAAATAGGCTTGAACATATAATTTCACAAATTAAAAAAATACATATTTTAAAGACAAGCTAAGATTATGACTTATTTATTTGGAAAATTGGTAGAAAAAACACAAATAAACTCAAAACTTACATTTCGCCATCTTGAAAATTGAAAAATCTATAAACTCAGAAAGAAACTTTCATTTTAAGCATATATATATCCATTTTATGCTGTCATCTTTCAGTAGCTGATAAAGACATTTGTAGATAATTATTTCATACAATTTTCATGTTATAAAGAAGAAAAAAATTATACAAATTAATTAAAATTCAAAGTGTTGCAAAAATGGGACGCTAGGCATAAATGAGTTAACCCATAAATTAAAAAAAAAATCCAAAAAGAAAAATCCGTTTGGATTATCCGAAATTTTGGACTAACGGGGTTCGGACTGGCGAGGTCTTAGTATATTTATTCTATAAACAATAACTTAATCGATGCCTTAGAAAAACTCCTAAGTTAAAAATATGAGCAACATATATCACTTGTCTCCAATGATTCTCCCTGAAATGCAATGAAACTCATTAACTTTACCACCAAATATCTCTGGGTAATGTTTTATGGACTTGATCCACTTTGATTATGAACGCCTCATCTAGCATTTATTGGCACGTATTATATACGACACAAAATACATTGAAGGGTTAACATCCTTTGAATACGCGGCCCAACTTCTAAATTTTCTTATATTTTACTTGAAAAGGAGGAAGCTGTATTGTGACATCTTGCTATTTCTTAGGACTCTCGTTTCCTTCCAAAGTTTTTTCTCTTTCTTTGCGGAAGTGTGAATGAAACATACGGAGTAAGAGGAAAGGATTTTCCATCAGAGAAATCATTTAAGTAGTGTTCGTAGCAAAAGTATTTTTGCCGATAGGTGAGAATGTTTTATCAATATTAAGTATATTTGTACAATATTTAACAACATTGAAGTATTGTGACACAATATATTCAATATATTTAATCTTCAAGTACTTCAATATATTTAATATTCTTTGGGTTTAGGAAAAATTAAAATATGCTCTACTAATATTTATGCTACATTGGTGAAATTTGTCCGCAACACTGTAGTAAATATATGTGATGCAATTTCAACATTGAAGAACTGATTATAAATATTTACAATAAAATACACTGTAAAAATATTAAATATTTCCGAGTAATGTGTTATTGCTTGATCCACTTTGATTCTGAAACACCCATCTAGCATTTATTGGCAAGTATTATATATGACACAAAATTAGAGATCGACCGAAAATGCGGTTTGGTTTTCGTTTTCGATCCAAAATCAGAGTTTCGGCGAAAATGCTGCCAATAATTCGGCCGGACCGAAGCTCCTCCGAAACTATCTTTATTCCAAAAATCTCGTTTCTTCCTTTGAAAATTTTCAACATAACTCATTCATTTGAGATGTATTGGCTCAAATGAGATACTCTTTATTTATTGCTGCGAACTTCACTGTTTATAATTACTGACTCAATCATCTTACTGACTTATCATCACTGACTCAATATGTGAATGAAATTATAAAGCAAGAAATGTATATATGACTAAACTTTGAAGACACTTTTCTCGGGCTCATTAAAAGCTGTACACTTAACAGTAATAGATTTGAAACCGCAGAAGATGTTCGAATACTCTTTGAATATAGTATAACAGAATAGTATTACAATATATTCCGGTATAATCAGTGGCGCAGCCACGGGAGGGGTTTGGGGGTTAAAACCCCTCCCAGAGCTAAGAAAAATTACTATAATTGCCTGTTATATGAATCAAAACCAAAATTAATAATTAAACGTTTTGGCGTTTTTCGAAATCCGCCGCTTTGAGAAATCAAACTCTATTCAACAAAGTGATTCAATTAAACGGCGAAAATTCTACTTAAAACTATGAAAGCGCATATTACATGCATTGATTTTGTGAAAATTGGTTATTTGACTAAGTCACTTTTTCGAGACGTCTTATGCTAAAAGAATGGTCATTTCCTGCCACACAGACGCTTTGAGTTTAAGTGTTATACAATGGGTCATTTCTTAATTGCACTTCTTTGTTCCATGTTCGAAACACTAATAGACCATCGAATTTCAGAAAAAACATGAAACATACACTTTGCAGATCTCTCTCAGTTTCAAACGCCCTGTTTTACACTTTTTGCTCCCAATTATATCTAAGACCAAGCTTTTTACGTACCCAAGTAAAAATCTTTGTATAATAAAAATTAAAAAAGTAGTAACTATAAAGTTGTAAAAAGCTGTTTTTGATTGTGATTGAACAAATTATCGCAATCAGTGCGTCTTTCGAACCATTTGTTCCTTAGGAGATCTGTACACATATTTAAAGAATGTATTCCATTAGTTAGTAATGTAGAAACGAGTAATGGTGCTTGCTCTCGGAGAAGCATTGCCACCCTTGTCAGGTAGTAAAGAAGCATTTATTGTAATTTCATTGAGTTATAGATAATATGTCTGTCAGTAGGGATTTTGAAAAGAGAGGGGTTAAATGTAAAACATTTTCTTAGACTGTATAAAACATAATTATACACAATTTTATGCTAATCATGCATTAATTTAAATTAATAAGCACATTGTTAAAAATCTGCAGTTTCAGTTTTATAGTCACTCGCTATTATAGAAAACGGTTACTTGAATATATTATGGAATATTCTCATTATTCATTCTCATTCTCATTATACCTTAAAAGTAACCACCATGTCAAAAACCAAGCTTTTATACCAACTACACTATATAGCCGAAGGTGACCGGTCACTTGCAATTTTAGACGTTTTGTTAAATATCTAGAAAAATACATGAGGAATTAACCTGAAACTGCAGGTGCGTAAATAGTATAGTATAGGTCATATATTTCCGCGAAGATTTTTTTCCCAAAAGCCTGTAGGGGACCGTCAACAAATTGAAAAAGAACGAATATCTTTTGGATAACCCTGTAAAAACGAATGTAGCAAAAGCGTTCAAACTCGAGATTAATAATAAGTGGCTTATTGTAATATACTGTGTTCATTTTTATGAGGATAGCATGTATACTCGTAGAGAAATTAAGGTTTTTATAAAAACAGTCTCAAATTTCACCAAGTTTTTTGCTTATAATTTGCAGAGTTCTTATTATAAAAAAAGTTCTTTTCAGAAAATATGACAAACAACATTGTACATAATACCCTGCAATCAGAATTAAAAAATAATAAAAATTGAATGAAAAACGAATAGGTTTACTAAAAATGTTTCACTGCGCATGCGCGAATGCAATCAAAATATAATGTGCTTAATGTATTAGCTAATTATATAGAGCAAGTTTTGTGAAAGTCTCAAAATCATAGCTTGAAAACTCTGAAAATTATCGTCAGTAGAATAAGCTCGAAATCTGTTGTTCCCAAAAGGAAGCAAAAAGATGAGGGGTTGTATCCAAATATAGTAGTACATGCAAAATTGTGTACGCTGTCTTGGCACTAATCAACAGATATTTGATACAACCCCTCATCTTTTTGGGGACGACGGATTTCGAGCTTATTCTATCGACGATAATTTACAGAATTTTCATTCTATGATTTTGAGACTATCACAAAACTTGCTCTATATAATTAGCTAATACATTATACACATTATATTTTGATTGCATTCACGCATGCGCAGTGAAAAAATTTTTAATAAACCTCCTCATTTTTCATCCAATTTTTATTATTTTCCAATTCTGATTGCAGAGTATTATGTACAATGTTGTTTGTCATATTTTCTGAGAAGAACTTTTTTTTATATTAAGAACTCTGCACATTATAAGCAAAAAACTTGGCGAAATATGGGACTGTTTTTATAAAAACCTTAATTTCTCTGCGAGTATACATGCTATCCTCATAAAAATGAACACAGTATATTACAATAAGCCAGTTATTAATAATCTCGAGTTTGAAGATTTTTGCTACATTAGTTTTTACAGGGTTATCCAAAAGATATTAGTTCCTTTTCAATTTGTTGGCGATCCCCTATGGGGTTTCGGGAAAAAAATCTTCGCGGAAATATATGACCTATACTATACTGTTTACACACTTGCAGTTTCAGGTTAATTTCTCACGCATTTTTCTAGATATTTAATAAAACGTCTAAAATCGCAAATGGCCGGTCACCTTTAGCCATATAGTGTATATCGCACGAACCGCAGTTTTAGAACGTTTTTTGCTATTGCATCCATTTAATTTCGAAATTTTGGAAAACTGATCTTGGTGATCATTTACGTTTCTAGGGTAACAGCCATGCCAAACTTAATGTATCTAGCTCTAACAATTCCTAATAAATCATAATTAAGGCTATATAATGCTGATAGCATTTTGTAGGGATAATACGTAAGTAAAAAAGCGTGCAAAAAGACGTCCGTCTGACATTAGCCTTAGATCGTTTTCAGACTGTTTTCCGCTCATTTCATCATTTTTAAATTGAATTCTCTTTTTAGGAACCGTTCTTGAGCATTTATACATCCCAAAAGTTATCACCACGCCAGATTCTAACCTTCTATACAAAATGTATCACACAAATTGCAATTTTAGAAAGTTTTTTTTTACTCTTGCACCCTTTAAAATTTTGAATTTTTAAAAAACTGTTCAGGGCATGCATTTAAGTCTCTAAATTAACAACCATGCCAAATTCCATGTTTCTAGCCGTTGTTTTACCGATGTAAAATACAGCTTATGTTGAAACGGAGATAGTCACCATCATTTTGCCATTATTATTAAGGTTCCAGTCTACGCTTAAAAAGTAAAATCGGGATTATTATAAGTTCATTCGTGCGTCTTATTTTTCTGGCGGTCAGCGAGGGAGTTGAGGGCACTCGGTGTACCTAAGCGACGTAGAATCTTCCAAGGATTGTCGGTAATGATTTTCGAAAAAATGTGTTCTGTAATTTACCGAGATATTAATTAAAAACCTATGTAGAAAACAATAGTACGGATCAAAAAAGTGTTGCTACTTTGTGACCTCCTTTCGAAGCGTGCTTGGCTCAGTGCCAAGTTTAAACTTTGTATAAGATCTTTTTTTTAGGTAAGGTGAAACATAGTGATAACCACTTTTTATTCCAACTGAATTCAATTATTGAAGGCAAATATTAAAAAGATAATTCATATAATAATTCAAAGACATTAAAAGTCAAGTAATTTTGAGACAAAAATTACTTATAATTCAATAAATAATTCATTTATAAGAAAATAAAACTTTTCGATTAAAAATCATTTCAATAATTATATCTGAATATGCTTTTATTTTTAAAAATGAATAGACAAGTTTCACGTTATTAAGCGTACTTTTTTTTATTCTTTGAAAATTGTCCCCTATTACATGAAATATGATTTACAAGTGACTTTTCGTGAGAATCTCTGCAACCTCTTTCCGAAGCGTGGTTGGTTCTCCACCAAGTTTAAACTTTGTACGTCTGTGTTTTAGAGTGAGAAATATTCAATGGTTTTTATTCCAGTAGAATTAAATTATGGCATGTGGTATTGTTATATGTACGCAAGTAAATATTATCTTTGAACAGTTCTGATATTTTGTATGGAACCCTTTGTATGAGAGTTAAGTTCGCACACGATCGATTATCTTTTTAAACCCCTACAAAAAAAAAGGTTACTTTATAATATTAGTACAGGCATGACTTCAATTTGAACCCGGATATTTTTAGAGAACTTTAACAATAATAAAAATGTTTTAACGAAATTTTCAATAGATTTATGTTACTTAATGGCAAATTCGATGTCATGTAAAGTATTGGAAGTGCACAATAAAAAAAAACAATAAAATACCATGTTTATAATATCAACTACATTCCAAAGTATGGATTATCTAATTGAGCACTAATTGGACGTAAATGATGATAAATTCCACCAATTTTCGGGATGTTGTTACATTTGACAAAAGCACGGTAAGTATATTGAAAATTTTGTTAAAATGGCTTCATTATTATTAAAGTTAAAAACAAGAATTCGAGATTGTCTTGGAATGAAATCCTGTGTATTTTTGGTTGAACAAGTGGATTGGAATTCTGTTATTTTCTATGCAAAAATTATTTGCTGGACTGTACGCTTACAACTCTTAAAGTTTGCCTCATCATCTTTAAACACTTTTTATAAATCTAACCTAGTTTGGGGTTATTTCATTGGTGCATTTTATGTTTTCTAACTCTAATACTGTAAACGCTGTTTAAATGAAACACAACCAATGTAATTGCGGGTAAAAAGCATTATGATTTGATTCATTAAAAAGACAGATTATATTAACCGGTGATTCAAAAAACTGGCGAACACCTTTATCAAAAAACTCAAAACCCCCCCTAGAACCGAATTCTGGCTGCGCCACTGGGTATAATAGATTATCATTTACAAAAATCATTATAAAAGATAAATCGAGGTATGCATACCTAAAACATTTTTTAGTTAGATGAAATTCGTATAATTAGAAACTGACTTAATTATATTTTATTTTATATGAAAATAAAACTTTTTGGCCTGAGGCACAACTAGGACCACACGTATAATAAATATTCGTATAATTAATCGATAATTATGTATGCATTAATTACTTTAAAAAGATTGGACATTTCCGTTTTCGGCCGAAAATAGGAAGATTACCAAAATTCGGTTTCGGTTTCGGTCTTAAAAACTTGTTTCGATCGATCCTTACACAAAATACGTTGAAGGGTTAACATCCTTTGAATGCGTGGCCCATCTTCTTCAATTTTCTTATATTTTATTTCAAAAGAGGGAAGCTGTATTGTGACATTTTGTTATTTCTTAGAACTGCGTTTCCTTCTAAAGTTTCTGCTCTTTCTTTGAGGAAGTGTGAATGGAACATAAGGAGTAAGAGGAGAGGATTTTCCGCTAGAGAAATCATTTAAGTAGCCTTCGTAGCAAAAGAATTTTCAAGCAATAGTTGATAATGTTTGGTCAAAATTAATGATATTTGCACAATATTTATTTATTTATTTATTTATTAAAATGCACGCTACAGACGGATCAATTTACAGTGTTGCAAGAACATCATAAAAAATAATGAAAAATATATATATATATATAAACACATAGATATAATTTACATACAACACGAATACAAACACAAGATTTAAAGTACGAGATTAAAAGTTCAGAACATTTATCTTTGAAAGCAGTAAAGGGCATATCATAAATATAAAGATGCACAGAGAATTCATTAAATAGTTTGTAAAATTTCCATAAAGGGAAATTACTAACATTATTATATTTAAGAAATGGTGATATAAAAAATTGAGTACACCTGAGGGATCTGTTCTGTACATTAAAATTAATAGAATTAAGTATATCACTACAATCAATCATGCTATTTATAACCTTGTAAAAAAATAAAACACAAAAAAGATCCCGTCTAGATTTCAAACTTGGAATGTAAAAAATACTACGCAGATAGGAAGAAGAAATATCGTAATAATATATATGATTCATCTTGAACAATAAATAACGGGTGAATTTAGACTGTTCTTGCTCGAGAATTTTAATTTTATTATTACAGTAAGGACACCAAATGAGACTACCATTTTCAAGATTAGGACGTACCAAAGCAAAATATTTATATATTTAACAATGTCGAGATGCTTAGGTTTTGGAAAATTGAAAATATACCCTACTAATATTTATGCGAAGTTGATGTAATATGTCCGTAATACTGTAGTAAATATTTAAGATAAAATGTTAATATTTAAAAATTGAATAAAATTATTTACAATTAAGTGCACTGCAAATAAAACATTAAAAAGCCCTAAAAATATGGAAATTGTACTAGAAATCGGATTGGCAGTAAAATATCCGTATTTTTTCGAAAATTTTATTTCCGATGAAACTTATTTCAGGAATGCCTCAAGAAATAACGAATATGAGGGTGAAAGTTGAGAGTGCCATTGTTAGATAACAATACTAAAAACCTAGTTGAATTTTCAGTTTCACTAAAGAAAAAAATTCGATAAAAATGAGTAATGGTACTACACTGCAAAAACCAACAAATGTATCTTAATCTAAGAGACTATAATATAACCACGAACGAAAATATACAATAACCTCATCCGTGTTACCCAGGATTTGGAAAAGTTTTCTTTATCTTTAGAACTCTCAGAAACCAATGCATTTTTGTGATTTAAAGAGGCATTTAAAATAACCGAACTTTTTTTTGCTGCTACTGATTTTCGGATACGTTTCCCTATACTTTTTCTAGATATTGATCATTTTAACACATAATATTGATTTCTCGGATGCTATCTTTTTCAAATAAACGTTTTCATACTCAACAAACATGTTTTACAGACAAGCATGATATATTAAATGCATTAACAATGAAATTAAAATTAATATTTTGTTACTTTTGCATGTATAAATTTAGTTACGCAGATGTAAATGATTTAAGAATGGGTAGCATCCAAATAACCGACATTCCAGTTTGAAAAACTTATTAGTACAATGCAAAAACTATTCGGAAACGTTTCCGAAAACCAGTGGCTGCAAAAGAAACTTTGTTTTTATGAACGCTTCTTGAAATTCCGAAATTATATTGTTTCCTGAAGTTTCTACACATAAAGAACTCTTTTCGTAACCATTGGTAGATCGGAAGTATTTATTGTGTTTTTTCATTCGTGGTCATGTTATATTTTCGTAGATCAACATACATTTGTCTTTTTTACACTGCACTAACACAATTGTAGTAGAATTAACTAATTTTTAATTACATTGTGACGATGTTTTTGCAATAAATTTATTACATAAAAATTATTCCCTATATAATACTAACTGAAATATTAGCGCAATATTGCTTTGCTATTAGATTAAAAAATAAATGTTTTTTAAGTAAAAATCTGTAGCATACAGTATATAATATGTCAGTATACAGCCGTCTGCTTTATAAAAAAAGTTTTACAGAAATTGATAGTTAAAAAATTGTATCCAAACTTTTTAATTTTTTTTTTCGAGTTTGGTGTATTTATTTCTTAATTTAAAAAAATTACCTCCGAAAATTTATGTGGAGCTATTGCACAACAATAAAAAATGTAAATATGTAATTTGAAATGTTCGCAAATAAATAAATAAATAAATATAATAATGATAATAATAATAATAATAATATCGTTCTTCAGTAAATCATGCCTAGGTCAAATCAAATTTGCATACAGTAATAAAAATATACTGAATAAAGTAATAAAATTTGCATAAAGTAATAAAAATATAATTTACTAGCATTTTTTAACTGTAATAAATGTTCTCCAGTAGAACTACAGTGGTAGAAAAAGGCATTTGATCAAGGCATTATTTTCCTTTTAATTTTTCTTTGAATTAAAATTTTAAGTGCGAATTCTAACACAATAAATGCAAATACGATTGTAGAAAAAAACAATGCGAATATTTTATTCTATGATTTTAAATATAAGTTTGTATAAGAAGGAAAATATATGATTTTAATTTCTGTGTTTATTGACATACAACAGTTTTACCCCAAATTTATGCAAAAGTTTTCATTTAAAATGTTTCATGCGAAAATTTAACATTTATCATATCTGAAGAAGAAAAAGAAATGTCTCTGATTATGGAAGAAAAAATCTTAATTTAAGAAAGAAAGAGATTTTTCGTAAAATTAAAAAATTGTTAACGCTTTATCTACTGGCGGTACTTATAAGTACCACTAAAATAACTTGTTATAAAATTCATTTAATACATCGAATAGTTGTAATACAATTTACAATTAGTTATAGATACATTACTTTATCTAGTTCCAAAAGCATTACTGGTTACACTAAACAAAAATATTTTTAAAAGGATGATTTATTTTTCCTTTGCATCTTTTCAGCTTTCTTGGCATTAGGGAGGTGTGGGGTGGGGGGATTTTTCAATTCGGAAATATTTCTATATTTCTATTGTAAGAACATTATATTTGTACATTTCCTAATTCTACAAAATACTAAGAAAAATATTTAAAATAAAAGATTTGAGTGGGGGTTATGAATATTGCTAAAAATCCCTATAAATTCAAATTTAATTAATCCTTCTAAATCTTTCAATCCTTCTAGAATTCTTCTAAAATTTGTTAAATGATTATGTAAATTTTCTAATGTAGTTTAAACAATTAACGAAAAATGCTTTAGACGATAAAATTTTCATGAATTCATAATTCAGTATATAAAGGGTTAAAATAGAATATCAATATCTAAGAATATCTTTAAATAATAAAAATATTCTAATCTTCTTCTAATAAGAATATCTTTAATCGAAAATTTTAGTTCAATGAAACGTTCCAATATCAAACGAGAACTACCTTACCTAAATCGATTTCAACAGGGGACAGGAAAAAACATACGAAACTCGTCGAAAAAAAAAAAAAATCCACTTATTACAATTGAACTCTTATTTAAAGTTTTCACGTTCTGGTATCCCCGTCACACCCTCAAGTACCAAAAAATGTTACCGTAAATCAGGCTATAAGAGTAGAAGTTGCAATAAGAACCCTATATACAGGGATGAGATTTCCGACTTTTTGCATAACAATATAATCTTAGAGAAAATGTTGTTATCTAAATCGCAACAATGTTCCGATTAAATAATGTAACATTTTCTCTAAGATTATACCGCTATGCAAAAAGTCGGAAATCTCATCCCTGTATATAGCGAATTAAATCGTAAATCATAGTTTTCAAAGAAATTTATTGAAAACAATTTAGAATTTTTGAATAAAATATTATTCAGATGCGAAAGTCAATTTTGTTATTTAGTTGCGATAACTAAATTCAATTTAGAAAACATTATAGTATTGTATATCAGTTTTCGAACGTGTTTCAAAATGTGAAAAATCACAAATAGAAATTAGGTTTGGAGCTTGGAATAGAACTGGTTAACTGGCAGTAATTCACAGAATTTTTCATGCTTTAACCCTTTATTTACTGAATTATGAATTCATAAAAATTTTATTTTCTAAATCATTTTTCGTGAATTTTTGAAACTACATTAGAAGATTGACATAATCATTTAATAAATTTTAGAAGGATTTTAGAAGGATTGAAGTATTTAGAAGGATTGAAGTATTTAGAAGGATTAATTAAATTTGAATTTTAGGGATTTTGTGTAATATTTATAACCTCACTCAAATCTTTTATTTAAATATTTATCTTAGTGTTTTGTAGAATTAGGAAATGTACAAATATAATGTTCTTACAATAGAAATATAGAAATATCTCCGAATTAAAAAATCCCCCCCCCCCCCCCCCGAACGCCAGGAAAGCTGAAAAGAGGCAAAAGCAAAAGAAATCAGCCTTTTAAATATATTTTTGCTTTGTGTAGCCAATAATGCTTTTGGAACAAGATAAAGTAATGCATCTATAATTCATTCTAAACTGTATTACTACTAATCTATGTATAAATGAATTTTATAACAAGTTATTTTAATGGTACTTATAACTACCGTCAGTGGATAAAGGGATAAAGTATATTAAAGGATCGCGAGACATTTTTTTTTTTTTTTTTAAGTTTGTAAAATTTAGGCATCTGAGACGCCTTCTTGTTCCAATAAAATTTAAACTTTATACATGTAACGCGAATAACAAAACTGTATTTATTATATAAGTTACCCGAAACTCTCCAGAAAGGTCTCCGGCCACCAGACCTTAGTTCGAGCAAGAAGGTATAGTTTTTGTTGTATTAAGAAATTAAAAAATAAAATAAAATTGAATATAATAACACTAATCTCAATAATCTGAGATATTTTAAAATTTTACAAAAAAAAAAAAAAAATAAAAAAAAATAAAGGTTATTGTAGAATCACGGACTATAATCCGTTATAGACAATAGTAGATTGTTCCCAAAAAATTAAATAATAAATATTTCATTTTTTCAAATATATTATATCTTTTTGCATAAATACTTAAATACTTTTCCCACAAAAATTTGAATATTTTTTATTTAGACATATATATTTGCTTAATGTTTTTGCATTATTTAAATTGTGAGTGAATTGCATTTATTTTGCATGAATTTGCACTCAAAACTGTAAATAATTTAAAACTTGCGTGGAAAATATACCTTCTTCAATTTTTTTTCCACAATTGTATATGAAAGTATACTTACTTATTTTGTTTTTCTCTTACAGGATTGTGGAGGATCTGTTCCATGCTTCATTCAACTTTTCAAGCATTCTGATTAGGTAGATTTTCAATCAAGAAATCTCCGTGTTATTCCATCTTAACTCTAACTCAATAGGTAATATAACTAATTTGTAAATAATACTCTAGTAGAAAAAACTATATTGGTTATATTGTAATCTAATATTGCGCCGATATAAAATGTACCAGAAATATTCCGATGCATTGCAAAAATGGGTTAATAATCGGTTTTATTATAGAAATATTTGCTATAAAGTGCCAGTATTGTCAGATATATTTTCTTTCCACTGGTAATATTTTAAAATGAAACGGATTTATTACAGAAATATTGGCTTCAGATTGAAAATATTAGCGAAACGTAATCACGAGAGTTTGGAGGCATGTATTCATGGCAATATTGCTCATGTTAACTTATATCAAACATCAGCCAAAGCAAACAGGTATTGGACCGATATTGTTTTCCTACTAGGTTACAGATAATTTGTAAATGAGACATTTAATGTCATAATAATGTAAGACGACATTTTCTTAAATGTTAATAAACAAAGGTTTTCTTGAAATATTACGATGAAAACCAATGCGATAAAATATCTTCTGGTGGCATCAGCAGGCAGTTTTGTGGAACTATCACTTAAACCAATCCCCCATTGATTGTTTCATATGTCTACATACCATCCATACACATAAGTCTGTTGGTCACTCAACACTCCAATTCTCCTCATGAAATTAATATATTTAATTTCTTTTATCTTTGTGCCCTTCTTAATCCTTTATGTACTGAATTATGAATTCATGAAGATTTTATCTTCTAAAGCATTTTTCGTGAATTGTTTAAACTACATTAGAAAATTTACATAATCATTTAATAAATTTTAGAAGGATTTTAGAAGGATTGAAGGATTAATTAAATTTGAATTTTTAGGGATTTTGAGCAATATTTATAACCCCACTCAAATCCTTTATTTTACACATTTTCCTTAGTATTTTGTAGAATTAGGAAATGTATAAATATAATGTT
This sequence comes from Maratus speciosus, assembly GCA_963932465.1. Taxonomy (NCBI): domain Eukaryota; kingdom Metazoa; phylum Arthropoda; class Arachnida; order Araneae; family Salticidae; genus Maratus; species Maratus speciosus. The sequence goes on along the minus strand of OZ010787.1, from coordinate 499,072,952 downwards.
CTCACAACAGAAATACAGAAATATTTCCGAATTGAAAAATCCCGCCCCCCTCCACTCCCAACGCCAAGGAAACCGAAAAGATGCAAAGGCAAAAGAAATCATCCTTTTGAAAGTATTTTTGTTTTGTGTAAGCAATAATGCTTTTGGAACAAGATAAAGTAATGTATCTATAACTCATTCTAAACTGTATTACAACTAATCGATGTATTAAATGAATTTTATAACAAGTTATTTTAATGGTGCTTATAAGTATCGTCAGTAGATAAAGGGTCAAAGAATGTCTCTCTCTCTCTCTCTCTTTTTTTTTTTTTTTTTTTTTTTTTCTGCCTTGGTTGTCAAAATATTCCTAAAATACACTTATTTTATCAAAAGGGTGATTGTGTCACTTACCACCGTTATCATCTGAACACTTCAAATAATGAAATGCAAACGAGAAATTTGGAAATAACGCTTACATTGGTTTAACATTATATCGTGCGAATGGTGATGAGGGACTAACGTAGACTCTTAACGGTACGTTTAAAAATTAGTGACTTACACTACTATGATTTTAAATGTCTCAAACATTAGTATCATATTGAATGATTTTGTTAATTTTTATACTATATCAATTTACGCGTCAGAAGTCTTTTTTACATGCTTACTTCTTGAGTAATGTCAACATCTGGTATAGACTTAATTAAATCCGAAATGTATTTAATTTAAAATAGCTCTGTTTGCGTTTCTTCTTTTTAATATTTCCATGCATATAATTTTAATTCTTTTGAACTTCTGCTGATGATGGAGTTTTAGAAATTCCGAAATAGCTGTCTACTAACAACACTTTTCTTTGATTCTTTAATCATCCAACTTTCATTTTGTTGAAAAACTGGTGTATTTTCTTTTCTCGAAAAATGAAGGAGTCATAGTTATACACAATTTGCTTTCATCTGACAATAAAAACAATCGAAAATACTCAGAGTACACAAAAAATTTCATGTCGCATCTGATTTTAAGAAAATATTTTTTTTTTTACTAAAATACCGGTTATTTTATTGTTTCCCCAATCTTTGTTTACCATGGATTTTACAAAATCCAGACGTAACTTTCTTGCTCTTTCATTAACGAAAAATTTTCTTCTGTTGTATCCATATGATCTGATAACTCGTCTAACAGTTTCAGGGTTTACTTTTATTGCAAATCTGTTTTCTAATTTTGTTGTAAACTTCACTGCACTAATACTTGGATTTTTCTTGATATTATGCATAATAAACCTTCAATTCCTGGGAGTAAGCTTGTAAGAGGCTCCTGATTATAATGCTTTTTCAACAGTTCCACGTAATTTCTATGGCTTTATAGTAGCAAAAACAGTTGAATGACTTACTTTAACATGTTTTGCAATAGTTCGGATGCCTTTACCATCTTTAAAATGTTCTATAATTAAATAACGAATAGAAATTTTTGTAACTTTGTAGCGCCTGGGCATTTTCACTTCAAATATTGAAATGTAAAGAAATTTACACGAAGGACTAGTAATTTCAAAGTGCAGACGATAATATTTGATATATATTTCCATTTATAATAAAAATAAATAACAAAAAATATCGTCTGTCAAAAAATTTAGTAAAGAAATTCCGAAATAGCTGTCTACTAACAGCACTTTTCTTTAATTCTTTAATCCTCCAACTTTCATTTTGTTAAAAATCTAGTGTATTTCCTCTTCTCGAAAAAGGAAGGAGTCATAGTTATACACATAATATTTTAATCTAACAATAAAAACAATGGAAAATACTCAGAGTAACAAAAGAAAAAAAAAAAAAATCTTGTCGCATGTGATTTTAAGAAAATAATTTTTTTACTAAAATACCAGTAATTTTATTATCAAAAATCTAATTTTACTTAATGCTCTTAATTTTTTCATCCGCTCTATTTGATTGGATTTCATCTTCTAAACAAATGAATATCAATTTTTCATATATGGGACTGTACATATATAACGTTTTCAACTTTTTAGTAACTTTGGACCCCTCCTTACCCCCTCACGATATCATGCGTTATCATTCCTCGAACCCCCCCCCCCCCCCCCGCTCCTCTCCCAAATGATATCGTTATCAGTGTCCATTTTTTTTTCATCTTTATTTTTATACGTTTACAATGATATATAGATAGGTTATACATTTATTATTCGCATACTTTAGTGATTTAAATGGCTGAAAAAGTTAATAAAATATCCCTTTTATATATGAAATAACTTTATATCTAATAACACTAAGAAATACTTACTACTTAAATCTATTTAATTATAGCTTTTTGTTGCATAATGCATTCAACAGTAATATTGTCTTCTTGCACTTGCCCCTGCACGGGGCTAAGCAGAACGTCTTATAAACGAAGCACGCAGACAATATTCTTCCTCATTTTTTACTTGTAAACGTTACAAGTATCGTTTCCAACCTGTTTTCTCTAATTATATATGTGGAAGAAGAAAAAGAATGGCGAACGTTGGGATAATCCATATTTTGGAATTTAAGGGTTTTAATAATAACTTTGTATTTTCATAAAAACAGACTAAAAAGAAGAAAAAGATAGCAGACTATATTGATGTAAAGAAAATATTGCCTAAAGAAACAAACAAAAATTTGGTTGGATAAAAAATTATAACGATATCAAGAGACATATCCCCCATCTCCCTAGAGATATTTTACGATATCAAGTGCCAGACCTCTTTCCTCCCTAAAGTGATAATGTTATATATGTATATCCCCTAACTAAACATACCTTATAGAAAATATTTGAATGTTGTTTCAAAAGATTTTTTGTCAGTATGTTGAATATGTATTTTGGAAACTTGCATTATGCGTTTGAATCCTCAGAATCTCTAAACCATTTTAACGTTTAAATGCATGATTAAATATCAATACCACAAAATAAGCCAAACAGGATAGTTTCTGAATAGTAGAGGAATTAGTATACGATTGCCCATCATTCCATTCAAGAGAAGTCTACTGTACGCCAAACTAATGAAAGACATAATGATTGACATAAAGGGTATCTAGAAATGGACCAGGCGAGTAAAACCGACATGGAAAATCTTGGATTCAGTAGAGAGTTGATCGATCCGTTTCTACACTTCACTGATCCTTAGTAGATCAGATAGTCCAATGCCGATGATTTCTGGGTGAGAAGCACTATCGAATCTTAGTTTAATGGACATATTCCTGTTGTTTCTGGTTGAGAAGATGTACTTACAAACTCACATTATAAGTTTAATGTATAAGTAACTTGTTGACATTAACTAAAAGTTAATGTTAATATCATAATGTCTCGTTCAAGCAATAATTTCAAGGGTTCGGTAAATTGCTTAAAAAAACAACGCAATTTTTGCAGTATCAATAAAATAATAATATAAACATGAATATAAAATGTAAAATTTAATAGTTCAGAAGGCGTGAGCGCGGAAATTTTATGACAAACTTGATATTTCTTAAATTGTTCTTAACCCCTTCGGGACGAGCGTCTTTTTCAGAATTTTTAATCTTTTATCACCGGTTTTTTAAAACAGGAATTTTTGCGTCATTGAATCGGGAAAATGCTCAGATTAAATAAGGCAAAATTTACGATAAAAATTTACTGGTAAGAATAATCACTGATTCTGAGCACCTTACGCGGCACGAATACCGGTCGCTAGTCCGCAATGGGGGTTAAGGGGGTCCGAGGCACAAAATTCTATTTTTTTCATTTATAGAGATTTTGTTACGATTTTTTTTTCTGAAATACGTTTTAATATAAAAAGAATATTGCTTCTAAAAAAATCTGAAAAAAAAAATATTTTTTTTAATTTAAATTTTACAATTATAATTTATGATATAACTCGCTAAGTACTTACTCGATTTACAAGATTTTTACACTTTTCTGTACAGAAAATGTGCCATTTTACTTTGTCTTCAGGATTTCTTAAAATATTGATTATGAATTTTATAAAAAAAATTTAAGTAAAAAAAAATGAAGTATTTTTATGAGTGCGTTTTTCATTAATTAGCATATTTTCACCATTATCACTCAAAATTAAAAACCCTGAAGACAATTTGTTGGAAATATAGCATAAAATCTCTGTTGAAAATTTCATACATATGTCTTGCAAGGAACTTTAGCTATATTCTTTTAAAGTTGACAAATCGTGAAAAAATTCATTCTGCGATAAATTCTCGTCAGAGGGTAGCTGATGCATCGCTTCTCAAGGCAAAAGGTGTTATATCTCTGGATCTAATGAAGATAAAAGTATTCTGTTTGCGGTATTTAACGTTAAAAACTCAGTATTTTTTTTAAGCCAATAAAAAAATTGCATTTTTTTTTTTAGAATTTTTAGCCGCGGAACCCCCTTAAATACGGTACAGAATCCATCTGAATGTCATTGCTATTCCTTAATTTATTAGCTCTCTGTGGAAACACTTTACAGACATTTTGTATAAACATGTTTTTGAGGATCTCAGATCCCTAAAACGTGTAAATCCGTCGAAAACCGGAAATCAAAAAAAAATTCGATTACTATGCTTTCTTCTATTGAAGATAAAAGAAAGTAAAAAACGGACCACGTGGGTCCTGTAAATGTCAGTGTTCTTGTTAAACTCTTAACAGTTAGTTTCAATTTTAATGTGTACAGAATCTCTTATGATAAAATAAACGACATACATAGAATTTCATACAAATTAAGACGTTGCTTTTCATTCTGTCGTTCTTGGATTAATAAGAGCTATAGTATAGTCATTTTTGCATTTTTTTTTTCTTTTTGTACTTGCAGTCGTCAGATTTCTTCATTTTCTAAATGTTCTTCGTTATGTTGCGCTATTTTTTGTGACCTCAACCGCATACTAGATCTAAGTACTGACAGAAAAATGTCGACTGTAGTAGACGGATTTTCTGCATCGCTTATATTGTCCCATGCATTTATGCTCAAAGAATTTCTATGAAATTTCTATGACATATTTAATTTCAAATAAATAAGATGGAGAAAACTTTTAGAAATTATTGGTATTTAAATTCAAGAGACCGGTTAAACGAAGAAAAAAATCCGCCTACGACAGCAGCCGTTATTTCTACGGCAGCGCGTAGGCCTGGTATTCATGGGACCGTGCCTCATATAGAACATATCACAAATGCTTTAATACATTGCAACAATAATTTTATTATCCTAATACAGATAGAAATTTGTGCCATTTTAACTCCTTGCTTGTAACGCCCGAACTCAGTTCGGGCAACGAAAATGCGCCAATTTTGGAATGCTCGACCTGAGTTTGGACAGGAGATAAATTGGTGTTTCAATTCCGTGAAGCTTGAACTCAGTTCGTCCAATGCATAATATGTAATTTACCATTTTATCTATCTTATTTATATTTATCTTGATTATATTTCTAGTGAAAATTATGTCATTTGATTTATTTTGCTATAATTTCAGCAAAAATTACTGTAATCCATTAACATTTCCCATATATGTAAAAATATTGAAAATAGAAGTTATTTTGTTTATTTTTTTTTATAATCTATTTCTAACATTGTGATCATAATAATGTACAAAATTAAAGAGAATTTTTTTTCTCCATTTTTGGCATGTTTTTCTCAAATGTATTCCACAGGCAAGGGGTTAAAAAATGATATTAAAATTGATTTGACAACGGGTAATTTAAAAAATTACTTTTTTTCTACCGAAATATGTTTCCCTTATATTCTCCCCTATATAAAATTAACCCTTACTGGCGCGGGGTAATTCTGTTTATAAACTGATGAAATAATGGACTGACACCGCAATTTATAAACGAATTTATTAGAAAATATGAACTTGTTTATTTTCATGTACATTATAATAGGAAAATTTTAGTTAAATATTCTTGGTGCCGTTTGTCAGTTTTGGAATTAAAATTAGGTTTCTTTTTTTAAGGACACCGCGCCGGTAAGGGTTAAGAAGTAGCAATGGCAATCATCCAATGCTGGATCTAAATTAGAAGAGATCCAATTCATCGTTTCCTAAGCCCTGACTACTGTGGCTGTAATAGTATAAGTCAAGTTCCTTTCTCTATTAACCCTTTGTACTTCTTTGTGGAATAGTACTCGACAAATGAGTGCAAAGAGTTAAGACATTGCATGTGAGCGATTTTTAAAAATGAGCGCGAAATTTATTTCTAGAAAAGTCACTATAAATTGCAACCTACTCACAGCCAATAGAAAGCAAGTTCGCTTGGCCTTATGTTTTCTTCTTTACAAAATTTACAGTACGAGCACTAGTTTCAACAATCAATCTATATAAAACATATTTTTACGTTTCTCGCATAGAATGTGTTAGTACAAAGAACTGTCTGTCTGTCCGTTTTTCCCCTTCTTTCTCTTTCTTTGCGTTTTTGTGTTGACGATAGTTAGGGAAATCCATCGGATGAAGAGGTCTTCAAAGTTTTTTCCAGATAGACGATGCAACCGATGCAGCAGACTGTTTTTTTTTTTTTTTTTTTTGTTATTTTATGCTGAAGGCAAAAAATCGAGTTTCTTTTTTTTTTCAGATATCAAAGGTCGCCAAGGAAAATTAGGCAATTGTAAAAGCAATTCAAATTCATGCTTTTAACCCTTTCAAGCGTGGATTAGTTCTGTTTGCAAAAAGGTGAAATAATTGACGGACACAAGAATTTATTAACGAATTTATTTTAAAATAAATACTTGCTTTTCTTCACGTACATTATAAAAGCACAATTTTATTAAAATATTCTGCGTGCATGTTGGCAGTTTTTAATTAGAATTAAGTGGTCATATTTGTCACCACCGTCCTTGAAAGGGTTAACCTAATACAGAATGCTTTGTTTTTGTTTCAGTGAAGTCTACTAGAAATCCGCATAGTGACTTTCGGATTTCCACAATTTGTTTTTTAAAAAGTCCCTTTTTAGGTGAAAATCAGATTTTTTAAATTTATTGAAAGATTTCGGTTGTTAATCTTTGCCGTCCAGTCTTATGTTTTACAAACCTGTATGGACACAGAATTCATGAAACATTTTATTTTATTTTTTTTTAATATGAAATTGATTTCTTTCAGTAAATTTTAAGGAAAGTATTGACGATTCGATTTTTTCCGACAACGCACGAGTGAAGATACGCATAATTTTTTCTCCCTCCGTAAAATCCGAATTCTATGGAAACAAATACTTCTCCTTTGTACAAGTAGGGGATATTTATTTCTTTTGAAAAGTTATTTAATATTTTCCCGCTCTTACACATCGGTATAAAATAAACAGTTTTTATACAGTTTTTAAATATTTTAGAAAGTGGGGTAACATCACATAACTACATAGCTTCCAACTTTTACGTTTTTTCCCTAGCAGTATTTTTGGTTAAAAAATGCATTTATTTAATATAACTTTTCGACAATTAGAAATGACATTTAATTTCTGTTCAAAAATAGCGGTAGGAAAAAAGCATAACGTTTCCAGCTATGTAACTGGAGTAACATAATCTTATTTTCGTATTGTATTGAACACGTGATTACAACTGCTGATACTATTCAGTAGTAGCTGAACAGTATTAATTTTATTTTTTTATGTCTTATGCTGTGAATGGACAAATCTGTTCCGCCAACTAAGCTTAGTTTTGTTTGGTGTTATCTCGTAATGTGTGTTGCCTTTTCTGAGAAATGAAATTTTATTCTGCAGTATTTAAAAACTTTTTTTTAGAACAGTATGCATTTATACATTGTGAAATTCCAATTATTTACAGGGTAATCAAGAGAAACGCCGAGCAGATCTGCTAATTTAAATAAATAGATAAAACTCGTTTGTATTATTAAAACACCTTTTCTCTATTTACATATTGCATTTCAGATTTTGTTGGTGAAAACAACGTTATTGCATTCGATAATTGTCAGCTTGAATGCACCATTGAATGAGGAAAAGATAATTTTTTTTTTGTCCGGGAGTAATGATAGAAGATAAGTACGAATGAATATAAAAATGATTCATTAAAATGTCTGCCTTCCGTAAATTCAGTTTAGTTTTCAGGTGTCTCAAAAAAACAACAACTAATAATTAGTACCAAAAGAAGCCGACTAAATATCGCATGACAATCAGACTCATCGGAAAATTGTCAGAATGATACACTGTGAAAAAAAAAATCGCTAAAAAAACGGAAAGTGTACTGACAGTAAATTCCAGTCTTCTCTCCGTTTTTCCACAAAACTTATATTTTGTATTCCCCCATTTTCAAGATGAAAATTTTTCGCTGTTCAAGAATTAAAAGTTCTGTTTATAGAATTAAATGTGAGCAATAGTGCAACATTAAAAAGAAAAAAAAATCGAAATACTAATCATATATTTTGAGGCAGGGCTCGTACCGGAGCAAACCGAAACGATATTCCAGTTCGTGAAATTAGGACAAATGTTGTTCCGATTTGTGAAATTTCGGTAACTATCGTTCCTGTTCGTGAAATTATTAAAACATATTATTACAATTTTATATATATGTAGCTTATTGTGCTCTCTGTAACTTTTTATATTATTATTTAGAATCTTCATTGAGTTTTTACAATTGTTTTTGTATGGTTATTTGTAAATTTGTATATACTTTCAAAAAAATTTTTAGTCAACAAAAAGTTTGAAACAGTGTTCCGATTCGTGAATTTATCCATTACGAGCCCCGTGTTGAGGCATATTTACTTACATGGAACATGTATTTCTATTTAATGGTATCACGTCCGTTTTAATCGCCTTGACTTCCATCGGATTCGAACATCGGTACTCGACATTAGAGGATGATGTCCGGTCCCTTACACGAACTGGCCACATCCAACGCCTTGGTTATAGGCGAAAACATCAATCTGGAAATTTTCCGTTTTCGATTATTTGAAAAGGAACATTTCTGTTTGTCTTTCTTGGAAGGAACATTTCCGTTTTTAACATTAACAGAGTAAGGATAAAAAGTAAACTGTCCGTTTATTCAGCGAAATTTTACAATTTTTAATCAAAATTGAAAGTGTCCTTTAAAAGTCAGAAACTTCACATAAAATCACCCATACATATACGGATTTTTTTACTTTCTTCTAGTGTCAATAGAAGAAAGTATTGTAATAGAAATTTTTTTCGACTTACAGTTTTCGACGGATTTACACGTTTTAGGCGTCAGAGATCACAAAACATGTTTATACAAAATGTCTGTCTGTCAGTCCGTGTGTCCGTGTGTCGCCATTGTACCATCAAAAATTGTATGAAGTTATGCATAGAATTGAACCAATTTTTTTTTTTTAGGTTTTTGGCTATGGCAAGCAGGTCCTCCATTAGTTTGGTAAAAATCCGCCGATAGGTGGAGCTGTAATAGCGATTTTTCTGCATTTTGAATATTGTACCATCGCAAAGTGTATGAAGTTATGCATAGAGGTGAACCAATTTTTTTGTGTATGTTTGTGGCCATGGCAAGAAGGTCCTCCTTGAATTTGGAAAAATCCCGCCGGTAGGGGCCGCTGTAATAGCGATTTTTGTGCATTATATATATAATGGCGCAAAGTGTATAACGCTTCCGGAGTAAACTCATCCGGGTCTTGATAATCTTTCGTTAAAATCAGCCATTTTATTTCGGCCATGTTAGGCTTAAGCATACCTATGCCGTATTATAAATCGAACAACTGCCTTATTTAATCTACGTTGTATAACATCTATCCTTCTTCAGTTTTTCAAAACCTTCAAAAACTATAAAATCATCATATATATTAAAACACAAAGGTAAAATTGAAGTAGACCCATTTCGGGACATCTGCACATGCATCAATCATCCCTGTTCAATTTAGAGGGATTGAGAACGAGTTCTCAGTGGCTGAGCGGTCTAAAGCAGCAGTTTAAAGTGCCGATATTTTGTAGTGGACAGCAGGTTCGAACCCAATGTCGGGCAAAATGATTTCTGTAATATTTTTCGCGATAAGTTATTTCAATAATAACATATTTTATTATGAGGAGAAGTTATATGATTTTTATTATTATTATTATTATCATTTGAATGTTTTATAATTAAATAAAATTTAACGCTGAACAATATTTAAAATAATAATAATAATAATAATTTTATATTTAAAATATTTAAGCTAAAATATTTTTAATGTAATTATCAATTAAATAAATTGAGCTGATCTACAAATTTTCTTATATTTTCTGACCCTTATCAAGAATATATGTGTGTGTGTGTCAGAAAGAAAAGTTTGCCTTTCTTTTCCTTAAAAAAGAAAATGGAAAAAAGAAAGATATTCATATAAGAACTGTTGAAAAAGTTACCTTGATATCCATTGTTTAATATTTAAAAAATGTATAAAAATGTAAAATAAAATTCAAGTAACAAAAATTACATGCTGCACAAAGTTTCAAATTTGGGCTTTTAGAGAATGAGACTGATAAAAATAAAATTCATGGCAGCTTTTAATGGTCATGTAGTTAAAAAATCATAATAAATAAATAAAAATAAATACTGATTTTTTCGAACAAATGACACCGTAGTAAATAAAAATGAATGCTCTACCCACTATTTTTAGTTAAATTTCTGGTAAAAAGAAGCATAATGGGTTGTAAAATATAAAATTAAAATCCTGTGACTTCATTGAATAGGTTTGGCTATCTGTACCCTCTCTCGCTTTAAAGAAATAGGAATCACTTATGCAACATAGAAATTTGTCACAATTTCAATAATTAATTTAAAAGCAATTCCTTAAAAATTCAAGAATTTTTCTGATGAAACATTCAAGTTATTTACCTTCAAATCTTTACGGGTACCATCTAGTTTTGAATATTGTACCATCGAAACGTGTATGAAGTTATGCATATAATTGAACCAAATTTTTTGTGTATGTTTTTGGTCATGGCAAGAAGGTCCTCCCTGAATTTGGAAAAATTCTGCCTGAAGGGAGTTCTGTAATAGCGATTTTTGGGCAATTTTCAATATTGTACCATCGAAAAGAGTAAGTTATGCTTAATTCTAATAAAAATACTAATAAAACTAATTATAATGAAATATTGACATGAGATGGAAGAAAGTTTTGGGATTGGCGCATCCAACTAGTTTACAGCGTATCTGCTGACCGCCATCAGGCTACGATTTGTTGCTAGGCATTGCAGTAAAGGTTCACTTCATAATACAGTCGACGCTCGTTTTTACGAACTCGTAGGGAACACTAAAATAGTTCGTAAAATAGAAAGTTCGTAAAATAGGAAACACCAAAAATGATATGAATACGTACACTATTTTTGTCTATTTTTATCAAACTGCCCCCTCTTCACAAATGAAGCAGTATTTCAAGATTATTTATTATTTAATAAATTTATACGTGTATATTTAAATATACAAGAAATAAATGCAAATTTATGCACAAAAAATAATTTTAGTACACAGAAACATACGTTACTTATGCCTTAAAAACATTACATATGAAAATACAGACTGGATTAGTACTTAACAGGTGAAAATACGTAGATGAAAACATAAATAAAAAATTAGGAATGGAAATAATCATTTACCTTTTTTTTAAATTACATTTTGGAAAATATATATTTCCATTTTATCTATGCTTGAAAACCTTTCACAGTTATTGCACCCTTCAAAAAAGTGCCTTAGTCCTTACAACCACTACTTGAAATTCTTGCTATGCCCCCTCCCTCTGAAAGAGATTGGGGAAAACAACACCTTCTTGGAATGCATCTGATGTCTCATTGTACTTGTTGAGAGTTTAATTGACGTGACACTGCGTTCCGATATTTAAAAAAAAAAAAAAAAAAATGCAGAAGTATCAAAACTGAGTTCGTAAAAAAGAGATTTTCATAATCCGTAGTTCGTAAATGGGAGCGAAAAATTACATTGTTTCTATGGGAGTGTATTCGGGACCACTCTATAGTTCGTAAAATCGCAAGTGTTCGTAAAAAAGAGGTTCGTAAAAACGAGCGTCTACTGTATAATAAAACAGACCAAGAAAATTTTTGGTTTTTCATAAAATTACACATCGCCAAAAAATGGCAAAAAAAAATTTTTACTAACTTCGAATAAATTCTTTATTATAAGAAAAGCAAAAACACCTGAACAAATTCTCTCTAAGTGTCACGTTAAAAACATATCCTTAGTATTGCTTTTCGGAATTGCATTTTTTTCCGAATATTACATTATTATGTAGCTTATAATTTTTAATATGAAAACTTAAATGTTTAAAATTGATATTTTTGCAAAATGTACAAAATATTTTTTATGGATTTAACATTGTATAAAAAAATTAGATACGGATGTTTTGCGTTCACTACAATTATGAATGAAACTCCCCTTACAAACCAACATTTGTTACATTGTATAGTCAGCCCTAATATTGTGCCTTAATTCGACAAAATAATTCCAATGAATTATCAGTACTTTTTTCAAATATTGGTCTTTGATTAGAAATATTGCCAGAAAATACCACTATTACAAAAGCATTGGATTTACAATAAAATTATTTGCAATTCAAAGCCTATATTGCATTTTTTTAAAACCGTAGCAAAACTACCTACATAAAGACCGTCTAAATCGTATAATAAAAACATATATATTTTTAATCACTACATTATATACCTCATAATTTTGCATATAAAAACTTAATGTTTAAACTTGATATTTTTGCAGTTTTACTTAATAATTATTATGGATTTAACATTTCGTAAAAAGTTAGATGGTGATGTTTTATGTTTACTATATTTACTTTGTATATTTGGCTCTAATGTTGCGCCTGAATTCATCAAAATACTTCCAATGAATTACAAATATTTTTCAAATATTGGCCTCCGATTTGAAATATTTTAATAAGGATCACTTTTACAAAATCACTGACATTACAATAAAAATATTTATAATGCCTATAATCTAAATTATTTATTTTAAACAGAAGTAAAACTACCTCCATTAAGACTTTCTAAATTGTATAGTAAAAAAAAATATCTTTTTTAATATTACAGTATATAGTTCCTAATTTTGCATACATAAACATGATGTTTAAAATGAATATTTTTGCAAAACTTTATTTTATAATCTTTTTGAATTTCACATATTAATAAAAATTAAATTTAAAAAATCAAAAATCCCGACCGCGTAAAAAGCGAACTAATTTATTATTTCTATTTTTTATATTACTTACCTATTTTTTTATTTACTTGCATTGGTGACTTTTAAGTTGTGTTTATTTGTTAGTTCCTATCTATAAACACTGTTTTGATGAGGCCCATAGATGTCTGTGAAGGTTAGAGTTACAGTAAAGCTAGAGATCTTACCTACACAACTTCCAGGTTGCGTAATATTTAAACGGAGCTTCTGACTGTAAAACAGTCAATGAAACATCGTCTTCATTTTGAAAGATCTATCCAATGATATGCCACTCAATATGGTGCGTAATTTTTTTTGTCTCTACCGCCATTTTGAATTTATAAAAAAAGAAACATAGCCTATAACCATCGGACGGTTAAGATGAATCGATAGAGACCTCATTCATTAAAATCCACCCAGCCGTTGGGATGTTTCGAGGGTATAAAGAAATCCACATACCCAGATGCCTGAAACACATAACTCTTCTTGGCAGTCGGGTAAAAAAATCAGTTTGTAATGGTCTGATTTTGCTACAATCATGAATGGTAATGGAGACTGGTGTCCAATGGGACATGGGGGAAAATGGAACAAATGAATTTCCTCCTAAAATAAATTAGTTAAATATACAGGCTTTTATCAAAAGAAGGCATTACGATAATTACACGAACACATGCATTGACCCATACATTTAAATTATCTATATAACGAGAAAAAAGCAAAACATTTCTGTGCCTAAATGTGAGTAATTTTTTATACTCAAGAAATACCTGTTTTGATAAACTTTTAACAACGTTTATATAACGTATATTTCATATATAACGTATATATTACGTATATTTCATGAAGATTTTATCCAATGCCATTCCTTTGCAATAATTATTTTGTGTTAGCCATAAATAGTTAATTTACAATAAACCTAAATTCAGTGCAAAATTATGCGGGGACGATTGGGGCATTTCAGAGGGGTGGGGAGGGGGGATCTAACGGAACATGTCCGATGAAACCTTAAAGTCATCCAGTATAATAGTTATCATGATATTGAACTTAATATATACGTTAAGTATTATATTTTGTTTACAAACAACCTTATTTGCTTTATTCTTTTATTTATATTAACCAGCTGTAACAGGTTTGAGTATGAAACCCAAACTATTACACCATTCTAAAAACGAACCCCACCAGGTTAAGTCCTCTTACGCCGGGTTAGGGTAGTTACCATTAACACATCACCATTAATAATGTTTTAAATCATTAGAAAAAGAGTGTGTCACATTGCGAGGAGCATCTTTTATTAAATATTTTAATAATGTTGCAGCGCATAACATAGAATAATATCTTTTGTTATAGTTTTTGCCAGGTGAGCAATAAATGCAAATTCGGTGGCATAAAAGGTTGTTAAATTAATGTTGTCCCATTAGACCACTAAGTCCCTTATTTATATATTAGATTCCGGAGTCGGTGTCCAATGGGAGAAAATTGCGTTTCACAAATCAAGATTATTTCTCGTTTATTAATTAAGCTATGACTGACATTTTTTTACCCACTGATAGAAGGTTAAAAAGAAATTTGAAATTTTATAAATTACACTTTCTGCAGTATGTAACGTAAAACATATCCCATTAGACACCCCTCGTCCGCAGTCTCCCATATACTAGTAGCAAATCATTGTTGGTTATATTGGTTACATTATTAATTATTACGGAAACATTTAATTCATCAAAATATTTCCAATGAAATACTAACAATGGTAATATATTGGCTTTGGATTTGCAATAATCGCAATGACGCACGGTTATTGCAGAAATATTAGCTTTACTATGAAATATTGGTTATATGTATTACTTATGTTGTTGCAATTTCGTAAATTGTAAAAACTCTGATATTAGTGCAATTTTTTATGCCAATAATGACCAGAATATAGTCTTGTTATAGCCAATACAATCAGTGTTACTAATTTAATTTATTTTTATATTGAAAAATTATGTATTTATGCCAGAAATTTATAATAGTAATCTTTGCTTTATTTGATGACAGGCATTCCGGTATAGAATAAAGCAAAAATTATTATTCGAAATTTTTAGTGCAAATTCGGAATTTTTTAATGAAAATACTCTTTAAATTATCAACACGGGATACAAGTAATGTTAGCCCAATATAATTTTCCTTCTAAGGGTAGTTATATATAACTTTATAACGCATTTCCTCTTTCATTAGTGTACTATTCATAAAACGTTATTCCACACAAGAATTTGTGAACAGCTGATTTCATTCGGGCATTATCCCACAGTGTTCCAAATTTAATCCTTAATATCATCTCACTGCATTCGATAGATGAACCATCATTTACTTCCGTATACCGACAGTGCGAATGTATCTACTAAATGATTAAACAGATGAAAATCTACAGGAATGACGGGAAGAATGATTAGAAATGGACTTGCCTGACTAGTCTGAGTAGCGAGAAAACTTTGAGCTCAGTTTAAAATGAATCCAAACAGCTCTATCTTGCTGTCTGGCTCAGAGATTGTTAATCCAGCAGTGGTTGATATACCTCAGTTGTAGTAATACTCGTTTCAAATACCATGGGCATATAGATGCACTTTAAATATATTATGGTTCACTTGGAATATTTCAGAAGTCTTTAGACGACTTAGGAAGAACGGAGCAACACGGCTCTATGAATTCGGGTTTAAAATTATTTATGTATGTATCTATGTTTATTTATGTTTCATGCATTTATTTTTAACATAAAAAAATATATTTTTTATTACAAGTGAAAATATAAATATTTCTCATTATATTTATTTTTCATTTACAGCAATAAAATTTACACCTATAAAAAATCGAGTTTATCATAATTTTTAATGTGGACATAACGAAATGCGTTTTTATGCGCGGGGTCTGTTCTCGGGACTCCAATTCTGTAAGGATCACCGCACCGAGCATTCAATTTAGACCGCGTCAGCCATCGGTGACTGACACTTATAGATTGTGTAACGGGAATCTTATTTCGTGGCCCAAGCCGAAAGACAGACAAAACAGACTTGGCATTCAACATTAAGGGCTCGCACCGTTCTTAAAATTTTCGCACTTTGGTACCAGTATTTTAAATAAGAATTCTTCGTAGTAGATTCCTTTAACATCTAAAAGAGCATAATACAACAAAGATTATCGTTTTAATTTAGTGGTAGCAAAGTGCGAAAATTTTAGGAACGGTGCGAGCCCTGAACGTTTTAACAGAATCAGGGTTATCATATATTTCCTTTTTTGTTTAAAATTAAATACATATTTATGTATTTAGATTTTAGGGGAATCATAATGAACAGTAATGACGGAAACTATTTTTATTACTACTGTTACTAATATCACTATGACTAACAGTAAGAAATTATCTCTTGAATTTTATTAAATATGGTAATTTCCTATTGGATATTAACCCATTTATGCCTAGCGTCCCATTTTTGGGACGTTTCGAATTTCAATAAATTTTTTAAATTGTCTTCTTCTTTCCAACATGAAAATTGTATGAAGTAATTGTCCATAAATGTCTTTATATATTACCGAGAGATGACAGCATAAGATTGATATTTATTTGCTTCAATGAAGGCCTTTTTTCGGTGTTTATAGATTTTTCATTTTTCAAGATAGCGAAATGTAAAAAGTAAGTTTTGAAATACGTATTTTTTTTTAAATTACGAAATTATATGTTCAAGCCTATTTTATACGCATGTTTGTAACGTACAAAATAGAGGGCGCAAGGCGCAAATGGGTACCTACTTCTATTAGAAATTTAGAGGACAGTTATTTATGTGAAGTCCTTTTCAAGATGATTGTGAAATAAATTGTTTTTTAACCTCAAATACGATTATTCTTAAATTATTATTAATTAATAATACTTATAATGTTATTAATTTCTGTAAAGAAAGAAATATATTTTTTTAATAGTTTCTAAAAATACTAATTATAGTATAAAATGTACAATTTTAAAGCTTAATTTATATAAATTTAGACAAAACATATAATTATGCATTTTTAAACATATGGATATTCCCATATTTAGTACGTTTGCATTTTATCAAATAAATACAAAAATATTTTAGCGTAATTTTTTTTTTGTATTTTTCCAGTTCATTTTGCAACATTTTAATGTGATTTTAACAGCAAAGTTGAGAAAACAAAAAATCAGGCATAAATGGATTAATTTAAACCACCGAGTTAACGATAATTTGATGGATGTAGATAATAATAAAGTTGAATATCAACATATTTGATAATGACTTAATAGATATACACTGTAAGAAAATCGTGCTGTTTTAACAGATCATCTGCAGTATATTTAACAGAATATCTCCATTTTTTGTTAAAAGCAGCTTTTCCCTCTAACCCAGCATTTTTGATGCCTGGTGAAAACTTTTAAGGTTGTGGGCTTCAGAGAATTTATAACAAACGAATCCTAAAATACCAGAAATACCTTAAGAGAAATGGAAACTGATCTTGTACAAAGACTTCTGTTTCAATTTATCAAAAAATATTACACATACAGAAGAGGAAAAGGAAAGACATCTCTTGTGTTAAATTATGTGTTAGTTCAACAAATTGTCTTGCATAAACCGCAGAAAATGTTCTGTTTCATCACGCAAACTCTGTTCCGGTTCATGGAATTGCCTTCTCTGTAATATATAGACAAAATTAAAAAGATTATCCTGTTTTTAATACGTATAAATTCTGCTGCATAGAGAGAAAATCTGTAATAAATTAACAGAATTCCTCTGTATAAAACACAGGGGAAAACTAGTAGCACTGCTGACAGGATTTCTTTGCGAAATCTACAGAAATTTTTTCAGAGTGTATCTTTCCACATCAAGATTTATTTAGGTGCTGGTGTTGGTATTTTTATTACGGCCGATTTTCTGCGCCAAGCGCCAGGGATATAGACCAAGGGTGTGTGTACTCCATGAGGTCTTTCTAAGGGAACATAACCGACATTTACGCAGGAATTTATTTAGGTAAATTATTTAAGTGAATATACAGGGTGACCCTAAATCATTGTCAGTGTTTCCTTACCTCACAATTTTGGATTTAAGAACATGAAAAAATATATTAAGGATCTTGTACCAAACAAGGCCATCTTCTCAGTAAGGCCATCAGCTGATATCTTGTACAGAACGATCGCGAGCCAACATATTGCAGCACATGCCTGACTGTTTATGTGTCCTTGACACATAATTTGTGGATAGTTTCAACCACAACCGATATCATTTTCGGGCCCCTGAATATCGGGACACGTCGTTGTTAAAAACAGTAAGCAAACTTCGTATGAAATAAGCGTAAATCATTGATTAAATTTTACAAACTTTGCATGATGCAACAGATAATTTAACGATATTTTAGAGTATATATAGAACTATTTTGTATTTTTTATACTGCTTCTGTATAAAAGTGAAATATGTGAAAAACAGAATGTCCCATAATAAGGTATTGATTTATTTGGTAAAATGATTGTTGACTTAGATATGCGTCTTTGTCCAAAGTGCAAGAATTATGTCCATGAAGAATAAGCAGGACTGACTCGAATGGACATTGGAACCGATTTCTTCCCCAAATGTGAATAACTTCATAAAATAATAATGACTTTATTATACCTACATACTTCATTTTCAATATTTAAAATGAGCAGTTTAAAAACAATTTCTTTAATTTTTTTCTATTTTGGTGTATTACCTGTAAAATAACTGTTAATTGAAGTTAAACCACCCACTTAGCAAATTGTGGCCTTATTTAGAAAAAATACTCCTAAAAAGGCCATTTTAAAGTGTCTTTTGTTCTTAACTCTTCTGGCAAAATTCGACAACGAGAACGGAATGGTTGATTTAATATTTGTAAAAATATGTATAGGGGAGACTAGGGAGGGTTGACCCACTTTTTACAAAATGATTTTTTATTTCTTAAATATTGAACGTGGAATAAAGTTTTCTATATCATTTTAGTCGTTATACAATCAGTTATCAAAATAAATTGCTACATAAGTGTAATATATAAGAAATTTGAAAAATGATTGATTTTAATCATGAGAAAATAATGGGCCTCCCCACATATCAAGGCTCCCCACATATGGGAGGCTTGACCCACTTTGTTTTATATTGAAATATTTGTGAAGGGAAATAAAATCAGTTTAAAAAAAGCAAAATATCTTTATGCTACATGCTTTATTTATTATAAAAAAATATATTTTTTAAAAATATGATGCTTAAACAAACCTGTTTAGACGCAATGGCAAGTCAAAGGAGAAATTTTTTGTTTTAAATAGGATTTGTCTGAGCATATATAATTGTACAGCAGTGGAAAGGAAGTTTTAACATTTAAGACAGTATTCCGTTAGAGACAAGTTCCGTTTTCATATGGTTTCATGTATTATTGTGTCCTGATTTAGGAGCCACTGTCCCGCTTTTTTTGTCTCCTTGTCCTATATTTTGTGACACCCGAACTGACAACTCTAGTTGTCACATAGTTTGGCTTCATCTCACTGTATTCATCCCGGTGAAATTTGTCTACATACCTTCCTAAAGCTTTTCCATTAATGCTATGTTCTTTTGCAGGTGCATGAGCACTTAACTTATCATTAACATATTTTAACCCTTTCAGGGGTTAAAAGATCAATTTATATTTCATTAAATTTTTTCTTGCAGTGGATACTATAGCAATTTTTCACATCTTTCCTTAATCAGTTTTAAACATTTTCTTTTCCATCACCCCATTTTACTGTAGCTTTACAGAATACATTTATTTTCTTTTTTATATATATCCATTAACCTTTCATCATGCACAGTGTATAATAAAAATATTTCAAAAACCACTTAATTAAGGGAGCCTTGAGCATCTGGTCAACCCTCCCTCACATTGATTGGGTCAAGCCTCCCCACATAGCTCTTTTCTAAATAATAGCACATTGTTATGTTAAGCCTAATTTACTGTACAATCTTTATGCCTGGAATGAAAGCTCGATATTTCTCCATTACTTGAAACCTACTTACTTAAATTTCTATGATATATTTTATCTGAAAAAATCTTACAAAATATTTCTATAAAACACAACTTTTAGGTCAAAAACGAATTGATTTTTTCCACACCTATTTCTATTATCTGTATGAAACATCGACTGTTGTTTGAGCAGCTTTGGTTGACACCTATTGATAAAACTCTGCAATTCTTTTAAATATGTAAACTGATGGGTGGGTCAAGCCTCCCCTATGGTCAACCCTCCTTAGTCTTCCCAAAATATTACATATAAACGTTTAAATTATTAATTTTGACATAACACATTTTACTGTAATCTCAATCGTTAACGTGGCCTTATTTTGTACAGGTACCTTGCTATATATTAATAAAGTACAACTCAAAAGATTTTTAATAGCACAAACAAAATTACATATTCGTAAATTTACAACTTAGAACGTTATTAATCAAATAATAATTAATATTAAATTTGTATCAGATTTATCGAAAAGTTATTAATGATTTATGAGCACATAGTTAGATATGTCAATTTCAAAAATAAATAAAAATATAATTCTTTGTAAATTACATAACCAATAACCTTTTAAAATAATTGTTAAAATTTTCATATTAATTATTATTTTATTATAATAGTTGTTTGGTTGATAATATTTTGAATTGGAACATTACGTATATGTGAAATTGTTTGTGTTAATAATAATAATAATAATGAAAACTTTTTGAGTTGTAGTTTACGAATATGTAATAATAGTTTTTGTCTTGTTCTTAACTCAAAGTTATGAGGTAAGGAAACCCCGACAGTAATTTATGGACATCGTGTAGATTAATCCGTAAGTGACCCTCTAAAATTAATCAATCCCAGGACACCCAAGTGCGTTACCCAAGTGCACAACCTTGCTACGAACTGCACATGCACTTTATCTAAATTCGGGTGATGTATTGCAGATAACGATTTTGAAACAGTGAAAAAAAAATAATTTTGTATTTTTTAGAATTGAAAATTGGGTAAAATATAGATGAAATAAAATAATAAAATAATTGCATTAACTGAGTTAATGATACAGATATATATGATTCCGATTAAAAATTTTAAAAAAGATATTATACACATAATTATCCTCTATAATCATGAAAAAAATATTCCGTTACCATACAAACAAATTTGGTTCAAAACTTTAAAGTTGTTTTCAGGTTTTGTTATAATTATTTAAACATTTTCTTACTGGTAGCTATGAGTTTTAATGTTAAATGGCAATAAAATATTCAAAAATATGAAAACAAATTAAAAGGGATTAAAAGAGTAAAGACTGAGCAACTTAGGATTTTTTTCGTTTTTAGATTTTGTTCAGAATAAAAAGACAATATTTGCATAAAATTTTTATGCATTTTTTTTTTCATTAGACAGAATATTTTTGAACATCTGTATGTAATTTGCGCCTCGCAAACTTTTTCTAAGATGTAGCCGGTGGTTCCATTTTAATAGGAAATAGAAATGATATGTTTGTCTGCCTGCCCGTTTGCTTGTCTTTTTTCTGTACTTATAAACTTTTCGTAAAAATTGACTCCAACCGTCACAAATTTCAAATATGGTGCATAGAACTATGGATACAGAGGAATTGATATAACTTAAAGCTTCAACTATCACCGGTTCCACAGCGGCTAATTACCATCGTTGCGAACTTCCTCCAGTAAATTTGAATAGAAAAATTCTCCCTTTTTAAACGCAACATTCATTTAGATTTTCTATGTCATAATTCAGGTAAAAATATTTATTCGTTTTTACTGATTGAAGTTTACCTAGGCGGTGGTCAGAGGCTGCGGTTATGCTACGTTGTGACTAGATGAACACTCCTCCTGCAATGTCAGCGAAAGAGATTACAATACCACCGGGACAAATTTCTATCAGTAACAAGTAAAAATTAAATTTAAAAAATCAAAAAACCCGACTGCGTAAAAACGAACTAATTAATTATTTCTTATCAATATGAAACTATTTTTTTATTACTTATCTATTTTTTTTATTTACTTGTATTGATGACTTTTAAGTTGTGTTTAATTGTTAGTTCCTATCTATAAATACTGTTTTGATGAGACCTATAGATGTCTATGAAGGTTAGAGTTGCATTGCAGTAAAGCTAGAGATCCCACTTACACAACTTCCAGGTTGTATAATATTTAAAAGGAGCTTCTGACTGTAAAATAGTCAATGAAACATCGCCTTCATTTTGAAAGACCTTTCCAATAATATGCCTGATGCGTATTTTTTTTTTTCGTCTCTACCGCCATTTGTATTTTACGGCCACCATTTTGAATTTATAAAAACAAAACCGAGCCTATAACCATCGGACGGTTAAGACGAATCGATAAAGACTTCATTTATTAAAACCCATCCATCCGTTGGGATGTTTCGAGGGTATAAAGAAATCCACAAAGCCAGATACGCGTGAAATACATAACCCTTCTTGACAGTCGAGTAAAAACGAATAGAAATTTGTGCCTTATTTATGACAGAAATTTTTTATAAAGAATGTGTTTATATAAGAAAAATTTTTTTATTCAAATTCCCTGGTGGAAGTTTGCCATGGCGGTAATGAGACCCTGTCGATCCGATGTAAACAAACAGACGCCATCTTGTGACTACATCCTCTGTAACTTTCGAGCGTAATTGGTTGGCACTACACAATATATATCTTCCGTTTATTCATAGTTCCATTGTAGGGTTTAAGGTACGCAGTACATTACGTTTCTAAATTAGTTGTAGTATCGTGTGTAGTTTTTTACAGAATCACGTCAACATTTTTAATATATTGTCGTCTACTGTGCGCCAAAATGAGTACAATGGACAACATTGTGATTTAATATAAATGTTTATTAGAATCTTGCATTGGATCGGGTAAGATGATTTTAACCGCACGTAACCCGGACTCGCACTTCTGGTGGGATTTACGGTTGTCTTCAAATACAATTTTCTGTTTCGAGTCGGATATAAACTTAGTTGTGTAAGACATAACTAATGTGTGTCATATACATACTAATGCGAATATCAATTAAGGGTTGCCACAACACACAAATGTAAGAAACAATATCTTTGGTGACATCAAAAAGAGATGAAGATTTTTTCTTTTCTTTAGTAAAGAGCTGACACCTTTTTGGCTTCCTCTAATTCGAAATACTGATTTTCGTGTTACATTTATTTTGAAAATATTATAGAAATCTACGGGAAAATTATTGTTTGGAAATAGTTGTATTAAAGTGCATTAATAAGGATCATCATTTCGTCGAGTCACTCGACTAAGCAGTGCACATGGTTCAGAATATAAATGACATCGTCAATGTTTCAGAAAGTAGCAGTTTACATTTAAGAACTGACTTAAGGAAAAATAAATTAACCTCACTTAGTCGCAACTCTGTCATTGAAAGAAATCACTATTTTGTATCTTAAGAGGAGGCTCTGATCTAGAACTTGAGTTTTGCGTTTTTCTCTTCTTGAATATATAAATATATTTGTAGTTAAAAAGGAATTTGGAAATTCTTAAAACAACCAAGGTTACTGGACTATTTTTAAGCCAATCTTGTACTTTAAATGCAATTTTCTGTAAAAAAAAAAAAAAAAAAAAAAAAAATGATTTGATGGGGAGAACACTTTTTTTTAAGATTATATTTTTCCTCAAGTAGTGAACGTTTAATATCTTAAGTTTATCGAAATTTACAAAATTTTAAACAAGTAGATTTGCCAGAAAAAAAAATAAAAATAACGATTGACCTTAAAATGTAGTAAAAATTGTCAGTTTTTTTTCATTCACACTGTTTCTTTTTTTTTAAATTCCGCTTGTTCACGGCCTCAGCAATTTAATACAATTTAATGCAGTTTAAAAATATTTTTATTTTTGGATTTTAAATTAATTACTGAGGAAGTGACCTTCCCATCGTTTGGAGGAAATTTTTTACACCGGCTATGAAGAACAGCTTTCATTTCTTAAATTATTATAATGTATTAAATAATTATAACATTTAAAAAAATATATTTAACGTATATATAATAAAATATAAAAATAATCCAGATAGCGATAGTCCTTTGTTTTCTATGAAAGAAAAACTCCTAAAAATGTTCTATTATTTCCAACTATGGATCAGAGTCTCTCCTCAATTTTAACCATCCAAAGTCAATAAACAAAATAAAAAAATTGTGATATGTAAGTTATGTGTCACAAAATAACTATTGATTTATAGGATGACGATTAAAGGGAATGAAATATTACCGTTTTGAAATACAAATGAAAAAATAAAATAAGATAAAGTAAAATTCGCTTCTAACAAGGGATAATTCCTTTTAAAATGTTCTTTAGCTATTTTTCAATATTTTGAAAACTACTTTAACCCTTTTGATACCAAAAGGGTACTTTTGATTCTATTCGTATTGCTTTTGATATCTAATCTCTGCAGTACACTTATATTAAGATACTTTGAAGAGAAATCTACCACAAATAAAATTTTTGTAAACTGTGTTACGACTGAATGTGAAAATAGTCGCCAGTGGTGTCTCGTACCGAAAAAGTTAACCCTTTAAGGGCAAAGTAGTTCTATTGCTAAAATTTTGAAACAGGGTCCGTATGCATCAAGGGATTCGGGAGATTTTAGATGTTTTATTACCAGAAAATTCGTAAATACTGGCCACTATATCTCAAGATAGAATTTTTTTTCATTAAATAAGGTAAATATTACTTTACACAAATTCTGGTAAAAGGTCCGAGAAGCGTACGAACTCTGTGAAATGTTTGATTGCCATCAGAATGTACAAACAAATTGATTTGTAAACAAATAAATGCTTTTCCGCTTACAATATAAAAGCTAAATTTTATTCAAAAATTTTGCTCGAACAGACGCTAGATAGACAGACAGACTGCACTTTTCAACAATGTTGGGAAGTGTTAAAAAGAACGAATATCTTCACCCAATCGCAGGTGGTGAGGGGGGGGGGGTGAAAAATTAGACTTATCTACCCAACTCCTGTATTTTTAATTATATTTTCAAAAAATATTTCCCATCGTAAAGTTTTCTGACACATTTACGAGCTTTAAAAGCATGACACTTATTTAAGTTATTTGGAATCATTTTTTTTTCATTTTTCGATAAATATATTACATTTGCAGGTAGAAGCGATTGTTGTCTCACGCCGACATTTATCGGAAGGTGGAGTCCAAGAATTCGCTTCAAAACGCCTACTTTGTCAGCATTTTCTGAAAAAATCTTTGCCTTTATTTGAAATTCGAAAAAGCTATTCGATTTCCCTGTTTCTGAGTAAAAATACCTACCAATCTCACGCATTTATGTACAAAAATGAATTCGGAAATTTGACAGAAAGTAGCCCATTTGGATTGGGAAAACTGCCTTACCATGGTTACTTACAAAATGCTAGGTAGGTGGCGCTGGAATCTAGCTATTTCTCTCCAATAATTGTGCGAAGTAGAAAAATCAGAAAGCCTGAACATCCCATCTTCCCCGCAGTCGACAGAAAAAGAACGAATAAAAAAAGAAAGGCCTCGGATGGAGAGAATATTAGAGGGCCTCTCTGAGGCCTCAGGTGCTGTTCAACAAATTTCGAGGCTGCTTACCTCGCAGTGCAAACATGGTAGACGTACAATCGAGGATTTTTTTTTCTTTTTGGCTCTTTTTTTTTAATCGACTTCTAGACGTAGGCACACCCTGCCAATGCTTTCATAAGTCGATTAAAAAACGAAAAGAAAAAAGACACAAGATCTGCCATTCAACCTTAAAAAAAGCTTTCGTTTTTTATACGATATTTTTTCTCTTTTCTTTCTTGCATGATAAGTTGTGTGGAAAAAACATTAAAAGAATGGCGTATTCAAGGCTTTGCTGAAAAAGGGAATTAAATTAATGAATAAAAAAAGTTAAAAGTATTTTTTATTTGGTTCAACTTCCAGAAAATTGCGTCTTTCGCATGGAAATTCGTAAATCATTCATTTTCATACATATATACATATTTACACGCGTGCTCACTCATTTTTATGCATGTATGCATAGACATTTTTATAGATTGATAGATAATTATGAATGAGTACATTTATAAACGCAAGCACACAAATTTACGACAAGTTTTTCTTGCATGATAAGTTATGTGGTAAATATCTTAAAACCATATGGCTGACCAAGTGGTTTGCTTTTACGAAAAAGAGAATTAAATTGATAAATAAAATAATTTAATTTTTTTTTTCAGCTTCCAGAAAATTAGATATCCCGCATTAAAATTAGCAAATCATTCATTTTCATACATGTATATGTATATATATATATACACTATATTGCCATTAATGACCGGCAACTTTCAATTTTAGACATTTTGTCGAATATTTAGAAATATACTTGACAAATTCTTCTGGAATTTCAGGATTGAAAAGAACAGGTATTATCTCATATTTAGCAATGTCGATTTGATAAGGGGGCAATAAGGGGACGAACAAAAAATCAAAGAAAACAATAATAATCGGGATTACCCTGTAAAATAAAATGCACGAAATGATCTACCGCTACCGGATATAAATAAACAGACATTGTGCGATATGTGTATTATTTTGTGTAAGAATAGCAAGTATATTAATAGAGATATAGCGATTTATTTAAAAAAATAAAAAAAAATTCTTGCATGTTTTTGCTTATTACGTGCAGGGTTTTCCACCAAATTTAACGCCGGTTTCAGAAAAATTGACAAAATATAGTAGAAACAATGTAGTGCAATTGGAATATAAATATATTAAATATTTCAGGAAATATGAGCAGTTGTGTGAAATAATTATAATCTGCGCATGCGCGAACAATAACAAGGATCATTTTACATAATAGTCAACTCTGTGGTGCAACATATTAAAGAAAATCTAGTCAAATATCGTAAAAATTCAGAAAGATATCGGCGTTAAAGTGAGCAAATTTTTAGTTGTTCTCTAAAAGCGGCTGAATGATAGGGGATTTTACACAAATTGTCATTTTTTATTGACTGACTTTCAGAAAAAAGTTAGTATTTAGTGAGTATGAACGAGTACATTTGGAAAAAATGCTTCGATTTTGATACTTCTTTTGATCATGGTATAGGATCGTTCTGGTGGTTATCCAAGAAGAACTAAAGCATAAATAGAAAATAAAAAAAAAATAAAATAAAATAAAAATTTAAAATGACAATTTGTGGAAAATCCCTTATTATTCAGCTGCTTTTAGAGAACTACTAAAAATTTGCTCATTCTAACGCCGATATCTTTCTGAATTTTTACGATATTTGACTAGATTTGTTTTAATAAGTTGCTCCATAGAGTTGACTATTAAATTATGTAAAATGATCCTTGTTATCGTTCGGGCATGCGCAGATAAAAATTATTTCATACAACTGCTCATATTTCCTAAAATATTTAATATACTTATATTCCAATTGCACTATATTGTTTCTACTATATTTTGTCAATTTTCTGAAACCGGGGTTAAATTTGATTGAAAACCCTGCATGTTATAAGCAAAAAACATGCAAAAATTTTTTAATTTTTTTAAATAAATCGCTATATCTCTATTAATATACATGCTATTCTTACACTAAAGAATACACATATTGCACAATGTCTGTTTATTTATATTCGGTAGCGACAGATCATTTCGTGCATTTTATTTTACAGGGTGATCCCAAGTATTATTTTTTTCTTTGATTTTTCTTGGCCTCCTAATTGCCCCCCTTATCAAATCGACATTGCTAAATATGAGGTAATACCTGTTATTTTTAATCCTGAAATTACAAAAGAATCTGTCAAGTATATTTCTAAATATTCGACAAAATGTCTAAAATTGAATGTTGCCGGTCATTAATGGCAATATAGTGCATATATATATATATATATATATATACATGCGTGCTCACTCATTTTTATGCATGTCTACATATATATTGCTATAGATTTATAGATAATTATGAATGAGTATATATATAAATGCAAGTACACACTTACAAACATATACAAGTATGTACGATAAGTTTTCCTTGCATGATGAGGTAAACATATTAAAAGTATATGGCTGATGAAATGATTTTTTTTCCATGAAAAAGAGAATTAAATTAATGAATAAAATAAGTTAAAAATATTTTTTATTTGGCTCAATTTCAAGAAAATGGCATTTTCCAAATTAAAATTCACAAATCACTCAATTTCATATACATTGGTTATCAAAAATTAAGGAAAAGTCACAAAATGCTAATTTTCAAATACGCTAACACTCAAAAGGAAATAATATAATTCGAGTAATTACTATCTCTACAACACAGCTAGCCCATATAACATCTCATTCATATCACACACGGTCACAAGTGTCATAGTCACTACTGTGAAGCAAAAAAATAGGAAATTCCATACATCTCATTATGAGTCTCAAATGATCACTATATGTAACTCCACTGAGAAGTCAATGTGACTGCTGCTTTTTGACGAGTCACCAGGTGACTTTACAATGTAGTTAAATTGTGACTCTCATGTGACTGTCATTTTGAGACTCAATTTCATAGTGATCATGAACGTTGCATTATGATAAGTTACCAAATAATATCATATTATAGTCACATGGAGACTTTTCCCAAAAGAGCACAATGGTGACTTCACAGTAGTCTCTCTATCACCTGAAAGACATCATGTGACTTTAATGTGACATTATTTGGTAACTTATCACAATGCAGCGTTCACGATGACTTTGAAATTGTGTCTACAAATGACAGTCACATGAGAGTCACAATGTAACTACATTGTAAAGTCACATGGTGACTCGTCCCAAAGCAGCAGTCACAGTGACGTCTCAGTGGAGTCACATGTAGTGATCATTTGTGACTCATAATGAGATGTATGGAATTTCCCAATTTTTTGTTTCACCGTAGTGACTGTGACATTTGTAACCATGTGTGACATGAATGAAATATTATATGGACTAGCTGTGTTGTAAAGATTGTAATTACTTGAATTATATTATTTCCTTTTGAGTGTTCGCGTATTTGAAAATTAGCATTTTGTGACTTTTCTTAATTTTTGATAACCAGTGTATATACGTACTTACACACGCGCTCACTCATTTTTATGTATGTATGCATATATATTTTTATAGATTGATAGATAATTTTGAATGAGTATATATATAAACGCAAGCACATATTCACAAATGTATACAAATATACACGATAAGATTTCCTTGCATGATAAGTTATGACGTAAGCATATTAAAAGCATATGGCTGATCAAGTGATTTTCTCTCATGAAAAAAAGAATTAAATTAATTAATAAAATAAGATAAAATATTTTTATTTCGCTCAATTTCCAGAAAATGGCATTTTCTAAATTAAAATTCATAAATCATCCAATTTCATACATATATCCACACTTACACGTGTGCACACTCATTTTTATGTATGAATGCATACATATTTCTATAGATTGATAGAAAATTATATACGAGTACACTGGGTTTCATAATGATATGAACACCTAGTAATTTTGTGATATACTGGTAAAAATTCATAAATAATTATCAGAAAACTCCATTCTCGAGAGAAATACAGTAATTTTACATAATACATAGCTGTAAAGAAATATCAAAATTTAAATTCATTGAAAATATGAATTATATAAAACAAATGATGTCGCAAAATGATATGAACCTTCATCGAAATTATCACTAAACGAGCATGGAAACTGTACAGGAATATTGAATGCCACTCCGAGAAGAAAAAACAGAAATTTGCAAATTAGTTTAGCATATAAAGATACTTCGCAGTTAGTTTTAGTTTAGTTTAGTTTAGTCATCATGAACGTTGCATTATGATAAGTCTCTAAATAATATCACATTATAGTCAAATGGAAACTTTTCCCTAAAGAGCACAATGGTGACTTCACAGTAGTTTCTCTGTCACATGAAAAACTTCATGTGACTTTATTGTGACATTATTTGGTAACTTACCACAATGCAGCGTTCACCATGACTTTGAAATTGAGTCTACAGATGACAGTCACATGAGAGTCGCAATGTAACTACATTGTAAACTCACATGGTGACTCGTCACAAATCAGCAGTCACAGTGACGTCTCAATGGAGTCAATGATCACTATGATCATCTGAGACTCATAATGAGATGTATGGAATTTTCTATTATTTTGCTTCACCGTTGTGACTGTGACACTTGTGACCATGTGTGACATGAATGAGATGTTATATGGACTAGCTGTGTTGTAGAGATTGTAATTACTCGAATTATATTATTTCCATTTGAGTGTTCGCGTATTTGAAAATTAGCATTTTGTGATTGGTCCTTAATTTTTGCACACCAGTGTATATATATATATATATATATATATATATATATATTCATTTTTTAGATATCTTAATTTTTTTCAATTAGGTTCTTTTAGATACGTTATAAGGAGCTTTTTTGTCCTTTTTAGACTTAAGGCCGGCAATATTCGATGAAATAACATATCTTTACTTTGATTTATGCTTATGAAGCTGTTCTAATGAATCCATAACACATTCATAGTTTCATAATTTTGCGTTTTCACACTTCTAAGTTTAATTTATGTATTGCTTTTCTATTTATTTTTACGCATGTGATTTCATATTAATTATATATATGCATATATACAGATCAGGGTATATACATATATACACATTTTTTTAATTTAAAAACAGGACCCTTCACGAAATTTTTCATCTCAAATAGAAGCCTTCACAAAACTTTCACCTTAAAAAGGATCTATCACAAAATTCTCTATCCTAAAAATAGGTCTTTCACAAAACTTTTCCATATCCAAACTGAGCCTTTCACAAATTTAATCATTTAAAAGTAAAATATGTCCTCTCATTTTTATATATACAAAGAAAATATATGTATTTTACATACATGTGTCTTTTTAAAAATGTATAAACAAGAAACTGAATATAACGATCAATTCAAATTCACGAAATTATTCCTAGATTTTTTACAAATGTAAAAAAAAATGTTCACAATTTCACAAAAACAGGACCCTGGGAGAAAAATCTGGACAGATCCTTACAAAAGTCCCAAGCAAACCTCTACATCTTGGTAACGCGCCAGAATTTGTGAAATTGTGAAAAATTTGTCCAATAAATTTTTAGGGGACCTCATTTGCTTTTTAAACTATGGGGTAGGGGAGCATAGAGGGCCCTCCCGGAAAGGGGCTCAACATTAACATTTTCAATACAAATAACTAATTTTGACATGATATTTGGATTCTTCAGTAAATTTTGCTTTAGGATACCTAACTGGAAGCCTTTTGGCTGTAAATTTGCATTCACATATTTGAAGCTTCTAATCGATTTTTTTCTTTAAATCATAGGTCACAATTTATGTTTTATTTTTCGAAATTTAATTGTATAAAATAAACATTTTGGAAACCAATTTTCGAAAAAAAAATTGAATTGAAACCTATAATTTTTTTTAAACAGAAATCGATTCCTTGAAACTTCATATATGTGAATCGAAAGTTACAGCTCATTGCGCGAAATAGTTTTTGAGTTACTAGTTTTTGAGTTAAAACTACTCGTATTGCAATCTGTTTGCGATGGTAAAATATGAATTTAACATTAGGAACTCAAATTTTAAACCTGCATAATTTCTAAACTACACGATCAAGTGATTCCCGTTTGATATCCGAAAGGAACATTTACAGAACGATCCAAATATGATGTTAAAATTAAATGTTAATATAGAAAATTTTAAATTTGGACCCACAAATTTGGTCCCTATGATCCCCTACTCCAAATTTTTTTAACCTTGTATGGTCATTTACACTATGACGCAAAAGTTTAGACAATGAAGAAATTCTTACATACTTTGAAAAATATTTATTCAATTTTCAAATCACTGCTTGAAATTAATGTGCTGTACATATAAACAATATTTATAACAAAGAAAAGTGGAATTGTGCATATTGCAATAAATTAAATGGTAACAAAAATAAACTGCTGTCTCAAAAGTTTAGACACAAATTAAATAAAATCGAAATAAACAATTTTTAAAACCTGGTTGCGCATCCATGCTTATGTATTACGTCATATACACGAGATTGCATGGAAGAAACTAAATCTTGCATAGTTTGTGGATCGATATCGTACCATGCATTCTCAATAGATGTTTTAAGTTCCTTTTCAGAAGAGTATTGTCTAGCGTTGCGATAAACTTTGCGACACATGATGCTCCAAAGGTTTTCTATAGGGTTAAGATCTGGGCTACATGCTGGCCAGTCGAGAACTCTTATATTATGGGAATTAAACCAATATTTTGAATGTTTTGCAGTGTGAATTGAAGCATTGTCTTGCTGAAATTCCCACTGAGGACCCCCTAGAAGCTCAGCAAATGGCAGTAGGTTTTCTTCTAATGTCTGTGTATAATGCTGTGAAGTTTGACGACCACTGGTGAAGGTCAGAGATACTTGTCCATTATAGCAAAAGGCTGCCCAAACCATCACCGAGCCCCCTCCTTGTCTGCGACTAAAAAAACGTCGAGGTTCCTTCCGCAAGTCATGCCAATACGATAAACAACCATCTGGACCATCCAGATTCCACTTTTTTTCATCGCTAAATATGACTGACTGCCATTTCTCTCCATATGACATATGCTTTCGAGCCCACATAAGTCTTTGTAACTTATGATGTGGTTTCAGAGCTGGTTTCTTCTGCATTTTGCTATAAACGATTGTTCCTTTTTCCAAAATTCGTCTACGAATCGTATCCTTTGATACAGAGAGTACCGATGAGCTTTGAACTCCACGTACGCTCATTTGTTGAGTACTCGCTAGTCTTTGTATCAGGCGATCCTCTCGTACATTTGTCACACGTGGCCTCCCAGACCGACATTTTGCTTTATATTCGGAACCACTCGATAAAACTCGATAAATAGATTTTTTTGACCTATTAATAATAGCAGAAATTTCAGAAACGCTCTTCCCTTCACCTTTCAACTGCCAAATCCTTGAAACCTCATTCACTTGAATTTTTTTAGCTCTCGGCATGTCGACTATGAAGCGCAATCGTTTGCAGAACTTAAGTACTCCAAATTTGTGACATCATCGATTCTAAATTTGCATATGCCAGCGAATATTCAAATAAATTTAGAATAGTGTCTAAACTTTTGCGACAAGCACATTTGAATTTTTATGAAAAAAATTAGTATTATAGCAAATAAAACGACTGTCTTTTGCACATAGCATTTTAAATCAGTTTTTGAATATATTTACAGGTTTTTGTAATTCTGATGTCATAATTCTACATTTTAAAGCTGAATGACGTCATTGTCTAAACTTTTGCGTCATAGTGTATATATTGATTGGACAGATGCATTACAGTTTTTCCGGAATTCCGACGCATTCCGAGATAGAGAGTGTAAGGGGATATATGTATATATATATATATATATAACCATTATATAATTACAATTCATCATCTATTTCCATTTACTAAAAATAAAAATAATATATATATATATATAGTCGAACCCTGTTAATACGAGACGCAAGGGGATTATAAAAGTCTTCGTATTAACCGTTATTCGTAATACCCGGGAAGATAATAAAAATCTTAAAAACATGAATAATGCTTTGTCAGCGTCATCTTTACCACATTAAAAAAAAATAATTAGCATTCAAAAGAGTTTTTCTAAATCGGTTTAATAGTTTCTTTATTTTTCCACAGTGTCGACTTTGTATTGTTGATGAGGATAGTCCATATTTTTTGCACACTGCAGAGTTTTTTCATCCTCACTGCAGTTCCTTGAAAATGTCTATTTTCATACTAATTGATAATGCTTTTCTTTTTAGACTCTACATTATAAGTTTAGAAACATTTAAAATTAAAATGAAACGTTTTGAAGGGTTTTTTTTTTTTTTTCATTTGCAGTGAAAAAGAACTACAGCCAAAATCACAGTTCTGATCTCCTAATTTTGTAGTTCGTAATAAGCGGGAAAATTTTAATTTAGTGTAAATGATAAACCTCTCTTATAGTGCAAATTGCCCGTTTTAACCGTGTCCTCGCATTAACTGCGCTTGTATTGACAATGAAGTTATGAATAAAGAGACATTGTCTACCAGTTGCGAGTGAAGTAATTGAGGAGATTATCACAAGATGGCGGCTGATTTTTACATCGGATCAGCTGTTTGTGATTACCGCCGGAACAAATTTCCACCAGTAAATTTTGAATAGAATATTTCGCCTTATTTTAGCGGCTTATTCATGCAAATTTCTTTTACAAATATGATAAAAGTTTCTGATCTTTTATACTGGTAGAAGTTGGCCCGAGTATTATAATCTCTTTCTTTGACACTGACAGGATCTTATTAGAGTGTCACAATATGGTGAAAACGCAGGCCCTGGCGACTGCTGAAGTAAACTTCCACCAGGAAACATGAATATATATATTTGGCCATAATTATGACTGAAATCCTGCATAAACAACGCGTTTAAAGAAGCAGGAAATTTCTATTCGAATTTGCTGGTGAAAGTTTTCCCCGGTGGAAATGAGCCACTGCGAAACCGGTTACAGTTTAAGCTTCACCATTTTGAGGATATGTCAGTTCACTTTATTCATAGTTCCATGGTATTAACCGAGTTCGACTGTATATATATTATTTATAAATATGAAATAAAGTGACTGCGCACTAAACATTGATCGATTATAGGTGTACAGTTTTAATTCTTGCTTTGTAGTAGTTACAAATTACTAGAGGCATATTATAAACTTCTGTTATAGTTAATTTACTAATAGAAGTGGATGATCAATTAGTAGCGAAGTTTGATTTTTAACACTTTGAACAGAATCAATAGTAAATAATACAGCCTGGACGAATATTATTGCACAATTTTTTTTTTTTTTCAATTTAAAATATCATTTATGAGAATCTTTATTTGAATACAACTCTGTGCTGAGCAAAATAAACAATAGGAGCTGTGAAAACTTAAAGCATTCTTTATTGGTCAACTATTAGAGCATTCACCATTTGTTTCGATATCCATCCGATATATACGATAGCTGAACGTCATTTTTTAAAAGAAAGAAAAATAAACTAACGTTGATAAATTACAATACAAGGGGCAGTCAAAAATTTCACGGAATTTGGTTGTAACTCTTTAATACCACAATACAATTAATTTATATGTTTATTACCCCTATGTTTTGGGCACAGAATTGCACACAATGTCCTCTCCTCGGCAAAAGAAAGTACGTCATGTCAAATCCAAAACAAAGTAATACTCATTGCGTTTTTCGACAACGAAGGTATGGTGCACCATGAATTTGTACCAGCTGGACAAACTGTTAACGGCTCTTTGTACGTGCAAGTTTTGAAAAGACTGAGGGAGGCAATCCAAAGAAAACGTCCCGGACAAGGAGGATGGTCACTGCATCACGACAATGCTCTCACCATCACATCGATTGTTGAGCAGACATGGCTCGCTGAAAAGAACATTCCACTCCTCCACCAGCCTCCCTACTCAACAGATCCAGCACCATCGGATTTCTGGCTCTTCCCAAAGATCAAAATGGGCCTCAAAGGTAACCATTTTGTCAATGTAGAAGACATCAAAACCAACGCGACGGCTGAACTTGGGAAGATACCAAAACAGGATTTTCATCGTTGTTTCCAGCAATGACAGGAGCGGTGTAGCAAGTGTGTGTGCTCCGATGGAGCCTACTTTGAAGGCGATTACGTAAATGTGTACCTACATTTTGGTAATAAAGAGTTACAATGAAATTCCGGGAACTTTTTGACTGCCTCTCGTACAAGTTATTTTCAAACATTTATTACCACATCTATCCCTTATTGCACGACACACACGCAAATGTATGCAAATAACTTGAGAAATAAGCAAATGCACCACCGCTTGTCCATTCAATAGATTTGCACAAAAGAATTCAATTACAGGACAGACTATGATCGATTTCATTGCATAAAAAAATGTAATTTCTTAATAATTTTCTGTTTGTTTTGGAAATTGATTCATAAGCTGTGCCTGGTGCAGGATTTTTATTCTTTTTATAATAAGGTTTATGAATTCTCATAAATTGTGAAAAATTTTCTACTGTAAAAGTTTAGCTTTTATCTTTTTTTAATTAACACGGTTATAATTATGGCTGGGATTCTTTCTCTGGAAGAGGTTTCAGTCATCCCAAAAATATTTATGTAGCAAACTTTCTTGATTTTAATTTGATATTTGCTTTTTTAACAAAAAAAAAGTGATATAATAAAGCAAATTTACGTTATTGTAATGCAAACTGTTTTCAAATATTTACCTTCATATAAATTGTTTTGCTGTGATACAAACTCAAAATGGCAATTAAAATATACGTAAGATAGATAATCTAACTCTTGAGAACTGACTGGAACATCTATTCTTTATCATAATAATTGGAAACAAAAACTTGAACCAATATACCAATTTTGAATTGACTGCAACAGCATCTTTGAGAGTTCATTATTATTCTGGAATTTCTACTCCAGTAGCCAGATATCATAACGTTTGTTTGAGAGAATTGTCTACAAATCTTCCGTCTATATCTCATTATGTTATTTTAAGTTAAAAAATAAATATAGTAGACTTTCGATCATTCGACGTTTTATTTTTTGACATACTCGCCTAAACAACATCATCTGCATAATAAACATTACTTTATTGGTTATATATAGATTCCAATTTAATAAACCTTCATGTGCATAAATTTACCGTAGCGCGATAATCTAAATCCGATATAAATCTTTTTTGGCCTTCTTTTCTATTTTGAACTTAATGTGAAGAGTCAGAAAAGTATCCATGCTTTAAAAATTAAAATTGGAATTTATAAAAAAAAAATTGTATGAATCTAAGGTAAAAGCTAAATAATAAAGATACATTAACTTACATTATTGCAACACAAACTACTGTCAAACATTTATTAACATGTATATTCCTTTTCTGTGCTACAAACTCAATATGGCAATTAAAATGTACATAAGATAATCTGACTTGAATGTCTAGTTAGAAGCTTTTGGAAGATAAACTTTACTTCTATAGACCAATTTCGATTTGACTGCAACATCAATGAAAGTGTTCATTACTATTCCGAAATTTCTATTGCAGTATTCAGAAATGATAACGTTTGTTCGGGAGAATTGCCAAGAGATTTTCAGTCTGTGCCCCATTACATTATATTAAAGGAAAATAAATACTGTAGACTTTTGATCATCAGACTTATTTGATATTCTTACGCTCTCGTTTGATCAACACATTTTACTGTATAAACTTATTTTGAGTTGCATGTAGGCTCTAATTTAATAAATCCTCATGTGCACAAATTGGCCGAAATGCCACAATGCAAAACAAATATAATTTTTTTCCACACTTATTTTTTATTTATTTATTATGATTGTTGTTCTTATTATCATTATCAATGAATCCAGAATCACACTAATCTGAAGATTCAAAAAGATGTACTTCAACTTAAACTATTGTAAAACATTTATCACCATATATATATATATATATATATATATATTCTTCCTTTTCTGTGATACAAACTCGATATGATAATTAAATGTACGTAAGGTATATAAACTAAAATAACTGACTTGTATATCTAGTTTCTGACAGAAGTTTTCTGAAGATAAACATGACTTCTATATACCAATTTCAATTTGACTGCAACAGCATCCTTGAAAGTATTCATTACTGTTCCCGTATTCAGAAATCATAACGTTTGATCGACATAATTAACTAAAGATCTCTAATCTAAGGCCCAATAAATTATATTAATGGAGAATAAATACAATAGGATTAAAATAGCAATTAAAGCCTTTGTGCAAGAATATTAAAAAGCAGTAAACCAACGTTTAAAATGCACAAATAATGCGTGATAAGCAGCAAACAGCTGTTTCGAATCTACAGCGAGATTCTTCTTCAGTGCAAGATAGGGAAAAAAGGGAACAGCGTGCTAGAAAAAGCAAGGCTGAGCAAAATGATAAACAGAGACGCGCTGGCTTATATACCCTCTGCGGGTAGCGAAAGCGCCAGAAACAACTTATGAGAGAGAAGCAGTGGAAACGACTGGGTGGACAAGTAGCGACATCTACCGGAGAAGGAGAAAAAAAGAAACCAAAAAAGGGGAAATTAAATTAAAGCTTTCCAAATATTTGGAAAATCAGGAGTACTAGATAAGTCATTGACTAAAGAGTGAGAATTTTTAATGATGTGGTAAGCTTCCCAAAAATCAAGATCAAGGTTAGAAGAACATTTTTGGATAATGGTGGCTGAGGAAAAATCGAACCTATGTTGGGAAGACCAAGAATGTTGAGCAATAGAAGAAGCTCCTGATTTTTAACATAACGTTCATCCTCTTTTAAACGAAGTCTAAGAGCACGTTTAGTCTGGCCAATATAAGAAAGGCCACACTGGCAAGGCCACGCTGTTCCCTTTTATCCCTATCTTGCACTGAAGAAGAATCTCGCTGTAGATTCGAAACAGCTGTCTGCTGCTTATCACGCATTATTTGTGCATTTTAAACGTTGGTTTACTGCTTTTTAAAATACAATAGGAGTTCAATCTTATAACACTCCATTATCTGAAAGTTCGTTTAACCAACACTCTTTGCTGTAGAAACTTATTTTTAGCTACCATAGGTTCCAGTGATGATGTGCAAAAATTGGCCGAAATGCCCTAATTCAAAACGGATATAAAAAAAATTACCCATACATTTAATTAATTAATTTATTATTATTATTATTGTTCTTCTTCTTATCATCATCATCATCATTAAATTCAGAATCACCTTAATCTGATGATTCAAAATGTTATTCACTCTTATGAAACTAAAACTAGATTGGATTTAACGAAAAAAAATATGTAGCTCTGATAAAGCTAATTCACATTACTTCAACACAAACTATTGTCAAACATTTATTAACATATATATTCCTTTTCTGTGATACAAACTCAATATGACAATTGAAATGTACGTAAGATAGGTGAACTAACTCTGGAAAACTGACTTGAATATCTAGTCTCTGTCAGAAGCTTTTGGAAGATAAACTTGACTTCTATAGACCAATTTTGATTTGACTGCAACAGCATCCTTGAAAGTGTTCATTATTATTCCGGAATTTCTATTCCGGTATTCAGAAATCATAACGTTTGTTCGAGACAATTGTCTATAGATCTTCAATCTGGGCACCATTATACTATATTAAGGGAAAGTAAATACGACGTTCGATCATTTAACACTTGATTATGTGATGCGTTTGTTTAACCAACACACTTTACTGTCTAAACTTATTTTAAACTTCCATAGGCTCCAATTCAATAAACCTTCATGTGTATAAATTGGTCTTAATGCCATAATCCAAAACTAATATAAACTTTTTTTCACTCTTATTTATTTATTTATTTATTTATTTATTATTATTATTATTATTATGATTGAATTCAGAATCAATTAATCTGAAAATGCAAAAAGTTATCCACTCTTATCAAATTGAAACTGTATGTGATTTTTTTAAGCAAAAGAAGATATGTAGCTAATTTACATTACTTCAACACAAACTATTGTCAAACATTTATTAGCATATATATTCCTTTTCTGTGATACAAATTCAATATGACAATTAAAATGCACGTAAGATAGATAAACTAACTCTTGAAAACTGACTTGAATATCTAGTCTCTGTCAGAAGCTTTTGGAAGATAACCCTGACTTCTATAGACCAATTTTGATTTGATTGCAACAGCATCCTTGAAAGTGTTCATTACTATTCCGGAATTTCTATTCCAGTATTCAGAAATCATAACGTTGTTCGATAGAATTGTCTATAGATCTTCAATCTGAGACCCATTACACTATACTAAGGGAAACTAAATACACTAGACTTTCGATCATCTAACACTTGATTATGTGACGCGTTTGTTAAACTAACACACTTTACTGTATACACTTATTTTGAGCTTCCTTAGGTACCAATTTAATGAACCTTCATGTGTATAAATTGGCCTTAATGCCATAATCCAAAACTAATATAAACTTTTTTTCACTCTTATTTTATTTATTTATTTATTATTATTATTATTATCATGATTGAATTCAGAATCAACTTAATCTGAAAATTCAAAAAGTTATCCACTGTTATCAACTTGAAACTGTATGCGATTTTTTTTTAAACAAAAGAAGGTATGTAGCTAATTTACATTACTTCAATACAAACTATTGTCAAACATTTATTAGCATATATATTCCTTTTCTGTGATACAAACTCAATATGACAATTAAAATGTACGTAAGATAGATAAACTAACTCTTGAAAACTGACTTGAATATCTAGTCTCTGTCAGAAGCTTTTGGAAGATAAACTTGACTTCTATAGACCAATTTTGATTTGACTGCAACAGCATCCTTGAAAGTGTTCATTACTATTCCGGAATTTCTATTCCAGTATTCAGAAATCATAACGTTGTTCGATAAAACTGTCTATAGATCTTCAATCTGAGACCCATTACACTATACTAAGGGAAACTAAATACACTAGACTTTCGATCATCTAACACTTGATTATGTGACGCGTTTGTTAAACTAACACACTTTATTGTATACACTTATTTTGAGCTTCCTTAGGTACCAATTTAATGAACCTTCATGTGTATAAATTGGCCTTAATGCGATAATCCAAAACTAATATAAACTTTTTTTCACTCTTATTTATTTATTTATTTATTTATTATTATTATTATCATGATTGAATTCAGAATCAACTTAATCTGAAAATTCAAAAAGTTATCCACTGTTATCAACTTGAAACTGTATGCGATTTTTTTTAAAACAAAAGAAGATATTTAGCTAATTTACATTACTTCAACACAAACTATTGTCAAACATTTATTAGCATATATATTCCTTTTCCGTGATACAAACTCAATATGACAATTAAAATGTTCGTAAGATAGATAAACTAACTCTTGAAAACTGACTTGAATATCTAGTCTCTGTCAGAAGCTTTTGGAAGATAAACTTGACTTCTATAGACCAATTTTGATTTGACTGCAACAGCATCCTTGAAAGTGTTCATTACTATTCCGGAATTTCTATTCCAGTATTCAGAAATCATAACGTTTGTTCGAGAGAATTGTCTAGAGATCTTCAGTCTGGGTCCCATTAGGATGGAAGCTAATTGACTTGCGCTTGTCACTTCGTCCCAGCTGTTAGTTTCGGTGACGATATCAGAGTGTGTTTAATACACACGGCGCGATGTATGTCTATCAAATGTTAATAATTTTCTCCGAAGTTCGAAATTCAAAATATCTTTGTAGTTGTCGCTCAGGCCGAAATTCACTTACATTATACAATAATCTAAAATTATTTCAGTTGCCAAAACTTATTGTGAAATGGATTGCTTTCTCTATATTAATTTTTTATTGCAAAAAATAACCAATTCCAATTAAACGTGCAACTTTCATGTGTATTTTCTATTATATCAAATTAAAATAAATATAGCTAGACACGCGATTGTCCAACACTCGTTTAACAGCCACCTTTTATTATTGTGAAGTAGATTGCTTTCTCTATATTAATTTTTTTATAACAAAAAGTAACCAGTTCCAATGAAATGTGCAATTTATATTGTGTATATATATTGCGTGTGTGTATCAGTTTATTTTATAAATTAAAAATAAATATAGCTAGATGTTCGATTATCCAACATTCGGTTAACTGACACCTCTTACTATCGTGTAAGCTTATATTAAGCCACGCGTGGGTTACGATATAACCAATTTGATCCACTTGGCAGGATTTCCTGCCAACATATTTTTTCAGTATTAACACAACTAATTTTGAAAAGTAATGTTTGTCCTACCTATTGGCAGAATTTTGTGATTAAATAAGGAGAAGATTACTATTTTAAAAGAGTAGCATTTAACTTTTAAAACCGTACAAACCCTGTTATTTGCAGATACGTGAAATGTGAAAACAACAAGAATTCATTTTTCTACTTATTTATAACTATTTATTATTACGTTTAGTTTTTGTTTTCTGAAAAATGTCTACAAAATTTGGTGTTCTGTGAAATTTTACGTCAGTTGACTGTGCAGACGTTTTCTTGCCAGGCAAAAAAACAAAAATAATTCAACAATTAATACTACATATGTCCTCATTGATTGATGGTATATGACAAAGGAAAAAAAGTTGCATGCTCAAAAAACAAAGAATGGATGTTTGTAGTGTGTCAGGTCCTACTTTAATTGGAGGTTCCGGCCTGTTTAACCCTGGTGTGCAAAAGATGAAGGAAGTTCCCCCAACAAAGCAAAATCAAACCAAACATTTAATATTTCATTTACTAAAAAATAAATAAATAAATAAGTGCACATAATACAAAAAATATACTGATGCTAATTTAAGAAGAAATAAATTTTTTGAGCAAACAGAACAATAAAAATATCTCTTAAAAGATAAAGTTTTAGGTATAGAAATTTTTCCAAAGGGTTCAGGCATAAGTATCTACAAACATATGTATACATTTTGATTTAAAGAAAGTACTCAAGAAAATGTTCATACTTTAACAAAAGTGTCTACAAAATCAGTGCTAGATTGATTTATTGCTTTATGGAATAAAAGAAATGCCGAGAGGGATTGGAATGAAATTTTCTCGGGAGTGTATAAATATTTTCAAACAATAAATCGGAGAAAATCCTTACGTTGAGCATATAATGTGGCAACTGTGCAGGCCAAAATCGGGTTGTGTTAGCTATATTGTATTTTGTTGAAACTGTTGTACCCATTAAAAATACGAAAATAAAATATTTGACATAATATGATACATCAATGTAAAAAAAAAAAAAAATCCGTTAAAATACGGAAATTGTACTGGCAACCGAGACGCCAGTATTATTTTCCGTATTTTAACGGAATTTTTCTCCCTAAATTCTAGAAAAAATATTCCGTTTTTTCACAAAATTTACGGAAAAAAATTCCGTTAAAATACGGAAATAGTACTGGCGTCTCGGTTGCCAGTACAATTTCCGTATTTTAACGCAATTTTTTTAAACTGTTCATAGTATAATCGAATCTTTTATTCGAAATCGATTTGAGGTACTTTCTCGGATGGCCTTCAGAATATAGTTACTGTCAGAATAGCTACATTTGTCTACCTGAATGAGCGCTGTCGTGGTCTCTAAGTTACTGCCTGGTGCTATTTAGACCATCATATGTCAGGTATACCAGCTGAGACGATTCTCTGAAGAGAATCTCTCTACATCTGACAGCTATTCTCACTAACACAGGGCTGCCGCTGCCTACTGTTTTTATATTCTTTTCTTACCACTTTTTCTAAAACAAATAAGTTTGTAGTATATTTTTCGTGCACATATTGTCTACGAACACGTCAAGGTTTTATGCATGAAAAATGCGTTACGACATGAATAAAAAATTAGATGCGCGGGTTGCCGGTTTGGCCTCCTTTTTTATTCAGAAATTCCGAATTCATACTTGAAATTTCTCATACTATGTTTTGCGTTATTTAATGACAGACAATTCGTGATTACATAAATTCTTCTTTAGGAATTTCTGAATAAGAAAGGAGGCTAAACTGGCATCCCTCCGTCTCGAAAGGCACCACATCAGGTGTGCCACTGGCGACTGTTTAAAAAAAATAAATTGTACAGTATGTTTCTACTGCACATGCTGTCTAAGAGTATGTGGAGTTTTTGTTCTTGTTGCTCTTTTGAGAAAGTGGTACGAGATAGAATTAAAAAATAGTCGCCAGTGGCAGCCTTACAGCACTGTAATAGGATTCTTCCGCTGCCATCGAAATACTAAAGGTTAGATGACATG
The DNA here is from genome assembly GCA_963932465.1 of Maratus speciosus. Lineage (NCBI taxonomy): Eukaryota > Metazoa > Arthropoda > Arachnida > Araneae > Salticidae > Maratus > Maratus speciosus. The sequence goes on along the minus strand of OZ010787.1, from coordinate 499,028,985 downwards.
AGTTTGACGTCATCACTAGCCGACCGACTTCTCACTAGTGTTGGAATTCACACCGGAAAATTTTGAATAGCAATTTTCTTTTATTTGTGGAATATGTATCATCTTATAAAACAATGATAACTATTTAAAGTTACTGGTGATAATTTGTAATCTCCCAATAAACAATCAGCTATATGCGGCAACACTGTGGCATTACGCATCTGACTGAATTCTTATTTAGGGATTCCAAATTCTCACCAGTAAGTTTAAATAGTTATTATTGTTTTATAAGATGATAGATATTCCACAAATAAAATAAAGGAAAATTATTATACAAAATTTTACGGTGTGGATTCCAACACCAGTGAGATGTAGGTCGATTATTGATGACGTCACACTCGTGTCCTCTGGCCTCGAGTATTTCGATGGCAGCGATTTGTCTCACACTTAGGTGGGCGGTCTTAACAGGAGAAGTCAGTTTTTGCTCAAAGCAGTATATTTTCATATTTCACTGAGAAAATATATCTATGAAATGTTAAACGAGTACAAGTCAAGGTGGAAGGTAAGGATCTGTTTTAGCTAGTGATCATAATAGTAAAAGAAAGAAATGATCGCTATGTTTGTACATTACAGTAGTCACTGCAAAAAATTAACAGTAACAATTAGTAACGCACACTATCAAAAACGTATCTCACAGTTAAATAATGGAAACAAACATCTGTTAATTATTACGGAGTCTGATCAAAGACAAAGATGTTTCCAACCGAAAATTTTATTTAATAAAAGATTTTAAAATGAAATCTAATAAGTACAATGATGAAAGAAGACACATTTTTTTATAAACACTTTCCGGTTTTAAACTTGTTTGTCTTGTATCAGACTCCAGAATAATTAACCCTTTAGCGGGCGCTGCCCACAAAAAAGGACACCTAATTTTTAAAATGCTGGAACCAATAATGTTTATTTAAAAATTTCCATTTATAAAGTATACTGGAAAATTAACAAGTTCTCATTTACTGATTAATTCGTGTGAAAATTCTGGTGTCAGTTCATCATTTCATCATTTTGCAAACAGAAGTATTCCGGGCTAGAAAGGGTTAAAAGATGTTGGCATGTATGGTTAAATACATTAATATTAACCAAAAACCAGAAGTTAGTTAAATCAAAAACAGGCACACACACTTTTTTCACTTTGCTCTAAAATTGCAATATCGGACTTCTACTGTTAAAACCGCTCACCTAAGAATTGACAATTTGTAATCCGTGTTGTAATACGAAATGTCCTGTGCCGCCTCTGTAGAAACTGCTGATATATCTGAAACACTACTTAACCCGGGAACACGCGCGCCGGGCCTGATAGACCCGGAGTGCGTATTTTTTTTATAATTGTCGCCACTATTTTTTTGAAGTAATCTTCAACTTATTTTATCGCAGAACTGTCTCCGACTAAATAAGGTGATGATTATTATTTGTATTTATTGGTGACAAAGTAAAAACCATTCATACCTTGGGTATGCTTGCGTTCTCCCTGGTTAATGGTGGCAAATGTGGCAATTCTGGCAATAAAATTTTATTTGTAAAAAAAATATCATGTTCTTCTGTATATTTTCGGAAAACCTCGTCGTGCTACTGCCTATTCATTTCAAATTATTGAATTTTTATATTTTTTTGCCTTTTGGGTCACGTGGTTATGTGGAGTTCTTGGTTACTGAAGAGGTTAAATCTGAGAATGAAGGAAGAAAAATTCTTAAATGTATTTTCATTATTCTTAATTAATTAAGGGGAGTTAAAAGGCCCTATACCTGCCATGTTATATTAATGTACAGTCGTAGGGAAAAAAGTAAACTCCCCCTGCTAAGACTGCAAGAATCTATCGCAGAAGAAAGTTACAAGTAGCAAACTATAGTAAATAAAGTCTACTTTTAAATGATGTATATAAAATTTGCTTAGGGGCCATCTACATATCAAAACGAACCCAAGTGTTTTTTTTTTTTTTTTTTTTTAATAGCAATACACGTTTGACACCATAAATGAACTCTACACCCTTCAACTAGCCTAAAAACTAATTTTTATGCAATTCGTACGTTAAGTTTCCGAAAAATAAATTATTTAATAACAAGCGTATTTTACGGGATGTATCCAAATTGAGGATAGGTACTCGATTGCTGACCGAGAGAGCCCCCTTCTTGATCAAGGCATCTTAAACGCCACTCAAGCAATCATTGAAGACTGCTAGATTACAGGATAGCATAAGAAATTTCAAAATATCTAGTCACTTCTGTCATAGACGGCCCCTTAAAACTTCCTTTTGCCGTTTTTTATCATTTTTCTTCTTCTTTGTTGTCCCTCTTCCTCTTGAAAAGTTCACCCAGAAAATTTTACTTTTGAACGATAGTAGGGAGTGATTATTTCTTCTATAGATAGAAAATAATCATAATTTAGTGTTATTAATGGAATTAAAGAATAACTAATAGAGCTACAGAAAGGACTCTTTTTAAATTACAATAGGGAGATAAACTGATAATTTTAATTTGTGTTCTTTGTTATTTTTCTCACCGCAACCACAATTTTAAAATTATAATCCAGTCTTCTTAATTCGAACTTTGATTTATCCCCATGAACGGCATATTGTGTACAGAAACTTCTGGCAGTCTGTGTAAAAAGCATGTACAGTCGTGGAAAAAAAATAAACACCCCTGCTAACTCTGCAACAAATTATCGTAAAAGAAAGTTACAAGGACCAAACTATTGGAAATAATGTCTATTTTTAAATGACGTATATAAAATTTCCTTAATTTTATATACATCATATCTACTAGGAGGCATCTACATATCAAAACAAACCCAAACTTTGTTTTTTCAATAGCAATGCTCAAGTTTGACATCATAAATAAATTCTACACCTTTCAATTAGCTTAAATCCAAATTTTCATGAAATTCGTACGATTAGGTTCCGAGAAATTAACTATTTTAAAATGAGCCTATTTGAGGGGCTGTATCCAAATTGAAGTTTGGTACTCGATTGTTGAAATGCTACAGAATGACTATGTCACTTCTATTTATGTAATATTTTTTGACAATATGACCATTTCACTAGCTTAATATGTTTCAACTATTACCAGCCCAAATATTTCAATAAAATGAGTAAAATATATTTTTTCAAATTATGCTTTTCTGCACCTCATAAACGGCTTCTTAAACCATCATTTTGACGTTTTTTAGTGATAAGTCGAAAACTATTTGAAAGAAAAATTTGAAATTGGGAATTCGCATAAAAATGGACATAATACATATAAATCTATCAAAAAAATGTAGGTTGCAATTCATATTTTTTTCGAATATTAATTTCATAATTCATAATTCATATTACAAAATTTTTAAAAATTATAAATTTAATGTATTTATGTTTGGGTTTTTTAGTATTATAACCACACACAAAGTTATCATATTAGGATTATAATTTATTAGGATTTTAATAAGAATACGAAATTGTAATTTAACATTAGAATCAGATGACTATAAATTTTGTTTCTTGGCATAATTTGAGCTGAAGATTTAAAATATATTGTCAAAGTTGTTTGTTGCCATTTACAAAAGCAAAGTTTGGTCAGGTTTTGATTTGTAGATGGTCCCAAATGGTGAATAGCAAATTTTATGTATATCATTTAAAAGGTAGACTTTATTTCCAGTCAATTGGTACCAGTAACTTTCTTCTATTATAATTAGTTGCAGAGTTAGTAGAGGGTATTTACTTTTTTTTTTTTTTTGACGACCGTACCTTTTTTCAGAAACTAACAGAGATATACACTTGAAATTTGAAAGAGTTAACACGAAAGAGTTAAATTTTTATATATATAGTATAAGTAATTCCTAATAAAGTCAAATTTATAAACATATATTCTTTACTTATTTTTTCTGCGTTAAAAACTGTTTTTAAATGACAAAAAACTTGCATTTTTCTAAAGAAAATTTTTAAAAAAAATTTGGTACATATGTTAGTAACAAAAGTTCACTTCACAGGGATATGTGTAAAATACTTGGTCAAGATTATAGAAAATAATATGTAGTAGTTTCCATAAAAAGGTACATCGAATTTCAGAAAACAACATTTTGAGAAGATTAAATTCAAAATTTAACAAACTGAATTACTTAAAAAATTTTAACTTCTCATTCTCGTCGAATCAAAAGTAATATATCATTCGAAAAGGGAAAAATAACGGATTTAAAATATTTAAAAAAAATTATTTTTAAAGATTTTTTTTTTAACGAATTTGCCTTTCAACTGTCCTTAAATAATTCAAATAGTTATATATTTCATTTATAATATATTTGCTTACAATTTAAGTTTTGTATGTTTATGAAAACCTTCTTATATTGTAATTTCAGATATTCAATGATTTCAGTTATAAACATCATTCTCCTCGTCCTATTAACGACGTATAATGGTAAGTCTTCTTTAAGAAAACTAAGTTTGTTATCTTTTGGTTATTTTTTCTACTTAATATGTATAATTCGGAAGTAGTCTAACATAATATTATATAATAATTTATACACGGTTTGTTTGTTTGTTTGTTTTATTGGACACATACATCAGACTTGTGTGCTTGACAACAAGGCCCGCTTATAAGTCATCGTCGATATACAGGGACGAGATAGCACAATGAAATTTACAACACAGAGAATTTTTACATCCGGGAGCTCCACAAAGAGTGTGCAATGGAGCCAGCGGGAGTCGAACCCGACAAGCCTCCTACGCTCTAAAGCGATTAGCATCGTGGTGTCTTAACCACTCGGCCACGGAGGCCCCATTTATACACGGTGGCACAAAATTGATTGATACGCATTTAAATTGAGATTGAAACGCATTTTAACTTTTTACCTGTTGTAGATATCTAGGCAATGTAAACTGCAAAATTGTTCAAAATAAGGTATGAATTATGATTATATAGATGAACTAGTCCTGCCATTATTTTTCGAAAACGTACACATTTAAAATTTTTATACGGTCTCTAGGTTCCATATTTTTTCTCCATGCTCTGACAAGAGAAAATAGAAAAGAATTTAAAATACAAATTTCACTTTAAACACAGGGCCAGAATGCTACGAAATTTCATATAAACAACTTATCATAACGAATTTAATGTTTCCAACTTAGCGAAAAATAAGCAATCAGTTTGATTGTGTTAAAATAGCAACTTATCATAACTCGGTGTGAAGAAGAATAGAAATTTTACTGTTTTACTGATCACAGACATTTGTCTGTGAGATGGAGGATTTTTTCTAAATAATGGCATTTTCTGATTAATGGCAGAACTATTTTACAAACATAATCTTAAATACTACCTTATTTTGATCAATTTTACAATTTGCATTGCATGTGTATCTCCAACTACTAAAAAATAAAAGCGTGCTTAAATCTTTTTCTGACACCCTGTTTTATTTACATATTTTTTAGTATTTCTAGTACAAGGAAGATATTTTCATTTTAAAATTTCCCCGAAAATTAAAGTCGATAGTCAAGTAATACAATATTGTACCCTGTTGTTTTTATTCTTTAGATTAGATCGCGATTTTTTTCGAAAGTGGCCCGCACATGTTTTTAATTAGATCAGGATATATGAGGGGCTCACAACCATAGTACACCAAATCCATTTTGGAAAAAAATGAGATAGTCCATTTAGAAGGAGCAAAAAATCTGTTTCACCTACTCCCAGAGTGAACCAAGCCTGTTTTCGCATACTTTCTCATATATGGCACAGACTTGGTGCACTGTGGGAGTGAATAAATCAGATTTTGTGCTCCTTCTAAATGGACCATCTCTTTTTTTTTCAAAATGGACTTGGTCTACTATGGTTGTGAGCCCCTCATATATTATTAAAAACACACTAGATGCCAATTAGCGTACATATATATATAAAATCAATATTATAACTTAAAACATATACCGTAATTTCCGGCGTATAATCCGCGGATCAAACAATTCTGTTTGGGCACAGACATTTTATTTAGTAATTGAAGCCAAATATTTACCGCGATCTGAAAAGTTACATTTTATTTTAAGAAATTTCTGGGTCGAAAAAGGATTGTTTGATCCGCGGATTATACGCCGGAAATTACGGTATTTAAAATACACCTTTAAATACGTTTCGAACTTTGTCTTTAAAGCCATCTTCTGGGGTTTGACTTTCGTTTGGAACTCACAGTGGACACATCACCACGTCAGTTGCTTGAATCTGTCAGGAATTTTTAATTGAAATATTGTCATGAAATTTTATTGAATGTTTTGAAAATTCAACATCACTACATTTCTGTATATAAGTTTTTGTAAAGGTTTTCTCAAAAATGTATTTTCCCCCCGCAAAACTTTTACACATAAACTGACTCAGTTTTAAAAGTAACAAGCACTTAGAAACAAGATTATGCAAATGATTTGAAGTTGAATAGCTATATTATATTATTTTTTAATTAATTACATTTTTATTTATAAGAGATCGTTGTCTCATACCGATCTTTATAGGGCTGTTCAGTCCAGAAATTCCATTTAAATCGCTAATTTTGACATTTTTCGAAAGATCTCATGCCATTTATCAAAAAATGGGAAAACTACTTGGTTTCATAGTTTCTGAGTAATAATATCTGCCAATCTCTCGTGTTTACGAACGAACGTGAATTCAGGATTGTTCCAGAAAGTATCCAATTTAGATTTAAAAATAACCTTAAGAAACTTTGAAAGATATCATTTTTTTCCACGTTAATAAAATTCCAAAATTATAATAACCTGTGACCATGTCAGATTTTATATTTCCACAAGTGGAATTAAAAAAAAATATATATATATATATATATATATATATATATATATATTCAAATCATAACACTGACATTATACAGAATAAAGATGGAATCTGTAACTAGTAATACAGAATCATGCTAAATACCACTAATTCACAGGCATATTGCGAGCGATAAATCTATATGAAACATGAAAAAAAAAACACATTTTGATAAAATTCTATTAAAGACAAAAGATACAATATCCAGTTAAATAATGTTGAACCAGAAAAAGCCGTATCATAAACATACAGTAGATCAAATGGATGAATGATTCCGGAAGCTTATTAAGTATTTCACTTTTTCTAGGGTACATAAAATGCATTTATAAGCAATAAACATAGTCGATTTCTGTAACAGAATTCAGCAATAAGCAAAATTTGAATACATATATATATATATATATATATATATATATATAACCATTATATATAACAAATCGTCATCGATTTCCAATTACTAAAATTAAATTTATAAATTAGCTAATATTCATAACACTGACATTATACAGAATAAAGATGGAACATGTAACTAGTAATACAGAATCTTGCTAAATTCCACTAATTTACTAGCATATTGCTGGCGATAAATCTATATAAAACATATGAAAAAACCACCAAATTTTGATAAAATCCTATTTAAGACAAAAGATACAATATCCAGCTAAATAATGTTGAACCAGAAAAAGCCGTATCATAAACATACTAAGATCATATGGATGAATGATGCCGGAAGCTTATAAAGTATTTCACTTGTTCACGGGTACATAAAATACATTTATAAGAAAAAAACATAGTCAATTTCTGTAACGGAATTCAGCAATAAGCAAAAACTGAATTCCGTTATGTACCCGATCGACTAATCACCAGAAATTATTAAATCACCATGTATATATATATATATATATGTGTGTGTGTGTGTGTGTGTGTGTGTGTGTATTTCAAGCCTAAGGTTAGAACACTTTAACAAGAACGAAAAATCATGCTTCAGACATAGATTATGAAACACTTTCCAACAAAAACAGAATTTTATTAAAAAATTTTATTTTTTCGCACAATGAAATGAGATATGTGAATAAGCAATTTAAATAAAATACACCGCAAACCATTTTTTCCAATAGACCATAATGTAATGGAATTCCTTTGCGTGTTGCGTAAATGGTACACACTTCATTTTCAATAACGAACGTTCTATTTTGAACCTCATTCCTGTATAAAAGTTACTGGTAAAAATCAGAGTATATTTAGGAGAGTTACAGAACGGACAGACGGACAAAGACAGATATAAAAACCAAATTCATAAGCACTTTTCAACTATGTTGGAAAGTGTAATAAAAATGGAATATTGATTAAATTGCTTAGTATTTAAAGTATTCAAATAGTATATATTTGAATAAATATTTAACAATATAAATATTTAACATAAATAGTATATTAAATAATATAAATAGTATAAATAACATAACATAAAGAGTATAAATAGTATAAATAGTATAAATATTTGAATAGTATTTAAAGGGACACGGTAACCTGTGAACTTTTTTTTTATTTGAGCATTTTATAACACTTTTTTGACATTTTATTACATTGGTATTCCCGAAAAATTATTTAATCATACAAAGATGCATTTTATTATAGCAAAATTTGTAAAAATTTAATTTAAGAAAATTTAATAAAAATTTAAGGCAATTTCTTACAATTTTGAACTTTCTGCAACAATTTGTTTTGCATACTTTTCTCAGAGCTGTCTGTGTTGCTGTAAGGAACATATTTGCAAAAACTATTTAGTTTCAGAAAACTAAATAAATTATAAATGACTTTTCACTTAAGATTTTTTTTCTTTTGTAAACAGGTTTATATTACTAATAATCCGTCGTTAATTTTATGAAATGCAGTATATAGACTGACCGATAAAAAAAATTCAGTCAATTGAAAAGAGTATGTTGAAGTTTTAGTATTTTCATCATACGGACTTCTTGAAAACCACAAACTGCACGTAAATATATATATATATATATATATATATATATATATATATACATATATATATATATATATATATATATATATATATATACAGGGTGGTTCAAATTAAAGTATCCCTGTTTCGGACGCTCTAGTGAGAGAAGCAGTGGATGTAACGTCTTCATATTTGGAGAATATACATATCAAACCATTGGAAACTGATTGGTGCAAAAAAAAAAAAAAAATTAGTTCAAACAAAGGCCGCTAGGGGCATATGAGGCGCCGCGATCGTCTTAAGGTAAGGAAAATGTAGCGAAACAAATAATCAAAGAATACAAGGTATCGTCTAATTAACATTTAAAAAAAAATTCCCACCACTAAATTTTAGTATTCTTCGCCGAATAAGAATACTAACAAAATTGATTGGAGCATATACTAATAAAACTTAAACGAATAATACTAATAAAATTTATTGGAGGGAATCGGCTTATTGGCGCCTAGATGTTTACACCTTTGGTCATATTACATTTTCCAAACCGATCGCAGCGCCTCATTTTTCCGTAGCGGCCTTTGCTTGAACTAAAAATTTTTTTGCACCAATCAGTTTCCCATGGTCTGATATGAATATCCTCCAAAAATGAAGTCGTTACATCCACTGCTTCTCTCGCTAGAGCGTCCCAAACAGGGATACTTTAATTTGAATCACCCTGTATATTACGGTACAGCTGAGATGCCAGTATTATACCGTAAAATTAACAGTAATAAACCGTAAATAAGCAGAAGTATAACGCAGTGATGGAACGGTGGCGCAGCAGTTGAGCGATTGCCACCACTAAATTTTTATAGTATTCTTCGTCTCTCAGAAATCTCATAAATTCTGTCCTGAAGTTAAATGAAGAATACTACTAAAATTTTGCGGTGTCAATTGATTTTCTGCTGCGACACTGTTCCATCACTGATAACGTCTTATGAATATACTAGCATGTAAATACACCATATATTATTGATTAACGGCATATTACTGCTACTTTTACAGTTTATTATTGTTGATTTTACGATGTAATAGTAGCAGCTGGAGGGGCAGTATTATACCGTAAAAACAACACTTTTTTTAGTGTGATATAAATGAATTAAAACATTGGTACTCTGTCACATTTATAGAGAAAACGTATCTGTAAAAATCCCTTATCGCGCATGCTAGAATTATAAAGACTATATACACAGCTGTATTTCCAATAAAAATACAATATTTTTATATTTTTTATATTTAATTATAAAGTAATAAATTAATTTTAAGTCATTTTTTTTTTTTTTTGACGGCCGCTGGTGACAAAATCGCCAAATTTTCTTCATGTTTACACTGTATACGAGTTGCAACAACAGTAAAGTTCATTATGCGTCAAACCACGCTCGGCAAAGCAAACCAAATGGCTTTAAAATTGCAACAACAAAATATTTCAAACACTAAGAAGCAGAAAATATAAGTAAAAAATATTAAATATAATATATTTGTAAAAAATACTTTTTATCAATTAATTAATCAATTAATATTCATTTAATTAGGATTATACGTTAAGAAAACAATTTAGAAATCCTAATCAGACAGTTTATTTATTTTTTTCTTACCTTTTGCCATATCTTCAAAAGGAAACAGATCGAAAATTATATTTTTTACTAAATGAAACAGGGGAATTTTCCTTAATCGGACCCCCGTCAAATTAGCGTGTTATGACGGAAGTGATTTGGAACAACATGTATCTTTTTTTTTAAGGTTGTTCAGTGCTTGCCTACTAAAATTTAAATTGCATTAAAACCATTTGTGCAGAATTTCAAATGTAAAAATAAATAAATGAATAAATTTTTATATTCTGGAAAAAGTGTACCAAAGAAATGAAAATAATCTTTTTCCTATTTTTAATGTCAAATAGTTGTGACAATGCATAGTGCAACGCTATAAAATACATATGGAATGGAATCACAGTATATTTTTTTACTTAAATATTTATTCTTGAATTTAGACAGCTATAGTCAAAAGCGTGGTGTCAAGGTTACAGAGTAAAAATAAGTGGCTATATATAATAAAGTGGCTATACCTAAGCGTGAAGCGCCACCTAGGCACGAATTGCGGAGTTAGCAGTCCTATCTCTAAAACAGCACATGATACGGGAACATTTTTACTTAAATATTTATTCTTGAATTTCTATAGCTATAGTCAAAAGCGTGGTGTCTAGGTGATAGAGTAAAAATAAGTGGCTATATATAGTAAATTGGCTATACCTAAGCGATGAAGCGCCACCTAGGCACGAATTACGGAGTTAGCACTCCTATCTCTAAAACGGTACATGATACGGGAACCTTTTTAATTAAAAAGTTTCTCCTATTTACCTCTCATGCCCACACAATTTTAAGATAATGATAGGACAATTTCGATTTCATACGTTTTGTCGAATATCTACAGAAAAACGTGACGAATCTGTCTTGAATTTCGGGGATGTAAAGGACATGTTGGATTTCAAAAAATTGTTAGTGAAGTTTTAATCACGAAATCAATCAGGAGACCAAAAATAAATTGAATAAAAAATATTATTTGCGATCACTTTGTAATAGACACTTCTCAGAATGGTTTATCACTGCAGCAAATGACTTTGCAGGATCTTTGGAACGTTTGTAGGAATTTTTTGTAAGAATAGCACGCATATATTTGAAGATATAAACGTTTCTGTAAAAAATTAAAATGCTTTTTGTTCATAGCAAAAGTATGTTCAATGCATCTACTATCTACTCTGTCCACACATGCAGAATGCATTATGCTGCAGATGGAGGACTCCTTGAGCATACGTAGCTTGATTTTTAATAAAAATAAATTGTAAATTGCTTACATGTGTTAGTTTAATTAGTAAATGTACGTTTCCCTTATAACGTTACTCTTCTGATTGCAATCATTGGCCAAGTGGAGCTGATCTGACTCAACAACTCCGATTTGAAAATTACTCAGATGTTAAAATACATTATTTTAATCATGAACATAAAAAAATAGACCATAAAAAAAAATATATATATTGACTAAAAGGTGCTTTTTTCGCATTTTTGTAAACAGAAAATTTCACACTTTTCATAAATATTGTCTTTTTTCTAATACAAAATTACAAAGTATACGAACTTTCCTTTGTAAAAAATCTATTTTTGGGCGTCTCCATGCTTTTTAATTAAAAAATATATGAAGTTAATTTTAACAATAACAATTCAAAACTGCTTAAATGATAAATAAAACTTTGGCAAGAAAAAATAACTCAGTATCACCTTCTGTTGAGAATTTTATGAACAATTTATATTTACTAATGTGTTAAGAGATAACAAAAAAAATATATATATACATATATATATATATTCTTTTAAAGACCACTGTGTAAGAAACATTGACTTTTGAGTGTGTTGCAGATATGCAACGCGGTGATACAAAGGGTTATGCTGGTGGTTGTATTTAAAAAATTACATTCCATGGCTTCTACATGGCTTTCGTGGCTAGGTGGCTCTGTAAGTAGTCTCATTGCATAACATATAGCTACTTTACTACAGCTAGATAGTTACACTACTCTAGTTACAACTATAGCCATCTACATAGTTTTACTATAATTGTTACCGATCTGAAAATAATAGGGATGGACAGGAATTTAGGGGGCTCTGTGTATATATCAATAACGTATCTAATCTACAAATTTTTCACTCAGCTTAATTTTTATCTAAAACTCGCTCAATATGATTATTTTTATTGATAAATATTCAAATCTCCTTAAAGCTTTTTTTTCTAAAACAAATTGGGAAATTTTGTGTTTCTCAAAATAAATATGCTTTTTTAAAAACATTTATTTTTAATTTTCTTTAGAGCAGCACTATGTTTACTTCGCGCTTTTAAAATTCGTCTTTCTTTTATTTCATAAAATTTCTTATTTGTCTTATAATTCTTATACCTGAGTTTAGAGCTACAGGAAGAAACACTAACTTTTGTTTACTTCTCACCCTTAAATGTCATAAAAATTCATATATTCCTTATAATTCTTATGATTGAGTTTAAAACGACAGGATATTTTTAAGTCGGAAATTTATGTTTTTGAAGACTCCGGCTTCTATAACAAAAAAATATATATACATATACATTTACAAAAATTGCTCGTTATTTATAATACTCGTTCAGACAAAACTAAATAAATGGCGAAATGCACCAAGACTTCTTTTTGAAGTTAAACAATATAAACGATTTAAATTTGTTTCTACAAATGTGCATTTGTACTCAACTTTAAAAATTAAACAAATGACAACAAAAACGAAATATTTGAAAATCTTTGTTTAACTGGCGTTTAAAGAGAATGTGAAAATTTGAAAGTAGCTCAGAGGCAAGAAGCATATGTAAATACAGTAAACGAATAACGTTAAAGTGTAAAATAATAATAATAATTTTGAAGAAATATAAAGAATAAGGGGGGGGGGGGGTATTTAAGAAATATGAAGTTTTTTGCATTTATATATTATTTTGGATATATTTATATGCACATAATGTTAATTATAAAGACTATATTTAAGTGAAATTAAATTAATTTCCAGTGGGCCTAAAAACGAGCATTTTTGTCTGTCTAGATATTTCTACTTCCACTAAACAGTTATGAAGGATTTCTTATTTTTCAGAACCTTTAAAAAAGATATGGGGAATAACTTATTATCCCTCCTCTATAAGTTTAACTCGGAGAATGCTGAATTCATTACATTGATTAATTTAACATATTATTAAATAATTATAAGCAGAAAAATAAAATCATAAATAGAATACAAAATAAATGAAAGATGCTCAGCGATCAAGTAATTATCTGTTTTAATGATAAGTTTAATTGATTTCAGTTTTAATAGTCCATGATGAATTTGAACTCAATCAAAACGATTGCTTTATAAATTATCATTCACGTCTAACATAATGAACACTTACTGCCTCTTTCTTTATATCGTATATAATTAAATGTTTTAAACATTTAAATGTTTTTCTAAAGTATGGTGTTTCATTGTAAACAAAATTTTATATTACTATGTTTGAATATAATGATGCTTCAAATAGGTTCTAGACAATAGTTCTAATACCTTGTTTCAAAAAGTTTTTTAAACGGAAAGCTTCAATAACCAAATTTCATTCTTATTATGGAACCACACTCTGTAACAATAAGATGACCATAACGGGGAAATACTTATTCCACAGCAATGGAAAGTGTTGTGAATAAAAGACAATTGGTAATTGAGTAATTATGCTAGCATTTAATGAATAAGTTGGCTTCAAGAAGTTATTCATGTGTGACAAAAGGAGAATAAAATTATTAAAGTATTTCAGAGATGTACTTTGAAGACATTCATCAGTGGAATAGCATCTTTAAGTGTAAAATAATTGATCAGGGAGTTTAACTAGTTCAATTCTTGACTGCAATCAATTGAATATATTCGCTTCTTAACAAAAGGATAAAGAAGAAGTAAATTTCAAAACGTAAAAGTTCAATAAACACAGAAAGAACATTATATCAGAAAAGAGTTTTATTCAGAAAAGAACACTGATAATGCTTATATTTAATATTACCTAAATAGTTTTAAGGTATTGAACTCTACATATTGAATTTCCGTAAAGAAATAATAATTCTTTTATTTAAGTTTTATTTGCTATCGATAAATAAGACGTTCATTAAACTGTAAAACTTTTACAATATTGTGTTGGAAAGCATTGAAATGCATAGCAATAATCCGATCATTTAATAATTCATTCAAAGTTTAGAAAATTACTAAAAAATATGTATACATTTATGACTACCAATATTTTTTTTACTGGAAAATTGAAATTTAAATAAAAATTTCGAAAACTTGAAATATATTGGACAGTTTTAAATTAAGGATACATGCGACAACTCGATAGGCAAAACGGAAAAAAACATAACAAACATTTTATGTGCATGTATTCATAATAACAAAACAAAGTTTGTAAACTTTACACTTTTACCCTTAATGTATAGATATTGCAGTATATATAACACAAGAAAAATATTTATTATTTAGAAAAGTTTATTAAATATAGTTGTATAACTTCTACATATTACATTTGATTAATTGATTTTCATACTGTGTCCGTTTGGTAAGCTTTACTCAAAAACAACAAAACCTATCTATTTCAATTTTTTTGGCATTTTAGAAATATTCCATTTAATACTAATAGGAAATTCATATTCAATATGTAATTCATTACATAATTTTTTAATATTTAAAAAATATTTTGCTAACATTTTTCAAAATTTTATTTCTTTTTAAGCAAAACATGAAATTTTTCCTATTGTTATTAAATGGTATGTTCCTAATAAACATAAAAAAATTGAAAGTGATAGCTTTTGTTGATTTTGCAAATCCGCAATATTGGTATACTGTTCGAGTTATAATGAAACAAAATTAAAAAAATGCAAACATTTTCTAAATACTGGTAATTTTTAAGTATTATTTAAGTATTTCCTACCTAACCAATAAATACAATTGTGAGCTATGTAAAACGCACAGGTTTAGTCTTTGAGGATTTTTTCTAAATATTCCTGTTATTAATTACATTATTCATAATGATATAACATTTTTTGGCACTGCTCCTTAATTAAACTGAACACTAACAATAAATTTTCAATAATAATGCTTTTCTTAAAAATATATTTTCCTAATATGAGAACATGAATTTAGCTAACAAAGATATAGTGGTACATTCCAACTTTTTTAAACTTTGGTTTTTTAACGTCCCAACTAGTTATAAAAAATCACGTACGAAATTTGGACTCTTTTGAATAATCAAAAAAGTTTTAGCTGATAGAATTTTTCATATTTTAGGGCTTTTATTATTTATATTTTATATTTAGGGCCTTACCTTTTTTCAATGAAATTATCTACTGCCTTTTGTTATAACATGACTCTAAAATATTGAAAAATTCAATTACCTAAAACTGTTTTGTTTATGCAATGCAGCCCAAATTTCACACGGGGTTTTTATACCTATATATACGTGATTTTATGACCTTCAAGCATCCAAAGTTTGATAAAGGCTGAAATGTACCACTTTACTAACTCTCTTTGTTAGTTAAATTCATGTTCTCAAATTATGAAAATATAGCTTTAAGATAAGCATTGTTATTGAAAATTTACTGTTAATATTCAGTTCAATTTAGAAGTAGTGCCAAAAATTTATCATATTAAGAATGATGTAATTAATAACATGAATATTTTAAAAAAATCTTCAAAGACTAAACCTGTGAATTACACATAGCTCACATTTGTATTTATTGATTAGATATGAAATATTTAAAATACTAGTATTTATAAAATGTTTGCATTTTGTTTATTTTATTTCATTATAACTCGAATAGCATATTATATTGCGGATTTTCAAAATCTACAAAAGCTACCACTTTCAGTTTTTTTATGTTTATTAGAAACATGCCATTTAATAATATTAGGAACACGAGTTTACATTGATGATCCTTGAATAAATCTGTTGTCATTTAATGAAATTCCTAAATGCTTTTACGCTATATATTAATTACACACGTGAAAATCAATCAATAATGTAAGAAGACTCTAAAGCCTAAACGGAATTTACTACATTGAAGAATTTTAATATCAATTGAAATGTTCTTTACTACTGCATTTTTATTACTTGTTAGTTATCTAGTATTTAACTTTATTCAAAGCTAGCAAACACCAACGTATGATATTAGTATTGACGTACAGGTTTTGTTTTTTGTATTTCATTATCATTCCCATTACGATTGAAATAACGTACATGAATCTTAATATAGAGGTAATTTATTATCAAAAGGTTTAAAGAAAGAATACGAACATAACAGTCATGTGGGACATTATAAAAAAAGCGAGAAGACAATTTCAGTAGTAGATATTGCTGTGCAGTTATAAAAACTATAACAGAGTGTAAAATTCAATGAATGAAAACTCTTTGTTTACGCATATCGATATTTTTGAAACAGATATTTAAAACCACCAAAGTTTGAAAAAGATTGGAGCGTACCACTTTACTAAATCTTGTAAGTAAAACTTATACTGATTCATAGTAATTGCATTCACGTATAATTAATATTCAGAAAGAGCAGACTTTAGGGGTAGTCTCCGTAGGGAAATCAGTTAGTAATGACCACGAATGTCTAAGAGATGGACAATAACTTGTAAATGGAGGGCACTCCTTAGGAGTATATTCCTTATTATGATTTGTAAAACATTACTGATCCTTATTATGATTTGTAAAACTGACAGTGACTGTGTTATATTTTATTTGGAAATTTATTAATAAAAGATTTAAATAAATAGTACCAACACAAAAGTCATGTGACACATTATAAAAAAAAAAAAAAGCGAGAAGACGATTTTAGTAATAAATTTAGTGGTGCACTTATAAAAACTATAGCCGAGTGTAAAATTCAATGAATGGAATTTTTTTTTGTTTACGCATATCGAAATTTTTAAAACAGATCATCAAACCACCAAAGTTTGAAACAGATTAGACCGTACCACATTATTAAATCTTGTAAGTATAACTTTTACGGAGTTATAGTAATTGCATTCATAGGTAATTAATTTTCAGAAAGAGCAGACTTTAGAGGGTAGTCTCCGTAGGGAAATCAGTTAGTAATGACCACGAATGTCTAAGAGATGGACAACAACTTATAAATGAATGGCTTTCTGGATTTCTTATTATAATTTGTAAAACCTTTCTGACAGCGACAGTGATATTTTTCGCAAAGTGTGTTACGATTTTCACTTATTGGAATTTTCAAGGAGCATGGTCACCACGTCGCTAATCGCTTGAGAGCGTAGGTGGGGGCAGGTTCGAATCCCGCCGGTTCCGTTGCACACTCTTTGTGGAGCCCCAGGATGTAATTCTCTGGTGTTGTAAATTTCCTTGTGCTATCTCGTCCCTGTATATCGACGATGACTTATAAGCGGGCCCTGATGTGAAGCACACAAGTCTGATGTATGTGTTCAATAAAACAAACAAACGACAAAGAGCATGGTACTACTATTTCATATTAAAAACTTTCTAGTTAATATTTAAATTGCAGAATTTGTAATCAACTTGTTTAATCATTGAATTCGTAATATTTTCTGTGATTAATTAAAGTGAAAAATTCTATTAAGAAATTTAGTGCACACCAAATCCAGGAGTAATTTTATAGGATTTAAGGTTGGATAAAATAAAATAAATATCCCAATTTTAAAAGTATTTTTGATCAGAAAAAAAATAAGCTACTTACGTATTATCGGTGCAAGAAACATACACTACGTCAGCAGTGGGGCCGATAATACTAAAAAAAAGCTGCCCTTATTATTTTATTATACATCTTTTTATATAAAAATGTAGAGTTAATATTATATATCTGCCATATTACAGGCACACGTACTTATATGTAACTATAGAATATGATGTATATATATATATATATATATATTATATTCATTTATTACGTATATAGGCATAGGATATTCCTGTGGAAAAACAATATTTTCAAAATTAATTTCCGAAAAATAAAATTAATTGTAACCTATAATTGAAGAGCTAGGGAAAGGGCATATTATGCTACATTTTCTCAAAAAATTGTTTTATTTATGGATGAAATCGTTATGAGGTATTATGTCATATGATAAAGCTAAAGTACTGAGATTATAATGAAGATATGAGACATTATCTTTTAATATTTAATGTTTTTATATATGATAATTTAAATGATGAAAATAACTTCTAATATTTAATAATTAAATGTTAATATTCTCTTCTGGGAGAATTTAGCAGCATCTATTTACATTTAAATACATATGCTACCAAGAAGAAAATAAATAAATAAATAAATTGCAACAAAAAACTTTCACTTCAATTTTCTCTAAATTACATTTTGTTACATAACAACTTCTTCCTCTAAGCTGTTCAATTGTAACATATATTTTTAAAAGTTTCAACTATGCGAATATACAACATCTCATCTCGCCAAGTATTTTTTGAGTTAAGGTTAAAAAGCTACACACATTGCAATATGTTTAATAATGATTAAAGAAGAATATACCATTACACGTTCCAAATTTTAAATCTGAATAATTTCTAAACTGCTTGATCAAATGACTTCCCATTTGGTATTTGAAGATAACATTCATCAAAGAATTCAAATATTCTATCAAAGTTACTAGTTAGTATTAAAAATTTTAAAGTTGGTTAATTTTTTTTTTCGTATAGACGACACCTAAGGAAAATTAAGATATTGCATTAATTAGTAGACGGTATTACTAATCGATTGGCACCAGTCACATTTTCATACGAGGATTTGGGTCAGAGTTAGTAGAGGTATATACGGGGTGTCCAAAGGTACTTGACTACTTTAGAATGAAAATCTTATAATCGGTATATTTTTCTGCCAAATGTTTTGAGGTACTGGGTCCCCTTATAATGTGTGGAAATGTATGAACTCAAAACAAAAATTAAATTTAACAGAAGGATAGTTATTTCTCATAAAATATATAATAACTAATATATATGATGATGTACAATCGTAATATATTACGATTGTACGATTTTATATCTTCAGCTATGTTAGTTATTTTAACTTTTATGAGAAATAACTATCCTTCTGTTAAATTTAGTTTTTGATCATATATTCCCACACATTATGAGGGGACCCAATACTTTAAAACGTTTGGCTGAAAAATATATCTACTGTAAGATTTTTATTCTAAAACAGTTCATATACCTTAAAATGGACCAGAAAAAAAATCAGGGTTATGCACTCGTTGACACAAAAATACCTGTTAACTGTTTGCCACACTGTTAAAAATTTTGCAGCATTCTGGCAGGTCATTCGACCGTTTTTTGAAAAAACGGTTTCATAACCATAATTTAAGTATATTCTGACCATAAAATGGTCAATAATATGGTCAGAATAGTGTTTAAATTACGGTTGTGTAACCGTTTTCGGAAAAAACGGTCAAATGAACTGCCAGGATGCTGCAAATTTTTAACAGTGCATGTAGAATAAAATCTTTAAACGCATTTATCTATATATTTTTTATCCCATAAGTTATTTATAAAATCGAAACTGCTCTGTGAAATATTTACTATAATACTTCCTTCTCGTTCAACGTAATACCACACTATATTAGTCTACAAAATATTTTTTTGTAAATAAAAGTAAATAATATCCATACATTTGAATTTGAATTTTTAAATTCAGATGCGTGATTATTCAGGATTTTTTACACACTTTTGTATTTATGATTTTAGATTAAGTTTACTTCTTTTAAGAAACAAACACCATTTTTGAATGTAAAGTACATACATTTGTTAAATACACAAGTATTGACAACATGTAATAAATTAAGTAAAAAATTAAAGAAATGAAATAAGAGTAATTAAAAACTTAAACAAAAAAAAATTAAAAACTTATTTTACATATTCAGTATTTTTATGGACATTCAGTTACCATGTTCAAAAGTCTAGTTGAATATTTCGAAGAACTGCATGTGTATCGTAAATTTTATGGCCAGTATTTCCGTAGTTGTCCCGTTAAGACGTAACAACACTTTGACAGGTTCAAAATTTGGATTTTTTTTCTGGTAAGAATTTTGGTTAATCAGATCGCAAACCAAGTAATGAAACTGCAACTAAACAAGAAAAAAAAACAGAACAATTGGGTTCAGTTTTAAGAGTCTACGTTTACTAGGAACCTAAAACCTTGTGAATCATAACAAAGCACGGTGTTTGATTACAAGGTGAATAGTAGTTTTTATACTAGTTAATAGTTTTTGTATTAAAGCTTAAATATGATACCTCGTTATATAAAATACTTAATAATGCTTGCTGACTGAAGATGGGTAAAAAAGTCTTTGTTATTTTGTAAATATTTGTAATCCTCCACGCAGAATATTTCACCAAAATTCTAGACAAAAAAAAAAAAAAAAAGAAAGAAAGAAAGAAAGAAAGAAAAAAAATTGAAAGAAAGAAAGAGGGTGAAAAAAAAAGAGAAAACGGGAAAAAGTTCGTGATGAAAAAATTTGTGATCTTTGATAAAAACGATTCCCGGGATTTTCATTTTTACAATGAAAGAGAAAAACGTCACCTGTTTTTAAGATAAAAATTAAGTTTAGTAGTAAATTAAATAAAAGATAGTAGTAAATTAAATAACAGACAAATTAAGAGGAATACAGAATTTACTTCTCACTTATTTCATTGTACTTCTTGTTATATTCTTACATCGTTAGCTGATCTTTTTTTCACATAGCAACTCTCTGAATTGACCACGTCAGTTACTTTAATTTATCCTGTTCTGTGATGGTAATACCCTCTCTATTCTAATCTTTATACACCTTTATATGTTCGTTTTGATATGTGCCTTTATATATGCTAATTTTTATCATTTAAATTTTTTTAGAAAGTTGCTTTTTTTTTTAGTTTGTTGGTCTCTTTTGTCTATTTTAATTTTTTATTTATTTTCTCCTGCCTTTTTTAATGTTTTTCGGTTGATTTCTTTAGAAAATGACCTGTTTTAGTCTATATATTGCCTGTTAAGCATCTGAGAAATGTTCAGTTTATTTTTATATGCATTTTGTTAACATTACATTAGTGTCTGACCGAAACAACTTTTTCAAGCCGAAATCGAATTCAGTCCTTACTGATGTTTCGGCCGAAAACAAAAACGTAAGCGAAACTATATCACATGTTAAAATTATTTTAATCTATTAATATATACATGCATGCAAAAAAAATTTTTTATTAATTATTTACAAGCCCACTTACCTATCTATAGGCACTTTTACATATGCATAATGTTCATGCGCCTATTTTCAGTAAAAATAAAAATTTTACTTAATCATTGTTTTTTTTAAAGTTTTATAACTAAAAATCCGTAGAATTTATTCATTGCTAAATTTATACCTATCCATCACTAAAAACTTGCACCAAGATTTTTGGAATACTTAATATTTAGCTTTAACTCCTTAAGAAGTTTATTTATTTATTTTTGACACAATAAACTAAAAATAGGGACCTTGCACCACTTTTACCGAACTAAAATATTTGCCTTACATATTCGAAATACGTCTGCCATTAAATAAAGCGAATATTGCAGTTTAAAATTAGTAGTTAAACAATCAAACTCTTCTTGCACGTACGGTGTACGGGCAAACCTGTTAACCCTTTATGTTCCGACGGTACTTTAAAGTACATTAAAAAAAAAAAACTTGTTATAAAATTCATTTAATACATCGATCAGTAGTAATACAGTTTAGAATGAATTATAGAGACTTTACTTTATGTTATTCCGAAAGAATTACTGGTTCCACAAACAAAAGTATTTTTAAAGGGATGTTTCCTCTTTCAGTTGCATCTCTTCAGCATTCTTGACGTTGGGGGAGGGGGGGGGGAGTTCAGTTCGGAAATATTTCTATATTTCTATTGTAAAAGCATCATATCGTCGGTACCATGTCAGACTATCCAATGTGAAAACAGTAGGCTACTTTTTAAAATTAAGATTTCATGATTGGCACCACTTTTCTGAAACGGTAAAGTTCCCCTTTATTTCACCTTAATTAATATTTCATTAAATAAGATTAAATAAGGCGAATTTCACTATTTCAAAAAAGTGGTGCCAATCAAGAAATCTGAGTTTTAAAAGTAACCACTGTTTTTACATTAGATAGTTTGACATGGTATCGACGATATCTGCACTTAATTCTATAAAATTCCAAAAAAATATTTTATATAAAAGATTTGAGTTGCTTTAATAAATATTGCGTATTAAATGATTGTTCAAATCTTCGAACGTTGTTGCAAAAATTCACTTTGGAAAATGAAATTTTGATTAATTCATAATTTGAGACATAAAAGTGTTAAACTTTATCGAAAAGCAGCATTTAAAATATGCTGCTTTAAGAAAGTAATAACCAAGATGATTCAATTTTCGCATGGTGTCTCAATTTTACTTTTTAATTTAAATGTTCCGCGAAGGACAGATGACTTCATAATTTTTCATAATACAAATCGTTCAGGCCAATGACGCATAGCACAGTATAATTCATTTCTGTTGGAGAATCCAAAGAAATAAACTATTGTACTAAAAATTAAAAAAAAAAAAAAAGAAAAACTTAAATACACACTATATGACTAAAAGACACAAGATACTTTTGATTTTACACGTCTAATCGAATAGCTAAATAAATACTGCACCAATTCTTCTGGGATTTCAGAAATACAAAGAACATATTTAACTTCATATTTTCAGCTAACGTGCGATCACTAGGGCAATTAGGGAACCAAAATAAATTTTTAAAAACCGATCAGCCACTGTAATAAAATGCTGAAAATGATTTGTACCTGCCGCACACGATTATGTCAATTTTGCCAACGTTTACGCATTAATTTTACCACTATTTAAAAAATATATTGATTTCTAAATCGTATATTTTCTTGATTAAACAACGTAAAATTTACAAAAAAAAAAAAAGGTGGTGCTAAAAATATGTAAAAGTAGGCACCTATGCTATATGGATCTTCTTGTTGGTTGGTTGGTTGATTTTTGACGGCCAATTATCTGCTCAAGGGATATAGGTCCAGGGGGGGAGTGCCCTTCGTGGGGGGTCTTTCTAAGGGAACCTAACCCGTATTAACGCTTGGAAATCCAAGGTTCGAAGAAAACCACGAAAACTCCGAACGATTAGGCCGACGGGCGCGATTGGGATCGAACCCAGCACCTCCCGTCTACCAGCTTCGAGAGCAGAACCTCTCGGCTACTGGTGAGGCATATGGATCTTCTGAAAAATTTGTGTTCATTTGAGTAAGAATAGCACGTATATTCATGAATATATAAATATTTCTTTAAAACATTCGAGAAATTTCCGCGTTTTTGTTGTTGTTGTTTATAGCATAAAAAGTTTTCAACTAAATTTAGCGCCAGTTTCAGGAAAATTGGTATAATGCAGTAGAATCTACGCATTTTAATCCATACGCATTAAAAAAAATCCGACCAGTTTTCCTGTAGGGATCGGAAAAATAGTTGCCCTTATCGTACCGGAAAATTTTCCGACCCAGCTCGGAATAAAATCCTTAATAAAAAAAGGAAATAGTCAATAAGACGGTATTTTATGGATTTTATTCCGAGCTGGGTCGGAAATTTTTCCGGTACGATAAGGGCAACTATTTTTCCGATTCCTACAGGAAAACTGGTCGTTTTTTTTTTACAGTGTACTTGTTTAACTTATATAAGCGTAAGCCGCTTCAAAGTTTAGAAATGAGCTATCGATTTTAATTTTTTTCTCTTTACTTAAAATATATTTATACAGCGAAATTTCCGAGTTCATTAAAATCCATGATTGAATTCGATAATACGTTAGTGATACAGTAAACTTAAAAAGTATTTACATGAATACAATGTGATGATGATTCTTGTGTATGGTATTTACTCAAGAACCATCATCACAAAATTTCTTTTCACGAATTTCTTTAAGGATACAATACTGTAAAAATAATCTCTTGTTTCTTAGTGAGAAAAATTCTATAAATTTTAATGTGTCCAAATTTCTATGCACATAACGTTCAGAGTAGAGCTTATGTTAAAAATATAAAGGGCTTTTCTCTCATTCCTAACGTCGGATCATTGAAAATGAGGTTATGACAGAGAGACAGAGTTACCAGCGATCTCCGTTTTTTAGATAAATTAAAATGACCAATTCCAGACAGGAAATTTCATGGTTCACCATATAAATTGCTCTGGCCAAAAAGCATACAACATAATTTCTTGTGAAGAACCCAAGGAGTGAAACTATTGTATCGGAAATATAATGCTTCGCTTGTGTTTTACCGTTGCAAATAATTCCCACTATAAACGTTACAGAAAGAAACACCTTACAATATTTAAATAATCGTTTACATTAATCTCGATTTCCTTTACTTCACGAGCAAATATTCCCGATTTGTTAAAATAAATGTCTGGCACCTCTGCGAGAGACGCGTATAATTGAAAACTGTGTCGGTGAGAATCAATTCGCTGCTGTGTTCAAATTTACTTTATATAGAGAACTTTATAAGAACATTATTTTTACTTTTATAAAAACCAGTATAAACCCTCTCAGGGACATGCCTGTCTTAATACGTTCACTAAACTCCAGGTTTCACTGCAATATAAGCGTTATTTAAAGTAATATAAATCTATTGATTTAATACATTTTTAACACATTGAACAGTGATTAATATTTTCAAGGATTAAATTCATATTCGTAATTAATTTTTTTAATATAATGTTGAAAGAATATCCTTTTTTTAACATTTAAAAGGAAATACAGAGAAAACAACATTGCAATTTTGTTCTTTTGCTATACTGTCAGAGGTTTAAATTTAAAGATAGAATTAGCTGAGCTCATTATTCTAAGGAAGTGTAGTTACATATCACTAAATTGTTTTGTTGAACTCAAACATAGGACTATAAACAATTATTGTAATAGTAGTTAATTATAAACAGTAATCAAGTAAATTACTACATAGGAAAAATATCCTTTTTTTAGAAAAACTATGTTATGAATATCTATAGCTTGATCACGAACCAAAAAAAAAATAATAATACAATTATAAAAATATTCCTAATTTTTTTTTCTTGGGAAATAAATGGGTATTAAATGGATCTCAACAAATATCAAAGGGATTATAAATTAAAAATAATACCTTTTTACAAATTCTTTGTTGTTCTAATCTAGTGAAACTTTCACTTATTGTAATGTATTTTAGTCATACATATCTTGTTTATTATTTATTAATAAGAGAATAAAGAGTTATTGATGTTTCTGAGTGCTTCATTGACATTAAAAATGTTCGTATCGTCAAACAATATTATCATGAATTGAAAACATATGATGTCACTATAGGCTGTACATGGGTTCCTCCCTCTATACGGCACTCTCTTATCGGAAAGGACTAGACTTTCGAAATCAAAAGTTCAGTTGCTTTTTTAACGAAAAGGAAACTCGCCTAAAAGGAAACTGAAATTTCGTTCGGGTATTTTATTACAACAAATCTTCATTTTATAATTCTTTAAGAATTCAAATAAATGTTTCAACAAATCTTTACTTATATATCATAGTTGAAACGAAAGAGTTTTCAAAAAATGAACATGATATAATTGTATACAGAAAATCATACATTATATACAGAAGACGTATGTGAAGTGTTACTAACGCGAAATTTTCCACTTCAAACTTTCTCAGCAATTTCTTAATATATCAAATCTTTTCTTTAAACTTTTCGGAGTCCAATTAATTATTACATCAAATCTTCACCTTAAACATTTAAGATTGTAAATAGGTATTCAATCAAATCTTCAGTTATACATAAAGTTGTAACGAAGAAAAAAAAATGATCTTAATATATATATATATATATATATATATGAGAGGCCTGTTGCGCATACATGAAGTAAAATGCGAAATCTTCCACTTTAGACTCTTTTTAGTTTCTTAACAAAGACTTTGCATAAGTGTCAAGGAGATGTCATATTGCAAGGTGAAGTTAGATTCGATCATTGACATCGAGCCATTGAGGGTATGCAAGTGCACCTATAACCCTAAGCGGGTTTACCTTTGTAGGCCTCATCAATGCTGGGAAAAGGGACATAGCAACAGGCATCGGGTAATAACCTTTTCGAGGTGTAGTAACCCTTTCAATAGCTCAATAGCGTCATGAGGCCCAAGTTAGGACGAAAACTTTGAAAAAACCCCGAAAATCTCGGGTTAAAACCTCAGAGAAGGAAGGGCAAATCTGGGGGCAATGGCAATAACATTGATACCTGTTATTCGCGAGGTAAAATAGATAGACACGCAAAGGATTGAAGTCAGTTTTGAGAAAATGTGTTTAGGGAGCGTTATTTTATGGGCTTATGAAAACTGGATATGAACTGTTTAAAGTTTAATGGAATTGTCTCTTAAGCAACGCATATCAAAATTTCTCATTTAGTTAGAGTTTCTTTAATAAGAAATGATACATTTTTAGTGTATTAAGATTCATTTGAAAGTTCATTAAACTATAATGCGCATTAATTCTTTAAGCTTGAATTAGTCACTTCTCAATGACATATCATACTATAACTCGCAAATATTATTTCATTGTATGACAAATAGCATATATTTTTGCTTAGAACTAAAAATATATCTTTCTTTCTATTAAAGTTGGAAGTCGCAGTCAGTGCCTTTATGATTATAATTTGTCTCTAAACTATTTTTTTTAAACCGACTATATTTTTTTTTTCAAATTTTATATTTATTATACATAAAATTATTCTACTCGTAAACTCAGGCAAGCATGGTGGTAAAATATTTAATATATAATTATATTATTAAAGATTTTAATGAATATTATATCTAATTACTCATTTTACGTAAAAAGTTTATTAATAAACTGTGCAGTCATACATTGAAAGTTCTCCACTAATAAATAAAAGAAAAAAAATATTAGTTGTATTGTAAATTAATATTTAGAAATTTATTGCATTGCGTTATTTATTAAAATGATGTAATCATTAATTAAATTATTCAAGTTTAAATTAGGTTTTCAGAAAGGTGAAGTAAAGAAAGGAATTATTTTTCCTCTTTACTCGTTTCAAATGTTTTAAGTATTGCCTGAATGTATTGAAAGAAACCTTTCTGAATTTTGTTATCGATTCAAGATAATTATGTGCAAAAGGAAAATACTATGCCCTTACAATTCCTATATCATTTGTCATTATTTATAAAGATGAAAATAGAAATAGAATAATAAGTTTTGTTTTGGACTGTAGATCTCTTATTAAAAAGGATTCCTGTAATTTGACTGCTTTAAAATTGGATAATGGAGTACGACAGCCCACCTGTAAAAATGCATAACTTCTTGCAGAAGTAAGTAAGGCTTATGTTTTTTTCCTGTTTATATGTTTTTTTTTTTTTTTTATTCAAGTTAAAGATAATAGCATGAACATGAATATACTGCAAATAATTTAATACATTGTGTTATCATTTAGCTAAAATGAATTTAGTTTTAAGCTAAATCAGATTTTTTTTAATTTTTCAAATAAATATGTTAATTTAAAAGGTTGCCGTCAACCTCATGATTAATAGGTGATTTTGGAATTTTAAAAATTCTAGCCTCATGAATTCATTAAAATTAAAAATTTATTTGACAAAAATTACGAAATTATATTGCATTACATTTCTACGTATTATATCTGAAAAATATCTAAACGATTTAATAGTTTACTGTCAAAGTTATTCTTAAAATCTTGCCTTGTTGAATGGTTACACTGCAAGAAAAACTAAGATGCAATCCTATTTTGAAAGTAATGGACATGTTCATACTGCATGCCTTTAAAATAAAGTAGAAAACATTTGGCATGCATTCTTCCTAATAGATGATTTTAGAATTTTGAACTATATTGCCCTTATAAATTCATAAAAATTAAATATTTGTTTGACAAAAATTACGATATATGTCATAGTTCCTTTTCTGCGAATTATCTCTAAAAATTATTTAAGCTATTTAATGGGACTTGGTATCCGATATTTCGGAAAAGAAAGGACGAAAATATCAATATTCCGTTTTTTTTAAGGGGCGGGGGTAAAATGTATTGAAATATTCCTAATATATGTTGTTTAAGTAACTTAAAGATAAACTCAATTTTGTAAATATGTGAAAAAATATTATGTAAAAATCTTAAAAGAGCATTTTACTGCACCCATTTCCCTTTAAATTATTCAGATTTGTTATCTTTAAATCTCAGTTTGAGTACCTTCGATATATCAGAATATATCAGATTTATATGTTCACAATGTTAAAACTTCAACATATATATTTTTCAACTCACTCGCTACATTTTAGACTTACTTCACATGCATTTAATAAAATTAGCAATCGTTTTTTCATTAATATAAATAGCTTATTTAAAAAAAAAAAAAAAAAGTTCAGTAAAGAGTCATTTTTACTGTATTTTTACATATATCATCGTAGAAGTATATTTTTTTTCTTCTTCTTCTTCCTTAAGAATTTCTACTAAGTAATGGGTTATATGTTGTAGCTGGTTAGTAGTGGGTCATAGTTGACATATTTATGCTAGCAGGTGCTTTATCTCATTCTTCATTTTTAAATCTTGTAATTTCTCTCAATATTTCTTCTTTCTTGCTTTTGTATAGGGGAGACTGAGGAAGTTGACAATAGGGGAGGCTTTACCCACCCTTCAGTTTTCATATCTATAAGAATTTCAGAGTTTTGCCAAAAGGTGTCAACCAAAGCTACTGAAATGCTCAAACAATAGTCTTTGTTTGATGCAGACAATTAAAACAGGTGTGGAAGCATCATTTGTGAAGGGTTTTCATCTTAAAAAGTGTAATTTTTAGAAAAAAAAATGTTAGATTTTCTTAGATAAAATATATCATATAAATTTAAGTAAGTAGATTTTACGTAATGAAAAAATATTGAGCTTTCATTCCAGGCATAAAGATTGTACAGTAAATTAGGCTAAACATAACCATTTTCTTATACTTTAAAAACTGGCTATATGGGGAGGCTTGATGCAATCAAAGTGAGGGGGAGGGGGTCCACCAGATGGTCAAAGCTCCCTTAATTAAGTGTTTTGGGGGAAAATTTTTATTATACACTGTACATAATGAAGGGTTAATAGTTATATTTACAAAAATAATGTAAATTTATTCTGTAAAGCTACAGAAAATGGGGTGATAGAAAGAGAAAAAAATGTTTAAAATTGATTAATGGCAGGTGGAAAGTTGACACGACGAAACTACTACGACTTGGGGACGAAAGCAGCATTCTTAAGTGATAAGCTTCTTAAATGATAAGCTTTTATGCCTCTGAAAAAGAACATAAGATTGATAAGAACACTTTAGGAAGGTACGTAGACAAATTTCTCTAAAATGAACACAATGAGATGAAGCCAAACTATGTGGAAACTAGTGTTGCCATCTCGAGTGTTACAAAACGAGTATGTTTAAAACGGAATTTTTCTCCTGTGCCTTGAATTCCGTCTAAGCATATTTGATTGCACATCACATTTTCCCAAATACTTTTTAATAATAATTAAACCATGTAGCATAAAGTTATTCTGCCTTTTTAAAAACTGATTTTATTTCCCTTAACAAATATTTCAATATAAAATAAACTAGGCCAAGCCTCCCATATGTAGGGAGTGTCCCATACCTTTTATTTTCGCATGATTAAAATCAATCATTTTTTAAGTTTCTTATATATTAAACTTAGGTCGCAATTTTATTTTGATAACTGAATGTATAACGAATAAAATGATATATGAAACTTTATTTTAGGTTCAATATTTTAAAAATAAAAAAACCATTTTGCGAAAAATGGGTCAACCCTCCCCAGTTTCCCCTATCTCTAAACTAACACCATCACTTTTATTTAATCAGTTTTAACATGCTTCTTTGAATTTCTTTAAGAAGTTCTTCATTTAGCAAGTTCTTACTGTTGCCTTCGTTTCTACTCTTTGTGCCAAATATTGTACTCTTAAATGTGAAACGGCTCTAATATGTTTCTTAAGATTGTTATATAGATACAAATTCTGTGGTCAATTTATATCTCACCCTTTTCTCATATATAGGGTTGTTTCTCATATATATAAACATTTAATTATATGCCAAAAATGTATTATAAAATACTCAAAGAAAAAAAAAAATAGTTCAGAGTATTATTGCCAGTTTGGCCTCCATTTTTACTTCGAAATTTTACATTCATAACGGAAATTTTGAAAGAAGGGCCTGTATTTTATGTAATCACAAAATTTCTCTCATTAAATAAAGCTAAAAATACTATTTTTAATTTCTGGCACGAATTCGGATTTTCTGAATAAAGTGGAAATGGAGGCCAAACTGGAAACCCTGGTTCAGAGGGTTCAGGTCCCCTTATAAGTTTTCTGTAAAATTTATGCTTAAAAACTAGCGTTGTTGTATGGTTGCATTTCAAAAATGCTCAGCTCTAATTCTATTTTTAAAGCAAATAATGATATATTTTGAATGATGCTATATTATGTCTCTAAAATAAAGTAATAGCATATGCATGAATTTTTCGATAATATAGATGATTTTTTCGTAATAGATCATTTTTGAATTTTGAAAGAATATGGGGCCTCCTTTAAATAATATTTCGTTTTCTTTTTTATGTTCAGTTACGATTAAATTAATAAAATACATCAGATATAAAAAAATATTTGTATTTTGTATTTGAAAGACATATTCCCGAAGAACAACCAAAATAAAATTTCGGGGCAAAAAAAAAATCGAAATTCGCCTTTGCTGATATTTTGGAACAAATCTTTGTAAGGCATTAACAATAAACTTTTAAAATTTTTGAATACTTAATTATATTAGTTTAATTGTTTTGTATTAAGGTACCGGGTAATTCTTTTCAAAACTTAAGAGACATTAACAATGACTTTATACCTTTAAAAAATTTGCGGACTTAATTATATTAATTTAATTGTTTTATATTAAAGGACCGGGTACTTTTCCCCTTATATAAAGAAATATATAATATTGTGAATATTAACTGTGATATATAACTGTATATAACTGTGAAATTATTTACTTTTCTTGCACCTGTAAATCTTAGTAAAAGTAGCATTTCTCTTTAATGGTACAAAATTATTTAAAACTAAATTTAGACATCAATATAATACCTTACTCTCACGTTCATTTCTTTTCTCAATTTAAAAATCAATTTTATGAACAAAACACATATCCACCTGCAAAATGTAGGAAATTTTCATTAAAAATAGAGATGGGTAGATAAGACACCTTTTTTACCCCCAACAGGATCACTTTTTATTCTTTTCTGGAAAATGTTTTTATTGTTTTGATCAAATTTAGGATCTAAATTTATTGATGCTGTGATTAATTTTCTCAAGAAACTGAATAAACATGTTACACTATATAAGATCTGGAACATAAGTTACTTAATAAATTTTAGTGCATTTTGACATTATTTTTAATCAATTAGATTTCTTTCGATAAAAAACGCTCATAATATCATTGTAAGTTTTACATATGTTAATATTTAATTACATATTCAAACATACATAAATATATATACATGAATACACACACACACACACACACACACACACATATACAGGGTGGTTATAATTAAACTTCCCTTATAAACAGCATCCTACAGCGCAAACGGGTGAGCGGAATGCAATGAAATTTGGTATACAGACTATACACGATATGCGCTCACGGAATTTTGAAAAAGAAAATTAGTTCCAAAATGTCCACCAGATGGCGCTTTTTCAAAAAAAAACATTAAATTTAACACAATAAACGACCAAAACGGAATACAAAAACAATATTAACAATCCAGAACAAGAATTATGAGTAATAAAATGTAAAACCGGCTGTTTTGGCCGTTTATTGTGTTAAATTTCATGTTTTTTCCGTAAAAAGCGCCATCTGGTGGACATTTTGGAACTATTTTTTTTTTCAAAATTCCGTGAGCGCATCTCGTGTATAGTCTATATACCAAATTTCATTGCATTCCGTTCACCCGTTTGCGCTGTAGGATACTGTTTATAGGGGAAGTTTAATTATAACCACCTTGTATATATATATATATTACAAGGTGTTGCTAAATTCGACCGACAAATTCAGAGGATTGATATTAGGCATCAAGAAAATGAAAAATTGATGTCGCAATCCACTTATTTAGTCACAAATACAGAGTGTTTCATCCTAACTGAACTTGGGTTGATTGTAACAATTTTGAGAAAAATAAAAACATTGCAATGAAATTGCAACGATATGTGTCTTGTTTTGTGTGAAATGTTATAACATCACGAAAAGTTCTGGAAAAACAGGGTGCTCAAGCAATCGATGATACCGTATGAATTGGTAATCGCAATCCAAAAGGTGAAACGTCAATTGCACTCTGCTCGCGCGTATAATGGAAACTTCTACCAATTTTATTTTGTATTATCACATTTACGACAAAGATGAGAATTTCTATTAAAAGTTTTATTATAATAAAACTTTTAATAGACATTCTCATCTTTGTAAACTATACCCATTTCAACATCTGAATGTGAAAGAGCATTCAGCTGTATGGATAACATCATGAGGTATGCGAAAAATTCACTCCTTATAGAAAGAGCCAGTTCTCTTATATCCATAAGCCATGTAGGACCTCGCTTAAAAAGATTTTGTCCTGAACCATGTGTGAAAACTTGGTTGCTATCAGAAAGAAGATTAGCATACGAGACAGCTTGTCGTAAATCAGAGAGCACAGAAAACACCTCGCATTGTCGTTCATTATAGAAACTTCTAGAATAGAGTTGTCAGTAAGTAATAAAAGGATTTATTTCTGTTATTTCAATTAAATTCTGATTCATAATGGAAAATGTTACTATGAGATTGATTAAATATTGCTTTTAGATAAATGCTATACAAATACAATACTATAAAAACTAGAACATAATAATTATAACTGTTAATTAAGAAATGTCAGCTTTTAGCTAAATGTTTTAAATTGGCTTTTAGCTTAGCAAAAATCCGGTAGCATCAACATCTACTCTATGAAAAGGTGCGTTCCCACAAATATTTTTTTCCAACTACAGCACTGAATATACTTCAATTTTCTGAACGTTATTGCCGTCAACCCAAATTGAGTAGGGTACAACACCACACCCTGTATTTTTGATTAAGTACATAGTTTGCCACCTCATGTACTATGGTAATATTTCATCCTCTAGATGCTTACTACTACCCCTCTGAATTTGTCGATCGAATTCGGTTACACCCTGTATGTGTATGTGTGTGTGTAATATGTATAAAAATCAAGCTTGTGTTATGAGCGCATCTACGCAAGACTTAGAAGACACCAAATATTTAATATTCACTGTTTTAAACTATTATTAAAAATATGTACCATATATCCCTAGAATTAAAATTATTGACAAACAGATATCCAAATAGTCTATAGATATCCAATTTACTTTTTGTTTCGTGTTTTATAAAATTACAGAAAACGAATTAAAAACTGATAATAATTTTTCTTGAAGAGTATTTCAATTTTTCATTTTTCAATATTTTCTAATACAGTAGAATTTTCGATTCTTTATTTTCAAGCGATAATGCACGTTAATTTTAACACTAGATAGACTGGAAATTTTACTCAAGTTTTGAAAAACATCTGTCACCAGAATTTTTATTCAAAACTGTTTAACTTATTTATCTAACACTTTTCTTCTTATTTGTCTTTTAAACTTGTTTTATAAAGAAATTTCTGGTTTGAACCGTAATGTATTCATTTGGTAGGGGTCAAATGACCCCTCATGATCCTTTTAGTGTTAATTAGTTTTCCTCTTCTCTTCTACCGAGGAAATTGTTATGATATATATTTAGATATTATTGTAAAATACAATGTCTTGAAATAATTTTGTTGGAATGCCCTACACTATCCATGTAAATTTAATGAAACTTTTCTAATAAACTGCCAAAGCTGTGCACTTGTAATTTTCTGTTATGCATCAAATAAATAGTTTATAATAAAGTGAAGACACGTTTATTACACATATATTTTTCAGTTTTTTTCTTTAAAAAATCTGAAATAGAAACATCTTTTAAACAGCAAATAATATGCCTTTTATCGATTTTTATTTAAAAGTAATATACATTTATTAGTTGCAATACTTCACTTGATTCTAATTTCACATATCTGTAGAATGTGTACGCATAATCACAATTTCTAATGTATATTTGTTTCAATAAAAAGAAGTATGGAAGTTCAAAAAACAACATTTTGAGGAAATTGGCATTAAATGGGCGTGGTCAAGAAATATGTCCAGTTGTAAACAAAAGGAATAGCTTAAAAATTCCAACTTTCTCGTTGTCGTGGAAAAAAATACAATATATCGTTAGAAAGAGGAGAAATATATGGTTCAAAACATTAAAGAATCGCAAATACAAAATTTTTAACGTTTTTGACATCCGGCTGCTCTTGAAGAACACACCATAAAACTTTTAAAATGTTATTTCTGTAGTGTTTAGAATTGGTCAGAAAATTTTGGGGCTTTTAAACTGTCAAATTTTAATCATTGTTTTCTCTCTGAATCGTTGATATACACTTTTAAAATAGACTGAAAAGTAGAAAAAAAAAGCTTGAAAATCTTAAGCTTTATAATTTAGAATATGTTAAATTTCACATTCTAAATTATGTAAAGAATTGAATTTACTATCTTCGATAATCATAAAACTGTTTTCTTTAATTTTATTTTATATCGCTGTACAGAAACTGAAATGCCTTCTTTGTACTGTACGATTCTCGGAAACAAAATTATTGACTTAATATTAACGTTCATAAATTTCCCTTCGGTGTATGCGAAAATGTGCACTTCTAAACTATTTATAAGCAAAAGACTGAAATCTCCCGGCAATGGGTGGGTAGGTGTGTGTGTGTGGGGGGGGGGGGGGGAGGGGGAATGTCCACTCCCTACCCAACCTCTAATTTCACTGGACACTAATCGACCGTCATTAATTGGCATCTGAGTCATGCAAGGTTAGGCGAAAATGGTTTTGAAAATGGTTTTGAAAAGGTTTTGAAAATGGGTGTGCTATTATTTACAAAATAATAAAAAGTGCCGTAAACCCCCCACTTTCAAGGGGAAGTATCAAACTCTAAAGTATGCCATAAGAAAGAAATCAAAATACATGAAAGTGTTCTATTAGATTCCTCCAAATAGATGTGTATCCATGGTCCCCAAGTTTACGTATTTCTTCCGCCAAAATATATTTTCAGGAGTTCTACCACTAAATTCGAAAGACAATACCCGTCGTATTTATTGACAGAAATTATCGATTTAATAAGGATAAGATTGCTACTCTAAAATAGTGGTAACTTTGAATACCACTATTAATTTAATGCTTGTGTTAAAACAGTATGAATCCAGATTTTTAACCTGTGTCAGATTCACAGAATTCAAAAGCAACAGCAATTCATTTTGCTACTTATATACAACGATTCATTATTACATTTGGTCTTTGTTTTCTGCATAGTCTATTTACTAGATTTGGTGTTATTCCATTATCTTTCACGTTATTTGACAGTACTGTTTCCCACTGTCAAGTTTTTCTTCCAATCAAAAAAAAAAAAAAAAAAAAAAACAATAGTTCAACAATGAATTCCAAATATTTCCTCAGGAATTAATAATAGACAACAAAGGAAACAGTTGTATGTTTAAAATGTAAAGATTCTTACAATTTAATTTTTTGAACAAATGTGTTAATATTTCCTTGAGTAAGTGTGTCCTACCCAAATGTCTCCTAAACGCAGGCCTTAAATAAAAATATTTTGCTTCCATCGCTTTATTTCTTATTTCGATATTTTTTATTTTGCTACAATTTTATAAGATTTCGTCGGACTACTGCTAATTCAAGTAAAAATGTATACCCACCAGATGATTTTGGGATTAAGTTACAGTTATTTAATTTCGAAACTGCAAATAACGATGCAAGAAATGGTAAAATGTAAGCACATATTTTGCTGAAAAAGTGTCCCTTTATAAAATGTCCAAATTTACTAGGTTCATATTTTAAAATTATTTTCCAGAAGAAGCTATGTTTTCAAAGGCATTTAGGAAAATTTGCATCTGCAAATACCAATTACATACTATTGTGAGCTGCTTCCAGTAACTTGCTTTTAAACAAAAACAACACTTTCAAGTAATTGATCAAAGATTCTGATCTTTAATGAAATGGAGAAACAGTTGTTTCTAATCATCATTGTTACATGAATATTACTCTTTAATTCTGGTGTAATGCACAAAGACTCTAACGAAATTATTAATACAAACGTTTACTGGTTAGACATGTCGAGACAAAATAAAATACTGGGAGTATCAAAATGAATGACCTGATTACAAATGCATTTTTTTTTTTAACCGATGACTGGAATAAACGCTTTTATTACAATAAAGAAGAAAGCGTAAAATTATGTTTGCGTACTTTATAACTGTTTTAAATGGCTCCATTAAGGACGGTTCAGGTCAGGCAGTGAAGCCTAGGTAATGACTTAGATCAACAAGCCCTGTCCAAAAATGCTTCATTTAGACACAGAGAAAACATGCAAGCAGTAGTCCATTTGATTATTAATAGAAACATGTTTGTATAGATACTGATGGCGGTGTAATCTCTATGCGCACCTTTGGTTTGATCACTATTGCAGGCAAATGAGACATATCCTCATAAAAAACAGTCACAAGAAGTCATTCACAAAGCATTAAAAATGTTTGGCGTGAAATGGATTATCACTTGGACGTTTCTTGTGCGACCGATAGGAGCCATTTATGATAGTTATAAATAGTGTTGCCAGGTGTTCCCAGTAAATCAGGGCTCCAAATGTCCTGGACACCAGTATTTTAAAGTAATTTTCTTCGCCTTATCTAATGCCAATATTGTCTGCGATTAAAGGAGGCAAAATAAACTGTAAGAAATTATTGGTGTCCATAGCATTTGGAATCTTGATTTACGCGGGACACCCGGCAACACTAGTTATAAAGTACGAAAAAAAAACCTGAGCATCTTTCTTTATTGCATTTAAAGAGCTTATTTCGATTCATTTGCAATTGGGACATTTATTTTTGTACACTCTTTTTTAGCCTTATTTATTCAGTAATTCAAGATTTCAATCAACTCATTCTGTCAAATGTAGAGTATAACATAAAGCATAATTAACTGAGTATGAAATGAAATATTTCACTGATTTTTCAAACTATCATAAAGTAAGATAAAAATAAAACTTTTTTCTGAAAAACTGGTCTAAGTTTAATTGACCATAATAGGCTTTTGATTGTGTAATTTGAGAAATTACTTTCAAACAATTTGTATAAAATAATAATATTTTAATTATTTACACTAAAAAATATTTGAAAACACTTCAGAAATTTTTATAGCGGAGAATTGCACAAAATGTTAGATTGCTTTTTTCACGCCGTATAATTTTTTGCTGATCTCTTTCGAATGTCGTTTACTTATGTCTTGGTCTTTGGATATTACCTTAAGGTAAACCCTACCTTAAATACTTTATATATACCATATTGAACATTGTTCTACATCTTTAACTTGCTACTAAGTTTTTTAACTTGCTAATTTTCAAAATTATTCTTAAATGCTTACTCTAAAATGAAAATATTTTATTTATTTACACTCATATGTAGTTGAAAACATATGAGAATTCTTCATGGTTGAAAAACGCTCAAATATCGGAAAGCATTCTTCAAACCGAATAAATTTATTTGCTGATATCTTTTAAATACCCATGATGCCTTATGTCTTTTTCTTTACCTTTAAATTATGTTTTACTATACCTTCCATACCTTGCATATAGCATACCTTAAATATTTTATATAAACCATGTTGCAATGGCGCACACAAAAGAGTGTGTCAAGGCAATTATAGAAATTTTCGCCTTTTCTAGGTCGCGATATTCTGCGAATAAATAAGTGTAAATTTTCTATAAAGAAGAAATGGTAGCCGGGACCCTCGCCCACTTATGTGCTCCACTGCCATGTTGAACTTTACCTTATGTATTTGTTACGATGACCACAGGAAGACTTTGTGTGCATAATTTACAAAACTAGTTTTAAATGATTACTGCAAAATGAAAATAATTTACTTATTTTTGCTCAAAAGTATATTTGAAAACGCGTGAGAAGTGAAAAAACTCATAACATCAGAAATCAGTCTTCACGTCGAATAATTTGATTTTCTGATTTCTTTTCAATGCTTACATTGCCTTATATGATTACATCTTCGCCCCATGTCTTTGTATTTGACATTACCTTAAGTCATACTTCCTAAATACCTTTTTTATATATCGTGTTGCATTCTGCTTTATGTCTTTGCCACAAAGCTTAAAATAAGTCTTTGATTGTGTGATTTCCAAATTATTTCCAAAAACTTACTCTAAATTAAAAATGTTTTATTTGTTTCTATTCAAAAGTATTTGAAAACATTTGATAAGTTTCCATAGGTGAAAAATGCTCAAAATGTCAGAAAGCATTTTTCAAACAGAATAAATCTATTTGCTGATCTCTTTTCAAGGCCCCCGATGCCTTATCTTTGAAAACATTTGAAAATTGGTTTCTCAGTAAGACGTAATTTTCTGTTCTTAATTTTGTTAAAAAAATCTATGTCTTCACTATTTGAAAGAAAACACTCTCATATGCTATTGATTAAGTATGCATCTTAAGTGAAGTTCTGGTAAACACTCTGGGAGATCCAAATTAAAATTGATGGAGAAAAATTAATGCTAGGATGCTCAAAAAAAATTCCACAGCAAAAATCAAATCTAATCAAACTGTAAAACTTTTCAGACAAAACCGAGTGAAAATGCCAATAACTGGAACTAGATGCCATGAGTAAAAATTGTTTTATGTTAATGTGTATTTCTTTGCTCTTCGAAGGAAAAGCTTTTGACAGGTCTCGAATTCATAAAAAGTTTCTTTATTGATAGGAGATAAGAGCTTAGCTGCATAAATTCAAATTTATTCTAAACTCCCCACCCATTTCGTCTCCTAGATGAACATAATGTGCTCCTCTGTGCATAGAGGTAACAGAATCTTGCAGCATGAAAAAATTACTAAACGAAAAAAAAAGGCATCATCGCAAAATAATTCTGGGTTTGAGCAGCAGAAGGAAACATTTTTTTTCATATCGCTAAGTTCGCTGTGTAAAACGAAACATCTCAAAAATATTACTGGAGACTAGTAATTATTCTCCTTTTGCATGAATCCTTTGCTCCTCAAACTCGGTGGAAGAAAATATATACACATCCATGCACGCACAATTTTTTTCATCTCCAAATTGATTAACGTTTTCAACTCCAGTACTCTACGTCTTATTCTCTCAGCTTTTTTTTTCCGCCTTTCATTTTCCCGTTCTTTCCTTTTTTAGGAGCTTTTCTCCCCTCCCCTCAGTTTTCATTAATGTCTCTCTCACTGCATCTACTTAATTTCCCGATTCTCATAAAAGGCCCAATGAAGACAAAGAGAGCTCCTTCTATCGTTCCATCTCATCCTCTTCTTCCATTCTGGGAGAGAAGAGATAGAAAAAGGGATCTCCCTCGCTTTCTTCTGAATCTCTAGGGATACTGAATTCAACCCCCCCTTCAGACTTAACTCCTTTCTCCCAGCTCACGCAATTTTTTTCTTCTCCGTCTCCCTACCTCTCTGAGCCTCACGAAACTGTTTTATTTCAAGAAAAGGGTTGTAATGATTTGGCGATGAAGCGTGGACTTTTAGACGAATCTGCCTCTCGCCAAAACTACTTTTCTTCTGTTTTGTGAGTATATTTATTCAGCGCGATGCAAATATTTAAAATGAAAGGAAGATAAATTTGTTATAAAATGAACCAACTCTTGAATTCATATCCGAGACTAATGTACTTGGTCACGTTAGTATTTTTGAAAAAAAAAAAAAAAAATTATATCTTTTTGAATATTTTTGCAAATTAGAATAATAAAATTGGATAATCCAGCCGCTAACTTACTTTTTTTTTTATTTTGACATAACAAGTAATATTGAATGGGATGTTTGAAGAAAACAAACATAAAATTAAGATATGATTAGTGTAGTAAAAATTAAATCATTTCCCGAAGAGATGAAAGCGGTCTAAATCCTAATTATAAATTATAAAAAAAACTTTTAATTACTTTTTTCCATTCCCTTTTTTAAGATTAAAATGATGACTTAATTATGTAAAAGTTTTCGGAATTCAGTATTACCAAAAGAATTTTTCGTTTCATTATACTTCTTAAATTGACTCTAGCAAACACATCAATCCATAACTTACCGTGACACAAATTGTTAGCATTTTTTATTTTTTATAAGTAAAGTTACATTAATCTTAGTACATTTTAATTAGGAAAACACCAATTTTAGCTGAGTAGAAAGTTTTATTGGTATATATATTTATTTATTTATATGAGGGGATAGTATGTAAAATATGATAACTGACTTTCTAAGGGGGCTCAGGGCTTGATCGATACCGAATAACATGTAAACAGAGTTCTCGCTTCGAGTACATATAAAAACAGAAGTATTCAATGTAACTGATTTAAACTTTCTGATATTTTTAAGGTATGTTTAAGGATTTTCGAAAGCTAAAAAAATATTGCTAAAGATTTTTGATCGCCCTCCAATTTCAAGAAATTTTACTTTTATATTTTGGACTATATGGGCATTTCTATAGCAATTATGATAAGATTAACTATTATTTTAATTGCATTTAATCTTTATATTGATTTGTTACTTCATATATATACAAATATTTTGACTTGTTACTTCAATAGTATATGGAAGGAATGATAGAAGGGAGTAGAAACAAATTTTACTTTCATGATTTTTTTTTTAAAGATTTTCATGAATTTTCGTACTCAATATCATTTATTAACAAAATTTCACTTTAATTTTTCTGAAAATATTTGACACTGTACTTTTCAATATTTTAATCTTACTTTTAATCTATACAAATTTTCATTTAATCATTTATTTGTTACCA
This sequence comes from Maratus speciosus, assembly GCA_963932465.1. Taxonomy (NCBI): domain Eukaryota; kingdom Metazoa; phylum Arthropoda; class Arachnida; order Araneae; family Salticidae; genus Maratus; species Maratus speciosus. Next base: position 498,987,586 of record OZ010787.1, on the reverse strand, counting down.
AATTTAAATGACAAAACGCATACATTATGTTGCGCAATTAAAAAATGTATAAAATTTAGCATTGTTTGTTGTTGTTGTTGTTATAAAAATCTGTGGTAACTTTTAAATGCCGTTTTCTTTTTGAACATCACCTAAACAAGGGAATTTCAACCTTTTTTCCTGAAATTCGAAAACATACCCAATTTAGGCTCTAAAATACTATTAGAATAACATTGAAGCTATAATGCCTAATGTTGCCAATAAAATACATTCTGAAAATATTGTTAAGTCGATTTTCAACATGTAGATGGCAACACTTGTGCTGTATAAGAATAAAGATAGATTTATTTTTTCAGTTGTTGCTTCTTGTTCTTTTTTTTTTTTTTTTTTGGAAGCTTGCGAAATACCTTATTTTGACCTGCAGTGAGCAAGTAAAATTTATTTCTTATTATAGTTCCTAAAATTATTGTTTGTTTAATATTATAGAATTTTATCAAGGGGAATTATTTTTTCAATTAAACACCAGTATTGCCGATTAGTAACAAACTGTTTTTTAGCCGTAAGGTACACTTAAAACAAAATATGATTTTTTAAAGTATTTTTCCCATGATTTATTTAAAAAATGAAAGCTGAAAAACATTATTACAATGATTTTTGAAAAATCAGGCATTTAAGTGTTAAATTTAATACCAGATAATTTGTATCGGAAATAAAGTTCCTTATGTTAATTAAAATTAATTTAAGGACCCCCTAAAAATATGAAGTTTCTTTTTACCTTCAAAATTTTTGAAGATAATTAATTTTAAAAAATTGCGAAGTTTGTCAACTGTGCTTTATTTCTTACAAACTTTCTGGCGGTAATTGATTAAAAATATATACAAAGATTCGAAACTATGTTTTTGCGCATACCGTCAACCGGGCTACTTTGGGTCACTTTTTCCTGGTTCCACTAACATTTCCATTATTAAAAAATATTATATATGATTTTTCAACGTCGAAATTGAGTTGTAAACAATTAACATGAAACGATGAAGCAACCTGTATGGTTTTAAAGAGGCTATTTTTTTACTTTTTAACTATTTTTAAAGCTGTGGAACAAAGTAGCCCCTGCTAGGGCCTCCTTTGGTCCATTCACTTAGTTTCATATAAATTGAATACATTTCATATGTTGGACTATTGAAACCCTCTTGCAATAGGATCTGCTAATGAATTAACACTGCAAACTCGATAAACAAATATATTTTTTAAACATTTAAACACAATAAACCAATTGTAAGTATTAAAGACACGAGAAACAGTTTTCGTGATGTTACCCTCAGCAACTGGAACAAAAACAATTAATATGAAATTTTGCTACAGTAACATTTGAAAAAAATGTTACCTAAAACATTTATTCAGATGTTTGGTTGTATAAAAAGCACTTTAAGTAACTGGGGCTACTTCGGACTAAACCAGGACTGGTACAAAGTAGCCCAGAAAAACCAGTTTTCATGTTAGCTTTATGAAAACATAAACATTTACTGTCAAAATAAAAGGTTAAAGGAAAAACTATGGTCACACATGGGTTACAGGTTACTAAAGGTAACATTTTGACACCTACCTTATTTGTAGCTCTTATCCAGATTGTTTCAGTATAGAAAGTTTAGAGAGTATATCTACATACGTACATATCTACACACCATATCTACACACGAAAACAGTTGTTTAGAAACACATCCAGTGTTGCCACTAACAAAAATTAAAATTACCCTAAACTATTCAAATATCCTATAGTAGGATATAAAATATTTTTCAAGGGCAAAAACTCCAAATTATCTTGTATTGTTTATTCAGTACAAAGAATAAGCACTTTTTTTATGTGATGGACCAAAGTGACCCCGCAAGGACCAAAGTACTACAAAGTAAATATATATATTTAGGTTGACGGTACTCGAATGATTCATTCGATAGTAAAATCATTCATTCTGCCCATCACTACCCTAAACTATAAAAATTGCTACTTATATCAGGAGAGACAGATATCTTGTTGAAGAGCGTAATTATTATTGCCCAGTGAAATTTTTTAATACGTATTAAGCATTGAAAAGTAAATATGAGCGTATGTGTTTAAAAAATTTATATGTTTTTTAGCTAAATAGAATGTGATTTTTTAGGTTATTGCACATCTGTTGATAAGGATTACCTTCAACTATATTTCAATGAATGCTCGACACAGATTCTGAAATGAAATCAAACAGCAGACTTTTTCTGAGCAATACTGTTATATCAGATAGGGGTTATCAGGATTATCAAGGTAAAAAGCAACGTTAGAAGACAATACATTGATTATTAATTGCTTGCATTTCTATTTGCTATATTTATTTAATATCTTTTTTTAATTCACTTTCATTTTTCTTCCTTTGAAAAAGTTCATCTTCAACAGGTTTAATTGTCGAAGTTGATAACAGAGATAGAATCGGTTATTTCCCTTTCCTTGTATAAATTATTTTTATTCAGTATAGTTAGCATTATTTTGAAATAGTTCAGATCACTTTTCTGGCAATTTGGCTCCTTCCCACCTCCTTAAGAGAGTTTGTGTTTTTCTGTTTTCATATTTTTATCGTCTGATTTTTTTTTCTTTATTTAATTAGAATGATTTCTTTCATATAAAATGCAGGTAAAGTAATCTTAAAAAGTTAATAGTTTTCTTTGATATTGCTGTATAATTTTCAGGTACTTCATAATTTCCGACAATTATCAAGTAAATAAACATTGACAGCAATAAGATTGATTTTGTTAAGCATTTCGAAATTGGTTAAAAAATTAAATGTGGCTATGAAAGTTAAGTATTACCATTTACATGCACGCATCAGTGGTTAAAGGAGTCTAATAACATTTAAGGATTCATAGTGCATACAAAAGGTGTGTTTGCTTTGAATCACTACAAAGTTTTAAATACTTACCTTAAATTAGACAAAGATTTCTAAGAATCTAAAAATCTAAATTTGTAAAACTCTGGATATACTGCTTTAATGTCTTTTATAAACTTTTAGAATGCTATACTACGTGTAGTGCATATGAACTGTTTTATATATTTTTTAAGTTCTTTTCCCCATACATGTTTATTTAAAAAATAATAATTATTAAAAAAATATTATTGCAATTCAATTTCTTTACAATTTCACTTTTAAAAAACAATCTTACAAATTCTGTGTAAATCATTTGACCAGATAAAATCTTTAAAATAAATCACGAGATTAAATTTTGTAAAATCTTTTATGAATGCTCCATACATTTAAAATAAGATTTGCTAGTTCTTTAAAAACGTAATTAAAATTCACTTAAATGGTTTCATACTCAAAGGAACTTCGTTTAATTTTAAAAATTCCATTAAAGTTTTGCCGTCAATTTTTGAGAATATAACGATGTATACATACTCTCAAAGATTATATATTCAATTTTAATTTAATTTAACTGTACTCTGTAATAATTAATATATTTATAAACTGAATGAAAACTTGGCTTTATTGAATTTTGACTAAATAAGTTATTTCATTAACTTGATCAAGTACTCCCGCCACTTTATCTTAATTTTAAATCCTTATCCACATGTTTTGATACAAGTTTGTTACGACGAAACGTATGCTGATGAGAATGATCACCGGTATCTTGGAGCATTTACCTTTAATTATAATAAATTTACGCATGATTAAATAAAGGCATCAAGAACATAAAGTGCCCAAAATCAAGCAAGTCTCCCAATTACTTTCTTATAATTATATTAAATTATCTTATTAAGTTTCTTAATTGGCAGTGATACAATATTCAGTTTGTTTACGTTGAATATACTCCATTTCTTTATGTTAACTCTACTATTTAATCTAAATCTTGTAAAAGTGCTCGATTCAAAAGAAAGTAGTTTTAGTTAAGAGAACGAATAGCCTGATGTTCCCCTGGGATTTGTGATGTAGCGTAGTTGTTTTCTTGATTTAATGAAATTAACAGACAAACTGTTTTGCTTCTAAGCATTATTTAAATTTGTGCTGCTGTTAAGGTTATTCAAGAAATACATTAAATGTTACCTGCGTTTCTAAGTAATTCCATTAACTTTCAGCTATTCCGGGCAGAAATATCCGATGAAATTCAGTTTCTCAAAACATTATTATTCACTTTGAACGAAGCAATAATTTGTATATTTTATTTTGATGTTTTGGTTAGTAGAGAAAAAAAAGTATATTTGTTAATATTAATTATTTTTTAAATATTTACATTCTCGGAATAATATGTATCTTCATTCAAAAAGTATATAATTTTAAACAATGGCTTTTCAAAGAATTTATAAATACACTATAGAGAATTTAAATTTGGTTTTGTATCGTAAAATAATGCAAATGAAATGCATTTTCAAAGATAAAGCGTGTAAAATTAACTTTTTAATTAACCTCTAAATATTCTAAAATAGACATTTTTTAATAAAGTTATTTTATTGTTAAGTATTTACAGTACATATTTAACGCAATAAGTTTTATATTTTAGAAAACAACATTTGATTTATAATATGTACAATAAACAACAGAATAAACATGAATAGCAACAGAAATTTATTTATAAAATTAGGAATTTTAGTTGATATTTTTCATCCATAATTAATTATCTTTATACGATAAAAAATGCGTAAAATTTTGCAGATTTTAAAAGTAAAGGACATATTGACATAACTTTTTGAATAGCGTAGTAAAATATTGAACTTATTTTTTTTCGGTAATAGGTAATATTTATATTATATTATTATGTAACTAATATTTATAATGTTACAACAGCAGTATCACGACAATGATATCGTTTTTTTCCTTTTTACAAATTTTAACCAAACAAAAAGAGTTTTGTTTGTCTTATCAATCTGACTTCTATCCTTATATCGGTAACGTTATGTGTAATATAATCTGGAGAGAACTTATTAATGTTTTTTATTTAATTACAAATGGCATTAAATTTTTGGGATATTCCCGTGAAGAGCCGGGTCTATATGTATACTGTGTGTATGTATATCAACCACCACAATAGTGCGATGATATTGTTGCATGTTTCCAATTTTCAACCATGTTGAAAATGGTGCCCCAGGCTGGCTTTCCACGTAATAATTGCGTCCCGAAAATTCCAGGGCTTTTGGTCACCTGACTTATCAAGCCATGATAGGGAGTCCTACTCCATACTGGACCGGGAATTTTCATTGGAAGCTTTAACAATTATGAAAATATTGTAACAAGGTTTTCAGTAGACATGCGTTGCTACTTCTTAAATATTCTAGCTTGTGACTCGATGAGGACACCATCCGTTGTTCAAAATATATTGGACTGGATCATTTATATTTCATAATATGACTGTGTGGTGTCAGATATTGAATTACTGTGTGTCAATAATTAATTTTCAAATTGTAAGTTTTTAAATTGCATAATGAATATGTCATGGAAAAAAATTATATTACACGAAAGATAAAATTAAGCAGCTTGTGTAATAATTTAAAAAAAAAAAATGAACAATTTTTTTTTAATACTTAAATCTAAAGACTATAAGTGAAAAGTTTTTCTTAAATAAAAGATAAACGCTAAATTTGAAAATTAATTTGTTTAAAAGAGAAATTTCTCTCTGTTCTTTAATCATAAAAAATGGAGAAAGAAGGAATTTTATTAGCATATACGAGATAACGTACAAAATTGTAACTAAATTAATCCCATTATATTACTTTTCATAGATTTCAAGCAACTATTTGCTCAAACTAAAAATGTATTATCTTGAGGAAATACAGTTTAATTTTAATTTTACACTGAGAACAAAATTCTAAATAAATACTGAAATTTCATCAGAAAATACGAACATTTATTTGTTTACAGCATAAAAATAAAAGTAAAACACACAGATTTAGCATAAAAATAAAAGTAAAATGTACAGACTTAGCGAAAGCGACAATTTAACTAGACTTTTAGTAGAGTTATTTGTCAAGGATATTCTCAAATCCATATTCGCTACTTTCGTACACATCCAAAAATAACCTTTTCATCGAAAAAATTTCTTCGTAAAAATAGAAGCACCCTACTGTCAAAATACGGAATTTTTATTACATTATATTATTTATTTTATTATATTTATTATTATTATTTTAGTGCTCAGTTTCACACTCCTGTTATGAATTTTTATTTTAAGAAATGTGGCTTAAAATTTAACGTGAAAAGATATATAGTAAAGCGAGGAGAGTCTGCGCACATTTCAAAAGAATAATAATAAAAAATCTAAAATTAATATTTTGCTAAACTATGCATGAATAATTTTGACTTAATTTGTTTTTTATGCATTTCCATTGTTGTTTTGTTGTTATACTGTAATTTAATAGAACAGCAGTAATAAAACCAAGAAAACTATTTTGCACAATCTCTCCTTACAGGGTAGGAGAGAACGCGCACATGGGTAGGAGAGATTGCGCACATAGGTAAAAGAGATTTTTATTAATAATAACTACAATTAAATTATTAACAGTAATAATTACACTTAACTGACATTGTTGAAAGGTTTTTGTGAGTAACTATTATTGTATTAGGAGTGAATATTTCAACCAGATGTTTAAATAATAAATAAAAGAAAGAATTTTAACAACAGTTAAAATTTTTAATTTAAGAAGATTAAAATATCAGAAAAAGCAAGCCCTACTAAGATTACAAAATAGCATTAACCTAGTAGATAACATGTTTAACTTGAAAATTACTTCATTTCGATTTCCACAGTTTCATTGTATTTAGTTTGCTAACCGAAGTTGTCGTCGTCCACAATCGATGCACTTATTGTTGTAAAACGTGCGTCTTTCGTGCAATCACCTGAAACAAGCAATACATTGAATCCAGTCAGTTGTCGAAATTGTCTCCTGGTACAGTTCCAGACACTCAGTGCACTCATCCTCGTTGACCTTCGGTTTTTTTCCCTTGAGTTTTTTTATCCCACTTTTTGTGGAAGCACCTTATCTTCAGCTTATTATTTTTTTTTCTGTAGCGGCATCCTTCTTAAGTTTTCTTTTCATGTATATTTTGTGGATCAGTAACATTAGTTGCACTCTGTTTCCTTTTGATTTCGATGCCATGACACTACTTGGATTGGGTGAATGCTTTTTCAAAACATTGTATTAGAAATTTATTTTAGTTAGCAAAATTAATTTATTAGCAAATTAATTGCTCATAAATTAAAAAAAATATATAGAAATAATTAATTATATTATTAAGAAATATATTATTAATTTATTAACAAAAATAATTACATAAAATTTATTCAATAACAACTGTATTATTAATTTATTAATAAAATTTTTATCTGCAAAAGTATTTTTTTGCAAATTAATTTATTGCCAAATTTAGATTTGATAATTATGTATTTTTACGAAATTCTTTCAAAATTGATTAATTCATATGTTTTACACGTAATTTGCAATTCATACAAATTTATCAATAAGCTGTGTTATCTTTCCTAGCACTTAAACTTATGGGGAAATGCGCCATCTCTCCTTAGTAGCAGATGCGCAAACTCTCCTATTTTGGTAGGAGAGATTGCGCGGCCTTTTATTTAAATATGGCCACTTCTAAAATGCATTTTTGGTGTTCGCATACTTAGTCCAGGTTAGTAGTTTATACGAAATCGTTTAAGTTCAAAATATTTTGTATTACTAACGTTGTGGAAAAATTCTGACGAACAGTTATGAAAATTCAAGCACTTATTTTGGAAAAAAACAAAAACAAAATAGCACTGCTTTATCCAAGACACTTGGAACAATAAATGTTCACATTCATGTAGACACTGCACTAATGCTGCTGTACAACTACCTGGAGTCGCTGGGCGCGCATTCTACTCCTTCCCGTCGAATCTCTTTGTGCGCAATCTCTCCTACCGCGCGAACTCTCCTTGCTTTACTATAATGTTAAAAATTCTATTTAAAAAACATGTCTTGATTACTGTCATGGTTTTAAAATAACATTTTTCGTGCTTTGTAATTAAAATGTAATTAAACATCCATTACTTATATGTTATTAGCATGATATATTTTACTACATAGGAATCTTTAATGATTTTTTTTTTAATTTTATTGCAATAGAAACATAATACAATGGAAATAAATGGTTCTTTAAGTATATAAAATACTCTTAAACTTTTCAAAATTTGAGCTTATCTTTTTCTTTATCTTGAGTTTACATTTTATATGTGCAAAAATTCTCTTTAAGTTTTGAAATTTGAAATAGAACAACCATACAAACATTTTTTTTTTTTCGTAAATATTCTAAAGTCTTCTATGTATTTAGATGGATTTATTAACGACTCAAATATATATTTTTATTATTGAAAAGGAAAAATCTTAAAAGTAAATTTTAAAAGTTATTTCATTACATAGCACCTGAAATTATAAACTATGTATATCTACTAGATGAATTAGAACAGCCGCTTGTGATAGAAGATTGAGGAATATAAAAAAAAAATCAAAGATTATGACATTTATATCAAAATAAAGTTCAATAAAGTTCAATAACAGTTGTGGCATTCGGTAACCCATTCCTCCTCTACGATAGAGGAAGTGTAGGGTTGGGGGGATGGTAGAGGTGAATGTATCCTCTAGCGGTTAACGGCTTTACGATTGAAAGTTTCTGAATATATTATCAGTGCAAAGTTATCGTTTCTTTTAGTAAGAGACACTGATTTTTAGTGCGAAACAGCTTTTATGGGTGTCTCCTTCGCAGAGCTATATTGTTCATACGTGCATAAAAGTATGAGATATGTGCGCATAAAATTGTGTGGATAGTTCATAAAAAAATTACCAGATAAAGATGTACAAAAACTGCAGTGTAGGTAATGTTGCAATATTTCAGCTGTAGATAGTATTTTTATTTCATTGTGAGATACATCTGATGTTCGTAGCAGAGTAAAGGAAGATAATACTTATACATCAAGAGTAAATGAAGTAAGTGCCTTAACGAAATTAACTTATATTGAAATTCCAAACTTATATTCAAGCGTTTACTTCATAAGTAAAAAAAGTAATCATTGTATTATCAACAGGCGATAAAAATTACTTTGTTTCAGTTAAAAATTTTCTAGCGGTTAAAGAAATTATTAGAATTAATAAACTGTTTCAGGTATGTATGTTTGTTAATGTTCTCTTATAAAATATATATATATAGAAAAAAATTATAATTTCGATGGCTTATAAATGTTATTTAATTCAATATTCTTTCCTCTAATATAGACTATAATCTACAAAAAAATTTATTTTCATATTTTTTTCGAGGATTTTCCTTATTTAAAATTACTTTAGCCTTTTGTAAATTGTATTCCTTAATGTTGTAACATAAATGTTTATTTTTTTTTATTTATTTCTTTTTTTTTTTTTACGAATGATCTCAAACTCTTTTAGACACAAACTCTTTTATAAAAATTTTCATAAATAATTGTTTTCTATCAGGTGCTGCAATTTTTTATATAAGTAGTTAAACTTTTACATAGTTAAACTTATATTTTATGCTACTGATGTTTACAAAATCAATGAATTGTAAAATCCATAGATTTTATAATAGGATATTGAAATTTTTGATCCGTATTAAACCCTTTTAAATGTAAAATATTTTATAAACTGAACAAAAAATATTTTTTTTTCTTACAAGGTGCTTGAACATTTTACTTAATGTAATTAAAGTTTTTCTTCTTTTTTATCCTTTTTTATGGGTCTCTATTCGTTTATATATATTTTTATTATACTATCTTAAAGTAAAATTAGTTTATATACTAAAAGGCATATAAAATCTCAGTATTTACATATAATTATTAAAGAGTTTTAATTGTTTTCGTAATCATGAACATTTTTTTTTTCAAATAACATATATGTAAACTCAAATATTTATACTTTAAGTTAAGAAACTTAAGCATCTAGAACGGAAAATGATGTATTTTTAACATAAATAATGAAACATAAAATATTTGCAATTTCCGAAGGTCTGTAGAAGTGGCCCCGGCATCATTCATGTAAATTTTTTAAGTGCATCATAGAACAATTGTTTACTAAGAATAATCAATGAAATATTATTTAAAAATCGCTAAGCAAATAATATATAATATATATTAAAAAATGTCTCAATATTAATTGATACTACTGTAAAATAATTTAGTTATTAAGACTACGAAAATGAAATTTTATATAAATATAGAAATTTATATAAATGAATATATAAGAATATAATATATATATATATATATGTATATATACAGGGTTCCTACAGGTCAGCGAATTTCCCTGACTTTTTGTTAGATAAACACCAGTATTTTCTTAAAGAATAACTTGCCCGTTGCAATCGTGCGATTATTTAAGTCGAGTTTTTCTTCATAACAATAGTGGTATTTCGACTGAAAGTGGAGGAACCCTGATATATATAGTAATATAATATAATAAAGAAATAATAATATATTATAATAAATATATAAATTTACAATATATAATTTATAATATATAAATACATAGAGTTTTTTTTCAAGTATAAACAAATTACGGTAACGAATTTATTTTAATGCTTTACAAAATCTTATATGTCTAAACATAAACAAATATCAAAAACTAAATGTGTCGTACAAATATCAAAAGCTAAATTCTTCGTTCTGTATGGAATAGACAAAATGAAAAAGAAATAGCCAAAATATATTTGTGAAATATTTATTTATTATTTTTTTTAAGTAAGAGTGATTTGAGGATCTACTTTTATTTTAATGTTTTATAAATCCTTAAATTCTTAACATAAACACATAACAACAAACATACAATATCAAAATGGTCATTCTCTGTCTATTTGTGTGAAATACATAAATTAAATATTAAAACTAATAACAAAATTATTAAAAAATAGCCAAGTTTGTCCACCAGAACTGTTCAGTTTAAGAATTTCAGTGAACCTAAATATTATATATTATCGAATTAATATAGAAAGCAGTGAAACATTACAGTTAAAAAAATTAAAAGATACTTCCATGTTCACCATTGAAAAGTGTTACTACCGGTGTTATATACCCTATATCTTTACTTAATAAATGTACTATGCGGATAAGTAAACCTATAAATTAACCACTATTAGTAAATGAAATTTACCATTAAATGCAATTTACATAAAAACATGAATATAGATTTATTTATTTATTTATTTATTTTTTTTTTTTGGGGGGGGGGGGGGTGAGGGGAAAAGGTAACGCTAGTAAGCAGAATATGGCCAAAATTTTACATTGAATTTACCTCACTTAAAGTTCTTCGAACACCTAAGAGTAGATATTGATGAACACTTTACGTACACAAATGAATCGAAAGCACTTTTGTTTTGAAACATTTAACTCTTTGTTTACGGTACAGGTCTGGCTACTATTTTTATATTCAACCGTACCACAATTTACAAAAAAATTTCTTTGTGTTAAACTTCTCTTGAAAATATCGTTCTTTAAGTGTATGGCCAAGAATACTTAAAGAACGAATAGAATAAAAAAATTTCACTAGGACGTATATGTCCACACCAGTGGTCCGAGTGATAAAAATTAGCATGTAGAAGTTTAATTTCTTTTAAAAATATATAAAATAAATAATAACCAAAATATTTATAATCTTTTTAATTAATATATAAAATCTGAGCTCTAGTCCTCCTTCGGACAAGGTTTAATACATATAGCTTAACGCTTCCATTTAATTGTTTAAAATTTTATATCGATTTTTAATGAGTTTCAACCATTCAAACATAGCTGATGTTATACTAATAATAAATTAGGATTTTGTGAAAGCTTTTTGATTAAAATCGAAATAAGATTTTATGACAGAGTGTGGACAATTCTGTTTCATGTTGTCTATAGACTTTTACAATAATTAAAAAATAAAAATAACATACACAATTTTATAAATCTATTTATTATTTTATTTAAAAGGTGATTTTAATTTCTTTGATTTATACACACACACACACACACATATATATTAATATATTTATGCTTTGATTTTTTTCTCGTTCCTTTTGAATCAATGTAAATAAGAGAAATAAATATCTAGCTGTAGCTATATATTTAAAATTTAAATTTTAAAGATTTAAAAATATTCAGAATATATTTAGAAATATTTAAATTGCGTTAAAAAATTGCCATTTCCTCACCTAGCTGTTTATTTTAAATTTGCACTATTTAATCATATAAAAAATATTAAGGGTTTTTTTCCCCCAACGCCACTAAATTATTATTGGAAAACTGATAAATCACGTTTTAAATCATACATTAAAAAAATATATATAATTATTTAAATGAAATATGTTAATGTTTTCTCTCCAATGCCTCAAAATTATCGCTGGGAAAATGATGAAACACACTTTAAATCATACTTATAAAAAAATAGACTTGTTTATATGAGAGATATTAAATTTTCCCCCAACGCCTCCAAATTATTACAGGAAAAGTGACGAAATTCGCCATTTTTTATTCTTTCCTTTTGTATATATTTGTCCACAAAAACACAAGAACGTAAACTACTACATCAGCATGGATCTTCAATAACTGAGTTATCTCGATCTCTGACGTCATTTGAATGAAGCGGCAAGCAATTGGTCAACTGTTTAGCCAAATACAATCAATTCCCAAATCCCTCACTCTCTCTCTCTCTCTCTCTCTATTTCTCTCTCTGGCTCTTTATTTATGAATATTCTGAAAATCTCGAGTTTTTGTCATAAATGCGCTTGTTATAAACGTAGTATACATCATATATCCCATATTCAGATCTGATATTTTTTCTATGATATTGAATGAATGTAGGTAAAAAGTAGGTAAATCTTTTGTTGAAGCTAATTTTATAACTTCAAGTTTTAAATATTTAAAACACGTTTAGGTATATTTAAATTGTGTTAAAAAAATATTTTGTCCTAATTTTGTTGTTTATTTTAATTCTGTACCTTTTAAATTATAGTTAAATATATATATATATAAATATTATTATAAACAACATATTTATAATTTATTTAATATATATTAAAATTTTCTCCCCAATTCCTCCATACGATTAATAAGGAAATGCCGACACGTCATTTTTTATTCTTTCCTTTTATGTATTTTTGTCCCTAAAAACGCAGAGAAATCAACAATTGCGTTCGGCTTAACCGTATAGATTGCGATGTGATGGAGATCTTTACAATCTCATTTTTCTCGGCTTATGACGTCATTTGAAAGAACCGGCAAGCAATTGGTCAGCTGTTTGAAAACAAACAATCTTCTCTCAAATCACTCGGAAGATCGCTGTTTATAAAATTAAGCAGCAAATTCATGTGTGTTGTTTTGTTGTTTAAAAAGTTTCCATGATAAAAATGAAAAGTATAATTTAAAAAAAATCATTCCTAATAACTGAATTTTATTATATTTTTCTAATTTTAATGATAAATAAACTTTTATTTAAAATCATTCTCAGTAACTGTGTTTCATTTTCTCCTTTAAATTTAAATTTAAATAAAAGAAAAATGGTCATGAACTCGCTGTTTATATGTGTTAATAGGCTTCTTAGATAATTTATGGGGTAAAAATAAAGTATATAAATATATATTTTTTAATTTTTAAATTTTTGCTAATAACTGAATTTTATTTTGCTCTTCTTATTTTAATAAAAACAAACTAACTGAATTTTATTTTGCTCTTCTAGTTTTAATGATAAATAAACTTTTATTTAAAATCATTCCTAGTAACTATGTTTTAACTGTGTTGTGTGTAGTAATTGTGCAACTATGTTTCTTCTGACTTTAAATATACATTTACGAAAATGACCATAGGCTTGCTGCTTATATGTGTTATTAGGATTGTTAGAGAGTTTTTGAGATAAAAATAAAATGCTTAAATAAATAAATAAATAAATATTTAAATCCTTCCTAATAACTGCATTTTATTTTTCTCTTCAAATTTTAAGTATAGTACGAAAAAAAAAATTAAACATGAAAAACTTTTATTTAAAGTTATTGATAACTGCATTTTATTTGTTTCCCTCCTCCCCTTTCATATATCAATAAATTAAAAATTGATATAAACTTGTTGCGTATATGTGTTATTAAATTGGTTAGAAAGTTTCTGGAGTGAAAAAGAAAAATATAAATAAGCTTTTATTTAAAATCATTCATAATAATAATATTGCATTTTATTTTTCTCTTCTAATTCAAAATATAAATAAAAATACATAAACGAACTGTTATTTTAAATCATTCCTAATAACTGAAATTTATTTTCCCTTCCAATTTTAAATCTAAATAGAAAATCTAACTAAATGAAAATTTGTCCTAAACTCGTTGCTTATATCTGTTGTTATTTTGGTTAGAAAGTTCCTCGGAGTAAAAATGAAAAACGTGAATAAACTTTTATTTTAAATCATTCACATAAGTATATTTTATTTTCCTCTATCGCTTTTGATGCATTTTTTAATAATTTTATATTTTTAAGCACAATTTTCTAATTAAATGCTTTTTTTATTATTCTGAAGGTATTACAGGAAAATAAGTCAGTTAAATGTATTTATTTTTATGGTAATATTAGCAAACCTGTATGGCTTTATAATTAAAAAATATTTTTAATTTTAGTTATTTAATTTAATATTTTTTGTTTTTAATATATATTATAAAATTTTATCTTTGCAAGTTAATTCTGTCAGTGGGCGATAGTATCATTTGAGGAATTAGAGGTTTCAAATCAATGAAATTTTGAAAGTATATTTTCCATTCATATATACATATAATAGAAAAATGTATTTGTTATGGATTGCTTTAGAAAAAGCTTTAATTCTAACAAAGCAAAGTGTATCAAAAATAAACAAAAAATACAAACTGTTTATTGAAAAATAAATTGCGAAAGACGCTTTCTGGCGTTTCGAAGAATGGAATAGAAGATATTTTTTAAAGCCTTTGGTGCAATTATTTATTGCCTTTTAAAGAATTATCTAAACAATTTTTTATTATATTTATCGATGAGATATACATATAACAAACTTGTCGCGTGATGAGTTTCATTCTTTCAAACATCGTTTTCATTTAATATTGAAAAACTCTGTAACTTGTAGATTAATTTGTATATCACATTTTTGATCAGTTTCTGTTATTCAGTATTCTGTTATACAGTTATAAATTTGCGGTAAAAAAAAAAAAAAAAAAAAAAAAAAAAAAGTCAATGTCCAATTTTTAGCATTTTGATAAAAAATTTGATTTAATATATTTTATATTTTAAATTAAATTTTTTTGGAGTATTATTCTAAAGAAAATTCGAAAATTTCCTTGGGGAATAAATTGAAGGTGAAACATTGACACTTGTTTTATATTTCGTATTACTCTTGTGAAGTGGTTGGCGGGATAAAACAAAATACTGAATATTAAAGAACTGGGATTCATTGGCCAGCCAAAAAACTGAACATTTTACCTCCCTGCTAAAGAAATATGTGAACTATATAGATATAACATATCTAAGTCTAAATATGACATCCGAGTTCCACCAGCATCACTTACTATTTTTGGACTAACAGTTTTATGATAATGGCAAAGGGCGGGGGGGTTGGGGGGTGGATTTTTATGTTATTTTACAATGCTAGGAAAAATTTAAAATATGAAAAAGGTATTTTGGCTGTCTTATATGGCATTTCAATAAAATATATCATGAAAATCTGTTTTGTTGACTTTTGTCTCGTGCATTGTTCTTTTAGTGTCGCTCCTCTTTCGTGTTTCCACTAACATATTTTTATACTTTTTGTCGCTGAATCCTGGATAACGTTTTATATACATGTACTTATAGGTTATTAACATATTATTATATGCATTTTATTATTGACGCAAATTTTGCTTATATTTCAGTAAGACATTAAATGTCTTATTTTAAAAACAATCCCACCTACCTATAAAAAATACTACCGAATACAAGGATTTCATTACCATATTTGGATTCGGTAATGTGAAACCTATAAGAATCAATTATTATTTTTACGAGGGGGGTTTTGATGGCTAAATGTTAAAGGATGATGATTATTAAAGAAAGTATTAAGGGGGGGGGGGGTGTCATTCTTTTCTGTTGTACCCGGCTATTGTGAAATGATTGCTGTACACAGACAAAAAATTATCATTTTGCCGTTTCACCTTTTCTACAAAGTTCCAGAAATGTTGGTAATAGTTTAAAGAGGACTTGCAACAAAATTTAAAGGATTAAATCGAATTACTCACCATCTGGTTCATGTCAGAATACATACAATTGTGAAGTATTTATTTCATTTATAATTATATTTCATTTCGTTCAACATCTGTTTGGCGAGTAAAGGTAAAGGTGGCAGCAGTAGGAATATAACCCCCCCCCCCCCCCCCCCGAGAAAGCTAGCTATAATTCCAGTTCTAAATCACATAGTATACTATTTCTTCTTCAATTTTTTACACGTTTATGGTTAATTGAAATAGATATTCTATGGATTTTTAAATTTTACTGTTGTGAATCCTTTCTTCTTAGCTTCCATGTTTAAATTGAATGATTATAAAAGAAGGATTTTCGAAGATGAATGTGGAAAAGAATACTTTTACAATAATCTTTAAATTAAATAATTCCCTATAAAAGAAAACTATTTAAATATTGTTATTCTTTGCTTTTCTTCATTTTACCCAATCGCGCCCGTGGAGCTAACCGTTCGGAGTCTTCCGTAGTTTTCTTTGAACCTTGGGTAACCTTGCGTAAATATGTGTTAGGCTCTCTTAGAAAGACCCCCGCGGAGGGCAAACCCCCTTAGGGACTATATCCCTTGTGTAGATAATAATCGTCCGTCATAAACAAAACAAACACCAAAACTTATCTTCATTTTACTATAGTATTATTTGTAATTTAGCGTAGCATTTTTATGGTATTAATCTTATCTTTATTCTTATTTTATTTTTGCTTTTGAAAATTAAAAAAAGTTTATTTGAATTCAAATTTGAACACATAAAACTCATAATCAAATCAAAAAGTATTTTGCATGTATTTCGTGCGTAGTACATTTTTTTTTGTCGCCATTGTTTGAAAAAAAAATAGTTAATCGTTTCCACACAGATGAATCTTACTGCTGTGTAACCTTACAGTTGATTCTTAAAATTAATGCATCTTTAAGTCTTTTACTACCGGAAATCAGTGAATATTTTTGCAAAATAATAGTTGAAAACAACATGAATATAACAGATAAATTGCTCCATATTCAAAGGACACATAAAAAAAGCATAAATTTAAAATGGAGTTAAAATTAATACATATCTTTAGAAATCTGTGTTGACAAATTACAGTTATCTTCAACAACGAAGATATTGCTTATATTCTAAATTTAGTTAAACATAATTATTTCTTTATTTAACTAAATTACTAATACAATTCTTCTGATTTCACTAAACTGTTACTACAACTTTAATTAAATTAACTGACATATTTTAATCTTACACCTGTGTAACCTTACAGTTGTTTTATAATGTTCATGGATCTTTAAGACTTTAACACCGGAAATCCGTGAACATTATTGCAAAAACAGAGTTGAAAATAACATGAATACAACTGGCAACACACTTGATATTACAAAAAGACAATAAAAGACTTCATAAATTTTAAATGAGATTAAAATGAATAGATTTTTAGAAATTTTTGTGGACATACTTCTATTCATCTTCAACAACAAAGATCTTCCTTACACTCTAAATTTA
Source organism: Maratus speciosus (assembly GCA_963932465.1). Lineage (NCBI taxonomy): Eukaryota > Metazoa > Arthropoda > Arachnida > Araneae > Salticidae > Maratus > Maratus speciosus. Next base: position 498,969,887 of record OZ010787.1, on the reverse strand, counting down.
GTTGTACGAAATTAGTTCCTATTTAACTAAATTAATAATACTGTTCTTCTGATTTGACTGAACAGTGACTACTGCTTTAGTTAAATTACTGATAATTTAAAGAGACAGTGAAAATTATGTGCTTCATAAATTTTAAATGAAGCTAAGAATAATGCGTAATATTAAAATATTGTTGGGAAGGATGTCTATTCTTCTTCCAACAAAGAAGATCTTGCAGGCAGTGTTAGGCTAAGTTACTACTGATTTAAAAGAAACAATTAACAATATGTACTTAATAAGTTTAAGATTTGTCCAAAATTAATACATTTTTCTGGAAATTTCGAGTAAAACATGGCTATTCTTCTTCCAACAAAGAAGATAAAGCGCAGCCCTTGTAAATTTAGTTAAACTTAGTTACTACTTATTCAACTAAAATTGCGATTCAGTGAATGTGGCTAAATTACTTATAATTTAAGTTTATAGTAAACAGTATGTACTATATAAATTTTAAGTTTGAACAAAATTTAATATGCAGTTTTTTAATAACTTAAAAAGACATTTCTTCTTCCAACAACGAAAATCTTTCAGTAAGGTTGGTTGGTTGTATTTATGTCGGCCAATTATCTGCACGTGGGATATAGGCCCTAAGGGGGGAGTGCCTTCCGTGGAGGTCTTTCTAAGGGAACCTAACCCGTATTAACGCTTGGAGAACCAAGGTTCGAAGAAAACCACGAAAACTCCGAACGATTAGGCCGACGGGCGCGATTGGGATCGAACCCAGCACCTCCCGTCTACCAGCTTCGAGAGCAGAACCTCTCGGCCACTGGTGGGGCCTCTTTCAGTAAGGGAAAATTTAGTTAACAGAGTTATTACCACTTTAACTAAATTAACACTGATGTATCTTATAAAGGATATCATTTCTGAGCATTTAAAATTTTAATCTTATACCTGTGTAAGCTTACAGTTGTTTTATAATGTTAATGCATCTTTAAGACTTTAACACCGGAAATCAATAAACATTATTGCAAAAAAAAAAAAAAAAAAAAAAAAAAAAAATTGAAAATAACATGAATACAACAGGCAACTAGCTTAATATTAAAAAAAGACAGTAAAATACTTCATAAATTTTAAATGAGATTAAAATTAATAGATAGTTTTAGAAATTTATGTGGACATACTACTATTCATCTTCAACAACAAAGATCTTCCTTACATTCTAAATTTAGCTGAACGAAATTAGTTCCTATTTAACTAAATTAATAATACTGTTCTTCTGATTTAACTGAACAGTGACTACCGCTTTAGTTAACTTACTGATAATTTAAAGAGATAGTGAAAATTATGTGCTTCATAAATTTTAAATGAAGCTAAGAATAATGCGTAATATTAAAATATTGTGGGGAGGGATGTCTATTCTTCTTCCAACAAAGAAGATCTTGCAGGGAGTGGAGAATTAGGCTGAGTTACTACTGATTTAAAAGAAACAATTAACAATATGTACTTCATAAGTATAAGATTTGTCCAAAATTAATACATTTTTCTGGAAATTTCGAGTAAAGCATGGCTATTCTTCTTCCAACAAAGAAGATAAAGCGCAGCCCTTGTAAATTTAGTTAAACTTACTTACTACTTATTCAACTAAAATTGCGATTCAGTGAATTTGGCTAAATTGCTTATAATTTAAGTTTATAATAAACAGTATGTATTATATAAATGTTAAGTTTGAACAAAATTTAATATGCAGTTTTTTAATAACTAAAAAAGACATTCCTTCTTCCAACATCGAAAATCTTTCAGTAAGAGAAAATTTAGTTAACACAGTTACTACCACTTTAACTAAATGAACACTGGTGTATCTTATAAAGGATATCATTTCTGAGCATTTAACTAAATTACTGAGATTTAAAGAAAAGAGTAAAAAAAAAAAAAAAGTATTTACTTCATAAATTTTAAACAGAATAGACATTAATATATAATTTTAGAATTCTACTTAACGTATGACTGTTTCAAAACCAATGACACTGGTAAATTTAGTTAAACCGGGTTGTTGGTGACCTCATTGCAGTTTATTTCTTTAAAAACATTATCACTACATTTTCCTTTTAAAATATTAGGCACTATGCTTTTAACTAGTAGTTAAAATTAAAATGCTAAACTAAAATTTACGTTTCCTGTCTGCTACTTTTTTGTTATATAGCTTTATTCCCGTCACATTTTGAAATAGTGCAAGCCACTTTATTTTTGTAATATTCAATCTGTCGTTAAATAAGGCGAATATTACGATTTAAAAAAGTGGTTACAATTAAGAAATCATAATTTTAAAAAGAGTAGTGGACTGGCAACAATGCTGAAACTTAATAAAGAGTAAAAAAGAAGCATACAAAAATGACACACATAAATAAATATATAAATAAATATGTGTGTGTACATATATATATGTGTGTGTGTGTATATGTAATTAAAATGAAATCACATGTTTGAAACTCAAAAAAAGACAATAAAGAATATATATATTTTCGACCATTTCCCTATAGCTGGATTTTTATTTTTAATATCTCAAAATATTTAGAAAAAGAAGAAAACATCTAAAACAAGAAAACAATATCGTGACAATGTGTGATTTCACTTTAGATTTCGTTTTTGAAGGCTTATGTTCATTTTTGTAAATTGTTTTACATTTAACAGATTTTCGTTTTATCTCCGCCGTGCAATGGAATAAAGAAAAAAAAAATGGATTTCGCCTTTTCATTTTCTAACATTTTTAAATATAAACACAGAAACATCAACAATTGCATAAGTTTCTAGCACACTTAATTAGAAAGAACAGTGCCTTCGATAACTCAATTGTCTCAACTTCTGACACCATTTAAAGGAAGCGGCAAGCAATTGGTCAACTGTTTAGACAAATAAAATCAATTTCCAAATCTTTCGTCAGCTCTTTATTTTAGAATAATTTGAAGCACTTGGGTTTTTGTCATAAACGGGTTCGTTATTTGTGTTACCAAGTTCATAAAATGTATCATATTCAGAATTCATTTTTTTTTTCATCTTTGTAATATTGAATGAATGTAGATAAAATTAAGTAAGTCTTTTCCTGTAGCTATTTTTTGATATTTTTTATTACATATCCTTATTTACATAAATACATAAATATTACGAAATATCTTTAATTACATAAAATTGTATACATTAAGAAATATTTATAACACATATTTAACAATATTTAAATTGTGTTAAGCCAAAGTAACATATCGACACTCAGGGTACTCTTTAAATTTACACGTTCTAGATTATTAACACTATAAAGACCAGGTATTTCACTCAAATAAAAATATTTGCCACCAAAATTTTTATTCAAAACACTTTAACTTATTTATTTAACATTTTTCGTCTTATTTGTCTTTTTAAACTTATTTTATAAAGAAATTTCTGGTTTGAAGGGAAATATGTTCATTTGGTAGATGTCAAATGACCCCTCGCGGTCCTTTTACTGTTTAGTTAAAAAGACTTCTTTCTGTGTGATATATTAAGATTGTTTCCGCAACAATAAGCTTAGCGGAAAAATTTTGCAATTGTAAATTTTTTTACTATTTAGTTACATTTATATTTTCCCACGCGGAAACATTAAAATTAACTATTATACCAGCCCTCTTTTGCCTGCCCAAGATCTTAACAACATCTTCAATAACTATTTTTTTTAAAATTTATTTATGACGTCATTTGAATGAAGTGACTAACTTTTTAGCCAAATATGATTAATTCCGGAACTACACGAAAGCTCTTTATTTATAAATACAGTAGCCTCCCTCTTAACCGGAACTCCGCTTTAACCGGTCGACATTTTTCCCCAACATCAGGCAAAATTCAGAAAGGAAAATTTCAGTTCTCATTTCTTTATGGTTAATTAACTCATATTTACATAATGTAGAATAATTTCAACTTCTTATAAAGGTATGTGACAAGATTTTCAACAATTTAATTTGTATTAAATATTGTTCATTATTTGTTATTAGTGATATTTTTTTTTTTTTCAATTTAGTTAATTAGAACTACACTGTAAAAAAAATCTGTGAAGTTACAAAAATTTTTCTAGGAAACTGGGATTCCTAGAACTATTTATGTAACGGCAACAACAAAAATTCAAGTAACAGTGAAGTTACTTAAATTTTTCTTGGAAACTGGGATTCCTAAAACTATTTATGTAACAGCAACAACAAAAATTCATGTAACAGTATCTGTTACTTGAATTTTTGTTGTTGCCGTTACATAAATAACAAATTATAAAACTAAATGCATCCTACGCCTTTAATTAATTAAATATGCAGTTACTTATTTATTATTATTTTTTTACTTCTCCGGTTTAACCGTTTTTCTTTTAACCGGCTAACCCTCTGTCCCGTTTAGGCCGGTTAAGAGGGAGGCTACTGTAATTTGAAACATTCCAGGTTTTGTCATAAATGCAGTATTTATTTGCGGTATGACGTTCATATCATGTGTCATATACAGGGCTGCCACTGTCGACTATTTTTATATTGCAGTCGCACCACTATTTTAAGAAAATAAATTTTGTAGTATGTTCCTCTTGCAGATGTTGTCAAAGTGTATGTGAAACTTTTTCGTTTTTAAAAAGTGGTGCGACATAGAATTATAAAATAGTCACCAGTGGCAGCCCTGCACATATTCAGTACTATTTTTTCCCAATCATTTTGTGTAAATGTACCCGTAAAAAAGGTGAATATTTTTGTAAAAGTAATAAATATTTTAGCTATAAATTTTATATATTAAGAAATATTTGAAATGTATTAAAAAATTGCCCTCTCTGACATAGTTGTATATTTTAAGTTTTCAAGCTTTAAGGGGGTCCGGGACACAATTTGCTGAATTTTTTTATTTACTGAATTAAAATTTTGAATTTTTTTGTGATGGTTAACCATGTTACCTGTAAACAAAATCACATGATAAAACTTCTCATATATTTTATAAAATATTTTAAAATTAAAAATTCATTTAAAAAGTGGGGTAATTTAAAGTTGTTATAACTCAAAATATTATTTGTAGAATTTCAATTTTTTATCATTTAGAAGTTTTAATTTAGATTCATCATTTTTAAAAATATTAATTTTTAAATAAATTAAAAATATTTAAAGTAAAATTTAAAAAAATGGTTTAACTTTAAAAAAAAATCATATTTTCAAAAGTAAATATTTTTTTCTAATTTGCTGAATCAAACTTAAAGTAAAACAATTGAAAAAGCCATGTTCCAAGTTTGAACCATTTATCTTTAACGGTTCTTGACTTATAAAAATTTAAATAAAAGAAATGCTCAAAAAAGCCATCATGAAGAAAACCGCATTTCCCAAGAAATCTTTTTCAAGACAAACAACGATTGAAAGCTAGATTTTGAAAACAAACCAAAACGAAAAATTTAATATTTACTGTTCTAATTAAGATAGAAGCATGATTTAAACGTCATTTTAAGCAGAACAACACAGAAAAAATTTTAGTGCAATAAAATTTCTTTAGAAAATTTGGAGATTTTTGTGTCCCGGACCCCCTTAAGTGTTTTTATTCATCACAATAAAGCATGTGTCTATTACAAAACTACCCACCCCAAAACACACACAAAAGAATCTTTGATTCCCCTTCACACACACACACATTTATATCATTTTCTGTCGTTTGCGGTAGTAGGAGTAATTTATAATTAATATAATTTGCAGTTAGTTAAAAAAATTATTAATTTTTCATATCATATAAAACTTAAATGAAAAATTAATTAAAACAAGTTGGAAATTGTACGACAAACGTGACAAATGAGGTGCGTTCGTACTATAACTAGTTTTATAAATATTAATATCTTGGTGCAATAGCTGTTCTACTCTTACACAAAAATGCATGAATACAAAAATGATTACGATTATATATATTAAATTCAGTAATACCGAAATAATATGACTCCATCTTAAATAGGACGTAATCACCATGGCAAACTAGAATCCTTACCTATCATGAGATATCATTGAATTAATTACGTATGATAGGATTTAATAGAATGAAGAAACTTTTATTAATATCTTTTTATGTTTTATTTGATTTTCAAAAAAATTGAAATGACTCGACAGAGTTCTGCAACGATTATATATATCAAATTTCAAACTATTCGGTTGGATAGTTTTTGCGCTTTTATATGCGGACAGACGGACCAGGCGACGTCTATAGGTACTACATACTTGTATAATTACGAACGCACCTAATAAAAATCATAGAGTACATGCAGAATTATATTTGTATCATGATTTCCGATTTCATATTAACTGAAATTGATTTATTTAGAGATCATTTGCCTATAGGTCAGTAAAGAAATTCATTATAGGTTAATTTGTAAGGGATTCACAAATTCAATCAGATTCAGCCCCTCATGCTTTAAGGCGGTTCTAATTAATATAGTTCTCCTTATTTTCAAATTAATTATAAATTCAAATTTTGGTCAAAACGTGACTTTAGAATATGGGAGTTTTATGGTCACACATGTGCCGTGACATATGTGATTTGCAGTGACGTCACAAAAAATTAAAAAAATTGACTGAAAAATATTTTTCTCAATGAATAACGTGTTTTGAACCACTTTTGCATTTTTTAAGGTTTCTAAGCAGTTCACATTTTAATCATATTATGATGTCATTCAGCGTCAGTATTTCGGTCACAGATGTGACTTGATCAATGTGACTTGCAATGGCGTCACAGTGACGTCACTGTAGGGTTGGTTCCCAAATGGTCCGCCAACTGAACATCAATATTTTCTTAGAAAAATTTTCTTTTTAGAGTTTTCTTGCAAATGGTACAGAAAACACCTTTGGAGGTAAATTCTTGCGGAACTGTTGTAGAAACCTACCATGAAATTTTCTGTTAAAAAATATTGGTGTTCAGTTCGCGGACCATTTGGGAGCCCTGTCACTGCCATCATGCTTGCTCGGTTGCATCATATTTATAAAAAGTAGACTTATTTATGTAAAATACATATCTGCCCACCTTCCCTTTTCCCCCTAAGTACAATAAACATATTTTAGATCAGAAAAATTATTTAATGAAATACTTTCCGTTTACATGTGATTATTTATTAACTTATTTTATTTAATAAAAATTTTGGTTTAATTTTATTTGAATGAAACCGGGAGGTTGGCATCTATAAAAACATATTAAATCTTAAACACCACCATAAAATTAAAGGAGAAAATTTTATATACGCCATTTTTAATGCATCTTTTCATTTTATGTTTTTACATACAAACACAGAAATTTCAATGATTGAATCAACATTCTGCACGTTCATTAAGACAAGAAAATGAACATCAATAATTCAATTCTCTTGATCTCTGACGTTATTTGAATGTAGTAGCAAACAATTGGTCAGATGTTTAGTAAAATACAATCAATTCCCAAATTACTCATTAACTCGTTAATTATGAATAATTTGAAACATTTTAGTTTTTCTCATAAATGCATTATTTATATGCGCTATCACATTCATATCATGTATCAGATATTCATTACTGATTATTATTATTTTTATCATTTTGAATGAATGAACGGGGAAAAATTAAAATTATGCTAAAGCTATGTTTTAGCTATAAATTTATTTTACTTAGAAATATTCAGAATACATTTTGATTGAATCATGTAATTGAATTGTAATTTTTAGTTGAATGGTGTTAAAAAAAATTCATGGTCTCACTAGTTTATTTTAAATTTACGCTATTTATATCAGGAATCGCCAAAGTGGTCTATATTGACCCCTGGGAGGCAGAGGCAGATATGACAAAAAAGTTGTCGGTTTGATCTCGGGGGTCGATTCGAGTTCTGTGGAAAAATGCTATTTAAAAATCTTCCATTATGATAAAAGATTTTGAAACGAAGTGTCTGTCACACTTCCAATCTAACGTCATGGCGTGACACCACAGTTGATATTGGACATATGAAAAAAAAAAAAATTACCGAAAATAGGAGAAATGGAATGCTTTATTTGCAGTAAAAAATGACAAACACTAATATAATAATAATAAATAAGATCTTTACGTTGTATACCCAAATCTCAAAAGAATAATTTCTACTCATACTCTCTCTCTGTCACACACAAAGACATACCTACACATACACAAACACATACACAAACACATACACATCACGTGCGCCCAATTGTAGTCAGCTGACAATAATTGATAAAATTTGAACAAATGTAAGTAACTGAAAATGAGGTCCGAATTTTCTTTTTTTTTCGGGGGGGGGGGGGGTGTCGATAAACTGGTGAAAATTTCTAGAATGGATCGACAGATAAAAAAGTTTGCCGTGGGTCTGCCTTAGAAAATCCGTCGAACCCCGATTTAACGAACTGTTCGTGACTAGCAACTTTGTCCGTTAAATCGAGATTATTCGTTTAATCGGTATAATGAAAGGAATATTTTTATGCAGCAGAACAACTTAAAAAATGGCTATAAATAAGAAGAACAATACTTACTGACCTTAATAATGATGTTAAACATTTGCTGCTTAAAAAAAAAAAAAACGCTGTGTAAAAAATGGATTCTTTTTTTTTATGTATTACTATAAATCACAAGCATTGTAATTTTTATAAAAATCTCATTTATTCAAACTTTATAGATAAATTATGAGATATCTTTCACAGATGTTTGTTTGTTTTGTTTCGTTTTTTAATCCAAACTTCTTTATGAATTTTTATCTAAAGCTGTAAAAACAGTGTCATAAACATGATGAGCCATCAAATACCGTTTCAAAGTATCGAAACTGCTAAATGCTTTTTCGAATGGTGCATGCTTCATTTCTATTACATTTTCTTCATCCGATCCCATACTACTGCTATTAATAACCTCGGTGTAATGTACGTTTTTGCATGTAGATATTTCTGCGTCACAAGATACATATTTAGAAAATTATCAATCAGGTACATTGAAAATTTTTAATAAATATTAGAAAATTTCTTCAGATTTTTCATTTTTTGGACACCGAAAGTTATTCGTTAAATCAGGATTATAAATTCGTTAAATCGAAGTTTGTTGTTCGATTTTCGTCGGAACCATAAAAAAATTCGCTACATCGAGAAATTCGTCAAATAGCGATTCTTTAAATCAAGACTCGACTGCATTTATAAAAAATTTACTTATTTATACAAAATACATTAAGATTTTGTCCACGACGCCTCTATAAAATTAATGTAAAAATTATGAACGCAGGATATTTTTATTGTTTCTTTGCATTTATGTTTTTCCATACAAACACAGAAATATCAACAATTTCATCAGTCTTCTGCATCTTAGGTAAGACAAAAAAACAGGAACGTATTTTAATAAATCAGTTATATCGATCTCTGACGTCATTTGAATGAAGAGACAAGCAATTTGTCAACAATTCAGAGCAGAACACAATCAACTTCCAAATCACTTGTAAGCTCTATATTTATGAATTACTTGAAACACTTCAGTTTTTGTGATAAAAATTATATGCTTTATCAATTTTTCCATCTTTGAAAATCTTAAAGTAAAGAGAAAAATTAAATAAACTTTTATTTGATATCCTTATCACTAAATGGGTTTTATATTTTATTTTCATTTTCGTAAATAACATTTTCCCTTTCCCTTTGTGTTTTAAAATCTGTAGTATTTTTCGTATTTAATTTCTTTCGTATAATAACGAAGTCCATATAATTATCATTCACTGTTTTTTACTTAAGTTTTTTGTTCTTGCATCTAGAAGTAATATTCAGTAAAGACGTTTCTCAAAAAAATTATTTTCATTGGTGTAATTTAGGACTAAGTTTATTTTAAGGTTAATAATAATATTATTATTTTATTTATTAATATCTCTATTTGAATTTTTTTTATAAAATTCTTCTGTTTTATACTTAAAAAATTTTCTCAGTTAACTATAGTACTCATAAAGTATTTCATGTTAAGGATTAATAAATGTTAGTGAATGCATGAACATTAAATAAGCATTTTTATATTCATATTTTAAGTTCATTAAACACTGTTTTTTGTGTCTTTTTCTTAATCTAATAACCGATTTTATATACATTTGAAATAATGTTAATTGGTAAAAAGTTATCATAGCAGTTTTCTAATGTTAACTAGTTATTAAAAGTCTGTGTTTAAGAAACTTTAAGGCATCCATCCTTGACACATTTGCACCATTAGCGCATATAGGCGTCAGTTTTTTTTTTCCTTAGAAATTCCAAATTGATACAAATAATTCTGAATAGTAATTTTAGTTTTATTTAATGACATGCTTTTAATGATATCTTAAACTAAAAATTCTGTTTTCGGAATTTTCGGTATGGATTCGGAATTTCCGAATTAAAAAGAAATTCCTGACATGCATGCTAATGATGGAAGTGGATTAAGGAACAGCTGCCAACTTTTAAGATTTTGTGTTACCACTAAAATTTAATGGAAATGTTTACCTTATTTAATCACTGATTTCGGCAATTAAATTCGGCAAGAAAAGGTTTCTATTAAATTTTAGAGGTAAGAAAAAAGCGCAAAAGTTGGCTAAGGTAACTTGGTAACTTTTGATTTTTAAATTGCTATTTAATAACTTTACAATAATTTTATAACGTATGTTTCATAGTTTTATGAATGAAAATTATTTAATCAGGAAACATGCAATTCTTATGGTAAAAATTGAAAATTTTAAATTAAGCAAAATTAAGAAAATTTAAAAACTAGACCATTCTGAACTTTTTGCAATATTTTTTTTTTTTTTTGATATAATTCTTATACGCATGTTCTATAACTCCAAGGACAAGTTTTTTAAAAAGATAATTAATTTGCGATGAAATGTCATGACATATGTAAACATACAATAAAAATACGACCATTTACTTAGATTATTATTATTTTTTTTTAATAAATTATTTTTAGTTTTGAAAATCGGATTCTGAATTTTATGACATGCAGCATAAGGATCGCCAATTCGGATTTCTTCTAAAGTATGCTTACTATCTTAAACTTACTATCTTATATAACTTTGATTCAAATATATAATGTTGAAATTAGTTATCTTATTTACGGAATTTTTCCTCAAATCAAACTGTAATCAAAGCAAAATACGTTGAAAAGGTATGACTAAAAATAATTACATCAATTATTTTCACAGATTAAATGGATTATGGATGAAAACTTCTAACATTCAATTAGCGTTAAAACAATATTTATCTGTAATTAGATAATCTAATTTAAACAATTAACATTTATGGAATCGTGTTCAAATTGGATATTGATTCAGAAAGATTTCATGAGCACATAGCTGAGAAAATATTGTATATTTTTCATTTAACTAAGCTTGCATTCTGGAAATGCATTAACCCTTTCAGGGGAAAAGCACATCCATTGCTAAAATGTTGAAATGAATGATTGACACCGGAATTTACGAAAAAATTATTTCCAAACAAGAAAAAGCTAAACTGCACATACACGGCTAACGGACAGTTTTTGTACCCAAATTCTTGTGCGATTGGAGCATCTTGATATTAAAATTAAGTGGTTTCATAAACATACCACAGCGCTTGAAAGGGTTAACCCCTTGAAGGGCAGTGATGCCGCTACGGAATCACCTAATTTTAATTCCTATTTGCCACATTAGCACCAGAATTTTTCAATGAAAATTTCAGTTTATTAAATACATGAAAATATACCTTTTCTTCTTCAAAAATAAATTTTCGTGTAAATACTGGTGTCATTCAATTATTTTAATACTTTAGAATGCAAGTACCTTGCCCCTGAAAGGGTTAAGAGACATTACAGGTTCACAAAATATAAGTTCCGGGTGCTCTTACGCCCAATCCCAGTGTTGCCAGGTCGCTACTTTTTCTTAATTCTGCACCACTTTTTTGAAATGGTATATTTCGTCTCATTTTAGGACTATTTAATCTGACATTAAATAATGCGATTATTGATACATCAAAAAAGTTGTGGCAATCAAACAATCTGCATAAACAAAAAGTAGCGGAATAAAAACACTTCCCATACTATTCGGATGGGTGTGGGCGTGTCTGAAAATTTTATACTTAACTCTTTCCGGCGCAGAAAAAGTCTGTTCGTAAAATGATGAAATGACTGACTGACACCGGAATTTGCAAACGACTTTTTTAGAAATTAAAAACTCGTTACTTTAAATTTTCATTGTAAAAGGAAAATTTTATTAAAATATCCTTGGTGACTCTTGTAAGTTTGGAATTAAAATTAGGTGGCCCCGACGTGGGACCACTGCACCAGAAAGGGTTAAATAAGTTTTGTATATAAATGGCTTAAAGCTCAAACTTTTAAATTAAATAATTTTATGTTTACCCAATATTTACCTATTTTAACATAGCAGCATCAATTTCCTAAAACGTAATTGTTTTTATTTTTTTAATGTTGTATTGCATGTACTACATTGATGTTAAAGACGACACACTTCAAAAAAAATTTAATATGAAAATAATGTTTTAGGACATCGTTGCTGCTACATTAGGATGTATAAAAGTTGATTAACTATAAAAAAAAATTGTTTAAATCTTTTGGCTGCATAGCGCTTAAGAAAAAAGCTAATTTTTATGTGAACATGTCAGACATGCCCTGTGGATTTAGCCCTCACCCAAAAACTACCGGAAATTTTACTCAAGTTTTAAAAAATATATTCTACACCTGAATTTTTATTTTAAACTATTTAACTTATTTATTTAAGTCATTATTATTTTGTCTGGTTTATATATTTTGCTTATTTTAAAGAAAGTTCTGACTTGAATGAAGTATTTTGAATGTACAGTCGTAGAAAAAAAAAAAAAAGGAAATACCCCTACTAACTCCTCAACAAATTATCGTAGACGAAAGTTACTGGTACCAAACGATTGGAAATAAAGTCTACTTTTAAATGACGTATATAACATTTGCTTAGGGGGCCATCTACATATTAAAACGAATCCAAACTTCATTTTTTTTCAATAGCAATACCCAATTTTAACGAGATATTTCAATTCTTTGGTTCAAACTATGCCTAGACACAAAATTTCAAGTCATTTGAATGATATGTTTTGGAATTATAAACATTCACAATTTAGTGCTTCTAATGTTAAATTACATTTTCATATTTTTATTTATAACTTCTGAAATTATAATCCTAATATTCTAATTTTTTATGTCGCAGTAATACTAATATACCCAAACATAAATACCTTGAATTTGCAATTTTAATAATTTTCTGATATGAATTATGAATTATGAAATTAATATTAAAAAATTATGAATTGCGACCTACAAATTTTTTGATGGATTCAGATTTATTAAGTCCTGCTTTATGGAAATCCAAAATTTCACATTTTTCTTCCAAGTAGGTTTCAAATTATGCTTAAAAAACGGCAAAATGATGGTTTAAGGGGCCGTCTATGATAGAAGTGACAAAATATTTTGAAATTTCTTATGCTATCCTGTAATCTAACAGGCTTAACTGACTGCTTAAGGTACCTTGATTAAGAAGGGAGCCCACTCGGTTAACAATCGAGTACGGAACTTCAATTTGGATACAGCCCTTAAAATACGGTCGTTTTAAAATAATTAATTTCTCGGAAACTTATGGTACGAATTGCATAAAAATATACTTTTTTGACTAATTGAAGGGTGTAGAGTTCATGTAATGCTGTCAGAATTGTGTACTGCTACACTGCAAATAGAAGCGTCTTAAATTTAGACACATATGTGACTGAAAAACAATTTTAGACACTTAAGTGTCTTAATCTGAAAATTAAGACACTATAGATGTCTTAATTTAAGATACATAAGCGTCTTACTATGACCATGGTGTAAACGAACTGAGAATAATGTCTAAAATATCCGCAAACGTCTTATTTTAAGACACTTCATTGCTTTAAACGTGTCTTAATTTAAGACGTTTTGATTCTTCCGACGCAATAACCACCAGGGGGCACTAGCACTCCCAGTTGCGCATGCGTTTTAGATGTCTTCGTTCGAAGTGGTATACGTTGTAATTCAAACAAAGTTTGCTTTATGTACGCGTGTATTTTAATTCGTTTTTTGCGAAATGTGAAGTACTGTGATTTTAATTCGTATTAACTTGGAGTATTTATTTATTGAATACATACATCTGACGTGTGTGCTCGACATCAAATGTCTCTTAGAAGCTGTCGTCGATACAAGGGCGGGATAGACACAGAACAGAAGTAGACGACGGTTGAAGATTACACCCGGAAATTCTACAAAGCGTGTGCAATGGGCTTAGTGTTAACTCGTATCAATTTATATCAATAATATTGTGTTATTCATCTTCGTCCTGTCGAAGCTGGCAAAAAAAAAAAGAAACTTTTGTCTGGCGGGTCCTGTTTTTAGGATGAAACATCTCATTCTTTAAATATGGCTAGTCGGATGTATTATGGGATTACCTTTTAAACTGATGAAAGTCTTTCTCCCTCACTGTGGTTGTGGTAGTTTTTAAAATTTCAAATCGAGGAATATTTCTTACCTCTTGCAGCAACTCAAGTAAGTTTCTTTATAGTAGTAAAATTAGTGTATTTTATGATTTTATTTATTGTACTAAACAAAATCCTGCATGAAATTTAATTAGTTTTGAATCTGTTCGCAAAAAACCTCACTAATTCTAGAAGTATATATTTTTAAACTTATGACGTTCTTTTTTATTACGAATTATATATTCAATGTCAGTTCTTAGTTTCATTGGATAATTTTTATCTCGCAGTAAATGACGGCCACAAGGAAGTAAAGAAAAAAAAAAAAACTTTGAAAGATGACCTAATGCTTTCTTACTTCCTGGCATAAAACCGCAGATTAAAAAAAGATAAATAAAGTAAATGAGACTGGTCTATTATATGAAGCTGCCTGTAAAAATATACATATGTATTTGATTTGCAATCAACTCTAATACTGATTTTTTTATTATTTTTAATAAAAAAGTAATTTGAAATTTATAATGGGAAAAAGTAAAAACCTCTAACTAGATTTCGTATTTAAAATTGTGGTAACTTTATTTATATGCACTTATACGAAAAATACAAAAATGACAGATGTTACTGTATATATTTAAGACGAAAGAAGTTTGGAAATCATAAGTTATTTTTTCCTCATGTTTTTAATATAGAATATGTACTTATTTGTTTTTATTGATAGTTGAATAGCTTTTGTGAGTACCCTCTGATCTACATAAAAGCTTGCCCATGTGGAAATATAAATTTTTTAAAAACATAATTTTTAAATAAGTATTTTCATTTTTTTTTTTTTTTTTTGGGGGGGGGGGGGGGGGATTTTGCATGAATTTTTGTAAAGCTGATATCTTAAATCTTGCACTGATTATCCTCTTCAGACCTGGAATATCCTATAGGATACACATCTTTACAATTTTTTTTCCTGTATATAAATAATGATTAAAAAAATGAAAATGGTGTGAATGGAATCTTAAAAGATAGCCAAACTAACGCAAAATATCAATTTGTCTATTATAGTGCTTTTTTCGGCTGTAAAATGGGATTTGAAAATGATTTGCAGCAAAAATGAGGGAAATATACAAAAATGAAAAGTAAATAATTTTTTATACGTTAAAATACCATATGAAGAGACCTTTAAAAATTAAAATTTATTAAATGTATAATTATTTAATATTTTTCATTATTTTTTCCTTGCAAAACAAATGAAAATATCCTAACAAATTGTCAAAAAATGTACTTATTGAGTCCCATGTGTCATATATGATATATCAAATTTTATGTACAAAAAATAAATTAATTTTTTTTTCTTTTAAATCTTTCTTAGTTATCACTTTGCAAATATAAATTCATAACTAAAGTAAAAAAATATATGAAAATAAACCCTGGGGTCTTTAGAGGTTATAATGAAAGTTTTGAACTTTTAGAGTAGGACAAGTTTAAAAACGCAAATATATTTAACAAAATACCAAAGTCATTTTTTCCCCAATGTTATTAAAGTAGAATATTTATTTATTTATTTTCATTATTCATAGTTAAATGGCTGTTGTGATTATCAAGTGATGTATATGTAAAATTGCCTATGTGGCAATATATTTTTTTATATTTTCATTTTTTTTTGGGGGGGGGGGGATTTTTGCAGTTTTCGTACATCTGATATTTTAAATCTTTTTCCACAGTCAACCGAGTATAATAAATATTTTGAACTTTTAGAGTAGGACAAGATTATAAAATATATATATATATTTATCTATGTACCTTAAAAGCCCTTAATAGCGAACACTTCGGGACCGCGGAATTTGTCCGATAATTGGAGATGTCTACTTTTTTGAGGTAAAAATATACAAATATGTATGTCTGCTGATTAAAAAAGTATTCGTTAAATAGAGGTGTTCGCTATTCGAGAATGTCCATTAACCTCCACAACGGATACTCCCGAATACCGGACATCTCAATTTAGACAACTATAATGCAGGGTTGCGTTTTTTGCAAAAGTACTTCTTGATTAAAGGAAGGGCAAACTGGGAAGTGCCCCGTCCCCCTACGACTGAAGTGCCCCCAAATTTGATGTGCAATATTTGTAAAGCTTATATTTTAAATCTGTTTCGAAATTGTACTGATTATAATCAATATTTTGAACTTTTAAAGTAAAATAAGGTTAAAAACAAAATAAATTAAAAAAAATCTAATATTTAGATAAATATTTTTTGTTTTTTAATCTTGTTCTACTCCTGAAGTTCAAGATATTGATTATAATCAGTACAATGTCGTAAAAGATTTAAATTATCAACGTAACGAAAATTGTATATCAAAACTGAGAGCACCAAAAAAATCAGGCTGTATTGGGGGGGGGGGGGGACACAGCCAAATATTTTTTCAGGATTCAACGTGGTCAAACATGGCTACGTATGATGCTTACAAAAAAATGGATGCGATTCAGACGTTTGAAGTGTCTGAAATTCAGACGCAAAAAGTGTCTGAAAAAATTCAGACATTGTAAAATGTCTGAAAATTGAACACTCCATTTCAGACACTTAAGTGTCTGAATTTCAGACATTTTAATTTAGAGTGTATTGAAAAAAACAAAGTTATGGTTCGTTTTAGTACGTAGATGGCCCCTTAAGCAAATTTTATATACACCATTTAAAAGTAGACATTATTTCCAATCGTTTGGTACCAGTAACTTTCTTCTAAGATAATTTGTTGAGGGGTTAGTAGGGGATGTTTACTTTTTTTTTTCCACGACTGTACATGTAGGGTCCATTGGACTCGTATGGTCGGCGGAAGTTTAATAAAAATTGAAAACACAACTGTATCCGTCTTTAATGCTATTTGAAAAATGTGTATTTTAGTTAAATTAAAAGAAAATGAACTTATTTTTTAAATGTCTTATAAGTATCCCCAGCACGGCATTTCCTTTTGTATATTATGCAAATATTTGTAAGAAGTCTGTGTTTGAAGTTAATTTTAGTTTCAGGAAATTGGATATATATATTTTAAATTTAAAGTTCTATGCATGCAATCCATAGTATAATAGACAAAACGAAGAACATTCTATGGATAAGTTTTTATTTAAAAAAAAAAATAATAATAAAAGCTACTTTAATGTCTTTCGACTATTATACAGTTTGCATAATACTGCGTGATTTGATTTATCTTATATAATTTTTAACCATTTGGAAAAATGGTTATTGTCCTCGTCAGGGTAGGAAATCAAAAGCATACATGACGCTTTCTATTGGTTGAATACGCATTTTATTCGTTTTCTGATTGGTCTATACAGTAATCTGTATTTTCCCTTTACTTTCAACAGAGATGGATACTTCTGTTGCCACTATGACGAAAAAGTAATAAAAACTACAAAAAAATTAATAAATCAGAAACAAATTGAGATACAGCTTTCAAACAAATTGCATTTAAAAGTACATTTTTTTCTCTATACGACGGTGTAAAAAGTAATATTGTGGAATGTTTAGAAGTTTAAGAAAGAAATTTCATTTAAAATGGGTCGTCAGATTTCCACGATGGAAAAGCCTTTTCCCGAACAGCCAACGAAATGCTTGGATAATACGTAAGTTTCAGGAAATTTGACGATTCGCAGGCGATTTTTGTCGCTTGCAATTTTTATGTGTAATAACACTATTAATGTTTAATTCACGGCGCACGTAATATATGACCAACTCCGTGCGATTTTTTATGTCTCTTCGAAAAAATCATTTTCCGAATGGTCGTTGTAATTTGTCAAATTGCTTTTTTTTTTCTATCATTTTAGCACTAGAACTGTTGATGGACATAATGAATGATTTTACTATCGAATGATTCGGGCATGCGCAAAAACATAGTTTCTAACTTTTGTATATATTTTTAACCAAATACAACCAGAAATTTAGTTTAAAAAAAGAGAAACAAAATCATAGTTGCCAACCCTCGTAATTTTTTAAAACAATCATCTTCGCGACTTTTGAAGATAAAAAGAATTTTATGCTTTTATTGGTTTCTTAAATTAATTCTAATTAAACTAAGAAATTTTTTATCGATGTAAAATTTCTGGTAGAAATTGAATAATCAAAAAAAAGGCTGGCTGCTTTTGCGCATGCCCGAATGATTCACTCTAATTTTAAAATCATTCATTTTGCCCATCACTAACTAGAACGGCAGGAAATTTTACTCATGTCATATAAAATACTTTAAATTTTTTTTAAGACTACTTAAAGTTAATTATTTCATATATTTCTGTGTGTTGCATATTTTACATATTTTATGAAAAAAATTTTGGTTCGAGTCAAAATTTATTAATTTCATCTCGGCCTAATTGAGTGCTATGGTCATTCTACTGTTAGCCCTTTGGACTCCGGCGTCTCTTGCACAAATTTTATTCGGTCGGCACCACTTTTTTAAAAGAAGTTTCCTTTAAGTACACAATTTCAAAAATGCTCTGATTAAATAAGTGAAATTTTATTTCCCTTTATTATTGGTGCCAAAAAGAAATTTTGCAACGAAAGATGATGTCGCCGCAGCGCCGACAACGGAGTGCAAACGGTTGCAAACATTGAAGACTTACTTTTATACTTATTAGCTTTAAAAATTATAAGTAAAATAAGGGAACTTCCACTGTTACTCTTGTGACCATTCGAGCGGCTTTTTACAAATACTTCCAATTTTTCCAATATTTTATTGTAAATTTTCCAATATTTTATTGTAAAATATAATTAAGATAAAAAGTGATATAACCAGTGAAATTCTACTGTGCTCCACTCATTTAATATATGCCTAATTTGAAATAAAAAGCATCCTGCTTGTCTACATAATAAATCAAAATTTTGTTACTCTTGTGACCAGAGTGTCACAAGAGTAACAAAATTTTGATTTAATATATAAACAAATAAAATTCTTTTCGTTGCCAATTAGATATATATTAGGAGAGAGGAACACAGTGATATTTAATTGGTTATATCAATTTCTATCTTAAATATATTTTATAATGAAATAATTGCAAGTATTTATGAAAAATTGCTCTAATTATCACAAAATAACGAATGGACGTTTCCATAAGCATAAATCAAAACTGTAAAAGATGTCATTTGACACTGGTTAATATAGTCTTCAGTATCTGTCAAATTTCAGTTAATAATTTTAAAAGGGATCGGATTTCCGACTTTTTGCATACCAGTAAAATCTTAGAGAAAATGTTCTTCTCATAGATCTTAAAAATGTTCCGATTAAATAAAATAACATTTTCTCTAACATTATACTGGTATCCAAAACGTCGGAAATCTCATCCCTATTTTAACTGTGTGCTCAGGTGTACTATGAGACAAAAAATGTTGAAACACCCTGTTCTACTGGGGTACGCTGTATAAACATGTATATATGCGTGTACGTGCTAGGAATAAAATTAATGCATACTTTTAGTACACTTCTAATTTCGTCATTGAATGTTTACTTTAGTATTTAAAACAAACATTTTTGGAAACAACTACATAGTTAACTTTTACGTTTTTTTTTTTTTTTTTTTTACTACTCCTATTTTTGACAAGAAAACTTTACCTTTTCATCGATCAAATAAAACAAATTTTTAATTTTATAAATAGTGGTAGATAGTAAAGTGTAAATTTGGCAGCAATGCAACTATTTCCATAGTATGAAATTCGAAAATATGTAAATTACAGTAATTTTCTTTAGAACTACTAAATGCATTAAATAAAATTAGTGCAATTGAAAATTAATGCAAATGCCTTTTTTTAAGTACATGTACATAGGATATAAATTCCAGTTTTTCTCTTTTTTACGCATCATTTTAATCAACAAAAATCTATGTTTGCTTTTAAAATATTACTTTTTCCTAAAACAGTTTTTTTCTTTCCGAAAAAAAAGTTTTTAAATGTTGTATTGACATTCCACTAGTCAAACCTGCAAGTAGCCCCTGCGGTACATTTGAAAGCATAATTGACATATTTCTCTGAATATGCCAGTATCTGGTATGATTAATTTAAAATTAATTTCGTAAAAAATATATATTAAGTTAGAAAATGTGCAAGCAATGATTTTGCTTATTTTGGAGGGGTTTTTTTCGGTTTTTTTTTTTTTTTTTTTTTTTTTTTTTTTTTTTTTTTTAATTTCTTAGTGGACAGACATGTTAAGTTACAATTTCTCAAAAATTGTTTTATTTTATCGATGAAGAGTTATGAGGCATTCTATGATAGAGTAGAGCTAAAATACTAGGATTCTAATGACTATTGAAGATATTAGGCAATTTTATTAACATTTAACAACTCAATAGTCAAAAATTAAAAAAATTATTTAATATTTTAATACTTAATATTTAAAAAAATTATATGTTAATATTTAATAATTTAAATAATATTAATAAAAAATTCATATTTCATAATTTAAATAAAAAATGTTTATTTTTTAATATTTAATAATTTAAATATTATTAATAATTTTCAATATTTTATACAATTAAATGTTAATAAGTTTTCTGTGAGATCAAAACAGAATTTTTATGAAAAAAAGGGCATTTTTAAATATAAGTACACAAGAAAGAATAATATTTTATAAACATTGATAAGAAACTCACAAAAAATTGTTATATTACATTAATTATGATGGAAAATGTATCAGGTGTTCTCAGTAAGCAATATAATTTAGATCAAAATCTTAAAATTTCAAACTGAGCTTTAAACAGCGCTCGAACTACGAATTATTTTTTACATGAAATTTTTATAGATTATAGATTGTATGAAACCGAGTCGATTATTTCTTACAGATTTGCTTACAAAATGAATAAATATATATATATATAAAATGTTATACACACATAGATTTTATTTATTTATTTTTGAAAAATATATCAAATATATTCATCTTTATTTTAAAAACAAGTATTTTGCTAAAATATATGCAATTTTACGTTCAGGCCACAGGGTCAGAAACATGTCGAAAAAGTAGATTTTTCTTTAAAATTTAAAGTTACCTGAAGAATCATGCATGTATGTGTCCATAACTGTTAAATATCACTAATTATTTTTAATTCTAAAACACAGATTTCTTTTATTTGAAACTCAATAACAGTATCCAGTTTAACCCCTTGAAGGGCGGTGGTATATAATATATCCCACTTAAATTTAATTGAGAAATGCCACATTGACACCAGAATTTTGGAATGAAAAACTTAATTTCATTAAGTATGTGAATAAAAGCTTTTACCTGTTATGGAATAAATTTGTTTATAAATTCTGGTGTCAGTCATTCATTTTAGAATTTTACGAATAGAAGTACTTTGACCTTGAAAGGGTTAAATGACGCTTAAGAGCACAAACCAGTCAGCATAAAAATTCGCAAGCTCATGTTAACCTAATATAGGCGTTCTTCGTAAATTTCCCGTTTTGCATTTCAATATTTTTAAATGATTCCCTTTGTACAGGATATCTGAGACAGAAATTTAATGTTGAATCTTTCTATTTTATTTTATTTATTTATTTTTTAATTGCACTTTTATTCTGATAACATTTTCAAAAAAAAAAAAAAAAAAAAAAGGTTGGATGGTTCTAAAAGATGTGTCTTCAAAATGAAACTGAACTAAAATAATGCCGACCTCAGATATATAATGTCCATAATTAAAGGCCCTATTTTAAAGCTGTCTATAAACAAAACTATTGTTCAGAATGTTGTGAAATTTTGTGGAGGACATAATAAAGGTATGGGATTTTTTTGAGTGAAAAACAGAATTGTACAAACTATCAGCATAAGAATTCGCAAGCTCATGTTAACCCAATGTAGGTGTTCTTAGTAAATTTTTCGTTTTGCATTTCAATACTTCTAAATAATTCTATTAGTAAAGGATGTGTGAGATAGAAGTTTAGCGTTGCATCTTTCTATTTTATTTTATTTTTTTATTTTATTATTATTATTATTATTTGGTAGCACTTTTATTCTGATCACATATTCAAAAAATAAAAAAGTTGGACCGCTCTAAAAAGGAATGTGTCTTCAGAATAAAACTGAACCAAAATGGCATTCACCTCAGATATACAGAGTACGGCCCTCTTTAAAAGTTGTCTACAGACGAAGCTATTGTTGAGGATGTTCTGAAATTTTGTGGAGAACATAATAAAGGTATGGGAATGTATTTCAGCCAAAAAAAAAAAAAAAAGTTCAAAATTTCTCAGCCAGAGGGCGTTTTTAACGAATTACACATTTAGGATACATTTACGATAGTTTATTAGTTTTATTACAACCCATGATGGTTATCATTTTGAGATACCAGCTGAAATTATAAAATAGCATGTTCCACAGTTGACCGCAGTGTGTTCTGGGAAATGCTAAGAACATGTCGTGAAATGCTAAGAACATGTCGTGAAATGCTAAGAACATGTCGTGAAATGCTGTTTTTCTGATCTGGTAAAGTTCATCAAAAAAATTCTAAACTATCGTAAATGTATGCTAAATGTGTAATTCATAAAAAAAAAATCGTCTGTGGGTAAAAATTTATTTTTTTTTTCTCTTTATGGGGCAGTTCACGTTGAACAGCCAGAAAATGACCGTATTTAAACCTTTCAGGGGCAAGGTACTTGTATTCGCAAAATGTTGACATAATTGGCTGACACCAGTATTTACAAGGAAATTTATTTGGAAACAAGTAAAAGTATATTTTCGCGTACTTAATAAAAGTGAAATTTTCTTTAAAAAATTCGGGTGCCAATGTGGCAAATAGGGATTAAAATTATGTGATGCCGTGACGGCATCACTGCCCTTCAAGGGGTTAAAGCAGTATGAAATATTCTGTAGTTTCTTAATCAAGGCATGAAACGCAACAATTTTTTTCTTTACTTTCACACATTCTTATGGTTTGATAAAATATTCAAATGCACATATATTTAGTAATATTAATTAAATAAATCATAACGACAAAAGTGGCGTTTGAAAAATATGGAATATCGAAATATGCATTGTGTGCGCACGATTTTACAGATTCTGCTGTAGATATATATTTCATATTTCCTATTTTGCTACTTATAATACTAAATTTTACACTGAACCTAAATTTGAAGGTATATTCATATTCTTTAACATAATTAATGGCTTTTCTAATCATATTCATCAAATTTCACCAAAAATGTGTACTTATTTTTTTAATCCACTATTTTCTGTGGCAAAAATCAGACTAAATTGAGGTTCAGCATAAACTAACACATGTAAACTAAGAATATACATAATTTCAAGGCTCTGTGATAATTAGTTTTTAAACGAGAGTGCACGCAATACCAAAAAATCATTTTTTTTAATTTTTTTTTTTTTAGAAAAACGGCTTCAAAGTTGGCTTACAACGTTACAGCAAATGCAAGATATTTTTAGCCATAACTACTGTTCTATCTTGTATTTTTGTAAAATTCTTTTTGTAGTGGATTTGTAACTTTTGAAGGTATCCATTCTGAAATTTGTGAAATATATATATATATACATAGCTGCCAACCACAAACTAATCTTCCGTAATACTTGCGTTAATTTGACCCTGGTTTAATGCGTTTCAAACCAGAATTTTTTTCAAGAAATGAAAATAAATAGGTTCCACGTAGAAACCTGGAATTAAATAAATAAGCATTCATGAAATAAATTTTCTGGTTCGAAATGTGGTTAACGTGGGTTAAATTAATCCAGACATTACGGAAGATTAGTGGAAGGTTGGCAGCTATGTATATATATACATTTATTTTTGTACAACGTGTTCTGCCCCCTTAACCCTTTCAGGGACAAAACATTTCTATGGCTAAAATGTTCTAATGAATGAATGACACCGGAATTTACACAAATTTATTTCTGAAAAGGAAAAAGCTATGTTTTACATTACTAAATTAACGGAAAATTTTGTATAAAAATTATGGTGCCATTGTGGCATGTGGATATTAAAATTAACTAGTTTCATAAGCATACCAATGCCCTTGAAAGGGTTAAAGAAATTTCCTTCCATTTATTATGTCTTTCGCAAAATTTCACAACCTTATGAACAATAGTTTCGGCTGTACTCAACTTTAAAGTAGGGTCGTTTAATTATAGATACCCTATATATATGATAAAAATTACAAACATTGAAATGCAAACGAGAAACTTTCGAAGAACTACTCTATTGGCGTTATGTTAACATTACCTTGTGATTTTTTTGTACTGACTAGTGTAGGGTCTTAAAAAGAAAAAGAACTTTAAATCGATGAAAAAATCATGCATCTGTGTATTCACCGAACTAAAATTTAAATTATTTGAAGATGCCATTTACCAGAAGGGTTAAGGACATCCTCGATGACAAATTTATTTAATCTGTTGCTTCGACATAATTCTCGACGCAAATAAAATAAATTAATTGAATTTGGCAACGTAAATGCTCCATTTCGCCCTCGTGGATATACAGATTTTCCTCTTATATAGTACATGACGGTACACAAAATGTACACGACCTATATATATATATAAAAAAAAAAAAATTGTTGAAATGTTGAAATTCAAGCGAGATATTTTCAAAGAAGGACTCCATTGGTTTAACATTAGCTTGCGAATATTGTCGCGTGTCTATTGTAAGCTTTTAATGCATTACCAGTCATAAAATTTGTGATTTTAAAGAATATTCATTCTGAAGTACGAAATGCTACAAACGATGAATGCAAAGTTTTCTTTCGACTTTTAATTGTTCTATGATTCCTTTACACGTTGAGTGCCACCTTATACAGGGTGATTCAAAATAAATGGGACAAAAAGGCAAGCAACATTAAATTGCTGTAATGGATTTAACCCTTTCAAGGGCGGTGGTTCATTTTTGGACCACTTAAATTTAATTCCTAAATGCTACATTGGCACCAGAATATTGGAATGGAATTTTCCCTTTTATTAAGTACGTGACCAAAACCTTTTGGTTATTTTGAAATAAATTTGTTTATAAATTCTGGTGTCATTCACTCATTTCAGCATTTTACGAATAAAAGTACCTTGCCCCTGCAAGGGTAATTAGAAAATAAAAATATAGCTTGAAAGTACAACTATACAAGTTTCATGTAGCAACAACGAAACTTGTATAGTTATAGTTTCGCGTTAAATATGCACTTCAAATATAAACCCACTACATCAGTCACAGGTATGTTTGTTTTCTTTTTGTCTCATTCATTTTGAATTACCATGTATATAAAATAATGTTTCCTACTATTATTCCTACTACATAGTATTGTTACCAGTAGTAGGCAAAGTAATTCCGTTTGTAAAATGTTGAAATGATTGACTCACACTAGAATTTACAGGTGATTTTGTTAAAAAAATAAATAAATGCTTGTTTTCACGTACATTCCATAAGAAAAATTTTGTCAACAAATAGTTTGTGTCGTTTGTCAGTTTGGAATTAAAATAAAGTGTTTGCGCTGTGCAAACGTCTTCCTTGAAAAATTTACTAAGAAGTTTAGTGATATTAACAAACTGTGTAAGAATTGTTTGTGAAATATATGTTTTGTGTACCGTTACAGAGCGTGACAGATGCATGGCACTTGAATAAAATAATTTTATCTAAGTGCCATGCATAAACATGTTATAATTAAAATAAAGTGTAGCGTGACAGCCAGTCGTACACGCGGTACCCTAACAAAAGTAAAGTGTGCAGAGCCGGCGGTACACATGGAACACATGTTGACCCTTTCAGGGGCATTTTCAATTCTAAAGTGTTGGAATAAATGAATGGCACCGGAATTTAACGTCAAATTTATTTGAAAATATGAAAAAGGCCATATTTCACATTCATATTAAAGGGAAAATATCTTACCAAAATTCTGGTGCTGTTGTGGCGTTTGGGAATTAAAATTAAGTGGTTTCATAAGCATTCCACAGTCCCTGAAAGGGTTAAATAGTACAAGACAGACAAATAGTACTACGTTTAAATATAGCTTTTCCCTCTTACATTTATTACTCCTTTTAATTTCTTACAAGTTATTTTTAGAAACAATATTGTTATACTAAATGATGTTTATGAAATTTTATTTAATGCTTACATTCTAAAATTTATTATATAATTTAATTCACATTTCATAAAATTATTAATGATGTGAGCAATTTGTTTTTGCAAGAAAATGAATAAATCAATAGCATAAGTACATAGCTGCCAACGTTTATGCTTTTCTTCTTACCACTAAAATTTAACAGTATTTTTTCTTTATTTAACTGTCGAAATCAGAAATTAACCCCTTAAGCACCACGACGTACCTGGGTAAGTCATGAAATCTTCTATTACAACAATACCAGGACGTATGTGTGTACGTTCTAATTGTAAGTCCATACTAGAATGTTCGAAGCGTCAGTTTTTTTTTTCTTTTTTTTGCGTTGCTAATTGCTA
Organism: Maratus speciosus; assembly: GCA_963932465.1. Taxonomy (NCBI): domain Eukaryota; kingdom Metazoa; phylum Arthropoda; class Arachnida; order Araneae; family Salticidae; genus Maratus; species Maratus speciosus. Next base: position 498,943,050 of record OZ010787.1, on the reverse strand, counting down.
TTGTGATTGGTTTTTTTACGGTCTTTACAGCATAAACCAGGGTTCGCAGCGTTCCTAAAATTTTCACACTTTTCTACCAGTATTTTAAATCAAAATCTTCGTGGCAGATTCCTTTAACATTTACAATAGAATTCTACAATAAATATTATCGTTTTAAAATTATGGTAGGAAAGTGTGGAGATTCTAGGAACGCTGCGAGTCCTGCACATAGCTTATTTTTTTTTTCGACATTTCTGCGCTTTATTGTAATGTAACAATAATTCGAAAACTTACGAACTTTACACATGCAATAGTTGTTTATTTCGAAACTTATTTCGGTTTGTATAATATAAACAAACCTTTATTTCATTTCCTCACATTACATGAAATTAAATAATTCACATGTAATTAAAAGTAATGACATAAACTACTTTTTGACGAACTTTAATATATCTGGTATTCAGCGTACTATCACTAAAATGAATCTGGTGTTTAACCCTCTCGCTGCGTAATTGTTTTATCAAAATAGCTTCGCGACTGGCGTCTTTTAAGAATTTTTATTCTTTTGTCACCGGTTTTTCAAAACAAAAATTTTTGTATAATTTAAATGGGAAATGCTCCGATTAAATAAGACAAAATTTACAATAAAAAATAACTGGTGGGAATAATCAAGGAGGATTAATTAGACGAAAAATTGTATCCCCGAGAAAATCTGGTGATTGTCAGCTATAGGGTTAAGAGGTTAACTAAGGCAAAAATATCTATTAAGTTTTAGAAGAAACATAAAAGCGTAAAATTTGACAGCTATGTTAAATAGTGTACATATCGTATACTTTTAATAACATGATAAATACATCTTGAAAATATATCTTGAAATTAAAATAAATCATTAACAAAAGCTTGAATGTAAAATTTTGTTTCAAAAATGCTCATTTTTCTGTTTTAGTGAAAAAAGTTTTGTTTTATTATAAACAACTGAACTATTTTATTACATTTATTTTAAAAAACTGGTGTTTTTTAGACCATTAATATGTAATAAATAAAATTTAATTAGACTCAATCTTTTCCATTTCTTTCTCGCTTTCTTTTGTTAAAAAAACTCACACGCATTCTACATAATAACATTCATGTTCACCTAAAGCTATTTTGACTTACAATATATCACTTCCGACTCTTGTTTTGATTTAACACTAAACATGCCGGGAATTTTACTCAAGTTTTATAAAAATATTTCCCGCCAGAATTTTTGTATAAAATTATTTTTAACTTTTTATTTAACTTATTTCTGCGTGATTAATATTTTACTTATTTTATGGAGACATTTCTGGTTCAATTCGAAATATTTTCATTTGGTGCCAGTCGAATATCCGATTGTAGGTACATTTTACGCCTTAACTGTTACTCCTTAAGGTATGTCCCTACCTTCGGGGCATTTTTCTTGAAAAATATGAAATTTTTATCAAATACATGCGTTTTTAGTTATAACAGGGAATAAAAGCATGAATTCATATAAATTTTTGAAGGAATTGTTATTAACTTTTCAAATTTAGGCAATATTTAGTCAAATTTTAGTAAAAAAAAATGCGTTTATGCAAACCTTCTATAACGAAATCTGTTCAATATGTTTCTCTTTTTTTTCTACAATATATTAGCAAACCACTTACCTGTGTTATGAAGCAAAATATTTGCAAAACCTATTAAATTTACTAACTTATGCCAAATTTTGTATACAAAACACGATTTTTTACCAAAAAAAAATTGTATTTTTCAATAAAAATGGCTCTTAAATTAATATATACAAACTTACAAGCTATATTTTGCTTCATAACATACCTATAGATGAGCAGAACCTTGTCACAAAATTTTATTACAATATCTTAAAAAAATTTAAGAAATGATGTCTCCCGTAAACGTACACAATGAAAAAAGCAGTTTTCCAGAAAACGGCAATTAAGATTTTGAGAGAGCACAAAAAATTATGTATAAAGTTTACAATTTTGAAATCCACCATATTTGTAGCGGTTTATATATTTGGGTATTAAAATATATTGTTTACCTTTCTGTGGCTCTTTAAACGGTTACTTATGGTTTCAGAAAATTCATTTCCGGTTTATTTTTTGGGCTATAACTTTGCTTCTTATTATCGCTGAACCAAAAGTAAAGCATTTTTTTTTATCCTAAATGCAGGGGTGGAACAGTGGTGTAGCAGTTGAGTGATTGTCACCACTAATTTTTTATAGTATTCTTCGCCTTTAAAAATCTCAAATATTCTCTCCTGAAGTTAGATGAAGAATACCGATAAAATTTTGCTGTGTCAATTGATTCTCTGCTGCTACACTGTTCCATCACTGCTATATGTTTCAACTTTAATTTAAAAAAAAATAAAAAATAAATGGAAAAATTTCGCAAAAACAGCGATTTGAGGGTAGGCGCATACCTTAAAAGACTTTGCTATCTTCGATACTAAAATCTTTCGGATATCACTTAATTTTAACTGTAATCTTTGGTTTGTTAAATTACATGCCTTTTTTCGATTATACAAAGCCAAATATTTCAGTAAAAAAAAGGTGGTGCCGTGTCCTTATTCTTAATTTATTGTGTCCAAAAAAAAAAAAGAAAGAAACAGTTAAGGGGTTAATAGAGATGGGCAGAATAAATGATTTTACTATCGAATGAATCATTCAGACAGGCGCAAAAATATAGTTTCCAACCTTTATGTATATTTTTAATCAAATGTCACCAGAAATATCGTTTAAAAAATAGAAACAAAATCATAGTAGCAAACCTTCGTAATCTTTTTAATCAATTATCTACAGAAACTTTGAAGATAATTTTTGATAGGTTTCGTAACCCTTTCGGGTCTGGTGTACTATTAATAGTACATGTCTTTTCATCCAGTATTATTTTGTCTTAACAATTAATTTTGTTACTATCGTTTATGATAGTATATGGCTATGCCTTTCTTATTATGATTTCATTTATGTTTTGTCATTTAGTAATAACAATAATAATAAAAATTTGCTTAATTCTCTTTGCACAGTTGGCGATTCCATTATTTTATACATATATTTCACTATTTAAATTAAAAAAATAGTTTACTTTTCTGAACGAATCGTGTGTGATAAAACGCCAAAAACATCAGAAAGTTGTACTATCTGTTAAACCCTCTTGTAATACGATATTTTCCAAAGGTCTCCAAAAACTCTTTCTTAGCCTATTATCATATAAATATGAATTGAATAGTACACAAAATAAGTACATTCGTTAGATTTTAGAAAATTAGATAATCTTTAAACTTCAGTAAATCTATTTGGATAGCTACGATTAACATTGTTGAAGTAAAAGTAATTTTGTTCTCAAAATTGAAAGAAAGTCGGACCCCGAAAATTAATTCTAACTAAAATAAGAAAAAAAAATTATATACAAATTTCTGGTAGAAATTGAAAAAAAAAAAAAAAAAAAAAAAAAAAAAAAAAAAAAAAAGGTTTCCAGCTATACTTTTGCGCATGCCCGAACGATTCATTCGAATAATAAAATCATTCATTCTCTCCATCAATAATATTTAGTATTAATCGCACTCTAGTATTATTTTATTTTTTATAATTTCATTCAGAAAAGTGTCCGATTTTTTAAAACTATTGCTTTAATGTTGGCATTAAAAGGTTTTCCAGACGCTTGTCTGGGACGTTTTTATTTTACAAAAGACGATATAAAGTATTATGCTTGTTTCTTTTCTCACTGTCTTTTTTCTTTCGTTTAGAAGAACTGTAACTAAAAAATAATGCTAACGAAATTTAAGGACATCCACCATAACCATGTTATTTAGCCCTTAAATGCGTTGTTTTTTTATTTTGTTTCGAAAAAATTAGATATGATTGTCAGAAAAGTTCATTACACAGGAAAAATAATGAAAAAATCAGAGATGCATTTTTCGGATAATACGTCAATCTTTTCTTATGTTGCACATCAGCAATACAAGAAAAAACTAAAATATTGCAAATTAGTAAATATTTTAATAAGTATGAATCTAAATACCTTATTTAGATTTTACCTTAGAATACCTTTTTATTTTGTAAAACTTAACTTTTAAATGCATGAATTATTCTTTTAGAATTGTGCTTTTTATTCTTATAGTAAAGATTAGACACCAGAAATTTTAAGATAGATTTTTAACTTTATTTAGTAGCACATTTTTGTACTTTTTTACAGCATTAACATTTCTATATAAATATAGTGGTTGCTAAGAGTTAAATAAAAAGTGATGCAGATATGCATAAACAGGATTGCCAGTTTGGCCTCCATTTTTATAAAGAAATTTACTGTTCATGCCAGAAATAAAGAATAGTATTTTAAGCTTTATCAATAAGAGAGATTTAGCGATCACCTAAAGTAAAAATTCTTCTTTCGAATTGTCTAGTATGAATTTGAAATTTCGAATTAAAACGGGAGGCCAAACTGCAACCCTGTGCATCAGTATGAATTTAAGGGTTAATCTACTGTTTCCACATAATTCTAGACTTGCATAAAATGAATTAATTGAAACCATTTAAAATCAATTTTCAAATGTTTATAATTTTCTATAAAGCCTTTTCACATACAAATTCTATTTCATTTAAATTTCTGCGGCTTTAAATGATTTGATTTAAGTCATAAGATTAATAAAACAAATTATTTTCAACCGAAAGTAATATAAACATGCCGTGCTCTTGAATAAAAGATTGGGAACCATTATTTTATAATCGCGTACTTTCATGATTAAAAAAATGTTCTGTTGTCATATTTTTATCAGTATGGAGATTTTTTTACATGAATATTTGGTATGTTTACGTTTAGATCCAAACTCTGTAATTTGGGAAATATGAACGATAGACAAACAGTTTAATATCTGTGGTGAAATTTTAAGATACTTATGGCAAAATTACATTTATCAATTGTTAAATTAAGAAAAAAAAAATAAATTCGCTAAGATAATCAGCATTATTTATGATTGATAGAGTAACTTGAATGTAATGTTTCCAGTTACGAAAAAAGTTATCTGTTAAATAACAATGATTTGCTACTACAATGAGTTAATATATTTATTTTTTTCACTGTATTTCCTATTTACTCGTATATAATGTGAATTTTTGTTTCAACATTTTAGGTCTAAAAGTGGAATGGACAATAGACACGGAATATTTCGGACAGTTGTACGAAAAGGCACATGTTTTGACGGATCCGTTGAATACAACATAAAGACATCGTGATACAATTGTACGGATGTAAAAAAGTAGTAAGTATAATACGTAAAATAACTATAGTACTTACATGTCGTGTAGTTGTGTATTATGTGGACATTTATATAGATTATAGCGTTTATATAGTTCATTTCCAGTGTCAATAAATATTTAAAAACAAATATTTTAATTATAGGGAGAAATATACTTGAGTGTGTATATGAGAATTTAGGTTCGGTAAAGAGATTATAAGTCAGGAGTTCAACACATTTTTGATAAAATTCCAAGATTCTCTGCCGTTAAAATAGTAGTTTTGTACACACAAATAGTAGTTTTATACACAAAATAATTTTTTTTTTTTTTTTTTTACTTTTGACCTATAAAAAGTACGGTGTACATTATACACGAGTGAATACTGTAAAATAGTTTAGGAAGAACATGTTCAATCAACAGTCGTGTAATTGAGTCGTGCTCTTATAATTTCTGAGAAAACCATTGGAACTTGTTTAAGCTTTTAGATTTTTATATAGACTTGAAAATAACTTGTCTTATTAAGAGGTCAAGTATCTTTGAAAAGTGAAAGGTTATTAAAATTTTCCAAGCTTTGAAATATTTTTGACCCACTCGTTTAAAAAGAAGAATATTTAAAGAGCATATTTTTTTTTTTTTAATTTTGCTTTTCAATAAATTAAATATATTTATTATTATTAATTTAAAATTATAAATAGATTTTTTTTTTTTTTTTACAATGCGTGCAAGAAAGCACTCTCGTAACTCTTTTGTATGAGCTAATATTTTTTATTAGTTATACAAACTAGTGATTGGCAAATGAATGATTTTACTATTCGAATGAATCATTCGGGCATGCTAGCTGCAACCTTTTTTTTATGTTTTGTTAGTTATACAAACAAATGATTGGCGAATGTTGGCGAATGACTGATTTTACTATTCGAATGAATCATTCGGGCATGCGCAAAAGCATAGCTGCAAATTTTTTGTTTTGTTTTGTTTTTATTTCAATTTCTACCAAAAAATTTTGCATTGAATTTTTTTTTCTTATTTTAATTAGAATTAATTTAAGAAGCCTACAAAAATATAAAAATTATTTTTATCTTTAAAATTTCTGAAGATAATCCATTAAAAGAATTACGAGTGTTGGCAACGATGATTTTGTTTCTTTATATTTTACTAAATTTCTGGCGGTATTTGTTTAAATATATATACAAAGGTTGGAAACTATGTTTTTGCGCATGCTCGAAAGATTCCTTCGATAGTAAAATGATTCATTTTGTACTAATACAAACCGTATCTTATTATACAAGACAACGAAACAAGACATGTATTTATTAACAATAAAAAAAATTTCATTAACCCTTAAATGCATGATTTTTTACTTTGTTTCTAAAAAATTATATATGATTCTCTGAAGGGTTTAGAACACAGGAAAAAGAATGAAAAAAAAAATCAGAGATACATTTTTCGTCAACCTTTTGTTATGTTGAGCATCTTCAATACAAGTAAAAACTATAATATTTTAATAAGTATGAGTCTAAATACCTTATTTTATATATATTTTTTATTTTGTAAAACTTAACCCTTAAATGCATAAATTCTTTTTTTAGAATTATGTTTTTTACTCTTATATTAAAGATTAGAAATTTTAAGATAGATTTTTAACTTTATATTTTTGTAATTTTTACAGGATTAATATTTCCATATAAATATACTGGTCGCTAAGAATGAAATAAAAAGTGATGTAGATATGAATCAGTATGCATTTAAGGGTTAACCCCTTGCGCTCTAGCGCTGTTAGCGAATGTATGTCACTAGCCACCAGTGTTGCCTCATCTGGCAGATTTTTTTTTCTTTTTTTTTAGAATTTTTTTAATTCACACTACAAAAATTTAATTGGTAATTTTCTATTACTTTATTTATGGAAAACCAATCATCTTGTAAAACAAAAGTAAAAGTTAAAACTTTCTAGTGAAAATTCGGAATGTCTAATTGTAAAATTAGCCGGATATCATGACGTACGCTACGTACGTCATTGTCGGAAATGACCAAAATAGAACGCTGCGTACGTCAAAGAGCGCAAAAGGTTAAAGTAAGAAATTTGGAAACTTTTTGAAAACATACAGTAACTATATTTTAAGAATATTAAAGGAAATGTCAAACTGTTAAGTATTAGGTGGACCGGAAAATTCTGTCGTTTAATCTTCTTTCGCGCCTACTTTTTTAAAATTCAAATTTCTTCATTGGCACCACTTTATTGAAATAGTAAAATTCCCAATGTTTTCATCTTAATGTGAAATGTGAAAACTATGGAAATTTTACCATATTTTAAAACGTAGGCGTGAACGAAAATTAAACAACGGAATTTTCTGGTCCGCGTAGTAGTTTCGTGTACATCTATGTACTTTATAAGATGAAAATCTAGATATGTATATGTATGGCGAAATCGTGAATGTAAATGTCCATATAACCCTTCTGATAAATAGCTTAAATTTTAGTGTGGTGAATGCACAAATGCATAATTTCTTCCTTTTTTTAAAGCTACTTGCCGGTTTAAGACCGTACTAAGTCAGCATAAAAATTTGCAAGCTAATATTAAACCAACGAAGGCTATTTTTGCAAATTTTGCACTTTAATTTCTATATTGTTAAATTAATCTTTTTGCACCAGATATCTGAGGTAGTTGTCTAAATTTGTACCTGTCTACTTTAAGAAAAAAAAAATTATTGCAGTTATATTCTGGGAACACTTTCAATTTCGGAATAAATTGGTTTGTTCGTTCCACAAATAAAAGTGTACTCAGGATGAAACAACAACAACAACAAAAAAAAAGAAATAGTGAGATACAACGCTAGACAAATATACTTGTATATCTGATAACTTTATTTATGGGAAATCAATCATCTTGTAAAGCAAAAATAAGAGTTAAAACTTTCTAGTGAGAATTAGGAATGTCTAATTAAAAAATCAGCCAGCTATCATGACGTACGTCATTGTCGGAAATGACCAAATTTTAATAATTATTTAATAATTTAATAATAATTTAATAATTATTTGGTACAATTATTTGGTTCAAATGTGGATAAAAAATCATTTAAAATATTGAAATACAAACCAGAAATTTGCAAAGAACTCCCCCATTGGTTTAAGATTATGTTGCGAATTTTTATGCTGACAAGTGCAGACTCTTAATGTTATCCGGAAGTGCTGTTTCTCTTTTAATATTACCTGCAAAACAAAAACAGGTTGCTCTTTTAACACGTGCACTATAGTTATTCAGATTAATCGAGGCTTAAACTGTTGATTTACGAAGTTTAAATATAAAATTAAATTTGCCATACTGTTTTCAGAAACTGGGGATACCAGTAAATAATTGATGCTTGTTGACATAAAAATTTTCTTCGTTTTTGATTTTAATGAAATGAATCTTTCAGTTTATGAAAAATATTAATAAACCGCACATGTAGTAACAATAACGAAACATTGGCGAACTTATTGTAAAGAAATAAATAATTAAATTGCTTAATTTTGGAATTTTTTTTTTAAATAAGCGAGTTTAAGGGGGTTTACAAGACATTTGAAAGATGGTAGTACATTTTTATACTACATAACATTAATCAACAAATACCACAATGGCACAAATGTTTTGTAATAAAAAATTTTATTTGCCATGCACGCGTAGATGTTTTTACTGATTTCCGAAAATAAATTTGTTTGTAAATTCTAGTGTCATTCAATCATTTCAACATTTTAGCAACAGAAGTACTTTGTCCCTGAAAGGGTTAGTGGAATTGTTTTATTTACACTGACACCTTTGTGCAACTGTCAATAAAAGTTCACTAATATAAGTAAAATCTTTATACTGCAGAAAGGGGTAAACTTATGACATTTTACATTAATTGAAGCGTGGATTTTAATAAAATTTTCCTTGTTATAGAATCTATGGGTCTAGAATAATTCCATATATAAATATTTAAAATTCAGTTTTAAATTATAAAACTAGAGTTTAAACGAAAGGGCAAAACCAACATTTTATGGAAAAAATCACGAGCTTAAATATTTTCCATTTGAATAATTTTACAATAATTCAGACAAAATGTCGTCATTTATATTAAGGTTAGGACGTTAAAAAAACTAAAAGTGTCTGCTGTAATTAACCAAACTGTTGTAATTTTTTTTTTTTAACTTTCATTTCCTTTTCACTTAAAGACATGTAATTTTTTTTTATTTATTTATTCTCTTAATTATAAAAAGGGGACCGTATAAATAACTTCATATTTTAATATATATATATATATATATATATATATATATATATATAGTCCCTTGTAAAACAAGTTTCATAACTCAAAGCTATACTTTATTTGATTACATTTCGTAATTGGAAACATATTTCTATACTCTTGGCTTAAGTGATAATCACCCTAACCTCTGTTTTTATTAACTAGTTGTACTATTATCCATGGCTCTTAGACTATAGTATAGACTAGGTAAAATGTTGGCGTCCTGTCAATATAATTTTTAGTATATCTTTCACTGTAAAACATTTTTTTCATAAGACTATATCAAAAAATATTTTATACTTCCTAAATTTTAACGTTTCATCGAAGAGTTCTCGGTGTTTCAGATACTTTCTTTTCGAAATTGCACTTACTATATTAATCCTTCAGTATCGAATAAGAATTTGTCACTACGAATAAATAATAAATTTAAAGCGAAAGCAAATAAATCTTCTAAACAAGGACTCATTAAAAGTAAAAAATAAAAATCAAACTATCCAGTTTTGACAATTAAGAATTAACTATTTATTCAAAATAAGGTAATTGCCTTACAATTATAGTTAATTGCTCTTTATTCATAATTTGTTGAATGTTTATTCTAAGCATATTTTTCTTTCAAAAAATAAATAAATAAGCGATCGGAAAAAGTGCAGAAATCAGCGATTCTAATTGATAAATGAGGTCGTCTTCAATTGCAAAAGAATTTATCTAAATACTCTTTAATACAACCAAAATTAATTCCCACTATCATGAAACAGCTTTTAAAAGTAAGATTTTTCAATTAAGAGGGGAATAAAAAAAGAATTTGATTTCTTCTGCTAAATTTAACCTTAATTATGTAAGTCCACCTAGCTTTGACACAGCGACGCATCCGTACTTCAGGTGCAACATTTTACACGCATTTTCCTCAGAAGTGGCTCAAAATATTGACATAAGTGCGAAAAATGCGCCTTTTCTCATAGAAAAATCCTCACTCCTAATTCGCACTAATAAGTTCTGATGACGGAAGCCAGATGGCGCTGTCGTCAGCAAGTTTTTGCCTCAGCCTCTCTTTCAAATTACAAAGCGGGGATCTATCTGGCGAATTCCTCTGAACAGTAGCCTCTCTTTCATCCTTTGGCACTTTTCAGTCATAATCTGCGAAGGGATTCGAATTTTTCAGCTGCTGTTGGCTCTTCATTATTCTTAATATTTCTGACTAAAAATTCTTTAGATATGTGTCACTGTAAAGGAGATAAAGTCGCGAACACTTCATCTTGCAGTTAATCGCATTTTTTGGTTCAGCCACTTACGTTAAGCTTTCAGTATCAAAGTGAGAAGTGACGTGAAAGCTGAATAGAATTCTAACTCTAATATCTAATTAATGAATTTTTTAATCTGATTATTTGGCTTGGAATATTTATTGGGGTATTTAAAATTTCCGGGAAGGAAACAGGGTGAACTCTAAATGGTTCAATTTTTACTTTTGCGAAACGAATTTAATTCCTGATTTTTAAATTAAAATTACGGGTATAGCGTTGCGGATGTTATTTTAAATATATTTAATACGCGTAAATTTATTAACGTGTATTATTATTATTTTTTTTTAAATCAAGATTAATATTATCAAATGGACCTACATGTGCATATGTATATATAAATATAATGTTTGAATCTCATTTAATACTTCATTTATAGGGGTTATCTAGTCTTAAAAAATCATTAGTGATTTGTTAATTTAATAATTGCTGTTCCAAATTTAATATGTTAAATGTTTGTATCATGTCCTGATACTCAATTTATAAATTATATTTGAAATACACGATGATTTGTAATATTCTATCATGGTTATATATATATTATAGTTAAAAATTACAAATTTTCTTATTATAAATATATATATATATATATTGCAAAATATGTGAATTGCAAAATCTGTGATTTAAAAAAGTTGAAATAATTTTGAAATCCTCTGATCTGGCATTTTGGATACAGATGAAAACAGTATCTAAAATTTCGTAGAAAAATTTACCTGCGGCACTAAACATAAAAAAAAAAAAAATCCATATCAGTTTTTAAAATGCACAAAAATCACATATGAATTTATAAAGGTGAATTTTTTGGTTCAGCCACTAAGCTTTCAGTATCAAAATGAGAAGTGACGTGAAAGCTGAATAGAATTCTAACTCTAATATCTAATTAATGAATCTTATAATCTAATTATTTGGCTTGAAATATTTACTGGGGTATTTAAAATTTCCGGGAAGGAAACAGGATGAATTCTAAATAGTTTCGTAAACGTTCAATTTTTACTTTTACAAAACGAATTTAATTCCTGATTTTTAAATTAAAATTACGGGTATAGTATTGAGGATGCTATTTTAAATATGTTTAATACGCGTAAATATATTAACGTGTATTGTCATTTTTTTACTTTAATCAAAGAGTAATATTATTAACTGAACGTATATATATATACATACATACATATTATAGTCAATAATTGCAAAAAGTTTTATTATACAAGAGAATGTTTTAATACTGCCTGTTTGCCTGTCCGCGCTTTAGTATTTTTCTTTTCACAATACCAGAACTGTAATGAAATAACTTCACAGTATTTTACTGGTCGTCTGTAGTAAAATTGGATTTAAATATGGGTGCATAAAGAATTACTTTTAGAATTGTTATCTAAAACCGTAACTTTCAAAGTAAACAAATTTTAGTCCTTCTATTCATTTTCATGTTTCATACTTTTCTAAAATGCTATTATTTCCACGTTCTACGCCTTTGTACTATATGACCATTGTTTCACATCTAGAGCAATCAGATGCATTATATGACACCAATAAAATCTACACTATTGAATAATCACCTGAAAATTGTACAGGCTCTCTCTACATACCTATATATCTAATCGTAGTTTAACTTTTTTCTTTTTAAAATACCAGAATTCTAATGAAACATCTTCACACTATTTTACTAGTGTCGTCTCTGGTTTAATTGAAATAAAACATGGATGTATAGAAAATTACTTTTAGAATTGTTATCTAAAATCGTAACTTTCAAATTAAACGCAATTTAGTCCTTCTATTCATTTTTAGGTGCGTTCGTAATTATATAAATACGTAGCACCTATAGTTGTCGTTTTCTGTCCGCATATAACAGAGTAAAAACTACCCAACCGAGTGGTCTGGAATTTTAAATAATATAATTGTTGCAAAATTTTGTCGAGTCATTTCAAATTTTATGAAAATTGGATGTATAGTTTAATTACAGGGACAGTCAAAAGTTTTCCGTTACATTACGGCCAGTGGGGAAAAAATATTGCAAGTGCATTTTAATGATGTTACAGCCTTTCGAACAGAATGAAATGGATATGCACTTATGAAGTGCTCTTAAATATACATTCAGTACAATATGCTTTGCAAAGAATATTTATAGAACTAGTTATAGTACGAACGCACCTCATTTGCCACGTTTGACGAGCAATTTCCAACTTGTTTATGATGTTTTAGACTTTAAAAAATGCTATTATTTCCACTTCTAAGCGTTTGCACCATATATGAGCTTTGTTTCACATCTACAGCAATCAGATGCATTAAATGACACAAATATAATCTACGCTATAGAATCAGCACCTGAAAATTATACACTCTCTGCCTACATCTGTATATCTAATCGTCTACATATTACTGTACAGTCAGTCAGGGTAACTTTGAACCATGGGGTATAACTTTGCACCACCTCCTAATTTTCAATATTTTTGACTCCAAAAGACTAAATAAACTCCAGAACTGTGCTCTGTTGGCAAGGTTCTAAACTGGGATTTCTGCTCTTTATTTTAGAAAATAAATTAGCAACATTAAGCGCAATTAATTACATCATCTAACTATTTTTGTGAAGTACTGTTTTCAAGTTAATTTTGAATGCTGTTTTGAAGTTGTTGTAATCCAATTAAATTTTTATAGTAAGTAACAATATACTCATTTATCAGACGTATTATTATCTAAAAGTTGTAAATGTGTTAATATTTTGTGATTATTTATTTGTTAATAGTTAATACAATGTAAAATAAGAACGCACTAACATCTTACCGCATTTTCAGGGTAACTTTGAGCCGGCTCAAAGTTATACTGATGTTTATAATTTACTGATGATAGGTGCTACTGTCAAAAATTTCCCATATTTGCACGTATATTTTATATAAATGCCGAAAGTGTGCATTAGATATAACATGTAAATATTTTCACAAATATGTGTAAAATTCATAAAAATCATTTAGAGGCGTGATTCGGGGCTGAGCTACTCAAATTTGACATTTCATACGTTGGACGTTTTTTATTCTTGTTTGACTAATACTAGTACTAGTATGTATTACTCTAACTATGGATATATTATTTAGTTAAAACATTGAAAATTGTTTTGCACTGCATTTTTATGTTTTATATGAACAATAAACAGTTCTTTTTTATTTCTAAATATTCATGGTTCTCTTCTTCCCCTTTTCTTATGCATAATATTTGTTGTAATATCATAAATTATACAAATCTTGTGATGTTGGGAAATGTAAATTCGGAGTCTTCACATATCTGAAAACATTTTTTGGAGTTCAATGTTATCCTAATTGTAATACTTTTTTTTATAATTAATTATTTTAGATATTATTTATCATATGGTGCAAAGTTACCCTAAATGGCTGGGTAACTTTGAACCAGGTTAAAAATTCATTTTTTATTGCTTTTATCATTATTATTCGCTAATTTTTTATAGTCATACAATAATTTAGGATCATTTCTTCTCTTTTATGCCCCTAGTTGCAACAATATTCTTAAAATGAAAGTGTGGCATGTGAAAATAGAGAAAATGCGGATTAAAGTTACCCTGAATGACTGTACTAACTTTAGTTTTTCGAATGGTAGCACCGACTTCTGAGACCATATTTGAGTTCTTTGGTTTAAATCAGCAAGGAAGAAGGTATAGTTCATACATTTTTTCCTTAAATCTTTATAAAATAGGACAAAGTTTGAGGATGCTAATTTGAAATTCCCGTGACAAACTAAAATTAATATCTTCTGAAAAACTACCCGATTAAAGTGTTAATTTTACATTAAGACACAGTGAATAGACCCAAAAATATTCCATGCATTTTTTGTAATTCAAAAAGATCTTCTTAATTACGAAAATTATTAATAAATTCACTTTAAAAAATCATGAATTATGAGTATATTAATTTAAACATAAACAAAATGAGCATTATCAAAAATATAAGTAGGAAAAATTTACATTTCATTCCAATCATAATTTTTCACGATATTAAGATATTTTACTTTTCAGTTGTCTAAAGGGACAGTAACCGGTTATTGTTGCATCACAGATAAGAACATTAAAATCCATTATCAGATAATATGTATGACTTTTTTAATTAATTTATTTTATGCTTAAATTTTTTTGTACAATTTTTCTATATCTTTTTCCTTTGAGATATTAATTTAATTTTTCTAAATTTAGTGATAAACACCTAACAGATTTTCTTTTAGAAAAAATATATGTATTTTACCCTTTACCGTACTAATTTGATTCAAGGAACTGAAATGAGGTGTCAAAAGTATGTTTTACTATTTGAAATATTAAAATAGGGGCACATTTTGGTATCTAGGCAATCTCTGTTTCAAAAATTGCGTTTATATTTTGAAAGGAGATATTTTGAATCTAGGGACGTTTGTTTTGTTTTTATTACAATCAGTCTGGTAATAAAGGTGAGTGTATCCTTTTTCTTTTACAAGGACTGCACATTTTGTTTTACAAAAGTATAAAACTGTGATCCAAGCATTAATAAAATTATTTATTTCTGTTTAATTAATGGATAGTTATATATTAATAGCAAAATGTTATCAGGTAAATGTACAGTCTTTTATTTTTCAAAGTAGGCTCTATATCACATCTTTCACATTTATTGCCATAAATACACTTTAGTTTATGCCACTTGTATGACAAAGGACAAAATAAAAAAATGTCAATAAAATTTTATTTATTTATTTATTTATTACATTAGCATAGTATAAAATAACTTTTTCGTGTAGAAAACGTCACGCAGACATTTTTTTAAAGCTATTTACTAGATTGGTTGGTTGTGTTTATGTCGGCCAATTATCAACACGAGGGATATGGGCCCTATGGGGGGAGTGCCCTTCGTGGGGGTCTTTCTAAGGGAACCTAACCCGTATTAACGCTTGGAAGTCCAAGGTTCGAAGAAAACAACGAAAACTCCGAACGATTAGGCCAACGGACGCGAATGGGATCGAACCCAGCACCTCCCGTCTACCAGCTTCGAGAGCAGAACCTCTCGGCCACTGGCGGGGCGCTATTTGCTAGGATTTTTAAGTAGTTGGTTTTTCCTTCTATTCCAACAATCCTGGATTACATAAAAATAGACGAACAGTGCTTTATTCTTTCTATCTACCATTTTTACAATATTCCTGTTCAATAAAATTGTTATTTGACCATATTTAAAGAGTAATGAATTGTTGAACATATGAAATGATATTTCGACCTACAAATAAAAAAATAAGATATTTTTGATTCAATAGAAATTTGTTATGCTCAGCAGAATACAGTAAATACACTTTACTACAAACACCACTTGTATTACAAACGATAAAATTCAAAATTCTGAATAAAATAAAGGGATATGTTTTTAATTTTTTTTTACACCAACATAGTATAAAATTGCTTTTTTATACAGAAAACATCACGTAGAAATATTTTAAAAAGCGATTTACTTGGATTTTCAAGTAGCTGACTTTTCTTTTTATTCCAAGAATCTCGGTGTGTGCGTGATTTATGACGGCCAATTATCTACACGAGGGATATATGGGCCCAAAAGGGGGGGGGGTTGCCCTCCGTGGGGGTCTTTCTAAGGGAAACTAGCGCGTATTTACGCAAGGAAATCCAAGGTTTGAAGAAAACCACGGAAAACTCCGAAAGATTAGGCCGACAAGCGCGATTGGTTTCGATCCCAGCACCTCCCGTCTACCAGCTTTCAGAGCAGAAACTCTTGGCCACTGGTGGGGCTCCAACAATCTCGGACTACATAAAAATAGACGAAAAATTTTTTATCTATTGTTTTTCCTTTTAAATGACATTCTGGATGTCGCATTTTTATAAAAGTTTAGCCCCTGATTGGTCTCATTTAAGTTATTAGAAACATTTATTCATATCAAGAAATATGTCCGTCCCCCTTTGTCGAAAAACAACATTCCTGTCCCAATAAAGTTGTTATTTGACCATATTTAAAGATTAAAAAAATATATTGAGCCAAAGAAAGGTTTGTTACACCTACAAAAAAAAAAAAAAAAAAAAAAAAAGATTCAATAGAAATTTGTTGTACTCAGCAGAATTTTCTCTTTAAACATCGTCCAATATAGCAATTTTGTTGGGACAACGATATAAATTATTTTTGTGTTTTTAAGTAGTTTCTGGCTTCAATAACTTAAAGATGAGAGTTTTCTTTAAATACACACACACACACACACATATATATATTGAATATTTATGTTTCTCTGAACGTTCTACAGGTTGCATGTCGGATACTGATTAAACTCATCTTTATGTACTGATTATGCATTCATTTTAAAGTAAAATTCAATGTTTAAAATTATATATTCTCATTCCTATTTTCTTAAAGCAGATAACATTAATTTTGCTAATAAATATTTCAAAGTCATTACTTTTCCACTTTACTGTGCCTTTTGTCAATTTACTTATATATAATATTGCAAGGAGTTATTTTTTCGTACATCATTTTTTCGTTTATTGCTTTTTGTTTTTTGTTTTTTTACAAGGGCTTGTTGATCCAACAATTCTTGCAAAATGATTTGTTGAGCTAGTTAATTTTTTGTTGGATCTTGACTGATGAGACAATATTATTACAGCGCTTTCCCCTTCAGTTTTGCTCCTGATTTCTAAGTCTCGCAGTATATATTCTTTGCGCCTGACGAAGAAAGACAAGTCTTGATCTTTTAATTTTATGGTGTTTTTAAGAAGTTTTTGTTTTTATTTACGACATTGTTAATCAAATACAAAAATTTATTTCTCAACAAAATTATTTCTTTGACCATAGTTCAATACGGATTTTGTTGGATCACCAATAATTTTCAAGGGGTTCACATGAAGGGTTTTTTTATGACAGTTTCGATGCCCATTATGCTGGGAGGACATGAATTAGTTTTGCAATTTTGCACCTGTATAATTTGAGAAATTTTAATTGTTAGGTACCAGATCAGTGGCAGCTTAGTAAGCACTATATCCCAAGTTTGCGGATATACTTTTTATCCCAGTGCTGTAGTCGATATTGATTGACATGAATTAGAAAAGTAATAGGCTTGTTAGGGTTTGTTAAAAGTTATTTGTAATATTTATTTTAATTTACCACTATTTATATACCTTTTAACTTTTGAAAATTTTGTAATTAAAAATATAAATTAAAGGATTTTCAATATGTATAAAGTTTTAAAGTTTATGCAATACAAACAACATAAAAATAAAAACTTTAATAAGCCAATATTTTAGATATTATCTCATAATATGAAATATGGTTTAAGATAATTTGCGCAGGCATTATTTACGATGTTTTCAGTAATATTATTCGCACGATTTGAAAATAAAAAGTTCATAATTTGCAACTAATCTCAATTTTAATTAAGAATAAGACTATACTCGTGTTATGAACTATTGAAACTTCTTACAATAAGGCTGTTTTCGTGTACAGTCGTCGGAAAAAAGGATACACGCTGCTAACTCTGCTGTAAATCATTGTATAAAAATATAACTAACCGATTAACTAAACGATTAGTATTAATGTCTACTAATTGATGCTATACTTGAATTTTGTTTAGGGGTTGTCTATATACGTAAATTGTAACAAACTTTATAATTTTCAACACTAACATATAATTTTGACATCATATTTGAATTCTCCGGTAACTTTTACCTCCGGATACCAAGCAGGAAGTCATCAGATGTAATAGATCAGTAATTATATAAGTCTAAAGTTTGGAATTCCTAATGTTAAATTCAATTTTAATAGCTGCAAAACAGATTGCAATGTGGGTAGTTGTGCATATCTCGAAAACGTCTTTGCGAAAAGAACTGTAATTTTGGATTCACATATTTTAGGTTTCTAGAAATCGATTTCTATTAAAAAATTCCCAAGTTATAATTCATATACATTTTTTTTCGAATCTTATACAAATGCAGTAAAAGGTATTTTCCATACATTGAAATTTTATGATTTTTTCTTTACCGTGTATATAACAATAACACTTGATTGTTCCTACCTCTGCTTTTTTAAATGCTTCTATTCTTTACAAAGACAAAATGTATTTTGTTTCTTTTAAGGTGTAATCTTAAGTGTACTTGAAACTTTTCTCTAAAATAACGCTTCCACTCTGTAATGGAACAAGTAATATGATGATATAAATCCTTATATAAGCAAGCACTCTTATGAACACTATGTTAGTGTGGGAAAAAACAAAAGGCTGCAGGACATGCTAACAACAACCATTTTTAAAAATATAAACAAACAAATAAAATACACATATTGGTTAAATTCTTTCAGTTTTAACGTGCGTTCAAACATAAATATCGATTTAAACTCCTGAATGTTAAAATCAAAATCGATTAATCAATTTTGCTTAATATTTTATGAATTTTGTATTAATTGAAGTCAAAACATGAATAGATATCTCGTTATTGGAAATGCATTAGGAACCATTCATCAATGCTAGTTTTTTTTTTCTTTTAGTTACATTTCATTCTTCTTTTTTTTCCGGCAAAATATTATATTTTTTGTGTATAAATTAATTTTAGTTGCTTTTAGATTAAGGTGTGCTGATTGATTAAATGCTTGACTGTCAATTTATAATAACTCGGAGATCTGTATTAGGTAAATAACCATATCTTTCTGTTTGTACTTATGAAAATTAAAATACACACCCATAAAAATTGGAATTATACATTCTTCGTGTTTTATGTTGATGTAGAATTTTTTTTTTTATTGTTATTATTATATATTTATATTCTAATTTTAGCATTTATCTCTTAAATGAATGAAGTCTGTCACAAGGTTTTGATTCAATAAATTGGGTTATTCTAATACACGCACAAATTTTTTTCGTTTACTGAATTGTTTAATTCATTAAAGCGAAAGATTCAATTAGAAACTATTTCTTATGGTTGTCACCTATTGTACTTCATTTTATTTATGCATACTTTTGCATAAAATTGTGGCTGCGTTTCTGTTATTACAAATTTAAGGTAAATAGAGAAAGTTATCATAGAATAATATTAATAAATATTTAAAAAAATGAATACGTTATTTTTTAATTAAACTGATACTAAAAATTGCTGAAATTAAAAAAATGTACAAAATTATTCTTAATTTTCCGACAGAAAACAATCTTTCTTTTACTAAAAAATTTTCCTATAATATTTTTTCATAAATGTAATTTTGGTTATTTTATTAAAAAGTAATATAAGTCATATTCAAGGTAGCTGCGCCCTCTGTTAACACAACATTTAACTATTACTTCTTTACCTTAGGAAAAAAAAAACCTCCCTTCAGTTTAACCCTTTAAAGGCCTCTCAGCGATCAACGCACTTTTGGAAAATAAACACTACTTCCGTTTGGGTTTTTTCCTACAAGTCAAAGCCCTCTCCAGCGGGATACTGAATGAGGTAAATATCTAAACAGGATCAAATACTTTAAAGGGAGTCACCAGTTTTAGGTTACTAAAATTTCAAGATTTTTTATTTATCCATGTTTCATGTTTCACAGTTAACTTCAGATTTATACGATTAAAACCAATTTTTCAGAAATAATTCTTTACAAGATTATTAACGTATCACATTATTAACTATAATGTCAATTAATAACGACTTTAAAGACATTGAACACTTTCAATATGTATTGGGAAAGTAAAATTTAATACAAATGTTGCACGCAGAAACTAAATTTTAAATTCAATTAATTTTTAACTAATTTTTAAGTTCAATTTATGTTTTTCATTAAAGGAAATGCGTAAGGAACTTAATTAATTAACAATTAATAAGTAAATTAGTAATTAATTAGTAATTAATTAATTAATTAATTAATTAATTAATTACTAGTTAGCTAATTTATTATTTATTATTAATTTATTATTAATGTATTATTTATTATTAATTAATCATTTATTAAATTATTTATTTATTAATTAATTGTGTAAAATATGTTTCAGTTCCAGAAATTTACATGTTTATGTCATAATACAAATAACATTTAAACGCCCATTATATTAACAGAAAATAAAACTTACGTTGTTTAACTGACAAAAAAGTAAGTAGAGAATGCAGAAATTTATATGTTTATGTCATAATACATATCACATTTAAAAATACATTATATTAACAGAAAATAAAACTTACGTTGTTTAATTTACAAAAAAAGTAGGTAGAGAATGTAGGTATAGTCATTTTAAAAATAACTGTTCAAAATAAATAATCTGCCGGCACATTAATTATTTTTACAGTAAGCGGAAGGAACAAAATTACGATTTTGGTTAAAACGCAAGCAAATGTAAAAATCAATTATACTGTCCCTATTCAAGTACAGCTTTTCAATTTAATTTTGACCTGGTTCTAATTTGAATATTTTCGAATATTTTCTCAGTTTTTTTTTTTTTTGTCGTTGTTTAACTCAAAATTCTCTCTATATTTTTTAAATAATGGAAACGAAGAATTTGATTTTTGAAAGTTTAAAACTAATGATTTCCTCCATGTTTCTGGAAGTTTTAGAATTCTTTCTATGTTAAGGCTGTTCTCAACTCCAAAAGAGCTAATTTCTGACATATTTCTGATTTTTTTTTTTTTTTTATTCGGAAACGCATGAAATCGGCAGGTGTTCTTATTCAGAAACTATATAATCGAATGGCATTTTCCATTTTTTGGTAAAGGCAGAAGATCCTACAGAAAATGCTGTCAAAGTAGGCGCTTTTAACTGAATCCCCAAGTAGCACAAGAAAGGGGAAAAATTTGTTGTCACGTGTCAAGAATTGCTTATAACTCTATAAGTAATTTATTTATCCAAAAATGAAAACCGCCATTCGATTCCTAAATGCTTCAAGAGTCAGGTCTCTCAATATTAAACTTTTGCTTTAAAAATGTGTCAGAAAGTTTCACGTTGTTGAGCATAGAATTTGAGAACCCCCTTAAGACATACTGTACTATACAAATCTGTCTGAAGTCTGTAATGTAAGGCGTTACCAAATTCTTCATGAAAAGATAAACAACAACAATAACAACAACAACAAAAAAATAGCACGGAGTTGATCATACATTACGTATGCCCTGAATTAAACATTAATAGTGTTATTACACGTAAAAATTGCAAGCGACAGAAATTGCCTGTGACTCGTACGTATTATCCACCTGAAACTTACGTATTATCCAAGCATTTCATTGGCTGTTCAGGAAAAGGCTTTTCCATCGTCAGATTTCCAACAAATCTGACGGCCAATTTTAAATGAAATTTATTTCTTAAACTTCTAAACATCCCACGAAATTACTTTTTATATCGTCGTATAGAGAAAAAACTGTACTTTTAAATGCAATTTGTTTGAAAGCTGTATCTCAATTCGTTTCTGAGTTATTAATTTTTTTGTTGCTTTTATTACTTTTTTGTCATAGTGGCAACACTCTGTTGTCCATCTCTGTTGAAAGTAAAGGAAAATACAGATTACTGTATAGACCAATCAGAAAACGAATAAAATGATGATTAAACCAATAAAAACCTTCAGATATGCTTTTGATTTCCTACCCTGACGAGGACAATAACCATTTTTTCAAATGGTTAAAAATATATGTATCTATAATATTTGTAGATCAATATAATGCGGAATATTTAAACGGAATCAAATAGAGGGTAAAAAAAAAGAGAAACATTCTGAAAGACAAATATCCAAACAATAAACATTCACTAGCGCAGTCATCCTCATCTGAGAGGAGTTTTTAACGATTGTTACTTATAAAATGAACAATTTCGTTGTGGTCTATGTCCATAAGCTAGTGTTTAGTAAATAGAATACACATAAAAACTGGGGTAATAAAAAAGCACAATTAACCATAATAAATATAGCATTTATATGTTTAAAGGTTTCATAAAAGAGCATCTCCTTCATTCTCCAGAAGGGAAAAAAACAGAGAAGGAGAAATATCAGTAGCAAAAAATATGCATCACTTTGTTGTTATCGCCTCTAACTTTTAATTTTATTAATTAAATGTTGAAAAAGAGGCTCCTATTATGAAGCCTTGAAACAGTTTAATGGTTAAAAGTATATGCTTTTCTTTACTTTGATTTTTAAACATGATATTTTTATCTCAACACAAGAGATACTGTCTGCATCTTACCAGTTTTTGAATGTTCTGGGATGGGTTTTAACCCTGAAATATCCCATTCCCTCTTTGTTGCGCCAGTGGATATTAAATATCGAGTAAATCAGTGGTTAACGCAATATGGTTTGTGGATTGATCTTTCAGTCCTCGGAAAATATATTAGTTATTTTATGTGTGGTTAAAAATATGAAGAATTCAACAGGTGATATATTTAAGGAAAAAATCGTGAAGAAATATAGGTGAGCAATATCATGAAATGATAGAGTTTTATTAATTTTTGTGTTGAGAGCTTTAGGCTCAAATTAACGAGTTCACGCGTTCATGAGTTGTCTACACTGATGTAGACAATAGTGTTGGTACAAAAGAGTTTATTAATCGCACTGATTTTTAAAATGTGTAGTTTTATTATACACAAGATGCGTCCGGTCCTTACACACTCACACGATTATTTCTGACTAGTAATCTTCGCCTTATTCGATCGCAGAATTTTTTACGATTCCTACACCGTTTTTGTGATTTTAGTAAAAGAAGGTTACGTTTCATTATTAAATTACACTATTATTTTTGTGATTAATCACATTAGAAATACCTTTTTGTATTTTCGTATATATACTTTACACGAAAGCTCGCCTCTTTACAAGGATAGACTATACAAAGCCCTTTATCTAGCTACATATTAGGTGGAAATATAACAAGAAAGTTTGGGAATACCCTGATCTAAATAAGAATAACTGCTTTACGCATTAAAATACAGAATATCTTTTCGCGTTAAAAATAAATACATACTTATCCAGACAGTCTTTGTTAGTTTAAAATAAGACTTTATAAATATGTAATTTGAAGTGCAATATCAGACGGAGTATTTAGTGTATACATGGCTCGCAGCGTTCCTAAATTTTTCTATATTCCCTACCGCAATTTCAAATCAAAAATCTTCTTGAACGATTCCTTTAACATCTACAACAGAAGTCTAGAATAAAGATTGTCGTTTCAAAACAGTGGTAGAAAGTGTGAAAATTTTAGGAACGCTGCGAGCTTTGTATATATTTAATCAGAAATATCCAATACTAAAAAAAAAAGAAAAAAGAAAAAGAAAGAAAGAAAAATAAATTGAAACAAACGATAGTCATTTAACATTTAAAAAAAATAATATCGTTTTATTTTAAATAAAATTATAATATTTTAAAAATAAAATAAAATTCTGTTTAAATATTTAGAAGTTTTTCATCAAAATAAAACAATTTTTTAAATTTATAAGTGTAATAATTGAGGTGCAATATAAGATGTGACGTTGAAGGTCTATTTTGGCAGAAAAGCTTATGCTAGAAAATTGACAGATAAGACTAGATAAAATTTGAAATAGATAGCTAAACGCATTAGCCGTTAAATGACATACTGTAATATTTTTAGTGGTTTTTCTAAGAACATATTATGAATGATGTATTATACGAAACGTTTGTTGAACAGGCTTTTGACATAGCACACTTAAATTTTGTTAAAACACATTATTTCATTTAAATTGCGATTAATCAAAATTTAATGGAAAAACGTATCAGAAAAATAATCTCTTAACGATTGCAGTCCCTTTGCTGCACAAAAAAAAAAAAAAAAAAAAACAGACATTCATAAATGTTTTTACCAGAATATAATAGTGCTTTAACCTTACGTTTGAATTTCGAAAACTGAAAACTCGTGGAAATTTGAGGAAGGTTACCTTATATTATTCAAAAAGTAATACATGCCATACATGCCATACATGCTCTTTCATGTTACATTAATGCATTACATGAAAATCTGACTTGAAGAAAATGTGTTATTCCAAATTCATCGACAAAATTACAAAATTATATCACATATTTAGAACTTGCAAAGGAACGCGTTTATTATAGGATAGTTCTTCAAATGCGTCCCCGGGGGTATTTTTTTTGTGTTACTCATCATGCTTGAATATCATTTTAATGAAATAATTCATATAAAAAAGTGGAAATGCTCACCACTTTTTTTTTTAATATTGAGACATCAGATTTATAACCAGGCAGTTTCTTTTCTGATTTTTTAACATTTTATTAGACCCTACTTATGTGAAATATTTCTAAAAAAAACAACATGAATTTGTTTTTAAACATCTCATCCTTTTTAGGTTACTTTAATACACTACATAAAATTCTCACTCGCTAAAAAATGTTTTATGCCAAATTGATTGACAAAATTACAAAATTGCATCACATGCTTAGAAATTGCAAAGCAACACGTTAATTCTACGACAGTTCTTCAAAGACTTGCCTCAAGGCACTTGATCTGTGTTTCTCATCATGCATAAATATCGCTTAAATGGAATAATTCATTTTAAAAAAAGTGGAAAAGTTCGCTACATTTTTTTTTAAAAATTTAGTCATGAGATTTATAATCAAACAGTTTCTTTTCGGATTTTTTAACTCGTTATTAGGCCCTAAACTTGCATGAAATAATTCTACGAAAATCTGATTTTTTCATGCTTTATAATATATTTCCATTTCCCATGAAAATTTCTTCTCCAGTTTCATTTTGATATTTCTTATCGAGTTTATTTTTACTATAAAATGGTTATCGTGAACTTTAAGGAAATTTACTGTCAGGATACATTATAGTATTAAAAAATAAATGCCATGTCTGACTTTAATGCATTATATGAAAATCGGATTTGCTAAAAATTGTGTAATGCCAAACTAGCCGACAAATTTCAAAAACTATATCATATGTTTTCAAATTGCAAGGGAGACCGTTAATTCTACAATTCAAAGGCTCGCATCAAGGCGTTTGATGGTATGTGTTTTCAGCATTCATGGATATTTCTTAAATGGAAATCTTATATAAAAGAAATGGAAATGTTCATCATATTTTTCTATGTAAGACATCAGATTTATGATCCAATAGTTTCTTTTCTGATTTTTCTTAAATTCTATATTGTACAAAATTTCTCTCCAGAATGCTGATTTTTTTTTTTTTTTTTTTACATCTCTTGCTTTATTAAAGAATTTTTCCTTTTTTTAAATAAAAAATTCCTCTTCTATTTCATTTTGCTATTTCTTATCAAGTTTTTACTTTCTAGTATTAACCGCTTATTGTCAACTTTAGTGAAACTTTCAGTCAGGTATCTTGTAATATTAAAAATCTGAAGGTCATACCTGTTTATTTCCTTCAAATCTGGATTTCTAAATAATTATGCTAGGCTAAATGGACCAAAAATTTGCAAAATTATTTTACAATCTCATAACTTAATAATAATAATAACAATAATAATAATAATAATAATAATAATGAACACGTTAGTACTATGATATAAGATGCAATTTTCCAACTGAGTGAAAAAGTGTCCAGACCAAAAACTACAATTCATACGATTAAAATTATATAAATCATATGAGTTGCAATTTATATCAACATAATATTTTATTAATTTATAATAATTAATCAAGTGCAATGCCTCAATAGTTCTATGGAGATTTGTCTCCAATTACATTATAACCTGTTTTATTTTCATCATACACGAATATCTCTTAAATGGAATAATTCATATAACAAAAGTTAATCTTTTTTAAAAATCAGATTTATAATGCAACAGTTTCTTCTCTAATCTTTTAATATCTTTTTGCATCCATTTGTACAAACATTTCTTCAAAAATCTGCATTTTTAAAAAACATGCAATGCTTTATTAATGATTTTTTTTTTTTTTTTTAATCCGAATTCCATCTTCTGTTTCACTTTGCTATCTAATATAATTTTTTGTATATGAAAGGCTAATCGTCATTTATGGTAAAACTTTTAGTCAAAACACATTATAATATTAAATAAATAAATCTTATACCTGCTTTTTCCATCTACAGTCATATCCTGTGTTTTAATGTAAGACATTGTAATTTTATGAGCAAAATTTATATTTTTCACAGAAAGGTAATTTTTTAACTGGCGATTTTAAATTCCCACGTCAGGACAAACATTTAGCATTTATGTGCTTGTTCAGGTGCCTCCACTCTTTCGAATTTCCAAGGTATTTGGCACCATTTATTTAGATTAGAAAATTACTAAATAATATTTAAATAGCAACATTCGTAATTACCGCGTTGAATCTTACGATTTGTAACAATTTTCTAAGATTAAATATGGCAAAAAATTCTATTCAAAAATTGTGTTAAGCTTACGCACCCTTTTCTTACGTGCTTTAATGTGTGTCCATGTAATCTTTGGAATAATAGGATTTTTAACCCCTTGAAGATCGGTGGGATATTACAAACTTCACTTAATTTTAATCCTCAAATGCCACAATGGCAACAAAATTATGGAATAAAATTTTGCTTTATTTTGTTCGCAAAGAAAATATTTTACTTATATTCAAACAAATTTGCTTGTAAATCTTGTTGTCATTCAATCATTTCAGCATTTTAGTAACATAATTACTTTTGCTCCTGAAAGGGTTAATAAAAATAGTTATTTTTTAACCGACTGTTCTAAATCCCTGCCAAGACTAACACTTAATATATTTGTGTTTGTTACGCGTGTTAATGTAAGACATTATCATTTTGTGAAATTATCATTTTTTAAGCGAAATTTCTAAAATGCCACGCAAGGAAAAAATGTACGATTTTTTCGCTTATTTTGTCTTTTAATATAAATCGTTATACAGTCGACCTCGTTTAAACGAATATTGGCGGTTCCAGAAATAATATTCGATTAAGCGGGATATTTGATTAAACGGGGAATCATAACTGTAATATTTAATGCGTAATAGAAAAGTAAAAGAACCATCTACGGTATATTTCAATAACAGCATAATAAATCATTAATAGAATAACTTAAACAAAAATAAATATAAATGCTAATATAAATTAAATACGTATTAATTTAATGTCAGTACATACATTTATATGGTTTACATCACAATGCAGCTCGTTTGAATTTGGTCAAAACTTTGATACTTCTAATTTATGTTACTTATACTGCCTTAAAAAAATCGTTTAAAGTGGTTTGTTTAAGTGAAATCTTAAAGGAGTAAATATCGAGTTATTTTTCGAATTAGTGCAAAATATCACAATTACCATCTCGAATCTCGAAGTTACGGCGCATTGCCTGGTTAACAGCAAGAAGTGATGTGAGGGGATCAAGGTGGGGAAATCATTTGACCTGTCCATTATACTCCTGCCGGCCGAAATCATTGTATGAAGAACTGAAAATTTGTTTTCAGCGTAAAGGAACTCAAAATGACATAAGGTGAAAGGAAATTCCAGCTGAAACGTGCTTTCCGCGCCTATTTTCAAACATCGGTTACACAGTTGTTATTCTATTAAACGGGGACGTTCGTAAAAGGTATTGGTTTAAGCGGGGGAAAATAGCATAGAACCAATAGGAATAAATTCGGTTGCGGAGGATTCTATTAGAATAAGCGGGGTATTCGATTATCCGTGACCCGATTAAGCGGGGAGGACTGTACTTTTTGGGAAAAATAAGACTTTTTATTTAAAATGGTTATTTTTGTTACACAGACAGTTATTCTGAAAAACCATGGCAGGAGAAACATTTAGGATTTGTTACGCGTTTTAATGTGTGACATTATAATTTTTTGAAAAACATGACTTCTAATAGAACTGGTTCATATTTAACTGATAGTTCTAAAAACTCTGCCAAGACTTACATGTAATATATTTGTTTTTATTACTTGTCTCATTGTGAGATATTACAATTTTATGAAATGAGCTTTATTAAACTGACATTTCTAAAATGCCACGCCAGGACAAAAATTTAGAAAAAATTTTCTTGTTAGAGATATCCTCTTGTTAGAGAAATATCATAAAGAGAAAGCAAAATATGCAAATACATATTGAAATGTATTTGCATAACAATTTACTATTTGAATATTTCCTAACAGCAAATAAATATTCGTTATATTTATTATGTTGAGGCACAGTATTGCGTCAATATTGCATCCATAGGAGTTACTTCAAATGATTTAAAAATACTGGTTACATATTGGATTAAAATTGCAATTTTCAAACACATTTAAGATTATACCAAAACCTCCCTTTTCCCGCCCATTTACAAGCATTTCTGATGTTATGCAATATATGCAAGGAACTTAATGAATAATTGTTGTAATATTTTAAAGTTTGTTTTATAGATTTTTTTTTATATTTAAGGTAAAAAATTTCTAATCTAATTTTCAGTTTTATGCAAAATATTGCTATTTAAATTATTTTCAAATAAAAAGTAAATTAGATATATCCTGCATTTTAGTTTAAATTTCGAATTCTTTAAATAATGTCATAATCTTCATTTAAAATCTGTTTATTCATTCATCTGTGAATAACAATTATGAATAACATTTAATGACAATACTCAAAATGGTTTTCAATCATAAATATGATTGAAACTGAAATGAATTCAATGCGTTTGTTGCTATTAAAAAAAAAAAAAAAAAAAAAAAAAAAAAAAAAAAAAAAAAAAAAAACTGTTAACCACTTAGGTTACGGGCAAAATATGGTAAAATACCAGAAATTTCTTTCAAAATACAGTTTTTTTGGGTAAAATTTAGACTTTGTACTGGTGACCTGGATGACAGTTTTTTTTCCTATCCACAGACTTATCATATGCTTAAAAATATAATATTCCCTATAGGGAATTGTAAATATCCTTAATTCTATTAAACAGTGGAAAAAATTAGATTGAATATTTCCTAACAGCAAATAAATATTCGTTATATTTCTTATGTTGAGGTACAGTATTGCGCCAATGTTGTATCCATAGGAATTACTTCAAATGATTTAAAAATACTGGTTACATATTGAATTCAAATTGCACATGGAAAAAACTGTTTTATTGAAATTACTAAATTTTGGTTCATATAGCTCCATCCAAATACTTTGATTGGAATGATTAAATTTTGTGTGGACTAACCAAACGATCTGTTGAATTAACAAAATAATTTGGTTAATCTAACCAAAATTTAATCATTCCAACCAAAATATTTTGATGGAGCTATATGAACCAAAATTTAGTAATTTCAACCAAACATTTTTTTTTTCATGCAATTTGCAATGAAATGTCTCTTTAACACAAATGGTGACTTCATGTTGGAAATGTTTGCAAAGAAATGCCAATATTGCAAAAATATTGGTTTACATATGAATTGTTAGGAACGAAATGGCAAATTATTTCTTGCCAATGATGGTGCGCTATACACAGAATGTTGCACTATTCACATGTTGTTCAAATGTTGATGTACTTTCATCCTAATGTTGGTGCAATATGTTTTGTCAATATTGGTAAAGCTATATCTAATATTAGCAACGATACAGCCAATACAAGAAATATTGGCCCAATATTGTTTAGTTACCCAGGATGTAATCTCATTAATACAAATGCGTTTTATGACAACACCTGAGTTTAAAATCTAATTATTTTCACACATTACAAATGCTAAACATGTTTCTCAGTGTCTATTGATTTCAGTATTTTACTTTTATATTGTTGAATGTTACAAATGAATTGGAGTCTCGTCTTTAATATGTCAAGACTTTCAGTTTAAAAGATTAAATAAAATTGAGAGTATTAGGAAGCTGGAACTAAATTTTCTTACAGATCTAAAATATATGCATACATTCATTTATTGAAACTACATTCAAGACTTGGAAGTAAACAGTATAGTTAAATACCTTACGGTTATTTATTTTCAATCTAGAGAGGACTTTTTTTTAAACTAAAAGTCTGATATCTGCAGCTCTATTCAAAGGAATAATAATACAAAACTCTCACTTTTCAGGCTTTCCTCGATTTGCCCGAACAATAACTTTACTCCCCCCAGGTAAGTCGTCAATACCTCTTGTAAGGCACACAAGCCTCTGTTTCCCTTCGTAGACCTCTATTGTATAACCCTATAAAACGGAATAAAACACCTCCTAGACGGAAGTATTGTTTGCAAGAATTGAGAGGCTTCTTATAGATCGTGGCTCAAAGAAAAAACATTTATTTTTGAAGATTCTGTGCTGCTATTCAGGAGTGTTATTGCTTTTTAATATAGTACTGTAAATAACTTTTTTTTTTCCTTTCAGTGTGGGCTCGTTTGTGGGATTCTGAAAATCGCTCTCTATTTAGTTATACATATACATATATTATTCCTACGTAGTGTAAAGCATTTATAAAAAAAATCCATTGTTCACCGGTATTTAAATCATCTAATTTTTTTTCCCCATAACAATTGGCATAACATTAGATCCTTATTTTAAAAACACTTCCGTTGTTATTATTATTTCAGAAAAATAAATTCATGCCATTGAACAAGCATAAATTTATCATTTATTATTGTCAAGGTATGTTTCGTGTTATATAAACAATATAACACGACCATACCTAACATATATTCTTAACATATATTATTATGCAAACATATATTACATTTTCTGAAATACTAGCATTATCTTATTAAAATGCATTTTACAAAGTTTACGAAAGAATTGTTAGAACATATTTTACATTATATTGTAAATGTAAGGAAATGCGTCACTGTTTAACAGTATTTAAACCACTTAAATTTTTCTCATAGAAATTGATCTGTTATTATAGCGTTAAAGCATTTTTTATTTAACCCTTTCGGGTATGGTTTACTATTAAGGGTGTATTCGAAAAAATATTTTTCCACGCTCAACAGCTCGAAATTTTCTGAGACATTTTCAGACTCATTTTTAAAAGTAAAAACATGAAACTTGCTGGGGTGATTTCTGAAGACATGTTTAACATGCCGTGTGATTTCATTTTCAGCTCAATTAATTAGAATTTGATTTTTAAACAATTATTTTCTCAGTATGACCATTTTTTTCATTCCCAGATCGCCCGCTTCGGAAAATTCGGTTCAAAACGCCAACTTTGACAACGTTTTTTACAGTATTTTCTGCATTTATCAAAAAAATAAGAAGCACCGCACATTATATAGTTTCTAAATAAGAGAATTTCCAAGTTTGATGCGTTTGAGAGCAAAAATGAATTTTAAAATGAATCAGAAAATAAGCAGTTTGGATCGGAATACACCCTTAACAGTACATGTCTTTTCATCGAGTATTATTTTGTCTTAAGGGGTCTCAGGACTCTTAAAGCATTAAAATTTTCGAAATTTTAATTTTTTTAGATATTAAACTACTATCTTTTCTGAACATTTTGGTATAAATGTTTCCTTGAAATTTCTATTAGAACAGAAGTTATGGCTTTTAGAATTATACCCGCTCAATAGCTGAAGCAGCGTTTCAGAAACTTTGAAGTCAATTTTCTCCAAATGACGTTTTTGGGCATAAAGCGCACGATTTCTCAAAAACTTCTGAATTTTTTTTCATGAAATTTTCAAAACGTATGTTTCATGTTAGTCTGTATAAACTGAACCTAAAATTTCCTTCTTATTGTTCAGAAATATATTCTTTATACGTGATTATACTGTTGAAAATTTCAAAATTTTGCGTTAACTAAATACAACTTTGTATTAAAAATAGAAAAATGCTTTAAATACAAATTTATATATGGTTCAGAGTAATTATAACAATGTGAACCATAAGTAGGACCCAAAATTTTCCTTCTACTTGCAAAATTTATTTTGTAATCGTGCGCATAATCTGTTATGCCAATTTTCCGCTCGTCAAATGTCTGACATTTTGGAGCCCACTGTAAATTCTAATTCTGCATCTTGTAATTTTTCAAGTACATGAAATGAAAGAACATACTTATATCTTTGATCCAATTATAAAATTTTGTCTTAAAATCAATTACATTTTAAGATATTATATGTTGAAAATGATCTTTTTTTTTTTTCAATTTTTCCAATTTTAAGAGTCCTGAGACCCCTTAACAATTATTTTTGTTACTATCTACATATAGTAATCATAGTATATGCCTACGCGTTTCTTATTATGACTTTCATTTATGTTTTGTCATTTAGTAATAATAATAATAATAAAAGTTTGCTTAATTATCTTTGTCCCGTTGGCAATTCCTTTATTTTAAACATATATTTCACTCTTTAAATTTAAAATACACTTTACTTTTCTGAATAAATCGTGTGCAATAAAACGCAAAAAATATTAGAAATTTGTAATATCTGTTAAAAACTGCTGTAATATGATAGTTTCTAAATGTCTCTAAAAACTCTTCCTTAGCATATTGTCATATGAATAGGAATTGAATAGTACGCAAAATAACTACATTCGTTAGATTTCAGACAATGATATATTCTTTAAACTTCAGTAAATCTATTTGGATAGCTACGAGTATTACTAACATAAACGTAATTTTGTTCTCAAAATTGGAAAAAAAATCGGAACCGAAAGGGCTAATAAAAAATCATCCGTTGTTATAATTTCAGGAGAATGCAACAGTGTAATTGAAGGGTCATAAATTTATAATTTATTAGTGCCACTGTTTGTTTTGTGTTACATAAACAGTTTTCTGCTTTTGAATGTTAACATAAAATTACTAAAATACTTTTTAAAACACTTATGTAAGGAAAGGACAAAGGCATTTATAGAATACATTTCAAAGAGATTCTATACCGAAATGAATGTTTGAAAAAAGAACTGTAAATTCTGTAAATACATAGAAATTTATCTACTGATACAACATCCAAAGTAAATTAGATGCAGGTACAATATCTAAACTTATTTAGATACATAACAATCGAATTGATACACACAAAATTATTTTTCTGTATAACAACACTGTAAAAAAAAAAATGTAATTTTTACAGGAAAAAAATTGTATTTTTTACAGAAAAGATCTATATTTTTTACAAAAAAAAAAAAAAAAAAAAAAAACTTTTAATGAAAAATTACAGATATTTTCTGTAAATTAAACGGTTTCCAACTGGCGCCAAAATTGACAGCTTTTTTCTGTCAATTTGAGAGATTTTTTTTTTTTTTTCTACAGTGAATAAACAGTGAAATTATTTCTATAGTGAAATTATTTGAGGGGCTCATAAGTATAGTAGACCGAATCCATTTTGGAAAAAGGTGAGATAGTCTATTTAGAAGGCGCATAAAATCTGTTATATCCACTTCCACAGTAAAACAAGTCTGTAAACAGGTGCCATATATGAGAAAGTATGTGAAAACAGACTTGGTTGACAGTGGGAGTGAATAAAATAGATTTTATGCGCCTTATAACTGGACTATCTCATTCTTTTTATCCGGCTGCCAAGAAGGGTTATGTTTCACGCGTATCTGGGTATGTGGATTTCCTTATACCCTCGAAACATCCCAACGGCTGGATGGATTTTAATGAATGAGGTCTCTATCAATTCGTCTTAATCGTCCAATGGTTATAGGCTAGGTTTTGTTTTTATAAATTCAAAAAGGCGGCCGTAAAATTTAAAATGGCGGTAAATACGAAAAAAACTTTTTACGTACCATATTGTGTGGCATATCATTGGATAGGTCTTTCAAAATGAAGACGATGTTTCATTGACTATTTTACAGTCAGAAGCTCGAAGCTCCGTTTTAATATTACACAACCTGGAAGTTGTGTAGGTAGGATCTCTAGCTTTACTACAACTCTAACCTTGATAGACATCTACAGGCCTCATCAAAACAGTGTTTATAGATAGGAACTAACAATTAAACACAACTTAAAAGTCATTAATACAAGTAAGTAAAAAAAAAAAAATAGGTAAGTAATATAAAAAATAGTTTCACATTGATGAGAAATAATTAATTAGTTCGCTTTTTACGCAGTCGGGTTTTTTGATTTCTTAAATTTAATTTTTACTTGTTTGAAAATGGTCTTGGTCTACTATGGCCGCGAGCCCCTCATTTAGAAAATTCTTCCATTTTTATTAATTCATGAAAATGTGTTAGTTTAATTGAATGATCACAAATCTATCATTTATTAATCTAGAGGTTTGTTTCGTGTTACAAAAACAGTTGCCTGTTTAAGAATATTAATATAATTTTATTAAAGTGCATTCTAAAACTCATTTTTATACGATGTAAGAAAAAACGTCTAGATCTAAAAAATGAATTTCTACGGAGATTCCATTACCGAAACGAATATTCAAAGTATCAGATAATATAAATACCTAACAATTGAATTATTACATAAAAAATGATCTGTCACCATAATTGATAAATTCCTTATTTTCAAAATCTTCCATTTCTGTTATTTAGGAAAAAGCTATCAATTGTAATGGAACGAGCATAAATTTTTCATTTATTATTGTCGAGATAAGTTTTGTGATAAGTAAACAATTTTCTGTTAATTATATTAATATAATCTTATTCAAATGCATTTTAAAACGTTAACGAATGCAAGCTAGACTACAGCTAGAATGTAACAGCTAAAATAAATTTGTAAGGAGATTACATATCGCAGTAAAGTAATAGATACTGTCAATGCATAATAACTGATCCTATGACGCAATATCCAGTGACAATTACATGCTATAAGCGATTACCCCGTGACAATTCTACACTGAAAAAAATAAAGCCGTAAAAATCCATAAATTGTTTCAGAATATTTTATGGAATAGTTTCATTAAAAAAAAAAGTGCGATTTCCGTAATTTACATTTTGTTGATTCATAAAAAAATATTTTGTAAACTTTATTATTAAAAATTATTTTGAGACAATGAATCAATGTAATTAAACGATTTAAAGTTTATCATTTATTATTATAGAGCAGGCATGTCAAACATGTGGCCTCACGATGCTTGGCCCGCCGATAAACTTATCTGTCTCCTGCCACCCCTTTGCCATGTTTCTAATATTTCATGTTTGATGCAAAAAATGTACTTTGCACGAATACTCTTTCACTAATCGTTTTTTTTTTTTTTTTTTTTTTTTTTACTAATGTTTGTCAGGGTGCTTTTGTACATCCTTCCTATTTTCAATTTTACAAAATAATAAGATTTAGTAAATATAAAAATTCATGTCTTATTTATTATACATTTGTTTCAAATTTTTCCGATTTCTGTTTAAAAATTTTCCGGATGACTTTGAAATTTTGCATACATTTGTTGATGTTGTTGTCGTTTAATAAGGCTGTATTTTGTATGTACAAAATTTATTCTGTGCGATAGTATTAATATAATTTTGCTCTTTTTCTTTCTTTCTTTCTTTCTTACTTTCGTCTTTTCTTTTTTTTTTTTTTTTTTTTTTTTTTTTTTTTTTTTTTTTTAATGTGGCCCGAA
The DNA here is from genome assembly GCA_963932465.1 of Maratus speciosus. Classification (NCBI taxonomy): domain Eukaryota; kingdom Metazoa; phylum Arthropoda; class Arachnida; order Araneae; family Salticidae; genus Maratus; species Maratus speciosus. Next base: position 498,906,969 of record OZ010787.1, on the reverse strand, counting down.
GTTTTGCATTCAGTGCTTAATTTGGCCCTCGGTGGTGAATGAGTTTCACATGCCTGTTATTGAGATATGTTTTGTGTTTAAGAAACAATTTTCTATTTAAGAATATTAATATAGTCTTATTAACCCTTTATGTACTAAATTATGAATTCATGAAAATTTTGTCTTCTAAAGTATTTTTCGTGAATTTTTGAAATTACATTAGAAGATTTACATAATCATTTATTAATTTTAGAAGAATTTTAGAAGGATTGAAGGATTTACAAGAATTAATTAGTTTTCAATTTATAGGGATTTTGTGCAATATTTATAACCCCACTCAAATCTTTTATTTTACATATTTTTCTTAGTATTTTGTAGAATTAGGAAATGTACAAATATAATGTTCTTAAAATAGAAATATAGATGTATTTCAGAATTGAAAAATTCACTCCCCCCCCCCCCCCTCTCACCGCCAAGAAAGCTCAAAAGACGCAAAGGGTAAAGAAATCAACCTTTTAAAAATATGATTGATGATGTGATGGGTTCTCAATTCCTAATAATAGAAGTTATTAATGTTATCTGTCGCTAATATATTCAAAACCAAACAAGTTTTTAATTTTTTTTCTTTCAATTCTTGAATACAGATATAAATCATGCGAAATAATTTTAGTCACTATTTGGAGCAAACTATTAAATGTCATGTCCACTAGGCATTCTTGTTGTGTAATAAACACCTACAGGGCAAAAGATTGTATGGAATTCTGTCAAAGAGATTAAGTGTAATATTACACATGGAAAGAAATACTTGTTCGAAGAGGCAATGATACATAAATAAAATATTTTTTTATACTACTTAATTAAAAATTAAAATGGGCCATCCAAATGTCAATAACATCACTTGTTTTTCTGTTATTATTTTCAAGAAACTGGCATTTGGTTTTCCCTTTAGCTAATTCTTCTGTCAGTTCTTTGCCCTATAGTGAAATACGATCAATATAAATTCCTCATTCTTTCATCATTTCTTTTTCTTTTTCCTGAAGCATTAAATTTTGTTAATAACTACTTACAAAGCTTTATTGCAAGGCTAATGCTATTTCATGTATGAATGGTAGTACTTTATCATGTTTATATAATTGAAAACAAAACGTATGTTTACCTATATCGTAGTAATCAAATAATAACAATAACCCCTCTTGTTAAAAACTACTCTGTAGCCAAATCTTTTAAGCTAAATTTTAAAAAATTAGTAATTTGGTAAAATGTGATGTTTATTTCCCGTTCGTATTATTGGAGAAAAAATGCTTTCATTTTTCTACCTATATCAAAGTAATGAAATAATAACAATAATCTTGCTTACCAGGTCTATAACGCAATAATTGAAAAAAAAAAAAAAACTGAGCAATTTGACAAAAATTTAATGCTGGTTGGGTAGTTGGCTGGCTGCAAAGGTTGTTAATTTATTGTTTGTATTATTGAAAACAAAATACACACAACGGTGTAACAATTTTTTCTAAATAAGAAAAACGTAGCAGTATTCTGTGTAAATGTTGATGCTCATTTAACGTTTGTATAATTGTAAACGAAATTTTGTTTTCTAGATGAAAGTAATCAAATAACAATAATTCTAGTTTCCATGATTTACTCCATAACGAAATTTTGTATAACGTTATATACGAAATTTTGAAATAAAATAAATCTCAGTTATTTGTTAAAAGGTTGACGCTAATTTATTGCTTGCAATATTGAAAACAAAGTACATGCTTACATTTTTACCCATATCACAGTAATGAAATAATACCAGTAATCACCGTTGTCAGGAAATAATCTATAAACTATAACGAACCAATATTTTGAAAAACATATATTAATAATATGGTAAAAGTGTATACTAATTTTACGTTTGTATTACAATAAAATGTATGTTTAATTTTTTTTTTACCATACGCCACATTTTTTACCAATCAAGTAATAGCAATATTCCTCCACGGCAGGAAATAGTGTATCGTAAAATCTTTAAACGAAATTTTGAAATAAAAAATCTCAGTAGTTTTCGCTAAAAGTGTACGCTCACTTAATGCATATATTATTACAAAAAATATGTTTTTACTTTATTTTCCAGTAATCAAATGGTAACAATAAACTTTCTTGCCAGGAGGTACGCTATAACGAACTCTAGAAATAAAACTTTGAAATAACAAAAGAAACAATAATTTACTTTTACCACAGTTGTAAGTAACACACCTAGGCAAGAAATATTCTAAAAATTAAATTGTGAAATAAAAAATTGTTAGTAATTTGGTAACAGTTGCTGCTAAATTAACACTTTTACTATTGAAAAAAAAAATGTGTTATTACATTTTTCGACATATATAACAGTAAACAAATAATAATAACAAACATCTTTGTGATTAAATACTTTATAACGAAATCTATAAACCAAATTTTGAAATATAGAGTCTTAGTAATTTGATAAAAAATTATGCTAATTTTGTATGTATCATTAAATAAATAAAATATAAACTTACATTTTTCTACCTATATCCAAATAATCCAATAATAGCAAAAACCTTCCCTATCAGTAGATACTTTATAAAAAAAACTGTTACTGAAATTTTGAAATAAGAAAATATCTGTAATTTGATAAAATTGTTGTTAATTTATTGTTTGTATTATTGAAAAAAAAATGCATGCTATATTTTTCAATCAACATCACAGTAATAAAACAGTGACAACTACCCACACCAAGAATACTCTTTAAATGAAATTTTGGAAGAATCAATAATTTACGAAAAAATGATGCTGAGTTAATTTCGTATTGTTGAAAATAAAATTTTTGTTTGCATTTCATTACCTATGTCACATTAAGTACAGTAATCAAGTAATAACAGTGACCCTTCTAGGCAGGATATACTCTATAAATGAAGGTTTGAAATAAAACAATAAGTATTAGTAATTTGGTAATTCATTATGCTGAGTTAATGTTTGTATTTTTGAAAAAAATATATATGTTTGCCTTTTTTACCCATTTCATTGTAATGAAATAATAATAGTGACACTCCTAGGCAGGAAATGCTCTACAAATAAAATTTTGAAGTAAAAATATAAGTTTTGGTAATTTAGTAATTGATGAGTCTAATTTAATGTTTGTATTAATAAAAACAAAGTATATGCTTAGATTTATTTACCTATATCACAGTAATCAAATAATAGCAATGAACCTCTGACAGAAAATACTCTATAAGTGAAATGTTGAAGTAAAATAAATAAAATAATAAATAAGTGTCATAATTTGGTAATATATGATGCTAACTTAATGTGCCTTTTTATTGAAAACAAAATTTATGTTTACATTTCTCTTCGTAAATCACAGTAATCATTTAATAACAATGATCCTCCTAGACCTCCTCTATAAAAAAAAAAAAAAAAAAAAAAAAAAAAAAAAAAAAAGTAAAAAAATAAGTGTCAGTAATTTGGTAATACATGATGCTGATTTGAAATTCATATTATTGAAAACAAAATATATGTTTACATTTTTTTCCCACTTTATTTATTCACAGTAACCAAATAATAACAAAGAACCTCAGACAGGAAGTACTCTATATGTGAAATGTTGAAGTAAAAAAAAACTAAAGTAAATAAATAAGCGTCAATAACTTGGTAACGTATGATGCTAATTTAGTGTGTCTTTTTATTGAAAATAAAATGTATGTTTACATTTCTTTATTTATATCACGGTAATCAAATAATAAAAATGACCCTCCTAGACCACCTCTATAAATAAAAGTTTGGAATAAAAATATAAGTGTCAGTAATTTGGTAATACATGATGCTGATTTAAAATTTGTATCATTGAAAACAAAATACGTACATGTTTACATTTCTTTACCACTTTATGTATTCACAGTAATCAATTAATAACAGACCCTCAAACAGGAAGTGCTCTATAAGGGAAATGTTGAAGTAAAAAAAAAATAAATAAATAAATAAGTGTCAATAATTTGGTAATATATTGTGCTAATTTAATGTGTATTTTTATTATAAACAAAATATATGTTTATATTTCTCTACCTATATCACAGTAATCAATGAATAACAATGACCCTCATAGACCTAATTTACCCGTAAGGCATGGTGACGTCACGGCGACGTCATTGTGAAGTCACATAGTGATTTTGTGACCGTCGATGTGACGTCATAGTGACTAAAATGCGAAGTCGTTATGGCCGTTCTAGAGGTCGTTTGTGACGTAACATTGTGACCACTCTGTGAAGTCACGGTGTGACGAATTTGTGAAAAGTGTGTCATTTGTGACTATTTTGGCATTAACTTTGTGACGAACCTGTGACGAAAGCGACAATGCTTTGAAGTCACATTGTGACCAATTTGTGAAATATGTGTCATTTGTGACGAACTAGTCATAAACAATGTGATGATTTAAAATGAAAATCAAATTTCAAATTAATTGCTTAAACGGCGCAAAGGCCAACATAGTGAAAACGATTCCGTGCCGGAACTCGAACCCGGGCCATCAGTATAGCACACTGACATTCTACCGACTAAACCACATGGAACGATTCCCAGCCGGGAAAATTTCTCACTATTACATGTTGGCAAGGCTACAAACGCAGCACAAGATGGAATATTTATCGTGAGCCACCGACATTGAGCAAACACGAAACTTAATTAAATCCAGCATCGATTGAATCTATATTAATACTTGGAAATTTTTCCAGAGAGAATCATTCGCCTTGCATACAATATTTCAAATGAAAATCAAATTTCAAATTACATGCTTAAAAGCAATTTTAATTTAAAATTTGATTTTCATTTGAAATATTGTATGCAAGAATTTTAAATTTGATTTTCATTTGAAATATTGTATGCAAGGCGAATGTTTCTCTCTGGAAAAATTTCTAAGTATTAATATAGTTTCAACCGATGCTGGATTTAATTAATTAAGTTTCGTGTTTGCCCCCATATCGGTGGCTCAAGATAAATATCCCATCTTGTGCTGCTTTTGTAGCCTTGCCAACATGTAATAGCGAGAAATTTTCCAGACTGGGTATCATTCCATGTGGTTTAGTCGGTAGAATGTCAGTGCACTATACTGATGGCACGGGTTCGATTCCCGACATTGAATCTTTTTTACTATGTTGGCCTTTGCGCCTTTTAAGCAAATAATTTGAAATTTTATTTTCATTTGAAATATTGTATGCAAGCCGAATGTTTCTCTCTGGAAAAAATTATAAGTATTAATACTGTGATGGTTCTTGCCATAAACACTGAGATGAATTTTAAAATGCACAATTTTGAAATAAAGTTTTGTTTGAAACATAAATTCTTATCTTTTTACCGTACTTTTTAGCAAAATATCCATATTTTGGAGTCCTATTCTTCTAAAATATTTTAAATTTTACCACTTAAAAAGCAATGCTTATCAACTGACATCTTTTTTTATTAAGTTTTAAGCTTTATCTTGAGTTCAAGCTTGATATTAAGAATGTGTAAGATTTTAATGTGTTGTGATTAGTCATTGCTTTATTAAATACGACAGGATAAGCCATATTTATTTAAATTTTTTATTCCCGTGTATATTGTATTTTGTGAATATGAGCTAAATAGATTTGGTATGTTTTATAGGAAAAGACTGATCTGCGAAATAGAAAAAACAAGTAAGAAAAATCATGCGTTAAGCATAGATTATAAAACACTCTCCAACGCTTCCTGAATGCTTTAACAGGACATTGTAATTTAGGGAAATAACGTAAATAAGATAACTAAATAAATATTTTAGAAAACACATAAACCATTTGAAAAACTGATTTCAGTAGTTACCGTCCATAGCCAAATATGTTTTCTAATTCTTTTGAAGAGCCCTGTATTTGATTTGTAGATTGATATATATATTACATAATGGGAAAATTTAGTTTAGCAAGAAAACGCTTAACAGGTTGAAAAACTCTTTCAGCAATTTATACTAATATATGGAAACATACTTGAATACTTTTGTATAACCCTGTAGTTTACTTAGAACGTTTATTACACGCTACTACTTAGTTAAATTTTAATTCAAACTAAAACACTCTTAAAACTGCTGAAATCACATTTCAAGAAATTATAATTTATAGATGGCCATGTATCCAATTCTTTGCGTGACCCTGTATATCATTTTATCTATATTCTACAAACAGTTCTTAGTAAATTAAATACAGGTCAACGTAAAAATCTATAACTCATTTAAAAACTACCTTTAATCAATTTTCGCATATACCCAGTAACCCTTATGAATACTTTTGTCTAGTTCTGTATATGAATTATAGCATTTATATATACCACATACTATGCATAAATATAGTGAATCATAAAAGCGCATATCATAATTAAAAATGCATTTCCAGCAATCATGCCTAATGAACTTCGGATACAATATAGTATCAGAAATATTTTGTGTGCCCTGTAAATGCTATATACATTTCGTATTATCATGAAATAATGTATAGTGTGTAAACCTCAGCGACTTATATCAATTTCATTATATATGAAATAGATTAACATAATTAAAGTACGTCGCAAACAATTCCCTCCATCCCTGTATAATAATGTTTTGGAATTCCTTTTTTAGCCCTGTAAATGAACAATAACTATTCGTTGCATCGCATACTCTTCAGAATGCATATTTTAGTGCGTTTCATAAATTCATATTAATTTTTTATGTCTGAAAGCGTGTAAAATCGTTAAAAATCATTTGAAACGATTTTTTCCCGTAGGCCGTAAAACAGCGAATTACTTTTGGCTGTCCCTGTAGATGAACTAAACACGCTACAAACTTCATTACAAATAGGGACCGTGCTATGGTAAATGTCAATAACATCCAAAAATTTCAAGGCAATCCCAGTATATTTGCGAGAGTCAGAGCGCAGCCAGACGGCCAGATAAACCGAAGTCATAAACACTTTTCAACTTTGTTGAAAAGTATTAAAAAGGACATATAAAAGTAAAATAAATGATTGCATATTAACTATTTTTATTGTTTGAAGAACATTTTAACCCTAGAACTACCGGAAATTTTACTCAAGTTTTATAAAAACATTCTACACCAGAATTTTTACTTAAAACTATTTAATTTGTTTATTTAACTTATTATTGTCTGATTTATACATTTAGTTTGTTTTGAAGAAATTTTCTGGTTTGAATAGATATTTTGAATATACATGTCGGGTCCATTGGACCCTTCTGGTAGACAGAGGGTTAATGTAGAAAGTTGTTATTAATCGCTTAAAAAAAATATTCAGTCCTATATTACGTAATTAAATACCAACTTTTTAAAAAATATATTAAAGCAGTTTAATCTATAAACTCGTTATCACAGGCATGAAAAACACTTTATTTCAATGCTTAAATATCATATTTAATTTTTTAATGCCAATGATTACATATATCGAAAACGTAGAAAATGAATTTACAATCGAAGAAAATTTAATAACTGATTCTGAGTGCCTACAATTAAATGTTTGATTAAAATCACAAACAGCAAAAAAAAAAAAAAAAAAAAAAAAAAAAAATGCTTACATACAATTTAAAAAAATAAATATACTAATTTGAAAAACACTAAATAATTAGCATTTATAATTGTATTATTAAACACAACAAACTACAATAGATGAATTAAATGCATTATTAGATTTAACAATTTCTCAAAAACATTTCCACACGTTATAAGGAATTCCTATTATTTTATAATGTTGTCAAATGTTAAATTTAAAAACATTGGTATGAAGATTTAGGATTTTAAATAATAGTTTAAAATATTATTAGCAATGAAAGAAAAAATCTTTCAAAAGTTTCACTACTATAATATGTAAAAAGACATTTTCCCAGTATAATGTTAATTTCTAATCTGAAACAGTTTCTAATTTCATATTTAACTCCAAAATAATAATGACGCTATAAGTGTTAGTAATTCGAAAACATTAAGAAGCCGAAAAAAATTCTACATCACTGTTTCAACACATTTCTAATCTCATGTAACTGAAAATTAATATTTACATTTATTCCACTATGAATGTAGGCATGAATCAATCTCTGCGCCAGCTTTTTTTTTTTTCGAGCGATGGCAGATCAAGATATACAACAGAATCGAATAGGAAAATATCCTTCTGAAAACAATACAGATCCGTCTCTTTCTATATGTGTAACATAAAACTACTTAACTCATCATTATAATATATACAAAACAGGAATAAAATATTTAAATTAAATAAGACTTACATATATGCTCCATTAATAATATCCGTGTATTTGTAATATCCTAAAATGGCAGATGTCTTTCTTTTATATTAAAAGAAGTGCTGAAGACGTGGTGATGTTCTAAACAGTGGAGTGAAATTAACTTCCCGCGTATTCTCTTGTTGGTAATATCGCGAGGCAGACGATTTTAGCAGGTGTTTTTTTTATCGTTTATTTGTTTTTGTATAAAACACATTTGAATCTTAAATGCGCAATAATTTTATGAGAGTGTAACAATCAGTGGAGGATTATTATATTAAATTGCAATGCTAGATAAAATTGAAATCATGAAAAAAGAATACTTTTACTGTCTTAGATATCAAATTGATAACATATAGCATAAAAATTTAGTTTATTAATGCTTGTATCGTGCACTTTATTTATTATGTCCCCCCCCCCCCCCCACCTTTCGTGACAGAATTTATTTGCTATCCACTAATATATTTTCATTCCTTATGCCGCTGTAACTCGGGACTGTATAAAATACTGTTTAACCCTTAACTGATGTGACAAATTTGCCGCATAACTACTGTGAGCGGTCTGTGAGACCGCTTAATCTATCAAATTGATAAAATATAGCATGAAAATTTAGTTTATTAATGCTTGTATCGTGCACTTTATTTATTATGTCCCCCCCCCCCCCCCCACCACCACCTTTCGTGACAAAATTTACTATTTGCTGTCCACTAATATATTTTCAATCCTTATGCCTCTGCAACTCGGGACTGTTTAAAATATTTCTCTTCATTTTCAAAGATTTTTGAAGTTCATATTTTTGTCACACTGTGACTTACAATATGGTGGGTTTTTTATCACATATGTGACGTGACTTACGTTACATGCAGTGACATAACAGTGTCGTCACAATTTTTTTTAATTGCTAGAAAAATATACTTTTACAGTAAATAACATGTTTTGAAGAATTTTTGCAATTTTTTAAAGTTTTCTAAGAAGTTCACATCTCAGTCACAATGTGACATCACTGAGTGGTGGCATTTTGGTCACAGATGCGACGTGACTTACAGTGACGTCACAACGACGTCACCGTGACCATGATTGCTATGAGGGTACGAATAAAATTTTTAAGTAACAAAAATAAGTGTCAGTAATTTAGTAATATATGATACTGATTCAAAATTTGTATTATTGAAAACAAAACATATGTTTTCATTTCTTTAACTATTTATTTATTTACAGTAATCAAATAATAACAAAGAACCTCGGACAGGAAATACTCCATAAGTGAAATGTTGAAGTAAACAAAAATAAGTGTCAATAATTTGATTATATGATGCTAATTTAATGTGTCTTTTTATTTAAAACGATATATATGTTTACATTTATCTACCTATATCACAGCAATCAATTAATAACCCTCCTTGACCTCCTCTATAAGTAAAATTTTGAAGTAAAACAATAAATATCATTAGTTTGGTAATACGTGTTGCTGATATAAAATTTGTATTATTGAGAACAAAATATATGTTTACATTTCTTTACCACTTTATTTATTCACAGTAATGAAATAATAACAAAGACTCTCAGACAGCAAATACTCTATAAGTGAAATGTTGAAGTAGAAAAAATAATAAGTGTCAGTAATTTGCTAATATATAATGCTAATTTAATGTGTCTTTTTATTGAAAACAAAATGTATGTTTACATTTCTCTACTTCTATCACAGTAATCAAAAAATAACAATAACCCTTCTTACCAGGAAATACTCTACTTAACATTTACAGTTTTCATAAAAGAGTCCAAACTACAATGAATAAATTACAAATAAGAGCAAAAATCGCTCGCAGTTTTCACCGAGTACCTCCTTTCCCTACCTCCACTACTCTTTTCTCACTGTTGCTTAACTTTTCTACTCTTTATCTTTGTGTATTAAGCTTTACGTGAAAGTGTTCGAATTCTTTAATTCTTTTTTTTTTCTGTTTTCTTTATTATTTTGTTTTAACTCCGATCTCAGTTTTAATTAGTCTTTTTAGTCATTTTAATTGTTTTATTTATACAGCTTTAAAACTTTTAAAAGACTATTATAAAGATTTAAACTAGAAAAATCTTCATAATTAGACACATATATCTGTAGTTTGGTAGAGAAGGAGCCAATGTCCGTTTATAGCATTTTGAGAAAAGGCTCATTTAATGGTTTTTCATTATTATTTTTTTATTATTTGAATTATTACTGAAATATAACTTCCATGGAAAGAATATTAAAGGGAAGACATAAGAATGTATTTCTATTATATTTATGATTAATGTGAAGTGATTGGTGTATATAGGCAAAAATAATGGTAATTATTAAAATTAATATTTATAAGGAATATATGGATTATTACAAAATGTATTATGAGGTAATACCATTTTTAACGATTAAAAAATTCGAAAGAAAAAATCTTTTGATTAAAGTACCCTATATTGGCATGGGAATTACACTTTATAGGTTAAAAACAGGCATTGAAAGAGAAAGCGCAATTTTAGAGCTATAAAAGTAGAATGCACCAGAACGTGCTAAACAGTAACGGAAAAGTTAAGCGCGTTTTTCTCATAAGGATATTTCCAAAATCGGTGGGAAGTTTAGCCTCCCCAATTTTTAATAATTCAACTATGATCTTTTAGAAAATTAATTACCCTGTGTTTTCTTTGTGAAATATGTAGGATGTTTTAGAAACATTCGTGCCTCGCTTTTCTGTGTAACTATAAGTAACAAAATTTTGGTTGAAAAGTTGCATTTTAGCTTGAATCGACGCCATTTCAATAGAAATGCATATTTTAAACAATGGCTACATATTTGACTCGCTTTAAAATAACCTGATATCGAAATACATCGAATAATTAAGAACTCAAGACAGTCTTTTACACTGTTAAAAATTTGCAGCATTCTGGCAGGTCATTTGACCGTTTTTTTCCGAAAACGGTGACACAACCGTAATTTAACACTATTCTGACCCTATTATTTGCCATTTTATGGTCAGAATACAGTTAAATTATGGTTATGAAACCGTTTTTTCAAAAAACGGTCGAATGACCTGCCAGAATGCTGCAAAATGTTTAACAGTGTAGCAAAGGATGCAGATGAAGCATGTAAGAATGTAAATAATACTGCGAAATCGTTTACTATAATAATAATAATAATAATAATAAAGGGCCATATTTATTTTTTTAATTCTAAGATATACGCGAGCTAAAACAGGGAATAAATATGTTATGACATTACTGGCTGCAACAGTTTATATTTTTTTTTACCCGACTGCCAATAAGGGTTATGTGTTTCACGCGTATCTGGTATGTGGATTTCTTTATACCATCGAAACATCACAACGGCTGAATGGATTTTAATGAATGAGGTTTCTATCGATTCGTCTTAACCGTCCGATGGTTATAGGCTAGGTTTTGTTTTTATAAATTCAAAATGGCGGCCATAAAATACATAATGGCGGTAGAGTAGATTTTGTTTACGCACCCTATTGAGTGGCATATCATTGGATAGGTCTTTCAAAATGAAGACGATGTTTCGTTGACTATTTTACAGTCAGAAGCTTAGTTTAAATATTACACAACTTGGAAGTTGTGTAGGTAAGGTCTCTCGCTTTACTGCAACTCTAACCTTCATAGACATCTATAGGCCTCATCAAAACAGTGTTTATAGATAGGAACTAACAATTAAACACAACTTAATTGTCATCAATACAAGTAAGTAAAAAAAATAGGTAAGTAATATAAAAAATAGTTTCACATTAATGAGAAATAATTAATTAGTTCGCTTTTTACGCAGTCGGGTTTTTTGATTTTTTAAATTTAATTTTTACTTGTTACATTTTCATTTCATGTATAGGTTTTAAGTAACAAATTTGTCATTTTCTTAATTACTATCATACCTTTAAAAAATGTCTCATAATATGTATTATTACCACGATAACAGTTCAAAAAACTTTTAACAGAGCACTTGAAGAATCTGTGATATATTTGAAATAAATAAAAATTTAAGGCAGATTTTTAGCAAATATTACTAAGCTATACAGATGTAGCCAATAGTTATTTTTAAAAATGCAGCTAAATTATTTATTTCGATAACAATACAAAGGCTTGCGCTTCAAACTAAGGGTGTCTATCCTGATGCCCTCAGGAGGCATAGGTATTAGTATTTTCTAATAGAATAATTCACACTATTTAAAGGCCGAATGCTTGCAATTAAATAAGTAGAAGGATTTTATTTGGAAAAACTGTTAACTAACAGCTTTCAGTCAGAAATGTTGGAAACTCCTGGCATAAATTTATACTACTAATATATACATGCGCTAAAGCAATGAGTAAATACATAATAACTTTTCTTGAGGTGACAAAAAATTTTATTTCATTCAGTTTACTAAAAATCTAATTAATAAATTGTATACATTATTCTTTATTTTCATACTTTTAAAATGTCCTAAAAAGCATATTATTATGATGGTAAAAATTAAAAAATCTTTAAAACCTGAGTTATATTTGGAGCTAAATACAATAAATAAATAATAAAAATTCAATACCGACTTCCATTAATGGCTGCTCAACTATAGTTCTAGCTAATAATATATATTAAGAAAATTCGCTGTGAAGCCATGTAGTATAAAAATTATAACTAAAGTCCAAACTTAAACTTATAATCGTAATATACACTGGCCTCCAAAAGTTAAGGTACAGGGACTGGATGCTTTCGATTGTACACTGCTTGTCGAATATCTACGAAAATTATTGGCGAATTGTTTTTGAACTTCTGGAACTTCCCCGATGTAAAGGACATGTTTGATTCCATATTTCTCGGTGAAGATTTAGTCGGGAGGACAATTCGGGGGCTAATAATAAATTTAATAATAAAATAATATTTGAGGATCACCTATGTAACAGAAAATGCTGGAAAGGGTTCGTCGCTGTCTTAAATGACTATTTGGGTCCTGTTCCACCTTTGTGTGCAATTGTGTAAGCTTAGCCCTCATATTCGTGATGATGTTATTGTGTCTGTGAAAAATTCACAAGTTTTTTGTTTATAGCATACAGAGTTTTCAACCAAATTTAATACAACTTTCCGAAAACTTGACAAAGAATAGTAACAACAGTATACTGCAATTAAAACATGGATATATTGAATATTTGATGAGAGATGGTTTTTTTAAGAAATAATTTTTAACTGCGCATGCGTGGAAGATTTCAAAATTTTTGCTTCATAATTTGGTAGTCAGCTATTCTGGGCAACTTCTATAAAAATTACAGTCAAATATCGTGAAAATTCCCAAAGATAGGGGCGATATAGGGAGTTTATTTCTAAAAATAGCTTTATTATAAGGAATTTTACACAATTTTTCAATCAGCTCACTATATCTTTCTGAGTTTCTTCACTATATTTTTCACAATACTTAACTGGGCTTTTTATAGAAGTTGGCCAGAATAGCTGACTACCAAATTATGAAATAAAAATTTTGAAATCGTCCAAGCATGCGAAGTTAAAAATTATTTCATAAAAATGCCCATATCTCATAAAATATTCAATATATCCGTGTTTTAATTGCAGTATACTGTTGTTACTATTCTTTGTCAAGTTTTCGGAAAGTTGTATTAAATTTGGTTGAAAACTCTGTATGCTATAAACAAAAAACGTGTGAATTTTTCACAGACACAATAACATCTTCACGAATATGAGTGCTAAGCTTACACAATTGCACACAAACGTTGAACAGGACCCAAATAGTCATTTAAGACAGCGACAAACCATTTCCAGCATTTTCTGTTACATAATTGATCGCAAATATTATTTTATTATTAAATTTATTATTAGACCCCCAATTGTCCTCCCGACTAAATCTTCACCGAGAAATATGAAACCAAACATGTTCTTTACATCCCAGAAGTTCAAGAACAATTCGCCAATAATTTTCGTAGATATTCGACAAGTAGTGTACAATCGAAAGCATCCAGTCCAACTTTTGGAGGCCAGTGTATATGCGAGCTAAACCAATGAGTACTGAGAGCAATAATACCTTTCCTAGACGTTACAATAGGGTTTTTTCAATGTTATTAGTTTTTCTTATTTTTAAGTAATACATTTTAGTTTTATAGTTATTTTATAATGTTAAATTGCCCCATAAAGCATATTATTTCGATAATAACAGATCAAAAAACTCTCAAGCCTGAGATAAGTTCTAACTAAATAAAAAACGATAAAAATAAAAATTCTAGAAATGAATTTAGATAAGGTTATTCCAACCACAGTTTCGAGCCAATAATCATTTAAATTATACGGCGAAATCGCGTACTTTAATAATCATAGTCTAAGGATATTATGGTATCCTAGACCTGATCCTAAGATATAATCGAACTAAAACAAAGAGCACATACATTAGGGGAGCTCAATCGCCGTCTCACAAACCACCTATATACCACTATTTTTATACAGAATAATTTGCCTTATTTAATGATAGAAACTTTGCTATCAAATAAGTCGCATAGCTGTCAACTTTTACGCTTTTTTGTTACCAATAAAATTTAATAGAAATTTTTATTTAAATTGCACATTTCGACGATCAACCTAGACAAAATTTTCTATAAAATTTTAGTGGTAGGAAAAAAGTGTAAAAGTTGGCAGCTATGAAGTCGAAGATTACGTTTCGAATGGTGTGGTGATAAACGACTTTCAGCCCAAAATGTTGTATAGTACTCCCATCAGGGATGAGAACGCTCCGACCCAAATGACCGATTACTAGCACTAAATTTTAATAGTATTTCTCGCATTATGTAATGACAGAAATGCTGAGATTTATTAAAGCGAAGAATACGATTAATATTTAGTGGTAGCAATCGGTCATTTGGATCGGAACGCTCTCATCCCTGTAACATAGATAATGTCATTTGAACAGGTTAGAACTATTTTTATTTATTTTATGTCCTAAGTAATACATTTTACACTTTCTTAGTAACAGCTATATTTTTAAAAGTTTCCAGAAACCATATGATTACTACGATATCAGATCAAAAGTCTTTTAAGCCTGCTGTTTGTTCCAGCTAAATCAAAATAAATAAAAAGACAAAATTCAAGAAAGACTTTTATCAAAGGTTACTCAACTACAGTTGGAGCAGACTGACCCAGAAACCTAGAATGAACTCAGTGATGTCGACTTTCATTATAGGCTTGGGATGTGTTGGGCGTGTTAAATGTTTCTTACGTGTTCGTGTATTACAAGAAAATAGATAATAAGAGAATGTAGACATTCACGAACCAGGAAAAATCATTTATTGCTTCCTTTTCTATTTTCGACAACCATGGCAGTATTTTTTATATAATCATTACATTTATAATTTAATTACCATTTCTATAACATAAAGAGCACTATTTTAATGAAGTTAGTTATAGTAGTTATGTAATCAAAAACCTGCTTCTTTCAGGTGCGAAAAATCGTGATACTTTTCTCCATAAGAAAATAATACAAAACCAGTTTTCGTGACTTCCGATTGTAGTTTGAATTGAGAAATGCCACTTTTCTTCTGTTATATAACAAATGCATATATATATATTTCTTTCCCTGCTTTTTTTAATGCATTTATAATTGAAATTTTTTAAAAGCATTAATTTCCGGCTAAAAATTAAACCTAAGTTACCATTAAGTAGAAGGTCGTTTTCATGTGAGATATATTCATTGAAGTAGGATATAGTAATTCATATTTCTAATTCTGCTTTAATTATCTGAGTATATTAGGTAATAAATAAGAAAAATGTGTCATACAATACTTTTCGTATGCCAAATTTAAAAAAAAAAAAAGTTTTTCAATGAACTTGAAATACTAATGAAGTAATAATTCACTATCGACTATTGTTTTCATTATTACTTTCAAAATATTTACAATGTAATTATAATTCACACATATTTTCTCAATATTGGTGTTTGAATAGAAATATTTTTAATATAATTTAAATTATTATCAATACTGTTAGTAATGCATGCGGTATAGTTTGTATATTCCTAAAATTAAAAACTTCAGTTTATGATTATTAGATAATTACAAAAATATTTTGTCAATTATTGTCATATTTCTATAAGATATTTTCTGTAACAACAAATTTCTTTGAAAGACATTTTATAGTTTTATGATTATTTTGAACAAATATATAATGCTGTTAGATCTTTAAAAAAAATAACAGAAATGTGGATCAATGTTTCTAAAATGAAGATATTCTTTTCGTAAGAGGCAGACTTGACATTGTGTAAATTTTTCACCGTTTGGAGTATCGAAATTTAAAAATTGTTCTTAGATCTAATCTCAGGCACTTTCTGGCACATTCACAAAGTCATTTTTATACGTAAATTCATGAAAATTTCAACTACTCTTAATCAAATAAGAAATTTAATAGCGTTCCTGATTTTTATTTAAAAGCATAGAAATTTTTTAAAAAGTGTCAAAGTCAACATTTTAAGTAGTCTTTCGGGACGCAGCAGTCAGAAAAATATCGACATCTGTTAGCAATAATTAAAGTTCAGTTAAGGAAGAGAAAATACGCTGTTCAATAGTATTGCTTTTTGTAATGTCTGCAAAATTCCTGTATTCACTCATAAAAATGAAAACGTGTATGTGTTCGAACTTTTTGCGTGTCTGAACGGGTAAAACAAATAATTTTAGAACAATAAATCGTTAAAAAACTTATGTGATTACACACATAAAGGAAAAAAAAAAAAAAAAAAAAATCGTAATAGTACCATAAAAAGGCATTTTGAAAGAAATTTGTATTTCTTAATTAGACGCAAATAATATATGCTACCACTTTGATGTCAGAAGCAAGAAGTTTTGCTTCTGCCTTCTAAGTTGTAGTACGTTTTCTTTGCGCTTGATGAAGAAAGACAAAGTTCTTTCGAAAATACTTGCGCATTTCTTATTTTTATTGTGTTATTAAGAAGGTTTTGCCTTAATGCAATTTTAGAACAGCTTTAAGCTTATTTGAGCATGTGTGAGATAACGCGTGTAGTTCATTTCCAGAATGTAAGCTTCAGTAAACGAAAATTTTGTAATATTTTCTTAGCTACATTTTTCTGAATCAATGTCCAATACGAACATGATTCGATCAACGTTAATTGTTTAAATTATGTTGTCCAATTACAGATAAATATTGTTTTAACTCTAATGAAATGTTAAAATTTTCACTTTTAATCAATTTAATATGCAAAATTATTTAATGTAATAAATTTTAGTCATACGCTTCCAGTGTATTTTAGTTTGTTTGCAGTTTGCCTTTCGTGGAAATTCAGTAAATATGTTTAACTATTTTTAATATTATTCAATTCAAATAATTGAAATCTTATGACAGAAAGCAGACTTTATTCAAAATCAGAAACGGGGGAAAACTTCGTCTCGATTTTAATATTTTATTTTGTAAAATGAAATTAAACAAATGGACGTTTTATTTTAAAGAAAGTAGTAGCAAAGAAAATCTTGTTTTCTCAATGAATGTCTAAGTTATTAACACAAAATTCATGGCTTAGCTGATTAATTTTCCATGAATTTAATTTTATGATAAAGTTGTAAGAAATTCTATGAAGGCTGATAATTTTTATAAATAAATAGTAAAACCAAATAAATATATGTTTGTTTATATTTTATATTAAATAGTATATTATGTTAAGTGGACTCTGTATCTTTCATTTGGCAAAAGTGCCCGTGTTCAAAAATATGCGATGAAGCTTTTTACTGCATCATTTATATGATTCAGAAGTACAATCAATTTAAATACACTTTTCTGAGATTGTGAGTTTTTTTTTTTCAATATGTTGGAAAAACACGATGATGATCACAATCAATGATCAAAATGCTGAAACTTCAACATAGAATTTTCAATTGACTCGGTTTGTTTTATGGACGTTCCTTGTGGCACATTTCATTAAATTATGTACAATATTTCAGTAATATAAATGGCTATTTTTACATGTCACGGCAATTTTATTTATTTTTTCTGAAGCTAGTTAAATTTTTGGAAATCTGGTCCTGACATTTAAAAAGCGCACACTTAAAATAAGTTTACAAAAAAAAAAAAAAAGTGTTACAAAAAGTTCAAAATGCTATGAGAATTTATGTTTTAAAATTTTCTTACAGTTTTCAAATTTTATCATGAATTGCATTTTTTCTTGGCCAAATCATTTTCATTCATAAAAGTATTTAAAAATGCATGAAAAAATAGTTCAAAGAGTAGCAAAGTATCCTTAAGAATAAATCAATTCAATCGAACAAAATAAAATCAGTTGTGAGTAAAACAGAAAAATTACCTCTTTAATATTGCTAATTTCCATTATTTTAATTTTAGAGTGTTTGGTTTTAACTAATAATTACGTCTTATTTTTATTGTCCTTGTCGGAACCCAAAACCAACATTATTCTTCAAAGTCTGCTCAGAAAATAAAAGTATATTATTAGTATATTGGACCAAAATGAAGATTTTTTGCTGTTTATTTTTATTTTCTTGTAATCCTTTTTAAATAACCCATCGACTTAAATGTATGTGATTTGATAAATCATTTAAATTTTTGTTAAGTTTTTTTCTGTTTATTTGCCTCTCATACATCCTTATTTTATAACTTGTGTCTATTTAATAATAGCCTTTGTTAACCTTTAGGTCAACAATTATTTTTGACCCATCTTTGAGGTGTATTTTCCCAAGGATTCCTGAGAAGTGATTGTTGCCTTTTCGCATTCATATAAAAAACAATTTTTAAAAATATGTTTTAGTTAATAAAAAATATTTTTTTATCATTTGATCCTTTTAAGATCCTTTTTAGACATTTATCCTTAGTTTGATTATGATACAAGTAAAGCAGGCCAATGAAATGTTGGAAAAGTTAATTCAGTGTAATTTTCTATGTAGAGTATTGAATTATAAATCAAAATACATTAAGAAATACCGAAATATAAAACGCATACTTTAAATATTCTGTAAAATATATTTAAATTTTATCTAAGCTAAACACGATTGATTTGTGCATAAAACAAAAATTTTCTCTTTATAATCAGAGCACTCATTAGTCTCAATTTTGAATATCACTATTTTCACACAGACTTCGTGATTTATTTTATTTGAAATGTTGTAGAGACCTATCCGAAAAATTATTGCTTGAAAAACGTGGCTTTAAAAAAAGGACCAGCGGTAGCCCTACATTTATAGTAAATTAATTAAATTAAAATACAATAAAGTAGTTAAGAAAATTAAATTACAGCAAATGAACGCAAATTTATTCTCCAATGAATCCTGTGAATTTTTAAATATTATTCCAAGTATTGCATGAATTTGACATGATATAAAAAAGTTTATTCATTGCATTTCGTATTTTATGGATAGTACTTATCGAGGATCAGTAGTTTTTGCATTAACCCTTTGTGGTCTGTTGTACTATTAATAGTACATGTCTTTTCATCGAGTATTATTTTGCCTTAACAATTAATTTGTTTCTATCTACATATAGAAATGGTAGTATATGGCTATGCCTTTCTTATTATGAGTTCATTTATGTTTTGCCATTTAGTAATAACAATAACAATAAAAGTTTGTTTAATTCTCTTTGCACCGTTGGCGATTCCTTTATTTTATACATATATTTCACTCTTTGAATTTAAAATATAGGTTACTTTTCTGAACGAATCACGTTTTATAAAACGCAAAAAAACATTAGAAATGTTTAATATCTGTTAAACACTATTGTAATACGATATTTTCCAAACGTCTCCAAAATTCTTCCTTAACCTATTATCATATAAATATAAATTAAATAGTACACAAAATAAGTACATTCATTAAATTTCAGACAATGAGATAATCTTTAAACGTCAGTAAATCTAAATCGATAGCTTCGATTAACATTATTAAAGTAAAAGTAACATTGTTCTTAAAATTGAAAAAAGAATCGGACCTGACAGGGTTAAACAACGGTATTCTTTATAATGAAAAATATTTTTGATAAATATTAGTCAATAAATTTACTAACAAAGTTATTTAAAGCAAACGAGTTCCATTTATGACTGCGTTCACGATTTACCATGGAACGAAATGGGCAAATTCCATTCGTAGCAGCAAAATCGATATAATTTTGACTAGATCAATACATGATAACTTGATAAAAATCGATTTAACACTATTTTGAATGATTTATAATAACAAAGCGAAAGTGTCACGATGTTTAAACACATTCATCAAGTTGTTTTACTTCAAAATAAATCAATTGAAGCAACTGCTATTATTTGATTTACATTCCTCTCTCAGATTAATTTTTATTTCTACCATTTAAACAAATCCTAAAATTTTTTTTATGACGAGATAAAGATGCTTCCAAGCAAATTAATGTGATCGCTTTACTTCCACTCCTAGAGGTAACAGGTTTCTATTCAGGAACAAAAATAAAAATAAAATAAAAACAGAAGTTTATGCTTAAAGCATTAATAATGCACTTGAAAGAATCATCAATTCTCTTCATTGAGCTCATGTGTCAGCGCCCTCTATTAGAGAGCACTTTCCTTCAGGGAAAATATTTATCAGCAGAATCGCTTGGGCTAGGATCATATCAGTTTGAAGTAGAGTCATTAAAATACTTACACACATTGGTTCTCAAACTTTTAATTTATTTTCATTTTTGTGAAATTCCGTGACTTTTGCACAATATATATTTTCCCTTCATTTATAATCGTTGTTTTTCATTTCAGTACATGCGAAAAAAAAAAAAAAATTCAAATTTATTTTGATCTATAAAAGATTTCTAAAAAAATAATGATAATTTTTTCAAGTACATAAAAAGCACTTTCCTTTACGAAATTCATTGCGGGGCTAGGTTTATATCAGTTTGAAATAAAAGATTAATATACTTGAAAACAGTGGTTTTGAAACTTTTAATTTTCACTAATATATATATATGTGTATGTGTGTGTGTATAGTTCCTTCATTTTAAATCGTTGGTTATTATTTAAGTTCATACAAACTTTTAATGAAAAAATTTAAAAATATCTCTTACTTTATATAAAAAAAAAAAATTTTAAAAAAATCTCAAAAAGCATATTTTGTAAAGTACTTAAAGAACACTTTGATTCAAGGAAAATATTCATCAGTAGAATCGCCGGTTCTAGGATCATATCAGTTTGCAGTAGAGTCATTAAAATATTTTAAAAGATTGGTTCTCAAACTTTTAATATTCTGTGATTTTTACCTTCATTTCAAACCTTTGTTTTTCAGTTCAGCGCATGCGAACTTTTAATGAAAAAATTTCAAGACATCTTTTAATCGATAAATATTTCTTTAAAATAAAAAAAAATTGCCAGGTACGTAAAGAGCATTTTCCTCCGTGAAAAATATTTATCAGCAGAATCACTGGGCTAGGTTTATATCAGTTTGAAGTAAAATGATTACTATACTTGAAAACATTGATTCTGAAACTTTTAATTTTCATTTATTTACATGAAATTCTGTGATTTTTTACTCAACACACACACATATATAAATATATTATATATATATATATATATATATATATATATATATATATATATATATATATATATATATATATATATATATACATATATATTCTCCATTTTAAATAGTTGTTTATATTTCAGATCGTGTAAACTTTTAATGAAAAAATTAAAAAAAAATCTTTTAATCTATAAAAGGTTTCTCGAAAAAAAAAAAAAAAAAAAAAAAAAAGAAAGAAAAAAAAAAGAAAGGAAAAGGAAAAAAAGATCTCTGAAGCACTTAAAGGGCATTTTCCATCAAGGAAACTTTTATCATCAAAATTGCTGGGGCTAGGATCATATCAGTTTCAAGTAGAGTCATTTAAACACATTGGTTCTCAAACTTCTAGTTTATTTTTATTTTTATGAAATTCTGTGATTTTCTACAATATATATATTCCCTTCATTTAAAATCGTTGTTTTTAATTTCAGTGCATGTAAACTTTTAATGAATAAATTAAAAAATATATTTTAATCTACAAAAGATTTGTCAAAAAAAAAAAAAAAAAAAAAAAAAAAAAAGAAAAGAAAAGAAAAAGAAATTTTGTCAAGAACTTAAAGAGTATTTTCCTTCAAGGAAAATTTCTATCAGCAGAATCGCTTGCGCTAGGACTACACCAGTTTGAAGTAGTCTCATTAAAATACTTAAATACACTGGTTCTCAAACTTTTAATTCCTTTTTATTTTCATGGAATTTTGTAATTTTTCCACAATATATATATTATCTTCATTTAAAATCGTTGTTTTTAATGTCAGTGCATGGAAACTTTTAATGAAAAAAATTCAAAATATCTTTTAATCTATAAAAGGTTTCTAAAAAAGTAAATTTATCAAATACGTAAAGAGGACTTTCGTCCGAGAAAAATATTTATTAGCAGAATCCCTGGGCTAGGTTTATATCAGTTTGAAGTAAAATGATTACTATTCTTGAAAACAATTATTCTGAAACATTTAATTTTCACCCATTTACATGATATGCTTTGTTTTTTACACTATACATATATATATATTTCCCTCACACTAAGTTAATGTTTGTATTTTAGTTCATGCAAACTTTTTAAGAAAATTAAAAAATATATCTTTTAACTTATAAAAGATTTCTTAAAAAACCAAATTTTTTCACACTTAAAGAGCATTTTCCTTCAAGGAAAATATCTATCATCAGATCGGTGCGGCTCTAATCATATCAGTTTGATGTAGAGCGATTGAAGTACTTAAATACATTGGTTCTCAAACTTTTACTTTCCTTTCATTTTTATAAAATTCTATTATTTTTTGAGGATAATATATTTTTATCCAGTTTATACGACCTTTCAATGAACAAAATTTTAATATCTTTTAATCTATAAAATATTAAGACAAAATTAAATGTGTCAGACTTTTATAAAGTATTGTTTTTCAGAGAAAGTATTTATCATTAAAATCACTGGACAAGTATAATTTTAGTTTGAAGTATACTGATATAAATACTTATAAATATTGGCTCTCAAACTTTTACTTTCCGTCCCTTTACAGTCTTAGCAAATCAGCTGTTTTAGAGGAAGCAACTACAATACTTTTGGTTGTAGTTCTCTTTAAAACATTTCAATATTGAATACCCCAAAACATTTTGTTATTTACTTTACTTTACATCCGAACATTTCATATAAAAGTTCTTTTTTAAATTACATCTTGTCAAACAATTAGAGAACACTTTGTTTCAGGGAAGATATTTATAATTAAAATTGGTGGTGCTAGGATAATAAAGGTTCTATATACACCACTACATACAAACAAATTCGTATACATTTGCGTCTTATGACGGAAATTACTGAAAGTAAATTTTCAAATGCGTTATGCCTTTCCTACTTGAACTAAATTTAGCGCCTTACGTAGTATATATATGTATGCAAATATATAGATAATATACAGTGTTTCACACAATTATTGAAATACTTTTCTGGCTATCGATGGTAATTGCTGAAATTGGGTTTTAAAATGTGTTAAGCGCTCTCCAAATACTCCACTTAGATATCTACTTTCACCTTTTTAAAAGGCAAAGTTTTGCTATAAAACTTGGATTTTTCATAACAGTTTGAATATTGTCACCTTTTTGAAATTCTTCAGATATAATCAAATATTTTCATATTATTTCATAAGTAGCTTTATCATAAAAATTAAAAAGCCCTTGAAATAAATTGTTAAATCTAGGTCAAAATCTAGGTTTTCAAACATAACTTAGAAACGTTCATTACTTTTAAAGAATACACAACCATAGCTATGAGCAACTTATTTAACATTACTCACAAAATATCTCGAATTTGTTTCTGTATATTTTAATCCGGTATTTGTGCTAATTTGTTGGTGGGTAAGAGAGCAATATTTGTGCAGTGGAGCCTCCTTGTTTATTAAAAAAAAATTGTCTGAACATGAGAAATGTTATTAATCAATAAAATTTATCAAAACAATCTTGTTATCACTTAATAACTGAATTAGCATTATTTGTCTAATTCGTTAGGAAAAAACTCAGGTAGCCGGTATTTAGGCCCCATTTTCAAAACTGAAAATTTGCAGACTTTCAGAATTTTGCCGTTTTTTAAACAGAAAATGCCATTTAAAATTATTTTCTTTTCTCTAAACAGGTGTAAAACATATCAAGGTAGCCTTACGTGCCTTTTCTATTTACTAATTTTCAAAATTGTAGGATTTAGATTGAAAATAAAAGTGGTAGCCGGTATTTGGACCTTTTCCTCTATATAGAAAATGGAACCGTTTACCTGGGGTAACCAATTCAAAACCAAGATAATGTAAAGGTCGGAAATAAATTAGAATTAATTATGTCAAAATTTACATATATATATATTATTAATTTATATTTCAAAAATATATAATTTGGATAAACTTCTTGTACGAAAAGACCTAAAATTAAACTTAACTAATTACAGATAAATGCTTTAGAATTAGAATAATATTAAACTGATAGATGTATTTATTTTTTTATTAGTTATATTGAAATTATAAATTGAATTTTAGTAAGAGCAGATTTTATTACCAAAGGTGTATTCAGTTTTGAAATAGATCTAACACAGTAGGAATCATTGAAATCTTAGAATTTTTTTAGATACTATCCAACGTTTTATTAAAAATTTATTAATATCTGAAACTATAAATTTCATCTTATCGTATCTTCCCGATGTGAATTTTAAACATGTAATTTTTTTAAAACTCCTTTAAGATGTTTTAATATCTTGAAAACACTTATTTCATCAATTTATTTCTGTTAGAGAAAAAATAAGTAATTGAAATATAATTAAGAAACAAATAATGACTTTGCGTCTTTAAAACATTTGATATTTTAAAAAACCAATATAAAAGTATTTAATGAAAATACGTGATCAAAATTAATCGTGTAAATGTTAAAAGCAACTGAATTAAATAACATTTTAAGATAATATTTTAAGTGATGTACATCGTCATTTGAAATTTTATTACTGAACGTTCTTTCCATTTTATCACAAAATGCCGTAGGGATAAACATCTGATAAAGTTAAAAATATTACGTTTGTATCTTTTTCGGAAGCTAAAGCTCATCTTAATTTATTCATTATGGATTAATGAGTGAAATAATAAAGAATACGCAAGAAAGTTCCTTTTTGCGCGAACTGCGTTAAAGATGCTTAGACCCAATTAAAATTCAGATCGGTATATTCATAAGTGTTTAAATTCTTTTATTAGATTAAGATTTTTTTCTATATAACTTAAATGTTAGGGGTATGAAATAACTTTAACTAAAAATTTCTGTATTAAAATTTTTCGGTAAATTTAATCTAAAGCGGCACCAAACAGAAATTTATACTTTAATATAATTTAAAAATAAACGTACAGATTAATTTTACTTTAATATTAATTTGCACTTTTTCTGATAAATATTTGAAAAATATATTGTATTCAGATCGTCTTCGGCATTTAAAACTCATCTTAATTTATTCATTAGACATTAATGAGTGATACATGCGTTTGTAAGAAAGTTTCCTTTGAGGCGCACTGGGGTAAAAATATTAAGACTCAATTAAATTTAGTTCAGTATATTTTTAAGTTAATGTGTTGTAATTTTTGTTATTAGATTATTATCTGTATAACTTTATTCATGGAATAGAATGAAATACATCAATCTAAAAAAAAAAAAAAAAAAAAAAAAAAAAACAACTCATATCAATGTTACCGTCAGGTAATCAAAAGCAATATCATATAGAAATCTCTATAAATAACATTACATAAAGCTATTTTTCCCCAATAAATGAGACTGGGTAGGGGAGATCGGGGCTAGTAAGCGCAGTTTTTAGTTATTGATTTTTATTAATTTTTTGTTAAAGTTTTTTATGAAACTTTAACTGGCACTTTTAAAGAACAGGCATTGGGCTATAAATATCTGGAGTTTTGAGTTTGTAGCTTTTGTAGTTTATGTTTAGCGGAAGTCTAAATTAAAAGAAAAATTGTGCGCCAATCTACCCCGTCACGGGGCAAGTTGCCTATACCTATGGGGTAAGTTGGCACACGCTTTATAAAAATTTAAATGAAACTCAAATAAGACACGCAGTTAAGAGAAATCAGTTTAATTATTACCAGTAAGTTTAAACAAAGGTGTTATCGCCCTACAATGTAAATTCTAAATTATACAGACATAAAAATAATGAATAAAACATTAACATTGAGCAACTTCTATCCTACTCGATTTTATCATCAGAGTTACAGTTGTCACAAATAAAAAATCGAGTGTCTCCGTTTGGGCAAGCCTCCCGTGCCCAAAATTTTGCATTGGAACGACTTTTCTCGGTGTTTCCTGTTTTTCTAGATACCAGCACACACTAAACAGAGAGCCAACTTGCCCGTGTTCAATGCGCCTACTAGCCCCATAATAAATTGCTTCACAAAAGGACACGTAACTATCTAAGCATAAATAATCCAAATAAATCACATATGGGGAAGGTACAGTTAATCATACACTAAGAAAAACTGCACAAGTTAAATCGCAATTATTAAGATAAGTATTAGAAATTAGAAAAAGAATGAAGCAACAAAAAATTACTTATGAGTGCAAAAAACAGAAAAACCGTAATAAATATCCACTGCACGTAGGTAACGCTGCAAAACTACAATGAGGATTGTAAAAAGCAAGAAGAAAGGTACTCTGTGACTGGTTGCTCAATCTATCCACAAACAGGCGATTTATGAGGGTTGCGCCTACTTACCCCTGTAGCCAACTAGCCCCAGTCTCCTCTATATTAGTAAAGATCTGTGTTAAAGATGTTCAGATTCAATTAAACTTTTGTTATTACATTTTATTATAAAACTGTAATTTTTTGCCTATATAACTTAGTGCGTTGAGTAGAATGAAATAGCTCCAACTGAAAATTTCTTTATCCATATTTTACAGTAAATTTAAATTTAAGATTTTTTTTCTACTTGTGCGTCAAAAGTTCGTTACAACTTTGAAAATTCATCAACAAATTAGCAAATTAATCTATCGGAGTGAGATTTGCAACATAAATAGTTCAAATTTTCCAGATAATTTTTTTCTACAAAAATCCCGACCATTTGTCATGTTTTATGTTATGTAAACCGCACTCCTATATAACCAAGTGTTGTTGTTGTTGTTCTTCTTCTTATTATTATTGAGTTTTTGAAATGTTGGGACTATTTGATCTATTTTTTAAATCTGACACAAAAATTTCCACTTTTGACAAGTTTTATGGTTCAAATTGCACTGTTATAAGAAATTTTGTTGCTTTTGTATGATTTTAAATTTGTAATGAACATTTTACGCACCCGGTATATAACTTTAATTCGAGGGAAGAAACAAATAACTCCAGTGAAAAATGTATTTTATCGAATTTTACGATATATGTAATTTAATACAACACCATGCGGAAATTTATACAAATTTATTCAAAAAACAACTTTTTGCTCTAAATGAACTAGATATTTTTACTACACTTCGGCTACAATACAAAAAATGAATCTCGTTTTACAATAAACCAAATAACTGACGAGTAATAAAATTTAAATTCCAAAGAAAGTAAAAAATGTATAAAATTAATAATAATATAAACTTATAAAAAACAAATGTCATTCATATAAAAATTTGTGCTATATCCTACGCCAGTTTAATTACAAGTCATTATCTTAACTGCTAAACTTTCGGGGGGGTTTTTTCATGTTAAATTAACATATTTGAATCAGGAAATTTATTTAATAGATGAAAAAAAAATCAAATGGCTATCTGTCTAAAAGTGCATTCTTTTTAACTCAATTTATATAGCCAAAGTTAACAGAAATAATTTTAATTAGTGTAATATATATACTAACTTTTATGCTTATGGAAAAGAGCTTAAATTTAAAAAGTGAGTGTCTATAAAGTGAGTGTGCATAATATAAATACATGTTACCCCCATGACATCGCTCTATCTAATTTTTAATTGTCTGGAAAATATTAGACATTGGTATGGTATTTCCGGAGCTATCCGTACATAAAATATTTTTTTCAACAATGATTGGAAATAATTATAATTATTATTATCAACATTACCTTCAGCACAACATAATAACTAAAATTTTTGTTCACGAAAAATAATATAAATCTATAAAATAAATAAATTAGTAAAAAAAAAAAAAAAATGATTTTGTCTTCGTTTAATTATTTTATAGGTAATATTACACATGCGTCAAATATTTCGTGCACTGTATGCTTACACAAATATTTTTGAAAAGAAAAAAGAACCTATGCAGCGTTAATAATACTGAAAACTATGAATCAACTTAGCATTGTTGCATATGATACAAAGCTTAGTATAATTGAAATTGATAGGACAAAAATATACTATAATTAAAATTGATAAGGCAAAAATATAATATAATTAAAATTGATAAGTAAGTATGTGTTCAACCATTTCTTTCCCCTTTCATTGTACTAGGTAATATTATTGAATCGGTAATATTATCCTTCCAGTATTTTGTAATTTTTTTAAATGTTAGATCAAATGTATGTTTTTGCATAGTAAAATTAAGGTAATTGTAAACCCATACAATATAATCGAGAAAACATCTGTATTTGTGAAAAAAATCAATTTAATAAAAATAAATAATACATGATATCAGAAAACATATTTCCTCTTTGTCATTACCCTTCGCCTTTTGCTATATCCTTGGTAATCTTGCATATCCGTCTAATATCTTGCAGACTGCTGGAATATAAATATATTCTTGCAAATTAAAATCAGGGCAATTGTATAATATAGTAACAAAACTAATTGTATACATGGGAAAATCTTAAAGAAAAATTCGTAATACTTGGAAACATAAATAAATTAAACACATAATATAATAAAGTATTGAAAATGTGTAAAGAAAATACATAGTACAGCCAACGCTCGTTATAACGACCCCTAGCGTGTCAAAGATGAGGTTCGTTATAATGGAAGGTCACTATAACGAGAGTGAACGAAAAACACTCTAACCATGTGCATGAAAATTAAGGTTTCAAGGGAAAAATTTTTTATGCAACGTTTCTACTAAATTCTGTTTACTTTCGTATCGAATAAACATTGACAATGAATAATTATAAAAATCAATTTAAGAGAATGATTACGTATTTCTCAAATAAAATTTAAAGTAAATGTTAAATCACGTACAAAAAATAGTTATTTACGTAATTAACATTTTTTTCTACAAAAATAATTGGAAATAGTTATTTATTTTTTGTGCATTTGATATTTTCTTTCAACAAAGTTTTCCATCTCAGTTAGAGATGATAAGTAATTTTATGCGTTTTCTTGGCTTTAAAAAAATGTTTTAAAGTGCCATTTTAAGACATTTTACAATAGGCATCAAAGCGCAGTGAGCAATAAGTTCTCGGGGAAAGAAAATGGTAATCTTTTTTGGGGGGGAGAAAATCTGGAGGAAAGGTCAATTCGGTCGCTGTATTGGGAAATAAGCTGCTGGGCGGACGTTATATTGGAAGTAAAAATAACACATCATAAAGGGAATATATTTCGGGACATTTTGCATCGGTCGTTATAATGGAACGTCGCTATAATGGGCGGTCGTTATAACGAGCGTTGACTTATTTATAACAATGCTACCCCAGTGTCATTACCATTTCACTTTCGTTATTATTAGAACAAAATCACACTTCCGATCAATTTTTTGTGGACGGTTGGATCACGAAAAATATTCTTGCAAATTAAAATCAGGGCATTTGTATAATACAGTAACAAAACTAATCGTATACATTAAAAAATCTTAAAGGAAATTTCGTTATGTTTGTAAACATACAAAAATTAAATTAATAATATAATACATTACTGAAAATGTATAAATAAAATACATTGTATTTATAAAAGTGTTACGCCAGTGTCATTACCCTTTCACTTTCGTTATTATCAGAACAAAATCACACTTCCGATCAATTTTTTGTGGGCGGTTGGATCACGAAAAATATTCTTGCAAATTAAAATCAGGGCATTTGTATAATACAGTAACAAAACTAATTGTATACATTAAAAAAATCTTAAAGGAAATTTCGTTATGCTTGCAAACATACAAAAATTAAACACAAAATATAATACATTACTGAAAATGTGTAAATAAAATACATTGTATTTATAATAGTGTTACGCCAGTGTCATTACCCTTTCACTTTCGTTATTATCAGAACAAAATCACACTTCCGATCAATTTTTTGTGGACTGTTGGACCACGAAAAATATTCTTGCAAATTAAAATCAGGGCATTTATATAATACAGTAACAAAACTAATTGTATACATTAAAAAATCTTAAAGGAAATTTCGTTATGTTTGTAAACATACAAATTTAAACACATAATATAATACATTACTGAAAATTTGTAAATAAAATACATAGTATTTATAATAGTGTTACCCCAGTGTCCTTACCCTTTCACTTTCGTTGCTATCAGAACAAAACCAAACATCCTTTCAATTTTTTGTGGACGGCTAAGACATAAAAAAAAAAATTCTTGAAAATTAATACAGTACAAAATAATAACAAAAATATTGGTGTACATGAAAGATCTCAACTTATAAAAAATAAATAAAATATAATGCATAATACCAGTAAATATGTTGTCCTGTTATTATCCTTTCCCTTTCACTATTGTATGGGTAATATCACATATCCTCTCAATAGTTTGTGGACTGCTGAAAGATAAAAAAAAAATTTTTTTCAATTAAAAGTAATGTAATTTCCAATCAGTACAGTACAATATCAAAAATATTTGTATATGACAATGCTTTTAAATTAATAAAAATACATGATGCTAGTAGATATGTTGCCCCGTGTCATTACCTTTTCCTTTCACTATTGTCTGGGTAACATTACATATCCGTCCAATATTTTG
Organism: Maratus speciosus; assembly: GCA_963932465.1. Taxonomy (NCBI): domain Eukaryota; kingdom Metazoa; phylum Arthropoda; class Arachnida; order Araneae; family Salticidae; genus Maratus; species Maratus speciosus. The sequence continues at coordinate 498,875,806 of OZ010787.1, read as the reverse complement.
TGGTTTGCTGGAAAATAAAAAAAACTTTGCCAATTAAAATTAAGGTAATTTTCAATCAGTACAGTACAATATCAAAAATATTCTTCGTATGAGAAAAAACTTAAATTAATAAAAATAAATATTACTACCAAATATGCTGCTCCCGTGTCACTATCCTTTCCTTTTCACTATTGTCTGGGTAACACTACATATCCGTCCAATATTTTGTGGACTTCTGGAATAAAAAAATATTTTTGCCAATTAAAATTAAGATAATTTTCAATCAGTACAGTGCAATATCAAAAATATATGTATATGAGAAAGCTTTTAAATTAACAAATATAAATGATGGTAGTAAATATGTTGCCCCGTGTTATTATCCTTTCCCTTTCACCATTGTCTGGGTAACATTACACATCTGTTCAATATTTTGTGGATTGCTTGAAGATAAAAACATTTTTACCATTTAAAATTTAGGTAATTTTCAATCAGTACAGAACAATATAAAAAATATCTGCATATGAGAAAGCTTTTTAAACTTATAAAAATAAATAATACTAGCAAATATGCTGCTCACGTGTCATTACCCTCTCCATTTCACTATTGTCTGAGTAACATTACATATCCGTACAATATTTTGTGAGCCGTTGAAAGATAAAAATACTTTTGTCAATTAAAATTCTGGTAATTTTCAATCAGTACAGTACAATATCAAAAATATTTGTATATTAAAAACCTCTTAAATTTATAAAAATAAATAATACAAGAAAATATGCTTTTCCCGTGTCATTACCCTTTCCCTTTCACTATTGTCTGGGTAACATTATATATCCGTCCAATATTTTGTGAGCTGTTGAAAGATAAAAATACTTTTGCCAATTAAAATTATGGTAATTTTCAATCAGTGCAGTACAATATCAAAAATATTTGTACATGAAAAAGCTGTTAAATTTTAAAAAATAAATAATACAAGCAAATATGCTGCTCCGGTGTCATTACCCTTTCCCTTTCACTATTGTCTGGGTAACATTACATATCCGTCCAATATTTTGTGGACTGTTGAGAGATAAAAATACTTTTGCCAATTAAAATTATGGTAATTTTCAATCAGTGCAGTACAATATCAAAAATAATTGTATATGGAAAAGCTCTTAAATTTATAAAAATAAATAATACAAGCAAATATGCTGCTCCCGTGTCATTACCCTTTCCCTTTCACTATTGTCTGGGTAACATTGCATATCCGTCCAATATTTTGTGAGCTGCTAGAAAATAAAAATATTTTCGCCAATTAAAACTAAGATAATTTTCAATCAGTGCAGTACAATATCAAAACATTTGTATATGAGAAATCCCTTAAATTAATATAAATAAATAATGCATAATACTAATAAATATGTTGCCCCGTGTCATTACCCTTTCCCTTTCGTTATTGTCTGTGTACAAAAATGTGATAATGTCATTCAACTCTTCACTGGAAGTACTGCAGCCGAAAGTTCGATGAGGGCAATGTCCCACCCCCTTCCCTCGTTCCAACGTAACTATTGTTATGCAATATGTAGCATATAGGAAAGCCTAATGTATGAAATTTACGAATCTTCTGTCAAACGTAAAACGTTCACTGATTTAAAAAGGTATCCTGTCTATGAATATGGAGTATTTCAAATATATATTGTTCATAAGAGTTCAAGAGTTATTTATGATAAACAATTACATTTTAAGGTACATCAACTAAGTTGAGTGATTAGAAAATATAATTTGAAATTTACGAATTTTGAATTAAAACGAGGTTAAAGAACTCTAAAATGCTCGTAAGTTACTTTTTGTTTAAATTGCTTTGAGATCTTTCTTTTTGGTCGCATCATTTTATCCGAAGATGTTTTATTCACCTCAGGTAAGTTATTTATAAGTATTGCATTTCAAAGCTATATTTTTGTTCTATAGATGAGCTGAATGTTATTTTCGATGAAATTTTAATTTAAAAATAATTGAGCTTCAATGAAATATACTCCTTAAGGAGTCTGCCTGTAATTTCCACAAAAAAAATTACAAAAATGTCAAATTTCACATTTTTACCCTAAAATAATCCTTAACATCTCTAGAAATTGTGCCGAAATTTCATGACGATCTGATAAACATTAAATGAGATATTGTTAATTTTAAGTATCTCTCTTAATATCTCTTTGTTATAAATCAAGTGTTTAAACATATTTTTCTCAGTTCATATTTTTTTTTTCGCATTTTCTATGTAATCCGAATGCTAAGGCTTCCACAATAATTGAGCAAATTATCTGATTTTTTTAAAATATGTCTTTAGATTTTATGAGATATCAAAAGTATAATTTTTTTATATCTTTGAAATTTTTGCTCAAAAAAATCATAACTTAAACATATGGGATTTTTATAGATTTATTTTATATACATGAATTATTATTTTTTTTAAATTCTGATCTAATCTTTGTATCAAAATCCGATACTTATGTTTGTAGAACAAAGCATATGAAGTATAGGATTAAAATAGGGTAGTTTAAAATAACAAAATTGGAAAAGAAGAAGACATTTTACAATAGTTAAATTTAAAAAATAATAATACAGTTAAAAATATAATTTAACAACAATTTAAAAAAATTATTATGTGTAATGATTTTGCTTTATTGAAACATAATCCAAATATATATATATATATATTTTCAAGCATGAAATAATAGCTTTATTATTTACAATATTTTTACTTAACTATATGAATACGGCAATCAATTTTTAAAAGTTGACTTCTCTCTCTCTCCCTCTCTCTCTCTCTGTATGTGCGCACGCGTGCACGCTTCGCTCGCCCACCATGCTTTCAAATTTTATAAAACTAAAACTCGAATGAAAAAAGAGCCATTTAAATATCTTGTTGCAATTGTAATTTGTAGGGCATTTTAAGTATGATATTTTTAAACTATTTTTTTTTTCCTGTCATTGTGCTTGAAAACTTTGAAACGCTTATGCACACAAGTTTTTGCTATTTTATATTTATGTATTTATTTTAATTCCAGCATTCATTATCACAAACCAGTTTCCTTTACTAAGGTAACTTTTAAATCTAAAATGAATTATTATGCAATAAATTTACCGCTGTTTGTTAAATCCAGTGATTTTTAATAATTCGTTCGAATTAAACATATGTAAATATCTTGTGGCAAATTCTAATTTGTAGGGTCATTTTAAGTATAGCAATTTTTATCTATTTTTTCATGTCCTTATGCTGGAAAACTTTAAATTTACAAATGCACACAAGTTTTTGCTACTTTATATTTATGTATTTCTTTTAATTCCAGCATTCATTATCACAAACCAGTTTCCTTTACTAAGGTAGTTTTTAAATCTAAAATGAAATATTATGCAATAAATTTACCACTGTTTGTTAAATCAAGTTATTTTTAATAATTCGGTCAAATTAAACATATGTAAATATCGTGTGTCAAATTCTAATTTGTAGGGTCGTTTTAAGTATGGTAATTTTTAACTATTTTTTCATGTCCTTATGCTGGAAAACTTTAAACTTACAAATGCACACAAGTTTTTGCTACTTTATATTTATGTATTTCTTTTAATTCCAGCATTCATTGTAACAAACCAGTTTCTTTTTAAAAAGGGAATTTTTAAATCTAAAATGAAATATTTTGTAATAAATTTACCACTGTTTGTTAAATCCAGTGATTTTTAATAATTCTGTCGAATTAAACATATGTAAATATATTGTGGCAAATACTAATTTGTAGGGTCATTTTAAGTATGGTAATTTTTAACTATTTTTTTCATGTCCTTATGCTGGAAAACTTTTATACATTCAAAGGCACACAAGTTTTTGCTATTTTATATTTATGTATTTCTTTTAATTCCAGCATTCATTATCACAAACCAGTATCCTTTACTATAGCATTTTTTTTTTTAATTTAAAATAAAATATTATGCAATAAATATACCGCGTTATTTTTAATAATTCGGCCAAATTAAACATAATATGTAGTATTTAAATCTGATTTTTATAAAAATAAAGTGTTATGACGCAAAATGAATTAAACATAAAAGTAGATTTTTTATATCTACCGTAGGTTCTTAATGAAAATACATTATCACAAAACATGAATAAACATAAAAGTAGAAATTATATCCATTTATGGGTTCTTAATAAAAATAAACTATTAGAACACATCATGAATTAAACATAAATATTAAATTTATATCTATTCAGATATTTTTAATAAAAATAAGTTGTTGTGACACAAAATTAATTAAACATAAAAGTAGAATTTATATATATTCATAGGCTCTTAAGAAAAATTAATGGTTTTCATACACAATAAATTAAACATAAAATTGTAAATTATATCAAATTATACGTTTTTAATGAAAAAATATTTGTGGCAAAATAATAATTAAATATAAAAGTACATATTGTATCTAGTAATCACTTCTTAATAAAAATGCATTATTGTAACTTAAAATTAATTAAACATAAATGCAGACTTAATAACTATCCATAGGGTCTTAATAGAATCAAATTGCTGTGACACAATATAAATTAAGCATAAAAGTAGAACGTATATCTAATTATCGGTTCTTAATAAAAGAAAAATGTTGTGATACAACATTTTCAAACATAAAAGTAGAAATAACATCAAACCATATGTTCTTAATAAAAATAAAATGTTGTGTTAGACACTGAATAAAACATAAAAGACGAATATATATGTATTGAATACGTTTTTGACAGAAAAAAAAGGTTTAGCACAAAATACAAATCTTGTGATCATTCCATTTAACATTTTGAATCATGAGCTTGCATAAAGTTATCAAAAATAAGATTACCAAACGTCCTCGAAATTTCGGGGCTGCAGCTCCCGCATTTAAAAAAAAAAAAAAAAAAAAAAAAATACGTTACATGAAAGTGCTAAATTCGTGGAACAAATATATATATATATGTGTGTGTGTGTGTGTGTGTGTAATTATTTGCAATTAAAATGTTTTAAAAAATCGTAATAAAATTTAGTCAACCTATAATTTTATAAGATTTTTATAACGGCACTTTTAGAAAGCTTTTATAACTTTAAAATTTATAACTGTTAAGATATATATATGTATATATATATATAAATAAAATGAAATCACAAATGTATGAACAAGTTAGTAAAATTCTAAAGATGAACAAAATATGAACATTGGAAACCAGAAATATATAATAAGAAACTATGAATAACCTACAATCGTCAGATGTCTGTCTGTGTGTGTCTTCATAATCATCAACCGTTTACAATCCGCTGCTGGATGTAGGTCTTCCCCAGATTTTTCTAGATTTTTCCCGTGTGCTCTTTAGTCATCTAATTAACACCGGTCACTTTTCTGATTTCGTCGCTCTACCTTACTTGAGATCGTCTTCTTGGTTGTTTTACGTCTTTGGGATTCCACTGTAGGGTGATTTTACTCCATCTCTTGTCTTGTCTTCTTGCAATATGCACAGCCCATTTCCATTTTTGTTCTTCTCTCAATTATGTCCAAACCTTCCGTCTCCCTCTTTTTTAAACCCTTTTATTTAAATTATATAATTTAACGCATTCATATAATATTAGTATTTTCGTTAACATATTCTGAAAAACTTTTCCTAAAAATAAAGTACTATTGGTAACATTGGCATCAAATATTTCACAAATTTTGCATTCATTCATGATTATTTAAATATTTTATTTATGATTTAATAAAATACAAACGTTAATTATACATTGGCTTTGAAGTGAAATGCAGTTATTACATAAATATTGGCTATACGTCGAAATTATTTTAATTAAAGGTCCAAATAATTCTTCTCAATAGTGGCAAAATTTTAATACCACAATGTTGAAGCAAGGTTTCCTGCATATATAGCCAACACGGCGCAATAATAGTTTTATACTGGGTTTGTATGTTCAAGTAAAAGCAAATATTTATAAAACATTCAAGTACACCTAAATATGTGTCACAATATTTATGAGCTTACAAACAAATGATTTAAGGATTTATTTAACATCACTGACAAATGACAACTGCTGCAGATCGCCAAAAGACATGTTACATTAGTCATTATTACTAAATCATTAAACGAAGCATGAATTTTTAATAGCTCCATGAAAATTCCATTATGACTATAAGGGAATTCGTATTTAATTGATTATGACATTCTTATGTCAGACGATAAGATTTCACATTTCACTAAGGAATAATTTTCATTCAAGGCTACCATTATCGTGAATGCTAGCAAATTCAAACGGAATCAAAAGCTTTCGATGCCTTCTTCAAGGCTGCCCTGCATCCTATATGCAATTCACATGTGTTCTTAATTCAGTTTTTATATAGTCCCCTAATAAATATATGAGGCGTTCTCACAAAATTTTAACTTTCAGGAATAAAAACCTGGCGAAATTAAACTTAATAAAATAACATTTTAAACTTATAGACGAATGCCTTAATGATTCAAAATGAAGAAAAAATAGTCAGCAGCGACGATTTTTTTTTATTTAACTGAGATTTAAGTTAAACTTGCGTAATTTTCCTTACCGTCCCCTTGACATTTTATCTCTCTGACTTTTTATTATCTTCTAAATTTTTACTTATAATGAATTTGCATAGTACCCATAGAACATTTAAATAAGAAGTAATAACAATGTAGTATTTTTAGTAAAAAGTTTTGGTAAACATTGTCTTAAAGAGATGTTAAGGGAGGGACGGTAAGGAAAATTACCACCTATTTTTAGTCAAATCATGTTAAGACTAAGTGATAGCCACAATGTTCATTTCTTTTTAGAAACACTTATTTACATTGGATTAAATAATAATAAAAAAAATTATTTATCTCAAAAAGTGCAGTAATAAGCCTTGGGGACGGTAAGACTACCAATAAAATGACGATGCTTGAAATTGATATTTAAATGCCGATTTAATTTCTGCAGTAAATTTCCTATCAAAGAATTTTAGCCATTCTTTCTCTAGCATATTTCTCTGCATGAGAAAAAAGTTGAAAAAAATTCTGTGGCTGGTGATTTTCTGTATAATTTTAGCAAGAGAGACAGTAAGGAATGTAAAATCCAGGGACAGAGTTAAAAAAAAAATAATAACAGCGGTAAAATTGTGTGCAGGTTAATGTTTTGCTACATATTTATATAAAACAATAGTCCCAGTTTCGGAAAAAAAATTACATCGAATTACTTTTATTGAAATAATTTTATACAGACAGCTCAAAACTTAAAAATCAGCATCAGGGACACGTGACGGTACTGGAATTTCGTGGTATATTTGGACCCCCCATCCCCCCCCCCCCGACATCGTCCAGAACTCATTTATCTCGTTAATATTGTTATACAGTCATGAAATGTAATGTTTTCCAATATTAGAAGAAAAAAACCCCAAGAATATGTACTAAAATAAAAATTATTATTCAGGGACTTAAAAGCCAAAACTATGTGAGAATGCTTCATATCTGTATCAAGATCACTCAAAATATGAAAATAAGTTTGTGCTATTTATATTTTATGACAGAATTGTAATTTAATTTATTCTGTTTTGTGCAATTTGTTAACTTTCTTTTTATTTATACCAGACTATAATTCAGATTTTAATACACTTTCTGTAATTTCAGTAAGTATAAAAGTTATTTTGAAAATTTAAAGCAAATTTGAATTGTTTGTAAATATGAAAGAATTGACAAAAATATCCAATATTTGTCATAAATATTTAATATTATGTAGTATTTTTAAAAATATATTTACATTCTAATAAATAGCTAAGTTTTTTAATTGCATACAATTAACAAATTTATTGCGTTATGAAAAGTGAATTATAAAGCAATGAATAAAAATAAATATTTTTGATAACCTTAAAACGATACATGTTAACTTTCCTCAATTCTCTATATTAAACATCATCAGACATTAATATTTTTTGAAAAGGAGGTTTTAATTTATCTAATGTAACTTTTCCATAATACTATGGTGGTTCTTTTATGACGCACAATATACATTTTTTAACATTATTTATTTATTTATTTATTTATTTTGTACTATCACCTTAAAATATTTTGACTTTATAATTAGGAACATTATATTTTTTAACGATTACAAGTTACTGTCGACGTTGCGATCAATTGGAGACAAATGTTATGAAAGTTTTGAAACTGTTGTCAAATACGTCCAAACTAAATTTATAATTCCACTAAATATAGTTTAGAATACAAAAGCATACCATTAAAGATGCTTAATTCTAAAACATAAATACACTCTCATATTATGAGCCATACGTATATATCTATGTATAAATATTTAAGCATGTGGAAGTTAAAAATAAACTAATGTACTCTATCCACTTTCAAGCCTATTGCAATTTGCCATTTTTTAAAAATATGCAACATTTTATGTGCTTTTATACATGAAGTTTTATGGCTATGCAAGCATTTTCTTAGATGACATATTTTAGCATCATCTATGAAAGATTTTACTAGATATTTTTTTATGATTATTTTTATTCGTGTAAAAATTTGCGCTATATATTTATAGATTGTGCTGTTAATGTCATTGTTAGCTTTTATTAAGAAAGTTAGCTTCAACGTTTTGTAACTATATTTTTCTTTTGTTAAATTTCTTTAATTTTCTGCAAGTATGTTTATTTGTTATATTGATTTTTTTTTTAGATTTAAGAAACATTTTGCGCACAGAGAAAGTTAAATAATGATACATGAAATTGCGATGTCTTCATATTTATTTTATCTTTTATTACCTACATCATTTGCGAATTTTATAATCTTCCGTAAAACAATTAACTCTTGACACATTCTACTTTTAATATCAAGATGCTTTAACACTTGTTGTGGTGATATTTTGTGATTTTTATTAATACATGCATTTTATTCAGAATTTTGTAATCTTCTGAAACTTTTTTAGTTTGATGCACTCATAATTCAACCGAAAGAAGCTTCAATTCTTGTTGTGGTTATATTTTAATACTTCTTTTTGCTTTTAGTACTATATGCATTGTATATAGAATTTTGCAATCTTCTAAAAAATCCTTGCCGGCTCTTCATACAGGCGGAGGTAGATTTCGATGTTAAGTACTAATTTCACCAACAAAAACTAAATCAAGATTAGAGATAAACCCAGTTTGACAATTTTATCTGGCCGCTTTTGATGAATTTTTAATTTTATTTTTCTGTAAGAGCTCAGTTTATCAGAATCATATTAAGTCGGTATTAAAAAAAAAAAAAAAAATTCCCCCGCTCAACAACTCGAAATTTTCTGACACATTTTCAGACTCATTTTTAAAAGTAAAATCAAGAAACTTGCTGATGTGATTTTTTAGAAGAGCGAGCTGTGTTTTTATTTTTAGTTCAATTAATTAGAACTTGATTTACAATTATTTTCTCAATAGGACCATTTGTTTTCGTTTCCAGCGCTATCACTTCGGGAAATTTGGTTCAAAATGTCCATTTTGACAGCATTTTTTTAATTACATTCTGCCTCTATCAAAAAATCAACCATAACGGTACATTATATAGTTACTGAATAATAAAAAATCTAACAATTGGGTGCGTTTGAGAGCAAAAATGAATTTAAAAATGAGTCAGAAAATAAGCAGTTTGGATTTTAAAACACCCTTAATACGATGATTTTTTTCTTCAACCGCTATGTCTTTTTTTTTTTTTTTTTTTTTTTTTTTTTTTTTGCCGTAAGAATTGGTTTTATCAAAAACTTGTCAATATAAATGTTGTAGATAATATTAAGAGGATATATAATAAATTCATGCGGATTTTATATCTTGTGAATTGGCAAAGTTATGGATTTTTTTCTTCTTCAACACCCCCCCCCCCTTTTTGTTTTCGTTTCTAATTTTTTAGCGGTACGAATTGATCTTATCAAAAACTTGTCAGTATAAAAGTTGTAGACAATTGTAAGAAGATTTATAATAAATTTAATTGGATTTGATAGCTTGAGAATTGACGAAGTTATGAATTTTTTTCTCCCTAAAACCCTGTTTTTTTGCGCCCCTTGAGCCCATTTTAAATTTTAGCAAAAATCTGTGATACATAAATTTTTGGCCATATTTTTAGAAGTAATAAAAATTCAAACTGGTTTGATATGTACAAAAATATAGAAGTTATGGGGGTTTTTTCGGTTTTCACAAAACATCTCCCTATTTCCATCCACTTGGCCTGATTTTGCCAATTAACGAACTTGACCGAGATTTTATGGATTATATGGACCGAGAATTATGGAATCTATCGTGTCCAGAAGAAAGTGATATATATATATAAATTTTTTACTGAGGGTGGTTTTGGGTTCTAGGGGCATGATCGGTGTAGATCGGCAAAAAATTTTCAGAAATTCCAACATAGGGTAGAATGTAATAGGTAGTATTTCATACGAAATCTACCTAAAAAAGGTCAGCCTTCAGACGTTCTGCATTGAAATTCAAGAAGCTTTAAGGGGACATGGGACCTTCAAACTTATTTTTTAAAATTGTACCTTAAATACTTTCAAGGGTATCGTTCAATATTATATGAATTATGGCAAATTAGTTATCCCATAAGAAATGAAAAAAAAAATTGGAGAATTGGAAAAATAAGGAATTTTTCCTGAATATTTTAAGCGTTATCAAGAACTTTCAAAATGTCCCAATCTCACTCCATATTAATTAAAATCCCAAGTTTTTTTGTGCCTGTTTAGTTTACATATACAAATAAACCTGTGCATAGTTTTTAAACTAAGTATAATTGGAAAAGTTAAAGGTAGTTAAGTGCAGAAATAGGATGTAAAGCTGCTCAAAATTTTATAAAATTTAGAAAATATTTTTTTCTTACCTTTATATTCAAATATATAAAATTCTATGCGCAGTTTTATTTGTATATATAAACCAAACTGGAACAAAAAATATTGGGGATTTTAATTGATATGGAGTGAGGTTGGGACATTTTGTAAGTTCTTGATAACGCTTAAAATATTCAGGAAAATGCCTTATTTTTTTTCCTTTTTTTTCTTTTTATTATTTCTTGTGTCATAAATTTATGCCATATTTCTTATAGTGTGTTCTACAATAATATTTAAGGTGCAATAATAAAAAAAATGAGTTGTTGTCTCCTTAAGAATTGTTGTGGTGATATTTTTATGTTTTTATTAGCACCTAAATTTCATTCAGAATTTCGTAATCTTCTGAACCATTTTTAGTTTGACATATTCTTAATAACAGGCTCCAATTCTTTTTGATATTTTTATATTTTTGTTTGCTTTTATTACTATATACATTGAAAACAGATTTCTGTAGTCATCTGAAACGGTTTAGGATTTGACACATTTTTAATTCAATTGGTAAAAGCTTAAAATCTCGTTGTGCTCATATATTAAGGTTTTATTTGGTTACTCTTATTAGTATGCATTATATTCATAATTTTGTAATCTTCAGAATCAATCTGAGCTTTGACATTTCTAAATTCAACTGCTAGAAGCTCTATTTTTTATTATGAGGATATGTATAAATGCGAATAATTTAGTGATGCACTACTGAACTTCATAATGTATTTATATGGACCCTCCTTCATGTCAATTACTTTATACACAGCTGCCAATTTTTACGCTTTTTTCCTACCACTATTTTTAATTAGAAAAAAATTCTTTATTTAATCCTATGTTTTTGACGATTAAATAAGACAAATTTCTCTGTTAAAATATGGTGGTAGGAAAAAAGCGTAAAACTTGGCAGCTATGCTTTATATGTTCTTATAAATATTACTTCATTTTACGTCAACAAAAGCGCTTGGAAAACAAACGAAATAAGTTACTGTAAAAAAATCTTACTTTTTGTTTTTAAAATTTAAACTCTTAATTTTTTTTTAACTCTACTTACTTATTTTATGTTTATTGATTGATGCCCCATCTAAAACTCCAAATGAGATGCGTGATTTGAATTAATTTATGTTTAAATTATCTCTGGTACGCTCAAGTTTTTGTTTTAAAAGTGCAGAAATAACAATGAGTTACTAATAATGGCTCATTCAGATATCTTTCAGTCAAACTAGTAAGTTTTCAACAAAAGCGCTCGAAAAACAAACCAAATTATATACTGCAAAAAAAAAGAAACAAAATTTTTATTTTTTAAGTTTAAACTCTTAATTTTTCTCTAAAACTCTACATACTTATTTTTTGTTGATTGATTCATACCCCAGGTAAAACTTCAAATCAGAATGGTGATTTGAATTAATTTCATATAACTGATCTGTGTTTCAAATTATATCTGAAACGTTCAAGTTCTCATTTTAGACGTTTTAAAAGTATAGAAATAATAATGAGTTACTAATAATTGCTCACTGAGATATATTTCAAACAAACTGGTAATTTTTCAACTAAAGTGCTCAGAAAACAAACCAAATCTGATACTGTAAAAAAAAAAAAAAAATTAATCTTTATTTTTAAATTTAAACTTTTAATTTTTCTCTAAAACTCTACATACTTATTTTTTGTTGATTGATTGATGACTTATCTAAAACTCTATGTTTCAAATTATCTCTGGTACGTTCAAATTCTCATTTTAGAACTTTTAAAAGTGTAGAAATAACAATGAGTTGCTAATAATGGCTCATTCAGAGATCTTTCAATCAAATTAGTAATTTTTCAATCTATCAGTTACAGATATTCATTATAAATAAAAACCATGTAGTTTTACAAAAAAATAAAAAATAAAAAAAAAATAAAAATAAAAATAAAAATAAAAATAAATAAATAAAATAAAAAATTAGTACGAAACTCTTTTTAAGTGAAACTTACAACGGTAGGGAGTGGTTAAATGTCACACATTTAACATAAATTTTTTAATTTAAATCAAAAAATGCATTAATATATACCAAAAATAGATTTAAAAAAACAGATTTAAACGATGGTAAAATAAAAAATGACATTTTAATAAAGTTTAAATTAGTTTTCAAAAATAATAAATGATACATCCAAAACACATGTTATATTGTGTGTATATATATATATATATATATATATATATATGTCTTCAAAATGCCTTTAAATGGAAAAATTACAGCTAGTAGTAAAATAACTCAAATAGCCGGAAACGTTATAAATCATTTTAAAATGAAAATTAAGCCTATAAATCCAAATTTTCGGTATTTTAAAAATGTTATGTGCTACTTAGAAAAAAGACATGTATTTCAAATATATAGGTAGATATTATATCATGCTGTCAAAGTGAAATGATATTAAATGATATTTATTGAAGCTTGTAAAACTCATAATAAGCTTCATTGTTTGTAAAATTGATCAATTGTTACCTTTTTATTTTAAAGAATACACTAAAGATAAAAAAATAAATATTTTAAGGAATTCAAGCTTTTTAAAGTTAGCAAATATGTTGCTTTTTACATGAAATCTTTTAACGTATCGAGGGAATCAGTAACGATACTTTTTCTCTTCTCCAATCGCATTACTTTATTGCGCTGGAAACTGCAAATACATTAGAGACACAGAATTACATTAAATGGCTATTATAATAAGTTTGATATTTCTCTCATCGTAATTTTATGTGAAATTTAATATCGCGCACAAATTAAATCGGATTTTCTAATAAAAATTGAAAGATCTCTTTAAATTTACAAATAAAAATAAAGTAAAGTAAAATTAAGCAAAGTAAAGTAAAGCTTAAAGTAATCCCCTTATAAGCTTAAGTTCTGAGAAGCTAATAATTAAATAAAAATTAAAAATCTCTTTGTGAAGATGTTTGTTTAATTGTAACCGATCGCTTAATTATTACTCTCAATATATATAATGATGTTGAAATAATTTTATTCAGATTTATATGATCTCACATTATAAGACGACTACTAGTATTTTGGTTTTAGTTTTAATACTTTTTTTTTTTTATTTTAATGCGTAATCAACCTAATTACCGCATTTGTATCTTGAAAAAAATCTGTTAAGCAAATCTATTGAGTTTTAAAGATTGTAATGACCTCGTTAAATTTATTACGATGAAAACTTCGATTACTTAAGAGTAACTAAATGATATAAAAAGCTTATTACAATGCGTTTAATATCTCTCTGGATGACGTATCATAATTCTGTGAACAACTTGTTATTGTGCTTAAATTAAACCGGCTTTTCTAATTAAATTGAAATATTTCTTTATATTTACAAATAAAAAATATAACATTAAATTGATCTCCTTTTATGTTTAATATATGTAACCTTGAAAGAATATTATTCAGATTTATATGAAATCATATTTTAGTTGACTATTTTAGTTCTAAATATAATCGTGTGTTATTGTGTGATAATTATGTGTATTCCACCGAATTAGTGCATATTTATCTTGAAAAAAAAATTCATAAAACACCATTCGAGTTCCTAAGATAGAATGATTGCACTAAGTTTATTACAATGAAAATTGCAATTACTTTGGAAAAGAAACTTGCTACTAAATACCTATTATAGTAAGTTTAATATCTTTCGTGATGACGCATCGCACTTATGGGTTCAATTTAATATTGCACATAAATTAAATTGGCTTTTCTAATAAAAGTTTAATATTTCTTTAATTAAAAAATATAAAAGATAAACTTAAAGTGATCATTTTTTAAGCTTTATTACCAGAAGATAATAAGATAAATGTCTGAAGAAGATAAATGTCTTGCTGCTGCTTTCATAGTAGAAGCACGTCTTCTTTGCGCCTGACGAAGAAAGACTAAGATCTTTCGAAAGGCCTAGCGCATGTAAAAGTTTTTTTGTGGTGTTTTAAGAAGTCCTTTTAAAACTCAGAAGATAATAATCAAATAAAAATAAAAGTTTTAAAAAAAAACGTAGATTTTTTAAAAACTAAATGTAAGATTACTATTCTATTTAGAATATTTGGGTTTTTCTGATTAAAAATTAATTATATTTTATTTACAATAAAAAATATAAGTATAAAAATCAATCTTATTTTAAGATTGAATCGATTTTTTTTAATAACAAATTGATGTTTCTTAATTTATACAAAACGAAGTTATAAGTTAGCGTGACAACCTTTTAAGGTTAATTTCAGAGAAGATAAAGATGAAATAAAAAATATATAAACATTTGTTAAATTTTCTTTTTTAATACACTGTAAGATGACTATTTTAGTTTTTATTTTATTTTATTTTTCGTATTATTATACTGTAAGATGACTATTTTAGTTTTGATTTTATTTGTTTTTCCTATATTTCGTAATGAATATAGAATGGATGCTGTATTATACTTCTACTTTATTTATGAAGATAAAAATTAAATATTTTTTATTTACAAATGAAATTTATAAATATAAAGCGTTCTCCTTTAAAGCATTAAATCGGATTTTTAATTGAAATTGATATTTTTTTGTTTATATAACAAAGTTATAAGCTTAAAGTGATCGCTTATTAAGCTTAATTTCTGATAAATTATTAATAATAAATATTTGTAGAATTTTCTTTTTAATGCACCTTATCATGATTATTTTATTTTTAATATTATTGATTTTTCTTAAAATATACGTAATCAATCGAATGGCTGTTATATTATACTTCTAATTATAAAGATAAAATTGAATTTTCTGATGCAAATTTAACTATTTTTTTATTTACAAACGAAAATTATAAATATAATGCGATCTCCATTAGAGTATTAAGTCGGGTTTTTAAAAATTAAAATTGATTTTTTTTTTTTAATTTACATAACAAAGTTATAAGCGCCTTTTAAGCTTAATTTCGGAACAGTTAATAATCAACTAAAAATAATAAAAAAATATTTGTAGAATTTTTTTTAACCCTCTGTAAAATAACTATCTTACGTTTAATTTTATGTTTTTCGTATATTATGTATAAAATTAAAATTTCATTTAAAACGATAAAATTGGATTTTGTGATAAAAATTGAAATAATTTTTGTTTACAAATGAAAATTATAAATATACAGCTATCTCATTTTTAAATTAAATAACATTTTTTAATTAAAATTTACTTTTAAGATTTACATAACAAAGTTATAAGCTTAAGTTCTGAGAAGCTAATGATTAAATGAAAAATTAAGATTTCTTTGGGAAATTTTTTTGTTTAATTGTAACTAAACACTTGATAAATACTCCTAATATCTATAACGTTGGAAGGATTACGATTTCTATGAATTTATCTTTTTAAATAATTATTTTAGCTTGATTTATAATTATTTTTATATTAAGATGTGTAACCTATCTAATTATTATGTATTTATATATATATATATATATAAACTTCTATAAAGCAAAACTCCCGAATTTCTAAAGTTGTGTAATCGGATTAAATTCTTTAATTTTCTAATAAAAAATTAAATATTTTAGAATTTACAAATGCAAATTATAAGCAAAATACATTTTGTTTTAATCTTAAGATCTAATATATATTGATCTAATATCAATTATATTTTCTTTGGTGAAATTTGTACTTATTCGTAAATATGCACTGAATATTACTGAGAATTCCTTTGATGTTGAAACAATATTATTCCAGTTTATATGTTCTGATAACATAAGGTTTATGCTCGATATTTTTTTGTTTGTTCTATTACTTCAGGAAAATATTGCACATCATTGTGTATACAGTGTGATTCTAAATTCATGGTACAAATTTTAAGGGTTAGTACAAGACACTAACAATCATTAATTTTACAGGAATGTATGGGCGCAAGTGACGCGTTAAGGTACAAACACCAGGGGACCAATTTGGCCCTTTATTTCATTTCAAAATTTCTCATTCAAACTAGAAAATTCCTATACTATTCTTTTCTTTATTTAAGACAGACATTTCATGATTACATAAAGAAAAAATTCTTCTTTGAAATTTTCCGGTATGAAATCGAAATTTTTGAATTTAAAAAATACTCCATTTCTATTTCTTCTCATGTATTTCCCGTGTTTGACAGATTTTCCAGTTTTTTTAGTTTTTTTTTTTTTTTTAGTTTTTTTAGTATTAAGAATTTCTTTTTTATGTAATCATGAAATGTTTGTCTTAAACATAGTAAAAAATAGTGTAGGAATTTTCTGGTATGAATGAGAAATTTTGAAACATAAAAAGGGCCAAACTGGCCCCCTGGTGTTTGTACCTGAACGCCTCACTTGCGACCATACATTCCTATACAATAAATGATTGTTACAGTGTCCTGTACCAACCCTTAAGGTTTTTACCCTGAATTTAGAATCACCCTGTATATATATATTTGTGAGTTAATTATTGTACTGGAGTTTCTAATGTTTGTTACAAAGGAAGCTTGTGTTTTCCACATTTCTTTATTTAGTATTAGAAATATGGAAAATAAACTTTCCACAAATAAGCAGCTAAATAAATTAACATGTATGCAGCTACAATCAAATAAATAATCTAAATAAGCAACCACATGTAAGCAGCTACATAAATTTATACTTACAAACGGATTACCAGAATTTCCTTATTTATAATATCAATCAATAATTTGGATCATTGGTAATAAAATTAGTTATTTCTTTTTAATGATTTACATGAATTCATCTTCACTTGTTATTAGATTTATCTAAGCTCAAGATACTGTAATTTGTATGAAAAATCATTCGCCGAATTTATTGAAAAAAAAATAACTTTAAATTTTTTCACGTTTTCATTTTCCTTATTCTGATATTAAGGAAAAAAATATACTTTAAAACTTATACATTAAAATCCTTGACATTTTCGTTAAGTTTTAAAACATCAGACCAAAATAATTTTTTTACTTCTTACTTTTCCTTCCTTTTTTATGTAGAATTTCTAAGTTATGGAACTAAACTCAAAATATCTTATTTAGATTTTCGGCATTATGCTTGTTGAATTTTATGTAAATAATAATAATAATAATAATAGTAAATAAAACAAAATGTAATAAAGTGTCTTTTAAAGTAAAAATGAATGCTACATTTTTAGAGCTCAAAAATAAAGAAATATTACTTCTAATTTTAGTAGTATTGATTTTCATTATTAGATATTCATCTATTCTTAGTTTTTTTTTTTAAACAGTGTTCGGATCATTACCTTCTTGATATCGTCATTTCACTGGTATGCATGGGTATTTTTAGGGGGGGGGGGGGGGGGCAATGAAAAATAGTTAGTACTTTCAGCCGCGAAAAACAATTAGCACTTGTAATGAAATATAATAAAAATCTTTAAAACAAAATTATCATTCAATAATATTCCAATTCTGCAATAATCAATCCAATGAAGATCACAAACTGCTTTTCGTATTAATATTCCTTAGAACATAAAAACCAAACCATACTTTTCAAAGATTTGTGTGTGTGTGGGGGGGGGGGGCGGAGGTGCGCTCTACTTGTCGTACACTGTAAAAAAAAAAAAAAAAAAAAAAAAAAAAAAAAATCTGTAAAGTTACTAAATTTTTTCTAGGAAACTGGGATTCCTAGAACTTTTTATGAAACATCAACAACAAAAATTCATGTAACAGACACACTTTTGCGCCGAAAATCAAAAAATCTGTACGGTTACTAAGAATTTTTTAGGAAACTGGGATGCCTAGAACTTTTCATGTAACTGTAACCAGGGTTACAGATAAAATTTTAGCAAGATTACTGTCATTTTAGCTGATTCATTTGTAAAGTTGGAGATTCCTGTAGCTTTACAAAAACTAGTTTTGTAGATTTGCAGATTTTTTTGCACAGTTACAGATGAAAGTTTAGTAAGCATGTAACTTTACATCTGTAGAACTACAGATTTTTTTACAGTGTACGCTCATGGCGGCATTTTCTCTTGTGCTTATGGTAACATTATATTCTGTAAGGTATCCAGATGCACTTCTTCGATCATTATATTACCTGTACAAAATATATGTTCCACGTCCTACCACGAAAAATAATTGCACAACATCAGATTACCACGTATACGTTTAACCCTTTATCTACTGACGGTACTTATAAGTACCATTAAAATAACTTGTTTTAAAATTCATTTAATACATCGATTAGTAGTAATACAGTTTAGAGTGAGTTATAGATGCCTTATTTTATCTTGTTCCAAATGCATTGGTTACACAAAACAAAAATATTTTTAAAAGGATGATTTCTTTTGCATTTGTATCTTTTTATCTTTTTTGGCGTTGGAAGCGGGGGGGGGGGGGGGGTTCAATTCGGAAATATTTTCTTATTTCTATTGTAAGAACATTATATTTGTACATTTCCTAACTCTACAAAATACTAAGAAAAATATTTAAAATAAAAGATATGAGTGGGGTTATAAATATTGCACAAAATCCCCATAAATTCAAATTTAATTAATCATTCTAAATCGTTCAATCCTTCTAAAATCCTTCTAAAATTTATTAAATGTTAATTTAAATCTTCTAATGTAGCTTCAAAAATTCCCGAAAAATGCTTTAGAAGATAAAATTTTCATGAATTCATAATTCAGCACATAAAGTGTTAAGGCTGTTAGTCATTCAACTTCCGATTTCCCCTCGCTAATGCTAAGTCTATGAGCGTGCCATACATTCGTATATTTCAAATATCTCCCCAGAAAATGAATATTTTAAACATATTTTATTCTGTATACTCTTCTTGTCTCTTTTTTCCTTAGTTGTCAAAACATTTCTAAAAAATATACTTTATTTTTATGTGAAGTGTTAAAACCTTACTCACATTTCCTCAGCTTTTAACATATAAAATATTAAATTAAGCATATATTTTAGAAATATTTTGAGAACTAAGAAAAAAAAACATATTTTAAAAAAGAGTGCAAAGAAAGAAAGAGTTAAAAATATTAATTTTCCGAGGAGATATTTTAAATATACGAATGCATTCTATGCTCATCGGCTTAACATTAGCGAGGAGAATTCGAAAACTGACTGACTAACAGCCTTAACAGATTTCTGTGTGTATTTCATGTTATATCCGTGACCTTGAAATCGGTAAAAAAGAAAAATGTGTTTCCTATCCATTTCAAAGAAATTTATTTTTAAATTTATAAATTGCACAGCAGAGTACATTTTCCACTGTTCCACTGTTTGCCCGATCTTTAAAACCATTTATGTACTGAATTATGAATTCATGAAAATTTCATCTTCTAAAGCATTTTTCGTGAATTTTTGAAACTACATTAGAAGATTTACATAATCATTTAATAAATTTTAGAAGGATTTTAGAAGGATTGAAGGATTTAGCAGGATTAATTAAATTTGATTTTATGGGGATTTTGGGCAATATTTTTAACCCCACACAAATCTTTCATTTTAAATCTTTTTCTTAGTATTTCGCAGAATTAGGAAATGTACAAATGTAATGTTCTTACAATAGAAATATAGAAATATTCCTGAAATTGAAAAATCCCCCCCCCCCCCCAACACCAAGAAAGCTGAAAAGATGCAAAGGCAAAATAAATTATTATTTTTTAAATATTTTTGTTTACTTATATTCATCTTACACCAATATTTCAGGCATTATTATTGTAGTAGCCATTAGAATATAGACTTTTTTTTATATCTGTCATTACATTAATATATAAAAAAAATCGTGACACCTTATTTTTCATTTAAAATATTCCTTTATCTTGCTTTGTATGCATACTAAAAGAAAGCAAGTATATAAAGCAAGATAAAGGAATTTTTTAAATGAAAAATAAGGTGTCGTGATTTTTTTTTATATATTAATGTAATAACAGATATGAAAAATATGTCTATACTCTAATGGCTACTACAATAATAATTCCGGAAATATTGGTATAAGATGAATATAAGTATAATACAGGCATTAAATAAGACAGTGACTTCTTTCGAAAAACTTTAACTAAATATTTTTGTTTAGTGTAACCAATAATGCTTTTGGAAAAAGATAAAGTAATGTATCTATAACTCATTTTAAACTGTATTACAACTAATCTATGTATTAAATGAATTTTATAACAAGTTATTTTAATGGTATTTACAGGAAGATCAGTTTCAGTTCTTTGGCAGACAATAATGTTTTTTTGTCTTGATTTAAGAAGAATTATCCTTTTCTCCTTTTAAGTCATTTTACATTGAGTAATCATATTATTACAGCCACCTCATACAATTGACAACTTTACATTATAGTAATTTTTAATTAAGTGAATATTTACTTTTTTTTTAAACACTTTGAGGTCTCAGCTATTTCGACCTCATATCTCCCTCTGGACTGTGGCTATTTAGTACTTTCATGATTTTTTAAAAAATACTTGAAAGATATATATATATTTTTTTAATTTTTTTTTAATTATAAACATCAAACTGTTCTTATTCATGATGAAGCACCTAGTTAAATGTACTAAAAATTATTATTTAATGAGAAATTATTGAAAAAAGCATGTTTTATATAAAAAAAAAAAAGTTCCACATTAGAAAACATCATTTTTTATCATAAAATTTTTCATAGACTTGAATAAAAACTTACCCAAATGCTGTACAAATATCTCAAAATAAGTTTTTTTTGTATATAAACATTATTTAGTAAAATTTGCTTTTGTGTAGTACATTTCAAAGCACGGATTTGCACAAAGAGAAACAACCACAAATTTCAAAATAAATTCGAGTTCAGCTCTGATTCTAGATATTTTCATATACTTACTTCTGTTGGTGCAATCTGTATATTTTTTTCAAAATAAAAGGATCGTAGATAATATCTGAAAAGCTGACGAACGTATATAGTCGGTACTTTTATAGCTCAGAAAGTTAAAAGCTGACCACGAGAGACTCTCGGGCTTAGTTCGCTTCACCGTAAACTGAAACCCGAGTGACACTCGGGCTTAGACCTCAAAGTGTTAAACATTTTATATGAAAGAATAGTTCATACCGTTTATATACATGTAGAGTGAGACACATTTTTGACGTCCTAATTAGCCCTATACAAGCCCCATGAATTTATTTTGTAGCAGTACATTCAAATACTGCTTCAAATACGCTTACTAGTCGCTTACTATACGCTTACTATTCAAATACGCTTACTAGTCACATTTTCCATTTGATAATTTTTAGTTTTTTAAAGTTATTTAAGCATTTAACAAGGCTGTCACGGGCGACTATTTTTATATTCTATTCGCGCCACAATTTTTTAAAAATAAATTTTCTATTATATTTCTCTTCCACATGTTGTCAAAGCGTATGTGAAAGATTTTTGTTTTGACGAAGTAGTGCTAGATAGAATTAAGGGGGCGGATCACGTTGAGCAGCGAGAAAATGACCGTATTTAAAGCAGTACGAAAAACTCAGTAGTTTCTTAGCACGTTGAGCGCCACGTCAGTCACCGGTGACTGACACTGAACTTTTCGTTTAAAACGCGTCATTCACCAATGACTGACGGTCTAAAATATGATATAAAACTAAATATATATATATATATATTGTTTTAAGTAATTACTAATAATTTATTTAAAATGTACTTACCTTTTGTTTATTACAGGACTATACTTACTTAAAAATTACTTAAAACATTGTACATTTTTCAGCTTCAATGTCAGTCATCGTGGCACTCAACGTGTTAACCAATGAATGAAATGCAGCAATTTTTTTCTTTGCTTTCACAAATTCTTATGGTTTGATAAAATATTCAAATACACATATATTTAGTAATATTAATTAATTAAATTATAACTACAAAATTGGCTTTTGAAAAATATGAATATTGAGATATGCATTTTGCGCGCACGAATTTACAAATTCTACTGCAGATAGATGTTTAATGTTTCATATTTTGTTACTTATATTTTACACTGAACCTAATTTTGAAAGTATATTCAAATTCTTTAGCATAATCAATGGCTTTTCTAATCATATTCAATAAATTTCACTAAAAAAATGTATACTTATTTTTTCAATTCACAATTTTCTGTGACTAAAGTGAGGTTAAGCATAAACTAACGCATGTAAACTAAGAATATACATAATTTCAAGGTTCTATGATAATTAGTTTTTAAATGAGAGTGCACGTAAAACAAAAGATCAATTTTTAAAAAAAACGGCTTTAAAGTTGTTTTATAACATTACAGCAAATGCTTTTATGCAAGATATTTTTAGCCATAACTTCTGTTCTAATTGGTATTTTTGTAAAATTCTTTTTGCAGTGGATTTATAACTTTTGAAAGTATCCAATCTGAAATTTGGGAAAATTCATTTTTTTTTTTTACCGTCAACGTGATCTGTCCCCTTAAGAATTAGCCGCCAGTGGCAGCCTGATTTAAGTGTTGATAAATAATTTGTTTTAAGATATATATCTGAAATTCAAATCTTTTAGTTTTACATATATTGTCTTGTTTTAATCTAGAAAAAGCTGGGGTTTTCATGAATATGTTGCAAAATCCTCTTGGAAATTGTAAGAAGTAAAAACGTATTTAACAAATACTGAAGCTTTCAGGGAAAATATTTTCGAATTTATTTAAATAAAACAAATTTGAAATAAAAATTACACTAATATGCTCTTATTTCTCTTTGAAACTGAAAATACATTTTATACAACCTGGTTCTAATAATTTCATCATCCATTGCAGAAAGACTTTCCCTATGTTAAGGCATTGGCAACAATAACATAGTCATGAGGAAGGCTCATGGAATCCAGACCTCTTCTGAAAAAGAAAAGAATTTTTTTTAAATGCGCTTTTTTTCGGATCTTTTTTATTTTAAATAATTTTTATTTAATTTTATATCTACAAATATATAAAGTTTTCAAATCAAGTTTCTTAAAACTAAAAATAATCTTTAGCTTTTGTTCCCTTAGTCAGTGAAAAGTCGCCTTTTTTATTTTATCGTCTTAGATGTGGCTATAATATGCATTTTTACTACTTCAAAAATCATATGAAACACCATCAATTTTTGCTATCATCCGCTGCTGCTCCAGAAAAAAACGAAAAACATTCAAGAACGTAAAAAACTAGAATTTTTTTAAGATTCTAAATTTTCACGGACATAATTAGAACTTCAGTATATTTTGTAGTGTCACACATCGGCCAAAGAAAGGTGAAAAAACATATATGTGTTATTGTCATGGTATCATGAAGCAAATTTCTTTAAAGTTATTAACTATTTACTTGAATTTTCAAAACTTTCGTACAGCTGAGCAAAGTTTCTTTAGTTTAAAAAGAGTAAAAACTTACGAAAATGATTTTCATCCAAAGGTACAGTTTTATAACTTCGCCTCTAAAAAGACATCCTGGCTACACTATTGATAGGCACGTGCTGCTCTCAAAAATTTCTTGGAGAAATATCTGACAGATTTGGCAATTTTTCTGATAGATATTTTATTCATTGTTGTGCGTCATAAACAACTTTGAGACCATATGTACATACATATGCACCATCAAAAGGGGGATAGAGAATGTGTTTCGGATATCAGTAATAAAAAACAAGTAATATTTGCTTAAATTAATTACAGCCTTTTCGTGATTACATAAATAAGGGTAACAATTTAAAAGGAAAGTGGTGCCAATTGAAAAAAATTTTCGTATGGGACGCGAGTCCCGAAGTGGTTAAAATAGTTATATTCAGCGACATCGCGATGTTGTTTTTTTTTTTTTTTCCCTTTACATATCTTTCTTAATATAAATCATGCAAGAAAGGCATTATATTTCTAAGAAAATACACAATCAAACAGAGATAATGATATATCTCATAAAACATTTATTTTAATATTAGACCAGTAACTGTTAATAAAAGTGGTGTCAATTGTATAAAATCTGCGTATGGGACACCAGAGCCGAAGAGTGTGAAATAGTTATACGCAGTGCTATTGCAATGTTGTTGTTTTTTTATTTTTACATATTTTTCTCCATATAAATCACGCAAGAAAAGCAATATTTTGCTAGGAAGATACGCAATCGAACACAGAGAATGATATATCTTATAAAGCATTTATTTTAAGTTAGATTAGTAAATCGTCGGGTATATAGCCTTTTTTTTTCCCCGAATACTTTTATGGGATCGTTCAGAGAAAAAAGGAAAACATTACATTAAACGGTGATACTATTTGCAGAATTAATATTTAATATATTGTATCGAAACAATAATCACTAACCATAAATTAAACAATTTAAGGGGTCTCATACCTTTTGAAATCACCACTAGTGAAAAGTGATATGGTTTTGAGTTCTCATAAAATTTTTAATACTTATTGAAATTGCATAAACTTCTGTAATATATTTGAGCCCTATTTCGCTTTATAAAATGTAAAAGTGAACACTTATAATATAATATAATATAAAACACAGTTCAGTTAATATTGCAAAATGTTTTCACATGGTTTATCACAATCTGCATGATAACTTAACTTAGAGTGGATATGTGTACATAAAGCGTGTTAAAATGACCTCCAAACTATATTTTATAGAATGCATTAAATATATATAAATTATTTGACATAAAATATATGGCATAAACTATTTAAAAATTTCAATCGAATTTGAAAAATGGAAAAAAATAATAATGAAAAAATAATGAAAATATTTAACTATATCATTAATATTAATTCATTCTTAAAAATGTAGTTTAGAGGTCATTTTAACATAAGTTTTATGCTCATATATCCATTCTAAGTTAAGTTATCGTGCGGATTGTGAGATACAAAGTGAAGAAATTTTGCAATATTAACTGAATTGTACTTTTTTTATAATATAAAATAAGTGTTTATTTTTTAATTTTAAAAAGACTTAAATATGGCTTACATGTATTACTAAGATTTATGTAACTTCAATAAGTATTTAGAAAGTTATAAGATTGCATTTTTCTGGTTATAGCTTTATAGATAGTATGTGCGTAAGTTGTTTTAACAAAATAAATAGAGTTATAGTACACATCAAGACGAACATATTTTGGCAAAGAAAACCTCGGTCAAAATCGACTTATAAGAAAGGGACACCAGTTTAAAACTTTAAAAATCGAATATTTTTTACATTTCCTAATAGTAAAAATTTAGTAATAGTATTTTCACTGTAAAAAAATGACAAATGTTTCTTAATCTGAAAAATTATAATATGACAACTAACGAAAATACACAATAATCTCTTCTGAGTTACATATGATTCCGAAAAGAGTTATTTATCAACATAAACCTCAAAAACCAATACATTTTCGAGATTTAAAGAAGAATTTATAAAAACAAAGTTACATTTAGTGACAGAGATTTTCGGAAACGCTTAAGAATAGTTTTTAAAGTGTATTAATCTTTTTTCTCAAACCGATATATTATTTTTTAGGATACCATCAATTCCTAATTAAACTTTTTCAGCTGAGTATTTGAATTTATACATGAAAGAGTAACAATATAATATTACAGTCAGACCTCGTTATCCCGACACCTGGTTTTCACGTCACTCCGCTTTTTCAAAGTCCCGATTTTCTGTATGTGATTTTAATGTACATAAACTCCGGATTTTACGTCGTTGAATAATTTTCAACTCCGGATATCCCGACGGCTTAGGAAAATCATCCATTTTTCATAATCCATCTTATAAGCACGGAAATTAAGCGGTAAGAAATGTCTTAGCCAAACTTTTCACAAAAGTGTCTAAAATATCCAATGAGATAAATGAGAAATTTTACTTCAATACTTTATCTGAATGAATAAACCCACACACTATGAATGACCCACTTAAGCTCCAGATAGAGCTATAATTCTACTCGTGGTCTTTTTGTTCTGGTCAGGCAGGGTTTTCTTGTGGTTACATGGCGTTTTTCAATCCGACTAAAACCAAAGGAACGATTTGGACCGATCAACAATTGGAACGATCAGAAATTATCCAACGTCCATTTCTGAAACAAAGAATATTGATTACAATTCCTTGTATAATATTGAAAAAAAAAATTGTAGGAAGCAGATCTAGGGTCACATCAATATTTCATGTAACAATAAAAAAACAAGTCATCATAAATAACAACTTTATCCTTTACAATTTTGTTTTTGCGTTTATTTTGGTTAATAATAACGTTTTATTGCTTTAAACTGCAAGAACAGTTATGAATTTAAAATTGTCTTAAATTAATTAAAAATACAGCTTTTTATATACATATTTCTCTCCAACTCTGGTTACCGCGACACTCCGCTTTATGACGACACTTTTTCCTGGTCATTAGAGCGTCGGGATAACGGGGTTCGACTGTACTTTTAGTTTTAATGTTAATGCTGTTAATTTATGATGTTTGTCTGTAAAACGTGTTCGTTGAACAAGAAAATTTTTACTTGGGAAATGATAGCATCCGAAAAACCAATGTTCCGTGTTGAGAAAAAGGATTATTATACTAGGATTACTACACTAAATTACTACACAAAAGATTAATACACTATAAAAAACTACACGGTAACCTTACCTAATATCACTAGCAGCAAAAAATCTGTGTTTTTATTAATGCTTCTTTAAATAACTAAAATATATTGACTTGTTAGCTTTCTAAAGGGAAAAAAATGCTTTTTGGAATCGTGGATAACTCGGAAGAGGTTATTATATATTTTTGTTTATGGCTATGTTACATTTTTCAGGATTAAGAATAATTTTCCTTTTTTTTTACACTGTATACTGTCTAAAATATAGCCCACAAACAAAAGTTACAGCGCCAAATATACACCTGTAACTAATTGCCGCTAAAGCAAACTTTGAACTTTAAGGGGGTTCGGGACACATTTTCAAATAATTTTTATTTATTGAGTTAAAATTCTGAGTTTTTTTGTGATGGTTAACCATATTATTTGTAAACAAAATCACATGATAAAACTTCTGATATTTTTTAAAAAGAATTTTAAATTTTAAATTTATTAAAAACGTGAGTGTAAATTAAAATCGTTATAACTCGAAATATTATTAATAGAATTTAATTTTTTTTTCATTTAAATAAGCAGAAATATACAAGTTTTAATTAGATTGGGCATTTTTTAAAATATTAATTATAAAAAAAATAAAAAATATTTAACGAAAAAATTTCAAAAAAAAGTGGTGCAACTTTAAAAAAAAAATCGTATTTTCAAAAGTAAATATTTTGTTTCAAATATGCTGAATAAAAATTAAAGTAAAACAATTGAAAAAGACATGTTCCAAGTTTGAAGCGTTTATCTATAACGTTTCTTGAGTTATAACGATTTAAATACGAGAAATGGTGAAAAAATCTATCATGAAGAAAAACGCATTTTCACAAGAAGTTGTTTCCACGAAAACCATAGCTAGATTTTGAAAGCATACCAAAATGAAAAAATATATATTTCCTGTTCCAATTAAGATAGAAACATGATTTAAACATCATTTTACGCACAATTAAACAGAGAAATTTTTAATACAATAAATTTTTTTTAGAAAATTTGAAGATTTTTGTGTCCCGGACCCCCTTAAACACACTTTTCAGAAAATGACATATTTCTTATATGTTCGGTTGGATTGCTTGAGAACCATTGTAACTATTTTCTTTAAGGGGATATTCTACTCGAAAAATTAAAAAAACAATCAATTTTAATTTTTTTTTTCATAATAATTTTCTACACTAAGGTAAACGTACCAGTAGTGGACCACTTAAGGACATTTATCTAATTTTTATTAGTGTTAGTGAATTCCAATATATATATATATATTTTAGCATAGTCCTAACCTTCATGTATCAGAATAAACATTCAAAGTTTTAAAATATTTTCTTGGAAAAAAATTTAAAATATTACCTTCCTCTATGCTCCAGTAGTGGGTCTAGTAAATTTCTGATGCACGAGTGTTTGGCTTGTCCAACAAATTATTTGCAATGTAATAGAGTATATGGGCAATTCCATCGTAACTGACGTAACATTTTATCATCGAATTTTGTTTTCAAATCTATGTAGAAAATTTACTAATAAAGCTAGAACAAATTTTTACAATTTAAAATATTTCTTACTGAGTTCTTAATACCCAAATACCTGCAGATTATTTCAATCTCTCTTTGAGTCCAAAAAATTGCACTTCAAAATTCTGTAACTGACGTAACATAAAATAGACAAACATTTTTTCTGCCTTCATTGAAGTGTAAAAATTATCAAAACTATCCAGTTAAAAAAAGTGATTTAATGTTCTCAACAACACTAAGTAATGCCAAATTAAAACAGTAACTTGTTTAATTAATTTCTGAATAGTAAAAATGAAAAAAAAAAATGGCATTTAAGCGTGTAACTGACATAACTTTTATTGTGTAACTGACGTAACACTATGACTTTACAAAGACAATAATGGTATTAACTTAGTTTGTAAACAGTAATTTACAATGCCTTTTTATTAGAATTTTTCTATAGATTATAAAAATATCAAGTTTTCCAATCATACGCGCAAATTAAACATATTATAAATTTGATTCCTCCCCAAAAAAATGATGATTTTCTGTGGAATTGCCCATATCAGCAGTAGTTTAATTTAAAATAAAAGATAACGTTAAAGAAACAATGTTTCTAATAAAAACTTATATCTTAATGAAATCTCTAAGAACTTGCCAAAAAAAATTGTTTTTGAAGACACTCTAGAAAATTAACAAATGTACCAACAGAAAAAAAAAACCAATTATTCCAAACAGTTTATGGAAAGTTAACATTTAAGAATGTTGGTTAATCAGATTTCTTTCAGTCGTTTTTCAGAAATGCATTTTGGGCTTGTTTTTAAACTTTCAAAATTAGTAGCCCACTACTGGTACGTGGACACTATATCCGCATTTACCTTATGTACTGCACAAAAGCAAAAATTCCCATATCGATATGTGCACTAAAAGTACCCTAATTGGTTTTGTAAATTAGGGCAGATGGTTTTTTGCTTCTCTTGAAAAGTAGCATTTGTTATCACAATTTGTACATTTCCTCCAAAACCATAAACACCAGTAGCCGAGAGGTTCTGCTCTCGAAGCTGGTAGACGGGAGGTGCTGGGTTCGAACCCAATCGCGCCCGTCGGTCTAATCGTTCGGAGTTTTCGTGGTTTTCTTCGAACCTTGGATTTCCAAGCGTTAATACGGGTTAGGTTCCCTTAGAAAGACCCCCCACGAAGGGCACTCCTCCCCTTCGTGCCTATATCCCTCGTGTTGATAATTGGCCGTCATAAACACAACCAACCAACCTCCAAAACCATAATAGCCATCTTGTTTATTTTTTCTCTGTTAGCTTATCTCATTGGGAATCATCTGAATGAGGGAATTTCAAACAAACTTTTTTTTTTTTTTTTTTTTTTTTAACTCAAAATTAGTACAAAGGGGCTTTTTTCAAAACCTCAGTAAAATATTTGTATTTATTCTTTTAAAAAATCCTTAATTCATTTCATAAATATCGATTCAATACAATATATAGATTCAATATAGTTATACAAAAAATTTTGTGGTGGATGAATGGTTTAGGATAAAAGATATATTTAGTTAACATGTAAAGCACCTCAATATGTTACCGAAATTTTAAAGCCAACGTTCAGAATTGAATTTTCTAATGCACTACGTTAGGATTATTTTGATATTTTCAATTTCAATTTTATTTTTAAAACATTTTAAAGCCATTTTTATGAAGTCATTCTTTTCTTTTAAATACCCATTTTCCTTTTTTTCTTTTAATTTATCCAATTTCACAAACATTTAAATTTTGGAAAAATCCCATGCTACACATAAGGCAATACGCTATAAAATAATTGCATTCTTTTATTATTATTTATTTTGATGTTTCATGAATTTTCTGTGCTAGTGGCCAGTTATAACATTTCCATGCCACTCAGGTTTACATGGATGCCAAGGAGAAAGTATAATGAATGAAAAAAAATTACGAATCCCTCTTTAAGCATAATTTATTATATTGCAAAAAACACACAAGTTTACGTTGTTATTGAATCAGACAAAATTTTTTAACCTTTATTTCGACTTTCAAATTGATGTGTCCCCTTCAATAAAGATGCAGGGTTTCTCACTGTAATTCAAAGCCATGTTCCAGTTCATAACTGTAATAATAATTACGATATTTATGTGAAATTTTCAAAAAATTAACGAGAAGTGCTGAAAGTGCACTACAATTTTATCAGCGGCACCATATACGGTGTAAACTACATCCTTAATCATTTCATCCCCAAGTGTTGCTAGATGGATGGTTTTTTAATATTCAGATTGCTGAATTGCCACCCTTTTTTTGAAACAGTACTGTTCATCTTATTAAATCTGTCATAAAAGAAGACGAATATTACTATTTTATAAAAAGTGGTAGCAATCAAGAAATCTCACTTTCAAAAAATTTCGCTCAACAGGCAGCACTAACCGCAGTATGCATGCTGCCAAGTCATTAGAGGGTTAATTACGAAGCCTGAAACTTAGTGTTGCTTAGGGGTCATTCCATGTCAGTTCAGGCAGGCATGTAACCCACCATCACAGATTTTGATGAAACTGAGTGTGTTTGTTCCTTTTATTAAGATATGATTTCCAGTATTTTTTTTTACTCCTTGGTCAAATAGTTTCTGAGAAAAAAATTGTCAAAATTTTGAAAAACTGCCGTCAGTTGGCATTCTTGACTGCTCGATTTTCAAATGTAGCATGACATAAATATGATCATATTTCAATATCTATTCTACAAATCATTTTCAAATAATTTATGCATAATATATAGGGTAGGCAATTTATGAAAAAAGAATACTGTTACGCTTATAACATTTTAAGTGTGTCTAAAAAAATGTTTAATCTTTGAAGTCGTGATTTTTTTATGAAAAATAATGCATTAACTAAAATAGCATTATCAACAAAAGGCGGTATTTTTATTAAATTTATTTTTTATGGGAGATATACTTAAAGGTGTCCTTTACCTGATTCTGAAATAAAAATAGTGGGATTTTGGGTGTTTTTAGTAGTATTTCCTATTTAAAAATATTTTGAGGCGTATTTCAAATCAAATCAAGCAGAGTCAGTTCGCCTAAGACATTTAATTCACTGTCACAAATTTCAATGAAACTGGGTATGTTTATAGCTCATTTTAAGACAGGATCAAGGAAATTAAAGGTGATTACAAGTAAAATATTTTTTAAGATAAAAAATAATCTAAATTTTGAAATTTTTTAAAAAATGTTTTTAATGATAGATCTATATTCAAAGACTGCATAAAAAAAAAGTCATTTCAATATAAAATCACTAAATAAGTTTCAAATAATGTATATGTGACAAATAATGTAGGTAGATTATTATTTATTGTTGTTTTTCATGTTTAAATGCTAAGAGTGTGTTTAATCTTGTGAATTCTTAAAATCAAGAATTTTGTGAAAAATAATGTGTTAATCAAAAATTTAATAATAACCGAAGGCAGGCTGTTATTACTTTTTTTAATTGTACTTAAAAATATATTTTCAATAGTTATAAAATAAAAATAGTGAAAATATGAGCAATTTTAACAAAATTTTCATAAAATGTGAATGTTTAATGATAAATATTGAAGCTTTTCATGCTAAGATGTACTATAATGACTACGATATCATGTATTGCTACTCTTGCTTAAATATAATACATACAATAATAAAATAACAAATATTATTTACAGCAATAAAAATTAAATTAAATAGTACCAGTTCCTTTACCAACACTACATTGCACAACAGCCGACTTAAAATCAACAGCCCACTCTTATTGAAAAATACTTTCAACTGTTCAAATAATAAATAAACTGCATTTAAAAATCTTAATATCAACTTGTTATCTTAAGACGATAATAATAACTAAACAACATAATGAATTTATAAATCAGCTTTTAATTGAAAATTCATGAAATGGTCCCTTTAAATGTTGTTGTTCATCGAGTCAATCAAAACAAATGAAAAAAAAAAATAGTGAACCTAATATGCTGACTGCAATGACACTTCTAACAAAACTAATTAATTCATTACCATCTGAAATCAAACCCGAAAGATCAAAAAGAAAAAAAAAATCATCTGTCGTGTGAATGTGACATACTCAGTGGTTGTTGAGATAGGAATGTCTTTGTGACATTTTCACCTATACTTCAATAAAATATAAACATGTAAGTTTTTTTCATTCATCCAAATTAAGTAAAACAATTATAAAATTTTGTTGTCATTACACCAGATGTTAAATTTTTCGTTACATGCTATTAGATAAGTTCTTTACTTTTAGACATTATTGACATAATATCATAAAATTTACTATATGTATTTTCTATAAGTGTATAAACAATATATATATGCTTTATTAAACATAAATGAATAATTTTTAAATAATTTGTTTGAGAACAGGGATATATATACACACATATATTTGTTGAAAATCCATCTTTCAGCAATATTGTGATGAAATAAATCAAATTACCGTAATTTCTGGTGTATAGCCCGCGGATCAAACAATCGTGTTTCGACCCAGAAATTTTTAAAAATAAAATGTAACTTTTTAGATCACAGTAAATATTGGTCTTCAAATACTGAATAAAATTTCTGGGTCCAAACTGAATTGTTTGATCTGCGGGCTATACACCCGAAATTACGGTACATATCATTAGAAACTGAATAAAGTTACAAAAGTGCAACTCATTAAGTTTTAAATAATTTTTTAGATATAGTTATTTGAAAGATATAAATATAATGGATTATGCATTTTTTGCATATATTTAAAGAACAATGCGTCAAAATTTTCTTCAAAAGAGTGAAATTTGGTATTTTTTTCAATATTAGCATCTCAATGCTGAATTTTCAATATTAACAGCCAAATATGAGTTTAAAGATTAGGACTGTCATTTTGAAAATTTCTATTGGGCGGTGAGGAGCTAGTGATTTTTCTCTTTTTTTGGAAAGGGATAATTGCTCTTCGCCCTAGAAGTTTTACTAAAAAACAATATTGTTTATTTTTTTCCTTAAGAAACGAACATAAAAGATAATTTGAAAGATAAAATAATTGTATAAATAAAAATATTTACAGGGATGATACGTTGGATAGATTTTACATCTGAAAATATTGATAATTTTAAATATGATTTAAATACTACTAAAACCAACAAAAATCCCACTATTTTTATTTCAGATCCAGTTATAATGTAGTATTATGTACAATTTAAAATTAAAAAATTAGTCATAGAAACTCCGCCTCTGATTGATAAAGATTTTTTAATAATTTCATTATTTTTTGTAAAATATTTTTGATTTAGAAGATTATACAATTTTTTAGACACATTTAAATATTTTTTAACATTACAGCAATATTTTTTTCATAATCTACATACTTTATTTACCTTGCTTAAATTATTCGAAGAAGATTTCTTAATTAGTTATTGAAATATGATTTTATATATAAAATGAGGCCTTTGAAAATTGAACAATCATTAATGGCAACTCGTGGCATTTTTCCAAAACTTTGATAATTTTTTCTCATATTTTCACTATTTTTATTTTATAACCATTTAAAAGATATTTTTAAGTACAATTAAAAAAAGCAATAACACCCTGCCTTCGGTTAATAATAAATTTTTGATTAACACATTATTTTTGACAAAATTCTTGATTTTAAAAATTCACAAGATAAAAGACACTCTTAGTGTTTAAACATGATAAAAAACAAGAAATAATAATCTGCCTACATTATTTGTCACATATACATTATTTGAAACCTATTTAGTGATTTTATATTGAAATAACTTTTTTTTTTTAAATGCAGTCTTCGAATATCGAACTGTCATTAAAAAAATTTAAAACAATTTTTCAAAATTTTGATATTTTTTATCTTAAAAAATATTTTACTTAGGATCATGAAAATTAAAGGTGATTACGTCTTAAAATAAGCTATAAACAAACCCAATTTCATTGAAATTTGTGACAGTGATTAAATGGCTTAGGGGAACTGACATGGAATGACCCTGCTTGATTTTATTTGAAATGCACCTCAAAATATTTTTAAATAGGAAATACTACCAAAAACACCCAAAATCCCACTATTTTTATTTCAGAATCAGGTAAAGGACACCTTTAAGTATATCTCCCACAAAAAAAATATTTAATAAAAATACCGCCTTTTGTTGATAATGCTTTTTTGTTAATGCATTATTTTTCATAAAAAATTCACGACTTCAAATTTTAAATATTTTTTTAGACACACTTAAAATGTTATAAGCGTAACAATATATTTTTTTCATAAGCTGCGTACCCTAAATATTATGCATAAATTATTTGAAGATGATTTGTAGAGTAGATATTGAAATATGATTATATATATGACATGCTACATTTGAAAACCGAGCTGTCAAGAATGCCAACTGACGGCAGTTTTTCAAAATTTTGACAATTTTTTTCTCAGAAACTATTTCACCAAGGAGCAAAAAACATTACTGGTGGTCATATCTTAAAACTAAGAACAAACACACGCAGTTTCATTAAAATCTGTGATGGTGGGTTACATATTGATATTTTACTGCCTGATTTGATGTGGAATGCCCCTTAGACGAGAATGGTTGTCATTTGTAGCAGTTCTTGCGATGAAATCGCTTTTTACGGAAGGCTAAGTATGTCGGTTGAAAATATCGTTAGAATATCTTCATTATTGATAATATTATGAACAAAAATCCTGGTGCGGCCTGAGACACTTGTAATTTTGAAGAAGTGACTTGCAACCAGTGTTACCAACTTAACACTTGTCACAGGTCAAATTCTGCTGCGAGAAATTATTTATCTGGGCTTTCTTTTCCAAAAGCCTTGCGGTCAGTTATGACCGTTTTTATTGCTCTTGAAAGTTTTGGAAGCAAAGTGCACAAAAGCAACACAATGAATTATCCCCAGGAGTGGTGATTTGTATGCCACGGACCCTCCTTTGTTATTCCTTGCATTATCTAACTGTGAGAAAAGATTAATCACATCAAATAAGCCGAAAAATAAACCGTCTTCAGCCGCGCGATGCGAAACGAACTTAACACTTTCGGGACTAAATCTACAAACCTTTTGCCTGGTCTAGCTCTGAAAAAAAAAAAAAAAAAAAAAAAAAAAAACGTTTCAGCCCCACCTCAGATCAACCCCAACTGAATATTATTACTTTGGCACATTTTTTAGCATTTTTGTGAAACAATGTTAAAAAGCGGGCTAAAAGAGGGCTAAACGTTTTGCAACACTTCCAAGTAAGCAACTTGGCCTTCTTTACAAGATTTTTTGTTGCTTTGATGGATGATGTTATACCTTGTCTTTTATACAAATAGCTTACGGGCACACTGTATATACAGCAACCATGCATTTATCTACTTATCTATAAGTTATATAGGTTAAGCAACACTGAATATAATACATTTAATGTAATATTTTAAAAAATGTGTTACTTTTTCAGCATTTAACCAGATGTTTATTTTCACACTAATATTTTTCTTGGGCGCTATTTCTGAGATTAATGATACATATTAAAATATAGACAAAAAAATATTTCCTTGGTATTTTCTTATTTCCACATTAACTATCAAATCATTGTTTGTGGCACAAACAATAAAGTAAGAATTTTTATACAATCTTGGGAAATGAATTTGATTTCCGTTTCTATGTATATAAGCTTTTTTTCCCCTCTCTTTTAGTCTCATTTAAGATGCGCAGTAAAGAAAAGTAAGAATGTAAAAACTGCTAAATTGTAAATTTAATAAGAAAGACGGAGGAAACTAAAATAAGAAAAAAAAATAAAAAATAAAATGTGAACCACTAAAAGCGCTTTGTTAAGGGAGTCTCTATGAAAAAAAAAAAAAAAAAAAAAAAAACCCTTGGCGCTGAGATATTTTTTAAAAGATTCTTCCTAGTGATTAAAAAAATCGTATTTATCATTTTCATCCCGTACAGTGAGGCCGGCATACAGATGAATACAAGGAGTCATAGCGCCACCTAGTGGAAAATGAAACTAAATAAGGGCATGGTCTTAAGATTCCCTAGTGTAGAGGAAAAGATGACAACACCTCTCCTTTTTCTCCCTTTCCTCTCTTTTTTATTTATTTTTTTTTTTTTAATTTTTCGCTATCCCAGTGCTGTCTCTCCTTCTTCAAGACGGCATGCATATCATGAGCTCTAGCAAAAATGAGAATTTAGATTCAGCAATATAATTTTTATTTTATTTATTTTTTTCTACCTTTGAAAATGAGACGAAAAAGTGGAGATGAAAAAAATAAACATCTACTATCCATTAGCTGGATGTGTTTTATTTTAGTTGTAGCTAATGCGCCCAACCTACATTTGCATTTCTTTTAGAAAAATAAAAAAGGACTATAATTCATTTTTTCTAGTGTTGCTTTATAATTTTTAGATGATATGCATTACTTCAAGCTTTCTAAATTTTTTAAGAAAAGCATTTTTTAAAAGTCAGAAAACGCATTTTTTAAAACAAAGTTGATATTTTAAAACTAAAACGCATTGTGTTCTTTATATTTTTTGTCTATCCTGCTCGTTATGTACTTAGATGAGTTTAGATGGTTGCTTATGACTTAATTTAAGTGCTGAAAAAAAAATTCGTGTAGTAACATAC
This sequence comes from Maratus speciosus, assembly GCA_963932465.1. Lineage (NCBI taxonomy): Eukaryota > Metazoa > Arthropoda > Arachnida > Araneae > Salticidae > Maratus > Maratus speciosus. The sequence continues at coordinate 498,838,382 of OZ010787.1, read as the reverse complement.
TTGGGAATTCCTTTGGTGGTTCAGGAAAAATTAAACTACACATAATTTTATAAATGATCAGTTAAATTTTCAGTACAGTCTCGAAGTATATAATTAAAGTTATTAATAATTAACAAAAAATAAGTAAAAAATAGTAAGAAGTTTAAAATTTTATTTTAGCTGTTAAGCATTTAGAGTAAAGCATTAATAGTTAGTGACACAGCGAAGAATTTAGACTGTGAGGGATTTTTAATCATTGCTAGTGAAAATTGGCGTTGTTTTATGTATGTGTGTGTGAATTTTTCTTTTCTCTTTTTTCTTTTTCTAAATATGTGATGTGTAATAACCAATGTAAAGTAAAAGACTAGGCTTGAAGTTGTTTCAACGTTTTGTAAAGGAGACCCCGTCTTTTACAGCTAAATGAAAAACAAAAATGAGATTCAGCAGCAGCAAACTACGGGTGCTGTTACTGTTTTTTCCTTTTTTGTTGTTGCTATCTTTTTCCTTTCACTGGGGGGGAGGGGGTCTACTTTTTATGAAGTCTTGAAACAATTCGATGCTATTATTATTATTTTTTTTTTTTGCTTGTTTTTTACACATTACATGTTCTAACTAACGGAAACGTTTTTGCACTTATCATATCACTTACAGTGCGTGTAAAAATTTTTAAAACAGCAAAAAATTGTAAAAAAATTGATAAATTTAAAAGGCGATAATTGAAATGATAATTTGATGTTGATCATAAAATATAAATAGTAATATAAAATTCAACAAAATGTATCCGTGAGCTTTTTATAGCGAAAAAATAATAATTATGCAAAAAACGCTATTTTTGCATGTGCAAAAACTTTAAGGACACTACTATTTTTAAATAGAAATTTTATGTATAATTATTATTCATTTGCATGTTAAAAACTCTTTACTACAGTGACTTTTCTGACGTTTTTTATTAAGAGTTTCTTAATTTTATAATAGTGCCAAAAACAAGTAACCTGACTGAATGTGAAAAAGGTGCTGTTGAATCTTTTGCACAATCCGGAATGAATTGCAGGTCTATTGCAAACAGATGAGAAGATCTAAAATCAACATAAACAATTCTATAAAGTTAAAAGAAGAGTGCGAGAAAAAAATACGCTGAAGGCAGACCAAAAGCCTTATCACCGAGAGATGAAAGGAGAGTTTTAAAGTTAAATTTTACAAACGATTGGGCTCAAAGTGTGCAAGAAAAAAATCTGTAGTACAATTAATCGATCTGGGATTTTCCAATATACAGCAAAATTGTATAAACCACGTTTACGGATTAGCCACAAAACCCAGCATTTACAGTTTGAAGACCAGTGATGACATGGAACGACAAATGGTTGCAGATTATTTTCTCCGGTTAAATGAAATGGAACTTAGATGGTCCTGATAACTGGAAATATTATTGGCATGATTTGACAAAAGAAAAGAAATTTTCTCAAAACATCAGTTAGGTGGCGGATCCATTATGACATGGGGTTGATTTTCATTCAACGGCATGGAGTCACTTACATCCTTTTCAGGATAACTTCATTCAAAGGCATGTCTAGAAATGCTTTCTGACAATATTTCAACTGTTGGAATACTTCTGGCAGGAACAAAATGGGTTTATCATTATGATTATGCGCCTATCCACAAAAGCCGTGAGACAAAACTCTGGTTCCAGAAGAAAAATGTTGAAAATTTGCAATGGCCATTTAGAAGTCTTGATCTAAACGATATCGACAACTTATGGGGAGATCTAGCAAGATGAGCTTATAAAAATGGAAGACATTTTTCCTCAGCTTCAGAACTCAGATGTACGATTAAAGATGAATACTACAAAACAAATCCCGAACTGTGCCCAAAATTAAAAATGTCCATGAAAGAATATTTCCAGTCATTAAACGCAATGGTGGGTGCATAATATATTAAGTATTTGTTTCTTCGTTACTGAATTGTTTTTATTTTTCTATCCTTAAAGTTTTTACACAGGCTGAAATAGTATTTTTTGTTAAATTATTTTATTTCCGTAATAAAATACTTACAGCTTAATTTTGTTGATTTTTTCTATTAGCTTTTCAACTTTATGATACACATCATAGTAAACGTTTTTCATGTGATTTGAAAACTGTCAAAAAAATTAATAATTTTTGCCGTCCTTAAAGTTTTTACAAGTACTGTATTTTATTGAAACGGTTTTAATCTTTAAATATTTACACACACACACTCGTTGCGTCAGTGAGTGTTTAAAAACCCTTTTTCTTTTTCTTTTTTTTTTTTTTTTTAAGTAACTGTAATACAAATAATTCTGATTGAAATTTAACATATAAATTACATAGTTATAGACCAAGTTAATATATTAATAGCTATTTTAAGCATTTTTTGTTGAATGCTAAGAAAATCATAAACTTTTAAATCCGTATTGTTATGAAGGCCTGATCATCGTAATGATTATCCCGCTAGTCATTAATGTGAACAATGCATTGTCTAAGTTTGCGGGTTCGAAACCTTGTGAGAGGAACAGCGGGGTTATACATGTTTGTCCTTTTTTTTTTTTTTTTTTTTTTTTTTTTGAGGGGGTTGTGACGAAAGCCCTTCTTACATCTTTACAACCGAAAGTGACCACTGCACAGTATTAACGAATGCACATATATTAATCCGAATACAAATATTCAAAATAAACTAATTTTAAAGATATAAAATGAGATGCCTTTGGGAAAGAAGTTTTAATCGAAAACAGTCTGAATTCCCGTTTTCATTTTAGAAAAACCAACAAAAATTATGCGCCACTCTTTCTGCGCGTGATATGAAGTTTCGAACTTTGAAACTATAAGGTACTAAACTGCCGAAACTCTCTTGGGGAATATGATGATCAGTAAGCTGAGTAGGCTCTTATACTTACATGGTTTTAAGAATTTATGCTTTCCACATCATTTAACAAAAACTAGTAAATCTAATTCTTGGATTATTTACAATCCTCCTTAAAACAATGAAATATCTAGTTGCAGGTAAAATTGAGCACCTACTATATTATTTGACATCTGGGGCTTCAAATACTACATAGAGCTCAAAGAATGTCTGGCGGAAACATTTTTAATTTCTGATAATCTTGAGGTATGGCTTCAAACTTCACCATGACTTTAGATCCGTTTCTTGAGAATTCGTTCATGACAAAAACTTTAAAATCTCATTTAAGAAAAAATGCCTAACGTATAGCATGTATTTTAACAAGAAAATAAAAATATTATTTTATAGTTGAAATGTAAAGTCAAATTAGAAGTTTTAGGAAAAAGTAAGAAGTTTATTTTAAAGATTTTGTGAAAAAACGGGTCAATTAACTTCAGATTATGGAAGAAAATTGAAAGCAGAATGAAATTCTGGATATGGAGATAGCATAATCTTTGAGTTAATATACTTTATTTCAAAAGCAAAAATAAATTATAAAAACTTATATTTAAACTCGATCTCTGTAAGACTGATAGGTAATTTGAAAGTTTAAAGACAGTATTTTTAAAAATACCAGAGATTGTAAAAAAAGAAAAATGAAAAATATTAGCTGAATTTAGAAGTAAATAAAATAAAAGTATCAGTCAAGACACTAGTAAAATAAAAACTTTTTATTTTACGGGAAAATACTGCAAATATATATTTTACAAGCGAAATATTTTAAGCACTCACGTAAAAGTGCCTTAAGTAACTTAACCCTGATTTTAAAAATCAGAAAATAAAAAAGAAAAAGAAAAAAAGAAAAAAGAAAAATCTGCGAGGATATCTTTTTAACTGCATCTTCAATAATTTACTAAATTTTGGGTGATGTTGCTTTTTCTTTTAAAGATCGTAATTAAATTTAATCCAATAAAGTCTTGTTTTTAAGTTTTGGCCAAGTTCCAACTTTATCCACCTCAAAATTTTAACTACACTGAATATATATTTTTTAATGTATTACGCTGACTAAACTCAAAACAATACAAAAAAGAATCAAGTTATGAAAATGTAAAGGGTTATTTATACAACTAACGTCTTAAGAATCCTTTGATGCACTAAAAAATATGTTCAATCGGGACCCAGGCTCACCCAAAGAACAATAGAGGTTATTTTTCAAGCAGAACCCGCATATTTGTGTTTAAAAACAATGCTTGCCACGAAAAACGATTTATTATACAAAAAATGGCGGTATCAAAAGCAGAAGCGATCTCCACGACGCATGGCACTACAGGGAGAAAAAAAATGCTACCTTGTTTAATGACTGAAAAAAAAAAGAATTTAGAAACAACGGCGAAAGAACGTAAGATAAGAAAGTTACTGAGCTAGTTGCATGAGTTGCTTGTAGAAAAAAAAAAAAAACTTGGAGCTCCATCGCTCAACGCATAAAAAAAATCTCCTGAAGATCCAAAACGTAAGTAAAAAATAAACAAAATTTCAGCATTCTAGGCTCTCCCTTCTTTAAGATTTTTCCCAGGCCTTTAAGAAGTGTTGTGCAAAAATTAGTCATCGAAAGGCAAAGAGTAACGACCGCGTTTTTACAAAGAAGCAATTTTTTCGGGTACTTTCATTTTTTAACCCGTCCTCAACACAACGCGGGGCCTTGTGTAGGCAAGGAAGGGGTCAACTACCACGTTTTAATTTTATTTTTTAATAAACTACCTCTTCCGCCTCCATTTTTTACGAACTTCTCCGCTGCTTCGGGATGTAGTTTTTTCGCCCTTTTTGTTGCCCAACTCGGGCAGCTGTGTGGTTTTTGAGGCCCATCATAGGTACGGGCACATAGCGTCACACGGCAAGTGCCCGTGAACCCTGGCCCTAGTGTTCATTGACTTCGCTACGTGCAGCTGGGCCGGGCCCTAAAAAGGGGTAGCTTAGTTTTTTTTCTTTCTCTCTGTTTACCCCTTCTATACTCTGTAGTTTGGGGGCAATGCACTAATGGGAAAAAGAATCGAAAGAAGCTACAATTCTTAGTGTTGAGTCTTTGGTGGTTTCTTAACCTACAAAACGGAAAGGCTAGGGTGGAGTTTTAAGTCACTTTATGAAGAGCGGTACTTCCTTTAACTTGCACATCCTTTATTCATTTTTTTAAAAATAAAATGCGAAACATAAATGGCCCTTGCATTTTGGATTTTGGTTATTACAAATGAATTGGTCCGGATCGGTGTCTACGTCCGTGTCTTTTATTGTGTTTGTTTTATTTATATATACATTAAAACCTCCCTAAAGCGACCACGTTCCGTTCCAATAAAAATTGTTCGCTCCGAGAGGTGGTCTCTTAATGGAGGTCATGTTTAAATCTACATTTTAATTGTTGAAAAAAGGTAAAATTTAATATTATTAAAATTTATTTTTCACATTTGGATAAAAATAATTTAAGTATCAAAACAAAAGGTAATTACATAAATTAATTACTGCAGAGTTTAAAAAAAATGGAAACATTGACGTTTGCTTTGATTTTACGGTTTTATCTTTTATAATTTTCATTTCCAAGTCCTCTCGAAATTCAGTAAATAAATGCATTTTTTTTTCTTTGGACGGGAACAAATAATGACGATTTCATTATTTTATCTATTTCTTTGAGAGTTTCCTGACAGAATAGGGCAGGGGTGTTTATTAAACGTCATCCTTAATTTGCCATCAGAGTTAAATTCATTGCCTAAAAAGGCACAAAGGGATTTAAACACTTAAAAGTTAGCGGAATAAATAAAAACTCAAAACTTAGTTTAGAAGAATAATGCGTTCTCTGGAATTATTATTCTAATAAAACCTTCTTCAAGCAACCAAGAGAAAACCGAATTTGTTTCACTTTCTTCAAAGAAATTGGTCGCTCAGGGAGGGAGTTCAACTGGGGTGGTCTCTGAATAGAGGTAAAATTAATATTGAGCCTATGGGAATAAATTTCATTCCATGAAAAAATGGCCGTTCAGGGAGGTGGTCACTTAATGGAGGAGCTCGCACAGGGAGGTTTCACTGTATATATATATATATATATATATATATATATATGTATTTCCAGTTTTGAAGCGTTCTTTTTTTATAGTTACTTATATTGAAGGACGATTACGTCTTGAGACTAAAATCACACAATAAATTAAAAATCTTTACTTAAAGACGTATACTACATAAAAACACTTTTAAAACATTAAATAAAAATTTTTAAAGTTTAAAGACCGACAAGTTTCGACCTCCCTGTGGTCTTCATCAGGGTCATATTCCAGTAAATGAGAGAAAGTCATGGAGGTTACTTGTTCGTTACATATATCGTTATATTATAGTTACTTGAACAATAATACTTGCGATTATTTATTTTTATTCGCAGTAGCTTAGTAAAGCTCTTTTGATATTCTTTTGACTATATGGCCTTCAGAGTAAAAGATGACGTAAATTATTATTGGGTTCTGCTAAAATTGACAGAAATTTACTAATTCCGTAGAGCCACTTTTCCAATTTTTCTTAAATAAAACACATTTTACTTTAATTTCACATTTTAAAGTGTTTCATTTTTTCACTTGAGATTATTCTGTTTGCAACGTTATGCAATAAATATCAAACTGACACATGCAGCGTATAAAAAAGCAAAGGTCGTCAAACTTTTCACAATTACGGGCGCAAATGAATTTTTTAAATAACTTTCTGGACATATCTCCCCCCCCCCCCTTCCCACTCCCGACACAAGAACGCACATATATTTCCTTATTGCGTATAGCGTAAACATTCCATAAACATACGCAGTCATACATGCGGATGTATATAGATGTATATTTGCGAAAAAAGAAATGAAAAAGATAAGAGAATTTCTTTGCAAGTAAAAATACTTAAAAAAGGGACAAATGATCATAAATGTCTTTTTTGGTGCAAGCATGTCTTTCAACATTTCATGCATAAAAAACATCATAGGAAAATACTGTTCAGATATAAAATATTTTCCTTTCTTTTAGTTAAAATTAGAACATTATCCAAGGGTGCAAAATATGTATTTATATACAAAATTATATAAACTTTGTTGACGCAGTTAAACGGGTTCATGGGTGCAAGTGCGCCCGAGGGCGGATTTTTTGATGGCATCTGTTATATATACGCATTTCTCTGCAAAAAACTCTCACTAGTGGCTTAACGCCTCAGTTGCATCCATTGATTCTTAGTCTGAAAAATGTTCGTTTCGTCCAGATTTACCCATTAAAACACCTTGTTCAAATACATATGTATGTAGAAGTATACGTGTGTATTGAATACTTTGAAGCTATATTCAAAATATAATGAATTATATTCAAAATACAATGAATTTTTATGTGAGAAATAGATATTTACCACTTAAAAAATCTTGAATTCCATAGATTTGGGAATAATTTTAGTATTTCAAATAATATAATTTAATATCTTTAATTGAAAAAAAATCTTGAACGATGATGCAATAAAATATTTCTCACCGCTTTTTAGGTGCGTTCGTAATTGTATAAATACGTAGTACTTATAGTCGTCATTCGGTCAGTCCGTCTGTCTGTCTGTTTGTTCGTCCGTCCGCATATAACAAAACAAAAATTACTCAACCGAATGGTCTGAAATTTTAAATATATAATTGTTGCAAAATTTTGTCGAATCATTTCAAATTTTATGAAAATCGGATGTATAGCTTAATTATAGGAACAGTTAAAATATTTCCATTACATTACGGCCAAAGGCAAAAAAATATTCCATGTGCATTTTAATAATGTTACAGCCCTTCGATCAGAATGAAATTGGTATGCACTTATGAAGTGCACTAAAATATACATTCAGTACAATATGCGGTTCAAAAAAAGCTAGTTATAGTACGAACGCACCACATTTGCTACGTTTGACGTGCAACTTCCAACTTGTTTTATTAAATTTAGGAGAGTTGAAATAATATATTTAGTTAAAAAATGGTATGATAATATTGAAATAATATTCCGTAATAGGGAAAAATATATGTTTACATATAAATGAAGTAATATATATACGGTGGCGTTGTCTGGATAACACGCAATAATTAATTAAAAAAATAATAAAGTGGGGCATTTGATTTATAACTACGCTAATACACATTTTATAATGACTATTGATTCGATACTTTTACATGTGTAATGGGGTAGTTATATTTATATATTTATCAATTCATATTAAATTTATTCATTTTCATTAGAATTTAATAAAGTTAATGATTAACTTGTATTTAAATTTTAGCCTACTCAGGACAATATCATATTAGTTTCTAACAGTACTATCTGAAATGAGAATAAAATGCATAATGAGTATATTTGTTATACCTGATGCTATGACAGTATGGATTTTAATTTCGTATTTTTAGGTAGCTTTCTTTACAAAAAAGCTACCTATTGCAGCCGTTCGGAGGAAAGCGATTTCAAAAAATTTTGGTATATTTTCATCGATCATGACCCCCAGACCCCGAAACCACCCTCCGTTCAAAATTGATATATATATATATATATATATATATATATATATATATATATCTGACCTATGTCACACTGTAACTCCCGTAATTATGAACCGATTTCGATGTAATTCGGTGTGTACATAGTACATACCAATGTCTCGACCGAGTTCGTTGGCCAGCTTCATCCGCCGTTTTGTTTCAAAATGGCGGCCATTTAAAATTTAAAAAAAAATTTTAAACTTGAAATGTGGTACCAAAAAATTAAAAAGGGAAAAATATTTTTTTCTTATGTATTTGACCTTTATACAAAGATTCCGGAGCAGTTTTTGTTTCGTCTATATCTTAAAAAATGGCTGAGTTATAGCATTTTGAATTTCTAGCGTGACTGACATTTTGAAACGTCCTGAATTTTGTCACGCGATAAAAGGCGTATTTATGAACCGATTTGGATGTAATTCGGTGTGTACATAGTACATACGAATCTCTCGACCGAGTTTGTTGGCCAGCTTCATCCGCCATTTTGTTTCAAAATGGCGGCCATTTAAAATTTTTTTAAAAATTTTAAATTTGAAATGTGGTACCAAAAAATTGAAAATGGAAAAATATTTTTTTCTTATGTATTTGACCTTTATACAAAGATTTCGGAGCAGTTTTTGTTTCGTCTATATCTTAAAAAATGGCTGAGTTATAGCATTTTGAATTTCTAGTGTGGCTGACATTTTGAAACGTCCTGAATTTTGTCACGCGATAAAAGGCGTATTTATGAACCGATTTGGATGTAACTTCGTTTATGCATAGTACATACCAATGTCTCGACCGGGTTCGTTGGCCAGCTTCACCCGCCATCTTGTTTAAAAATGGCGGCCATTTAAATTTTTAAGAAAAATTTAAATTTGAATTGTGGTACCAAAAATTGAAAATTGAAAAAATATTTTCTTCTTATGTGTTTGACCTTGATAAAAAGATTCGGGAGCAGTTTTTGTTTCGTCTATATCTTAAGAAATGGCTGAGTTATAGCATTTTGAATTTCTAGCGTGGCTGACATTTTGAAACGTCCTGATTTTTCTCACGTAATAACAGGCGTATTTATGAACCGACTTGGATGTACCTTGGTGTGTACATAGTACATACAAATATCTCGACCGAGTTCGTTGGCCAGCTTCATCCGCCATCTTGTTTCAAAATGGCGGCCATTTAAAAAAATTAAATAATAAAAAAATTTAAATGAGATACCAAAAAATTGGAAAATGAAAAAGATTTTTTTTTTTGTATGTGTTTGACCTTAATACAAAGATTCAGGAACAGTTTTTCTTTCGTCTATATATAAAAAAAAAATGGCTGAGTAATAGCATTTTGAATTTCTCTTGTGGCTGACATTTTAAAACGACCTGATTTTTGTCACTCGATAACAGGCGTATTTATGAACCTATTTGGATGTAACTTGGTCTGTACATAGTACATACCAATGTCTCGACCGAGTTCGTTGGCCAGCTTCATTCGCCATCTTGTTTCAAAAGGGTTGCCATTTAAAGAAAATTAAATTTAAAATTCAAAATGAGGTATTAAAAAATTGGAAAATGAAAAAGATTTTTTTTATGTGTTTGGCCTTGATACAAAGATTCCGGAGCAGTTTTTGTTTCTGAAAATTTGTTCTTTTGTTGATATCTTAAAAAATGGTTGATTTATAGCACTTTGAATTTCTAGCATGGCTAACATTTTGAAACGATCTTGTATTTGTCACGCGATAACACACGTATTCGCCTATTTCGATGTAAGAAGGCATGTGGATAGTATACATCAACACCTCGACCAAGTTCGCTGGCCAGATTCATCAGCCATCTTGTTTCAAAATCGCGGCCATTAAATTAAAAAAAAATATATATTTAAAGTGAGGTGCAAAAAAATTAGAAATTGAAAAAGGTTTCTTTCTTAAGTATTTGATCTTGATATAAGGATTCAGGAGCATTTTTTGTTTGTCTTTACCTTAAAAAATGGCTCAGATATAGCAGTTTCAATTTCTATTGTGGGTGACATTTTGAAAAATCTGATTTTTTGCATGCGACAGCACTCCTATATATTAACCGATTCCGATGTGAGTGAGCATGTGCACAGCAATTACTAAGGTCTCGACCAAGTTCACTGCTTAGCCTCATCCACCATGTTGTCTTAAAATGACAGGCACTTTAAGAAATTGCCGAATTTGGCAGCCAAATATAAGTTACTTTAAAGAAAAGCAGCTTGGATAAAGCTGACTAATTTCGCGAAATTCTCATTCATTATATTGATAAAAATTAGAATTGAATCTCCTATATTCGGTTTCCACTAAATTGAGCTTCGTGTGTTTGCATGATATAAGTTGGCTTTTTTTAAATAAGGATTATGAAAGCTACCTCTTCCTCCCGGCACTGGCCGGAAGGACTTTTTTTTCCTCTATCCGTTTTAATCTTGGTTAATTTTGAGTTTAATTCGTGTTCAATGGTTTATTTCTTGGTTTTCTGTGTGTAATAGTCCCAAATTCATATTCTTTAGCAAATTTATGGCTAATATGAAGATGAAACAACACATTTTATTTTAGGAACTTAAGGCAATTGGGACCCGATGATTCTGTCTAAGTTTTACAAATTTCCATCATTCCATTTCTGCTATTCAATTTCTGCTGTTTATTACTATGCTTTTGTAATCTACGTTAAGTGAGTTGGGGGGAACTGTATTTTTTAATGTCATTTTATTCATAATTTCACAGTTTTTGTTGGTGGTCGGTAATATTTATTTAATGGTTATATATATACACACACATATATATATATAACCATTATATAATTACAAATCAACATCTATTTCCAATTACTGAAATTAATATATATATTAAGTATTTCTTAATTATGCGTCATGCTTAAAATTCCATTTGCATTCAAACTTCCCTCATTTTTATAACTTAAAATATCATTTTTATTTTTGTTATAAAAGGATGAGCAACATCGATTTTATATCTTCTCATGAAAAAAATTCTTCATGAGAATTATTTGTTTTAGTTGCATTTTTCGGGTCATTTGGTTAAAAATTTCAATATTTATATAATTAAATTTTATTTGTGCTTTTGAAAGAATATAGTTAACTAGCATTTTGAATTGTTTGTATTATTACAGAATTGCGAAGCAAGTACGTTATTTTTTATATGTATGCGTGATTCTAAAAGAATCTAGCTTAAAAAAAATCATAAAAAAGAATAAATGACAGTTCTTCCAACTAAAAGAAAAAAGGGTTATGTTAAAAAGTGTAAATTTTTACGTCGCGTGCGTTAACTGGAATTATCTGTAAATCTCTTATGATTGAGCGGATAAGGAAAAAATATTTAAAAAGTCTAAAATAATTTATTACGGTCTAATTCTTCTTGTTAAAAAAAAAAAAAAATGATTGGCATTTGTTAACTCGTTATAAATATAAGTATTAGCATTTTTTTAATGTCGTAAAAACTTTCTGGCCAAATTTTCCTTCTATGCCAAGGAATATTTTATTAACTTTTAATTTATTACTTTTTAATTTGGTCCTTTTAATTTATTAGTTTATACTTCTTTGCATAGGAGAAGTCAGATAGGTGTTTAACACCTTTCACAACATGGAGATGAAAACGACTTTCTTTGTTTGATTAGAGTACATTTTCTTAATTCAGCTTTAAATATTTTATTAGATGAGCTACACAAGTATAAAAATTGATTTATTTCTTAGAATTTTTAAATGAAATGTCAAAATAAGTACTTAAATTAAGCTAATATAAAATTCTCTAGTTCTAAATGTCATTTTAACAACAATCGATAAAGTCGGAGAAGAGCATTTAATGTTACAGTAATTAATTAATTATCCCCAAAAAGACACAATTTGACATCAAATGATGACTTATCGGTATGATTTTTTCCCTTCAACACTGATAATAACCAGAATCATTGCAAATTAACGTTATTTTAATTATTTTTTTACATTTAGTGTCTAGACACTTGTTTTTTTCATCTGTTAAATTTTAAAGCGATCAGTTTTTTTCTAAATTTTTGAAGAAGTTCGTCCAGAGAAAAAAAAAAACCTGTGCAATTCCTTAAGTGTTTTATTAGATGAGATTATAAAAATGCTTTCTTTGTTTTATCCTTTTTAATGAAATATCAAAACAAGTACTTAAATTATGCTAATATAAAAATCTCTAGTGCTAAATGTCGCTTTAACAACATTCGATAAGGCCGAAGAAGAGCATTTAGTGTTAAAGTAATGAATTAATTATCACAGAAAAGACACAATTTGACACCAAATGATGACTTATCGGTATGAGTTTTTTCTCTGTTGATTGTTAATAAACCAGAATCGTCGAAAATTAACGTTGTTTTAATGATTTTTTAAACATATATTGGCTGGGCATTTTTTTGCCCTATATTTTCAGCGAGCATACTTTTTCTAAATTCTTGATTGAGTACAACAAAAGAAAAAATGTATACATTTTTTAAAATTACTTTTCTTGACACTATCTAATACTATGTCGCTCCAGTACTTTATATTTTTAATACTAATTTCATGAATTTAACGAAGTTTTTTATTTCGGTGCGAAACTCTAGAAGGTAATAAATCATTGACCGCTATATTGCTTTGTGAATAAATAACGCACAATTATGTCAATCTTGGAAATAATTCTGAAAATAAGTAATTTTGAACATATATATATGGAGCATTCTCACAATCTTTTGACTTTTGGGGGGAAAAAATCTGGCGAAATTAAACTTGCTAAAATAACATTTTAATCTGATAGACGAATGCCTTAATGATTCAAAATAAAGAAAAAAAATGGACAGCAGCGAAATTTTTTTTATTTAACTGAGGTTTATGTTAAACTTATGTTATGGAAAATTAAACTTTGCGAGTTTAATTTTCCTTACCATTTTACAACTAAAACTTTTTATTTTCTTCGAAATTTTTACTTATAATAAATTTGCATAGTACCCACAGGACATTCAAATAAGAAATAATAACAATGTAGTATTTTTAGTACAAAATTTTGGTATAACCTTGTCTTAAAGGGGTATTAAAGAAGGTACGGTAAGGTAAAAAAAGGGGACGGTATAGGAAAAAAGGGACGAAATGAGAAAAAAAAAAAGGACTGTAAGGATGGAACGGTAAGGAAAATTACCACTTATTTTAGGCAAATCATGTTAAGACTAAGTGATTACATTGGATTAAATTATTATTATTTTTTTAATTTACCTCGAAAAGTGCAGGAATAAATCTTGGGAACGGTAAGACTACCAATAAAGCTACGATCTTGAAATTGATATTTAAATGCTGATTTAAATTCTGCAGTAAATTTCCTGTCAAAGAATTTTAGACATTCTTTCTCTAGCGTACTTCTGCATGAGAAAAAACTTGAAAAAATTCTGTGGCTCCATCTGAAGTGATTTTCTGTATAAGTTTAGCAAGAGGGACGGTAAGGATGAAAAACCCATGGACAGAGTTCAAAAAATAATATCAACCGTAAAAATGTGTACAGGTTAATTTTTTGCTACATATTTATATAAAACAATTGTCCCAGTTTAGGAAAAAAATTACATCGAATTACTTTTATTGAAGCATTTTTGTGCAGACAGCTCCAAACTTAAAAATCAGCATCAGGGACACGGGACGGTATAGGAGTTTTCCTGGTATTTGGACCCCCAACATCGTCCAAAACTTATTTATCCCGTTAATATAGTTATGCAATCACGTAATGGGATGTTCCCCACTATATGAAATAAAAAAAAAAACACAAAAAAGTGTATTAAAACAAAAATTATTTTTCAGGGACATGAGAGTCAAAAGATTGTGAGAATGTCCCATATATGTGTGTGTATTTAATAAATCTTCATAAATTATAATAAACCTATAATTAAAATACTATTTCTAAGATAATAAATCAAATTATTAATCATCTACTGTGATGATACTTTGTGAATAAATAAACCATAACTGTTGTATATATGCGTATGTTACAAATGCATGGACATATATATCTTTTGGCCTTATAAAATAGTCAAAATTAAAAGTAATTTTCGTAAAGTAATAAATCAAATGATTAATCATATACCGTTAGGATACTTTAATAATAAACAACATATAACCTTTTGTATATGTGTATGCAATATATCTTGTTAAATCAGGCTAAATTCATAATTATAATATATATTACGTGAAATGTTCAGTTCATGTATACGAAAAAAGGTATAACATTCTACATTTTTAGAGACTCGTTTCTATTGAGTTATATTGAATTATTAAACATTATTATGTTTAATTACTTTTAACTGTACCTGTAAAAAACCATTTTGATTAATTTTTATTTATACCTAACATTGACTTAAATGTTTCTGCTTTATGATTGTTCTAGATGGAAAACGGAATAAATAACTTTTGCATACAAATTTAAAAAACAACACAGAAAAATTGCAAAAAAAATTATTTATGAAGAGCATTATCATTTTTATTATTGTTAGTTTTATCTCTAGCTGTACTAATACTGTTGCTATATTTAAAAAAATTAAACTGAAATAATATTTGGGTTATTATTACTTTTGATAAATTAATTTAAATAGTTTGGAACAAAAAAAAAATTGCAGACAGTTTCACTGATTTAAACTGTTAATAAAAGAGTGATTTTGTATTTTTGACAAAATTTTAAAGGTTTAATCTTGAATTATGACAAAAAAAAATTAATATTAGCCACCATTTCGCCACCACTATAAATCTGATATTATAAATCTATCACTATAAATCTGATCGTGCTATAAATCTGATAATATTTTAAATCCAAATTTCATCTTTTGGCAGTTCAGTAAACAAGAATTCAAGATTTCTTTTATATTCTTCAGCATGTCAAAAAAGCAACTCGGCCACTTTTGTATATTCTCCTATAAATTTTTAATTTTCACCACTTCTTAAATGAATAAAGATTTCTTTATATTCTCAGTAAAGAATAACTATCATCATATTAATTTTGAAACATCAATAAATAAAGACAAATAAATATAAATGATTCCATAATTTGGACACCACTGCATATTGTGCATTAAATCTGAAAATTCTTTTTTTAAATCTAAATTTCGTTATTCCTCAGATGAACAAACAAATGCTTCTTTATATCTTCAAGTAAATACAAAAAAAGCAGTCTGGACCACTTTCACTTTGTATATTTTGAAATAAATTTGAAACGTTTCTTTTTCTTTAGATTTCAGATTTTCATCACTCTTGAAATGGATAAAAATCACTTATATTCACAAGAAAGTTTAAATATCATCATCCAAGATAAAATCTTAGTGATTTAATGTTGCGATATCACCAAATAACGAAAATTTTTAAAAAATCAAAAAGTGTCCAAAATTTGGCCACCACTGTATATTGTGCAATAAATATAACACATTAACATAACACATTTCGAATCCAGATTTAAACATTCAGATATAACATTTCTTTATATTCTCAAGGAAGCCAAAACAGCGATTTGGCCACAATTGCATATATTCTACAATAAATGTGAATTGTATATATATATTTCGATCTTTGTCACTCCCTAAATAAACGAAAATATTTTTTATATTCTCAAGAAAGAATAAATATGATGAACACTGTTTTAAAATCTTAATGATAATAAAAAATCTTAATGATGTTAAAATATCATTAAATAAAGAAAATAAAGAAATTTTAAACGGTATCCACAATTCAGCAACCACTATATAGTGTGCAATAATTCTGATAATTTTTACCACTTCACAGATGAATGAGCAAGCATATCTTTATATTCTCAAATAAGTACAAAACAGCAATTCGGTCACTTTTGTATATTCTGTAATAAATATGAAAACAAATTAAAATTTCATCATTCCTTAAATGAATAAACATATCTTCTATTCTCCAGAAAAAATAAATATCATCAACCGAGATAAAATCTTAATGATTTAATCTTGCAGTTTCACAAAAGAAATAAAATAAAGAAATTTCAAAAAGTATTCCCAATTTGGCCACCTCTGTATACTGTGCAATATATCTGATAACATTTTTTAAATCCAAATTTCCCTATTCCTTAAGAAAAAAAAAAAAAAATGGCCACCATTGTATCTTTTGTAATAAATCTATAAAAAAAAAAAAAAAAAAAAAAAAAAAAAAAATCAAATTTCATCATTTCTTAAATGAGTAAGCATTTCTTCTATTCTCCAGAAAAAAATAAATATCATCAACCGAGATAAAATCTTAATGATTTAATCTTGCAGTTTCACAAAAGAAATAAATAAAGAAATTTCAAAAAGTATTCCCAATTTGGCCACCTTTGTATACTGTGCAATATATCTGATAACATTTTTTAAATCCAAATTTCCCTAATCCTTAAGAAAAAAGAAAAAAAAGGCCACCATTGTATCTTTTGTAATAAATCTATATATATATATATATATAAAAAAAAAAAAAAAAAAAAAAAAAAAAAAATCAAATTTCATCATTTCTTAAATGAGTAAGCATTTCTTCTATTCTCCAGAAAAAAATAAATATCATCAACCGAGATAAAATCTTAATGATTTAATCTTGCAATTTCACGAAAGAAATAAACTAATGAAATTTCAAAAAGTATTCACAATTTGGCTACCTCTGTATACTATGCAATAAATTTGATAACATTTTTCAAATCCTAATTTCCCTATTCCTTAGATGAATAATAATAATTTAAAAAAAAATTATATTCTCAAGAAAGCAATTTGGCGACCTTTGTACATTCTGCAATAAATCTGGTTTTTCATTTTACGTCTTTCATCGTTCTTTAAAGGAATAAACATTACATTCTCAAGAAATAATTGATATCGTGTACCGAGATTAAAAAAAAAAAAAAAATCTTAATTATTTAATCTTGCAATATCAGCAAATAAAGAAAATAAAATTAAAATAGTGCACAATTTGGCAGCTACTTTGTACTGTGACATAAAGCTGATACATTTTCTCTTCATTTCGAAATTTCACCACTTTTGAGATGAATAAAGAAGCATGTTTTTTTTTATTCTCAAGAGCAAGCATATCTTTATATTCTCAAATAAGTACAAAACAGGAATTCGGTCACTTTTGTATATTCTGTAATAAATATGAAAACAAATTAAAATTTCATCATTCCTTAAATGAATAAACATTTCTTCTATTCTCCAGAAAAAATAAATATCATCAACCGAGATAAATTCTTAATCATTTAATCTTGCAGTTTCACAAAAGAAATAAAATAAAGAAATTTCAAAAAGTATTCCCAATTTGGCCACCTCTGTATACTGTGCAATATATCTGATAACATTTTTTAAATCCAAATTTCCCTATTCCTTAAGAAAAAAACAAAAAAAAACAATGGCCACCATTGTATCTTTTGTAATAAATCTGAAAAAAAAAATCAAATTTCACCATTTCTTAAATGAGTAAGCATTTCTTCTATTATCCAGAAAAAAATAAATATCATCAACCGAGATAAAATCTTAATGATTTAATCTTGCAATTTCACGAAAGAAATAAACTAATGAAATTTCAAAAAGTATTCACAATTTGGCTACCTCTGTATACTATGCAATAAATTTGATAACATTTTTCAAATCCTAATTTCCCTATTCCTTAGATGAATAACAATAATTAAAAAAAATTATATTCTCAAGAAAGCAATTTGGCGACCTTTGTACATTCTGCAATAAATCTCGTTTTTCATTTTTCGTCTTTCATCGTTCTTTAAAGGAATAAACATTATATTCTCAAGCAATAATTGATATCGTGTACCGAGATTAAAAAAAAAAAAAAAAT
Organism: Maratus speciosus; assembly: GCA_963932465.1. Taxonomy (NCBI): domain Eukaryota; kingdom Metazoa; phylum Arthropoda; class Arachnida; order Araneae; family Salticidae; genus Maratus; species Maratus speciosus. Next base: position 498,820,183 of record OZ010787.1, on the reverse strand, counting down.
CTTAATTATTTAATCTTGCAATATCAGCAAATAAAGAAAATAAAATTAAAAGAGTGCACAATTTGGCAGCTACTTTGTACTGTGACATAAAGCTGATACATTTTCTCTTCATTTCGAAATTTCATCACTTTTGAGATGAATAAAGAAGCATGTTTTTTTATTCTCAAGACTAAATATCATCCAACTAGATAGAAACTTGAAACAATGTTGTTAAATTTTCATCATTATTCAATTATTCTTAATATTTTTACAGACATGAACAATAAATAATATTATGTATAACTGAACATATACGAAAAGAACTCTTTTCTTAAATTCTCAAAAATATATAGATTTATCATCAACAAAATTAAAATTTCAAAGTTTTAATTTTGCAATGTCATCAATTTGTAATTATTATTCTTGCTGTTTTAGTAGTCTTTGGAAAATAAATAATATTAACCCTAGATCTACCGGGAATTTTATTCAAGTTTTAATAAAACGTTCTACACCAGAATTTTTATTTAAAACTATTTAACTTATTTATTTACCTTATTTTTGTCTGGTTTATATACTTAGTTTATTTTAAAGAAATTTCTGGTTTGAATGAATATTTTGTATGTACCTGTCGGGTCCAATGGACCCGTCTGGTAGACGGAGGGTTAAATATGATTGAGCATAATATATTGGTAAAAGCATTTCTTTATCTTTTTAAGAAAGAGTAACTAACAGTAACGGAGATAAATATTTCAATATTATACAAATTTATTATTATTATTATTATTATTCTCACTATTTTACTATTTTCTAAATAATAATGTTGTGTATGGTTCAGTATACAAGTGTAGAAAAATTTGTATATATGCTCAGAAAAACACAATTTAAATAAAGGTTAATTTTCAATAATCATCAAATCGTATAACATCTGAAATGTTTATTCTTAAAATAAGACCAAATTTTATCATTATTATCACTAGTATTTTAATGTTCTTCGGAGATTAATGTTAGTTATTACTGATCATCTAGGTACAGAAATAATAATTTTTTCGTACTTCCTGCTTTGAATATTTTCAAATTTTCGTTACCTGTAATAAATAAAATTGAATATCACACATATATATAGGGGAGGGTAGTACACAGTGAGACGAAAATTATTATTACTTAATAAATGGCGACGATTTTTATTCTTTTGAAAAATTTTTTGCTACATCTTTAAGCTACAGAAATGCGCTACACATTAATGCATAAATGGTTTTAAAAAAGTTATTTATAAAAGCACAGAAGCAACATAGCGGAGTATCGAAAATTTTCTCACTGTGTACCACAAGTAGTACACAGTGAGACAATGCATATATTTTCATAAAACATACATTTTTACACTCTATCAATAATTTTCTGCAGTTTATGATTTCTAATTAATATTTCTAGATTTTCAAAATATTAAAAATATGAGCCTCGGGTGGGCAATGGCAGACCATGGGCTACCTTCATGCAAATTTTCAGCCTCTTACGTTTAGTAAATTTCCCTAGCCATCGCACGCCCACACATACACAGAGAAAGAGAGAGAGAGAGAGAGAGAGAAACCTTCTTTTATTAATAAATAACTTTTTTAACATCAGAACTGCATAGTAGGTACACAATAAGACACGTCTCACTGTGTGCCACAACTGTGTGTCTCACTGTGTACTTTCATTACGTTGTAACAAAATGGATGCTACATCTGTTACATCAATTTCATCGCTTTAAAAAGTTTATGTCGTTTTGCCGAAATAGTCTATTATTAGATATAGCTAGGATTGGTTAAGTAAATATATGTCATATTGAAGAAAATAAACTCTAAAATAGACGTTTATGTAACTTTAACCACTATAAAATAAGGAATTATTTACTATTTTGTCGGACGAGTAACTGAAGTGCCGAAACTACATCCACGTGTTGCATAAGATGAGATCGTTATGTGTGTGTGAAAGCTTGCAGAAAAAGTTACAACTATATGTTAAAGTGGCTGCTGTCTCACTGTGTACTCCACTGTGTGTCCCTCCACCGTGTACTGTGGATCACGCGTAACGCAGACGTTCTTTGCAAACTACTCCTAAAAAGAGGAAGTGTAATTGGCTTCGTTGCATCATGTGTTTAAATGTAGTTGCATAAAGACTGTACTTTTTCGACACTTTTTCTGCAGATTGTAGTCGAAAAAACAGGTCCCATTTGGGACCATAGGTGCATATAAGGACCTTCATAAAGAGCTTACAAAATTTGTTTCTGGTACCAGTAAAAAAGAAAAGTAATATTTACTTTGTTTAATTTGAGTATTTTCATGATTATTAAAGTAAAGGTAACTTCTTTTAAAAAAGTGGTACCAGCCGAGTAAAATTTGTGTAAAAGCCACCGGTCCCGAAAGAGTTAACAAATAAATTATGTAAACACAATTCTACTTTTTTTCTTTTCCTTTTCTAATACATTGATGTTACGTTGTTGCTGAAATAATAATTAAAATTTAACGTAAAAAAAAAAAAAAGTCGATATTTTTAATAGTGAAAGTGGGCTATAATTATTAATTTGAATCTACTAATCCGTTTCATTGTGCTCATTTAGTTTCATTTTGTTATTACATCGTTAAATATAGTCCAGATATGAATATTTTTTTTTTATATTTTTATTTATAATTTCAATCTGTTGTTATTACAAGTGCAATAACTACCGCACAAGTGCGGCGTCTCAGCCTGAATGTAACGGGTGACGCGCCGCAGTGTAATGTTTTAGAAATTATAATTTTTTAAATATTAATAATTTGTTTTGAATTTTTTTGTTACAGTACACACGTTGTATATTTAACATCAAATAGCACAGCATGATTTTTTTTTATTTTATGTCCACCGTGGGACTTTTTTACCGTGGACTACATTAAAAATACCAAAAAACTCTAGATTTTCATATTGGCATACTTCTTTTAATTTGAGGATACAATAGCAATGCTAAAACAAGAGTAATATGTAGAAAAGCTGTCCAACACGTGATATGGAACGTGGAGGCTCACACTGCACGATCTTCCTCCTCAAAGGGCAAAGAAGGGTGTGTCGGGCTGTCAAGTGAAGGAAAAGGGAGTTTTCCTCTTTGGATTAACGCATTCGATTAATCTGCAGGGGATATATAGGGGCATCCATTTTGTAGCCTGGTGGAAGTATATAATTTTAAAAAAGTTCTTGAAGTAAAAAAAAACTGTGTATGTAATGTTTCTCTCTTTTTTAAACATATATTTTAGCCTTTTATTCCGCTTCATTTAAACTCTGTCATAATGTTTTTAAAGAAATAACGATCCGCGAAGTTTTTTTATCCCCTTTTTTGTTGAGAACTTTTATCAAATACTACATTTCTTTAAAAAAAAACTACGTTATAAAGGAATATAAAAACTATGTAATACAATTTTAATTAAAATGTTGTTCAAAACAATCTGTGCTGATGTACATTTTTTTGGATGATGTTGGAAAAAATGTCTGTAGTGCAGGGCCGAAACTATCGGGTGCAGAGGGGGCATGTGCCCCGGGCGCCAGAACTAATGGCGAAGGGGGCTCCAAATGAAGAAAATGAATTTGTTTGTCGTTTCATACAAAAATGTATATATAAATATCAGAACTTTATCAATTTCTTCATATATTTGTGATTTCAAATTTATTATATGTATATATATATATAGTAAATACAAAGAAAATCGCAACCTAATGTTAAACCTATGAGGGCGTTCTTTTCAAGTTTGTGAAAGTGAAAGTAACTTTATACATATAAAAAAAAAATCAATCTTCAAAATCGGAAAAAGTGTGTCGTTTGAACAGTACCCCTTGGGCCTGAATCGATATGGAATGATCCTTAAATAGTTTTAAAATCTCCACATTTTTACCCTAGACATAAGTAATCTGCCCGTTTTCAATAGGATTAAAAGATCTCCACATTTTAAACCCTAGACCTTAGTAATATGCCAGTTTTATGGCCTGAAAAAAACGAAGAAAATGTCATGCGTTTGACACTTACATAGTATATGTACCTATATCTATTAATTTACAAGCTTTTTAAATATAAACTGTGCATTAAAATTAGCAAAAAAAGAAAAAAAAAACCTACATTTTCATATTAACATAGTTGTTTAATTTGAGGAGACAATAGCATTGTTAAAAAACAGTAATATGTAGAAAAGCTGCCCCACACGTGACATGGAATGGCCCATTTAGTGGCGTATTATGCGCCCATTTTTCACCATTCCGTTGGTTCTAAAAGTAGGGTGTGTAAAAAATGTGCGAATTTTTTTGTAGTAGTAATTTTCTCGGAAGCCCAGTGGTATAGTGGTCTGAGTATCTGACTGTCACACCACAGGTCGAGAGTTCGACTCCCGACTGGGCAAGGTTCACTCAGCCTTTCATCCCTTCGGGGTCGATAAAATGAGTACAAAGCTTGCTTGGGAACTAGAGATGATCGCTGTCGGCCCTGATCCTTCTTGGATTGTATAGCCACAGAGTTTAGTAGTTTTAGTTAGTAATTTTTCTCGAAAGGCCATTTTGAATAAAAAGAAGAATTGACTTTATATAACTCTCTGATATCTCCATCTCTTCTTTTACTGTTTTATTAAAAAAAAAAAAAAAAAAAAAATCTACCATGAATAAGAAATTTTCAGTGAAACCAAATCAGTATTTATGTGCTGCAGTATTTCTGATATTACTTTATCTCTTCTAAATAATACCATCTGCGAACAGTAGGGGGCTGTGCAAATATAACGTTATCAACTTTTTGGTAATTTTGGACCCCCTCCCACCTTAGGATATTATACGTTATTATACCTCGAATCCCCCTCCCCCCGGTAATGATATCGTTATCAATGTATAAAAATTCTTTAGATTTTTGGAATTCTTTCTTTTGTTTTGGAGTGATATATAGATATGGTTACATTTATTTTTCGCATACTTTATTGATTCAAATGAAGAGAAGTGAATAAAATATCACTTTATATATCAAGTAACACTTAAATGAAATAGTTACTATTTAAAAGTATTTAATATTAGCTTTTCGTTACATAATGCAATCAACAGTAATAATGTTTTCTTGCACTTGGCCCCTCACGGGATGCGGCAGACAGAACTTTTCATCAACAAAACAGGTAGGCAACATTCTTTCTCCTTTATTTACTAGTAAACACAAATATTATTTCAAACATACTTCTCATACGGTTTGTCGAAAAGCGGATTATATAACCATACACGTGTGACAGAAGAATAGGAATGCGAAACATTGGGGTATTCCATATTTTGGAATTAAATAATTTTATAACCATTTAATGATTTTAATGACTTTCTATTTTCATAAAAATATATAACAGACAAAAAAAGACAATTATAACATGATTTTTATGACAATTGTAAAAGATAATTGTAATAAACATACTATTTAGATGTAAAGATGACCAAGTTACAAATAAAAAAAGAAAACTTTGGTTGGATCAAAAATGATAAAAATAACAAAAGACAAACCCCCTCTCCCGCTAGAGATAACTTAAGATATGAAGTGCCAGATTCCCCTTCCCCCCTAAAATGATAACGTTATATCTGCATAGTCCCTTGTCTTGCAGCTGAAGGAAGGCAATCCCTCGGAAAAAATAAGTAATTTTATTCTAAAGAACTAAACTGAAACATAGAAAAATGAAAACAATGATAATACTATTCTCTCAAATTATCTCATAATCTTGATCCGAATCTTTGTTTTATACCCAAATTTTCTCTCAGAAGTACGAGGTGCGTAAAATACGTGAAGGCGCAAATGGCGTGAGTAAATATGGTTTATTTTTTTTATACGCGTGATTAAACAGTGCACTGAAGTTACTTAAATTTTAATATCAGATCCTCTGCAGCTAACTCCAACATAAGTCATGTTTACTTTAAACACTGTTGAATTTTGAAGTTTGAAAGACTTAAACTTTGCTAAAGCAATGCACAAAACATAAATTTAACTCGGATATCGCCACTGTTTGAGTTTCTTAAGTTTTCTTAAACATTAGTTTAAAAGAGTATACTAGCAATTTTTAACCCTTTAACTAGCAATTCAAATCCTTTTAACCCTTTATCTACTGACGGTACTTATAAGTACCATTAAAATAACTTGTTATAAAATTCATTTAATACATTGATTAGCAGTAATACAGTTTAGAAGGAGGTTCACAGGGTGTCCATAATTAAACGACCCTTATTTTAAAGTTGTCTACAGACTAAACTATTATTAGGAATATAGTGAAATTTTGTGGATGACATAATAAAGATATGGGAATTTGTTTGAGCAAAAGAAAAACAAACAAACAAACAAAAAAAAAGACTGTTTTTTAACGAATTACACATTTAGCATACATTTACGATAGATTAACAAATTTTGTTATAACCAAACACGTTCCGCATGACGGTCATCATTTCCAGATACCGTCTGGAATCGTATGATAGTATGTTCGCTGTAAAAAAAAAACGGACTAAAATACGGAAATACTACTGGCAATCTAGACGGCAGTACTATTTCCGTATTTTAACGGAACTTTTTCCCGGTAAATTACATAAAAATTTCCGTTAAATTCCAAAAAATCTGAAAATTTTCTGTAATTTACTGGGAAAATGTTCCGTTAAAATACGGAAATAGTACTGGCGTCTAGATTGCCTGTAGTAGTTCCGTATTTTAGTCCGGTTTTTTTTTTGTTTTTTTTTTTACAGTGTTCCACAGTTGACTGCAGTGCAGTATTTGCTAGGAACATGTCATGAAATGCTGTCTTTAGAATCAGATTAAGTTAAAAAATAAAATTTTTGAACTATCGTAATACTAAATGTGTAATTTATTAAAAATCGCCCCTCTGGTGGCGATTTTTTTTCTTTCTTAAACAGATTCCCATCCCTTCATTAGGTCTTTCACAAAATTTCACAACTTTTTGAACAATAGTTTTGCCTGTAGACAACTTTAAAGTAGGGTCGTTTAATTTTGGACACCCTGTAGATGCATTACTTTATCTTGTTGTAAAAGCATTATTGGTTACACAAAACAAAAAGATTTTTTAAAGGATGATTTATTTTGCCTTTGCATCTTTTCAGCTTTCTAGGCGTTGCGGGGGGGGGGGGGGGGGTGAATTTTTCAATTAGGAAATATTTCTATTGTAAGAGCATTATATTTGTACATTTCCTAATTCTACAAAATACTAAGAAAAATATTTAAAATAAACGATTTGAGTGGGGTTATAAATATTACACATAATCCCTATAAATTCAATTTCAATTAATCCTTCTAAATCCTTCAATTCTTCTAAAATCCTTCTAAAATTTATTAAATGATTATGTAAATCTTCTAATCTAGTTTCAAAAATTCACGAAAAATGCTTTAGAAGATAAAATTTTCATGAATTCATAATTCAGTACATAAAGGGTTTTTACAGTGCGTTGCATAATGTTACTTCTATCCTTAAACATCCATTTAACTTCTGAAAAACATGCAAATTTTCTTGCGAATCAAATCTAGGTGTTTTCTTATCTAAAGTTGAAATGTTAAGAAATAAAAATACTTCTAATGCTTCTACAGATCCTTTCAAAGCATATAACTAGAAAGAAAAATCAAGCGTCAAACATAGATTATGAAAGACTTTTCAACGCTCCCAGAAAACTATAATGAATTTTCACAGTTTAATAAAATGTAACAGATTAACTAAATAAACAATTTGGAAAACATATAACACATTTTAAAACTCAATTTCAAAAAATAACGTCCATAGTCGGAAAGGTAGTATATTTATTTTATGCAGAATTGTATATGATCAATAGATTTCTTTATATAGTACATAGAATGTTTAAATTTATTCAGTTACAAAATGCATAACAATTTTGAAAATTCACCTTCAGTAATTTCCGCCAAAAGACAGAAATGTACTCGAATCCATTTGCTCAGCCTTTTATATTATGTAAGGATTTTTATACAAGCCACATACCAAGCTAAAATTTACCATTTATCGACGGCAATGTATCCAACTCTTTGCGTAGCACCATATATGAATTTATTTATGTTCTGATAAAATATCTTAATATATTGAATGTGTACTTAATATACTAAGCTGGAAAATGCATAAAAAATTAAATATCATCTTTAAGCAATTTAAGTTTATTGACAGTAGTGCTTATGACAGGTTTTGTGCAGCCCTGTGTAAGATTTATATAATATATAAACACCACATAATATGCAAAAATTTAATTAAATTTAAAAACGCATACCCCAACGGAAAATGCACTTTCAGCAATTACCTCCCATAGATAGTACAGTAACTGAATTCTTTTGTGTGCCCCTGTAAATCAACGATAAATGCTATATGCGTACAATTATGCAACAGTAAACATCTTGTAGTACACCCTAGTAATATGTATAAATTTCCTTACGTTTGAAACATTTTAACATCATTATAATACACTGCAAAAGATTTTTCTTCATAAGCCATTATGTAACAGGATTCTTTTGGGTAACCCCGTAGACGAATGATGAATGCCTATATTTTACATATATTTATGCTTATATTCTATTTTTATATTACTTATACTTATGTATTACTTATACTTTACCTATATATTACTTGTATTCTACTTACAGAAAGCATGTTTTAATGCAGTTGAGAAATGCCTATTAATTACACTCTGCTCGAAATATTGTAACATTATTAAAACACAGTAAAAGATTATTCATAATGGACCATAACGTAACTGAATTCATAGTGCCCTTGTAAAAGACTATAAATGATACACACTTCATTTTCAATAGCGAATATGTTACAGTAAAACTCAATAGCATATAACAATTATATGGCAATCCGAGAATATATTTACGAGAGTAAAATCACGGACGGATGGCGGACAAAAGACAGACAAACCTAAGTCATAAGCACTTTTTGATTACATTGAGAAGTGTTACTAAATGCACTTTTTAACGTTTTAGTTGTTGCAAAAAAACAAATTCACATTCGATTTCTCTCTCTCTTTTTTTTTTTTTTTTTTTAAGGAAGGCTATTTGTAAGTTTTGAAATTTGTATCAAAATCAAGGTCAATCGTGGCTCTTCAATTGATATTAAAACGCAACTCATTAGTAGATTTCATTACTCAGTAGGAAATGCTAAACTGATGACGTAATGGTTTGCAAAAATCAACTTACGAAAAAGTAGAAAATTGAAATTACAGTTTCTAAGGAATGTCGTAAATCTAATATTAAGTACAATTTTTAAATGGATCATATGATGTTGTGAACAATTTCTGCGACTAAAACAATATCATGGAGCAATGAAATAACCTGGAAGTTGAAAAAATAATTATCTGTTCATCAAACGTGGACAGCGTTAAAGAGGTAAATTCTGGATAAATCTAATATTAAGTACACTGTTAAAAATATTTTTGTAAAACAACAGAAACTTTCTGGCAGCAAAAAGTTGCCAGAAACTATTTGTTTTCAGAAAATATCTGTTAACGAAAGAATGCGTTATCAGACGACAGAAATACGTAGTCATACAGGCACTTCGTGTTGACAATCGACGCCTTTCCCAACAGTCAAAATCTGTAGGTCGATTCCTGTTGACGAGGGGGGGGGGGGGAGGTTCTATTTAACAGAAGAATCGCATATTATAGGTTAGGTACACGGGAAATTTCTATTTACCGATCGATTTGTTTATATTAATAATAATAAATACTTATAGGAATTTCTCCTCCAAACTTTTATAAAATTAATTTAAATAGCTTATTCGCAATAAAATATTTAAACAGTTGAATTTATATAGATTTGCAAATTAAGTATATTAAAGACTGGAATAAGTGAAAGAAGGTATCTTAAACTCCCCCCCCCCCCCAGAATAATAAAAAAATATATATACGATATAAGGTAACTCCCCCCTCCCCCATAAAAATATTTCTTAATAAAATAAATATATGTATTGAATGTGATTTGTAATTAAAAGAACTTTAATATTTATTCATGCAATATTTTTGAAAATTGATTAGGTTAAATTAGTGACTTTGGTTAATTATGTAAATAATATCCTGCCAATTTTTATAATTTTTTCGAATAGAAAGCTTTGTATATATAAATGTGTAAAAGTTGACTGCTATGAGCAAAGATGAGAAATGAAAAAGAAGAGCCACTAAAATCTATATAAACATCACCATAAAAAAAGTATTTCATTCCAGCTAAAGTGATAAAATGAGTTTTCATCCTTCTTAACAATTTACAATGTTTTTCCGTATAAAGTAAATGATCATCAACTAAATAAGAAAAAATATTACAATATAATTTAAATTAAAATGTTAAACAAAATTAAACTTGCTGATTCTATAAAATGAATGGCTAAAGCTTAAATAGGAATTATTTTCAAAATAATTCACACAGTTGTAGCTCAAAATTTATTTCATTAAATAGAGTGAATAAAATTTACAAATTTTAACTTAACCACTACAAGTAACTCTAAGATTGTACTAAAAAAAAAAAAAGCATTTCTTCAGAATCAACATATGGAACGATTAAACAAAATATCAACCACTCCATTTTAAACAACATAGTAAATAGTAGGAAATGTGATAAATTTAAACAATAAAAATATATGAACAGCGTCAGATCTAATAAATATTATTCTGGTTAATGTTAAACGAAAATATCAGTTATCTATAACTATAATAATTAATGCAGCTACTCCGTGTTTATTATTAAAACTATCACTCCAAAACTAATCACGTATGTCAATTGATGACAAAATAAATTTAAAATCTCAATCAAAATTTCTGGAATTAATACATATGAAGTAAAATTAAACTCTTAGTCATAAAAAAGTTAAATATAATAAGTAATCATTCTACAGCTAAATAAAAATTCAAGATTTGTAAACTAATCATAAACTTAAGATTATTTATTTAACTTAAAATAAGCAACCGATCAAAAAATAATCTCCAGCTATTAACAGAATTAGATCAACTAAGTTACTAAAGTGCATAAATAAATGAAGTATAAAATAATACTAATAATTTAAGTAAATCATACATTATGAAATAATAATAATAATAATAAATAGTATTGCTTAATTAAGATTTTTTGCAAATAGGAAGTATTTTTCATACATATTGTTACGTTTCGGAAAAACATTGTTACATATTTAAAAGAAGGATGAAAACGTACCTTTTGCTATGTTTGTTTTCTAGTATTCCAACTGTAAATCCTAATCATTGAAGAAAGCGGTTCTGATGTCAAAGGTGTGTGTCGCGGGTTCGAATTGTGAAAATGATTCTTAATTTTCTGTTAAAATTTCTTTATGTATTACAGTGCTGGAAAATTGGCGCAGAGGTGGAGCCCATGGACACCACAAAATTTTTATGGTATTATTCAGTTTAATAAAAAGTCAAAAATTTGATCACTAGATAAGAGGCAAAATACTACTATAATTTAGTGGTATCAATAGGCTCCACCTCTGCGCCAATTTTCCAGCACTGGTATTATTCTTTTTCAATTAGATGAACTGCTTTATTAAACGAACTGCCATTTTCAACAGTACACAGACAAGACACTCAAATATTTCAAGTTAGAAGATACGTCTTAGCGTGGGGTGGGATAACCAATGCTTAGTGGTCATTCTAAATGACCTTCTAGACGTCATAGGGGATGACCTCCCGTTTTTCTGTCATCCAACATATTATCCTGTCGCAGTGGAAACTGATGGCAAAGAAAACAGAATTTTTTGTTGTTTAACATGAAAATAAGCGATATGAGGATGGAATGACATAAGAAGACTGTTAACGTAATTTTTACTGTCGGAATTCGAAGATTTTTTTCTGTTGTTTTAAGATTTTTTTTTACAGTGTACAAATTTTAAATGGATCATATAATGTTGTGAGCAATTTCTGCGACTAAAACAATATCATGGAGCAATGAAATAACCTGGAAGTAAAAAAAAATAATTATCTGTTCATCAAACTTGGACAGGGCTAAAGAGGTTAATTCTGGATAAATCTAATATTAAGTACAAATTTTAAATGGATCATATAATGTTGTAAGCAATTTCTGCGACTAAAACAATATCATGGAGCAATGAAATAACCTGGAAGTTCAAAAAATAATTATCTGTTCATCAAACTTGGACAGCGCTAAAGAGGTTAATTCTGGCGCACCTTCTCAGAGATCTTTAGCAAAGAGAAAAGAAATTCCAGTCTGCAAAACTCTATTGTCTAGGAACTTGAAGCAATTAAATTTTTTGATGTACGGGAAGGGGAAATCAGTTTTAAAATTAACTGAAAAACACAAAGAAAATAAATTAATATTTACACGAAAAGCAATATCTTGAAAAGAGAACTGGGAAAAAAGCAATATATATTGATGGAAAACAGTTTAATATTGTAGGGTCGGGTCCGGTGGTTAGCAATTTTACAGGCATGACTTGCGAAGAGAAGAATAATTCCCAAATGCAAATACTTCCAAAAGTAAAAGCTCCCAAATGGGGTCTGCCTTTGAATACCAGCATTTTCCAAGATATGTATATATATATATATATATATATATACAGGGTGTCTGGTCTCAACGGTGTCCAATGGCTAATTCCTAAACAGTTAGTCATAGACATATAGTTCCAATTACAAAAATGTTTAAAATCAGGTAAAGAAATATTTAAAAAGCGATTTGGGTCAATAAAAACATTTCTTAAAAAATTACGAAATTTAAATTTTTATACGTTCCCCCGGTCCTATAAGTTATATTTAGGCAAACTTTCCTTTTACACTGACAAGTAATACACAAAAAGTCCCGTTTTTCTACGATTAAAATTGACCGAGTAATAGCTGTTTAAAGTTGGAGCATATTTTTTGCTGCAAATTGAGGGTCATTCCCAAATTTAGTCGAAATATAATTTCGTCAGATATATTAAAAAATGGTTGAGAGTAAAATTAGCATTCCAATATAAATTTCAAATCTTTAATCATTCTGACATATTAATGCAAAATATACAATTTGTAATAAACATTTAAGAAGAAAGGCAAAACAGAATTTTTGTTAAATAAAATGATGCTAAATTAACAGCCTCAATTCTTTACAAAATGATACGTATTTTAAAATATTATTAGATTTCATTAGCTGCAAAATTTGGTTATGTCACGTTTTTTAGCTTTTGATAATTGATTCTTATGTATTCTGTACCGCTGAATCTGAAATTGGCCTTCATTTTTAACCATCACATCAGGATGTTTCGGTTAAAATTGAATGTTCTCCCTCATTTCACCGGACCACTCAGCTATTTAGCTGTAAGAATCCCACGATAAGCAAAAATATCGAATAAATTATTGAATAAAATAAAATAAAACAAAAAAAGGTTTACATATGTTTTATAGTATGAGATTTTTGCTGTATTTTAACTTGCACATTTACGATTTGCAAAAAAATTCTAACGTGATGGTTAAAAATGAAGGTCATTTTCAGATTCAGTGCTAAAAATAAATTATCATAAGTTAAAAAACATAACCATATCCTCTACTTTATAGTATCCGATTTTTGTTATTCTTTAAATTTGACAATTTATGATTTGCGAAATATCCTGACATGATGGTTAAAAAGTAATGTAATTTTCGGATTCAGTGCTAAAAAATACTTAAAAGTTAAAAAAAACAACAATCGCAGTCTGGTATTATGTAATCTAAAACTTTTTCTTAAACTTCTTGGCGGTAATCTATCCGAAATTTTTTGTGTTATCCTGTAAAATAAGTATAAATGGTAACCACCGAAAATCATAATAATATTAGATCGTTATTGGATTTGCGCCAGTACGTAAAATGTAATCTCGATCGGATATTTAAAAGTGAGTTAAAGTTCGAGTGCACATTTCGAACTGGAAAAACATACATAAGATCGTTGAAATAACATAAAAACATAATAACATAATTTTTGTTAAAAGAAATCATAAAAGGAACAGTCTCAAATCCTGACAAAATAAAACATATGTTATTTTAGTCAATCTGAAACTTAATAGATGTTAACTTAATCGTAATACTTGTACGATTTTTTTCAAAGCGCAGATATACATGAAATAAGATCTTCGAATACTTTAAGCATTTGGTATATGACCCCTCAAAACCAAGCCGAACTCATTTGTTTTCAGAACGGAAAAGTGGCATAAGTCATGCATTTTTAAAGTTTCATAACAAGCTCAATTTTAGTGTTATATGAATGGGACTTTTTTTGTGTTACTTGTCAGTGTAACAGGAATATTTTACTAAATATAACTTATAGTACCGGGGGACTGTATAAAAATTTAAATTTCATAATTTTTTTAAGAAATGTTTTTATTGACCCAAATCGCTTTTAAAATATTTATTTACCTGATTTAAAACATTTTTGTAATTGGAATTATATGTCTATGACTAACGGTTTAGGAATTAGCCATTGGACACCGTTGAGACCGGACTCCCTGTATAACCATTATATAATATTACAATTCACATTTTTTTAAATAAAAATTAATAAAGTGAGTATCAATACATTACACTGACATTATACATAATAAAGCTTGATCAACTATTATTAATTTAACAAACTATTAATGAATTTATATATACATATATAGATTTTTCTTTGTCAATTTTGCAGAGACTCACCCCAAAGGATTTTTTTTTTTTTTATTGTTGCAGAAACTTTATACGAAAATATTGTTAGAAAATATATGTATTCAAAAAGCGGTCTATCTGGGCACCTTGCGTTGGGCTTCAACCTCAGATATCCTATGCAAAAAAAGAATGTATTTAAAAATATAGACTATATGCCCCTAAAATGCCCCTAATGGTTTAACATAAGCTTGCAAATTTTTATGCTAACTAGAGTAGGCTACTAAAGAACAGTGTCAGTGATATAATTTTAGATATAAATCAAAAAATGAATATGATTCCATGAAAAACTGGAATTGAAAGACATATTTTACGCGTAAATAAAGCCATTTATGTTTAGTGTGATTCTTCCTGGAAGAGGATTTATGAGTTCAAGCAGAAAACAATTAAGGGGTGACACCCCATCTACCCTTTTTATTCCCTCTTTGCCTTGACCTATATTCTGGTTAATGAACTACACTTGATAAATTTAACGATCAATAATGTTGTTGTGTTTTGGGAGAACACATGTTCAGAAAAATAGCATAAAATTTATTTATTTACTAATAAGAAGAAAAATGTTACTCCTTTATTTGTCTGATAATAAACGTAAATATTATCAAAACTTATCGATAGAAAACTGTTTTAACGACATCGATAAAGTAAATTATTCTTATAGATCCGTCATTAATTTTCATATTTTGAGAACATCGCTTAAAAATTGAGTTTTAATAATGACGGAAGCTCTTGTTTTCTCTTTCGTTGTAGTAGTTTTAAGAGAGGATAAATGATTTCCATTGGTACTTATTTAAAGTTTTAGAAATCAATTTATTCTTACTTTCACTGACATTTCTGATGCATTCAAATTTAATAGCAGAAAATTGCTTAAAAATACATTTGTATGTATTGTTTAAAAATGGTCATTTTTCTAGAAATGTACAAAATATTTGTCATATTGGAAATAGTTATTTAAAAATTAACTACAATTCAAAATATGTAATAATGTGAATGTGCTCTATCGTAATCCTAAAATAAATTCAATTCATTGAAAAAAAAATTATTTTTTCATAAAAATAATTCATCCACAGAATATGACAAATCATGCTGGTGGGCTATTGAAGTCCTAGTTTTTACCAGTTATTGTGCTTATAAAGTTTTTTTTTTTCTTTTGCACGTTAAATTAATTTTTTTATGTCAAAAGGAAATAATGAGTATTAAAACTTTTATTTGATAAATAACTAATTCATAATAAACCGAGTCATGCCCAGATGGACAAAAAGTTCTTGGCAGATTGAAGTACACTGTTAAAAATTTGCAGCATTCTGTCCAGTCATTTGACCGTTGTTGTCGAAAACGGTTACACAACCGTAATTTAACACCATTCTGACCGTATTATTGGCCATTTTAAGGTCAAAATACAGTTAAATTACGGTTATGAAACCGTTTTTTCAAAAAACTATGGAATGACTGGACAGAATGCTGCAATTTTTTAACAGTGTAGATTGCAGGAGGTCATTCGCACTTTATGGAAACGATTTTTTCAGTTCATTTCAGGGCACAAATGACGTAATATTTGCGACAGTTTGACTCTTTTGGATAGCCTTGACTTTTGGCATTAGCTCTGGCTCGAAATCTCTGTTCACTGTTAAAAATTTTGCAGCATTCTGGCAGGTCATTCGACCGTTTTTTGAAAAAACGGTTTCATAACCATAATTTAACTATATTCTGACCATAAAATGGCCAATAATATGGTCAGAATAGTGTTAAATATACGGTTGTATAAGCGTATTCGGAGAAACGGTCAAATGACCTGCCAGAATGCTGCAAATTTTTAACAGTGTACTAGTAGAATTTTTCTTTGTAAAATAATGTCAAGTTTCGCCTACACTTTCGGGGACTTTTCAAAGTCTTTTCGATATTCGTGGATGACCCCTGCATAACGTTCGCTTTAACAAGCCAGGAGCAGAAAATTTATCTGGAAAGCGTCAGATGATCTTAAAGGTATTCTTTAAAAGGGTTGCAATTTATTAAAGTTTGTGATCTTTTTTAACACTTTCCAACAAGATGAAAAGTGTTTATGAATTCGGTTTGTCTGTCTGTCGCCTGTCTGTCCGTGCTCTAACTCACGTAAATATAGTCCAATTGCCATGAAATTAATAGATGTTATTGAGTATCCCTATGGCATGTTGGGGATTTAAAACAAATTGTGTGGCATTTACACTGTAAAAAAAAAAAACGGACTAAAACACGGAGATTCTACTGGCAATCTAGACGCCAGTACTATTTCCTTTTTTTTTTTTTTTTTTTTTTTTTTTTTTTTTTTTTTTTTTTACGGAAAATTTTCCCCATAAGTTACTGAAAAATTTCCGTTTTTAATCAAAAAAATGGAAATTTTCTGTAAATTATGGGGAAAATTTCCGTAAAAATACGGAAATAGTACTGACATCTAGATTGCCAGGAGAATCTCCGTTTTAAAGTCCGTTTTTTTTCTTTAACAGTGTACTGTTTATTTACAGAGACACCCAAAGAATTACTTTACGGTCTATAGAGAAATACCGTTTGCTGTGTATTTTAAAGATCGTACGCTATTTTTAACATACTGAAATTTATATATACACTGGAAAAAAAAAAAAAAAAAAAAAAAAAAAAAAACGGACTAAAATACGGAAATACTACTGGCAATCGAGACGCCAGTACTATTTCCGTATTTTAACAGAAGTTTTTCCCGGAATTTTCCCGGAAAAACGGAAATTTTTCTGTAATTTACCGGGAGAAAATTCCGTTAAAATACGGAAATAGTACTGGTGTCTCGATTGCCAGTAGTATTTTGGTATTTTAGTCCGTTTTTTTTTTTACAGTGTATATCACTGAGGTGTACTAAACGGCACTTACTGTGGTTTATGGTGTTAGAAGAATTCATCGTTTATTTACAGGCACACGCAAAAAATTTGGCTGCAGAAGGATTTCAACAATAATTATACTATTGAAGCCTACGAACAATAATTGCTCGAAATGCGTTTTCAATTGTGGTACGCATTTTAAAATTGAATGAGTCGTTTTAATATTACTTGGTATATATAATTTCAATAGATCATTTACAGGGCTTCACAAAAGTTCTTAAGTACTTTTCAATTTATTCACGGAATTACTGAATGGAAAATTGAAACGAATCATTTAATTGAATTAACTTTTAGCCTACTATGTATGTACATACATAGCATGTAGATTTGTATACATACAAATCTATAGATCATATACAGGGCTGCACAAGAAAAGCGTATATTTTTCCGACTATAGATCGTAATAGCAGAAATTGGGCTTTCAAATGTATTATGAGTTTTACAAATTATTTATTTAGACATCATCTTTCACCTAAATAAGCTGCAAAGTTTTGTTCAAGAATTTTGAATGTGTTGGGAAGTGTTACACAATCCATGCTGGATGCATGATTTTTCGTTCTTGATTTTATTAAGTATGCGGTAGTTGACTTAGGTGTATGACTGCACCTTATGTTCATATCAATGTCAACGTTATTAATTCCATTTCTGTATAAAATTGGAATTTCTGCTTTGAAAATCGATTTAAAATATTTTGCTGTTGATACGATAAATTTAGGTTAGTTTTTTGTGTTACTTAATTTACCTTCAGGACAGAATGTAGCAGCAATCACAATCTCTTCAGAAATTTTCCTTTAGATTTACGAACCCATTTTGTTGCTGTTGTTTTTTATTTGTCCATTGAATAATAAGATAATGCATTTTTTTTGTTACAGCGTTTAAATAAAGACATACTTCATCCGATGAGACCACTAGGTGTTAGAACAAAAGTGAGGGTCAAGAAGACGTCCTCCATAAACATTGAAAAGACTTTGGAAAGCCACCCATATGGCGTGGAAGAATTTTGACATGACTGCACTAAGAAAAATTCTACTGTCATGGAAAGTTTGGTACTGAGATACAGTCAACAGTCAAGGCTATCCAACAAAGGCAAAATGTCCTCCATTATACTGCATTTATCCCAGTAATACGAAACAGCGGAGAAGTCTGTTAAATCATTTCGCAAGTTCCAATAAGTTGCAAGTCTAACCTGTGTTTTTAATTTCCTTGAAATACTGTGAAGAAATGGTGAATGCACAGATCACGTCATCCGTTCTGTGTCCAAGATAATGAAAGGTAAAGATTACAAAATAGTAAAATTAAATGTAATAGCATGTAATATTCATTTCACAAAACTTATTCCAAAGCATATGTTAACCTGTCTAATGTTTAATATGTAAGAAACATTTTATGAAATACACATCATGTTTGTGACCATATCATAGTGCTAGAACCTCATGTCTACTTATAGTCAGCAGAACAAAAAAAAAAAAAGAAGAATACCTCATATGGGGCATTCTCACAATCTTTTGACTTTTGGGGGAAAAAAATCTGGCGAAATTAAACTTGCTAAAATAACATTTTAATCTGATAGACGAATGCTTTAATGATTCAAAATAAAGAAAAAATGGTCAGCAGCGAAATTTTTTTTTTATTTAACTGAGGTTTATCTTAAACATATGTTATGGAAAATTAAACTTTGCGAGTTTAATTTTCCTTACCATTTTACCTCTAAAACTTTTTATTTTCATCGAAATTTTTACGTATAATGAATTTGCATATTACCCACAGGACATTCAAATAAGAAATAATAACAATGTAGTATTTTTAGTACAAAATTTTGGTATAACATTGTCTTAAAGGGGTATTAAAGAAGGGACGGTAAGGTAAAAAAAGGTGACAGTATAGGAAAAAAGGAACGGTAAGGATAGAATGGTAAGGAAAATTACCGCCTATTTTAGGCAAATCATGTTAAGACTAAGTGATAGCCACAATTTTCATTGATTTTTAGAAACAGTTGTTAACATTGGATTAAATTATTATTATTTTTTAAATTTACCTCGAAAAATGCAGGAATAAACCTTGGGGACGGTAAGACTACCAATAAAGCCACGATCTTGAAATTGATATTTAAATGCTGATTTATATTCTGCAGGAAATTTCCTGTCAAAGAATTTTAGACATTCTTTCTCTAGCGTACTTCTGCATGAGCAAAAACTTGCAAAAAATTCTGTGGCTGCATCTGAAGTGATTTTCTGTATAAGTTTAGCAAGAGGGACGGTAAGGATTAAATATCCATGGACAGAGTTAAAAAAATAATATCAACCGTAAAAATGTGTGAAGGTTAATTTTTTGCTACATATTTATATAAAACAACTGTCACAGTTTCGGAAAAAAATTACATCGAATTACTTTTATTGAAACAATTTTATACAGACAGCTCCAAACTTTAAAATCAGCATCAGGGACACGGGTCGGTATAGGAATTTTCCTGGTATTTGGACCCCCAACATCGTGTAAAACTTATTTATCTCGTTAATATTTTATGCAATCATGCAGCGGGATGTGCCCCAGTATATTAAATAAAAAAACACAAAAATGTGCATTAAAATAAAAATTATTATTCAGGGACATGAAAGTCAAAAGATTGTGAGAATGCTCCATATATTTTAATCACCAAATTGTGACAGAAAAAAAAAGTGAAATAGCCATTCAACAGGATTTATTTTTCAATTTATGTTGAAAAAATAAATAAACTTATGGGTATCTTCATATTTATATTATATCACACTCTGAAATTTTCAGTAGGAACACCTAATTTCAGCATCATATTTTCTTCTTTGGCACATTTTACCTTATGATACCAAACCGAAGGTTTTTCGGTCAAGTAGTTTGGAAATTATGAAGGTTTAAGTTTTCGAAATTCTAATGCTATATTCGTTTGTAATCATTGCAAAATAGATTACAATGTGAGTAGTTTTTTGAGCATAAGTTAAAAACTGATTAAGAGGATTGAGCTGCAATTTTTAGTTCGCATATTTTAAACTTCTAGATATGGATTTCTGTTTTAAGAAAGTCATCGGTTGAAATTCATATTTTTTTTTTCAAAAATTAATTAAAAAATATTATATATTCTTTAAAAATTATGATTTATAACCTATAAATATATGTAAACTTTTTTGGTATCAATTTTATACTTTAGAAATCGGAATCAGATGATTAACTGTGCACGTACACCGAATGGTGTTACATTTCGATTAACAGAATACAAGATTAATAGATTACGTTCTTCGATTACTTTCGATTAATAAATTACTTCGATTAATAGATCCTCTAGTGAGCTCAAAACACCTCACGTTATTTTATGACTACCCTGTATATAACAGCACTATCCCAGTAATAATTTTTCGGAACTTCTACATGTAAATAATATTAAAAATGAATAATTTTGCCAATTAAAACAATTTAAATAATGGTAATGATTAATTAGCTTAAAAAAAAAAAAAAAAAAAAAAAAAAAAAAAAAAAAAAAAACTACTTTATATTATACAAAATATTGAAATGTAAATAAATTATCTCGTGAATATAAATAGAAAACTCTTAAAAACTCATTCAAAATGCATTCGAAGTATCGATCTGATCAAGTACTGATTATTTTTTGCAGTAATACAAATAAATAAGAAAAGAAGTTAAATTTTTATTCTTGCATTTTTTATAACTTTTTCCATTTACTTCATCTAGTCGAATGACCTTCTTTAAAGTCCCTTTTGAAAAAATCATAAATAAATGTTTAAAATGGTGTAAATTGTTCCACACCTCTTTTGGAAAATTTCAAGCAGCGGTGGTTCTTTAAGGGAACTATTCACGTCACCGCATTAAAAAAAATTGAATTAAAAAATTAATTTTTGAAGTCGTGTTATTTAAACTTCACAGGTAGTATGCATTACTGGATATACTTCCGTTTTCGTGTTATGAAGATTCAACATTTTGTATATATCTATCGCAATTAATATTTTACAAGCTGTAATAAACGATGAATTTTTTGCATTTAAAGGGGAAGTGCCTTTTTGATTACTTATTTAGTTTTTTCTTTCCTTTACTTCAGAATTTTATATTATCAGTTTGATATTTTATGAAATGGTTTTATGGAGAAAATGATGTTATGGAGAAAATGATGTTATGGAGAAAATGATGTTATGGAGAAAATAATTTTATGGAGAAAATGATTTAGCGAAGAAGAAATGCAATGCTTAAGTGAGGATTTGCTGTTTTTCGGTTGAAAAAGTTTTCTTTTTTATTTCCCATAGTCTGTAGATTATCCCTTTAAAACGATTTACCCGAATTCGATGTTTTTTCGTAGTTATTTAGTTATTTAGGGCTTTAGCGCAACGCGCCCATAGGCTTACACTGTTTTGGAGCAATATAAACGCATTTTACGCAAAATGACCTTTTTTTTTCAAATCGGGCGGTATCAGAATGCAAAAACTATTAAAACCGATCGTATTAAATTTTTTTAATTACTATACACTGTAAAAAAAAAACACTGTAAATTTGCCAGAACAAACTCGATCACAGTGAATGTGCTGTATCTTTCTTTGGTTTCCTGACTATATTAACATGGAAAATACAGTAGTTGCGTAAAATTAACAGCACAATGTGCTGGCAATTTTTTTTCAATTTGGACTCCAGCACAAACTGCTGGCGTCCAAATTGCCAGCATATTGTGCTGTTAATTTTACGCAACTACTGTATTTTCCATGTTAATATAGTCAGGAAACCAAAGATACAGCACATTCACTGTGATCGAGTTTGTGCGCGAGATGAACAGTACTTTGTACTGTAAAAATGTCGGGTTTTTTTACAGTGTAGGTAATATAATTCTTTGGAACCTGAACCACTTTCAGCCATTTTTATAGAAAATAAATATTTTTAGAAGCTCGCTAAATTGCGAAAGTAGGGGTAAAAGTATACCTTTTTTTTCAAATGGTTGCCACTTTGTTGATTTTCAACTTTTTGACCTCGATGTGCCTGAAGCTCCAGACAATATTATCTACTTTCATAATACTTAAGGAAAATTGGTTACAAACGACTCTGGTGATCTAATAGATCTCGTCCAGATGGAAGTGCCCTGCGCGCACGCTAGGACACCCACCCACGGAACTCTAGCCACATCATCATTTTTTTTATTAAACAAATTTTGAAATGTTCTTCAAATAATAATAAGTAACATGCAAAAAACCCGGAGCAAAAATCTTTATTTCTTTTCCAGAAAAATATTGCTAAAATTCTCTTTTTTCACCCCCCCCCCCCCTCCCTTAAGATAAAAGTAAAAAAAAAAAAAAAAAAAAAAAAAAAAAAAATTAAAGCCACACTTCTACAGTTCTCATCTTTTTCCAAAATCTTTTTTTTTTTTTTTCATGTGTATTTACATGTTTGCCCTGTAGCTGTAAGGGCCAAATTTACATAACATTCTTATTTTTAAAAATAAACTATTTATATTATTGCGAATCATAACCTTAATTTAAAAACCACACTATTAGGATCGTTCATAAATATATCAAGTGCATTTAAAATTATTCAGGGAACAAACTAAGGTTAGGAAACTTTCAAATAACTTCTAAACGGACCAAGCTAAAATTATGAGACCTATGGTACAATGGACCTATACTATTATACAACAACTATGCGCTATCACAGTGGTTGCCCACTGATGTGACGCGGCACAGTGGTGTGCAGTGAGAAAACCTCAGATGCGCCACGAAAATGTTTTTGTCATTAATATTTTAAGGCTGTTCTCAAATCCAAAGTGTCAACTTTCTGACATAAGTTTTAATTCATTTTTGTTCGGAAACGCATGAAACTAGAAGGTGTTGTTCTTTAGAAACTATGTCATCGAACTGTTTTTGCCGTTTTTCTGTAAACGCAATAGATCTTTCAGAAAATACTGTCAAAGTTGGCATTTTGAACCGAACTTCCGAACGAAAGAAGAAAATCCAGTTTGTAAGGGGAGAAACATGCCTTGTCACGTGATCAAAATTGCTTATAGCTCGATAGGTAATTTAATGATCGAAAAATGGAAAAAACATTTCGATTCCAAATCGCTTTCATGGTCAGGCTTTCCAATTTTATATCTTTCCGTTAAAAGATGAATTTGTAAATGTGTCAAAACGTTTTGCGCTTGTTGAGCAGAGCACTTGAGAACAGCCTTAAAAATTAACACCTTCTGTACGAAAGTTTTTTAACTCACCAACGCTCCTTTTTACCTCCAGGTGACATGTCTTTGAAAGGACATCTAGACTTAGATTTTAAGAGGTTAATTCCTTCACACTAAAACACCCGTTCGCTAATATTAATCCTGTCGGAAACTTTATAAAAATATCTCGTTTGCTTTTTAATATTTTAAAATGATTTTTTTTTTTTAATTGGATAGCTGAAGTCGATCTCTACAAAAGCTGTTTTTTAATTTTTCGATTTTATTTGCAAGTTTTATTTAATTTTTTATTCGGATCTAGAAGATTTTAATTGATCATAGAAAGAAGTCCTATATCTCTCGAATTTTTTGATATGATGCTATAACTTTCCTAAATTTTATACCTCACCCAAACAATCAAGGACTTGAATTTGTCTTTTTTTAAGGGAGGAGGTGATAAAAATGTCAAAAAAGTTGTAAATTTCATATTGATTTTGCCAGAATGTTAAAATTAAGTAAATGTTGAATCGACATTTGTAAGACTTCGAATGTTCAATTTTTATTGCTGTCATGTGATTTTGAATTTGTCCGTCACTTACTTGATAACATGTACTTTTTAACAAAATTCGTTTTTTATTACACCTTTTTAGTGGAAACAATACTAATCCATGAATTAAAACAAATTATTAGTTTACTTAATGGCATTGGAGAGTTAAACCACATTTTATTTTTAGTACTAGCAGTGCCTGATTATAGAGCCTAGGCACAGTTGGTACATTTCTAGGGCCCTAAAAACGTGCCCTCGCCTCCGAAGACATTTGCGAATTGTCATAAATTTACATTTATATACAGGGTGCAACATGCTATCTATCGCCGACCTTTAATTTCTAAACCGTTCGTCGTAGACATATAGTTTCAATTACAAAAACGTTTCAAATGAGCTAAATATTCATGTTGTGACATTATTTAAAGCAAAAAATCAATTTTATAAAAATTATGAAAACTAACTTTTTATACGGTCCCCCAGTGCCTATAGTTATATTTAGTAAATGTTTACACATATAACAGATATGACACAAAAAGTTTGACATCTGTACTACAAAAATTGACTCAGTTATTAAATTTCAAAGTTTGAGATTTTTGCACATGATTTTGTCTTTCATTGAGGGATCAGTTAAAAGATGAATTAAAGTAATTCGAGATCAAAATCAAGGCGCAATGTCCTTTTTACGGCGAAACCCCCTTTAGCCAGTATCGCCAAATTGGAGAATCACCAAATAGGGTTATTTCATCTAAAAATTTGAGCTAACTTTTATGGGTCGAACAACATTCCAACGTACCGACGATACCGGCTAAAGGTGGTTTCATCGTAAAAAGGACATTGCACCCTGATTTTGAACTCTAATTACTTTAATTCATCATTTAACTGATCCCTCTATAAAAGACAAAATCATGTGCAAAAATCTCAAACTTTAAAATTTAATAACTGTGTCAATTTTTGTAGTACAGATGTCAAACTTTTTGTGTTATATCTGCTTTGATATGAGTAAACTTTTACTAAATATAACTATAGGGACTGGGGAACCGTATAACAAGTTAGTTTTCGTAATTTTTATAAAATAGATTTTTTTACTTTAAATAATGCCACAACTTGAATATTTACCTCATTTGAAACGTTTTTGTAATTGGAACTACATGTCTATGACCAACGGTTGAGAAATTAATGCTCGGCGATAGATAACATATTGCACCCTGTATATTTGATTACATTTACGTATATAAGTATATATAATATTTCAAATTTTAATATAAGAATATTTCAAATAAAATTATTTGCCCAACCATTTCCTAAAATCATTAGGAAAGGAGAAACGAAAACTCATTTGTATTGTACACTATATTGCCATTAATGACCGGCAATTTTCAATTTTAGACAGAAATATACTTGTCAGATTCTTCTGGAATTTCAGGATTAAAAAGAACAGGTACGACCTCATATTTAGCAAAGTCTATTTGATAAGGGGGGCAATTAGGGGATCAACAAAAATCAAAGAAAAAAAATGATACTTGGGATCACCCTGTAAAATAAAATGCACGAAATGATCTATCGCTACCGAATATAAATAAACAGGCATTGTGCAATATGTGTATTCTTTTGTGTAAGAATAGCACGTATATTAATAGAGATATAGCGATTTATTTTAAAAAATAAAAAAATTCTTGCTGTTTTTTGCTTATAACATACAGGGTTTTCAACCAAATTTAGCGCCGATTTCAGAAAAATTGGCAAAATATAGTAGAAACAATATAATGCATTTGGAATATAAATATATTAATGATTTTAGGAAATATGAGCAGTTGTATGAAATAATTTTTATCTGCGCATGCGCGAACGATAACAAGGATCATTTTACATAATTTAATAGTCAACTCTATGGAGCAACTTATAAAATAATTCTAGTCAAATATCGTAAAAGATTCAGAAAGATATCGGCGTTAGAGTGAGCAAATTTTTAGTAGTTTTTTAAAAGCAGCTGAATGATAAGGGATTTTACACAAATTGTCATTTTTAATTTTTTTTTTTAATTTTTTTTTTTTATTGATGCTTTAGTTGTTCTCTGATAACCACCAGAACGAGCCTATACCACGATCAAAAGAAGTATCAAAATCGAAGCATTTTTTCCAAATCTACTCGTTGATAGTCACTAAATACTAACTTTTTTTCTGAAAGTCAGTTAATAAAAAATGATAATTTGTGTAAAATCCCTTATCATTCAGCTGCTTTTAGAGAACAACTAAAAATTTGCTCACTCTAACGCCGATATCTTTCTGAATTTTTACGATATTTGACTGTATTTTTTTAATAAGTTGCTCCATAGAGTTGTCTATTAAATTATGTAAAATGATACATGCTATCGTTAGCACATGCGCAGATAAAAATTATTTCATACAACTGCTTATATTTCCTAAAATCTTTAATATATTTATATTCCAATTGCATTATATTGTTTCTACTATATTTTGCCAATTTTTCTGAAATCGGCGCTAAATTTGGTTGAAAACCCTGTATGTGATAAGCAAAAAACACTCAAGAATTTTTATTTTTTTTTAAATACATCGCTATATCTCTATTAATATACGTGCTATTCTTACACAAAAGAATACACATATTGCACAATGTCTGTTTATTTATATTCGGTAGCGATAGATCATTTCGTGCATTTTATTTTACAGGGTGAGCCCAAGTATTATTTTTTTTTCTTTGATTTTTTGTTGGCCCCCTAATTGTCCCCCTTATCAAATCGACATTGCTAAATATGAGGTCTTACCTGTTCTTTTTAATCCTGAAATTCCAGAAGAATCTGACAAGTATATTTCTAAATATTCGACAAAATGTCTAAAATTGAAATTTGCCGGTCATTAATGGCAATATAGTGCATAAGCATCTTGTTACACACTATTCACGAGACTTGCTTAATCCAGGTAACAAATCTCATGTAAAATGTTCGCTAATGAAGTAATGTACCGTCGTGGAAAAAAAAGTAAACAACCCCTACTAACTCTGCAACTAATTATAATAGAAAAAATGCATTCCTACCTAACTACTGGAAATAAAGTCTACTTTTAAATGACGAATATAAAATTTGCTTAGGCGGTCATCAACATATTTTATATTATTACATATTTATAATTTATTTTTTAATAGCAATACCCAATTTTGTTACTATTTTTTTAAATGTTCGGTACAAACTATGCCCAGAAATTAAATTTCAGGCCATTTGGATGAAAAAATTTTTAATTATAAATATTAAAAATTTAGAGGTTCTAAGGTTAAATTACATTTTCATATTTTTATTAATATCTCCTGAAATTATAATCCTAATGTGATATTTTTTTGGTTTAATTATAATACTAAAAACCCAAACACAAATCCATTGAATTTGTAATTTTAAAAATTTTATAACATGAATTATGAAATTAATATTCGAAAAAAATATGAATTGCAACTTTCAATTTTTTTGGTAGAATTATATTTATTATGTCCTGCTTTGTGCAAATTCTCAATTTCACATTTTTTTTCCAAGTAGTTTTCAAATTATGAGTAAAACAATGCCAAAATGACGGATTAAGATGTCCAGAAAAGTAGAATTTGAAAAAAATATATTGTACTCATTTAAACAAAACATTTTGGCTGGCAATAGTTGAAACATATTAAGCGAGTGAGATGTTCATATTGGCAAGAAATAATACATTAATGGAAGTGGCATAGTCTTAGTCATTCTGTAGCATTTCAGCAATCGAGTACTGAACTTCAATTTGGATACAGCCCCTAAAATATGCTCATTTTAAAATAATTAATTTCTCGTAAACTAATCATACGAATTTCATGAAAATTTGGATTTAGGTTAATCGAAGGGTATAGAATCTGTTTATAATGTCAAACTTGTGTATTGCCATTGAAAAAAACAAAGTTTGGGTTCGTTTTGATATGTAAGCGGAAAGCGTTCATTTATTTTCAGAGACCAATATATATATATATATATATATTTAGATTTAACACTCCAATGATCGCGCCCTAATTGTTACAATGACAATCGCGCTGGATCCAATAGACCTATATCCAAAAACTGAATCTACTTTCAAAAATCTCGATATCAGTTAATAGGTAATTACGATCATATACTGTCAATACAACTACCTAGAATACAAACATATAGAAAAATGAAGAAAATTAATAAAATATTAAAAACAAAACTTACGGGAACGATCGCGTGGTATCTGGGAGATCCAGATCTGTTAAATCGAACGTGATTGTTGAAGTGTTAAAATATTTTCTGTAATAAAAGTAACTTTTCCTGACCGTAATTTTATGAAACATTGCGAAGTAGTTTTTACAGTGTATTAATCAGTTTTCAACACGGTATTAACACAAAATATTGGTTTTTTGGAAGTTATCAATTCTTAAGTATATCTATTCTTCAACAAACATCTTGAACAGACCAATATGCTGAATTAACCATAAAAGATAAACATTATTTTGTTACCCTTGCATGTATAAAATTTGTTACGCAGGTAAAAAGATTTACTTGAGACTTGATTGCATCCAAAAATTCGAAATTTCGCATTGATAACTGGGTCGAGAAAACTTATTTAGACACTGTAAAACTACTTCGTAACGATTCCGAATTTTGCGAGCAGCAAAAGAAATTTTGTTTTAGAAATATTTTTGTAAATCTGCAAAAACTGCTGGAAATTATGTTGTTGCTTTCGAAATTGTGCGTTACTAGGAAGAGGTTATATTTTCGTAAACCGTCATGTTAGATCAATTTCCCTCTTTTTTTTTACAGTACAGATAAACTTCGATTTTGGGGCGCACCCCCCTCCCCCCCCCGTTAAGATAAAATAAAGTCTACGATGATTTGATTATTTTAGTATAATTTAGGACTTATATTTACCCCCTGTTTGATAGATATTTGCTTGAAGATTGTTTAAATGTATTATACAAGATCAGATACAAAGGCATATTTAGCAAATTTTAATGTATTTTAATTATATAAATTTGATTTTTCTTCGATATGAAGCATTAACTAATCATAGTTGCATAGGATCATAACACTTTCGTAGCCTTACACCAGTTTCGTCAATATTGGCAAAGATACATCCCAAACAATACATACTGGCACAATATTGCATTGGTAGTACGGCAGCCTTTAAAAGAATTTTTCGTGTATTTAAGAACACCTTTATCAAGGCTATCAAGGCTTATCTTTATCACCTTTATCAGCTATTGCTCTAATTCATCCACTTATGCACTCTGAATGCCCTGGTTTTCTGTCTACGGTAAACCACTAGAATTCATTTAATACAGACAACAGATATTATTTTAGGCTATCGATGTTTTGTAAGCAATCTGTGCCAGTGTTTTTCAAAAAATATTACCGTGCACTTCAACACATACTTGAACTCCAGCGGAACATCTGATCCTATAGGTTAACACTATTTCTACCGGTGTCAAATGACACCTTATAAAAGATTTCGATTTATGCTTTTTCATTTGTAATTTTTCGATTGAAATTTTACAAATCATTTTTAATACATTGAAGACTTTTTTATGCTTATTACATTCAAAAACTACGAGCAAAATAAACATAAATCAAAACTTTAAAAAATATTATTTGACACCGGTAAAAATAGTGTTATGTTCCATGTAAATCTGTAACCTTCCAAGTAAATCCGCTGCATAGCAATATATTTATTAAAACGAGTTTTTGTTTCTCATTTCATAGTAATTTTAAGGGAGTTATAATTTTAAGGTAAATTATTTGTAATACTTTTAAAACATCTTTGTTTATTACAACTTGTATTCCTGTATAGAGAGAAAAATGTAAGAATTTAGATTAAAACTGTCGAATTTATCCGGGGTCCCCAAAACCTGGAGCACTAGAAACATACCAACTGTATCTAAACCATAATAAGGTCTGCGGACATTTCTTACTGGTGGCCAACATTGACCCGACCATTTTGTGCAACTGACATGCTACCAAGGCACACTCAGCTTCTTACTATCTTCCTCTGCACACTTAATTAAAGTTACATGTTTTTGTTTATAGCTTTTTATATGTTGTAGCTTATTATTCACATGTTAACATATAACAAAAACATACAATGCTGTCATCAATATTGCCCAAGATATAGCCTAAATAAAATATATTGTTCCAATAATGCTTTGCTATTAGGGCAGCATTTAAAAGAATTTATCCTCTATTTAAGAACATCTTGATAAATTTCAGCTATTCTTCTAATTCACCCATTTCCGCACTCTGATGCCCCAGTTTTCTGTCTGCGGTAAACCACTAGAATTCATTTAAGGTAGACAACAGATAAATATTCTTTTAAGCTATCAACGTTTTGTAAGCGATCTAGGCCACTGTTTTTCAACCCTTTTTTTAAAAAAAATCTCACCGCTCACTTCAATATATAGTTGAAGTTCAGCGGCGCATTTGAACCCATAATTAAAATTCTCCGTAAATCTGTAACCTTCCAAGTAAATTTTTTGCATAAGCAAGGTATTTATGAAAAGAAATTTTTTGTTTCTCATTTCATAGTAATTTTAAAGGAAAGACAGAATAAATAATTTTAGTTGCAATACTTTTAAAAAAATTTGTTTGTTATAAATTGTATATATATATATATATATACATCTGAGCTTCTGGGTCTGCCGAATGCATTCCATACATAATGTGCTATATATATATATGTATATGTAAGAATTTAGATTAAAACTGTCAAATTTCTCCAGGATCCCTAAAACCTGGGCTGCTCGGAACATGCCTACTATATATAGGCCAATATAAGGCTTGCGAATATATCTTATTGTTGGTCAACGTCGCACTTAATAACTAACCAACCACTTAGTGCTATTGAGATTCTACTACTGTACAATTAGCTTCGTGGCCCACGGCACACTTAATTCAAGTTATCGTAATTAAAAACTGGAAACGAATAAAAATTTAACAAATTAGAGAAAAACAAAATAGATTGTGATATCCTTTTTTTCATCGTATTTCTCCACCATTTCTTATTTCAAATAATTGTTTCTCTTGTGTTGTACATACTTCTGACGTACATACACATGTACTTAAGGGTCTGTCTCATTTACGGGTAACCCACTATGACTGGTTCAAAATTTCATTTTTTCTTCTTTTTCGTCGCTTAAAGTACAATTTAAACACACGAAAACATAGTTCACTATTTAGAAATCCATATCGAAAGTGAAAGGCAATTTTGGAGCTCTGGAAGAGGGATCGTGCCACAGCGAGTAAACAGTAAGCACCTTTACTTAAGCACTTTTATTTTCAGAATAGCATTTTCAAGATCGGTGGACACGCTACCATCCGGCCATTTTCAATCAATCATCTTCTATCTTTACGGAAATCTATTGTAACATATTTTTCTAGTGAAATTTGTACGATTTTTTGTTTAAATATTGTTATCTGACTGTTATGCGTAACTTGAACCCCTTGTGATTTTAGTCATTCAAATTAGATGTATACTTAGAGTGATTATTCAACTCAATCCCTTGTTCATTAATCACTAGTCATGCTCGTGACGGATTCACAAAATATATTCTACTTAACCCGAGTCAAACTCGTGATTGATTCACAAGACGAAGTTTACTCAGGGCTTGCAGCGTTCCTAAATTTTTCTACAGTTTCTACCATTATTAAAAAAAAAAAAAAAAATCGTGGTAGATTTTTTAACATCTGCAACAGAAGTCTACAATAAAGATTATCATTTTAAAATAGTTGTAGCGAAGTGAGAAAACGTTAGGACTCCAACGAGACTTGGTATACCTTACACTAGTCACACTCGTGATTAATGTAAAAAGCGTTAAATAAAATAAATTTGTTGTTGCAAACTTACAGTTTACTTTCAACCGATGTAATTTTACTAAAACTGCATGTTTTTTTGTTTTTTTTTTTTTTTTTTTTTTTTAAACCCTCCAGCACTGGTGTCGGGTCTTTTTTTGTCCAGGCAGCTTAAAATATAAATTTTATGGTTAAAAAATGTAGTAAAACCAAAAAATGCTCACATTCTGTAAAGAGGTTTAATTGTCGTTAATTTGAATATAATATTTGCCCCATAAGCCCACTCTTTGTATTTTTATTTTGAGAAAGAAAATAAAAGGTCATTTCACTCATGGGTCATGGCCATTTCACTATGGCCCGAAGCGAGTACTGGAGGATTAAAGCGGTTACGTATTTCAGAAAATTAATTATTTTGTTACATTGGTTTAGGTCAATTTTACGATGAGTTTACGTGTACACTGATTGACGCTCTTTTATCGAAGCGATCACGCTCATCAGATGTCAAGGCGCAGATTGTTATTATAACAACTAAATCAAAAAATAATGTTTTCTACATTAATAAATGCATAATAAGCATAAAAAATGGATTTTTATAATCATTTCGCATTTTTTTTAATTCCCGAAAAAGACTTACATTTCAATGCGTCACAGAGGTTTTACCCATTAATACAGAGAAGATGTGTAAATGTGCAAATTCCAAATTCGTGTGTGATAAATCAAAAGTTTGAAAATTTAGTTCAATAAAAGTTTTAAACATTATTTCGCTAGTTCAAATATCTCCACTCCATTTCCTTTTCTCCCCTTTTTCTTTCCATAGCATGAATTTTTCGCCAAAAGCATTAACTTTATCTGTATATGTCACAGCAGTTTCATAATTTCCATACATATTCTTAATTGAGAGTTTTAAGACGCTTCAAGATAAACATGCAAGAAATTGGTAATTTAGAATGCCGCATTTAAAAAAATGCTCTTAAGGCTGTTCTTAAATCCAAACTGCCTTATTTTTGACACAATTTTTAATTCATTTTTGTTTGCAAGTGTAAAGAAAGTATGTTGTAGAACTCTTTTTACGTTTTTAGGTAAAGTCAGGGAAGTTTTCAGAAAATGCTGTTAAAGCTGGCCTTCTGAACAGATTTTCCGGGCGCAACATCGCAGACACGGTATAAAAACTACAGCCTTGAGAAAACAATCGCTTATAACTCAAGATGTAATTCATATATTGGAAAATGAAAAACCGTTCATTATTAGATCAATAATCATGCCTGCAATTAATGTGCTTTTATGTTAAAAAAACAAGTCAGAAAATGGTGTTATAAAGTTCAACGTTGTTGAGCGGGGATTTTGTTTTGGGGGAAAGGGGGGGAATTGCCAAAATTACCAAAATCTTTATACAACGTAGCTAAAAATTATCGCGGCATACTTGAGATCTTCTCGCCAGTTGAGATCTTCAATTTGAAATCTTCTCGATTAGTGTACCGCGGAACACTGGTTGAAATCCACATATCTAGATATAGTCTTTATATTTCTCAATGCGCCCAATTACTTCACACCTACAAAACCGAGAGTAATAATTAGTTTTATAAAGATTCTGACACAGGAGTAAAAAAAAATCGCTCCTCATTGCGAATATGATTAGGGGTAATATATTTTCCAGTTGTAGAAAGCGTGGAAATTATCCATGGCCGTTTACGGTCAAATCGTTAATTTTAAAGTAATCAAGAAGTATTTCTTTCTAAGATGAACTGTTTTTCTTTATTGCTTACTACGGAGCTTCATATTTTTAATGGTAGCAATTTTTCTCTTTAACAAGAATTAAAGCTATGTTGATATATTTTTTTAATGAATTTCGACATTTTCAAGTCTTGAGACGAGACATTTTTATGATGTAAAGTTTATTAACCTGTCTTAAAGTGTGCATTAAATATTTCTATGAAATATCATTTTCTATTTTTACGTATTAAAGAGAAACCATTTAAAGTGCAATTTTTTTTAAAATGTGAAATGTAATTAATTTAGATTAATGTATATTAAAGTATAATATATGTGTAAACATTAAACATAACGTTTGTATATAGCATGTATGCACACATATGAACAAATTACAATTTTTTAAAAAATTTTGTCATTTTCAAGACTTAAAATTTTATAAATGGAGTTTATTAACATCCCTTAAAGGGCAATAACTGTTTCTATGAAATATAATTTTCTATCATCTACAAACCAAAGAGCGTTTTTAAAGTGAAATTATTTTTTAAATGTGAAGGTAATGCATGCACACACATCAAATGTAATAATGAATATAAAAATGTAAGGCATCTATGTACACATATGCACAAATTCATTATTTTTTTTTTAGGAATTTCGGCACTTTGAAGACGTGGAAAAATTTTTGTATCTAAAGTCTAATAACCTGTAAGTGCAATAATTATTTCTGTGAAAAAAAATTTCTGTGCTGAACGTGGATTACGTAAGATAGATCAAGTTTTTAAAGTACATAACTTTGTAATTCATGAAAAGTAATAATAATTTGCGCAATACATGATGAAACGTAATACACATGACACACTAATTAATTTTGTTTTTTGAATTTTGTCATTTTAAAAGACTTGAGAATTTTTCGTTACTTGCAGTTTATTAACCCTTTAACGCTCGAATTAAATTACGGTTTAAAAATTCAAATCGCTTATTTGCACCACTTTTATGAAAAAGAAATATTCATCTTATTTCATGACAGGTAAAACGGTACTAAAATATAGCTAATTTCACTGTTTTATAAAACTAGTGGGAATCAAACAATCTGAGTAAAAGACACAGCCCGTGAATATGACGGGAGCGAGAATCAAGGGGTTAAACTGTCTTAAGTTGCTAGAATGGTTTCTGTGAAACATAAATTTCTCTGTGCTGCAGGATTTAAGTGTTAAATAGCAAGACTTTTCAATACAGGACATGTTGTATATTTAGTGTAATGTATGTTGAAACTAAAGCACAGTTTTTTTATGAATTTCGGGATTTTCAAGAATTGAGAAAATTTAATTAAAAATGATTAACATGCCTTAAAGTGCAAAAGTTTTTTCTGTGAAATATTATTTCTTATGTTTTGAGGAAATTTCGAAAAGTGCAAATATTTTTAATATATGGAATGTAATACCTTGATTTAGGGTATTGTTTCTTGAAGTTTAATACACAGATACACATTGTTTTAAAATGAAATTCAGCATTTAAGAGTGAAACAATTAACCCTTTATCTACTGTCGGTACTTATAAATACCATTAAAATAACTTGTTACAAAATTCATTTAATACGTCGATTAGTAGTAATACAATTTAGAAGGTTGGTTGGTTGGTTGGTTGTGTTTATGACGGCCAATTATCAACACGAGGGATATAGGCACTAAGGGGAGGGGTGCCCTTCGTGGGGGGTCTTTCTAAGGGAACCTAACCCGTATTAACGCTTGGAAATCCAAGGTTCGAAGAAAACCACGAAAACTCCGAACGGTTAGGCCGACGGGCGCGACTGGATTTGAACCCAGCACTTCCCGTCTACCAGCTTCGAGAGCAGAACCTCTCGGCCACTGGTGGGGCTCAGTTTAGAAGGAGTTATGGAAACATTACTTTATCTTTTTCCAAAAGCATTATTGGTTATATAAAAGGATGATTTCTATTGCCTTTGCATCTTTTCAGCTTTCTTGGCGTTGGGGGGAGCGGAATTTTTCAATTCGGAAATGTTTATATATTTCTATTGTAAGAACATTATATTTGTACACTTCCTAATTCTACAAAATAGGAAGAAAAATATTTAAAATAAAAGATTTGAATGGGGTTATAAATATTGCACAAAATTCATATGAATTCAAATTTATTTAATCCTGCTAAATCGTTCAATCCTTCTAAAATCCTTCTAAAATTTATTAAATGTTTATGTAAATCTTATAATCTAGTTTCAAAAATTCACGAAAAATGATTTAGAAGATAAAATTTTCATGAATTCATAATTCAGTACATAAAGGATTAAAGTGTGAAAAAGAATTTTTTTTTTTCCTAAAGTTCAAAATTGTAGGATAAACGTTGTTTTAAAATGTTCTTAAATTTGTCTCGAAAAATTAAATTTTTCAAATTTTACCATAATAATTGTATTTTCTCTTTATTAAAACATTTCCATTCATAAAACCTTTTAATAATATGTTAAACATGTATTTTAACCCTTTGCACTCAAGGGCTCCGCTGCAGAGACATAATTTTTCTTTGCAAAATTAGTTTTTGGCGCCAATAATAAAGGAAAATAAAATGTACCTTATTTAATCAGAGCATTTTTGAAATTGTGTACTTAAACGAAACTTCTTTTAAAAAAGTAGTGTCGATCGAATAAAATTTGTGTAAGAGACGCCGAGCGCAAAGGGTTAAAAGGTTCAAGTCAGAACGTAAAAAGTCCACTGAACTATAAGAAGTTTCTTTTAAAGCAACTGCGATGTGCCGATCTATAAAAGGCGGCATTGCTACTGGGCTTCAGTAGCCACTAAATAAGTGCTGTAGTTTTAAATATACTCATTGTTATTAGGATTGCCGCACCTATTTAAAAGTAACCAAAGCAAGAAACTTTTGGGGAGGCTAAAGTTTACTTTTGTACTGTTAAAAAAAATGTTATTCTCATTCGATGACCCTCAAACGAGTGGCATAGAAGGTAGATATTCGCTATATGAAGAATTTTAAAACATATTACAATTGAAAATATAAACTAAATATAAGTTAATATGTTCGTAAAAAGTTTTACAAATAATACTTATTAAAAAATTGATGGCGAAATCAATGACATATAACATGTTAAAAAAACTCATTGAAGTTTAAAACTCTGTAAAAACTCGGCAAACGATAACCGTGCAATTAAAAATTAAGAATTCAAAATAAACATTAAAATATAATTCCGAACATAATTTCACTCATTGCATCTTTTAACCAATTTAACATAACTTGATAATAATTTTATTTTCATCGTAAAACAAAAATCTGTCTCGTTTTTTACATATTTTAATTAAGCGCCAAAGTGCAGTATTTTATGGTTAAGTCTGC
Source organism: Maratus speciosus (assembly GCA_963932465.1). Classification (NCBI taxonomy): domain Eukaryota; kingdom Metazoa; phylum Arthropoda; class Arachnida; order Araneae; family Salticidae; genus Maratus; species Maratus speciosus. The sequence goes on along the minus strand of OZ010787.1, from coordinate 498,783,071 downwards.
TCTTTTTCTTTTTAAATTGCTCTGGACAATCAATTGCCAGTTGCAATAACTCTGCCACTAGTTACATCACATTATTGTAGCAAAAAAATTTTTCCTTGTTGACACAGATTTAAAAAATCATACTATAACATTGTTAAAAGTCATAAAAAGGTCACTTAATTGAGCTTTGTTGTTCAAACACTCTTCATTCGGAATGTCCTATAGTATTAATATTGAGTATATTAATTTAGAGAACGATTTTTAATAAAAATTCGTTTTCAACAAACGAAAATAATAGTTATTTTGTCGTTAAAATGTATCAGTAAATGAGGTACGTGAATCGTCCTTCATGTTCATGTTTGCAGTAGCTTCCTTTTTTTAACACATTGAGTGCCACGGTGACTGACATTGAAGCTGAAAAATTTACAAAATTTTAAGTAATTTTTATGAAAGTATAATCTTGTAATGAATAAAAGATAAGTAAATTTTCAGTAATTACTTAAAACAATATATATATATATATTTAGTTTTATATCATACAGGGTGTTTATAAAGTCCCGGACCCATTTTGATGTTTAATAACTCATTAAATAATGAAGATATAAACAAACTTATAGAATTTATTGATGGAATAACTCATATATTTTCCTTTTCAGGTTTGAATATCTTTACTTTTGTAAATATAGTCCGCGCGTGTGGTTAATTTCAGATAATTTCATTTTCCAGTCTAAATATCTGTACTTTTCTAAATATCGTCTGCTTATTAATTGCATTTTTCTCTCTTTTGTTTTTGGCAACTATTGCAATGTTATGTTTACTTTTATGTGTTCGTTCTATGTTACTTTTGTATGTGATGTTTTATTCGAGCGGATATTAAGAAGAATGCATACACCACCATCGTTCGTACTTCTTTGAATGACCATTTTCCAGGAAGATGGATTGGGCGAGGAGGTCCAATTCCTTGGCCACCCAGATCACCTGATATAACGCCGCTGGACTTTTTTCCTTTGAGGATTTGTAAAGGACAATGTTTACAGGAGGAGAGTGTCGAACATTGATGACTTAAAAGCCAGAATTACAACCGCAATAGCCTCTGTGGATGCCGACATGCTTGCCGCTACCTGGCGTGAAATTGACTATCGACTTGATATTCTCCGTGCGACGAAGGGGGCACACGTGGAAGTTCATTGACAAGGGTCATGAAACTTTTTGAATCTATCTAACCATTTATGTTATTAATTTTTATCTATCTTTATTATTTTATGAGTTATTAACCCCTTGAGGGGCAAGCAATTACGTTTGTGAAATGCCGAATTCCCACCGGAATCTATCAAAAATTCTATTTCAAAATAAGTAAAAGCAATTTTACGGCTTTTTTCCACCAAAGATAGAAAAGTAAAATGTAATAAAATTTTTCTGGTGTAAAACTTCATTAATCGTAGGTGGTATATAATATATACCGGTGCCCCTCAAGGTGTTAAACATCAAAATGGATCCGGGACTTTATAAACAGACCGTCAGTCATCGGTGAATGATGCGTTTTAAACGGAAAGTTCAGTGTCAGTTACTGGTGACTGACGTGGCGCTTAACGTGTTAACACTTTTCAATATACTTAAAAAGTGTATTGAAAGTGAAGTGTGTAACATTTATAGTTCATTTGCACGGGCACGAAAAAGAATTCCGTTAAATTATGGCCTATGACAGTGGTTCACAACCTATGGGTCGCGACCTTCTGCTGGGTCGTAGCGGTTGTTTTGGTGCGTCGCGAAGTTTGTCACAAAAACATATCTTTTATTTCATCTGTTTAAAAAATATAACAATTTCAGAAGCAAATAATATTTCAAGGAGAATTTCTTAATTTCTTTTTGGATCAATCTAGTACAAGCAGAAGATCTAGAAATATCTAAATCATCTTTGAGATTCTTGAAAGGGTTCAACGCAACATACTTATAATGTACGTACTTGTATGTTCTACTTTGCTGTTTTTCAAAATCAAGTACAGAAACAAACTTCGTGTAGATAGTGATTTAAGGATGCCCGCATCGGTAAACAACAGTCCCAGAAATCTCAAAAAAAAAAACTAAACCTGTGACTGTACGATCCATGAAAGATCAGGACCTACAGTGCCCAATTCTGTTTACTTGACCATGGGCCCCGAGGTGCTATGCAGCATGTGTCCCGGACAGGTGGTCAACACAACGCAAGACCCTCGGTGTTTAGTTCCCAAGCAAGCTTGGTACTCATTTTATCGACCCCGAAGGAATGAAAGGTTCAGTAACTCTTGTCCATCCGGGAGCAGAACTTGCGTCCTGTAGTGTGGAAGACAGCCGTACTGACCACTACGCTACTGGGCTTTTAACAGAAATCTCACGCATTGTAAAGTTGTATTTTGATAATAATTAAACATATTTTTTTTCTTTGTAATATGAGTGTTGTTTTAATTATTATTTCACTTATACACATTGAGATTACCAATTCTTGTTTTTGTTGATGGTGCATGCTATTTACGAAAATTTGCCTTTCTGGTAGGATAGAGTAATCGATAGCTTATAGAGGTTTTCGAACAATTTACATATTGATATCAGACACACTCTCATATTAGGTGGGTCGCGATTTTTTTTTTTTTTTAACTTAAAGGTGGGTGGCATGCCAATAAAGGTTGGGAAGCGCTGGTCTATGAGAAAAAATCATTTGCGGTGAATTTTCTTGAGGCTATGATACTTAACATTTAATGAAATTCATATCTATCCCCAAGGTGGGCTATAACATGCTTTTATAGAGTTTTTTCCTTGTTTATAACAGAAGGTACAAAATGCGACTAATAATAAGTTGGTTGATTGCGGGTGCTACATTCATAATTTGCACATAACATAAAAGATTGTTAATATCAAATAGATATTGGTCCATAAAAAATGAACATGGATTTATGGCAATAAGCTTGAATAAAACCACGCTGTTCGCACAAAGAGTTGGCCATTTTCTAATTAGCCTAAAACTTAATAGACACATTAAAATGAGCTTGAAAAAAAAACTGACTGATTGGCACATTTGGTCAACTTCCAGTTCATTTGAAACGGCAGAAGCCTGATCATTGCAATAAACCTGAAAATTAACAGGTTGGTTGTGAAAAAAACAGGCAATGCCTAAAGCTGAATAAACTCTGGAATAATCCTGAAAAATATCAGGCTGATTGAAACATGGCAAGGTGATTCCCCAATTATAGCCTGGCTCTTTGTAAAGAACCAGATATCTCAATTAGATACGACGTATATAATTTAAATCTTTAACACTAGTCAAACATCACTTAAAGTTAATTAGATTTCCACTGAATATGATATTAAAAATTGTAAAAGTTTTTGCATTGAGAAAAATTTGATTTCTTAAAGAAAATCTCCTAATTTATTATCTTCAGAACTTGGAAATTCTGAATTATAATATCACGCTTTATGCTTATTAAGAAGCTTATAAATACTTATTATATCACTTTTGTAACATTGTTTTTTTTAATACTACTTTTGTACCTTACTGTTTTAATTACCTTTATGATTTCACACCCTTTTCTTTTTAAATTATTATCTATGTGCAGTATTTTGCGCCCCACATAACCTAGCAAACATATGTTTGCGGCTCGCGAGAAAATAAGGTTGAGTATGGACTATACTGCTCTAAACGAAAGAAAGGTAAATAAGAATATTGAAATATATTATCCTTTTACAAAATACGTGTAATCATTATAACATTTAGGGTTAAAAAAAACCGATGTGTCCGTTTAAAGTGGAATCCGACCCTCTACAAACATCCATGGTTGAATTGGGATTCGAACCCTACAGCTCATGTCCAGTAACTAACGTCCATTGGACACGCTAAACGAGCTGGTTGCTGAGTAATTATAGGAAATATAGACAGTGTTATATATAGGAAATATACACATTATAAACAGCATTACCTGGTGGTCTAAAATAGCTATAAAACCATATAAGCACAGTATGGACATAGCATGTATATGAGCATTTCAAAAATAACTTAATAATCAACATGGACAAAAAAAAAACTGCGCAACTTTCTTTTTCAGGGTGGTCCAAGCCACTTTTGTTAGTAATTTAAAATAAAAAAAATAATGGTAAAAGAAGGAAATAACTCCTACTTTTGAGAGAGAATACTCTAAATTGGTTTTACAGCGTGGTTTTCACATACTAATGGTTAAGTTTAGACAAAAAATTGGAAACATTGGTCATTAAAATAGATTACGGGTTCACTTTTTTAACGTGATTATATAAAAAAATCTTAAGTATCTAGCATTTCTCTATTCATTCAGATAAAAGTTAATTGAGAAGAAAAAATTGCTTTAGACAAAACAATTTATAGATATATGTATAATTTTTTAGGTAACCTAAAAAAATTCTAAGCATTCCCTTTATAATTTAAAAGTAATACTTTCTTAATGGTGTTAGTGCTCGTTTATTTGTATATTTTTTCAATATTAAGAACCACAAGTATATCCAATGTTCATTTACTGGGTCTGAAAAAAATCGAAGACTTTCAGAAGTATTTATGTTTAAAAAATAATATGAAACGGTTGATTATTCAAAAAATCAATGATAATGTTAAGCGTTTTTTATGTCTTATTTTATGTAAATTATTTGCAGTGAAAAGAAAAATATTATATTTTCCTCTTGAAATACCGAATAGTAATTGGCGTATCTAGACCTCCTAGTTGTGACCCTGATATGAACTTAGCATATTTATTTTAATTTTTTTGTTGAAACTATCATTATAAGAAGGTTATACTTAAGCAAGAGATAAACTATATATATATATACTTTAATCTATAAAGAACATCGAGTGCTTTAAATTGGACACGCAAGAATAATTTTGGTAATTGTTGACCAGTTAAAGATGAAAGAGAAATATATTTTTCTCCTGAAACTGTAGAGGAATAGTTGTTATATTTCGCCCACCTAAGTTTTGCCCTTGATAGGAACTAGGAACTTAGTATTTACTTTCAAAATTTGGTTTAAACTAATATTATTAGAAAGTTAATGTAAGATATGAACTACACATAAATGTATTAACACTTTTCACCTTAACCTGGTCCAACCTCAACACTTACCAAAATTATTCTTGCGTGTCCAATTTAAAGTACTCGTTGTTCTTTATAGATTCAAGTTTAGAGCCCTAGTACAATTATATATATAGTTTATATCTTGCATAAAACATTCTTATAATATTAGTTTAAACAAAATTTTTAATGTAAATAAAAAGTTCTTATCAAAGGCAAATCTTAGGTGGGCAAAATATGGCAAATTTTTTCCCACAATTTGATGGAAAAAACATATTTATAGTTTTATCTTTAATTTGTCAACGCTTACCAAAATTATTCTTGCTCTTACAATTTAAAGTATTCAGTGTTCTTTGTATACTCAAGTTTACAGCTAGTACATTTATATATATTAAAGTTTTGCCCTTGATAGGAACTAGGAACTTAGTATTTACTTTCAAAATTTTCTTTAAATTAATATTTTTAGAATGTTAATGTAAGATATGAACTACACATACACAATTAACTCTAAAGTTGAATCTATAAAGCACATCGAGTACATTAAATTGAACACGCAAGAATAATTTTGGTAAGTATTGAGGTTGTAAAGATCAAATGAAAAGTAGATCTTTCCCTTCGAACTGTGAAAGAATAGTTTCCATATTTGGCCCACCTAAGTTTCGCTCATGATAGGAACGTTGTATTTACTGGACAAATTTACTTTAAACTAAGATTATAAGAAGGTTATATTTATGCAAGGTATAAACTGTATATAAATGTACTAGCTGTAAACTTGAGTATACAAAGAACACTGAATACTTTAAATTGGACAAGCAAGAATAATTTTGGTAAGCATTGTCAAATTAAAGATGAAACTATAAATATATTTTTCCCATCAAATTGTGGTGGAAAATTTTCCATATTTTGTCCATTTAAAATTTGCCCTTGATAGGATCTTTTCATTTACATTAAAAATTTTGTGTAAGCTAATATTAAAAGAATTTTTTATGCAAAATATAAACTATATATATATATAAATGTACTAGGACACTAAACTTGAACCTATGAAGAACAACAAGTACTTTAAATTGGACACGCAAGAATAATTTTGATAAGTTTTGAGGTTGGACCAGGTTAAGATGAAAAGAGAATTAGATTTTTCCTCTGTTGAACCGTGGAAGAGTCTTTGCCATATATGGCCCGTCTAAGTTTTGCCCTTGGTAGGAACTTTCTATTTACTTTAAAAATTCAATTTAGTTTATAAGAAGGTTATAGTTATGAAAGATATAAACTATACATAAATGTACTATATCTAAACATGAATCTTTAAAGAAAACCGATTACTGTAAGGGCAGTTGGAAGTCAAATTCGTGAAAAAAGTCATTTAAGAAAAAAAAATATTTTGAATACTTTATTTTCCCTCTTTCGAAAGTTATATTACTTTTGTTTCTACGACAGCAAGAAGTAAAATAAAAATTAAGTAATTCAGTTTGTTTACATCATACATGAACATTACATATGTAAACTTTAAACTGAATTTTCTCAAAATGTTGCTTTTTGAACTTCGAAGTACCTTTTTATAGAAACTACTACATATTATTGTTTGCAATCGTTCCAGAATATTTCACACATATATCCCTGATCAATCTGAAGTGAACTTTTGTTACAAAATTTTCATATAAAAAAAAAAAATTCTTTGGAAAAATGGAAGTTTTTTGTTATTTAAAAATGGTTTTTATTCCAGATTAAATAAAAAATAAAAAATAACTCAAGAATATCTGTTTATAAAGATGACTTCACTTTATTAGATATTATGCATATTATGTATATAAAAAATTTCAAGTGTATATCTTAGGTAGTTTTTGAGAAAAGGTATATTAATTAACATGGTAGGTATAGGGGCTTCCAACTGCCCTTAAATTGGGCACACAAGAATACTTTTGAAAAATGTTGACTAGGTTAAGATGGAAAAAGAAGCAGATTTTTCCCCTTGCACTTGAAGTGCGGAAGAGTAATAGCCATATTTAACCTACCGAAGTTGTGCTTTTCTGAAGAACTTAATATTTACTTTAACCCTTTATCTACTGACGGTACTTATAAGTACCATTAAAATACCTAGTTATACAATTCATTTAATACATCGATTAGCTGTAATACAGTTTTGAAGGAGTTATAGATAAATTACTTTATCTAGTTCTAAAAGCATTATTGGTTACACGAAACAAAAATAGTTTTAAAAGGATGGTTTCGTTTGTCTTTGCATCTTTTAAGCTTTCTTGGCGATGGGGGGGGGGGGGGAATTTTTCAATTCGGAAATATTTCTATATTTCTATTGTAAGAACATTATATTTGTACATTTCTTAATTCTAAAAAATACTAAGAAAAATATTTAAAATAAAAGATTTGAGTGGAGTTATATATACTGCACAAAATCCCTATAAGTTCAAATTTAATTAATCCTTCTAAATCCTTCAATCCTTCTAAAATTTATTAAATGATTATGTAAATCTTCTAATGTAGTTTAAACAATTCACGAAAAATGCTTTAGAAGATATAATTTTCATGAATTCATAATTCAGTACATAAGGGGCTAAAAAAATATTTTAAAAAGACATCATAAGAAGGTTGCAGTTCTGCAAGATATAAAAATATAAAAATGGTCTATCTCTAACCATAAATCTATAAAGAACACAAGAAACAAAACTTATTTTAGGACTGAGGGGGGAAAGTGAGCGCTTTACATTGGACATGAAAAAATAGTTTTAGTGAATGTTGACCAGGTTAACATGAAAAGAGAATTAGAATTTTTGTTTTCTTTTTTTGGTCCTTGAACTGTGGAAAAGTAATTATCATAGTTGGACCACCTAATTTCTACCCTTGATGGAAACTTAGTATTAATTTTTAAAAGTTAGTTTAAACTAACATTGTAATTATGCATTAAGAGCATAATTTATGTATTGTAATTAATAATTAAGATTATAATATTGAAGATATAAACTATATATAAATATAGTTTCTCTAACTATGAATCTGTAAAGAACATAAAAAATAATGGTAATTTTAGGGGTGTGAATGGAAGAAACTGCTTTAAATTGGGTCCGCAAGAATAATTTTGGTTACTGACCAGGTGAAAATGGAAAGATAAATAGATTCCCCCTCCCCCTCTCTTCTTTGCACTGTGGAAGTGTAACTGCAATATTTGAATCATCTCTTGGAATTTACTTTAAAAGTTTTGTTTAGAGTAACATTATGAAAGTAATAGTTATGCGAGATATACAAAAATTTTAAATGTATTTGCTCTGACCATAACACTAAAACTACCGCGAGGGGTGAAATGACCCTTTTGGAATTTCTCAAACTAAAACATTACGAAATGTCTTTATATTTCACGACTTTTATTAAAGTATATGATCATATTATTCCTTAAAATGCCTTATTTTCGAACTTTTTTTTTTTTTTTTTTTTTTTTTTTTTGTCTAGAAAAACATATTTTAGGCTTAAATACCGCAAGGGGTCATTTGACACCTGAATAAATTTATGTTAAATCATAAAGGTATAAATGTTTTATTTTTTAAGAACATTATAGAAACTTGCGTATTTTGTTATTACATCATTTATTCTACTGTATTACATCATATTTGTTAACCCTTTCAGGGGAAAAGCAATTTCAATGCTAAAGTGTTGAAGTAAATAAATGGCACCGGAATTGACGAACAAATTTATTTGTAAATATGAAAAAGGCTATGTTTCACATACATATTAAATTAAAATTATTTTGCCAAAATTCTGGTGCCAATGCGCATTTGGGAATTAAAATAAACTGGTTTCATAAACATACCACCGTCCCTGAAAGGTTTAATGTGTGATGGTGCAATTAGAAATTGACTTTACCCCGGGTGAGATTCTAGTTTGAACATTCAGGTTATATCGGGTACGAAATAATCTTCAAAATATGTGGTGAACATAAAACAAATTTGCACAATATTTGTTTATTAAATTTTCGAATTTCTTGAAATACGTAATTGTTTTCTTAATTTGTTTGCGTGATTATATATATATATATATATTACTTTAATAAATAAAAAATTTGTAATAATTATTTGAAAAAAAAATGTTTTATTCATACAACAAAGTGTATCAACTGGTATATTTTTCGCAGAACATCGTAAAATAGATATTTTTTTATACAGGGGTCATTGGACCCATTTCGGTAGGAATAAGTATAAAAAAATATCGGTACGTTTAGTGTTAATTCTATAAAAACACCATAAAGAATACTTATCTTTGGAGTGAGAGGGGAAAGAGAATAATTTAAATTGGACACGCAAAAATAATTTTGATGAGCGTTGACCAGGTTAAGATGAAAAGGTAATTTTTTGCCCTTGAACTGTGAAGAGTAAGTTGCCATATTTGATCCACCTAAGTTGGAACTTTTACATGTACTTAGTATTTACTTAAAAAATTTATTTTGAAGTAACATTACAATAAGTTTATGGTTATACAATATGTAAACTATGTATACGGGTAAATGTATTATTTTAAATCAATAAAGAACATTACAAGTAATTATTATTTTACTAGTGAGACGACAATAGTTTAAATGGGACACACAAGAATAATTTTGTTATTCGTTGACCAGGTTACGATGAGATGATAAGATGTTTTGTGCTTGATCTCGACAAGAGAATTTGCCATATTTGGCTCTGCTAAGTGGTGCGCTTGGTAGGTGCTTAATATTTGCTTTAAAAATTTAGTTTAAACTAAGAAGGTTATACAAGGTGGTCAAACAAAACTGAACCTCACATGAAGAGGTCTGTGAAATATGAAACAAGAAAGAAACAATCATGCGTCAAGCATAGATTATGAAACACTTTCCAACACATTCAGAATAATGTAAGAAAGCTGCACCGTTTAATAAGTTAAAACATTATGTTTAATTCAACAGTATTAAAACGCATAACAGATTTAATAACCCAATTTCAGCTGCCCCCATCTAAAATCGGAAAATTATCCGATTTCTTAGAGCACCCCTGTATATGATATATATGTATCGGTATCTATTAACTACATGCATGCCAAAATTTAGTTCTGTTAAGAAATACATATTCCTCGGATGAAAATTCCCCTTTAGCAATTTCCGCTAAAGGGGAATGTGAATTCTTTGTGCAGCCCCGTATATCAAGTATAGAATTTATATACAACGAGTAACATGCAAAAAATTATTTAAATTTTAAAGCGCATACCGAATTTTAAAACGCACTTCCAGCCATTATTACTCAAAGACAGTACTGTAACCGATTTCTTTTCTGTGTCCTGTAAATGAACGACAAATGCTATGATTGCGCTATTCGATCGCAATCATCTTGTAGTGAAATTTAGTAATTTATCATTTATGTCAGTTTCAATACATTTGAAATAGCGTAATCTCATTAAAATACTCTGTAAACGATTTCCCCCTCCCATATACCATAATGTAATGGAATGCTTTTGAGTGCCTCTGTAAATGAACTATTAATCCCACACACTTCATATATAATACCAAACATGCTTTAGTGACCCTAAATAACGTTTATCAATTGCATGAGAATCCGAATATTTAAGGGAGTTAGAGCGTGGACAGACGGACAGACAAACCGAATGCATAAACACTTGTATTTATGTGTTAAAAAAAAAGAACTTGATAAAGTGTACATTTTAAAGTGGTCCGGTTGTTCCAGGGTGTCCAAACAAAAGTGTTTCAGATAATTCTGCAATTCAATTTACACACTGTAAAAAAATATTCCGTTAAAATACGGAAATTCTGCTCCCAATCGAGACGCCAGTACTATTTCCGTATTTTAACGATTTTTTTCCCCTAAATTTTCCCAAAAAACGGAATTTTTTTCTGGAATTTACGGAAAAAAACTCCGTTAAAATACGGAAATAGTACCGGCGTCACGATTGACAGTACAATTTCCGTATTTTAACGAATTTTTTTTTTTTACATAGTGCATAGTATTTTTTTTTCATCTGTCACAGAGCTTTTCATGCCCGCTTCGGTTTTATTTGGATCACATTGCAGTTATGCGAGGGATAAACCATTTCTAAGTATTCAAGGTCTGACCTTGAATTTATAAAGAATACCATAAACAATAATTAATTTAGGAGTGAGAGGAGAATGCATGTACTCTAAATTGGACCGGTAAGAAATATTTTTGCAAGCCATATTGTGCTGACCAGATTAAAATGAAAATCAAGGAAACCTATTTGTTAAAATGAATATATTTTTTTTTATGTTTATGTATTGAGGACAGAAAACAAATGAATAATAATGTTGTTTCTGTAATTACAAGGGATATTCTCAAATATAAAAAATTTAAATGGAAGAAAATCACAAAAGTTAATTTTATTTTTAATATATCAAACCTTAAGGGAAGAGTATCATATGTATCACAGCTCCATCGTAACAAATAAAATTTGCGTCTTTTATTTGACAAAAGAGTTGGAAAGATTGTAGGTATAATCATGTTATTCATATCTGTGCAAAAGAAATTATCTTTCTGCAACGATTTTTACTTTACACTGCGCGCAAATCGCAAAACCATGACTTGAGAAAAAACATTCAAAGTTAAGAATAAACTGGAGTTTGTGTTAATATACAGTTTATCAATTGACTCGATTTTAATTGAATCTTTCCATGCAGTTTGTTTTGTTCGATTTAGAATTACATAAATGTAAATAAAATATGGAAAAAAATTTCGATTTTCTGCAGGTTTAAAACTTATGTGTCCTTTTTAAAAATGTTACCTACGAAAATAATAATAAAAATGATATTACTAATATTTGAAATTTGACAAAATATGTTTCTTACAATTCAATCATGCATAAGTTGTAAAGTTAAATATTTGAAAAGCATCATAAAGGTTGACCGGAATATTAAACACGGGAATAAAAATCCAGTAGAAGTACCAGATATTATAAAATTATGTTAAAAATAATTCAAAGAAAGGAAAAAAAGTAATCGTTACGGTTTCTTAATAAATATTAATACTTGTTCAATAAAAATGCAAGATTATTCTTAAGAGTATTTTTTTAAACTATAAATTTTCTTTTGTATTTAGAATGTTTTTATTTTTTAATCGGCGATTTTCTATTCTCTACTTCAATAAAATATTTAAGAGTTTTTTAAAAGAAAACATTTACAATGGATAAAAAATCTCATAATTATCGTTCTTATATTTTAAAGAAAATATATATATATATATGAATAAACTTGTATATTTTTTCTGTCTACAGGATCTAGACACCAAGAGAAAAAGGGAAGAATGGTCATTTTTTACAGCCAATAAATAAATAAAACATAAAATAATGTGTTAAATTTTAGAATATGTGTTTCAAACAGTGAAAGAAAAAATACATGCTCGTAATTTATTTGACAAGTGTTTTTTTACCGTGAATGAATTACAATGAAAAAATGTTATAATGATTACACGTATTTTGTAAAAGGATAATATATCCTAATATTCTTATTTACCTTTCTTCCGTCTAGAGCAGTATAGTCCATACTCAACGTTATTTTCTCGCGACCCGCAAACATATGTTTGCTAGGTTATGTGGGGCGCAAAATACTATACATAGATAATAATTTAAAAAGAAAAGGGTGTGAAATCATAAAGGTAATTAAAACAGTAAGGTAACAAAAGTAGTATAAAAATAAAACAATGTTACAAAAGTGATATAATAAGTATTTATAAGCTTCTTAATAAGCATAAAGCGTGATATAATAATTCAGAAATTCCAAGTTCTGAAGATAATAAATTAGGAGATTTTCTTTAAGAAATCAAATTTTTCTCAATGCAAAAACTTTTAAAATTTTTAATATCATATTCAGTGTAAATCTAATTAACTTTAAGTGATGTTTGACTAGTGTTAAAGATTTAAATATATACGTCGTAGTCTAATTGAGATATCTGGTTCTTTACAACGAGCCAGGCTATAATTGGGGAATCACCTGCCATGTTTCAATCAGCCTGATATTTTTCAGACTTATTGCAGAGTCTATTCAGCTTCAGGCATTGCCTGTTTTTTCACAACCAACCTGTTAATTTTCAGGTTTATTGCAATGATCAGGTTTTTGCCGTTTGAAATGAACTGGAAGTTGACCAAATGTGCCAATCAGTCAGTTTTTTTTTCAAGCTCATTTTAATGAGTCTATTAAGTTTTAGGCTAATTAGAAAATGGCCAACTCTTTGTGCGAACAGCGTGGTTTTGTTCAAGCTTATTGCCATAAATCCATGTTCGTTTTTTATGAAACAATATCTATTTGATATTAACAATCTTTTATGTTATACCCTTGTATGGGACACACATTCGGTAATCGTCTGAAAAGTATATAAGTGTATATGATATAGTTTTATTTTCATTTAAAAAGAAAATAAGGTCATATATTTTATTCTTGAAAGGAGCGAAGAAAAAGAGGAAAAGATCTAGCGTTGGTTTCCTAAGTAACCCCTTTATTGCCAAAAATCGTTGCTCTGACGACGCACGTAACCTAGAGGTCGAAAGCTTTTTTAATACCCAGTGCGTGGAAGGAGACACTTTTAAAACTGGAAGCAAACTGTTCAGTCATTCGACCGTTTGATAGATAACGGTTACTTAAGCGTAATTTTAATCGAAACTGACTATAACAGGATAAATAATATGGTCATAATATCTTCATAATATGGACAAGTAACCGTTACTTACTGCAGATTTCCTGCGGATTTTTAACAGAATAGTGATAACTTTATTTTAAAGTAGTAATACAAATTATTGCATTTATTACCTTTTTCACAATAAAGTGGTTGTCTTTTCTGGAATCTATAATTAATTTTTTTTTAAACTTAAAATATCAATCTTTGTTTTGTTTTATTTTACTTATATATATATTGTAAAAATGCAAATTAAGTTTAAATTCTAAAAAAATTATATTCTCATACAAGACACAGAATATCATTTCGGTGCCAAGTATATTTAGTTACACAATCTTCCTTTTTACATTATGCAATCGTTCTCTAAATAAATGAAATAAATTATACATAACATATTTTATTACATAATTTTAAAATGGACATTTAAAAACTGTGGAAATTTTAAATTGATACGCGAAATTATTTTTATTAATTGATGCGCGATTATTTCGAAAGTATTCTTGAATGTAAAACATAATATTTCTTCCACATATCAAGTGAAATACCAAAATTTTAATAAATTACATCTGCATTTTGAACTTGCCAACACTGTTAAAAATTTGCAGAAAACTGCCCCGTCATTCCACCGTTTTTATAGAAAACGATTACATAATCGTGATTTAACTCTAATCTGACCATATTATAGCGCGTATTACGGTTAGAATAGGATTAAATTGCGGTTATCGAGCCGCTTTCTATAAAAACGATCGAATGACTGGATAGCTTGCTGCAAAATTTTACCAAAGAATTGTCGAATGCAATATAATGAACGATGTCTGTAATAATGACGTAAAAAAGAAAATTCTTGGTAAACTCGTTTTGTTCATTTCGTCTACGGTTTAAAGTGAATATTGGTTGTAAACAATTTTTCCTTTCAACCATGGTTTGTCATTGATTTAAAAGTATATGCCGCACTTTTAACTAAATTAATCATATTTATATAAAAAAGTATAAAATTAGTAGGCAAAAATTTCATTAGTGTTATTAGGATTAGCGAAGCTAATCCTCTACTAGGCTACACAAATTACATTTTGTCGTACACTTTACAAACAAAAAAAAAACTATTCAGTATTTTGACTTGAAAATAAACATAAAAACAAATTATGATCTGTAGATTTGCACAATATTATTATTTTTTTTTTTTTTACAGAATAATCTTTAAAAAATTACTATTTTAGTTAATTTATTGTACATGTTTTTCTATTACGGACGAATTGTTGCAAATAAAAAATGAAACACGTATATATTTTCAGAAGAAAAAATAAATCATGGAGTTAGTAATTAGATAGAATCGTGATTAATTAAATAGTTTCACGATTTCATTTATGAAATTTTTAAAATACCTTTTTTATGAAAATTATGACATATTTTTAATGACATAAAATTAGTGAAAATTCAATTATTTACATTCAAATATAAAAGTGTTTTTCAGTGTTAAGAATTCAAATACACATTTATTCTTATTATGTGAAGTCATTTACGCAGACGATACTTACGCATTTAAAAAAAATTATATTATGATTTTTTTTTTTTTTTTTTTTTTGCAAAGTGGCTACAAAAGAATTGTAAACAAATAAAATTAATCGTTAAATTTGTTATATCATAAATAAAAAATTCCAAGGAAATAGTTATTTGGTTGAATTTACATTTCTGAAATTAAAATGCGCCAAAACATAAAATAACCTATTTGCTTAATAAAGATGCAAAAATAATATATAAAAATATTGTTACTTTCAAATATTTATCTTATTAAATAATGCTTCGTGAATCCCAAACAAATCATGGCTTTTGCTAGTAATACATATAATTAAGAGAAGAATTAAATTTTGAATTCTTTTTAAAAAAGATTAATTTTAATTTGTCTCTATCGCGATATTTTCTGGACAAAAACACATTTCTATATAATCTTTTCGCAAAATGTTTCTCTCAATTACATATTTACAATTTCTTCTCCTCCCGGAGATTGTAAAATCCAAAACGAGTCTAACCCAGGACTATAGAGTAAGAATAAGTAAGTATAAATATCTTCTTTAGCCCCGAGTCTAAGCCGAGTTCCAACCATGATCCCAATGGCTTTATCAATCACGGAATATATTATAGTGATCGATTCCCCATAGCAGATAAGTAATAAAGAAAGTTCTTGATATATTATATATTTTTTTTATTGCGTCTACGTTTTAAAAACAATTTCTTCTAGACTATTTCGCTTTTCCATTATAGTCCTTTGCTTTGCTTTAAAAATGTGTTAATTTTAACTAAATAATTCACATTTATTCAAAACAGTATACTGTTTTGAATAAACTGTTGTCAATTTTATAAAATTGACAGACCAAATTTTCTTCAGTACTATATTACATTTAATTAAAAGGAGAAATAAATGTTGAATGATTTTCAACGAATGGTGAATTTTAATTTGTTTCTCTTGCAAGATTTTTCCGATAAAAACAGTCTTCTATTTAATTCTTTCTATTGAATGTTTTTCCCAATTACATATTTAAAATTTCTTCCCGTCCGAGTAATATGCGTATGTAAACGCTTCCAACTCAAATTGCAGTAAATGAACCAAAATTTCATTTCTTTATTTAAAACTTGTCAGTGGCTGATTTCACTGTTCGACGGTTTAAAACAGAGATTTAAAATAGAAAGTTCTTGATAAACTACTTTTATTTATTTCGCCTACGTTTTAAAATTAATAATTGGATGTAAATAATTTCTTCTTTCCATCATAGTTTGCCTTTTTCCTTTAAAAGTATATATTAATTTTAACTAAATTTATCACATTTAAAAGTGTAAAATATTTATGCATTTTTTCAGTATTACAATACATATAATTAGGAAGATAACTAAATGTTGATTTATTTTCAAGAAACGGTGAATTTAATTTATTTCCCTTGCAATATTTTCTAGACCAAAAAAAAAAAAAGCCTTCTAATCCTATCGTTAAATGTATCTCTCGATTACATATTTACAACTTCTTCTCATCCAAGAGATAATAAAATACAAACACTTCAAAACCGAATTACAACAAAAATTCCAACGAATTTATCAATGGCTGAGTACACTCTAAAAAATAATCTGTGAAGTTACTAAAATTTTTCTAGGAAACTGGGATTCCTGGAACTATTTATGTAACGGCAAAAACAAAAATTCATGTAACAGATACACTTTTGCACTTAAAATGAAAAAACCTATAAAGTTACTAAGAATTATTTTAGAAAATTGGAATTCTTAGAACTTTTTCTGTAACTTCAACCCGAGTTACAGATAAAATTTTAGCTTGTTTTGTAGATTTGAATCTTTTTTTGTTAAGTGCGCGGATAAAATTTTAGCAAGCATACAGATTTCTGTAACTTTACATCTGTAGAATAACAGATTTGTTTTTACAGTGTACATTGTAATTCACTACTGCAGAAGTGTGAAAAAGAAAGCACATGATAAACCAATTTTATTTATTTCGCCTACGTTTTTAAATAAATAATATGTTCTAAACTATTCCGTCGTTCCATCATAGTTTGTCTTTTACCTTTAAAAGTTTATGTCAATTTTAAATAAATAGATCAGATCTAAAAGTATAAAATATGTAGACAATTGTTTTAGTATTATAATGCATAATTCGTAGGAGAATTATATGTTGAATTATTTTCAAGAAACTGTGAATTTTAATTTATTTCTCTTGCATTATCTTCTCGATCAAAACAACCTTCTATTTAATCATTCCGTTAAATGTGTCTCTCAATCGCATATTTACAATTTCTTCTCAACCAAGAGATCGTAAATTCCAAACCCTGCAAAACCAATTGCAACAAAAAATCCAATGAACTTGAAAATGACCAAGTACTGCATGATAATTATCTATGTAAAAAAGAAAGTTCTTGATAAACTATACGATTTTTTTATTCCGTCTATGTTTTAAAATTAATAATTGGTTCTAAAATATTCCATTCGCAGTTTTTCTTTTTCCTTTAGAAGTACTATATGTTAATTTTCACTAAACTGATTAGATTTAAAAGTATAAAATATGCAGACTTTTTTTGGTATTATAGTCAGTGTTGCCAGATTGGGGACTTTTTTGCCCCAAAATTGTTGATTGTCACCGTTATTTTGAAATAGAAATATTCGGACCATTTAAAAATGAATAAAAATTCTGAAAAATAAGGCGAGTTATACTATTTTTAAAAAGTGGTGACGTTCAAATAATCTGAATTGAAAAAGTCCCCAGTCTGGCAACACTGATTATAATGCATACAATTAGGACGATAAATAAATGCTGAATTATCTTAAGTTTGAATTTTAATTTATGTCACTTACAATATTTTCTCCACAAAAAATACTTCTATTTAGCCCCTTCGTAAAATATTTCTCTCAAATATAAATCTAAAGTCCCCCCACCACACACATACACCTACACTCAAGTGATCGTAAAATCAAAACACTTGAAACCCGAGTTGCAACAAAAATTTCAACGTACTTTTCAATGGCCGAGTATATTATAATTCTCTAAGGCAGCCATGTAAAAAAGAAAATTCTTGATAAATTGTTTTTCATTTCGTATATGTTTTAAAAATAATAGTTTCTAAACTATTTAGTTTTTCCATCAAAGTTCGTCTCTTCAGTTAAAAAATAGTATGTTTAATTTTAAATAAATAAATTGCATTTACTGAAACTGCGGAATTCAGCTCGGTCTTCCCGAGTTACAGAGTTTTAGTATAAACCATTTTTTCAAATTCAAAACTCTGTTATGCATTTAAATATATTTTTAATAATGCTCACTAGCAAAAAGCATTTTGATATGAAAAATATTAATTATGTATTCAAATAAACCATTGAAGTTTATTAAAAGTAAAAACTTTAGTAAAAAAAAAAAAAAAAAATGTAATTCTACAGATGCAAATTTGCAGGAATCGGTATACTTACTAAAATTGACAAGTTGAAGATGAAATGATAAATATATTTTCCCCCTCGAATTGTGGGAAAAAAATTGACATATTTTGCCCTTGATAGGAACCTTTTATTTACATTAAAAATTTTGTTTAAACTAATATTATAAGAATGATTTATGCAAGATATAAACTATATATATAAATGTGCTAGTGCTCTAAACTTGACTCTATAAAGAACAACGAGTACTTTAAATTGGACACGCAAGAAAAATTGTGGTAAGTATTGAGGTTGGCCAGTGTAAAATTTCATCTGTGCACTGTACAAAAAAGATGTAAAGCTAAAAAAATAGTTTTTGTAAAGCTACAGAGGAATCTACTAAAATTGCAGTAATCTTACTAAACTTTTATCTGTAACCCAGGTCGCAGTTACATAAAAAGTTCTAGACATCCCAGTTTCCGAAAAAAGTCTTAGCAACCTTACAGTTTTTTTTTTTTTATTATTTCAAGTGCAAAAGTGTATCCGTTACATGAATTTTTGTTGTTGCCGTTACATAAAAAGTTCTAGGCATCTCAGTTTCATAGAAAATTCTTAGAAACTTTATAGATTTTTTTTTTTTTACACTGTAGACACGTGTCAGGAGCTAATACCCGAAGAAATCGCCAAAAAATTCGGTAATTACTCGAGTTTTGATTTTGATAATTTTAGTGGTTTTCTAAAAGTTTGATAAGTCTGTTAAATTTATATTTGACTTATATTATTTTGTTTATTTATTGATGTTTTAATTTCGTTATGGAATATAAGCTGAAAACAAATGTTTAACTATTTCTATCATTTTAAATGAAAATCGGTTAATTCTTTGTAATCGAGCTGCACGCAATAGATATTTTTAAAAAATCATGCTTGAAAATTATTTTAAAAGCTATAAAAGAACAGCAATTTGAGAAACAGTTTTAAAACAAACTGCATTTGAAAGAACACTTTTATTCAATTTGACGATGTAAAAATTTAAATTGTGCGAAGTTTAGATGTAAAAAAAAAATTGCAGTAAAAACGAAATTTATTGGTCAGGTGTTGCCACTTTTAATATGACGTCAGAATTACTCACGTACATATTTTTGCTTTATAATATACATAAAATAAACATTTCGACATTTTTTTTTCTTTTACTATTTTAATACATATAATTAGGAGAAGAATTAAATTTTGAATTATTCTCAAGAAACGATGAATTTTAATTTGTTTCCCTTGTAATAGTCTCCCGATAAAAACAACCTTCTATTTAATCCTTTCATTAAATGTTTCTCTCAATTACATATTTACAATTTCTTCCCATCCAAGTGATCGTCGCGTCGCTTCAGACTTTTTCTTTTGTAATTAGAAGAGTTCGCATTTATTGTTTCACTCGCAAAAACTATCGCAGCCGTAAATGTAGGGAGAAAAACATGTTTGATTCTTCGTTGTTGAGAATTAGTGTTTGTGAGGAAGGAAGTAGAAAAAGATAATATTGTTGCAGAAAAGAATCTCAAAGCAAATGCCACTTTAATAAATATTAATAATTTATTTTACATGGGGATAAAAAATCTTCTTCGATTTAATGTATAGTAATCAGAAAAATAAAAGATCAGGAATAGCGTTGTAGTTTAAATGTGATCGTGAAATTTGCCACTTTTGAATAGTTTGTCGTGTTTAAAAAAGAAAAGAGAGATCTGATGTTCGTTGTAAGTATATTAAATAAATAATCAATTTTTTAAAATGTTTTTATGTAAATTCGGAAAGAAGGTAAGTAAGTTTTTATTATAAAATATTTTTTTAATTTGTTTTTTGCTAAAAATTATTAAACTTCGTAGAAGTATAACTTGTTTCGTTAATAAAAAATGCAGTTAAATTTTATTGTGTTACTCATTTTATCATTTGGTTTTTTTTTTTTTTTTTCAAAAAAATTGCAATAAAATGCAAAAGGGTTTTAAATGAAATTAGTATAAATATGATTCAAATTAATTAGGGTATATATAGATTTTATAATCTTATTTTCTAGCGAATAGAATAATAATAAAAAATAACAATGAAGCGAAACATTAAATTAAAAAATACTAAATCTCATAAAGAAATAATAGCTAAATGAAAGCATAGATTTTGTCAGTAATTTGTTAAAATATTTTAATCTTAGAAATATTACAAATTCTTAAGCCGACAGTAAATAGCTTGAGTAATATGCAACTAGTTTAATTTATAAGATTTTTTTAATTGGATTTTTTCTATCAAGCACAAGTAAAAGAAAAAAATCTCATCCAAAAAGCGCAATTTTATTTTCGCTATGGTATTCCGAATACAGTGACCCTTCTAACACAAAACTTTTACAAATTAATTAATAATGTAATAAAACCGATATATCTATAACACATCGTCTGATAAGTTCTCGGTCTAATGAAGAAAACACAACTATTTTGGTCAAATTCGATTTTATTCATGAACATAGTCTCCATTAAAAGCGATACAATCATTCCAGCGCCTCTCTAACATTTCAATGCCTTTCTTGAAGAACGAATTATTCTTACTTACTGGTAACTTATCAGTCGATGTGTTACATTAACATGTTCACGCCGGCGCGGTGGGTCACACTCGACTGTCTCGAAAAGTTTCCGGCTTTTTGCACACCACTATTATTTTACAGAAAATGCTGTTCCTTTAAATCGCCCAATTGTTCTAATTAAATAAAACAACATTTTCTGTATTAAAATACTGGCATCCCAAAAGCTGGAGACTTGGCAGCTCCGAGACAGTCGAGTGTGACCCACCACGCCGGCGTGAACGTGTTAAATGTTTTTAAACATTATGTACGACTGGGGAAAACCTTGGAGCACCCCCCCCCCCTTTAAAAAATAAAATGAAATAAAAAATAATAATTTATTAAATTAGAGCACAATACCATGTCTCGTTATGGAGCGAGAAAGTATGGTTGTCCCACAGATGATGACAGTTGTCCAAAAGAGATTTTTTTCTTTTCCTGAAAATTGTGAATTTTAGACAAGTGCTGCTCTTTTTACCAACCCTTCATTCTTGATTAATTTTAAAATAGGTAAAACAAACGAAGTTTTTTATGCTAAAGTAACGTTAACTGTCAGTTTTTGCAGAGTTAAGGTGGCGAAATGAACCTATAGTGTGTTATTCTATGACTTAGAGCGTGTGGCTGAGAGGTTCCACTCTCAAAGCAGGTTTACGGGATGGAACACATGTCGCGCTCGTTGGCCAAACCGTTAGGAGTTTTCGCAGTTTTCTTCGAACCTTGTGTAAATATAGTTTAGGTTGCACTATAAATACCCCTCTGGAGAACACATTCCTCTATATCCCTAGCGCATATATTCGACCATAATAACCACCAACCAACCGAAAACTTGGAGTAAATACTCCTGTTCTCATGTTAAGCACCCGCTCTCCCAACCTGGAGATACACAATGAGATAAAATGCTTTATAAATATTTTATTTTTGTTTCAAAAGGAAATATTATAATATTTCAATCCGCAGCCATCTTTCATTAGTCACAAGCTATCAGTAAAGAGTCGTGGATATTTTTATTGAGATAATTATGAATCACACATATACTGAGTTGCCTGAATGGAGATTTTATCCTATTTATTTGTCATAAAAAAACATTTCAAGCACAAGATTATTTTTTCGTAAGAAAAACATTTCATTTCATATTGTAGAAAATTATAAAGACAATTTTTTATCTGAAACTTTAATTGGAAATCGTAACTTTTTTTCTCAAACATTGCAGTAACCATCTGAATATTTATTTTGTCAAGTTTGCTATTATTATTTGGAAAATAGAATTGATTATTAAAAATTTAGAAGCAGGGCCTGATTACCAAATCGGCACGAGAAGCACATGCTTCTCTTAGAAAATTTTGAAGGGGCCCGAAATTGAGAAAACAGGGGGGGGGGGATTTTATATTGAATTAATTCCATTCCAAAATTCTAATTTCTTTTTAAAATATTAACTCATTTATATATATACTTTTTAAAGTGTTTCATAAAAATACCTTTCATAACACAATTATTTTTCATACATTAGATCAGTTTCAACCACATGATCTCAATTCCTCGGTTTATGCAACCAGACAAAGTCGTCAATTTATCAGGTAGTATTAGCGTACAACCAATCAAAAAACAGAAAATCCAATAATATAATATTTGTATTAATTTGAATTACATTTGTAGCATTGGTCAGTTTCCGGGTATGTTGAATTTATCAAACTCTTACCGAATGAAGGAGGGCCGCGAAATGACACTGTGCTTCCCATAGCTTCAGATGTTAACCGGGTCCTGTTTAGAAACATTTATTTTATTGCATATATATATATATATATATATATATATATATATATTACTTTTTTAAGAAGAATTTGAAAAACAAGTTTCATTTCTATAAAACAAAAAGTCTTAATATATTTCGTATCCATATGCTCTAATCGACTTTTTAAAAGGTAAATTTAAAGTTAGCATATCCTTTTATTCATGTCGAATTTTACTGCCTAATAAAACATATTTTGATGTGAATCCAAAAAATTTTTAGATTAATTCTTGATTTTTTTTTAAATTTGCCCTGAAGCGATGAAATGTATAAGTAAGAAAAAAGTGAAAAAGGAACAAATATCACATTTATATTATTTCTGATGTCAATAACCCTTTTTCTAAGTACATGCAAAACGCACAACGATAAATGACGTGTCATACAAACTTTGAACAGATTTTTACAGAATACACTCACATTTCGTTAAAATACGTTGTTTATGTAAAAATTAAGGAAAAACATATAAAAAATAATCTCAAGACAGTGCGAAAGCCTCGCTTTGGGTCATTGGTGAATTATTAATATTTTTCACTGTCATTAATTTAGAAAAACACACATAATTCTAAAAATAACTTTTTCCGGATTCTATCATAAAATACTTATGTCATGAATGTATTTAAAACAGCGATCGCCAAACTTGCAAATGTCACAAACCGCTAAATTCATAATTTTAAATTCCGTGGATATGACTTTTTTAACAACATAAAAATAATTACAATACTGTTCAGAGAACTTCCGTCTTATTAAATGCATCCATTTAACATAAAAAAAAAACTATAAATGCTTGTTTAATGATAACAAAAGTCTTTAAACCCTTGAAAAGCGGTAATATATTATTTATACCACTTAGTTTTATTCAAGATTTGAAACAGAATTCTTGAATAAAATTTTACTTTTATGACATTGGCGAAAAAAGCTGGAAAAAATACATTTGCTTTTTTCAGATAATTTTTTTCGAAAATTCTGGTGTCACTTGAACATTACAGAAACACAATTACTTACCCCTGAAAGGGTTAAAGGTTGTTTAATTTTAACAATATTACTAAAGTTAGCTTAATTTTTACATAATATTTGAAGCTAATTTAACACTTTTAATCAGATTGTTAGGATTTCTTGTGAAATTACATTTTCGGGATTCGTACCACAATTTTCGAATATTAATATTTATTTTATTTAGTGACAGAAATTTGCGTTTAAATAATACAAACATTTCTATTTGGAAATAGTGGTATTGAAAAGTTTAAAAAATAAGAAACCTACTGTTTTGCACCTATGTCAGATACGTTGATTATAAAAGCAAAGTTAATTCAATTAGCCACTCAATTGTAACAGCCCACTTATTGCATTCAGTTTTTGTTTATTGCATAAAGCGTAATTGTCCTAATTTGACTAGTGATTGTTATTTGGTGTTGTCCTATGAACTTTAGCTTCCTTTGACTATGCTGTTTCACGCCAGATTTTTTTTTTTTTTTTTTTTTTTTTTTTTTTTTTTTTTTGCCATGGTAATTGTGATGAGTAATTCATCAATAAATACCAAATATATCCTCATGCATTCACAGGGCAACAAACAAAAAATTCTCTGGTGCCTTGAATATTTTAACGAATTCTTAGGTAATTTTGTCTGATAAATTCGAAAATAACTTCTGTTTTTGTCAATCAGGAATAGTTTTTTTTTTTTTTTTTTTTTTTTTTTTTTTTACTGTACTCAAGTCTGTTTGGCTCATTTACAATGTAAAAACATATTTCCAACAGTATATCTAGGCTGATATTAGTGTGTTTTAGGGAAATTAAACGAGTCTTTTTCTTTAACAAATTTGGTAACATGTTACTAACAAGGTTTTTGTAGTGTTCAATTTATGTTTCCCAAGAAAATTTTTCACTACTTAAAAAAATGCTCGTCAAGCTAATGCATCGTTTTCACGAAATTTGTGTTCTTTATGAGCTTACGGATCATGATTCATCAAAAATCCCTGCTTTAAGTTTTTTAACACACGCTTATAAACATCATGAACTTTGACTAGCACCTAATATATAACAGAGGGATGTTACATATCTTAAAACCTAGACTTGATATGTCAAAATCAAGGTCATATTTTGGATTCAGGTGGCCAATTTCGTGTAGGAATGGTGTTTGTTTTCTAAATACCAAAATCATTGTTCCCCAATGTAATAGACGATGAAAGAAAGAGGTTGATGTTTAAACTGCAAAGAATCTCAAGAAAGAGTTATTGGAACAAATGAGTTAAATATCATTCTTTTTTAGTGTGATATTTATCCCTGCTTGTTTGAAATGGATTCGTGGATTTTTAGCTCTAATGACGCTACTGCAAGACGAAGACTTCTTTTCATTTGAAGTTAAGACTGGTACCTATTTTTAATTGCTATGACAGATGAAAATGTCTTTTTGCACAAATATTTTGTTAAAAACTTAATCAATTTTCGTTACTTTTCTTCTCAACAATACGTATTTACTTTTTATGGATAGCTAAATATTAAAAAGGACTAATTTTTTCGGTTAAATAACAAATAACATCTATTAATATAAATATCAATGCCTACTAAAGTTTAAATTTTCAAAACGAAATAGCTAAATTTTCATAAATATATTTCTTAAAATATTATTTTTATTTTATTATTAATAGCACATAAAAATAAAAAAAAATGTCCACATTTTTCTGTAGAGCCTTAGTGGTACATGGACCATTAGTTGGCTACTACTGATATAAAGAATGTAGATGGCTTGGTAAGACATACATCTACAATTCCATGCATACAAAAAATAACTATTACGTACATGGTTTAAGAAGTTTTTTAGACCAGTTATTTCACAAAAAAAAAAAGAAAAAAAGTCAAAGTTCAAAATTTTATTTCATCTGCTGATATCCATTTGTTCTAAGCATTAAAGATATATACATAATTTTTTTTTTTTATCTTATGCAGTTTTACAATTTTGTAACTAAAAATAAATAAATAAATCATAGTCGAAAATTCTCGTTTCAGTTCAAAGAAAAATAAAATACATAATCAAATTCCAATCAAATCTTGAAAATATATCTAAGAAAAAAAATTTAATTCAAATGCAAGAAAAACGCCCGTAAAAATATTTGAGCACTATTTGCAAACTGAAGTTAATAACTGAGTATTCAATAATCTTCCAAATTACCAAAAGAAAAATTCGCAGTTTGAATTTCACTAAATAAACAAAATTATGCATGATTTACACTTTATTTGATATATATATATACATATATATAAATATATAAGTAGTATGTAATAAATCTTTGAAACTAATGTCTTGTGAAAAGTGATTTTTATTTTTCAGGATTTTATTTTGTAAGTTATAAGGGATAGTGATACAATGCCTCTCCTGCCACACTCTTTTCCAATTTGTCTTCTAAGCGCCAGAAATTCTTTTATCAAATACTTCTTCGATGAGTGTATTTGGTTCAAACAACTATTTTTTTTTCGTGATGGTATTATTATCATCAATTACATATCTCATATGTATTATCATGTCTATTATATATTAAAAAAATATAACTATAATGTGAATGGTTTGAGAAATTTTTGTCGTTTTCGACCAGCTATAACACAAAAATAAGTAATACTGTATAAAAGTTCCAAACTTTACTTTATTAATTAATGTTTAATTATAAAACTTTCCAGTGTAAAAATATAAAAATTATTAAATATGAACATGACAATAAAAAAGACAAATATAAATATATAAAAATTATTAAATATGAACATGACAATAAAAATACAAATATAAAAATATAAAAAATTATAAATATAAAACTATAAAACTATAAAAAACTGCAAATGTAAACATTTTAAAAATTAGAAATATAAATATACACAAATTCATCTAAAAATATTACTATACTCTATGTAGATTTATTATTAGAAACAATTATGCAATTTTTTAGCAACAAGAAAAATAAAAGAAACAATTTTTCATTTTTATTCAATGAACAATGCATTATCCATACATTAAATTAATCAAATTCCACAAATGTATGTAAAAAAGAAAGGCATTTCAAGTGCAAGAAAAATACTCGTATTTCCCGTAAAAATATTTGAACACTATTTACAATTTCAAATTAATAATTGAGCATTGAATAATCTTCCACTTTTCAAAACTACAAAAAATAGCTGTTTGCATTTCATAAATTAAATAGAATTTTATCTGATTAACACTTTATTTAGAAAAATAAATAACATAAAGATGATAAATAAATCTTTTAAACTCATTATCTTGTGAAAAATGATTTTTATTTTTCACGAGTGCAAGCTGTTTAAAGTTGGAAGTGGCAGTGATACCTCTCCTACCCATTCTTTTTCAATTTGTCTTCTGAGCTCCAAAACAAAACCGATCGATTTCTAACGGAGCTTTTAACGACAAATCAAGTTAAATGGGTATTAGAACAAAATTGGAGAGATAGTGAGTTGAAAGACAAAACACACTGGAATGTTTTGGCTCCAGTTAAATAAGCTATTTTTTCTCGCATTAATTGGGTCGTCAAGTTTCAAAATCCTCCCGCAAATTAATTCATTTTGAAAGAAAATTAAATCATTTGCACAGGTTTGAATAGTTCCCGTGAGAATAGCAGCGGACAATTTGGAAGAAGTTTTGGTATCACGCACATTTTTAGATTTTCGGAAGTACTTGAACTCATCTTTGAGAAATATTTTGAGAAAAAAAGTGTCTGCTTCTGCTAAGTATGTCAAAATTAATTCAAAAGCGTGCGCGAGAAATTATAAATTGTCCACTTTGAACTGTTTCTTATTCTTTGACAGAAAATCACTAACGTAGTCAATGGAAAAGTGGAGTTTCTTAAATTAGACTTAAATTGTGAATGAAGCTCTAATATATTATCGAACTGTCAAAAAAGTTTCTATTCTATTTTTGAATTTATTTGTTTGTCAGTAATATGAATTAATTAAAATATATTTGTGGATAATTAAATACCTTTTTGCTCCCTATAGAATAATAAAGTATTTATAAAATGATTTTTTAGGTAAGTACTGATTCGGCTGCAATATTTATTTTACAATCCGTTGTTTTCTTTTTATATTTAGGCATGTTACAGTAGAAGTCGTTTCGTTTATACGTTATGATTAGTTTGAGCATACCATGCACTTGTTTATGAAAAAACTATGTAGGGTATCCCAAAAGAGTGCAAGTTGTAATTTAAATAATCTGTATGCTATTAAAACAAGCATATTTTAAACACTTTTGCACTTGAAAACAACTTTTGAAAACTATCTAGGAACAACACTGTGTTCTGTTAGCTGTTAAATTTGCATAGCGAACGGGATTCACGATAATATAGAAAACCGCTGTGCGCGAGTACGTCAGCGTGGTATTTTTCAATCAGCTTCTGCTAAGTATATCAAAATTAATTCAAATTAGAGTGCGCTAGAAATTACAAATTGTCCACTAAACCGTTTCTTATTTTTTGACAGAAAATCATTAACGTAGACAACGTAAAAGTGGAGTTTTTTAAATTAGACGTAAATTGTGAATGAAGCTCTAATATGTTATCGAACTGTCAAAAAAGTTTCTATTCTATTTTTGAATTTATTTGTTTGTTAGTAATATGAATTAATTAAAATATATTCGTGGATAATTATTTTTTTTTCTGTTTAGACTAATAAAGTATTTATAAACTGATTTTTTTAGATAAATACTGATTTGGGTACAACATTTATTTCATAATCGGTTGTTTTCTTTTATATTTATGCATGTTAAGTAGAAATCGTTACGTATATACGTCATGATTAGTTTGAGCATGCCAAGCATTTGTTTAGGAAAACACTGTGTAGGCTATCCCAAAAAAGAGAAAGTGATAATTTAAATGATCCATAAGCTGGTAAAACAAACATAAGAGTTTTTAAAACTACCCACGAACAACACCGTGGTTTGTTAGCCGTTTTAAAAGTATTTATAAAATTATTTCTTTGGATAAATAATGATTTCTCTACAACATTTATTATATAATTCGTTGTTTTACTTTTAATTTTTATGAATGTACAGTAGAAGTCGTTGTGTTTACACGTTATGATAACATTTTATGCGTTATGATTACATTTGAACATTCCATGCACATGTTTATGAAAAATATTGTACATGGTATCCCAAAAAGCGCTAGTGGTAATTAAGATAATCCATAATCTAATAAAAGGCTATACATAAGCGAAAAAGACGTTTGAAAACGACCCAGGAACAACATTGTGTTATGTTAGTGGCTAAATTAGCGTAGCGAACGGAGTTCAGAATAAGGTCGAAAACCGCGGTGCGTGTGTACGTCAGCATTGTATTTTTCGCAGAAGAGTATATTTATGTTATTGAAGATTGTTTTTCCGAAAAGAAATCGTGGAATCAAGTGAGAAGACTATTTCTCGAGAAATCTGGTAACAGTATGCACAATCCGACTCAACAATTAACAGTATAATGCAGCGATTTCGTAATGATCATGCAATAACCTGGCATGTTGGAACGAGTCTTCATGAACAAGTTTTAGTATTCACGTGCAATAGGATGACAGTAATTGGAACATCTGTTGTAGTTTAGAACAAATAAATACGCTATAAAAATAGCAAATAAAGCCTTTGTGCAACAATATTAAAAAGCAGAAAAAACAACGTTTGAAAATGCACAAATAATACATGAAAAGCAGCAAACAGCTGTTTCGAATCTACTGGCGAGATTCTTCTTCAGTGCAAGATAGGGAAAAAGGAACAACATAGGTTCGATTTTTCTTCAGCCACCATTTTCCAAAAATGTTCTTCTAACAATGATCTTGATTTTTGAGAAGCTTACCACATCATTAAAAATTCTCACTCTTTAGTCAATGACTTATCTAGTACTCCTGATTTTCCAAGTATTTGGAAAAGCATTAATTTAATTTCCCCTTTTTTTGGTTTCTTTTACTCTCCTTCTCCGGTAGATGTCGCTACTTGTCCACCCAGTCGTTTCCACTGCTTCTCTCTCATTGGTTGTTTCTGGCGCCTTCATTACCCGCATCGGGTATATAAGCCAGCGCGTCTCTGTCTACCATTTTGTTCAGCCTTGCTTTTTCTAGCACGCTGTTCCCTTTTCCCTATCTTGCACTGAAGAAGAATCTCGCTACGAGATTCGAAACAGCTGTTTGCTGCTTTTCATGTATTATTTGTGCATTTTTAAACGTTGTTTTTTCTGCTTTTTAAATAAATACGCTTTCAGAATTTATTTGTAATATTTTTAGTGACGGCATTTTGTGGGATATCCTTTATATGTATTCTTCCTTTGAAAGCTGTCAAAGTTTGATTTAAATATCAATTTTCACAAATAATCAATAAAATATACTTTCAAATTTTTAATATAGTATGCAGCGCCTTGTCAGTGAATTTCAGATACAAATATTTATCAAAAAAGTTTGAAATATCACTGTTTACCAGTTGGACTTTTATTGGGAGATTTGAAATCTAAAATTACATTGCGCTGCAACCTGAAATAAAACACTAAAAGATGATATATATACATTATAAATGTAATTAATGGCATGACTTTAAACATGAAATGAACAAAAAATTTCTTAAAATTTCTTTCTTTCTGTTTATTGATTTTAATAAAAATAAATAAACTAATAAAAATTGGATAGATTTTATTTAAGATTCTGGCTCGGTTGTTTTAATCTTGGATTAAACCTTGTTTAAAATCTGATAATAATGAACGTAGAATATTTTGCTTAATCTGCTTCTGTAAGAGACGCATCAATTCATTCTAATAAAAGAAAATCTTTGCGGCTTAACTTTCCTCTAATAGGTCAATCATTATTTTTTTAACTTTTTTTTTTCTTTTCAAGACAGCAAAATCTTAATAAGGTAATCACTTCATATTAACAGCTGTTTACATTTTTCTTGAAAATACGATGTCTATCATTTGAATAGAAAACGGTTTGAGAGCTGTGATATCTTCTTTTGGAATTCTGAAGTGATTGCTCGGACTATATTTTTGTAATACTAGAAGAAGCATTTTAAACAAAAGTATATATACAGGGTGTATCAAAAAGAATAAAACGCGTTTTAAGTTTTTACCTGTTGGTCACATGTATGGAAATTTCAAAGCGTTCAAAAAAATTTGCAAACAAGATTATGTTGAGTAAATAATCTTGGAAGTGATTTTTAAAAAGTTACACTTTTTAAAATTTTTTACGGTATCTGGGTCAGAAAAATCACATTTAGAAAAATTTTCTTCATGCTCTGATAGAAAAAAAATTAATTCTCCTACCACTAAAATGCACTGAGTTATGATACTTTGAATTTGATAAAATTGTAGAGCTCTTCAACATAAAGTAAAGCCCGTTCGTTTTAAATGGCGGAAAATTCCGAAATTTCATAAAATTCAAAGTATCATAATTCGGTGAGTTTTGGTTGTACAAGAATCCGTTGCACTTGCCAGATTATGAATAATTATAGGCCCAACCATAGGCGCAACCACTTATAGGCCCAACCGTATAAAATTTAATAAGTGTAACTTTTTTTTAAATTAATGGAAGGACTATTTCATCGACGCAATCTTAATTGCTTCTTTATTTTGCATACTTTTGCAATTGACTCATTTACATTATTAGCGCATATATGCGTTCATTTCACGAATTTATTTTTTATTCAGAAATTTCGAATTCATACCAGGGATTCTGAATAGTATTTTTTGCTTTATTTACTGAGAAACATATGCATGCATGCATGCGGTAATGATGCAAATGGATGCGCTACTACATGCGCAGCTACATGCGTTATAGATGCAAAATAGCATTGCCTATATATCTCCAATATGTAAAAAATATAAAGCACGTTTTAATCTTTTTGTGACACCCTGTCACAATATATGTTTCTCAATATATATGTGTCACAATATATATCACAATATTGTATATATATATGTGTGTGTATTGAAGTTACACTTTTCATTTTTTTTTAATTAACACTAGCTTCAAAGGAACATTAAATTTTCAAATAACTTTTACACAAAAGTAAATGATTGTTTACAAACATTAATATAATTATACAAACCAGTCAAAAATAAGTACGTTTTATTCAAGATTCTATTTCAGAATCGAGCTCGGTTGCTTTAATCTTGCATTAAACCGTATTTAAAATCTCCAAATAATGAACATGGAATGCCCCTCTTTACAGAAATACCAATCCCTTCTAATAAAATTAAAGCTTTACGGCTTAACTTTCATATAATAGTTTAATCATTATTTTTGAATATATTTTTTTATTTTTTAAGAGAGCAAAATCTCCATAAGGTAATCACTTCATATTAAATCACTGTTTACTTTTTTCTTCAAAATGCGATGTCTGTCATTTGAGCAGAAAGCTGTTTGAGAGCTGCGATACCTTCTTTTGGAGTTCTGAAGTGGTCGGTCGGCGGTCAAAAGAAGTGGGGTGTTACGAAAAAAAAAAGTTGAATGAAAGACTCATCGAAATTTGTTTCAAACAAGACCCACTCCTTTTTCGTTTAGACGCCGCGAATATTTTCAAATGCTCGAGTTTGAATAAAATGTCGGAACACTGTTTTAAGAGGATGAGCAGAAAAACTAATTCGAATAAAATTTCTTCTTTCACTCCGTTGCATTAACTGAAATGTACTTTTGAATGATCCGAAATTTTGCACCCAAAGACTTGACTTTTTTTAATAGGTTTTTAGATGGCGTTACGAAGTATTAACCAATTTCAACGTTATGAATTCTTGGGTTTGTAGGGGTTTGGTGATATCAAAGAATTTATTTTTCCGACTAATTTTATTTAATTTTTTCAATGTGAGCATTTATTACGAAACTTGAAATTCACAAAACCAAAAAAAAAAAAAAAAAAAAGTTTTCTTTTTCCTTTTCTTTTAACTTTTGTTGTAAATTGTATTTTTCTATTTTATATATTTGAAATAGCGTGAACTTCAATGAAATCCGGTGGCTATGTAAAGAGCCTCTATTGTGTATCCAGTCGATGTTAAGTCGCTGTAACGTCACAAATGGTCGCACGTGTCACGATCACAGCAGTGGCCATAAGGGTGACAATCTTTTTTTTCGTCATATTGTGACTGTTATGATGGAAACTGACAGATTCCAGGGATGGCGGCATCTTTGTACTGGTCACTTGATGCTTTTCATTTTTTATTACTTTTGTAGGATCCGAATCGTTTCGAAACCTTTCCGACGAATCCATATCTGCCTCTTTCCATTGTTGAGACTCCCCTTCTTCTGTTGATGACCACAGAATGGTTAGAAAAGATAGGGTAATCGACATTGTCTATATTGTTTTCGTAGGAGAGGGAGCACTTTATCCTTTTGCACGTAGCCTTAGGTGAGCATCACTATGTGACACATTTGTGAAGTCACTGTGAAATTACCGTGAGCGAATTTTGAGTCACATGAACTTCGCCACAAAATGGGACATATCAACTTCACAGTGACTCATTTCCCACGTCACGTGACAGCAATGTGGATAGTAAGATTTGCATTTGACTCACGTTGCTTTTACATTGTGGTCACATTCAAGTCACAGTGCTATTAGGAATATGTAACGCACTCTATTGGTAAGTTAAACATTACGTTTAAACAAGATTCATCATTTTAAACTCATATATACCAGAAAATAGCCATCCATATATTACAGAAATTAAACCCTAATAGCAAACCAATATTTGTTGTATTGGTTATGTTGCGAGCCAATTTTGTATCAATATTGCATTCATCTGAAATACTTTCAATGAAATACCAATATTGGTTATTTTTCGGATTGAAATTATTTCAAATTAAAGGAAACTATTACAGAAATATTTGCTTTACAATGAAAATGTTTGCACTGAAATGTCATTATTGAAGAAAAATTGATTTTAAATTGCAAATAATGGCTTAAAATGGTGAAATATTCCTTGGAGTGTTTGGGGCAAAGCTGATAAAATGTAAACACCCCGATGTTGTAAAATATTTCATGCTAATATTGCACATATCAATAAAGTTATAGACAAAGGAAACAACAATAGTAGAATATTGTTTCTACGGAGACTTCATTCAAATGGTACTTACTGGGTAATAAGAATATTTCAGATATAGTGAGATAAAATTACATGTACAATAAAGCATAACTTGGCGCAGAATTCATGTTACCAAATATAATCATCTGCCATTGTGCATTTATGAATATATAGCACAATTTTGATTAAATGATGATTATAAGAAATTAATCAAAGAAGAAATGGCATTTCTTTAAAATGTAATTTATTAAGTTTATTTATCAATACGCTGAAGTCATTAATAAGATATCGCTGAAGATACATTTCGTGTTTACTAAAATAATTCTTTTTTAACGCTTTTATTTAATTTCGTTTGTTGTCTATCTGTCAGTCTGTGTCAAATCTTTTAAAAAAATCCTTCAAAAAATCTGCGATTTTTTAGGGGGGTCCGGGACACAAAAATCTTAAAATTTTCTTAAAACTTTTTATTACATTTAAAATTTCTCTGTTTTTTTTTTCTGCTTAATACGAAGTTTAAATCGAGTCCTTATCTTAATTGGAACATGAAATATTCATTTTTAAGTTTTGGTTTGTTTTCAAAATCTAGCTTTCAAGCAATGGTTGTCATGAAAACGACTTTTTACGAAAATGCGTTTTGCTTCATGATGGGTTTTTTCATCATTTCTCACATTTAAATTGTTATAAGTCAAGAACCGTTAAAGATAAATGATTTAAATTTGGAACATGTGTTTTTCAATTGTTTTACTTTAATTTTGATTCAGCAAATTTGAAAAAATAATATTTACTTTTAAAAATATGATTTTTTAATAAAAGTTACGTCATTTTTTTTTCAAATTTTTATTTTAAATATTTTTAATTTTTATTTAAATTAATATTTTTTTAAATGCTGAATCTAAATTAAAACTTATATATTTCTTTTCATTTAAATGCAAAAAAATTGAAATTCTACAAATAATATTTTGAGTTATAACGATTTAAAACTAGCACACTTTTTAAATAAAATTTTAAATTTAAATTAAAAAAAAATTATGAGAAGTTTTATCATGTGATTTTATTTACAAATGATATGGTTAACCATCACAAAAAAATTTCGAAATTGTAACTCAATAAATAAAAATTATTTGAAAATGTGTCCTGGACCCCCTTAACTCACTTTCGTTGAACTGAATTCCTTCTAATGTTGCACACAAGTTCATTGTCAATGACAATGCAACATTCATATATTGTCTGGGGCATACGTTTGGCCAAAAAAAAAAAAAAAAAAAAAAAGAACACTCCATATATTTTAATACCCAAATTGGCCCAGAAAAAAAAATAACCAGAACTAACCATTCGACTGACTGTAAATTATGTATTTAAATTTATGTTACAAAAACAAGCTTAAGAGATTGAATACATACGGAAATTGTACCAAACTCTGAAATTTTAAAGAGGAACATTTAATTAAGACATTATATTTGGGTTTTTTTTTCAGAAAATTGTACCTTAGAATACCAAATGTGAAGTCTATAGTTTAGGAACCATAAAGCTTTAAAATTTGGAACTCTTATTTTAAATTACTTTCTAATCGTCGTAAAACAGATTGTAATGTGGGTAGTTGTTTAAGCATAACTGACGAACGAGCTGTAATTTTCTTGTCCCATATTTGAAATTTCTAAAAATCGATTTCTGTTAAAAATATTTATAAACTACAATTCATATATATATTTTTTTCGAAATACATATGTTTAAGAAATTATTTTTCGAGGAATATATGAATTGTAACCTATGAATGTTTTGACAGAAATCAATTTCGAGACGCTTCAAATATGCGAAACCAAAATTACAGCTCATTTCCCCCGTAGTTCATAAGTTATGGTTAAAAAAACCTACCCGCAATACTATCTGCTTTACGATGACTCCAAATAAATTTCACATTAGGAGTTACAAAGTTTAAACCTTCATAACTCCTAAACTACTTCACCGAATGTCTATTTGGTATCCTATGGTAAAATTTAACTAAAAACCTAAATATAATGCCAAAATTAGATGTTTGTATCAAAAACTTCTGAGTTTGGTACAATTTCAATTTAAATATGATCCCCTCCCCATAAGCTTATTTTTGTCACATACATTTAAAGAAGGCATAATTTCCAATCGAATGGTTATTTTTATTTTTTATTTATTTTTTTTTTTCTGGAACAATTTGGGGATGAAAATGTCTGGGGTTGTTCTTTTTTTTCTGCCACATGTGCCTTAACAACAAGAGGATTCAGGGTCAAAAATATTTTTTTAATTGAAATAATTATTTGATTTATTTTATAACGATTTTATTCAAATTTTGTATAAAGTTCATTGTCGATGAGAAGGTATGAAATCATTGATTAAAAGCGTATTACTTAAGTTTTTAATTTAATTTTCTGTTTGTATTTGTGTTTCACAAGTACATTGTATAAACAATGTACTTATGAATGCACATCATAAACATTAGCATTTTTAAGATAATAAAATTCAGTTTAAGGAAAAATTAATTTATAATAATCTAAAATATTTTCGATAAAGATATATATCCTTCTATTGGAGGCGTTTCGGTGTTTCGTTAGCTATTTCTATATGTGTTCACAAGTTTCTAAATAAACAGTAAATGTCTGCCGTGTTTCAAACACAGTTTGTGTGAGAAGTTAGGTGCCTAAATTCCTCGAGTATTTAACTTGCAAAACTTGGAGAGGAAAATGGCGAGATTAAGTCTGCTCAAAGTAATTTAAATTTTATTTTTTTAAATGAAACAAATTAAACTGCAAAGGAAAATATTCATCCTCACGTATGATATTCGAAATCTTTTATGGCGTTCTAAATAGGCGAGGGTGTTTTTTTTTTTAAATTGTGCTATAGACTATTATTTGATCCAATTATAATTTAGCATGGCAAAAATATAATCTGCTGGCCTGGAGTAAAAATCATTGGTTCCTGTACTGCAATGATGTAATCAGATATTTTCCTTGTTTTATCTGTTCAAGTGATTTTAATTGTTTTATTATTAGAAAATAGTATCCGCAGTGTGGGGCAGAAATCCTAATCTTTATGTTAATCTTAGTTTTCTTAATCAATTTGAAATGTGCTTACTGTTATATTATTATATTTTTATAAAGTAAAATTGTTAATTGTAAAAGCAACCAGGTTTGTTACTGTGCTAATAAGGTCTATGGAATTAATTATGAATGTAAAATGCACAAATTTCGAACGGGAATTATTTCATTCTAAAAAAATGTTCGGATCTACAGTTTTGTGCTACTAGGCAGATTAACCCTTTGAGGGGCAAGTAATTGTGTTTCTGTAATGTCGAATTCACACCAGAATCTGCAAAAATATTTATTGCAAAATAAGGAAAAGCAATTTCGCGACTTTTTTCAGAAAAGTTAGAAAAGTAAAATTTAATAATTTTTTTCTGGTGCAAATCTTCATTAATCGTGGGTGGGATAAAATATATCCCACCGCCCCTAAAGGGGTTAAGTGAATTTAATGTTCATGTGTTGTAAATTTGTAAATAAAAGTTTTATTGATAATTACGTGTTGACTTTCTATTATGTATCATGTTTGATGCTTTAGGTTAATTTTATTCTAACTTTCGGGCTGAGTAATTTAATCTCAGAGTACATTTAAACGTCTTTATCAACGTCGAGCAGAATTATACTATCACGAAAATAATTTATAGATTACCTAAGTTAACCTCCAAAGGAAATAGGTCAGTATGATATATCGGAAGATTTTTAATTAAAAATCGTAACCAAGTTCGAGTATTCATGAATCACCCCCCCCCCCCCCCCGCATCATTATGTAACCTTCAAATTGCATTAAGTCTGATAAAATTCCGTCCCTACTTTCTGCTATTGTTTTCGAAGAACATTTTTAATTATTAAGGCACAGTAAGATTGAACTAAAATCATTTTTTCTCCTTTATAAAACTATTGTTTTAAAGTTAAATTTTGGAGTTTTTAAATTTTGTCCATTTTAGGCCAAGCATAGAAATTTTATAAAATGTGGTGTTTTTTTCATTGAAATATGCTTAAATTACATTCATTAAGACAAGAAAAATGTTTCGTGCATGAAAAATAATATTTTATTTGAGAAATAAAATGCATTCGGTCAATGGTGCGCTAACGCACCAGCAAATTTAAAATTAATATTTTTTATTTAATGTTTCATGACATTTTTTTATTATTATTTTATTTGCAGAACTTGCAACTTTAATCCATTATAAAAACATATGATTAATCTCAAGTGGAATAATTATACATTTTCTAAACGTCGAATTTGTCAATAACCGTTTCAATAAAAAAAAAAAAAAAAAAAAAAAAAAAAAAAAAAAAAAAAAAAAAAAAAAACTAGCGTATTTTAAAAATTTCTCAACAGAAAGTGTTTGCTCAAATTGAATTACTGATATTTTATAGATGTTTCCAGAACACTTAAAAATAGCAGAAAAATTAAATTAGTGAAAAATATTCGTCACAGTGTTATAAAAAAATATTTATTGAAATGGTACGTTTGCGCACCTTTGGCCGAAGATGGGTTAATTTCAGTGCTTAGAAAGCACACGGATGTAAATTACAATATTATCTCAAACAATATTTAATTGTTATTCATATTTTTATTTTATTTATTTATTTATTTATTTTTGAAGAATTATATATATAGGGCAATTCCATCGTAACTGACGTAACATTTTATCATCGTATATTGTTTTCAAATCTATGTAGAAAATTTACTAATAAAGCTAGAACAAATTTTTACAATTTAAAATATTTCTTACTAAGGTCTTAATACCCAAATACCTGCAGATTATTTCAAACTCTCTTTGAGTCCCCAAAATTGCAATTCAAAATTCTGTAACTGACATAACATAACATATACAAACATTTTTTCTGCCTTCATTGAAGTATAAAAATTATCAAAACTATCCAGTTAAAAAAAGTGATTTAATGTTCTTAACAACACTAAGTAATGTCAAATTATAACAGTAACTTGTTTAATTAATTTCTGAATAATAAAAAACAAAGAAGTGGCATTTATACGTGTAACTGACGTAACTTTTATTGTGTAACTGACGTAACATTATGACTTCACAAAGACAATAATGGTACTTAACTTAGTTTGTAAACAGTAATTTACAATGCCTTTTTATTAGGATTTTTCTATAGAATATAAAAATATCAAGTTTTCCAATCATACCGTTAAATTAAACATATTATAAATTTGATTTACCCCCCCCCCCCCCAAAAAAAACAAATGATGATTTTCTGTGGAATTGCCCTATATATATATTTTTTTATATAATCATCCCTTTTTATATGCACATACAAAATGCACAGGATGAGCAATGTATCATACGAAAGAGTTTTAAACAGTCTTTTGGCATTGTATACGCAAATTTCGTCAAAATACCCCTTTTTCATTGCAAATTGATGTGAATGAAAAAATAATGAAAAAATGTCTAAGCAAATAATCACAAAGATTGCAGTGTCCACGGTCCAGACGGCCCACAAAAAATGTCTTACACGAAATAAGACAATATTGTTTATTTCTACAATATCAGCAGAATATGTTTCAACCTCGACAAAGAGTAATGTTTGATTTTTAATTATCAACACTTAAGGTACTGATTTTTTCGGCTTGTGCTTTTTCATGATTCGAATTAGAAACATTTGTCCTGGAATATTTGAATACATTTTTCAGAATTACCATTCTAAATATACCATAACTCTTTTAACCGTTAAGATAAATACTATTAATCACAAGCATCTTCACAGTCCATATACAGAGTGCTCACTAAAGTCCTGTCTACCCCATTAACTTCTGAACGGCGACAACTGTGGTCATGAATGTGCTGTCTATGTACCGGATCTCCCCAAAATAACGGGTCTGAGTTTTTAAAAAATGGAAAGCAATATAAATGCATCGTTTGCAGCAGTGTATTTGGGAAAACATCAAATTTTAAGAAACAGAATGATATTTGAGTATCATGAACTTAATATAAAAATAATATCGTTAAAATAATATAAATTTTCAAATCAATCCGTCATTTTTGTGACACGTGGTATTATAAAGTGTCTATGCACTACGTGGTAAGACCAGTCCACCTAGCGGCAAACTTCAGAGTTATCATTCCCATCTCAAAAACGGTAGAAAATTCCAGAAAAATATCAATGATAATGTTATAAAGCGTTTACGATTTAATATGAAATGATGTACATGTAAAAGTAACTTTCTTAGAAGACCTGAAATGAAACTTTGTGTCTATAATCAGCTTAAATTTCCCACGAATTGCTTAGAAAAGTGCGCTATTACAAGGCAGACAGGCCCACATTTAATAGTAAAACTAACATATGTAAGCAAAGTATAGTTTATTTTAATAAGAGAATCAAGTTACATTCAACGTGTCCCTAACGGACATTGTATTATGCATTATGCATGTGTTCTGATGGTGGACACATTGAGCCTACATAACTTGATTTTCTTATTAAAATAAACTGTACCGTGCTTACATGTTTCAATTTTATTAATAAATTTATATCTTCCTTAGTCATTATCGCAACTTACAGAATATTGGTGAAAAACATATAAATATATTTTTTAGTGGAATATTTTACATTCAACATGTATTTTTTTAGATTTTTCACTAACAATACTAACAATCATTTTTATATGAAAAATGGAAATTATGTATTCAAATAAAATTTTGAAATTTATTAAAAGCGATAATTTCGTATTGGCCTCGTGCCAGGATTTAACAGCCGAAGAAATCACAAAAGATCGCTAGCGTTTTTTTATTCTGATAATTACAGCGGTTCGATTAATTGCCTTAAATTTGTGTTTTATTTATATTTTATTATTTTATTTATGGATTGATAAAGTTTTAATTTCGTTATGGAATGTAAGCCGGAAACAAATGCTGGACTATTTCATTTATATTAATTTTAGTGCAACCAGGTTTATCTTTTGTAATCGTTTGTCTGCAACTGACAGAAATATAGATTTAAAAACATCATGCTTGAAAATTGTTTTTAAAACAATAAAAATTCTGTAAATTGCAATAAAGTTTTCAAAGAAATTGCGATATATTTTTTAAACAAATTGCATTTGAAAGTACAAATTTTTTCTATTCGACGGAGTAAAAATTGAAAATGTGCGGTATTTAGAAATTAAAAAAAATTCAATAAAAGATAATAAAAGTTAAATTTAATCGTCTGCTGTTGCCATTCGCAAAATGACGCCAGCGTTACGCACAGACGCGTTTGTCCTTTATGATATAGATTTAAACCCTCTAATAAAAATAGTATATATTTTTTTCTACTTCATATTGCTTATGATTGCTTAAAAATTTCAAGCCTTAAGTCATATAGTTTAAACAAAAAGCATAGCCTACTAAAACAGCCCAAGTAAAACAAAACTCCAATAGCACTTGTAGTCCAGGCAATAGGGAATTTTACCTAGCAAAATTAATGGTAGTTCTGGAAATCGGCTTACTTTATGTTTTTTGGGTCGCTGAATCCAAATTTGTAACTTCCCACCAAAATTTCCCCCGGCACACCCCCCCCCCCCAAAAAAAAAGTTTTTATTAAAAAAAATCAATTTTTTCATTGTTTTAGGGGAAAAGTATCTAGAAATTCAGAAAGTAGACAAAATCTGCAACAAATTAGATATATGACATTATGACTTAGGATGAAGGCGAAGGGGGGATCTGCTTGGAACATGCGCGCGGTGCTGCGTGGACTAAGTTGCGCAATTCCACTTAACCACTCACACGTTTACATCCTTCCTCCCATCTCCCCTCCGAAATTTCTATATAAGGTTTACTTTAAGTTTTTTGGGTCGCTGAATCCGAATTTTTAACTTACACCAAAAATCCCCCCCCCCCCCGAAAACCCCTCAAAATAGTTGTTATTAACTTAAATTTCTTATTGTTTTAGGGGAAAAGCCTTACGAAATTCAGAAACTAGACAAAATTTGCAACAAATAGGATAGATGACATTATGACGTAGGATAAACGGGGAGAGAGGGAGATGCCTCGGAACATTCCCCACGCGCTTTTCTCAAAAACCAAATTTTTTCAAAAAATCAATTTTTTGGGGGGTTGCCGGGTGAAATTTTGGGGGGAAGTCACAAATTCGGATTCAGGGACCCCAAAAACATAAAGTGAGTCGAAATCCAGAACTAGTATTAATTTTTCTAGGTAAAATCCCCTATTGCCTGGACTTCATAACTTAGTGCACGTAGCGCCGCAGTGCATATTCAGAGGCAGCCCTCCCCCTCCCCGTTCATCCTAAGTCATAATGTCATGTATCCTATTTGCTGCAAATTTTGTCTAGTTTCTGAATTTCGTAATGCTTTTCCCCCTAAAACAATAAGAAATTTAAGTTTAAAGCAACTATTTGGGGGGGGGGGGTGTCGGGGTGGAGATTTTGGGGGGAAGTTAAAAATTCGGATTCAGTTTCCCCAAAATCTTAAAGTAAACCTTATATAGAAATTTCGGAGGGGAGATTCGAGGGCGAATGTAAACGTGTGAGTGGTTAAGTGGAATTGCACAACTTAGTTCACGCAGCACCGCGAGCATGTTCCGAGGCAGATCCCCCTTCCCCTTCATTCTAAGTCATAATGTCATATATCTAATTTGTTGCAAATTTTGTCTACTTTCTGAATTTCTAGATAATTTTCTCCTAAAACAATAAAAAAATTGATTTTTTTAATGAAAACATTTTTTTTTTTTGGGGGGGGCATTTTACCAGAATTTGGGGGGTTGCCGGGGGAAATTTTGATGGGAAGTTAAAAATTCGGATTTAGCGACCCCAAAAACATATAGTAAGCCTTTTTCCAGAACTACCATGAATTTTTATAGGTAGAGCCCGTATACGGTCTCTATTGCCTGGACTATTGTTAGGTTAAAAGCACGCTGTATTCGTTTATTTTTTTTTTCTCAATCTGTTTCTTCATTTAATGCGTTTCTTCTCAATTTAATTCTTTTTTAGTTTAAAATTATACATTATTTAAATGAGAAGAGAAAAAATTTAACTGTTTTACGTTAATGATTTATTTTTATTATTTATTTTCCCAATTAACCCTTTCAGGAGCAAGGTACTTCTATTTGCAAAATGCTAAAATGAGTGAATGGCACCAGAATTTACTAATTTATTTCAAAGTAGGCAAAACCTTTTGTTCACGTACTTAATAAAAGGAAATTTTTCACTCCAATTTTCTGGCGTCAATGTGGCATTTAGGGATTAAATTTAAGTGGTTCAAAAATGAACCACCGCCCTTGAAGGGGTTAAGAACATACAGTTATAACAAATTATAAGTGAATTTCTAATTGAAGTTATTATATATTATGTTCTTTTAATAATGCGAATCATATTAACCCATTTGTTTTTGAGAATTATTTTCTAGACTCTTATCATTACAAATATGCAATTATTTATTTGCCACTTATTATTAAGGCGTAATGACATATTTGGCATATTACTGGTTTGTTGGTTGTTTTTCGCATGGCAGGAAAATTTGCCACTATGCAACAGCACAGTCAAATGACGAGAATATTCATGGGACAACACCAAATCTAATAATCAAAATGTGCAGAAACAAATAAGTAAATATAAAAATGGGAAGTTACAAATATGTAACAAAATGAATTCCTGTTGCTTTTACATTCATTCTATGTATCCAATTTAGATTCATAAAACGGGATTTGTACTCTATTAGCTTTGAATACCACTATTTTAAACTAGTAATTTTCTCCTCATTAATCAAAAATTTCGGTCATTACTTAAGACAAATAGTACACTTCAAAATCAGTGGTATGGATCCTGAAAATATGTGTTGGCAGAAAATCTTGCCAAGTAAAACATATGGATTAAGTATATCCAATGATTTGTTTAAGCATTGAA
Source organism: Maratus speciosus (assembly GCA_963932465.1). Classification (NCBI taxonomy): domain Eukaryota; kingdom Metazoa; phylum Arthropoda; class Arachnida; order Araneae; family Salticidae; genus Maratus; species Maratus speciosus. The sequence goes on along the minus strand of OZ010787.1, from coordinate 498,739,175 downwards.
TCCATTTTCAATTTTGTATGTATTTTTAAGTTGTCACTGTGAAAGATAGCAAAGAAGACGACTTCTTTTAAAAATTTTTTGAACTGTTATTCTTTTATGACTGAAACGTAATTCCTATCTCTAGAATTAAGTCTTCTATATGTCTTAAGTCTGCTAATATATTTTATCTAATAACTGTGAATAACATTTATTTTTGAGTTTATTTTTCAACTTGATATCTGGCCTGTGAAAGATTAAAATATCTATAAGGATTAACGTATTCTTGCACAATATTAAAAACAGCAACGCACTTAAAAGCACGATGGTACGAAATTGTTTCTTTCAACTCCTGAATAAGTGGTACTTTCTTATATAATATCCTTTGCTTCAGTATCCCTTAACGGTTCTCTAAGAATTTCCCAAAGTATTTTGTTAATATATCCCTTCTCTAGCAGCAAAACAAAATTGGTACAATACAGGCTATACCTTGGTTAAGTATTGGAACCTTTGCTAAATACTGGCATGCAGTGTTCCACCAACATTGAAATACATAAATTTTTTCCCACTATTACTCCAATACAGGCGAGAAATATTTCTTAAATGAAAAGACAACAAAACTAATATTTTTGCGATATTGGCAATTCTCTGCAAGAATATCCAATATAAAGACAATATTTCTGAATTATTGACATTTTATTGCAATTATTCCATATGAGTACATGAGTTTCAAAACTCATGTAAATAAAAGTTTTAAAAAAATCGTGTTTTCTCCATCAATCTATTCTACTAGTTTACTAGTAGAATATACCACCGTAAAAATGTGCACCGAAAGAATAATGCACCAAAAAAATACAATAAAATAAGCAATAATAATGTGAAAAAAAAAAACGAGTTTTATCGTACAACTGGAATTTTAAAATCATGGTTTACAATGAAAACTAATGGACATAGTTAGAGGTTTCTCGCGATTTCCCAAAATTTGATTTTCTGGATAAGACGAGTTTTGAAACTCACGTCCTCATATGCAAAGCAAATATTTCTGAATATTTAGTATTTAATTAAAAATATTTCCAATGAAAAAACAATATTTTAATAATATTGATATTACATTAGAAATTTTTAAAATGGATATAATATTGGATTATTACTGGGACAGTATTAGTTTGATATTTGGGTTTTCTTATTAATATGCGAATTTCAATACTTAAATTTTACCCCTTCCAAGAAACTTTTACTCCTTTTTTAAAGTTCTCTGCCCCTAAGACATCCGGTACTAAGGTGCCTATCCCAGTTCCGGTACAACAATAACCTAACCTTACCCTTGATCTTGTGGTGTAGTAAAGTTCAAGAGCATCGAGGGGTGCGCAGTGCGAATTTCAAGGGCAGGAGGTTACTAAAAAAATTCAGGGCGACGAACTTAAAAAAGGATGTGATGAAGTGTGAAAAATGGTTTGGCAAGTAGATTTTTTTCCCCAAGTTTCACTTTCTTCGAAAAAAAAAAAAAAAAAAAATATTCACTTTCTATACTTTTACTCTTCAAAACTCTTACTTTAACAATTTTTAAGGGATCTCTTAACCGTTCCTCCCTTACATGAGGCCTATGAGAAAATTTTAATAACGTGATTACTCATTACCTAACACAATTATTGATATACGATATCCATCATGAGAAAATAGAAGTTCGATGCCAACATGGTACGTTTTTAAAAATTAACTCTTTAAAATTTAGGCATTTTTAGGATTTTAAATTCTGAAAACTTTACAGAAGTAGAAATAACCAAGGTTATAGATTTTTTTTTTAAATTAGATAATGGGTAATCACCTAATTAAAATTTTCCATAAGTTAACATGGGATTTCGCAACCGATGAGGCGAAACCTGTATAGGTAAAGAAATAACTTTCCAGAAATAATTATCTAAAAGTAGAAAACTTTCGAAATATAACGAATTATAATATCACAAAAATAATCAAAACGGAAATTACTTCAGTAATTCCCGAGGAAAAAATACATCAATATCAACGGCAATATATGGTAAATAATCGTTTATTTAATATACCTTATCAGTCAAACATAAAATTTTTCATAAGTTAACATGGGATTTCGTAACCGACGAGGCGAAACCTGTATAGGTAAAGAAATAACATTCCAGAAATTAATAATTTTCTAAAAGTAGAAAGCTTTCGAAATATAACTAATTATACAATCACATAAATAAACAAAATTGAAACCACTTCAGTAGTTTCAGAGAAAAAGGTACATAAATATCAGCTGCAATATATGGTAAATAACCGTTTATTTAAGAAACCTTATCACTAACACTTAAAATTTTCAATAAGGTAACATGGGATTTCTCAACCGACGAGGCGAAACCTGTACAGGTAAAGAAATAACATTCCAGAAATTAATAATTTTCTAATCGAAATATAACTAATTATAATATAACAAAATAAACAAAACTGAAATCACTTCAGTTGTTCCCGAGAAAAAAGGTACAATCTCTGCTAGCAATCAATATCTGCTAGCAATATATGGTAAATAATCGTTGATTTAAGACACCTTATCAGTCAGACTGCCAATAGCCTTCTGGCTTGGTATACATCCGTATTTTTAAAATTCTGAAAATTAACTTTTTTAACTTTTTTTTTTTTTTTTTTTTTTTTTTTTACGCTTTCTAAACGATGTTTCTTTGTTTTTTATTTGACAAAGTGTTTCTAAAATGTTGTCCTCTTGTTTTAAGTTTTATATTTCCCCTTTAAAACATATTATGGAAAAATCATTACGGATATAAGTTTAAAAGCTTCCTTCCTATGATTAAAAAGTTATAAAATCTATTTAAAATAATCATTCAATTTATATTTTGGCCCACAGAAAGAAATCTTTAATAAATATTACACTCGAAAATTGTCCATGATAGAGCAGAAACATCTAAGAGAATTTATTACAATGTCGTACAATTACCACGTATTGCCGCAAATTACCTTTTTTATTGTCAAATACAATTTGTACATAGCCCAATAAAAAACCTGAAAATAACAGGATCCCAACATTCACAGTATTTTTTTCAAAAATAAATGGGACACTTTGCTGCTCGTAGAATTTGGAAAATACATTTTTTTTTTTTTTTTTTTTTTCTGAAACTTACTAGACTCTAAAGTTTCTGGTTAATTCTCCTGATAAAGCTTTCTGTGGATAAAGAAAAGGTCGCTAGAATCTAGAATCTAAAGTAACTACAATGCTCGTAAATTTTGGTAAACGAAACATTTCTGCATTTCTTTACAGAGCATTTAGTATTAAAAAAACTACAAGGTACTTGAAAAACTGAAATCTAGTATAGTTCTTTAAAAGAGGGAAATAAAAAATTCCCGCGAATTATTAATCGTTTCGGCAAGCTCTAAAAAAACTTGAAAAATTCTTTACAAAAAATAATGCTTTCAAATAAAATAAATAAATAAAATTCAATATCAAATCATATTATGAAGTGTATCATAAAATAAAATGCCTTTGTAGCACATCAATGCTAGAAAAAAAATTCTTAAACTTACCCATTTTCTGTACATCATGGTTCCCCTTTTAAAAAATACACTATTTTACAAAACAAGATAGCGTACATTGAAAATGATTGCGAAATGCGTTTGTTATGTCAATAAGAAGTTCCAAATATTGATTCAAAAATGTTTGAATCGAACACATATTTTTAAATATTAATTTATTTAAAATGTTATTTTTTTAATGCAGTTTTGATAAAACAAGTGAACCCATTAGAAACTATTAGGAGGTTATTAGGAATATGGAGAAGGTTTGAGTTTATTTACTGATGCGTTCTTTCATTAAATTTTAACTAAATGCAATTTTTAAGGAGGTCCTGAACAAAAAAATCTTCAAATTTTCTAAAAAAAATGTATTGCATTACACATTTCTCTTTTTTTTCTGCTAAAAATGACGTTTAAATCAAGTTTCTAGCTATATTAGAACAGGAAATATTAATTTTTTCGTTTTGGTTAGTTTTCAAAATCTAGCTTTCAAGCAATGGTAGCATGGAAACGACTTCTGGTACAAATGCATTTTTCTTAATGGTAGGCTTTTTCACCATTTCACGTATTTAAATTGTTATAAGTCAAGAACCGTTAAAGATAAATGGTTCAAACTTGGAACGTGGCTTTTTTCAATTGTTTTACTTTAATTTTGATTTAGCAAGTTTGAAAAAAATATTTACATTTGCAAATATGATTTTTTAATGTTACATATTTTTTATTTTTTTCTAACATTTCTATTTTTTTTAATTAATATTTTTAATTTTTTTAATTAATATTTTTAAAAATTCTGAATCAAAATTAAGACTGTTTATTTAAATGAAAAAAATATTAAAATTCTACAAATAATGTTTCGAGCTATAATGATTTTTAACTACTCAAAATTTTTTTATAAATTTTAATTTTAATTATTTTTTAAATACGAGGAGTTTTATCATGTGATTTTGTTTACAAAAGATATGGTTAAACATCACATAAAAAATCAAAATTTTAACTCAATAAATAAAATTTATTTTAAAATGTGTCCCGGACCCCCTTAATCAAAGAGTTTTAACGAAATGTGAGGATACTATATCGAAAACTAATTTTTTGTTTCGTACCTCATTCATCGTTGTGCGTTTGTATGTGCATTGGAAAAGGGATGTTAACGTCAAAATTAATATGATTATAGATAAAAAAGTAATAGCTTAACAGTCAAGAGGACGCTTTTGAACAAAACTTAGGTCTATAAAGTAGATTTCATTATATGGAAACACTGCTTAGATGGAAATATTCCAAAATTTTTGACATTTTGAAGTCCACTGAGATTGCTTTGGGGCCTATAGCTAAAATGGCTGTCGCCTCGTATGATCCTTTATTTTTATTCACAGAAATAATTACACAAACTAGATATACAATTTCCTCAGCATACAAGGACGAGATAGTACAAGGAAATTTGCAGCACTAGAGAGAATTGCAGCCGGGAGCTCCACAAAGAGTGTGCAGCAAAGCCAGCGGGAGTCGAACCCACAGACCTCCTACGCTCTCAAGCGATCTTTGGAAATTGCATAAAAAGATAAAATTTGTAAATAAAATTAAATTCTCAGAAAAGAATTGTTCATAATCTTTTAGAAAATGAAAATAAAAAGTTTTCGTTAAAAATGTTTTCGAAGAAATATTTGAAACACTTATTGCCATAGATAACGAATTTTGTAGTCATTTTGAATATACGCTGTCTTGTTTTATAAACTAAAGTATTTTTTAAGGGATAATCGTTGCGGAAAATGTTGAAAATATATGTTTTTTTTTTAGCATTAGAAATAAAAAAAAACTGTTTGCATGTTTTAAAGTATATTTAAACACTATTTAAGTATAGCATATTTAAACTGATGTAAAAATATATCTTTCTCAGAGAAAAATGTGGTAACTGATCCTTGGTACGCTGAAAAAAAGAGAGAAATGTTTCTTGATCTATCAAGGTTTACAAAAATATAATATAACCTTTTTCGTGTTACCCACGATTTCGAAAATCGTTCCGTTGTCATAAGAAACCTCAGAAATTAATAAATTTCTGAGATTTAAAGAAGTATTTCTGAAATATAAGTAACATTTGCTGCCCGTAATTTTTAGAACGAAGTGATTTTTATAGTATTTGATTTCTTCAACCAACATACACACGAAATATCGGATTTTTGGATGCTATGAATTCTTAAATAAAAAAAAAAATATTTTCAAAAGTCAAACATTCTAACTTACCAGGGTATAATGAACATTACTTTATTTTCCTTGCATGTTAAAATTCTGTTACGCAGCTAAAAATGTTTAGTGGGGAATTGAAAGTATCCGAAAAACCGATATTTTGTGTTGATACTGGATTGAAAACGCAGGGCATACTGTAAAAACTACTTTATAGCCTTTCCGAAAAATACAGATAGCAAAACAGATTTTATTTGAGAAATGCATTTTTAAATCTCGGAAATCTATTTGGATTGTAAAATTTCTGAAGATAAAAAAACACTTTTCAGAATCGTGGGTAACTCGTAAGAAATTATAAAAAACGCTTTAAAATTTTCATGTTATATTACATAACATTGGAGACAAGTACAAAACTATTTTGAAAGTTTTAAACGCAACATAAATGTTTTAACGCAGGCCATAATTTTCGAAAAATGTGCAAGTGTTGCCTACTTCTAAAAATGGCTTATTAAAAAATAAATGAGATGTACATATTTTTGAGTATTTTCTCTGCTTATAATAGTTCCGATTATTTATATGCCAATTTTTATTTGTATTTTTATATACTATAGAAATTTAAATGACATACACGCACTGTGGGTTTGTTGTGGTCTTCTGTAGATGGATGAACACACCGGGACTCCATTTGCAGCCACACGGTTCGCCACACTATGAGCATTTTAACTTACAACGGGACTCGAATCCGTTATCACTTGACATTTAGCCAGCATATTGTGCATTCAACAAATCGCACCCTTATTAGATATATCTGCTGTAAAATATAAGGTTAGTTGGGTCAACTGGGAAATGATTTTACAATGTGACTCTGGAGCTTCTGACAATTCAGCTTCAAAAAGCTATGTTCATTTGAATTAAAGTCTGAACTTCTGTAAATGTGTTCAGTTAGGTTCCCTCTATCAGACAGAAATACTCAAAATTACATTTTAATATTTAAAAATATAAAAATAAGCATAATTCATCTTTCTTTCCTCATGGGTCCAGTTGCCCTCAAAAATGGGGTAACTAGACCAGGGGGTTCTATGTTCCACACGCGTTCATATTTTTTCATATTGGATATCAGGTCCTGTTTGAAAAAGTGTAAACAACTTAAAAAATTTTAAACCAGGCAGATCATGTAAATTATATGTCAATAAACAGTGTTGTAAGGGAAACCTTTGCTGTCAATGTGTCTAAAAAAAGCACTAAAAGTGAAAATATTAGATTTATTTATACCAAAAACATAAAACTTAAGGAAGTACTTATGTACTTTAGTATAGATAATAAGTATAAAAGTCACATGGGTATTTTAAGGGGAAGAATAGCAAGGTAAATCTATGAACAAACGGCTACGTAAGTACTTAAGTACTTTAACTTTATCCAGGAGTCGCATTATATAGGGAAAATTTTATTGTTCCTACCAGAACCCTTAAAAAAAGGTGCGATGAAGTACTATTTTCAAAATAGTGGTAGGAACGATAAAAGTTTCCCTATAGAATGCGACCCCTGTGTATATAGTACAATTTCAAGGTCTGGCTACCTCGCTTTCAGGGGCAAGGTACTTGCATTCGAAAAATGTTGAAATAATTTAATGACACCAGTATTTACAATAGAATCTATCTGAAAACAAGTAAAAGTATATTTTCTCGTACTTAATAAAGGTGAAATTTTCGTTATAAAATTCAGGTGCCAATGTGGCAATTAGGAATTAAAATTAAGTGATGCCATAACGGCATCACCGCCTCTCAAGGGGTCAAGAAATTTGGTTTGATGCCACTCAATATGCTTTTTTTAAATTTCATTACGTAATTTTAATAAGGTGTTCTATCATTTTCTTTATTGTGAGCAAAAAACAATGGAGAAATTTACTTCCCGTAGTAAGAGAAACAGAAAAAAATTATTTATAACTATTGAGGTAACTGGATCCAGCATGGTCCAGTTACCCCGGATACATGTCCCAGTTACCCCATTCTTTAAAAATTTATGGGGTAACTGGGACGGCTTACATTTGAAACATGAAGTAAATATATATAGATACCTAATAATATTAATGTAGTTATAAGTCTAATCTTTAAAAAAAAATGATTATTTAATAAAAGTACTTACAGTATTTTAATAATAAGCCGAGGAAGTTCAACCATATTGACGTTGTTTTTAAAAAAAGAAACGTAAATTTTTGACAACCTATCACAGCAAAGCGAGAGTTATGATTGAGTTGATACACGTTGTTTTAGGAAGTAGAGATTAAGGGGCATTGTTCACAAAAGCTAAGACTTAAAAAACACCAACTTTTTTTTATAAAATAGCCTATGGCCCAGTTACCTCGTGGGTCCAGTTACCCCAACTAACTTTATCTTAATGAAATTACTTGAATTTATTATATATTCATTATATGAGTTCATTCAATTACTTAAACTCCAATTTATCAGATATTTTCAGCTTTTTATTGAAAAAAGTAATTTAGACGTTACTTCTGTTAACAAATTGTGCTTTTTCTAGTTTATGTTTATTACTTAACAAGGAGAAAATCAGCCTGCCACTAAGTATCGGAAACAATGCCGTTATTTCTCTCCAAAATACAACTTGCAGCTACAGTATTCCCTTGTGTATAATGCGCACTTATTTTTTTTAAATTCCATGCCTAAGTAGTGGAGTGCGTATTATACACGGAATATATCTAAAACGAATTTGAAACCATATATGCATTTATAAATCACATGTTTTTGTATTTTGTTTCTACTGAACAAGGAGGAAATGAGACTGTCACTAAGTAACGCAAACAAAGCATTTTTTTCCCTTAAAAAACACGAATTAGAAATTGCTGTACTTCATTGCATACAATACGCACTTTTTTCAAAATTTCAGACCGAAGTAGTGGTGTGCGTATTATACACATAAAATTTTCAAAAAACTATATGAAACCCCAAATACTTTTTAAGTCACCTATGCTTATTATTACATTTGAATTTTGCAATAAAATTGTGCGAATATAAAAGCCAATAATGGCTTAATAATAAATCCAGGAAAATAAACAATAAATGAAGTAAAGTAATTGGATTAAGATATGCTTCAGTTTGTGCATTATGAGTGAAACGAATTTATTTCCATAAAAATTCTAAAACAAAGTTTCAAGTAGGAGAAAGGTTAACATAAAATAAACTTTAATTTTATGATATTTTAAAAAGGGCAGAATATATGAAAGTAAATATGGTAATTTAGGTTCGAGAGAAAAAAATAAGTCAGAATTTCAATATAATATTTTTATTATAATTCCTTGATTTTCAGCTTTTAAAATAGCATGCCGCGCATAATAGATGAGAAGATTTTATTTTTATCCTTATCAAAATAGGTTGTGTGTTATACACGATTGCAAGGCTGCCACTAGCAATTATTTTGTAATTCTATCTCGTACCACTTTCTCAAAACAGAAATTTTTCCTACATACTTTGACAACATGTACAAGAGAAACATACTAAAATTTAAAAAAAAAATAGTGGTGCCAATAAAGTATAAAAATAGTTGCGAGTGGCAGCCTGGCGATTGCGCTTTATAGATGAGTAAATGCGGTAATTTGAAAAATAAAAATGACCTCAGGTGATTGAAGCCTTTTTTTATTTATTTTTTAACTGTACGCCAGTTGGTATATTTTTAGCGAAAGCAATTTGGTATAATGTAGTGCGTTTTATATAATAACTCTTTATCCGAATTCATACCAAGCGGTCCCAGCATTGAAAATGCTCTAGGTGCAGTAGGCGATCATGCACTAAAATGTTTCGCGTAATCTATCTTTAAAAAAAAAAAAAAAATCTATGCAGGATAAACTGGATTTAAAAATTAAATTATATTGTGTAAATTAATATCACATTCAAATTTCGTGGAGATTGGTCAAATTTTGGGTAAGTTAGAGCCAGGAAAGAAAATAATCCAAGACCAAAACTTAGAACCAACTAAACGAACCAACCAAACTCTAAACCAACTAAAATTTTTATGGTGTTTTTAAGAAGTTCTTTTTATCTTAGTATAACCCCTTCAGTGGGGTTTTAGAATTGCAGTACAAAATGTTTCATACAAATCCGATTAGTGGCTGTAAAGCGAATTGTGAACATAGGTAAAATTTTGTTTCAAGCTTAGACATTAACCCCTTAATCAGGGTTCGTACGGGTGCTTTAATTTCATGACTAAGAAATTCCTCGGTACCAGTATTTTCTTATGGAAAATCTCTCCTGAAATATGGGGAAAGTTCGTCCGTTTAAACTAGATTTATTTTCTATAAAAGAAATTCTGATATTGGGCCTTGAAAATAACGGTGTCCGTATGAACACTGATAATGTATATTTAATTTTATATATTCTTTATTACAGCATGAAGCCTTTTAGAGATCCGAACATATATTTGAAACTAAGTCTATATAAAATTTTTGATAAACGGATTTGTCACTTTGGAGTTCAAAATGGTCACAATTACCCCAAACAAATGTGCATTAGCAAGTATAAAGAGAAGATATAGTGGTCATAATTTTCCCACTAGTGGTCTTAATTACCCCAAACTTATGTGATTGTGAGTTTTTAGTGGGGTAATTATAATCATCCTTTTAACTTAAAAAAAATCAGCTATAAGAATTAAAACTTTTAAAAGGTGTTCTTAAAGGGTCAAAGTTACTTGCTATGTACTAAAAACACCACTTTTCCAAATAGAAATAAGCAAAAAAAAAAAAAAAAAAAATGGTGAAAATGTAAAAAGTTGTCATATTACCCCTCCTGACTATAAATACTATACCCGCTGAAAGCAGGAGCCCTCTTTTTTCTAAACCAAATCCCTCTATTTTCAATGGATTCATTTGAAAATTGGCAGACTTATTAATAGTAATCTCAAATAGTTATATTCAAAATTTTGTGATGAAATAATAAAAAAATTTTAAATTATTCAATTTTTAAATTTTTAAAATTACGAATAATTGTCCTATTTTAAAATGTCCCATTCTCATTTCTTTTGCGTAAAATACGCAATATTTACTCATGAGATACTTTTTATATATTACAATGGAAGTTGGCATGAATTGTAAATGTTCGCTGAATATATAAGTAGAAAATCTTTTTTTTTATAATTATGTTTTATTTTTCCAAAAAAGTAGCTATATATTTTCATATTCACATAAATTTCGACATTAAAATATTCCTGAAATGCAAATTTTATGCTGACATTCATTTATTATTCTACGGAGGATCTAAAGTATGAATTTTAAAAGAATCTTATAATTAAAAATGCGCATGGAACGTTTCAAAGATTAGAAATATGCGAAATTTTCAACTTTGAGAAAACAGCATTTTAAGTAAAATACATTGCACAAATATATACAGTTTTTACAAATATAAAAGCTACGAAGAATCGTCAGAATTGAAAAATTGTTTTTGCATCAGATAAATTTAAGTATCTAGTTTCATAATTCTCGAAAAGAAAAAAAAAAAAAACATATCTTTGTCAAAAACATATCTTTTCGTGCTTTTGAATGTCCACTGTCACCTTAAGAGGAAGCGGGTTCGTTCAATTAAGGCCTCGACAACTGTTGCGAAACAGTCTGTAAAACAGCTGATGTCACAGCCCGACTTATGCAGGGGCATGCGGGGCAGCTGCCCCGGGCCCCCCTTCTTAGGGGGGGGGGGGGGCATGAGAGTAATCAAGATTTTCATTAAAAGATGCAAAATGATTAAAATTAGCCAAAAGTGACCAAAATTCATATATTTTCAAACATTTAGCAAGAAGTGCGCCCCCCCCCCCCTTCCTCTCTCTACTTCCAGTACCCCTTGCACCCATGCAAAAAACAAACTATATGATTAGGAAACTAATGATTAAAATTTTATCATGATAACTTAGTATTCTATTGTTTTCAAAAGAAATTCTTTATTTCCGTTTTCCTCGCAATGTGGCAAGTTAAAACCATTAATTATGATCAATTTGGGATATTTCCTTTTAGACATCATTATAACGTAAGTAGATAAGCAAAGTAAAAGTTTGCAAAAAGATAAAAGTGTCAACCAATCTATCATTTTTTCCACTATTATCCTACTAGTATTTTTTCTTAAAGTTGTGATAATCATTTTGCCATATCATGTATACAGATGTGAGCAGTACTGGGACAAAATTTATGCATCCATACAATATGTATGAAGTTTAGTACTAGCCACATCCACATTATTCGCAAAAAATTCTATAGATAGAAGAGGTCCCCCCCCGGAATGATGCTTGCCCCCCCCCCCCCCCCCATGGCCTAAGTCGGGCCCTGCTGATGTTCATCATTTTTTCCTTGGTAACTACTGAAGGGATTTCAATACTTTTTTTAATACTTTTGGGAGAAGATTTAGTGTAAATGGATCGTCCACAAAGATGCAATAGTTATATTTTTCTTCTTTTTTTAATGGATTTTGTTTGTTTACAAAACTGCGTAACTATTTCGTTTTTTATTTTTATTTATTTTCGAAGAATCAAACTATAGTTCGGCTACTAACAATACTATGCAAGAAAAAACTCTAAAATCCCTTTACTAGTTCCCGATAAAAAGTGTGCATCAATGTCAGCTGTTTACATATAATATTTAGTTGTTTTTTATGGGAAAAATTGCGTAACTATTGCATCTTTTAACTTTTTTTCCCCTTGGTGAACGAACAATTGCTTAACTACAGACAAAATTTTTAGTGGCCTTTTTTAAAAATGCATTTAATTCCCTAATGCTACTATGCTATACACATTAATTTTTGAACAAACATATATATAGCTCCTTTTGTCTGGTGGTATCAAAAGCTTTGAACAGATGCTAAATATATAATGTATACTACCCGTCGCATTTTGTAATAACTAGTTTATTGCGCATTCTCATATTCTTAAAATTTAAATTCAAATTTGGAGAGAAGCCCTTCGTTTATTTTATTTGTTTTTATTGTAAATTATGCTGATTTAAATTATCATAAATAACTGCCTAAGTTTTACAACAACGGAACCGTCTGAGCATCAGTTCAGCTGATTTTCTGGTGAATAAAAAATAAGGGGAAATTTTTTATTTCCTAATTTCACTATAAAAAAGTTTTAAGTGCTAAAAAAGTAGAATGTATTTTCAGAATATTTCCAGGTGTGGCTGTAGCTCTGTCCTACAGATGAGGTAAGTAAGAAATAATTAGCAAGAATGGTTCAGTTAATTAAGGCTAAGTGTTGGCCTTAATACATTCTAAAGACTAAATTTCTATGTTTTTTAACGTGAAATGATGCTTTTATCTCTTACCTGATCATCTTCATCAACGTCTGATAATTACTTGCAACTTCAAAAAAAAAAAAAAAAAAAAAAAAAAAAAAAAAAAAAAAAAATTAAAGCATTAAACTAAACAGAAAACGGTTGTTTTTCAAACTAATGCTTTGGGTATTAAAGGTGAAACATATTTGCAGCAAAAACTGCATCTAGAAAATCTCTGATATCACATATAAAAGGATTAATCAACACTTAATTATAGAAATTGTTTGCATAACAAATGTATAAATTTTAAATTTTTATTTAAGAACTTAATATATTGCATAGGCGTTGATTAGTCTAAATTTACTCTATTATATATAAGAGGGAGGTTCAATAATTATTGTTACGAGTGTGTATAAAATATTTGTACTGCGATGGTTGATGCGGAATATTGAAGCCTAATGTCTTAGATGCCTATAAGCTCAATTTCAGAACAGTAGCTGCTATATTAACATATTTTTCTTCGTTTTAGGTGTGACAGGTGGCCCCTAGCTTGAAAGGGGATGTTGGGGGTGGGAAGGCTGGTTTGTAGCTTATGGGGCCAGACCTGAAGCATTTCTGTGATAGATTTGTGACCGTGGATGAGACGTGGCTACTGTCGTTTGGACTCGGGACCATAGTGATGATACTAAGATTTACTGCGACATGCTCTATGGTGAAAATATGGGATGTAACAATGTTAGTTCTTTTAGCGGACTGGAAAAAACATTTCAGATACATTACACTTTATCGTTTACTACAGTGGGAAGAACTATTTTATGCGACCTTTATTTAACTTACGAAACTTCATGTATCTCTTTGATTATAATCGTCTCTTCAGCTAAACTTTTGAACCTTACTTCCCACGAGCGAATTTTGCTCAGATCTTCAGAAAAATGTCCGCCATTGTGAAAATTATATGTTAATAAAATTTTTCTCATTATTTTTTCTTTTCACTGGTAAGGTCTCTGGTGGAAATTTGCATAACTAAAATTTTAAAATGTTTCTTTTTAATGTTTCTTATATAGCAACTATACTCCAAGTTAAAATTAGATAGAGTAATTTAAACTCAACTTCCTTATATGCCGATAACGGCCCTAACCAGAAATACTTTAACCAAATATAAATAAAAGTTTTTTTATTAAATATTTCATTGTATGACGGCTGTACTCAAGATAAAAATAGTTAGTACTGATTCAACATAATTTTCTGTTGCGTCTATAGCGGCCCCTGGGGAGAAAAGGGAAACCAAATTCAAGTATATATTTTTTTATTTTTATGTTTCACTGCATGACAGCTATACTGAAGTTAAAAATAGCTGGAACAGATTCAACACAATTTTTTTTTGTATTTTTAACGCCACCTGGTTGGAAATATGGTAACTAAATGTTAATAAAATTGAATTTTTTTATATATTTTTTTAAATAAATCTTCAGAATAAGCTTATGTGGCGATCAAATTTATGTGTTGATAAAATTTTAAAATAATAGGTTTTCTTACGGTGGTAGCACAGGTGGTGGAAAATATAATATCTAAAATTTTAAAATGCATTATTTTATGTTTTGCATGGGGATAACATGCTCCAAATTATAATTTTATAGGACAGATTCAACTTAACTCCTTTTATGCTGATAACTCCAAATAGCGAGAAAAAAACATAAAATTTAAACAAAATTACATATCACTGTTTGACAACTTTAAGATAAAAAGAAGCAGCACGGATTCAACTTTATTTTATTTTATGTTTATAGCGTCCCCTGTGGGTAAAATAGGGTACCTATATTTAAATAAGTTTGATTTTTGTTATTGTTGTTGTTATATAAATATTCAGACTATGCTTCTGCTACTCTGAAATTTTGTTTTGAGAAAAATTTTACATGATAGTTTTTCTGCCCCGCTGGTCGTGTCTTTTGAGGGAAATTGCATTACTGACTTGCAGCACAACTTGAAAATGTATTTCTTTATGTTTTATCATATAATAAACATACTCAACGGTAAAACAGGATAACAGATTCAACAAAATTTTCTTGTTGGATGGTTCTGTCGAGAATGTTTTTTCTTTCCTTCTGGGATATACCAATTTAAGTAAAACCAATTTTTTAATGCTTCACTGTACGACAAATATACAGAAGTTAAAAATAGGTAGAGCAGATTCAATACAATTTTCTTTTGCATTCATAGTGTTCCCTGGGAGGAAATATGATAATTAAATTTAAATAAAATTGATCTTTTACGGCTTTCTTAAATAAATCTTCTACCACGTCAATTTTATATTTTCATCAAAATTTCCTCATGATAGTTTTACAATGATACCGACTCTGGTGAAAAGTTGTATATATAAAAATTTAAAATTACTTTATGTTTTCTCATATAGCAGCCATACAACAAATTAAATTATAGTGGACAGATTAAACTCATCATTTATGCTGATAACGCCCCCAAGCGAAAAAAAGATTAACCAAGTTTAAATAAAAATGTTTTTTATGTATCATTGTATGACGGAATTTAGATAAAATTAAGTAGTACTGATTTAACACAATTTCTATTTGCGTTTATAGCGACACCTGGCTAGAAATAGACTATCTACATTTACATAAAATTGATTTTCTATGTTTTACTGTATGAAAACATTTACGATGATTACTTTGAAAATAAACTCATTTCATACAGCAAACAAAATTTTAAATTATGAATATGTAAACAAGTACAAATCAGCAATTTATTACTTATATTAAATTATCAACCAAGTTGTTACATAAAATAGTCAAACGTAAGGTATATCCTATTAATCTGTCTGCCCGACTGTTCATCTATACACAATTAAAATTTTCTTGAAATGGTCTTAAAATTCAAGAATTTTTGATTTGTTATTGGGGTATATTTCTATATTGTGGATTATGAATAATGGATGAATTGCGGGGGGTTGCGCACTAAGGGGGCAGAATCCCCTAGTTTTGTTATTCAGATGTTTTGTTTACAAATAGCTACGTTTAGCAATTTCAATGAATTAATGAACCGTTTTTTTAAAATATGCAAAATCAACCGTTACATATAACAATTTAAAATCCTGAGAAATATCTTAAAATTTCACTAATGTATATAGGTATAAAACTCAAAAAGTTGCATCGCTCTACAAATTTTTCTTGTGTATTAAATTTTGATTTCGTCTTTGTCAACATCTGATAATTGCTTGCAACTTCAAAAATTTTATAAAAATTATTAAACGTAAGAGAACATTCTTGTAGTTTGAAAGTAATGATAGTCCATATAGAAGGTGCATAAAATCTATTTTATTCACTTCAGCAGTGAACCAAGTCTGTTTTCATATACTTTATCATATATGTCGTCTGTTAACTGACTTGGTTTACTGTTGAAGTGGATAAAATAGAATTTATGCACCTTTTTGGACTATCTCATTTTTTCTTTTTTCAAAATGGACTTGGTCTTCTATGATTGTAAGCCTCTTAATTAATGAAATTTTTATTAAAATGCGTGAAATCAAAAATTAAATGCAGCAATTTAATCGCCTCAGAAATGCTTTCAAATCTTACTTATATTTATAGATATAAAACTAAGAAAGTTACATTGTTCAACAAACACATCTTTCTTATGTTTTAACCCTCTCAACGACAAAGTAATTTTGTTGTTAAAATATTAAAATACTTAAACGTCATCAGAATTCATGAACAAAATTATTAGAAAATAAATAAATGTTTCCTTCGCGTACTTTATAAAATCAAAATTTTATTAAAGAGTTCTATGGCAAATTTGGCAGTAAGGGATTAAAATTTAAGTGGTATAAATAGTTTACCACTGCCCTTCAAAGGGTTAAAGAACGTTTGTCATCTTTGTCAATGTCTGATAATTACTTGCAAATTCAAAAAATGTTAAAACGCATTAACGTAAACAAAAATCTGTTTTGTTTGTAACTAATATTTTAGATATTGCGGGTTAAAAGTATTTGTATTTTAAATTGTGCTTAAGCAGTCTAAGATATAAATACTATGTAAGATGTTTACATAGACAAAGATTAGTTCATATTCAGCTATAAATATGTTTTACATTTCACATGGAAAAATTTACAAAGTTCCATAAATTAATGGAAATTTTTAGTAAAATTTGCGAAATGAAACGTTGTTTATAACAATTTATTCCCTTCAGAAATATTTTTATTAACATATGTTTACAGATATAAAACTGAAAAAAAAAGAAAAAAAAATACTGCAATACAAATTGCAATATATATTTTTTATGTTTTAATACCATATCTTACATTCTTCAGGGTGATTAAAAAATTCTTACACAAAATTTAAGAGTTAGAGTGCACTACAAAAAATAGTTTTTTTTTTTTTTTTTTTTTTTTTTTTAGTATAGGAAATCACGATCGCAATTCATTTATTTCGACCAAAATTACCGGTTTCTTACTCAAAGCAAAACAGAACTACTGTTCTTTAATTTGAAAAAAAAAATAAATAAAGGTATTTTAATGAAATTTTAACAGGCATATCTTGTTTTATGTTAACCCATTTATGCGTAGCGTCCCATTTTTGGACGTTTCAAATTTTAATAAATTTTTTAAATTTCGTCCTCTTTACAACATGAAAATCGTATGAAATAACTGTCTATAAATGTCTTTATCTATTACCGAGAGATGACAGCGTAAGATTGATATTTATTTGCTTAAATGAAGGCCTTTTATCGGTGTTTATAATTTTTTTATTTTTCAAGATAGCGAAATGTAAAAAGTAAGTTTATTTGTATTTTTTGTATCAAGGATCCAAATAAATATTTCATAATCTTAACTTGTAGACTTCTTTGAAATGCGTATTTTTTTAAATTGTGAAATTATATGTTCAAGCCTATTTTTTGTGCATTTATGTAACGTGTAAAATATAGGGCGCAAGGCGCAAATGGGTACATATTTCTATTAGACATTTAGGGGGCAGTTATTTATGTAAAGTCCTTTCCAAGATGATTTTAAAATAAATTGCTTTTTAACCTCAAATGCCATTACTCTTAATTTATTCTTAATTAATACTTATAATGTAATTAGTCTCTGTAAAGAAATAAATATATATTTTTAATAGTTCACAAAAAATACTAATTATGGTACATAATATACAATTTAATATCTTAATTTATATAAATTTAGACAAAACATAGAATTATGCATTTTTTCACAGATGGATATTCCCATATTTAGTGCGTTTACATTTAATCAAATAAATACAAAAATATTTTAGCGTAATTTTTTTTAGTATTTTTCCAGTTCATTTTGCAACATTTTAAAGTAACTTTACCAACAAATTTGAGAAAACAAAAATTCAGGCATTAATGGGTTAAATGCAATGACTTTATGAAAAAGGCTGGAAAAGTCAGTGGGACTGAATGTAATCTCAACGCTGAAAATTCATAAAAGTCAAAGTAACATAACTCGAAACGTTTTTGTCATAGACGAATAAAAATTTTATTATTTTACTTCTTACAGAATGACAAAAATTTTCTTAATTATAACCCGGTTCCCCTTATGACAGTGACAGTATAAATAATTAAATTTCGTAACTTAAAAAAAAAAAAAACTAATGTTTTAAATGACGTTTTATATTATTTTTATATGATATTTGAAACATTTTTCATTTGGAACTATACCTCAGGACTAGAGATTTAGGAATTAGATATTGGTCAAGGACATCTTGTCTCTAAATTTGCAATATTTTAATTTTTTAAAGAAATGAAATTAAGTAAATTGCATGTATAACCCTCAAATTAGACTAATAAAAATCCACCAAATAAATTTTCCTGTTAGAAGCCTGGTTAACCTGGTTTAAATTAACTCACATTTTACGGAAGTTAAGTCGGAAGTTGGCAAGTATGTATATATATAGATATAAACTATATAACTTTGAATACAGATCTTGAAATTATCTTTTTGATGAAAGATTAGCAAATTACAAATTACGTATATATATATATCATTGATGTGTCTAGATTTATAGTTTAAAGGCAAAAACGGCTTTGAAAGCCAATAAAATCGACCAAATTAATAAAATGAAAATACGTCTGCAATTTTTTTTGGCCTGAGTATTCTTTTACTAAATAACTAAGTGTAAAGTATTATTTAACCAAATAAAATTAATCTTTAATACAATACCTTTTCCTGTGTTTTAAATTTTCATCTATTCGAATTTTTAAACTTTTTAGAGGATAGTAACTGTCACATTTTATCAAATTTCTATGCGCTCATTTTAAAATCAGGAACTGATTATCAGAATTATAAAATTAGATATTGGATAGTAGGGCATAAAATAGGTCTAATTTCAGAGAACAATTAGATTATTATAACAATAATAGATTACTATAAAAACTAATTGATAAAATTGTAGCCTTATGTAAGTTAAACATATTTGTAAAATCTCGCTCATTTTGAATAATTAAAAACAATCAGGTGCATTTTTAAGTATAGGATATCTAATTGTTTTCCATAAAAGATTTTTACGACCGTGAAATTACTATATCTTTTTCCAAACTCTGTAGTATAATTTCTGTAGTTCCAAACTCTGTAGTTCCAAAGTATATAGAAAAGCCATCTACACAGGGTATTCCCCTCGTATTTGCTGTAAAAAAGCTTAATTTCTAAATCACACTTCGAATTTCAAATGTTTCAAAAGTTGTTCTTTATCATCTTAGAAGGCTTTAAATCAAAGTAGTTATTTTTGCATAAGTTAAGAAATTAAAAATTTTTTATGTTGATTGGGTCCTATACGTTATATTTAGGAAAAATATACTATATAATCTAGCAAGTATTCAAAACAATCCCATTTATATACTACAAAAACTAACTTTAAATTTTCTCATTTTTCTGCGATTTCCGACACTAATGACGCATTTTTTTTTTAATGCGTGTGCGTGTCGATAAACGCTGAAAATTCATAAAATTTAAAATACCATAACTCGGCAAGTTTTGCTTGTACGAAAGATCTTTTTATTTTTCTTATTGCTTGTTTTACTTGCGTGAGAGTATGGATAATGGTTTTCTAAATATAACTTATAGCTCCCAGGGGCCGTATAAAAAGTTAAATTAATTGTGGCTCAGTGATATAAGGAGAGGACTATGATATGCATTGAGGCTTAGTTTATTGCCTTGCAAAATTTAAGCGTTCCATTTCCAATTTTTCTTCATTTTGTGCAAAAATTACTTTTAGGTTAAAAAAATTAAAAGTAACTACACAAATGATAAAAGTCATGATTCATTTTTATTAACCGAAAATGTAATTTACTGAAATCAAATACACTGAAACAATTAGAGTTATTTTAGGTACCGTATGACATTATATGACAATATATGGCACTACAGTACAGGCCACTATGTACTGTATGCCATGGACAAAGAAAAAATTTTTGGAAGCGTTTGAAAAATGTCGTTTTACAACACCATTATTATTTTCCATCATATTTATATATATATATATATATATATATATAACTAATTATTAGTTCTGACAAACAGCCCTATGTTTAAGTATTACGAATGAAATAATTGTTTAAACAAAAGAATTACAAGCGGTGTAAAGAGATTTAAGCTAACTTTTTTTTTGTTTGTTTCTACTCATAATAATAAGTTTTCTCTTGCTCTTTTCTTTTCAACTAGTACCCTTTTTTCTGTTTCGATAGACTCTGTTTCTTTTTAGTGACTAGTACCCTCCCTTCTTTATCTCCTTTCTAGAATGATTATGATGTATAGACATATACTATCATTACTACTTGCAGCTAATAACGAAAATAATTATTAAGAAAAAATAATAATCAATTTAATTACATAGCCAATTCTTAAGACGCCTTAAGCGAAAGGGTTAAAATGAAAATTTTGAGTATGAATCTCCTTTATCCCCTTAAAAATAAAGTCGTTTCAGGGGGAAATGAATTGCGCGTTCGATTAAATTCCAGAATTAATAGAAATGCTTACGCTTCAGGAATTAATTTCTTATCATGTTTCCTGTAAACCTCGTTCTATGTTCTTACCTGCAGTCGATGACCCTAAGGTTTCGGTACTTTTTAACCCGTTGCGTAAAAAAAAGCTGTTTCACATGACAGGCAATAAGCCTGCAGAGCTGTTCTACCCCGTTTAAACCACCCCTTAGGCTTTACTTTTTTTTTTTTTTTTTACCAATTTCTTATCCTCCCTTCTCATATTCAGAGATTCCCAGTCTAGTTTATTTCTACATAAGGGAAAAACCTAAGGGGTAGAAAGACTTAAAAAAAAAACCCGTCCAAGACATCTCGGACGGTTAGAGCAGCGAATGGTGTTAAAAAAAGAGAAGGAAAGAAAAAACGAAAAATTTTTGAGCGAAAAAAAAATCACCCTTCTTCTGGTTCGGTCATCGACCGCTCTGATTCAGTGAGGTAAAAGGGGGTTGGCATTTTAGGGGGTATGAAAAAGTTGGATAGTAGTGAGAACGGAAGGATAGGGTTGAATCAGCGGTTGGTTCCCACTCTGTCAAGACTGAAAGAGTTAGGCAGAATTTTTTTATACCTCCTTTTCTTTTTTCTCAAACCCTTTCTTCAAGTTATCGCTTTTAGTTTTTTCCCTTCATCAACCATGAGTTTTCTTTTCAGGGGTTTCAGGAAGCTAGTTAGAAAATAGTCACTAGAGGTATACATTTAAACTTTAATTTTCACAACATTGTTTTTTGGAATAAATATTCGGAATTGGAAACATTCAAGTTGAAACCCCTAAGATCCTCGTGAAAATGTCGTTATAATGGATAATTTCTGACATGGAAATTTTTAAGAATATTTTTCTGAATTACATCAAAATTTAAAATTAAAAAGAAATCACAAGTAGAAAATATTTACTGGGTGTATATCTTAAACATTAATTTTTACTACATTGCTTTTTTTAATAAACATTTTGAATTGGAAACATTCAAGGAGAACACCCTGAAATCCTCGTGGAAATGTTGTTATAATGAAATGTTCTTATAGTGGCTATTTTAAAAAAGTATTTTTTAAAAGTATTTTTTATTTCTTTTTATAAATTACATCAAAATTTAAATTGAAAATAAATTATATGTAGAAAATATTCAATGGATATATTTTTTAAACATTAATTTTCAATACGTTCTTTTTGTAAAAAATATTTGGAATTGGAAACATTCAAGTAGAATTCCCTCAGATCCTCGTGAAATCGTGTTTATTATGGCAATTTTCTGAAGTAGAAATTTTTAAAAATATTTTTATGAATTACATCAAAATTTAAATTAAAAAGAAATTACACGTAGAAAATATTTACTGGGTGTATATCTTATACATTAATTTTCACTACATTGTTTTTGAATAAATATTTTTAATTAGAAACATTCAAGGATTCCCTGAGAGCATCGTAGAAATGCTGTTATAATGAGATGTTCTTATAGTGACCGGTTTTAAAAATATTTTTATCGTTTTATGAATTACATCTAAATTAAATTAAAAAGAAATTACATGTAGAAAAAATTCAATGGATGTATTTCTTAAACATTAATTCCTACATTCTTTTGTAGAAAATATTTAGAGTTGGAAACATTCAAGCAGAATCCTCTGAGATCCTCGTGAAAATGTCGTTATAATGGCAGGTTTCTCAAGTGGAAGTTTTAAACAATATTTTTGTATTTTTATTAATTACATAAAAATTTAAATTAAAAGGAAATTACATGTAGAAAATATTCAATGGAGGTATTTTTTAAACATTAATTTTCAGTACATTCTTTTTGTAAAAAATATTTGGAATTTTAAACATTCACGTAGAATCCCCTGAGATCCTCGTGAAAATGTCGTTATAATGGCAATTTTCTGTAGTGGAAGTTTTTAAGAATATTTTTATGAATCATATCAAAATTTAAAATAAAAAGAAATTACACGTAGAAAATATTTACTGGCTGTATATCTTAAACATTAATTTTGCCTACATTGTTTTTTTTAAACAAACATTTTAAATTGGAAACATTCAAGGATAAAATCATGAAATCCTCGTAGAAATGCTGCTATAACGAGATGTTCTTTTAGTGGCTGTTTTAAAAAATAGTTTTATCGTTTTATGAATTATATCTAAATTAAATTAAAAAGAAATAACGTGTAGAAAACATTCAATGGATGTTTTTTTAAAACATTAATTTTCAGTATATTCTTTGTGAAAAAAATATTTCGAATGGAAACATTCAAGTAGAATCCTCTAAGATCCTCGTGAAAATGTCGTTATAATGGCAATTTTCTGAAGTGGAATTTTTTAAGAATATTTTTGTATTTTTATTAATTACATCAAAATTTAAATGAAAAAGAAATTACATGTACAAAATATTTATTAATTGTATTTTTTTAACATTAATTTTCACTATATTATTTTTAACAAAAGTGTTTGGATTTGGAAGCTTTCAAGTGAAGCTTTTACATGTTCTAATGCAGTTCGTGCTCACTATAACCACCCGATTCGGTCTTCGTGAAAACCTTTTTATAATGGGAATCATCTGCAATGGACATTTTTGAAAAATATATTTATATCGCAATGAATTACGTCAAAATTAATTTTTTTTTATTTCATGTGGGTCCTGATATTATTATGAATAATTTTCTTAGTTGGATAGTGTGAGAACAGAAAGGCATAGTTGGATCAGTGATTTATTGCCATTCTGTGAAGATTAAAAGGGCTATATAGAGTTTTTTAATGCACCCTTTTCTTTTATCTCAAACCCTTCTTTCAAGTTATCGTATTTATTTTTTTTTTCCTTCATAAACCATGAGCTTTCTTTTTGGAAGTTTCGCGAAGCTAGTTAGAAAATCGTCACTAGAGGAATATTTTTAACCGTTAATTTTCACTACTTTTTTTTTTTTTGAATAAATATTTGGAATTGAAAACATTCAAAGGGGGATATTTTATATATTCTAATACCATTGGCATGCATTTATTGTAATGAACTACAATATTACTATATTGCTTAACAGAACTTGAAATAACTACCGCTGTATTATGAAATTTTACACCAGAAATTTAAATTTTGTGAAATTATCCACCCCTGAAATATTAGCTACATTTCCTTAGAAATTTAGCTATTTTTTCTCATTTTATAATCTATTTCTTCAAGTTATCGCCAGTAGTTTTTTCTTCTTTTTCCAACCGTGAGATTCTTATTTTCAAGAGTTTCAGCAACTTAGTTTGAAAATATTCAGTAAAGGTATTTCTCTAAACATTAATTTTCCCTATATATATATATTTATTTATATATATTTGAAATAAAAAAATTCAAGGTTGAAGAGAATTGTTATATATTCTAATACTGATGGCATATATTTAATATGATGTACTACAGTATTAGTACATACTTTAATATTCAACTCAAAATGGCCATTACCTGCATTAATGGTTTTATCAAAGAAATTTAGCTATGTGAGATTACACACCCCTGAGATTATCCCAGAAATTAACTATGTTTTCTTTTTTACTCCATCCTTTTCTTTATTGCTTTAATGTTTATCGCTTCTTCAATCACGAGTTTTCTTTCCAGGAGTTTCAAAAAGCTATTTAGAGAATATTCGCAAGAGATATTCACGTGTTAATTTTCAGTACATTGTTTTTAATATGAAAATTTAGAATTTAAAACATTCAATACGGGGATCGGGGAGAGATTTTAATGTATTCTAATACAGTCTAAAATCATTACAACGAATCCCCGTTTTGGTACTCTAGAAAAGGTAGTTAATTGAAAGATTCTGTAATGGAAGTTTTTAAAAATGTTTATGTTCTTATGCATTTCTTATCTTAAAATACGGCATTAATATATTGCTTATGAGTCAATTCCAAATAGTTACTCTCATATTACATTAATAGTTTTACCCTAGCTGTTCAGCTATACGACTAATATACATGTCTATGAATATATAGAATCTTACGCACTAGTAAATCACTTGGTAGGGTATTACGCAATGAGCGTTTATAACCCTTATTTCTATAGTACCTATTTTCAGACTCATTGCACGTAACGGTTAGTGATGGTAGCTTTTAATCCCTATTAATCTGTGGTATTCGGTCTATTTAGCCATTCACATAGCCAACATGTACTAAATCAAATTAAGGTAGAGGACATGTAATGAGATTGTTACAAATGGATTATAATTTATAGCTAGTCTAATTTACAAAACCACTTACTCTCAATACATTAACAAATCACAACCATCTACAGTTAGAAAGTTTTTCTAAATATAGCCCATTGGAACCTAGAACAATTAAAAATTTAAATTTTGTAACTTATGAAAAAATAGCTATTTTGACGTAAATGGTTTTTGTTAAGATGAACAACAACATTAAAAACATGTTTGCAAGTGGAACTATTTATATATGCCGTTTTGTTCAATTTCATTATAAATAACTTTTTTTTTTTTAATTTTACAATTCAAAACACCAAAGACAAATGTTTGAACGCATGTATAACTGAAAACAATTTAGCTGTAGTATACATATAACTTTTTTTTATTCTTCTTTTAGGGGCCTAGAACATTTACAAATACAAATTTTGTAACTTATAAAAAATAAGTATTTTAACGTAAATGGGTTTTGTTATGATGGAGAAAAACATTTAAAACATTTCGACAACTGAAACTATATATCTAGGTCGTTTTTCTCTTTTTAGTTATAAGTAACAAATTTTTCCTTAATTTTACAGTTAAAAACATTGAAGATGAAGTTTTGAACTCATGTATAACTAAACACAATTTTAGGAATTCACAATTTTGTTCTAAATACAGCTTATAGGAACCTAGAACAATTAAAATAAATAAATTTTTGTAGCTTATAAAATAATAAATATTTTGAAGAAAAGGGCTTTTGTTATGATGAAAAAAATTTAAAACATTGGAAATGTACGTCTAAGTCATTTTGCTCTTTTTTAGTTATGAGTAACATTTTTTTCATAATTTTACAATTCAAAACTCTGAAGATCAAGGCTTGTACTTATGCGTAACTGAACAGAATTTTGCTGTAGTATAAATACATATATTTTTTTTCTAAATACAGCTTATAGGGACATAATACAATTAAAAATTTTAATTTCGTAACATGAGAATAAATAACAATTTTGACTTAAATGGCTCTTGTTATGATGAAGAACAACATTTAAAACATTTTTTCAAGTAGAACTATACACCTCTAGGACATTTTGCTCTTTTTAAGGTAAGCTGGCGTAACTGGACTCACGAGGTAACTGGGTCATAAGCTATTTTATAAAAAAAAAAAACCGTTGATAGCTTTTAAATAATAGCTTTTATCAACATTGCACCCCATTTCTGCTTCTTAAGAACACGTGTTTCAAATCAGTCATAGGCCTGTCTTTTCCGTGATAGGTTACCGAAAATTCAGGATTCTTTTTTTACAAACAAATTCGATTTGATTGAACTTCCTCGGCTTTTTATTAAAATACGATAAATACTTTCATTAAACAATCCCCTTTTCAAAAGATTAGGCATATAAATACATTAATATTATTAGGTTGGCAAAATCGTAATAAAAAACAAAACACTCTCATGAGTGAATACTGTGCCAACCGATGTTAAGTGTTGCTAATCTAAGGGATAAGTGCGATGATTGGTTAAATGCTATTTATAAATTTAAAATATTAACCCCTTCACGACTAGCGTCTATTACATCATTTTTAATTTTTTATCAACGGTATCTGCAAATAGAAATTTTTGCCTAATTTAATCGCACAAATTCTGTGATTAAATAAGGCAAATTTCACTATTTAAAATTACTGTTAGAAATAATCAGAGATTTTGAGTATCCTATACGTCACGTATACGCGACGCTTGTCGGGAAGGGCCTAAGATATTTATATCCTTAACTAATAGCACATACTTTTTCAGATCACTATGAAAACTTTGTGGAGTACGCTTTGATGAAAAAGTGAATAAGTAAAGTAAAAAAGTGCGAAAGTAAATGTGAAAATCACAGTGGATTTCAGAGCAGGTAAGTTCTCTAATGCATTTCCTACTTTCTTTCACAGTCTTGGAAAAAAAGGATACCGCGTAATAACTTTGACGCAAACCACCGTATAAATATAAGGATAGTACAAATTATTCATCCATAATGTTTACTAATTAGTGCTATACTTTAGTTATGCTTCGGGGGTAATCTAGATATTAAAATTGTAACAAACATTAATATTTTCAGCGCTAATACCTAATTTTGACATCATATTTTTATTCTTCGGTAGATATTGCTTTGGGATATAAAACTGGAAGTCATTTGGCCAAGTAAACTAATTCCAAATTTTAAATTCATTTCTAATTTCAAAACGGATTACAATGCGGATAGATTTTAAAGCATAATTACTATTGGGCGGGCTGAGCTGTAATGTTAGATTCGCACATTTGAAGTTAATAGAAATCGAATTTCTCAATAATAGATTATAATACCTGTTCTTTTACGAAATATATATATATATAATAAAGTTGAAATCACAAATATATGAACAAATTGGTAAAATTCTAAAGATTAACTAGATATGAACAATAGGAAACCAGTATGTAAAATAAGAAACTCTGAACTATACAGTGTGTCCACGTGTAACCTGACCGACCTTTATTTTTGCAACCGTAGGTCCTAGATGCATACTTCCAATTACATAAATGGTTTAAAAGAGGTAAAGAATTATTTTTAAAGTGATTTGGGTCAAGAAAAACATTTATTAAAAAATTACGAAATTAAAATTTTTATACGGTCCCCCGGTCCTATAAGTAATATTTACTAAAAATTTACTTTGACACTAACAAGTAAGACAAAAAAAAGTCCCAAAGTCCCATTCATCTAACATTAAAATTGACCGAGTTATGAAACTTTGAAATGCATGACTTATACCACTTTTCTGCATATCAAAACACATGATTTCGACCATGCTTTCAGGGTCATGTATAAAGTACTTAAACTTATTTCAAGGTATCTGCGGTTTGAAAGAAATCGTACAAATATTACGATTAACTTTTCTTAGTTAAGTTTCAGATTAGTTAAAATAATTGTATTTTAACATATGTTTTATTTTGTAAGGATTTGAGGCTATGATTTCTTTTAACTAGAATTATGTTATTTTCATAATTTTTTATTTAACTTGCAATGATCGTCTTTCCAGTTTAAAGTTGTTACTTACTTTCAAATGTCCGATCGAAATTAAATTTCACATACTGACTTAAATCCGATGACAATGCAATATTATTATGATTTTCGACTCTTACCATCTTATACATACTTATATTAGAGGATAGCACAAAAATATTCGGATGGATTACCGTCAAGAAGTTTAAGAAAGAGTTTTAGATTAGATAACATAAACCTGCGGTGGTTGTGTTTTTTAACTTTTATAATTACATTTTATGTATTTTTTAACGCTGAATCAAAAAATTACCTTCACTTTTAACCATCATGTCAAGATTTTTTGCAAATCGTAAATTTCAAGGTTAAAAAATAGCGAAAAATCTGATACTATAAAATAGATGTAAGACTTTTTATTCAGTTTAATTTTATTTAATTCAATAATTTATTAGTTTTTTTGGCTTATATTCGGTTTCTTACAGCTAAATAGCTCAGGTGTCCGATGAGGTTGGAAGTGGAGGGGAGATCAATTTTAACTTTTAGCTTTTTAACTTTGAAATTTGCGATTTGAGAAAATTCCTGACGTGATGGTTTAAAATGGAGATCATTTTCGGATTCAGTGCTAAATAATACATAAGAATCAATTTTCAAAAGCTAAAAAACATGCCACAACCCAAAATTTGATAGGCAGTGAAATCTAACAGCATTTTAAAATATGTATCATTTTGTAAAGAATTGAGGCGGTTGTTTCTTATCCTTTTATTTAACAAAAATTCTGCTATTTTTATCCTCTAATAATGTTCAGTACAAATTGTACGTTTTGCAGTAATATGTCAGAATGATTAAAGATTTCAAATTTATATTGCAATGCTAATTTTACTCTCAATCATTTCTTTAATATATCTGACGAAATTATATTTCTACTAAATTTGTGAATGACCCCTAATATGCAGCAAAAAATATACTCCAACTTTAAACAGCTATTACTCGGTCAATTTTAATCGTAGATTAACGGGACTTTTTTTGCCTTACTTGCCAGTGTAACAGGGAAATTTTACTAAATATAACTTATAGGACCGGGGGACCGTATAAAAATTTAGATTCTGTAATTCTTCACTAAATTGTTTTTTCGCTTCAAACTTTTTTTTATCTTAACCCTGCACTTAATTTTAAACATTTTTGTAATTGGAAGTATGCATCTAGGACCAACGGTTGCGAAAATAAAGGTCGGTCATGTTATACGTGGACAGACTGTATAATATATATATGTATATATATATCCTCCTGAGACCCAAGCAAAATATGATGCTTATATATTTTTTTAATATGAGTTTTTTTCAACAAATAGGCATCAAGAAGGATGTTTTTAAAGAAATTAATAAATTTCTATTTTTTAATTTTGTTTTACAGCACATCCATCTAAATGGATGTTCAGGCCATAACTCGCTTTAAAATAATAATAAAAAAAAAAATGCTAAAGGTATAGGAAAGAATAGAATTTGTTATAAAGAACATAAGGCAAGATTAACATCTCCTATTAAAACTGAAAAAAAAAATAGTTTAAACAAATTAAAATAACATAAAAACGAAACTTACCAGAAGGACGTAGAATTCCAACTTGACTCATTTATTACGCCATTTTGTAAACAAAGTACTTACCGTTGCCAAAATCTAATGTCTGAATGTTGATTTTTGATTCATACATTACCATGCCAAACTGATTTTAGATTGCTACAATGAAATTTAACGCAATAGAAATAGAAAGCAAAACATCCATTTAAATGGATGCCAGGTCTCAGGAGGATATATATATATATATCAAAAAATTATATATATATCGCGTTTTCACTATCGAATAAATATTAAAAATACGCTCTGCGTATCTTTACCCCACCTCTGCGTACTTTTACCCCAATCAATGGGGCAAAGATGCGCAGAGCAATGTTTTTTTTTTAATTGCAGTTTCTCACGGAATTATAATTTGACAGAATGTCAGTTGATGCTTGCCTAAGGTTCTAATCTAACATTTTAATCACTCGTTACATAAGTTTAAACCAATGTCTGCGTTAAAAATCAAAATTTATGGAAATTGCGTATCTTTACCCCCACCTACTCTACGCCTTGTGGCAAAGATACGCACAATTTTAAGATGCGGGGCTTTGCCCCATCGTTTTAGCTAGATGCAAAGATACCTATTGGTAAACCTGCACCGAAAAATCACTATAAACTGCAAAAAAACTAGTTTCATCCTGTATTTCTGGTATCGTAAAATCTTGGTTTACAATGAAAACCAATGGACACAGCTCGAGGTTTTTCATGGTTTACCAATATTCGACTTTCTGCATAAGGCGAGTTTTGAAACTCACGTCGTCATATATAAGTTATGATATTAATATTAGAAAAAAAGGTGTTGTAACCAAAAATGTTTTTACATAAATCGATTTCTAGAAGCTTAGAAGTTGTTAGTAGCGGCGGTGGTATCCCTTTTCTTCCCACGACTGTACATAAAATCTAAACTCCCTTCAAGTATCTGAAATTGGCGAATGTTTTAAAGCTTGTTATCTTAAAGTATACTAGAACCACCTATATAAAACTTGTATAAAGAAATACTTAATATAAAGCAAAAGAATATAATTCGATATTCTTCAGATACTTTTGTACTAAAAGTAATGAAAAATTTCCGCCTTTGTCTATCAGTAGTGGTACATATAGTCAGTGGTGTAGTCCTGGGAAAAAAAGTGGGGGGACGCTAATGGTTTCGAACATTAGGGTCTGTATCACACATAGGGCAAACTTTATTTTGAATCTTGCTTTTCATTTTCAATTGCAGAGAAAAGTAATTGAAAAATTAAATTTGAATTTAAAATTAAATTTAAATTTAAAAATAAAATTTAAATTATTTAATTATTTTCTTTATCTGTTAGACACTAAATGGCTTGCTATAGAATTCAAAAATTTAAAACTTTATTTCATGACTGAAAAGTTTTGAAATAGAATTCGTAATTCAGTAACACTTATTCAACAACGAAATTTTTATTAGGATTTGTTTTACATTATTTATTTTGGAAATAGTTATAAAATAACTGTTTTCCACTGACAGCATTGAAAATTACTGCATTTTTACTTTATGGTCAGATGTAGTGAAAGAAATTTACTGTAATTGTGGAAAAGAAAAATAAGACTGTGAAATTTTGGTATATCTTTACTTTTTGAAGCCCCTGAATCCATTTAGCCTATTTTTACAACAGTTCTCTATGTATGTGCGTATACATGTGTGCATGTTGGTATTTCCTTTCAGACTCCTAAAGTCTTTTTTTCTTCATGTGTGTTTGAACATGATGGCGTACAAACGGTGTTTTCGATTGGGCTGAAATTTTGAATGAGTGTTATACATGATGAATAGACTATTTAATATTCTGAGATTATATGCCACTGTTCAAACTCTAATTTAGGAGAAATTCGACACGTTTTTCGATTCTAGGTAATTTTTAAACCATGTTTTGTCCAGTAGTAACAAATAAGTACTGTTTACGTGAGACAAAATATCAAAAGTGTGGCCAAGGCCGAAGATCGATAAATAATGCTTTTTATTAGTCCGAAGAATACGTTTAGTACACAATGATGAGAGGGGAAATAGATAAATATCATTCCACATAACATTTCCAAAAATTGCGTTTCATCAAGATTTCTTTAAAAAAATCTTGAAATAGAAACTTTAAATTAGTAACTATAGATTACTTCTAATGTGTAAATGCAATACATACTTGATTTTTTTTCTCAAAAATTAGAATTTTAACGGTGTGAAATGTGGAAAGAACATTCTAAAATTTCAGTTTCCTCATGGTTTCTCAAGAAACTTAAAACATGGCCTTTGTGTATTTTCAGGACTTATATGCTCACTTGAAACGTTTTTTTTTTTTTATTATTAAAATTTTAATACCATAAATTGAATGGAAAGTCCCAGATAAATCGTCTCATTGCGATTTATCTGAAGCTGTTTTTTACAAGAAACTTGAAAATAAAGATAGTGGTAACTATTAACATGTAGATGCTCACGAAGTACGGCTTTTTAAATTTTTGAAAATTTAAGTGATGAAATGAGCTGAAAAGCTTCTAACGTTGCTATTCTTCTGAAACTATCAGAGCTAGAAACTTTAAATTTGACATAGTTATTTTTAACGCGTAGTTATTCTGGTTGAAAGAATGAAATAGGATTAAAATTTGAATGCGGGAATCGGCGCAATGAGTGTTACCATATTATTAACAAGAATAAAATCTACTCTAATTATAAATTTATTTGAATTGATGGCATTCAAAAAAGGGATTAAAGAGTCGAGCAGAAATTTTTAAAAGATAGTTTTTTGAAGTAGAGTTTCTATACCAAATAACAATTATATTTGTACCAGGTGAGTTATTTAAGAAGCACTTTCCTAATAAATTAGTTTTCAAGTTAATAAAAAAAGTGTTTCAAATCAATTTTAATTAAATATTTAAATAAAAGTGAAAACTTTTTTTAAAACAACAGCAATATATTTAATTTTGACAGTTTAATAATATGCATTACTTTTCCTCTCTCAGAGAACTTTTCAGAAATGCTTGCTCTCGTAAAAGTTCTCGACTCTTTATACTTTTCTAGTTTTCGCGTCAGTAGCCATTCTATGATTTTCCATTTTCCAAAGTTTGAGGAAGCCTGTCGTTATTTAGCTTGGAGTAAGTAGTTTTTAAAGATTTTGTTGAAGCAAAAATAAAAAATTTCTAACTGACAAATTTTCAATAGAAGAGTCGTCTAAAAGTTTAAAAAAAAATTTGAATGCAATTTTTTTTTAAATTAGTGAGAATATTATTTCGCTGTCATAATATTTCAATATTATTTTATTATCTTATTTTAAGCATCTTTATAATCTACATTGCTTAGTTATCTCCAAAAGATAACAAATTAAAGAGCGTGTCAATCTTTATGGCACACCCTGTATACCGGCCAATATATTAATTGTTCACAAATGTTTGTAAAATTAATTTTAGAGCAATAATGTGTGATGGAAAAGTATGTGTAGCCTTTTTTACCACAAATAAAATTTCGTTTAGTTTAAACAAACGTCAGGCAATAATTGCTTATAACTGATAGAGTATTCATTTGAATTATTTTGAGTAACCATATATTAGGGGTGCACAACCTTTTTAAGAGAAGGGCCACTTACAAAAATGTCTGGGTTTTCGAGGGCCACATTACTAACACAGAGAGAATTCTATTTCGGGAGGGGGGGGGGGGGAGGTGATCTGTGGCATTTAAAAAACATGGTTTCATAGGGGTGCAGGTTTATTCCTATGATTAACTGACTGGCGAAATTTGTCAATTTTTTCCGGTATGGCGAATTGTAAAAATTCGCGACTTTTCTCGCGATAAACTGCCGAAACTCGCTATTTTACCGTAGCCGATTGACAAAATTCGCAATTTTTCCGCGCTCGATCGAAAGAACTCGCGATTTTTTCGCACCCGATCGACAGAATTCGCGTTTTCTTCTAGCCCGATCGACAGAATTCGCGTTTTTTTTCGCCCACGATCGACGAAACTCGTGATTTTTCCGCGCCCGATCGACGAAACTCGCGATTTTTCCACGCCCGATTTACGAAACTCTCAACTCTTAACTGACTGAGGAAATTTGAAATTTTCCCGCGTCAAATTGGCAAAATTTGCGACTTTTTCTCGCGATTTCCCCCTGCTCTGATCAACAAAATTTGCAACTTTTCCGTGCGCGATCGATGAAACACGCGATTTTTCCTCTCCCGATGGATGAAACTAGCGACTGACGAAATTAGGAACTCGGAAATTTCCTATATTGATACAAATGGTGTTGGCCGGGCGATTTATAAAATTCGCGATTTTTAACTGACTGACGAAATTTATAATTGTTTTCCGCGACAAACTGACGAAATTCATGATTTTTTCATGCAACCTATCGTCTGCGATTTTTGCCAATTATAAATTGGCGAAATTCACGGGCCACAAGTTAACCCATCGCGGGCCACTTTTTGCCCGCGGGCCACACGTTGTGCATCCCTACCATATATAGAAATTAATAATTATATGCGCATCACATAACAAATTAAAATTTAAACCAGCTGCAAAACGCATTTAAATAAATATCCGACCATAGATAGAAGTGTATTTGAATTTTTTTGTGTGTGACTATGTATACAAATATCATTTACATACCTAATTAATGTTTTGTTCAGCATAACGTAAAAAATAATACATAAAATGCATAATGCAGAGCTCCCAAATGATGCCCTTTCACCCCTAAAGTTCCCGTTTTAGAAAAAGGTCCCATTTGGTCCATTTCGTCCTTTTTCGGTGACTGAAAAAAAAAAAAAAAATCAAAAAATTTACTAATGTGGTAAAATCGCCTCAAAATGTAAAAAATTCTAAAAATCGTAGGAGACAAAATTTACTATAGAAGGCTTGTATAATATAGAATGGTAACAGAAATTATTTTATGAATGTCAAAAAATCGCCACGGAAGGCAGAAAAATGTTAAACTCAATGAAAATCGCATTAAAAATTACTAAAAATTCAGAGGATAAAATTTACTACATTAAACTATCAGAAGATTGAAACCGAATGACAAAAAATCTCCGCAAAACACAAAAATTCTATAAAAAAATTCAAAAATCATTATATGAATTCCGAGACAAATTTATTGAAAAGAGGACAAAATATATTAAACTAAGATTGGAACAGGCAAAAAAAACTCTAAAAATTGCATAAAAAATTGCGAAAGATTCAAAAATCGCTGTGCGAATTCCGAATAAACTTTAATGAAGAGAGTACAACATTTACTACAATGGGACTAAAAAATTAAAAAAATTAAAACCTTTTACTAATGTGGAAAAATCACTGCGAAATGTATAAAAATCGCTAAACATAAAAATCACAAAAGACAACATTTACTAAAGTAGGCTACTAACATTGTCACCGGAATTCTTTCAGAAATGTGAAAAAATCGTCGCGGAATGAAAAAAAAAAAAAAAAAAAAAAAAAAAAAAAAAAAAGTAAAAATTACAATCTGAGGACAATCGCGAAATGACAAAATCTATTACATAGGGCTAAGGGTGAAACCAAATTCCTTTTTCGAATGTCATAAAATTAAAACGAAACGCGAAAAAAAAGCAAAAATTTGCCAAAAATAAATCGCTGTACAAATTCTGAATAAACTTTATTGAAAAAGTTGAAAAGTGGACAAAATTTACTACTATTGGAGTAAAAAATTGAAACTGAATTCCTTTTATTAATATGGAAAAAAAAAAAATCACCGTGAACGGTAAAGGAAAAAAAAAAGCTAAAAATCTAAAAAAAAAATTAAATAAAAAAACCGAAAACTGGCTTCGAAGTGCATAATTTTAGACATAGATGTACCTTGTTTCCATCTTTTAGCTGTATATGCAGCTGTCTTTTCAGCACATAGACCACACAGATTAACCTCTATCTTTACTATTATAGATTTAGATTTGCTTTCGATTGTGATGTAGAAGCATATCCCTCTATTAAAGGAAATCTTAATTAAAATTTATTCTTCTTTTTGTTATTCTTCTTAAATATATTTTTATCAAAAGAAAGAATTGGAATCTTTTTGATGGATTTACATGTTTTAGGTTGACCTGAATATGATTTTACAATTTTTTTTTCTCTCTGTATATGATACATATTTCGTAGCCACTCTATTCCAAAAACTAAAGCATAGAATTTCATCAAATATCATATTTAATTAGACCTTAGCACATACAAGTGATAATCAGGTTTTGATGTATATGGACCAACAGGTGGCATTACTGTGCTGCATTTTTCACAATTTGCATATCTATATCTCAACATCTCTGGTATGAAATTTCACCCAATTTCACATTCACTTAACGCTTGGCATAAATGGATGCTGATTAGATTTTGATGTATTTCGCCCAACAGGTGGTGCTACTGTGTTACATTTTTAACAATTTCCGTGATAGCCAGATCTCGGCATGTTTGGGATGGAATTTCATTAAATTTAATATGTAAGATGATTATGAATAACTGTTGATTCAATATTGGCTTTGGTCACCCCCTAGGGTGCGTTGCCATACTATGCTTTTTCTGATTAACATCATAGCTTATCTCCGTTTTGTGTAGAAAGGAACTAAAATTTAAATTCAA
Source organism: Maratus speciosus (assembly GCA_963932465.1). Lineage (NCBI taxonomy): Eukaryota > Metazoa > Arthropoda > Arachnida > Araneae > Salticidae > Maratus > Maratus speciosus. The sequence continues at coordinate 498,702,908 of OZ010787.1, read as the reverse complement.
AATTTTAATGTTTAAGGTTAATAATTAACAATATATATGTTAAACTAATTAAAAATTTTAATACTCAACAATTTGAATTAAAAGTTCATGCTATTTTAAGAACAATTATGAAGGTCAGTGCTCAATATTGAGCACTTTCTATCTTCCTGCAGAACAATATTTAAGCATGCTTAAATAAAGCTGTGTGCATTGCTTAATGACTATCTTTATAAAGATAACGAAGTAACATATTTGCTGGGATATTTAAAAAAAAAAATTGCTTGCATATTTAGGAAAACTCGGTGCAGTATTTTTAGACGAATGGCCCCTTTTAGTCCCCCTTTTTAAGCAAAAATGACCCCCTTCCCACTTTTGGGGGACTAAAATGTGTTGAGAGCCCTGATAATATAACTAAAGCACGTTTCAGCAACTGAACCAATACATGAAATTGTGATGATTTTTTGTGTGGCTTTGTAAATGTACTATAAATGTTTCGCGCACCATTTTCCATATTATCGTTTCCCATAGTTTTCCATGCATTTCAAATAATTATCATTAAAGGATCATGGCGTTTGAAACTATTTTTTAATGTCCCTGTAAACAAACGATAAATGCTATTTCCGATAGGGAACATGTAATGAATTTCAAATGTCATTTTCGTTATACTATTTAAAATATTATAACTTCATTATCTATTTTAAACAATTTCTGCCAATAAAGCGTAATATGAAAGAACTCTCTATTTGTTTTCGCGTAAATGAAATACTGATGCTGTACACACCATTTACAATAGTGATATACTACATAAAACAAAAAAAAACAAAAAAAAATTGCCGCAATCCAAGCACATTTATGGAAGTTAAATGCGAATAGGCGAACCAGCACAGTAAACAATTTTCAGCTTTGTTGAAAAGTATTAAACAACAATATCGCATTTCTAAAACTGTTAACTTATTGGTGTGTTCATTTAAAAAAGAATTAATAAGTTTGGAAACTCTGCGTCCTCCCGCGTCTCTAGCGTCCCCCTTAAAAATATAAAGTAAGGGGACGCTCGAGATAAAATAAAAAGTGAGGGGTCGCCGTCCTCCCGCGTCCCCCCTCGACTACACCACTACATATAGTGTACCAATGGTAGTCAATGGATTAAAGGAACCAGCTATACTTTATATAGGGAGTCTGAAAATTATTAGTATAAATGCTTAGATAGAATACAGTTTTTTCGAAAATAAAAAATATATGTCTATATATACATAAATTATGAAATTAATATTAGAAAAGAAAGTTATCGTAACCTATAATTTTTATTTTCTAGAAGCTTAGTAGGTCTTAGTAGAGTGAGGGGGAGTTATCTCTTTTCTTCCCATGATTGTGTATAAAATCTAAACTCCCTTGAAGTAACTGAAATTGGTGAATGTTTTAAAGCTTTTTATGCTAAAGTATATTAGACCCACTTATATAAAACTTGTATAAAAAAATACTTAATATAAAGTAAAAGAAATTTCTATATGCTCTTCATAAATTATCTTTCTCTGCTGTTTGATAGGCAAATATTTCTAAAGTAAACATTTTTTTTTTTTTTTTTTTTTTTTAAGTGTTAAAATATTAAAAATTCTGACAAGCGGAGTATAAAACGATTTTATTGCAAATGCATTTTCCGTTTTCAAAGTTTGATAGTTAGGTGACAAGGAAATGTAAGTTAAAGGGGAAAAAAATGAAACATTTTTATTCTCTGATCAGAAATAAAAAATATATATATATAACTGTATTCTCTGATCATAGTTTCAACGTTAGAAAAGGAAATTCCAAATATGACTAACTAAAAATATTAAGGGGTCGAATATAGTTGAAATATCAAAAGTTAATTAACGTTAAACTTAATTACCCTAAATATTATTAGACAAACTTTTACAAAGCTTTTAAAGTTTTTATGCAAAACTATTCTTCTGATTTTTTTTTTAAATAAAAGAAATGGTATTTATTAATTTAATTCATAAATAGATGCTCATTTTTACCGAAATCGATGCAATAAAATATTTGCAGAATACCATGCACGTAACACAGCCATATGAGATATGTAAACACACACGCACACATATATAGATACCTATGAAATAAAAAAAATATCTCACAAGTTCGTAAAACAAAGGTGAACGAATCTCTTATTTAAAGATGCCATGTAAATATTTTACATTAATGCTGTCGTAAAACAAATAAATTCAGTATATATATATGTATATAATCTTAATAAATAAAATATACATAAAATCTCAATATATTAGGAATCATAATTATTGGTAGATGACACCAAACAATACATGAAATAAAAAGTATTTAATCATTTTAAATTCATAAACAACTTAATTATTTGTCTTAAATCTTATGTTCGTTTAATCTCCATCTGTAACCGCACAATAACTGTTGAATTCAAACATAAATTCTTCTCAAATACTGTGAATACATTCTTCGTTATTATTTTTATTATTGAACTTTCTATTAATTTTCCATTTCTTTTTATATGATCTTGATGTTAACTTAATCCATTGCTGTATTACGGCAGTGATAGACATTCTTGGCAAATTTCCCAGTCTATTCTATGAAATATGGCATTTTTGCAGCATGTGGATGTGCATGCCGGCTGTTGATTAAACGCTCATGTGTCGCTTTGATTTTCAAATTTTTATCATCGTTTGATTCCTATATTTCACTTTTGTTCCAATTTATGATTAAATCCTTTTTATCTTATATTTGCTTGTCATCATCTATCTTTAAACATGTTTATGTGTATTATTATATTGAGATTTCTTGATTTGCTTTATTTAATATATATTTATATATCCAGGAATTTAGTAATTTTAAATTATTAGCATACTCATTAAATTAGCCAAACTGGAATGTTATTAGCCAATTTTTTAAAATATTAGCTGAAACTAACATTAAAGTACTGGGACAACTTTCTTCAATTTTTACACTAATATTTGTAAGTCATATTACAATATAATCCAAATCAACTAAAATATATTTAATTAAGCTTATATTACTATATTTCATTAGCGTCATTTACCAACAATAAAAATCCGAAAGTATCTTGTCTATTAAAAATTCATTTTTTATACGACAAAAATATGATTTACCAAATGTTTCGCCAAAATAAATACCATTTCGCAAATTTTAATGTTTATTTGAATTCGGCGCGGAGGTTAATAGCTGCTCCTAATGTACCTGGCGCGGACATTATATCTATATACAGTAGAACCCCGTTAATCCGAACCCCGCTGATCTGAAATTCCGGTTAATCCGAACCGATTTTATTTTCGAAAATTATACTTGAATAGATTAAAAAAAAAATACTCAATGATGTAAAAGTAGAACATATGTATACGACTATAAAATGAAAACCTGCACTGTAGGCCTACTCATAGAAGCCTTCTTAAAAAAATCTCGAATATCTATTTGTTTGTCGGTCACTATAAAATTCTTTTCTAAAATGCAAAAAGTATTTAATTCAGATGATAAAAATTTATTTTTTTCTTTCAACAGTTTGATTTCGCAAATTATCTACAGAAATGTTTTCTTATTCACCCCTCGTCGACGTGGTGATTGAGCTATTTATGGATTCGTGATTTTGAACCGTTTGTAATGGGTTGTTACGTAATTCTAAATTCTGAAGTTTTATTGGATTACTATAAACACCGGGAGTGATTAAACAGGAATACTATTTTTTTTTTCGAAAGTCTGGCCGGATTATTCAGCATGTTGGACCTTAGGATGCAGATTACATGATGTTTACTATACTACTGAGTACTTATAACTTACATTTTTTATAGTACGTATCTTATTCTTTTCTATTTTTATCAGAATTTCGGGAAATCCGAATTTTTTGTAATCCGAACTGGCACCGGTCCCAATTAGTTCAGATTAATGGGGTTCTACTGTATATATTTAATGCCTAGACAAATATTGTCTAATTAAAAAGACGTATTACGAAACGAAACCTATATACTTCCAATGATAATAATAATAATAATAATAAAATCTTAAATGTCAGAAATCACTGATTGTTTTAAGCCGTGGTTTTGTGTTAACGCAAAATTTTGAATAATTTAAATATAACAATGTATATTAATTTTAACATACACGAATAAAAGAAATCACTTTCCAAAATAGTTGAAAAGTTTTTATGAATTCGGTTTTTCTCACCGTCTGTTTGTCTCTCAGCGCTCAAACTCTCTTACATATACTTGGATTTTTATAAAATTTATCTATATCATTGTGGTTTATTACAGAATGCTCCCTTATGAATATAATGTATGTAGCTATTATAGTTCGTTTAGAAGGACACACAAAAGAATTCATTTACATTATGGTCTATAGTTAAAAATCGTTTCTGGGGCATTTAAATGATATTGCGACAAACAAAATAACAAAATTATTGAAATTTATATGAATGACTAAGGTGGGCTATAATATGCTTTCTATAAAGAGTGGTCTAAATACAATTTTTAGTTCGTTTACAGGGGGATTTACAAATATTCCAATACTTTATGATCGATAGGGAAACAATTTTTGCTGATAAATTGTATGTTTCAATCATCATTTCATTCATTTACACTACTTGAAACATAATGAAATATATATGCGTCACTGAGTTCCGTTAGAATGTGTTTTCTGTAGACAATAGAGTGTGTGGCGTTTATCGTTCATTTAAACGTTCACATACAAAAGAATTCGGTTACAAGTTAAACTAATGATCAATATCATTTAACGTGTCAATTATTCTTTTTTCATCTCTGGCCAGCATTTTTAAGTTTAACTAAATTTTAGTTTATTGCCGATATGTATAAATTCTATATATCATAACACAGGGCTCCACAAAACAATTCTTAAGCATTACCGTTTACAGGTAAAGTGTTTAAAAGGTAAAATGTTTAATTGCGTTTTATGCTAATGTCAGACGAACGTCTAATTGCACGCTTTTTGTTTCAACATGGAAAAGAAATACATGGTAGCGAAGGTATAGGAAAGCTGTAGGAAGGAAAAAAGCGTGCAAATAGACGTTCGCCTGACATTAGTCTTAATTGTGCGCATTTTCCAGCTGAACTATATTTCAGTGTAATAAGACATACTTTTTGCCGGGAGGGGGGGGGGGGGGATTCACATGCACCACTGCGCAAAAGAAAAAAAAAGGTTACATTGTCATCTATGGATTTTGAAGTGTGTTTCCCTTTGTGTAACGCGTTTTATCGCTGAGTTGAATTTTACATTATGTGGTGTGTATGAGTCCTGTAAATATAAATTTACCCAAAATAATTTGGATTAATGACTACAAACGAGATTTACTTAAAGAGCAGTCTCGTCTGTTTTACACGTTTTGAACTCAATCGAATTTTACTATATCATACGGTATTAATAAACTAACATAGATAAATTTTTATACATGGATGAATAAAAGGATGTGACTATATTGCCAACTATGAATGGTAATTCCCATAAAGCGCTTTTACTTGCTTTATGCGTTTTACAGCTGTTTTACTTTGTGCTTTGTATAAAAATCTATAGATCATATATATGTCTTCATAAAAGTATTCGCATACATTTCCGCCTATGGACAGTAATTTTTGAAAATGGATTTTTTACTCCGTTAGGTCTCTTTTAAATTCTTTATTTAGCTATCTCATTAAATTGTATGAAAAAATTAAATTTCTTAAGAATATTTGCACAGCGTTGGAAGGTGTTTCATTATCTATGACTGTTGCGTGTTTTTTCGTTCTTGTTAATTTAAAAATTACTTGTTAAATCTGAAACAACTAAATAACTTTTAAATACATGTTATGTAATTCGCATTATTCTATTAAACGTGATTGTTTTCCAAATTTTATCTACAGTTAGGTCATTTATTATATTAAATGGCAATAATTAGGGTTAATTTCTTAAATTAATGGAGAATTTTATTTCAACAAGTAATTTTATTTTGTTTTGCCAGTTTTTCTTTTACAATTTCGTTTCAATCTTCTAGTGTTCGTACGCTGCTAGATTTTCTGTAGGAGATATATACTACAAATTTACAATAATATTCACCGAGTTATTTGATCTTCGAAAAGATTTATTAAAGATAACAATTCGAACATATTGGTGTGGCCCTCCTAGAAATATGTAGAAGCGTACGAACACTGTGTTCATTTGAATAGCAACTTATTTTTATACTTTGATTTTAAGAGTAAACAAATTAGTATTTGTATTATCTAATACTTCATACAAAAATTACATAAGCCCATTTGAATAGGTCGAGCAAATCGTGTTAAAAATGTTTGTGAGTTTCTGTAAAACTAATTAATTGCTTTCTAAACATTTTTACTGATCCAAATTATGAAATTCCTCAATGAAAAGCAAATTGTTTCAGAAGAAGACTGCGAACACTAGCGAAATTTCTCGAAATGCTTTCAAAACCCGAAAATAAAAGTTACATTCTTCCCATGCTCAATTTTGCATAGTTGCAGATTAATGTCCTTAGAATATGTTCAGCTCATCCTTATGGGATTTCGAAAACGTATAACAGTTCAGTTTGTTCTATGTCATATGTTAATGATGTTGAATAATTAGAAAATTAACAATCTTCGATGTTTTCAAGCCATACACAGAAAATTTATATTTTTAGAGATATTTTAGTGCTAAGTTAAAAAGGCTAAATGTTGCCAGTCAGGCTTATATTTATTCAGATAGCTGCAGTGCTAGAACTTTTTTGAAATAGTAATATTTTCCTTATTTTATATAATATGACGAATATTTCTATTTAAAAAAATAGGTAGAAATCAAACAATCTGATTTTTAAAAAAAATAATAATAACTGTTCAAATGACAGCACTGGGAATGCTATATCAGTAGATTTTGGTTTCAAGTATATGAAGATTTTTAAAAAAGCAGTCAAAGAATGAGGAAGTTTACATATTTTCCTTTTTGTACCAAATTATGAATCAAGAAATTAATCTACCACAATATTTATCTTCATTAATCTCTGGCATTATATTAGGATACTTATATAATAATAATAGTGTGAAATATTTTTTTTGGTTTAAACTGATTTTATCAATTGGTATAGTTATAGCTCTCTTTGTAAAATATTTACAAGAATTATTAGATTAATTAACAAAAATTCTGTTATGGTAATCTTGCAATTTCTTTAAAAGCAATGTCATTAAATATATCGTGATCCTATCTGTAAATGAAAAAGGTTTTTAGTTGCTAATTTTTCATATCACATTTTTTAATAAGAGAAAAGCTACACATGCATAAATAGTTGAATAGTATTAGCTTTAAAAAATGTGTAGCTTTGACAGTTTCACTGTGCTTTGAGAATGTGATCAAGCAAAGTATTTATATGAAAAGGAAAGCCTACTTTCACATATTAATAAACGAATTAAATATTTTTATATTACATTTCCTTTAATGGTACTTAAAAGTATTGTCAGTGCATAAAAGTTTAAGTACATATTTATCTGAAAAATGTTTGACATTTCACTGTATTCCGTAGAAACAATAAATTGGTTAAAATATGTAATTATTAACATTACAACATTATTTTTGATAGCTGCTTTAACCCTTTGTTTCACCGTGTTGCATATCTGCAACTGACCCAAAAGCCAAAAATATTACTTATACTCCCCTAGATAAAATTATAAACTCAGAAAATTTCAATTTGTTTTAATCATAATATAAATGAGCTTCTCTTTACATTAATAAAATAAAGATTAATATTTATAAAAAGACATCTAAATTTAATATAGCTCATAAATAAAATGGAGCAAATAATTTAAATAAGAAAATAAATAACTTAAAAAATAGCATTATGCGAGATCTGGACAAAATCATAAACTCAAAGTTATGAATTTCTATAATCTGATATTTTTTATCTAAATAAATGCATTTTATGATACGAAAATAACAAATGGAGTCATTAGGATCAATACATCAATGCATTATTTAATTTTTCACAAAAATAACATTATGTGAGACGTGGACAAAATTATGAACTCAAAGTTATCATTTTCTATATTCTGGTATTCCTTATCTGAATGTATTTTATGATAAGAAACTAATTCAGTATAAATTATTTTTACATTGGTATTAATGAAAACGATATTTATCAATATTTTTATTTTTCTCGGTGGTTTTATTAAAAAATATTTTATCGTTTGCCCTTGAATTACATTTAGAATAGTTTTGAGTCTCTTTTAATTCATCTTGTTTATCTTATCGTGTTGTCACATGTTATTCTTAGAACAGTGAAAATCAACATGTTCTCAAATGCCTCGAGGAAAGGTTCTCACAGAGATACAAGTTGGTAAAATTTAGGACTTCAGCGCTTCTGGAAAAACACAAAGACAAATTGCTTTCTTAGTTAAATGTTCACAAGGAGCAGTAAAAAACGTTTTAAAGAATCCGTCAGGTTATGGAAAGAAACAACGCAGTGGTCGATATCCAAATATAGCAGAAAGAAATAGAAGATATATCTTACGAACAGCATCTACTACTGGAGTTACTAGTTCTAGCCAAATTGTAAATGATTTAAAGCTAAATGTAAACTCTCGAACTGTTAGACGAATTCTTCAACGAGCCCTGAAAATGAAATTGAAGAAAATGAAAGTTAAGCCAGAACTTGAACCTCATCACATGAAAGCCAGACTTCACTTTGCACAGCAGCACATGTCATATAAACCGGAATAGAGCACAGTCATCTGGTCAGATGAAAAGAAGTTTAATTTACACGACCCAGATGGCTTAAGATACTACTGGCACAATATGAGGCATGAAGAACGGCATCTCTTTAGTCGAATCTGTGGTGGAAGATCCGTGATGGTGTGGGTTGGTTTCTCTTAGAATGGTAAAACTGCCCAGACTTTCCTTGATGAAAAACAAAAAGCAGAAGGCTACCAATTAATGCTGGAAGGTAATCTATTGCCTTATGCAAAGTTGATTGTTGGAGTAAGCTGGGTTTTTTGACAAGATAATGCAGCAATACATTCTGAAAACAGTACAAAAAAGTGGTTTGAGCTCCACATGTGAATGTCATGAAACGGCCAGCCTGTAGCCCTAATCTAAACCCCATTAAAAATTGTTGGGATGCAATGGTTCGAGTAGTCTATCATGATGGACGTCAATATCAAAATACAAATGATTTAAAAATGGCTATACATTCAGCATGGAACCAGTTTTCAATGCAGCAGTTGGAAAAACTTGTTCAAACTATACCGAGTCACATATTCGAAGTAATTCAGAAAAATGGCAGTCAAACTCATTTTTGAATGTGTGCATCAATACTTATCACCGGGATTCAAATTATGTTCATTTCTTAAACTCGGTAATTTACTGATTTCGGTTTAGTCATGTGCTATATTAAAATTGCACATATTTTTGAGAAAAATTAGAAAATTTGATGCATTGAAATGTACTGATCTTTAATGATCCCTTATTAGTTTCTCTTATCAACAAAGGCATTTATTCAGATTTAAAAAAAAAAAAAAAAAAAAAAAAAAAAAAAAAAAACAAAAAAAAAAAAAAAAAACAGAATATAGAAATTTCTAACTTTGAGTTTATAATTTCGTCCAGGTCTCATATAATGCTGTTTTTTGAGGAAAATTAAATAATGTATTGATCCTACTGACACCATGTTTTGGTTTCTAATCATAAATTGCATTTATTCAGATCAAAAATATCAGAATATAGAAATTCATAACTTTGAATTTATAATTTTGTCCTAGGGTTTGTACAGTTTTCTTAACAGGACGATTTTTTTTTATTACTGATACCTCCTAACACAGTAATTAATAAAAATTATTCATAGAATTATCAATAAATGGTGATACTGAGTTAATTTTTCAGTCAGATTTTATTTATCATTTGAGCAGCTTAACAAATTTATTGCTAAAATGAACTTCGTAAATTTTGCCAAACTGAAAAGGGTGGAAAATTCCAAAAATAGATTTTTTTTATAAAGGTAAGTTCGCATTCTTTACAATTTTGCATTAGAAAAACGACAATATGAGAAATGTGTAACTTTCTGTTTATTGAAGATTTGAAAAAGGTACCTTTTCGCCAATATCTTTATTTTTATTTTTATTTTATATTTACGAGAATAAAAAATATTATATTATGTTTATGAGAATAACAAATTTTTATTATGAGAATAAAAAATAAAATATATTTATGCGAATAATCAATTTTTATGTAATATTTATGAAAAGTGTGTAATTTTCTGTTTATTGCAGTTGTGAAAAAAGTACCTTTTGGCCAATAATTTTCTATTTTTATGATCTATTTTATTTTTTTTATTATTATTACCTTTTTTTGCATGCTTAAAAGGATGTTCGCTAACATCTGAGTAAATATTTTTCAAATCGGAGTTGTTGAGTCACAATCGTTAAAGTACCTTGTTGGAAATAATGCAGTTGTTGGAAATAACGCTGTTCTAATATTTAATTATTTCATTCAACAAATGCACAAAACTAAAATGAAGTATAAATGCAAACGGATATTTTCAGAGAGATACTCAATTTTCCTACAGAAATCAAAAATTGTTTTGATGAACACATTGTTTGAAAACAATCAGTCTTTTTCAATTGCGGAATTCGCTAGTTGCCTGACAGATGGATGAATGGAGAAGTTTCTTGTCTGATCGTACTCTGGATAAATCTTCTTTTATTTTGACAAGAAACAAGTGTCTTTTCTTTACTCGTAAAAAGTCGAAGTCATATTTACATATCTAATCTTAAGAATACACCTTAGACATTCACTTAGTAGTTCTGCACACTAACTGCTCTGGGATTTACAGTACTGACGAATTTATGAGGATGGTCTTGATTTTTCTTTTGTTTAAAATATGATTAAGAAAAATACACTAAATAAATTAATATTTTAAAATAGCAATTAAAGCCTTTGTGCAGGAATATTAAAAAGCAGTAAACCAACGTTTAAAATGCACAAATAATGCGTGAAAAGCAGCAAACAGAGCCTTGCTTTTTCTAGCACGCTGTTCTTTTTTCCGTATCTTGCACTGAAGAAGAATCTCGCTGTAGATTCGAAACAGCTGTTTGCTGCTTTTCACGCATTATTTGTGCATTTTAAACGTTGGTTTACTGCTTTTTAATAAATTAATATTTATCTGTGTAATAATGCTTCCGTGATTTTAACATATTTTATGCCGCTGTTTAACACAAACTTGAGATATCTGTTCGTCAAATTTACAACGTGAAATTTATATATAATTTGTGTTTATATTATCTCAAACTGGTGATAAACTCAGTTCAGGTGTGAAAAAATGAGCGAGTGGTGATGTAATAAAAATGTACTCATACGTTTCATGCGTATAATGTGTTAATATTTATCAGTGTGCAGAAAAGGCAGCCAGATATGTTATTTGTAAAAAATATTAAGAGAAAAAAATATATAGCATTAAAATACCAATTAAACATTAAAACATATATTTTAGAGTTCTTAAGTATTAAATAAATAATTAACAAAGCTTTTTTTTTTTTAAATAAAGAACCTTAAAAGGTTTATGCGGTCTCTTAAACTTTTTTTTTCTAGCCAATTTCTAAAATTTTGTCTCTAGAAATATTTCACTGGGGTTTTAAGCAAAATGTATTTTACTTTACTTTCATTTTTGTATGAAAGTTGTGACTGGTTTAAATTAAAAAATACGAACAAAATACATTTAATATAAACAGTTGTTTTGATGATTTATATAACGTTGATTTTCACTGTAACCATTCATTTATGATAATATATTTAATCTATGATCATTATATAAATTTTATCAAAAGGAAATAAACTTTTTTTTCACAACAATTAAATACACACATTTCGAGACATTAACATGCCATTTTTTGTAAAATATATACGCTTTCATATTTTTCCCGAAAAAAAAACAAAGGTTAACAAGAATATTTCACTCGAGGTCAAACATTTTTTTCTTTTTTTTTAGCACTGTATATAAGACATTGTTTTTCAAGATCCACAAAAGCTTTTCTGAAGTACGGGGAAAACCCGTAAAATCTTATAGAGGAAACCAGTATGTACATTGGTTGTCAAAAATTAAGGAAAAGTCACAAAATGCTAATTTTCAAATACGCGAACACTCAAAAAGGAAATAATATAATTCGAGTAATTACTATCTCTACAACACAGCTAGTCCATATAACATCTCATTCATGTCACACATGGTCACAAGTGTCACAAAAAAAAAAAAAATACGTAAAAAATATGCACAGTAAACAGATGAATTTAGATATGTACATGAAAACATAACAACATACCTTACTTTTAAAATATTCTCTTACGTTTAGTAGGAAAAAAATAGATCAAAGCAGTTAATTTTAGGTTTTTTAAAATTGTCTGAAAACAGTACATGGTAGGCGGGTGCTTCTTCTAATCATAAATGACGTCATTCTGATAAGTAGAATTTCAGCAGTAGATGGCGTCTCTTTCTGTAATTAACGGCAGAGAGGCAACGGTCCATTTAAAACGACGGCCCAAATATGGCTACTCTCCACTATAACTGTGGCTTGGTCATTATTGTGTTGGAATTTTATTTTTATTTTAATGATTTTTCACTTACAAATAATTATTATGATAAAATTTAAATGATGGCGAATATTTTTTTATAATCAGGCCTATCTTTCTTCATTCCAATCATTCACATATTTTTGGTATATATATTAGGGATTCTGTTTTCGATTAGAGAACCTGCGTAAAACAAACTGATCCTGGCGTTAAAAATTATAGTTCCTGAGTAGCTTTCAGTTTTTTATATGTAAGGTAATCATTCTTTATTTTAATCATTCAAAATTTACTTCAAAGCACTGTGAATGATTGAACATATTTTAGAAAGTGATTGAGTTTTCGAATAAAAAGACACACACACACAGAGAGAAAAAAAAAAAAATTCCATGCTGCTATATAATCCACGTAGAATATTAACCTCATGTGCGCCGGGTTGCTATATATGAGACATGTGACATATATTCCCGTTAAGTGGTCAGCCTGGTATTGAACTCCTTGAGTTTAGTCTTTCAAGCATGCTTGGTACACTTTTTATCAAACATTTTTTTATAAAATGAGTACTACGTTATTTAAATTTTTTTTAAGCAAAACTTGTGATAAAAATGTTTAAAAAGTGATAAAGTAAAGAAGAAAATATTTTCTGACAGACTTCTACGATAAAGATAATTATCCTCTAAAGGCACTTATTTACGTTTCAAGGTGAAAAAACATTTGTTAAATATTTATAGTGTAACATACATATAATTCTAGTTAATATTTAACCGTTGGCAAGACTACCATTTCGATAATTATTATTTGTTATTTAAGGGAATGGCAACCCTAATAAAAATGTTCTATAATCACGTTAATTCAATGATACAGAAAAACAGAAATATATAACTGAACTGAAGCTGTGGAATTAATAATTTTTGAATAAAATGTGCATACTTACACAAATATGTTCCTATTTACTTTGTTAAATTTATCTTTTTTTCTGTATCTGCATTTGAAAGCAAATGCTAAAAATTAAAACCTTTTAACACAACCATCACAGTTTAATCAATTGATAAAATAAAATGGCATCTGTGAAAAGTAATTAAGATTTGTGTCATGAGAATCTTTCTTTTTCTAATCGTCCTAGCTCTAATAAATTTCTTACAACAACTGCACTCGGCCATATGCAGCCCATTACGTTAATGTAATCGTTATTTTTTTAAACAAAGCATATACACTCACAATATTGAATTATTAAATTTATAATAAAACATACAGATTTGTTTTTATTACAAATAATAATAATAATAATAATAATAATAATAATAATAATAATAATAATGTTCAATTTAAATATTCTCATGGGTATAAAGTAATGTCTATTTTTTCTTTTATTATATTGGATGATTGTATTAATGGATGAATTTATAATAACTATATGTGCAATTAATTGTCAGTATTTATTCTTTTACATTCATTGGTAATAAACTATATTTTTGTGCCAAAAATTGTCATATTTAAATTAAAATCCTTTCAGTTTTTCTGTACCTGTTATTGAAAACAATTTCTAAAATTAAAATATCCACTATACAACCATCGCCGTTGCATCAATTAATAAAACATAACAGCATAATGTAAAAAGTAATAAACTTAGTGTCTCGAGAATCTTTCTTCTTCTAATAATCCTAGATCTAATAAATTTCTTTCAACTCCATAACTCAACTATATGCTACACATTACGATAGTGCTATTATTATTTTTATAAATAAAACATATGCACTCACAATATCAAATTCATTGCACTTATATTAAAACGTACATATTTATTTTTAATACCAATAATATTAATAATAATTAGCTTCAATTTAAATAGTCTGATGTGTCTACAGCCATGCCTCTTTTATCTTTTATTATAATATGTGATTGTATTAACCAAAGACTTTATAATTACTATAAGCATAATTAATTATAAACATTTATTCTTTTGCAGTTATTGGTCATAAACATTTTTTTTTGTGCAAAAAATATTCTTATTTACATTAAAATTACTCCAGTTTTTCTTCTGTATCTGTCTTTTAAAACAGCTGCTAGAAATTAAAACTCTATTACAGAACCATTGCCGTTACATCCATTAATAAATATAACGGCATCTGTAAAAAGTAATAAAATTGGTGCCGTGAGAATCTTTCTTCTTCAAATCATCCTGCCATTAATAAATTTATTACAACCTGCTCTACTACATGCTGCACATTACGTTAATGCAATCATTATTTTTTTTTAATAAAACATATGCACTCACAATATTGAATGTATTGCATTTATATTAAAACGTATATACTTGTTTTTTATAGAAATAATAATAAAATTAATTTTCTTTAAATATTCTCTTGCGTGTACAGTCATCTCTTTTTGTTCTTTTGTTATATTTTATGATCATATTAAGCAAAGAATTTAAAATCACTGCAAGCACAATTAATTGTCAGTATTTATTCTTTTAGGTTCATTGGTAATAAACTTTTATTTTCTGAGTAAAAAATGTTCTTATTTAAATTAAAATTATTTCAGTTTTTCTGTATTTGTTATTAAAACCAACTTCTAGAAATTAAAACTCTATTATACAACCATCACTGTTACGTCAATTAATGAAGCATAACGGCATCTGTAAACAGCTATAAAATTGGTGTCAGAAGAATCATTCCTCTTCTAATAATTATTAGAAGAGAGTCTAATAATTATTAGAGCTAGAATTATAATTCTAGCTCTAATAAATTTCTGACAACACCATTACTCGACTTTCGCTAAACTTTACGTTAGTACAATCATTATTTTTTTTTTATAAATAAAACATATGCAATATTGAATTTATTACAAATATTAAACAAGTAAGAAAAATCAAGCGTTAAGCATAGATTATTAAACACTTTCCAACACTTCCTGAATGCTTTAACAAAACGTCGTTATTTAGGGAAATAAGGTATATAAGAGAACTAAGTAAACATTTTAGAAAACGCATGAAGCTTTTGAAAAACTGATTTCAGCAGTTACCGTCCATAGCCAAATATGTATTCCAATTCTTTTGAACAGCCCTGTATTTCATCTGTAGGTTGATATATATACTATATAATGGAAAAATTTAGTTTAGCAAAAAAAAAAAAAAAAAAAAAAAAAAAAAAAAAAAACGCATAACAGGTTGAACTTTCTCTTTCCGCAATTTATACTAATAGATCAAAACATACATGTGTACATTTGTACAGCCCTTTAGTTAACCTAGTAACTTTATTACACGCCACTAATTAGCTAAAGTTTAATTCAAAGTAAAACACTCTTAAAACTACTGAAATCACATTTCCAGAAATTATCATTTATAGACGGTCATGTATCCAATTCTTTGCGTGACCCTGCATATCTTTTTATCTATGTTCTACAAACATTTGTTAGTAAACCAAATGCAGTTCTGTGTAAAAATGCATAACTCATTTAAAAACCACCTTTAAGTAATTTGCAATCATACCCTGTAAACATTACGAATTATTTTGTGTAGCCCTGTGTATGAATTACAGCATTTAAATACACCAAATACTATGCATAAATATAGTGAAACATAAAAGCACATAACATAATTAAAAATGCATTTCCAGCAATCATCGCTACTGTACAGTACTTCGGATAGAATATAGTATCTGAAATCTTTTGTGTGGCCCTGTAAATGCTATGCACTGCGTATTATACATGAAATAAGTAAAAGTAAACCTCAGAGATGTATATCAATTTCATTATACATGAAATAATTTAACATAATTAAAATACGCCCTATATCGTTATGTAACGGAATTCTTTTGTGTGGCCCTGTAAATGAATAATAGCTATTCTTTGCACCGTATATTCTACAGAATGCATATTTTAGTGCACTTGATAAATGCATATCAATTTTATTATGTTTGAAAGCATGTAACATCATTAAAAATAATTTTAAACGATTTTTTCCCATAGGCCGTAATGTAACGGAAAACTTTTGACTGTCCCTGTAAATGAACTAAACATGCTAGAAACTTTATTTGAAATTGGGATCGTGCTATGGTAGAGGTCACTAACATCCAAAAATTTCAGAATGATCCGAGTGTATTTACGAGAGTTAGAGCGCGGACAGACGGACAGACGGCGAGACAAACCGAAGTCATAAACACTTTTCAACTTTGTTGGAAAGTGCTAAAAAGGGAAAAGTAAACACCACTACTAACCCTGCAACAAATTACCGTATAAAAATGTTACTAGTACCATACGATTGGAAATAAAGTCTACTTTTAAATGATGTATAAAAAATTAGCTTACGGGGACATCTACAAATGAAAACTAGGCCAAACTGTGTTTGTTTTTTTTCAATGGTAACACATAATTTTGATCAGAAATTTATCCCCAATTAAAACTGTGCATAGATACCAAATTTCCAGTTTTTGAATTATAAACATTCAAAATTTAAATCTTGTAACGTTTCTTTACTATTACATTTTCATATTTTTATTAATATCTCCTGAAATTATAATCCTAATGTGTTAATTTTTTTTTGTATGGTTATATTACTTAAAAAGCCAAACGTAAATGCATTGCATTTGTAGTTTTTATAATTTTATAATATGAATTACGAATTATGAAATTAATATTCGAAAAAATTACGAATTGCAGCTTAAAGGTTTTTTTCATGAATTTATATGTATTATGTCCTGCTTTATGCGCATGCAGAATTTGTAAATTTTTCTTCCAAGTCATTTTCAAATTATGCTTAAAAAATGTCAAGATGCTGGTTTAAGGTATCGTAGATGATGCGCACAAAGGCATAATTTGAAAAAGTATTTTTCTCATTTTAATGAAACATTTGGGCTGGGATTACGGTGTCTCGCTTAAGATCAACTTAGAGCGTAAGTCTGTCTTATGATGAAAATAAAGCATAAACCTTATTTCATTGCCCCACAATCTTAAGCTAACCTGATAGCTGATGATGTGTAAGTGAATGCGCGAGCAAATTCTTTACAATATTACACTGAATCTCTGCTATATAAAATATTCCCAAGAAAGTATTGTTATTGAAAATTGCTAATTTAATCTTTTACTAAGCTTTGTGTATCAGTCAAACAGTGTAATCTTTACAAATAAGTATCGAAGTTCACCTTTTCTTCGATAACTTTCTTATTTAGATCCATTCGAGTACACAGGCTAATAATAATAATAAAAAAAAAATTACAAGTTACTTTTAGGATTTTCCTGTAGGCATGTTTTCTCATTAATCGGCAAAAGAGTGCAAAAAAATCGAAAATATTAAAAAGATAAAAATGTCGAATGGAAAGTTTTCTTGGGAACCCCAATTAATGAGTTAATTGAAAATTTTCAAATGAAATAGCAGAATAAGTTTAATCATAGAATTATTAACTGTATTTCAAAGGAGAATAGTTATGTAAAGTTATGTAAAGCATAGTAATGTAAAGTTATTCCGATGTCTTTTGTCATTTAATTTTAGTTCTTCAAATAAATCGGAATATAAACCATACGAACATATAATAAAACATCTAATAAAACACATCCCACCCACCCACGTACAAAAAGGGCGCTGTCGAAAAAGAGTTTTAAAAATATGTCATTAGCAATATACTTGGTATTTATTTTCAGACTTAAAAGCAATTTTTCTGAGTTTTTTCTACATTGTTTCCTTTTACAGTTTCAAACAATTTTTTCTTCTAAATTTTGTATTCCCCACATTTCTGCAAATAAATGTAGAAAAGAGAGAGTTAAATTAGTTCAAAATCTGAGAAAAAGCATTATAAAAACACCGATAAAATTCCAACCACATTCACATATTCGAAAACTATTTTAATTACAGATACCTTATATTTTTTTTAATCTGATAATTCAACACTTGTAAACATTATAGAATGAATATTGAAGAGGATTTTACAGTATATAACAATAGGCGAAACATATTAATTGAGTAAAATTGTCATATTGTCAAGACTTATTCATTCTGTAGCATTTCAATAATCGAGTACCGAACTTCAGTTTGAATACAGCCTTTAAAATATGCTCAATTAAAAAAAAAAAAAAAAAAAAAAAAAAAAAAAAAAAAAATTCTTAAACTAATAGTATGAATTTCATGAACATTCGTACTTAGGCTAGTTGAAGGTTGCAGCATTTATTTATGGTGTCGAAATTGGGTGTTGCCATTAAAAAAGTTTGGGTTTGTTTATATGTAGATGCTCACCTAAGACAATTTTATATACATTATTTAATATTAGACTTTATTTCCAATGGTTTGGTACCAGTAACTTTCTTCTGCGATAATTTGTTCCAAAGATAATAGGGCGTATTTTTTTTTTCTCCACGAATGTACATAAATGTTTTTAATTATTTTTAATTTAAATAAGCAGATGTGTGTACAGCCATATGTACTTTGAAATTAAAACTCTATTACACAACCTTCACCGTTACATCAATTAACAAAACATAACGGCATCTGTAAATAGATATAAAAATAATGTTTTGAGATTCTTTCTCCTTCTAATCATCCTAGATTTACTAAATTTCTTACAACTCCATTACGCTACACATTATTTTAATGCAATAATTATTTTTTTAAATAAAATATATTTTACGGAATTTCTTGCATTTGAAATAAAATGCATATATTTATTTTTAATACAAATAAAAATGAGTAAGTTAAATATTCTCAGGTGTGTACAGTTATGTCTATTTTAGATTTTATTATAATGAATTACCATTAACCAAAGAATTTATAATTACTATAAGCGTAATTAATTATAAGCATTTATTCTTTTACATTCATTGGCCATAAAAAATTTTCTTTGCAAAAAATTACTCCTAATATCACTGAAATTACTTCAGTTTTTCTGTATCTGACATTGAAACCAACTGCTAGAAGTTAAAACTCTAAGACACAACCATCGCCGTTACATCCGTTAATAAAAAATAACGGCATCTGTAAAAAGTAATAAATTTAATGGCATGAGAATCTTTCCCCTTCTAATCATCCTAGATCTAATCAATTTCTTACAACTTTATTCCGCTACACATTATTTTAATGCAATCATTATCTTTTTTTTTTTAAATAAAACATACAATATTGAATTTATTGCATTTATAGTAAAATGCACCTATTTGTTTTTAATACAAATAAAAATGCAAATAATAATCTGTAAGTTATTAAATATTCTCAATTGTGTACAGTCATGCCTATTTTGTATTATATTATAATGGATATGTATAGTAACTAAAGAAATTATAATTACTATAAGCGTAATTCATTATAAGCATTTACCCTTTTACATTCATTGGTCATAAATATTTTCTATTTCTGCACCAAAGATATTCAAATTTACATTAAACTTGCTTCCCTTTTTTCTGCATCTGTTATTGAAACCAACTGTTAGAAATTAAAACTCTATTTCACATCCATCGCCGTTATATCAATTATAAAAACATAACGTCATCTGTAAAAAGTAATAAAATTGGTGTCATGAGAATCTTTCTTCTTCTAATCATCCTAGACGTTATAAATTTCTCACTTGGCTATATGCTACACATTAAGACAATACAATCGTTATATTTTGAAATAAAGCATGTGCACTCACAATATTGAATTTATTGCAGTCATATTAACATACACGTAGTTATTTTTAATGCAAATAATAATGATAATAATAATATTTAATTTAAATATTCTCATTGTTGTACAATCATGTCTATTTTATCTTTTATTATATTGGGTGAATGCATTAACCAAAGAATTTATAAATACTATAAGCACAATTAATTATGACCATTTATTCTTTTACATTCATTGGTCATAAACATTATTTTTTTCTGTTCAAAAAATGTCCCTATTTACATTAAAATTCCTTCAGTTTTTCTGTATCTGTTATTGAAACTAACTACTAGACATTAAAACTCTATAACGCAACCATCGCCGTTACTTCAGTTAATAAAACATAACGGCATCTGTAAAAATTAATAAAATTTGAGTCATGATAATCTTTCTTCGTCTAATCATCCCAGCTGTAATAAATTTCTCCGAACCCCATTACTCGACTATATGCTACACATTACATTAATGAAATCATTATTTTATATAATATATATATATATATATATATATATATATATATATATATATATATATGCACATATAATATTGAATTTATTACATTTATATTAAAATGTGCATATTTGTTTTTAGTACAAATAATAATAGAAATAATAATTATTTTTAATACAAATAATAATAGAAATAATAATTATTTTTAATATAAATAATAAAAACTATAATTATCTTTAATTTAAATAATATCATGTGTGTACATGTACAGTCAGGTCTATTTTGTATTTTATTATAATGGATGGTTCTATTAAACGAAGAATTTATAATTACTATAGGCATAATTAATTAGAAACATTTGTTCTTTTACATTCATTGGGCATAAATATTTTTTGTGTGCAAAAAATTCACATATTTACATAAAAATTGCTTTAGTTTTTCTCTGTCTGTTATTGAAACGAACTGCTAGAAATTAAAACTCTATTACACCAGCCATCGTTGTTACTTCAAATAATAAGACATAACGCCATCTGTAAAAAATGATAAAATTAATGCCATGGGAATCATTCTTCTTCTAATCATCCTAGACCTAATCAATTTCTTAGAACCCCGTTACGCTACACATTATTTTAATGCAATCATTATCATTATTATTATTTATAAAACATACAATATAGTATTTATTGCATTTATAATAAAATTCTTCTTCTGACCATATTACATCTAATCAATTACTTACAACACCATTACGCTAGACATTATTTTAATGCAATAATTATTATTTTTTTAAATGAAACATACACCATAGAATTTATTGCATTTATAATAAAATGTACCTATTTGTTTTTAATACAAATAACAATACAAATAATAATCTGTTAAATAATAAGTTAAACATTCTCAATCGTCTACAATCTTGTCTATTTTATATTTTATTATATTGGATGTTTATAATAACTAAAAAATTTATAATTACTGTAAGCGTATTTAATTATCAGCATTTGTCCCTTTACATTTATTGATAATAAACATTTTTTTTTTCCCTTGCGCAAAAAAAATTCCTATTTACATTAAAATCCCTTTACTTTTTCTGTATCTGGTATTGAAACCAACTGCCAGAAATTAAAACTCTATTTTACAACCACCACCGTTACATCAATTAATAAAACATAACGGCATCTGTAAACAGTAATAAAATTGGTGTTATGAGAATATTTCTTCTTCTAATCATTCAAGCTGTAATAAGTTTCTTACTACCCCATTACTCGACTATACGCTACACGCAATCATTATTTTTCTAAATATAATATATGCACTCATAATATTAAATTTATTGCATGTATATTAAAATCTAGATATTTGTTTTTAATACAAATAATAATAGAAATATTTATTGTTTGTTTTTAATACAGAAAATAATAAAAGTAATTATCTTTAATTTAATTATTACCATGTGTGTACAGTGATGTCTATTTTATCTTTTATTATAATGGATTATTCTATTAAACAAAGAATAAAATCAAGCTAGTGTAAATAATTTATAATTACTATATGAATAATTAATTATAAACTTTTATTCTTTTATATTCATTGGTCATAAATATTTTTTTCTTTGCAAAAAATACTCCTATTTGCATTAAAATTACTTCACTTTTTCCGTATCTGTTATTGAAACCAAATGAAGAAATTAAAACTCTATTACACAACCATCGCCGTTACATCAATTAATAAAAGATAACGGCATCTGTAAAAGGTAATAAAATTGGTGTCATAACACTTCTTCTTCTTTGAATCATCCTAGCTGTAATGTATTTCTTACAACCCCATTATTCGACTATACGCTAAACATTACGTTTAAGCAATCATAATTTTTATAAATAAAATATATGCACTCATAATATTGCATTTATTGTATTTATATTAAAATTAATATATTTATTTTTAATACAAGTAATAATAGGAATAATTTTTATTTGTTTTTAATACAAATAATAATAAAAACAATTATCTTTAAATTTAATATTATCATGTATGTACAGTCATGTCTATTTTATCTTTTATTATAATGGATGATTCTATTAAACAAAGAATAAAATCAATCTAGTGTAAATAATTTATTATTACTCTAAGCGTAATTAATTATAAGCATTTATACTTTTACATTCTTTGTTCATAAACATTTTTTTCCTTGCGCCAAATAATATTCCTATTTACATTAAAATTACTTTACTTTTTCTGTATCTTATATTGAAACCAACGGCCAGAAATTAAAACTCTATTTTACAACCATCACCGTTACATCAATTAATAAAACATAACGGCATCTGTAAAAAGTAATAAAATTGGTGTTATGAGAATATTTCTTCTTCTAATCATTCAAGCTGTAATAAGTTTCTTACTACCCCATTACTCGATTATACGCTACACGTTACGTTTACGCAATCATTATTTTTCTAAATAAAATATATGCACTCATAATATTAAACTTATTGCATGTATATTAAAATGTACATATTCGTTTTTAATACAAATAATAATAAAAATGTTTATTGCTTGTTTTTAATACAAATAATAATAGAAATATTTATTGTTTGTTTTTAATACAAAAAATAATATAAATAATTATCTTTAATTTAATTGTCATCATGTGTGTACAGTCATGTCTGTTTTATCTATTATTATAATGGATGATTCTATCAAACAAAGAATAAAATCCATCTAGTGTAAAGAATTTATAATTACGATAAGCATGATTAATTATAAACATTTATTCTTTTACATTCATTGGTCATAGATATTTTTTTTTCTTTTCGAAAAATACTCCTATTTACATTAAAATTACTTCACTTTTTCTGTATCTGTTATTGAAACCAACTGCTAGAAATTAAAACTCTATTACACAACCATCGCCGTTACACCAATTAATAAAACATAACGGCATAATTTAAAAGTAATAAAATTGGTGTCATGAAAATCTTTCTTCTTCTAATCATCCTAGCTGTAATAAGTTTCTTACAGTACCATTACTCGACTATACGTTACATTTAAGCAATCATTGTTTTTTTAAATAAAATATAAGCACTCATAATATTGAATTTATTGTATTTATATTAAAATTAATATATTTGTTTTTAATACAATTAATAATAGAAATAATTATTATTTGTTTCTAATACAAATAATAATAAAAATAATTATCTTTAAATTTAATATTATCATGTGCGTACAGTCATGTCTATTTTATCTTTTATTATAATGGATGATTCTATTAAACAAAGAATTTATAATTTCTATAGGCATAATTAATTATAAACATTTATTCTTTTACATTCATTGGTCATAAATATTTTTTCTTTGTAAAAAAACACTCCTATTTACATTAAAATTACTTCACTTTTTCTGTATCTGTTATTGAAACCAACTGCTAGAAATTAAAACTCTATTACACAACCATTGCTGTTACATCAATTAATAAAACATAACGGCATCTGTAAAAAGTAATAAAATTGGTGTCATGAGAATCTTTCTTCTTCTAATCATCCTAGCTGTAATAAGTTTCTTACTACCCCACTTTCTGCATGCACACACTCGGCTATGTGCTTCTATAACCTCATTCTCAAATTGATGAAGATGAGATACTCCTTCCCCCTTCCGCCCCCCCCAACTAACGAGTTGAAGCATACTAAATGAAAGAGGAGGAGAAAGGAGAATAACAAATTGTGATTTTTTCCCAAGCGCACTATTATTTTCGCATTTAGGAATAACAAAAAATGCATTGAATACTTTAGTTGTTTTTTAAAAACTGATTTATTAAGCCATGATTTTCTTTTTGTGAAGATTTCCTGTTTTCAAACAGGTAGTGGTGGCAACTGCTAAATTCAAAAGTGTCAAGTACCAATGAAATGAATTAATGTATTTACATATGTATAGCGTGTTCTCCACTTTTAAAAGTGAAATTATATTTGGGAGTTGTTTCTTTTATTTCTAATATAAATTAGTGGATTTTAGTTTGCGTGTGTAGTGTGAGTTTACATTTTTTATATGATTTTTTTTTTTTTTCCAACGCACTGTTTGAAAAAGAAATTCCTGATAAATTTAGATTTGAGTTTTATTGCTATGGCATTGTTTTCGTTATGATATTAAATATATGTATCGGAAGTTATTTTATATTACTTAATATGTATGTTTTACCATACTAGGATATAAAACATATGTGATAGTTGAAACTGCTAAACAAAAAAATATGAAGTGCCAATGAAATGAATTAATGTATATATATATATATATATATGTATATATGTAAAGCGTTTTCTTTAGTTTACGAAGTGAAATTACATTTGGAATCTGCTTAATTTTATTTCAGGTATAAATTATTGAATTTTTGTTTGCGTGTGTAGTGTGAATTTTTTTTTTTTTTAATGTATGTTTTTTCTTTGCTTAGAAAGTTTTATCAATAAATTCAAGATAAATTAATATGTCAGTTTAATTGTTGGTATTGTGTACTTTTGATATAAAATATGTATGGGAAGTTGTATTATAATACATTATGCATATGTTATATAATATTATAATATTATAATGTAAAAAATATGCACTACTGCAAACTGCTAAATTCAAATGTGCCAAATTGCACTGAAAGGAATTATATATTTACAAACATGCAGCGTGTTCTTCATTAGGGTTCTGTTATTTATATATCTAACAGAAATTAATGTTTTTTAATTTGCGTGTAAAGCGTTATTTTTAGTGGTCTGCACGAACCGAAATTTCAGGCCCGTAAGTAATAGTTACATAAAAATATGTTTGAAAAATTATAGTAAAAAATAAAAATATATCTTAATATATTACTGAATTCTTAATAATTCAGTCTCTGATACTCCGTTCGCTCTATTTCGTCCAAAGATTTTATCAGGACTGCTGTTTGATTATCTTAAAAATTTAACAAGCATGATTAGTTTTAAAAATTACAAAAACAACTAAAATTAATATATAATGTAAATGAACATACACAAAAACATTTCTTTCTTTTTAGCAGTGTTCTATTCAAACTCCAGATACATAAAATAAATAAATTTGTTTTCTTTCAAACTATCTCGCACTATATTCACCAAATCATATGCAAGAATTGTATTGAAGCTGCAGCATATAATTAACAATAGCTCATAATAAGTCAGATTATTTATACTTTGTACATTTTTTATTTCGGCATTCACTCCTATAGTCCCAAAACGACGCATTATATTGCATCAATTATTTCAAATTTACAGAATACAAAACAAAAGTACAAAATTTCATTTTTATAATATAATCCAATTATTTCAATATTTAGAACCGCACAATTTCATGTAGAATTATTCCTATTTTTTTTTTCTTTAATTTGCTTATTATTTATAAATTTCTATTTTATTATGATTGGGGATGAAAAATTATTAATTTTTCATATTTTCAATTTATACCTTATAATGGAACAACCTATTATAAACATTTTAAAGATATCTAGTTATTACAGGAAACAAAGGCTATATAGGTCTAGCGTATGGCACCCGAGGAGCAAAGTCAAACATACTGGTACCACATTTATTAAAATCCATCCAAACCGTTCTCATTTTATCAGTGAATATAAAAATCTTAAATTGTTCATGGTCAAAACATTGCACACTAGCCCGCAATTGGTTAAAACTTGAATAAAATACAATATGTCACGCAAGGCAAGAAAATCCAGTCTGTTGGAATTATTATTGAAGTTTAAGAATCTAAAATTAGCCAAAATCTACGGAGTATTGTTTAAGTCCATTCAAAAATATGAAAAATTCATGGAAACAGTTATATGAAAACATTATTTAAAAAATTGAAAAATATCAAACTAGATCTTCATATATCTTCAAGAACCTACACTCACCAAGCTAAGAAACTCTCAAGCTAATGTTAAACCAATGCTATCGTTTATTTCAAATTTCTCGCTTGCATGTCAATATTTTTATTTTTATTTTATTTTATTTATCTTTGCAAGGAATAGCTGAAGTCTATCTTTAAATGGTCTCTTTCTATTTATTTTTTTTTTTCGATGCAGCTTTTTTATGAGAATATTTTCACTTTCGGAACCCGTTTTGAAATATAAAAGTGTATATAAGAAAAAGAAAATCTGAAGCAAATTTGAAAAAGTAAGAAAGGGCTCGTTTGGATAATGAATTCCGCTATTCTATGAAAAAAAATTATATATTTAAAAATATTGAAATGCAAACGAGAAATTTGAAGAACTCCCCTACAGGTTTAACATTAGCATGTGAGTGTTTTCGCGTCACTAGTATAGGCTCTAAGGTATGGCAAAAGTCACGTCTTCTTCCAAACTGTTATCAGGGATTGAAAATAGATTCACAATGACTGTTTATCGATTTAACAGATTTTGCAAAAAATCGTATTAGTAGTATTAAGCCCTTTATAGAGATTGGAAATTTAGCAAAGATATTCATTGTTAAGATGAGCAACTCTAATTTGCTTAAAAAAAAAATGTTTTTTAATAATATAAAGTATGGACGGTATTTCGGCATTTCCTTTGTCTAATTTGTTACGTAATTCGTGTAAAAATATTAATTTTAAAATTCAAGCTAATGTTAAACCAATGGCATCGTTCATTTCAAATTTATCGCTTGCATGTCAATATTTTATTTTTATTTTATTTCATTTATTTTTGCATGGAATAGCGGAAGTCTATCTTTAAACGGTCTCTTTTTCATTATTATTTTTTCCGATGCAGTTTTTTTATTAATATATTTTCACTTTCGGAACCCGTTTTGAAATATAAAGTGACCTCATAAAGAAAAAAAAAAAAATCTGAAGCAAATTTGAAAAAGTATGAAAGGGCTCGTTTAGATATTGAATTCCGCTATTCTATGGAAAAAAAATTATATATTTAAAAATATTGAAATGCAAGCGAGAAATTGGAAGAACTCCCCTACAGGTTTAACATTAGCATGCGAGTGTTTTCGCGTCCCTAGTATAGGCTATAAGGTATGCCAAATGTCACGTCTTCTTCCAAACTGTTATCAGGGATTGAAAATAGATTCACAATGACGGTTTTTCGATTTAACAGATTATGCAAAAAATCGTATTAGCAGTAGTTTTATGCCCTTTATATAGATTGGAAATTTAGCAAAGATATTCATTGTCAAGATGGGCAACTCTAATTTGCATTTTAAAGAAAATTTTTTAAAAGAAATTATGTAAAGTATGGACGGAATTTTGGCATTTTCCTTTCTCTAATTTGTTAGAGAATTCGTGTAAAAATATTAATTTTAAAATTCAAGTTAATTTCAAACCAATGGCAGGCATCGTTCATTTTAAATATATCGCTTGCATGTCAATATTTTTATTTCATTTTATTTCATTTATTTTTGCAGAGAATAGCTGAAGTCTATCTTTAAACTGTCTCTTTTTTATTTTAACTTTTTTCATTGCAGTTTTTTTATGAGTAATATTTTCACTTTAAGAACTCGTTTTGAAATATAAAGTGACCTCATAAAAAAAGAAAGGAAACAAGAAGCAAAATTGAAAAAGGAACAAAGGACTTCTTTAGGTATCGAATTAAGCTATTTTACGCAAATATATATATATTTAAAAATATTGAAATGCAAACGAGAAATTTGAAGTATTTTCGAGTGACTGGTGTAGGCTCTAAGGCATGCTAAACGTCACGTCTTCTTCCAAACTGTTATCAGGGATTGAAAATAGATTCACAATGGCGGTTTATCGATTTAACAGATTTTTCAAAAAATCATATTAGCAGTATTTTGATGCCTTGTATAGAGCTGTAAATTTAGCAACGATATTTATTGTCTAGATGCGCAGCTCTAATTTTCTTTTAAAAGAAAATCATTTTCTTAATGATATAAAATATGCACGGTATTTCCTTTCTCTAATTTGTTAGCGAATTCATGTAAAAATATAAATTTTAAAATTTCTGCAATGTTGTATAGGGTAATAAAAATACAGTCAGAGTAACAGTTACACTATATTTTTTAATTAAAATTGAAATGAAAATATGAAAATAGATCTTGATATATCTTTAAATATCTTGCTTGCCCTATCTTCTTCGAAGCCGTTATCGGTACTGGGAAAGTAGGTTCACAAAGGCCATTAATATATTTAACAGATTCAGCAAAAATCTTATTATCTGTGTTATGATGCCCTTTTTAGAGCTTGGAAACTTAGCCAAGATATTCTGTATCAGTGTTTGATATTAGCTTAGTAATCTTGAATTGCTTTTAAAATAAACTAATTTTTTAAATTAATTAAAGTATGGACAGCATCTTTTGCACTATTTTGTTAGAGAATTCATGTAAAAATATTAATCTTAAAATTTTCATGATGTTTTGTTGGTTATTAAATGAGGAAAAAGGAAGAACGTTTTTGTGCTAAATTAGTATGTTGAAGAAACTATTGAATAATGACATAGAATTTGTTTTTTTAAGCGCAGGTTTATCGAATAATGTGCGAATTTCCTTACCGTATTTTTGCATTTTGCTACAATTGCATTACATTAACTTTAATTACATTTTTTTTCATAGTACAGTAAAACCCGCATATAACGGACACCTTGGAACTGAAAAATTTGTCCACTATTCGGAGATATCCGCTATTCAGTGGTAATAACATGCAAATCATATATGTGTTGGGGATTGAAAAAGCGTTCAATAAATGGAGGTGTACTTCATTCGACAGTGTTAGTTATGGAGGTTTTACTGCATTAGTTTTTATTTGATTTCCTAAATTTTAAAATCTTTGAAATGCATTTGTAAAGTCAATAGTCAATAGTTAAAAGTCAAGAGTCACTAAAATACTTAATCAAAAATAGGGTACACCAAACATGATGTGTTTCATTCAAATTTATCGAAATCTGATTTATTTAACATAAATATCTTGAATAGTGAAAGTTAAGAAAATGGACACCGAAATTATTTCTGAAAAAGCAAAGGATAATTTGTGAGTTCATTAAATGAATTATTTAATTAATTTTAATTAAAAATTAAATTAAATTAAATTACATTTCATGAATAAGGCCAGAATATTACTGCATTTTCATTATGTTTTATAACAAACCATGCATATGTTACGCTTCACAACAAGCGCTGATTTTATGAATTAGTAGATATTTTACTCCATTTTTCCTTTTCACAAACATGAAAATTATAAAATTTGATCCCTTTAAACTAAGTTGTAAACATACGTTTACTTTGTCGCGAAAAGTTGCTGAATATTACATGACCTTTTCAACAAATCTAAATTATTGTAAAATGAATGTTCACTTCACGAATTAATAAATATTTTACCCACTTTTCCTTTTCACAGCTATGAAAATTATTAAAATTTGTCTCCGGTAAACTAAGCTGTGAACATACGCTCACTTTGCTTCAGAACATTATTTCATTCTGCATGATCATTTGAGCAAACGGGGAATATTTTGTCATAAAATGAAAACTGACTTCACGAATAAATACATATTTAACTCCACTTTTCATTTTCAAAACTATGAAAATTATTAAAATTTGTCTCCGGTTAACTAAACTGTGAACATTCGCTTATTTTGTCTAAGAACGTTATTGCATTTTATGTGATCTTTTCAACAAACCGTGTATATTGCGTTATAAAATGTATGCTCACTTAATGAATTAATAAATATTTCACTCCACTTTTCCTTTTCACAACTATGAAAATTATTAAAATTTGTCCCCAAGAAACTAAGCTACGAGCATACGCTTACTGAATATTATTCTGGTTTTACGCACTCAACAACCAAACAATAAACCATATACTTGCTAACATCTAAAGCCTGAGTACATTAATCACTGCCTCGCCGGTGCAATAAATGTCTTTGAGATCAGCAATTTACAGTTGCTACGCCGAATGCCCCTATAAGCCCGATTAGTGGCCACTAGGGCCCTAGTACCAGGGTCTCTGTGCCATGCCCTGGTATCGCTCAAAGCACTTGCTAGGGATTTCTAATAGCCATCCAATTACAGTGTCTCCCCCCCTCCCCCCCTTCTACAGTCGGCTTTAACAACGCAGCATTGCAAATGCTGTTGCCTCTAATCAATATGCACTCATTTCAAATGCGGGTTTTTCTCTTTCCCCTCACTCTTTTTTCCCTACATCCTAGCGCCTTAGTTTCTTTCTAGAATTTTTTTTTTTATTCTTCCCCTAAGACTTTTTTTTTATCTCTCCTCTCTCCCTCTCTCTCTCTTTCTCTCCAAAGATATTTTCGCTCTCAGCTTTCGTTCGTAAGGGTTATTTCCGGTTTTTCGGTCTTGCACCCTTTAGACCCAGTTCAGCTTGGCAGTAAAGATGATTCATACGGAAAATGTGATTTTTTTCTTCCTTTTCTCCCTTCTTTTTACTACTTTTTCGAAATTAGATAAACCATGATGTACACTAAACGTGCAGTGTCCATAATGATATTCATAGACACCAAAACTAGATTATTTTTTGAATTCCTTGGCAATTTAGATATCCCAGTCGAAAAAAAAAAGGACTAAAATGTGTATGGTGACAGGGGTAGATACTAAAAGTGGATCATTTTCAGCAAGTTCTATTCCTGTTAATATCTCTGGCACAATATAAAAGTTATGCGCACACAAAGTGAGTTCTAATTACATTGCAGGATATAAGATAGTTGAAAAATCTGTGTTATGCTTCTTCATATCTCTTACCTCAAACATTTCAATTTGAATATTTCAGTAAATAAAATTTTAATCTTTCATAGCTATATTTAAAACTGATTATGATAAAATATTTTTTTGAAAATTAACTTTGGAGATCGATACAGCATGTATCTTTCAAAATAGTGTAAGTAAAGATCATTCATATGGAAAATGTGATTTTTTGTTTCTTTCTTTTTTCTTATTTATTTATTTATTTATTTTTTATTTATTTATTTATTTATTTTTTACTTACAGTAAAAATTTACAAATGTTTCTTAACCTAAAAAAATGATATAATCACGAACGAAAATATACAATAACCTCTTCCGAGTTGAAAACGTTTCCGAGATGCATTCTTTATCTTTAAAAACATCAAAACTAATATATTTTCGAGATTTGAAAAAGCATTTGTACAAACAAAGTTTTATTTATTTATTTAATTATTATTTATTTATTACTGCCACTGATTTTCGGATACGTTCTGAGTATTTTTTTAAGTGAATTAATAAGTTTCTTATCGTAGAATACTAGAGTATTTTTGGATGTTATCAATTATCAAGTAAGCAATTTTATGTTCAACAAACATATTTTACAGAAAACTGTGATAAATTGATTATTTTAACATGAACAATAAAATTAATAGTATATCCTTACTCTCGCATGTATAAATTCAATTAAGCAACTGAAAATGTTTAATTGAGAATTTAAATCATCCTGAAAACCGATATCCTGGTTTGAGAAAACATCTTAATACAATATAAAAACTACAAGGAAAGATTTCTGAAAATCAATGGCAGCAAAAGAAAATTGGTTTTATAAATGCTTTTTTAAATCTCGAAAATTTATTGGCTTCTGAGGTTTCTACACTAAAAGAAAAAATATACCGCCTTCATCTAGAACGAATGGGTAGTAATTTTCTAAATCCCTAAACTAGAAATATAGATTTCCGAGTTATGCGAATAAGGTAAACAAATAAACTGAACAGACCAAATGATCGAGAATATCTAGTCTATAGTATTCTAGGTAAGTAAAGGATATATTATATTATGAATTGCTTGAATAGCGAGAAATTTTCACTTGATTTCTAGAATTAATTCATAAACTAGAATTATAGTTACTAAAACTCACTTCTTGTCTTCGCATTTATTTGAAGAGATTTTTAAATAAGTTTGACCCCAATAATATAGGAAAATGCTCTTGATTTTTAATAGGGATAACTAGAACTCTCTAGCAAAGGGAAAAAGAATTTATAAGGATGACATGGAACTATTTTTTTCTGGAGCCACAATTAATTTTCTAGATGCCAGTGGCAGATTTTTTTTTTTCTTTTCAGTGTAAAGGAAAATAACGCTTTTCGGAATTATGGGTAACTCGGAAGAGGATGTTGCATATTTTTGTTCGCGGTTATATAGTATTTTCCTAGATTATGAAACATTTGTCTGTTTTTACAGTGTAGATATACCATGATGTACAGAGTACGCTAAATATACAGTGATCATAATAATATTCAAAGGCACAAAAACTAGCGGCTTTTTTCCCCCCTTGCGGGCAATTTAAATATTGCAAACTAAAAATAGAGAGTAAAATGTGCATTTTGACACGAGAAGACACTTAATGTGGATAACCTTTACCAAGAGCTAGTGCTATTAATATATCTGGCACAATATAAAAGTTATGCGCGCATAAAGTACGTTTCAACCGTTTATGTACTGACGGTACTTATAAGCACCATTAAAATAAATTGTTATAAAATTCATTTAATACATCGATTAGTAGCAATACTGTTTAGAATGAGTTATAGATACATTACTTTATCTTATTCCAAAAGCATTATGGGTTACACACAACAAAAATAATTTTAAAAGGACGATTTCTTTCGCCTTTGCGTCTTTCAGCTTTCTAGCGCTGAGAGGGAGGGGGGGGGGATTTTTCAATTTGGAAGTATTTCTGTATTTCTATTGTAAGAACATTATATTTGTACATTTCCTAATTCTACAAAATACTAAGAAAAATATTTAAAATAAAAGATTTGAGTGGGGTTATAAATAGTGCACAAAATCCCTATAAATTAAAATTAAATTAATCCTTCTAAATCCATCAATACTTCTAAAATCCTTCTAAAATTTATTAACTGATTATGTAAATCTTCTAATTTTGTTTAAGCAATTCACGAAAAATGCTTTAAGAGATAAAATTTTCATGAATTCATAATTAAGTAGATAAAGGGTTAATTGGATTGTCTTACTATACAGGGTGTATCTGAAAAAGGGTACGAAACTTTACGGGGTGATATAACACAGCTATATGAAAAAATTTCGTCATAGAATGTATGGTCGGAACGCAAGCGGCGAGAAGTTAAAAGGTAGTTTCCCACTGTCGCAGTTAAAGAATTAACACAAGAATGAGAGGAGATACTTCATAAAACATTTTATAAACAGGAATGTAACTAATGTACATGCTCAAAGAAATTTCTCAAAAGACCTTCCGTCAGCTGTAATGCACGCTTCACACATGCGGGATAGGGTCTGACGCACATTTACGAAGACACCAGGCATTTCCGAACATCACCGGCAACAACGGTAATCCTGGCCACTAGACCCATATCGATTTCAATGGGGCACTCGTAGATTAGGCTCCTCATATGGCCCCACAGGAAAAAGTCCAAACATGACAGATCCGGCGATCTTGGTGGCGAAGCTATGGGAGCACCTCGACCCATCCATCGCCCTGGGACAGTGGAAAACTACCTTTAACTTCTCACCGCTTGCGTTTCGACCATACATTCTATGACGAAATTTGCTCGTATAGCTGCGTTCTATCACCCCATAAAGTTTTGCCCACGTTTTCAGATACGCCCTGTATAAGACATTTGGAATATCTGAGTTATATTCCTTCTTATCTATTCGTTCAAACATAAAAATTGGACTATTTAAAAAATATATATCATAAAGGATTTTCTTTAAAATTGATTATGATTACATTTTTTCGGAAAATAGCTTTCAAAATCGTTAGAATACATATTATATTACTATCATATTACAGTACATATATATATTTTAATATCTTAACGGTAAAGATGATTCAGAAATGAAAATGTCTTTTTTAGGTGCGTTCGTAATTATATAAATAAGTAGCACCTATAGTCGTCGTTCAGTCCGTCCGTCTGTCCGTCTGTCCGCATATAAAAGAGCAAAAACTGCCCAACCGAATGGTCTGAAATTTTAAATGTATGATTGTTGCAAAATTTTGTCGAGCCATTTCAAATTTTATGAAAATCGGATGTATAGTTTAATTACAGGGACAGTCAAAAGTTTTTCTTTACATTATGGCCAATGAGAAAAATTATTGCAAGTGCATTTTAATGATGTTACAGCCCTCCGAATGGTCTGAAATTTTAAATATATAATTGTTGCACAATTTTGTCGAGCCATTTCAAATTTTATGAAAATCGGATGTATAGTTTAATTACAGGGACAGTTAAAAGTGTTCCGTTACATTACGGGGAATGGGGAAAAAATATTGCAAGCACATTTTAATGATGTTACAGACTATGCACTTATGAAGTGCAAAAAATATACATTCAGTACAATATGGGGTGCAAAAAATAATTATAAAACTAGTTATAGTACGAACGCACCTCAATTGCCACGTTTGACGAGCAATTTCCAACTTGTTTTCTTTTGCTGTCTTGACATTTGGAAAATCTGAGTTACATTCGTTCTTATCTCCTTGTTAAAACAGAAAAATTGGACTGCTTTAGAAAAAAAATACTATTTAAAATTTTTGTTTAAAATTGATTATGATTATATTTCGGAAAATAAATTACAATTTCGTTACAGTACATATTATATTACAGTCGAGCCCCGATTTAACGAATTTCTCGATTTAGAGAATTTTTTTATGGTCCCGACGAAAATGGAACAAAAATACTTCGATTTGACGAATTTATAATCCCGATTTAACGAATAATTTTCGATGCCAAAAAAATGAAAAATTGAAGAAATTTTCTATTATTTATTATAAATTTTCAATGTCCCTGATTTTTAATTTTCTGAATATGTACCTTGTGATGCAGAAATATTTGCATGCGAAAAATGCACGTTACACCGAGGTTATTAAATCAGTAGTAGTATGGATCTGATGAAGTAGATGAAATAGAGATGAAGCATGTAACGTTCAAAAAAGCAGTTAGCAGTTTTAATACTTTGAAACGGTAGCTGATAGCTCATGATGTTGAATGACACTGTTTTCACAGCTTCAGAAATAAATCGATAAAGACGTTCGGAATACAAAATCAAAACAAAGCAAATAAACGTCTATAAAAGATGTCTTATAATTTATCGATAAAATTTGAATAAATGATTTTTTTTGTATTACAATGCTTTTGATTTATAGTAGTACATGAAAAAAGAATAAATTTTTATACAGAGTGTTTTCTTAAAGCGACAAATGTTTAACATCAAGTGAGCATTGTTCTTCTTATTTATTGCCTTTTTTTTTTTTTTTACTTGTTCTGTTGTATAAAAATATCCCTTTGATTATCCCGATTTAACGAACAAAGGTGATAGTCCCGAACGATTCGTTAAATCGGGGTTCCACTGTATTTTCTTTAACCCTTTATGTACTGAATTATGAATTCACGAAAATTTTATCTTCTAAAGCATTTTTCGAGATCTGTTTAAAACTACATTATAAGATTTAGATAATCATTTAATAAATTTTAGAACGATTTTAGAAGGATTGAAGAATTTAGAAGGATTAATTAAATTTGAATTTATAGGGATTTTGTGCAATACTTATAACCTCACTGAAATCTTTTATTTTAAATATTTTTCTTACCATTTTGTCGAATTAGGAAATGTACAAGTATAATGTTCTTACAATAAAAATATAGAAATATTTCCTAATTGTAAAATCCCCCCCCCCTTGCCCCAACGCCAAGAAAGCTGAAAAGATGCAAAGGCAAAAGAAACCATCCTTTTAAAAATATTTTTGTTTTGCCAATAATGCTTTTGGAACAAGATAAAATAATGTACCTATAACTCATTCTAAACTGTATTGCAAATTATCGATATATTAAATGAATTTTATAACAACTTATTTTAATGGTACTTATAAGTACCGTCTGTAATCAAGGGTTAAAGTACATATTATATTATTTTCTTTACAGTGCATATATATTTTAATATCTTAGTGGTAAAGATGATTAATAATGTATACGTATATTTTTCTTTTTTTACTCCCATCTTTTTACTGCTTTTTCTAAATTATCTAAACATGATGCACAGTGAAAAAAAAATAACGGTTGCCATTACACCAATTCTAATATATGTTTGCCCCAATGCTCTTGTTTATTATTTTCCGCAATACTTTTATAGTGAAATTTTCGCGGGATGTCGTCTATATACAGAAATTGTATCAAATTTTAACATTTTTAATAATAACACATAATTTTGAACTTGGATTTTCCGGTAACTTTTAGCTTCTTATACCAAACGGAAAGCTATTCGGTTATGTAGTATAGGAAATATACAAATTTAAAATTTGGAACTCCTAATGTTAATTTCATTTTTAATAGTTGCAAAACAGATTGACGATGCTGAAAATCTTTTAGTTCTATTTA
Source organism: Maratus speciosus (assembly GCA_963932465.1). Taxonomy (NCBI): domain Eukaryota; kingdom Metazoa; phylum Arthropoda; class Arachnida; order Araneae; family Salticidae; genus Maratus; species Maratus speciosus. The sequence goes on along the minus strand of OZ010787.1, from coordinate 498,665,989 downwards.
ACGGAATGAGCTGTAATTTTGAATTTTCATATTTGAAATTTCTAGAAATCGATTTCTGTTTAAAAAAATCATGCGTTATAATTCGTATATTTTTCGAAAATTTGCTTAAAAATATGTATATATTCGATTACCATTAGACCAATATGATATTCATAGACACCAAAACTAGATTTTTTTAAAAATTATTTGTCAATTTATGTATCTTGAGCAAAAACAATGGAAGTGAAATATGCATGGTGACATGGTAGATACGGAAAGAGAATAATTTTAGTAAGCCCTATAGTTATTAATATCTATTGCATTATATTTGAAAATCCCAACTTGAGGAACGGCATGAAATGAACTCTGGGGCCGCATAGTGAGTACCATTACACTAAACAATTACAATATATTGTAGTACATATAACACATTCGAAAAACTTGAGGTACTAACTAGTTGTTTACTAACTTGTATATATCTCTTAGCTCAAACATTTCAATTGGACAATTTTAGAAAAAATAATTATTATTTTATATCATTCTTTAAAACTGACTATAATAATGCTTTTTGAAGAAATAATTTTTAAAATATTTAAAGTCTATGCATTTTGTATATTTTAACCCTTTATGCACTGAATTATGAATTCATGAAAATTTTATCTTCAAAGGGATTTTACATAAATCGTTTCAACTACATTAGAAGATTTACATAATCGTTTAATACATTTTAGAAGTATATTGCAAGGAATGAAGGATTTAGAAGGATTAATTCAATTTGAATATATAGGGATTTTGTGCAATATTTATAACCCCACTCAAATCTTTTATTTTAAATAGTTTTCTTACTATTTTGTAGAATTAGGAAATGCACAAATATAATATTCTTATAATAGAAATATAGAATTTCCGAATTGAAAATTCCCCCCCCCCCCCCCCCACAACTCCAAGACAGCTGAAAAGATGCAAATGCAAAAGAAATCATCCTTTTAAAAATATTTATGTTTCGTGTAACCAATAATGCTTTTGGAACAAGATAAAGTAATGTATCTATAACTCATTCTAAACTATATTACAACTAATCGATGCATTAAATGAATTTTATAACAAGTTATTCTAATGATGCTTATATGTACAGTCAGTAGATAAAGGGTTAATAAATAATTTATTTCATATTTTAAATTTTTTTCTTAATCAATTTTATCGAATCAGTCAATGAGAAGTTGCTACGTTAAAATCAGTCGTACTAAAAATTAAATTTCGAAAAACTGTTATTAATTTTATAGTTATAAAATTATGAATCTAATAATGACATATCTGTTAAATTTACTCAGCAAATAACAGAACAGAAAAAAGACAAGCCGGGTATTTTTTGTACTTTTTTAACGTAGTTAACCGACCATCTGCTTATCAACCTCTTTCCTCACTTCATTTTAGTATTCATAAAAGTAGGTCACATCAGGATGAAACTTTCAAACGCTATTTAGTTCAACTTCAGAACATTGACGATTGAAATGTGAAACTGCAAAGAAAAAAAGGCAGTTGATTTTACAAAAAAAAAAAAAAAAAAAAAAAAAAAAAAAAAAAAAAAAAGTCAACCAGGACGTCTATACTTAAAATATAATTGAATCTTAAACGTTCTGAAAAATATTTCGTGCAATCTTTCATGATTTTCCGACAAAGTTCTGATTTAATTTGTGAAGCATTACATGCAAATTTTCTCCACAGGACAAAATAAAGAAAATAAATTGTATATTTCACAGTACACAATAAAAAAATATGTCAATTTTATAGAAAGGCTGTCAGCCAGGATGCAAGAAAAAAAAAAATAAAAAATATATTGTTTATTTTACGAAAATATCTGCATTTATAACGGATTTTTTGTTATTTTAACAGATTTTTCCAGTAAAATAGACTGTTTACAGATTTCTTCCGAAAGAAAATCTGTATTTATTATGAACTTTCTATTACTTTAACATATTTTGCTGAAAATAAACGGTTTCCAGATTTTTCAAATTATTTATTTTTTATTTATTTATTTATTTATTGTAAAATAAATAGTTTTTAATTGTATTCTGGTTGCAAGTTTTCTACTGTAAAATAAACAGATTTATTTATTTATTTATTTATTACATTTTATAGACGAAATAACTTTTTTTTTCTAATAACATATATTCCTGCACTTATACTCCATACACTTATAGACCACATTTTCTCCATTTTTAGGGTTGACGATCATCTGACGAAACCCTATTCGTCTCACTCCTCTGTCTGTTTGTCTGTCCGCCACAGAGCCCCTTCTCAGAAACTATATATGTTAGATACTTGAAATTTTGGATTCTTATAGCTGAACACCTCACATCAAACGACAAATGATAAAATTTTGAAAAAGTCTTATATTTACTCCTCCGGGCTCTAACTTGTGTATTTTAAGCTTTTTGTTCTAACTCAGCCCATAATTAAGTTGAAGACTTGGAATTTTGGATACTTATAGCTGAACACCTCACATCAAACGGCAAATTATAAAATTTTGAAAAAGTGTTATATTTACTCCTCCGGGCTCTAACTTGTGTATTTTAAGCTTTTTTTCTAACTGAAAATTTTGAAAAAGTGTTATATTTACTCCTCCGGGCTCTAACTTGTGTATTTTAAGCTTTTTTTCTAACTGAGCCCCTAATTAAGTTGAAGACTTGAAATTTTAAATACTTATAGTTGAACACCTCACATCAAATGACAAATCATAAAATTTAAAAAAAAGTCTTATATTTACTCCTCTGGGCTCTAACGTGTGTATTTTAAGATATTTTTCTAACTCAGCCTCTAATTAAGTTGAAGATGTGAAATTTTGCACATTTATAGCAGTACAATTGAGATCATACGAAAAATCATAAATTTTCAAAAAGGTCTTACATTATTTACCACTCCGGGCTCTAACTTCTGTATTTTTAGCAATTTTTCTAACCTCCACCCTTTTCATACGGGTTGCACTTTTCTAACTTTTGCCGACACTCCTTTGACCACTCTTTCATGTTATGCACCATACCCGTACATATTTTAGCTCCATCTTTTACCACCAGGGGTCGCTTACCCATCTCGGGGGCTATGGGCCCGATCCCCTAGACTAATATATCTACGGATAGTTTGTAAAACGTAGTTTCGTTCGTAGAGGTTTGTTTTGAAGAGAGTGCGCCCCCTGGTTGCGAAATGTGGAACAGATTTTGCAAAAGGATAAAGTGTTTTGAAAGGAATAGTAAACGAAACCCTCTGTGCAATCTGTGATCACACTTACCCACTTGTTATGTATAATCGCCGTATTATATGCACACACTTCTTTGCTAAGAAATCTTGAGATAAGTAGTGTGAAAGTACCATAAACCACATTGAATACTACAATAACTATTATGTACATATAATAAAAATAATGAAATAGTAAAGTGAGAAAGTACGATACATTTAATGCTCATTAATCACGGTTCGAACGCCTCAGGGGAAGAATACCAGAATTTTCGTAAAATAATATTTGTCTTTCCTAATGAAAAATAAAATCTGTGTTTACATATGGCGACCATACTTTAGAAAAATTTATAGTGATCATACCCCTTAAATCCTTAACAATTTTTGAGGCGAAAGATTTCAAAGGGTTACTGTAGAAATCTCAAGCATAATTTGAAAATATATATGTATTTTGCTCATTTTATTGAAACATTTGGGCTAGTGTAATAGTCAAAACATATTAAGTGAGTAAAATGGTGTTATTGGTGCAAAATAATAATAAAAAATAATGCATTACTAGAAGTGACTTAGTCATTCTGTAGCATTTCAACAATCGAGTACCGAACTTCAATTTGGATACAGTCCCTAAAATATACTCATTTTAAAATAATAAATTTCTCTGAAAATTATCGTACGAATTTCTTGAAAATTTGTAGTTGGGCTAATTGAAGGGTGTAGAATTTATTTATAGTGTCAAATTTGGGCATTGCTATTGAAAAAAAAAAAAAAAAAAAAAAAAAAAAAAAAAAAAAAGTTTAGGTTTGTTTTGATATGTATATAGCCCTAAGCAAGTTTTATATACAGCATTAAAAAGTAGACTTTATTTCCAGTCGTTTCTTACCGGTAACTTTCTTCTATGGTAGTTTGTTGCAGAATTAGTAGGGGTGTTTACTTTTTTCCCTACGACAGTACATGTCATTGATTGCTTCAGAAATAAGCTGTTATTTTTCGATTTAAGTGTGGCATTGTTGGTAAATATTCCATATTCAGTTCCGCTTAGGGTGTGAATGAATGTGGGTTCGATCCTCAGGAGGACGTTGATCGATTTTTTTTTCTTCACAGGGAGCTGGATTTAAAATTGCATATACATTTTATTTTTATAATCAAGCAAACTGATAAGAAAATTAACTCGCAATTTCTTTTAAAAAAGGCATTTATTTCTTAATTGTCCTTCAATGTTTTTTCCCCCTTTTTAGTGCATTTTAATTAAAGCTTGTGTTTAAGGGGGGACCGGGACACAAAATCCTATTTTTTTTTATTTATAGATATTTTCGAATAATTTTTCTTTCTTTCTTTCTTTTTTTTTTGTGAAATATATGTTTATATAATGAACATATTGCATGTAAAAAAATACTTTAAGACAATTAAAAAAAATAAAATTTAAAAATTTATACATATTTAATTTTTGATGCAACTATTGAACCATTTGCCTGATTTGCATAATTTTTGCACTCTTATGTACAAAAAATGTGTAATTTTAATTTGTCTTCAAGATTTTTAAAAATATTAATTATAAAGTTCATAATAAATTTTTTAAAGCAAAAAAAATAAATTTTTTCATGAGTGACTCTTGCATTAATTAGCATATTTTCACAATTCTCACTCAAAATCAAAAATCCTGAAGACAATTTATTAGAAATATAATTTCAGAAATTCTGTTGAAATTTTCATATATATACCTTATAAGGAATTTTAGATATATCCTTTCAAAGTTGACAAATCCCGAAAAATTCATTCTGAGATAAATGAAGTTAAAGTTCCCGTCAGAGGGCTGGTCACGCGCGGCATTGCAACACAAGACAAAAAAATTTAAAAATATCCGGATCTAATCAAGATAAAAACATGCGGTTTTCAGTATTAAACTCTAAAAACCGTTAGTCACAGACATATAGTTCCGATTAAAAAAATGCTTTAAATGAGGTAAAGACGTATTGTAAAAGTCGTTTTGATCAATAAAAACATTTCTTAAAAAGTTACGAGGTTTAAATTTTTATACAGTCTGTCGGTCCTATGGGTGATATTTAGTACAAATTTCCTATTACACTAACAAGTAAGACAAAGAAAGGTCCCATTCATCTAACATTAAAATTGACCGAGTTATGAAACTTTGAATTGCATGACTTGTACCAATTTTCTGCATATGAACACAGATGAGTTGGGCCATGCGTCGAGGGATCGTACACAAAGTGCTTAAAGTATTAGAAGGATTTAATTCTGTGTGTACATTTCTGCATTGCAGCCGAAGGGTTCACATAGAGTAAGTTTTAAAATAACTTTAACTTTTATTAAGTTTTAGATTAGAAATCTAATAGAATTTTAAAATGTGTATCATTTTGTAAAGAATTGCGACTGTTGCTTTTCGTCATTTTATTTAACAAAAAATTCTGTTATTTTTTAACTTATATTTTTGGTACAACTTGTATATATTTTTTAATATGTCAAAGTGAAAATAGATTTCAAATTTATATTGTAATGTTAATTTTACTCTCAACTATTATTTTTTTTATACCTGACGATTATTTATATTTCTAGTAAATTTGTGAATGACCCCTATTTTGTAACAAAAAAGATGCTTCAACTTTAAACAGTTATTACTCGGCCAGTTTTAATTCTTGAAGTATAAGACTTTTTTTGTCTTCCTTGAGTAATAGGATATTTTTACTAAATGTAACTTGTATAAATGGAGGACCGTATAAAAATATAAATTTCGTAATTTTTAAAGAAATGCTTTATTGACCCAAATCACTTTTAAAATACACTGCTCAAAACAATTAAAGGATATTTGAAGTTTTATATAAAATAAAGATATAAACGAAATTTTTTTTGCCGAAAATAGAAGAAGATAATCACAAATGCAAATTTTTCTGGTTTTCAAACTGTGGAGTATGCAAATTTTGAGTTCGACGTCAAAAACGTCGCTTCAGCGGCAGTGAATGAAATTTGACTTTCAACTGGATAAAAGAGAATGAAGACAAGGATGATCGGCATTCAGTGATTGCTTTGTTTCGATGAGTACGATGTCTCAGCGAAGTCATTTGATAGATTCAGAAGCTTTGAGAATTGTTAGTAGGTTAGAAGGGGGCCAAACTCAAGCCGAAGTAGCGCAAGCCATTGGAGTGTCACAAAGTGTCATTTCCAGGATCTGGAACCGTTTTTTGGAGAGTGGATGTGCAGGCCGAAGACCAGGGTAAGGTCGTAGACGGGCAACAACGCCCAATGAAGATCGGTATTTAGCGTTAACAGCTCGGAGACACCGAACCATGAACGCTACTCTTCTCCAACAACACCTTCGCTCGGCTACAGGCACCACGATTTCAACTCAGACTGTCCGAAACCGGCTCCATGCTGTAGGTCTGTATGCTCGCCGACCGATGGTATGTGTTAGATTAACATCAAGGCATCGTCGCGACCGCAGAGAGTGGGCAACCGAGCATGTCAACTGGAGGAGAAATGAATGGAGCAATATTCTGTTTTCTGACGAGTCCCGTTTTTCTGTGCATCCGGATAATAGGCGTATTTTCCTCTGGAGGGACCGTGGCAGTAGGAATAATCCTGCGTTCGTGCACGAAAGTGTCAGATTTGGCGATGGAGGAGTGTTGGTGTATGGTGGCTTCTCCATTGACGGGCGCACTGACCTCTACATCATTCGAGATGGAGCTCTGACTGGTCGCCGATATAGGGATGAGATCCTCAGACCTATTGTAGTCCCTTACGCTGCAGCAATCGGAGATAACTTCATTTCAATGGACGATAACTGCAGGTCACATCGTGCAAACCTGGTGGAGGATTTCCTTTTCGAGGAAGGAATCGTTCGAATGGAATGTCCAGCGTGTTCTCCAGACATGAATCTAATCGAGCACGTTTGGGACGCTCTAGGAAGACGAGTTTCTGGCCGCCAACAACCCCCACAAACTCTCGAAGAACTGGAAAGAGCTCTTCTGGAAGAGTGGGGCAGAATACCCCAACTCGTCATTAATAGCCTCATTGAGTCCATGCCTCAAAGGTGTTCAACGTTGCTGGCCGCCCGTGGAAACCATACCCCCTACTGAAAATGATTTTCTTTGAAGAAAACACCTTTTCTTATTCTTTTTTTCTCATATGCACAAATTGTGTTTTTTTCCTTTAGTACACAAATGCGCAATAAAATGCATTTTTTTCTGCCAAACATGTGTAATTTATTCTCATATAACCTACTATGTCTGTCGACCATGTATCAATCAGCTAAACAGTTTACCAGATACAAAATCCACCTAAAACTGCAACATCCTTTAATTGTTTTGAGCAGTGTACGTCTTTAGCTCATTTAAAACAATTTTGAAATTGGAATAATATGTCTATGCCTAACGGTTTAGGAATGAGCCATTGGACATCGTTTAGAGTAGACACCGTGTATAAAGGACTGCAAGAAGTTCTGCATCACAACATCGAAACTTTCACAGAATTTTCATTAAAAATTCAGTTTAACCAGATTTTTTTTTAAATTAAATATATCTACCACAATTTTTCAGCAGTAAATTTTTCTTTATTTAAACGACAAACATTCCGTGATAAAGAAAAAAAAAAAAAAAAAAAGCAAAGATTTTAACTCAAAGATTCTGGTAGATGTTTTGAATAGAAAAATAGGCATGCTAAATTAATGACGAGAAAACTCGCTCCCGATCAACAAAGTGTTAGATGCGAAAGCAAATTTTTGTTATCGCCAATATTTCAAATATTGATTTATTGGAAAATGTCGGAAGATTCAAAAACAAGTTTTGATTCTTCAATAAAGCAATCGTTTATCGTTGTTTCTGAAAAAGAACAAAACACTGTGAGAAAAAGTAAATGTTAATACAAAGAAGATCTGTACGAATTTTCATGTTAATTTCTTTATTAATGTTTGTGATACCTTGAGTACTTTTATACATAACAGACTGTCGAAAAATGCAATGCATCACAATCCTTTTATTTTATCTTCTTCTTTTTGACACAAAAAAGAAATATTTGGTACACAGGTATAGATGGGATATTTTTCAAGGCGTGGATATTTTCCTTGTCTTATTTTGGTAGTGTAAAAACAGAATATTAACCGCATGGAGAATGGTAATAACACGCGTGAAATTCTAAATTTTACTTGTCCACATATTTAACTGTTATTACTAATTTCAGCAATTATTAATATTTATACAAAATTTTATGAAGACTAAATGAGGGGTTCACAATCATAGTAGACCAAGTCCATTAAGGGGACCGTGGGCCTTTATTTGAGCAAAAATCGACCCCAAAATCGACATTTCTTTTTGTGTGTATCATTATTCTCCAATTTGCATTAGGTCATTCGTGGAAAACTGCATGCAGATGCGATTATTTTGCGCAAAGTTACAAGTGTTTTAATTTTGTTCACAAACAATTTTTTGGCCTTTTAATATATACTTTAAATCTGTTTGCCTCTATACTGATGTTACAGCTTTTTTTTTTTTTTTTTTTGAAATGCTCCTTGCTACTTAATTTTTGATCAATTTAATGAAACTGATAGGGAAGAATCCTGATATTGCTTAAAAAAAACTGTGTATGCATTTTAAAATTCGACTTCATTAAGACAATTAAATTTGATTTTTAACTTATTATAAAGCAGAATTTGGATGAAAATCGATATGGAATTCAGGAAAATATCTGTAAAAAATTAACTATTTAAGGAATTAAAAAAAAAATTGATACACAGATTTGTATGTGATAGAATTTTACGTGATTAAAATTTAAAATCGAGGAAATATCTAAAAAATTAAGACGCAAGGAGCATTTTAAAATTTCGTAATAAAATTTTAAATTTTTTAAAAGATCTTAAAATTATAATAAGATTAAAAATTTCTTTTAAGGTGTTCTTTATACTTATGGTGAAATGTATATTTGCACAAAGTTTCAAATCTCTATTATGAAAATTAAAAGAATTTTTTTAAACGTCCACCATCCCCTTAAAAAAATAAAATGAGATAGTCCATTTAGAATAGGGATGCACAACCTGTGGCCCGCGGGCCAAAAGTGGCCCGCGATGGGTTAACGTGTGGCCCGCGAACTTCGTCAATTTATAACTTGAAAATATTGCAATTTTTCCCATAAGTCGCAGGAAAAAATCGTAAATTTCGTCAATTTACCGTGGGAAAATTGAAAATTTCACCAGTCAGATAAGAATCGTGAATTTCGTTAATCGGGCGCAGAAAAATCGCTAATTTTGTTGATCGGGTGCGGAAAATAGCGAATTTTGTCTATCAGGAGGGGAAAATCGCAAATTTCGTTGATCTGAAATGGAAAATTTGCGAATTTAATCGTTCATGCGCGGAAAAAATTGCAAATTTTTCGATCGGGCCCGGAAAAATCCCGAGTTTCTTCGATCGGTTGGGAAGAATCACGAATTTCGTTAATCGGGTGCGGAAAAATAGCGAATTTTGTCGATCTAACGCAAAAAATTGAAAATTTTGTTGATCCGTCTCGGAAAAATTGCGAATTTTGTTGATCGGCTGCGAAAAAATCGTAAGATTCGTCAGTCACGAGAAAAAATAAAACCCGTGAATTTCGTCAATTTACCGCGGAATAAATTGCAAATTTCGTCAGTTAATTAAGTTTCGCGAATTTCGTCGAACGGGTGCAGAAAAATCGCGAATTTTGCAAATTAAGAGCGGAAGAATCTCAAATTTTGTTGATCGCATGCGAAAAAATCGCGTGTTTCGTCTGTTTATCGCGAGAAAAAATATCGCGAATTTTTTAAATTTGCCATGGGAAAAAATTGCAAATTTCTTCAGAGTCAGTTAAGAATCGGAAATTTCGTTGACTGGGCGCGGAAAAATCACAAATTTCGTCGATCGGGCACGGAAAAATTGCAAGTTTTGTCGATCAGGTTCTAAAAAGTCGCGGATTTCGTTCGTCGGGTATGAAAAACTCGCAAATTTTGTAGATCAGGCGCGGAAAAATCGCAAATTTCGTTGATTGGGCACAAAAAATCACGAATTTTGTCGATGATATGCGAAAGAATTCAAAATTTCATTGATCGGCTGCGGAAAAACCGTGTGTTTAGTCATTTTATCGCGAGAAAAAATCGCGAATTTCGTGAATTGGCCGCGGCAAAAAATGGCAGATCTCCTTAGAGTTAATTAAAAATCGCAAATTTCTTTGATTAGGCACGGGGAAAGCGCAAATTTCGTCGATCAGGGGCGGAAAAATCGCAAACTTCGTCGATCGGGCACAGAAAAATCGCGAATTTTGTGATCGGACTCGGAAAATCGCAAAATTCATTGATCAGGCGCGGAAAAAGTATCAAATTTCGTTGTTTCGCTCCTCCTCCCCCTTCGTTCATAAAGTTCAAATATTTTTCGGCACTAGCCACTTTCATACTTATGTTTGTTTTATAGCTCTTTTAATGAAGCAAAATTTACTCCACCGAACAAAGTCAAGGAATAGTATCACTCTTTGAAAATAATCCTTGCTATATCTCTGTTATATATACAAACGCAAACTGTTAATATATCCTTGCCAGCTGAATTGGATATAGTGACTGGGTAGGAGAACCTAGAGGGGTAACCCCCCCTCCCCCTCTGAAACCATATTTTTCATCTAAATATAGGACACAGATCACCTCCCCAGAATAGAATTCTCTCCGTGATACTGATGTGGCCCTCGACAACCCAGACATTTTTGTAAGTGGCCCTTCTCTTAAAAAGGTTGTGCACCCCTAATTTAGAAGGTACATTAAATCTGTTTTATCTACTCCCACGGTGAACGAAGCCTGTTTTACATACTTGCTCATATATATCATCTGTTTACAGACTGTGGGAGTGAATAAAACAGATTTTATGCACCTTCTAAATGGACTATATCTTTTTCTTCCAAATGGACATGGTTTACTATGCTAGATTAATTTTAAAACAATTATTCTAATTGGTAAATAAATCATATTAGATGTAAATTTCCAACTGGGCGAAAAATGTCCGGACCAGGATTCGAACCAGGGATGTCCCGTCTGAATCCGCCAGTGCTCTGCCATCTGAGCTATCCCGGACGAATCTGGTGGAACTTTCTCACCCAGCTAACCTTAACCCCTTCGGGACGGGAGCCTTTTACGAAATTTTTAATCTTTTGTCACCGCTTTTTAAAAACAGAAATTTGTGTCTTCATGAATCGAGAAAATGCGCTGATTAAATAAGGCAAATTTTACAGTAAAATTTTACTGGTGAGGAAAAACAAGGATTCAGAGCGCTTCATGCGGCACCGTATACGTGTCGCTCGTCCCCAAGGGGTTAATGATGAGAAAGTTCCACCAAATTCGTCCGGGATAGCTCAGATGATAGAGCACTGGCGGCTTCAGCCAGGAGATCCCTGGTTCGAATCCTGGTCCGGACATTTTTCGCCCAGTTGGAAATTTACATCTAATATGATTTATTTACCAATTAGAATAGTTGTGTTAAAATTAATCTAGTGTAATTTCGTATCCAGCGTTTTCTGGAGTTCCATTACCTGAGATTTATTCTGTTGCGCTGAACCATGTTTCAGACCAGATGCTATAATCATTAAGGTTAGCTGGGTGAGAAAGTTCCACCAGATTCGTCCGGGATAGCTCAGACGGCAGAGCACTCTCGGCTTCAGCCAGGAGATCCCTGGTTCGAATCCTGGTCCGGACATTTTTTGCCCAGTTGGAAATTTACATCTAATATGGTTTACTATGATTGAGAGCCCCTCAACTGTTCATTCGTGACAAACAAAAATTTTGTTGATGACAAAAAATTATGCAGTGAACATTAAAATAAAGTGTAAATAGCTATTTTTTTAAAAAGTGGTTACAAAAATCGATTCACACTAATTTATGTTACATACATTAAAGTAGAAAACTATATTTTTAAGTTGAGAACTCTATCATGAGGGTTCAAGAGGGTTAAGCGGTGGGCACGAAAACTCATCGTAGACTTTACATACAAAATGAAACAAAACGCATTATTTTCTTTCGTCCAAAAGCTAGTGAAATATGCAAGTTTCGCTGGCTTTAATGCCTTGAAAAGTTACAGTTACATAAGTTATAGTTTTGAACTTATAACTTATGTAACAATAAGTTAATTTTAGTAATGTAAAATTAACTAAAATTACTTAAATTTAATTAGTTAAATAGTTTATTCTATTTAACTAATAAAAATTCAGTTAAGTTAGTTTTTTTACTAAAAATATCTACCAGAATTTTTCAGCGGTAAATTTTGCTTTATTTAAAAGACAGACATTCTTTGGTTTAAAAACAAAAAGCAAAGATTATAATTGAAAGATGGAATGGTATTTAATTAAAGTAATTAATTAAATAATTAAATTAATTACTGTATTAATTTTAGTAATAATAAAACTTCCTAAATTTATATTAATTATAAGTTATAGTTTTAACTTTCAGTAAGTATCGTTACTTAGAGTTACACAGAAAATCAATATATCAATATTTCGAAGAAATTTTACGTATTTCACTAGAAAAATATCTGGCTATTTATTTTCCAAACGATTCAAGTTTATTGACTGAAAATTGGTGGAGCTAGACCACAGTTTTTTTAAATTCTGTTATGAGACAAAATCGTTTAAAGTTTTTTGCAACTGTTTCGTTACTTCTTTAATTCAATAGCTCTAAAATTCCCTTTCACTTTCGATATATATTCTTAACTAATAAAATATGATTTTCGTGGTTATAAAAAGTAATTTAAACGCAAAAATATGTCTCGAAATTTTGAACTGGTCAAAGTGGTATTACTCTTTAACCCTTCAGCCGCGGGCGATTTTTTCAGCGGGTTACTTTTTTTAAAATTAAGAGTGTTTGATTCCACTACTTTTTGGAAGTAGAAATAGTCACTTTATTTAATTGCAGATTAAATAATGCGAGAATAAGCCGAATTATACGCTGTTAAAAAAGTGATGGGAATCAAGCAATGAGAATTTTTAAAAAGTAGCCCACTGGAACGCGAAAATAGCGTTTCTCGCGGCTGGAGGGTTAAGCGCTACAAAAAGTCCAAGATGAATTTACGCCCAATGTCTGAAAATGAAAGTCCTGTTGGACAAAATCCCTTATTTCTGGATAACAAAAGATGTACAAATTCCACAACAAATTTTAATTTCATCAAAATTTATGGGTCACATTTTTGGAAGACATTTTGTTAATTGTACACTGCTATGATCAATGTATTTAAATCTGTAGATCATTTACCAATAAGAAGAGTGTATCCTAGCGTACCACAAAAGATTTCGAAGGGCTATAAGCTTCTGAATTTCCCATTATATTCTACATAATGGAGCCATGATTTCTACATAATAATGCCATACATCTAATTATCTTTATTAAAGATATTATTATAGAAAATGTTTTTATATTGAAATATGGTGTCTGTAGTCTTCATGTATTTTTTATTTAAAAAAATATGTACACAGTACAGATGCCTACACTGTGTATATATTTGTTAAGCAATGTCAGCATACAGGCGACAAACTTTTAAATCCGCCACAGATTTGGATGCACTAAAAAAACTATATTATGGATATTAAACAAGCAGTTTATTTAAATATAAAACTAAAATTTTCACCAAAGTTTTCACGTTACACGCAAATGATTTTGACCATACAAAAATAAATATTATTTAAAATAAAAGTTAATCATTAAATTTTCATAAACCCTATTATAGTGTTTAAAAGTATTGCTGATGGCAGCATAAATTATTTCGAAAACGCTAATTTAATTACTTAGTCACTAAAACTATAATCTTTATCATTTTATCTGCTTTTCTACAATGAATATCTCTATTTAATTATGCTAATAAGTCGCACACTTGCCTTCAAAAGGCACTTCTTAAAATAAAGTCTTCGTTAATTTGCACTGTGTGAACATTAAAACCACATCATGTTTAAACAATTAGTAATCCTTGTCTACTTTGTTTACCTCTTTTACAAAAATAATTTTTAATTATTCGGCCTTTCTTTCAGAGGACAATCATTAAGACGTTGCGATAGGCAGATTTGTCGTATCTAAAAGGGGAAAAGGAGAGAAAAGGCATTCTACTAAAAGCTGGCATGTATTGATGACTCCGGAAATTCCGCTCTGTCGTTGTTACAACAAGAATTTCGCAGCATCTAGAAAACGGTTATAATTAACATTGTTTATTAAGAAGAGATTAGATGAAGTGGACTCAATTTTATCTTAAACCTTTATGCCCGGACGGTACTTTAAGTCTGTTCTCAAATCTCTGACACATTTCTGAATTCATTTTCGTTCGTAAACGCATGAGATTGGCAGGTGCTCTTATTCGGAAATTATGAAATAGAAATACCTTTTTTTCCTTTTAAAGCGCTTTCGTAATTATATAAATACGTAGCACCCTTAATCGTCGTCTGTTCCGTCCGTCTGTCTGCATATAACAGCGCAAAAACTACCCAACCGAATGGTTTGAAATTTAAATATATAATCGTCGCAGAATTTTCTCGAAACATTTAAAATTTTATGAAATCTAATCAAGACTTAAAAAAGATATTAATAAAATTTTCTTCATTCTATTAAATCCTATCATACGTAATTAATTCAATGGCATTCCATTATAGGTAATGATTCTAGGTTGTCATAGTGATTACGTCATATTTAATATGGAGTCATATTATTTCCGTATTACTGAATGCACTATATATAATAGTAATAAAATGTGTATTCATTCATTTTCGCATAAGAGTGCAACAGCTATTGCACCAAGATCTAAATATTTATAAAACTAGTTATAGTACGAACGCATCTCATTTGCCCCGTTTGACGTACAATTTTCGACTTGTTTGAATAAAACTATCTATAAATTTACACTCTCAAAAAACTTTCTTCAATTCACGGAAATTCTACTGGCAGCAGTGCTACCAGTATATTTCAGTGAATTGACGAATATCCGTTTTTACGTTCTCCGTTACAGCAGGTAAAATATCCGCCAATGGAAGAAAGTTAGGAAAAAGCGGCTGACGTTGGACTCGAACCAGCCATCATCTCAGCGTTACGAGACGAGCACGTTAGCACTGAGCTATAGTCGTACAGCAGCGAAACGCTTAGAGATAAATATGTTTGCTTTAGATGGGTATGGGTTGGTCAATTTCTTTAAAAAGCTTTTAATTTTGAAGTTCATTTCGGGAAGATTTCTTCTTTAATGTGATTATGGCTGGAGTTTTATACTTTAGTATTAATATAGTATAAAAATATGAATTTTAAATATTTTTACGTAGATTGCTAGCGGTAAAATACGAATATTATATTTTTATTCGATAATATCTTTTACTGAGTAATATCGATTTTTTTCCATTTAATTTTCTTAATTAAAATATCTTTTAAGTGTGTTCCTTTAAAGTATATTTTAAATGCGAATTTTTATTTATAAACAACTTTATAAATTCAACTTTATTTAACTTTATTCAACTTATCCAACTTTAAAAAATAAATTGCGAGTACTTTTGAATGATTGAGAAAAGTAATTGTTATTTATTTTGAAATTCGAAAACTTTTTTGTCTTTTTTAAGTAAATTAGAAATTTTAATTTATAGAATTTTTCATTTTTAAAATAAATTCGGATTTATTATTAATAGACCCAATACGCATTGTGTGCTAGTAATGAACGGAATTTCTCCCTCTTTTTTACACGTTCGGGAAGAATTCGAGGCTTAAATGTGTTTTCGAGGATTACGGAAATTATTTGTTAAAAAATGAGGAATAATTTAGTGTACATTGACTAGTTTTTCTGACGGTGATATTATATAAATTTATCTTTAAGTTGTCTCATATGCCCAGAAAAGCTCCACTGCCAGTGAAAAGAAATGTGGTTTTCGAGTTCTCATAATTTTTTAAATACTTATTGAAAATACATAAGCCTCTGTATTATATTTAAACCTTATTTCAAGCTTTAAAAAATGTAAAAAATAAACACTTATAATATAGTACAATAAAAAGTACCGTTCAATTAATATTACAAATTATTTTCACATGGTACTTCGCGATCCGTAAGATAAAATAACTTAGAATGGATATATCAACATTAAAATTATATTAAGATGACTTCTAAACTATATTTTATAGACTGAATTGATGATATATAAATTCTTTGACAGAAACTAATTAAAAAATTCAATTAAATTTGGAAAGTAGAAAAAAAAATTCAAAAACTAAATAAGTAGTCATTAAAAAATAATGAAAATATTTAAGTATCTCAATAATATTAATTCATTCTATAAAATACCCCTTAAAGAAATGCTGAAAATTATGATTTTTAAATCAATTTCCGGACGTGGCAACATGATAAAGGTCGCCATGAGACAACAATCGCTTATAAAAAGAAAAGAAAAGAACTTCAAAATATGTGTGTATCACACCAGTTTGTTCAACATTTTATTCTGTAATCACTTATAATATAAGATGTAATTCATTTATTTAAAAAAAAAAAAAAAAAAAGTCAATTTGAAAATCAATTCAATAGTCATGCCAGCAAGTGCCACAATGTTGCGTTTATAAATTCTTCCGTAAATATGTTTCGGGAAAAAAATATTTAATTGGGAATTTCCTTAATCCTTTCAGGGGCAAAGTACTTCTGTTGCTAAAATGTTGAAATGCTAGGATAACACCAGGATTTACGAATAAATTTATTTCAAAATATGGAAAAGACTTTCTTCATGTACATTCTAAAAACAAAATTTTGTTTGAAAATTCTGATGTCATTGCATCATTAGGGGATTAAAATGGATTATATAATATCCCACTGCCCTTCAACATTAAGCAGATGTCGTCAATTGATAGTCTGCGAGAAAATTTGGGTGGTTCGCAAGAAAAATCTAATCATTATGTGATTGTTTTTTGTTTGTTTGTTTGTTTACTAATAATAAAACAAAAATGAAATTGAAACGTTGGAGAAATCTTAAATGTTTAGTTTTGAAAATTTAATTTATAGCAAGCATTTATAATTATGCTAGATGTTATTTGTTATCAATTTGAAAACTGGTATTTTTTTATTATTATTATTATTATTATTATTATTATTAATCAAAAGAAAAATTTCCTTAAGTTGTGATTTTAGACATTGTATCTGGACACGAAAATTTTATTCAGATTGCATAAAATTATCACACTAAAATGTGTGATACGTAAATAATCTTCGATTATTCTGTGTTAATTAAATTAACTTTAATAGTTTTCTCGTAATTAGACAAACATTTACATTTTTTAAATTAAATAAGAGTACAATTTTTTTTTCAATTAAATGGGTACATTTCATATTAATAAAATGGTTATTTTCTGATCAATATTGTACATACGTAATTATTTATTTCTTTTTTCTTTTTTTTTCTTTTCTTTTTTTTTTTTTTTTTTTTTTTTAATAATCATATAAGTGTTCCAGGTGATTTAAAGTTATGAATTTAGTGACCCATAAGGTTTGAAAATTTGGCGACCTTTGTTTTAAAGTAACATAAAAAATTGTTTTAAAATTCATTTAACACATCGATCGGGAATAACAAAAAATTAAATGAGTTCTGTATACTTTATTTCATCATATTTCTAAAGCAATTCATCTGTGTACAGAGAACACATTTGTAATAGAATAATTTATTCTCCAATTATAACTGTCCAGCTTTCTTGGTTTTGAAATACACAGTGAAAAGTTTAAATTCTGAAATTTTAAATTTATATTTGTATAGTCCTTTATATCGTTTTAGTTTTGAAATTTTAATTTATAGAAAGCATTTATAATTATGCTAATAGATGTTATTTGTTATCAATTTGCAAAACTGATAATTATACATATTTCTTTTTTATTATTCGAATGAAAAATTGTCTTAAGTTGTTATTGTATACATTATATCTCTACAAAAAAAGTTATATAGTCCTTAACAAAAGAAAAAAAAATCATGCTATTTCCTTATCAATACGTCGCAAACAGAAGAGAAAGGTACCGTTCGACTGGGACACATGTCTACTATCCGCAATTCTTGAATTAAGGGTTTTCTAGATATTAAAAACTGTACTAATTTTGAATTTTTAAATAGTAACACCCACTTTTGACGCCACATTTGAGTTCGGTGGATTAAGGCAGCTTGGAAAAAGGTATAGTTTTTAGTTTTCAAAATTTTCATAGAGTTATAAAAGAGAATAGGCTAGAGGTAGCAATAATTATTTCATGACAATATTTTTAAATTATGGCCAATGAAGCAATTTTGTCCAATAATGTTTTGCTACTACGTTAGTTGCTATTTTATATTATATTTGCATAGTACCTAAAACTATGTAACTAATGTATATACAGGGTGTTCATAATTAAATGACCCTACTTTGAAGTTGTCTACAGACGAAAGTATTGTTCATAAACTTGTGCAATTTTGTGAAAGACATAATAAAAGGATGAGAATTTGTTTAAGCGGAAAAAAATATTAGGTCAAAATTTTACCACCAGAGGGCGTTTTTTTTAGCAAATTACACACTTAACATACATTTACGATAGTTTAGAAATTTTATTTATTAACTTTACCTGATCTTGAAGGCAGCCTTTCACGACATTTTCTTAGCATTTCCCAAAACACGCTGCGGCCAACGGTGGAACGTGATATCTTACGATTTGAGATGGTATCTGAAAATTATGGCAGTCATGTACAGCATGTTTGGTTATTATAAAATTTGTAAGCAAAATTTTGTAAATGTATGCTAAATGTGCAACTCCTTAAAAAAAGGCTCTAGCAGCGAGATTTCGAAATAATTTTTTTTCACCCAAACAAATTCCCATACCTTTATTATGTTCTCCACAAAATTTCACGACATTCTGAACAAGAGTTTCGTTTGTAGATAACTTTAAAATAGGGTTGTTTATATATGGACGTATAATATTATTTATGTATGTATCGAAATATCAAAAAAAAAAAAAAAAAACTGAAGATTTTTCGGACTATGTGATTTTATTTTAAGATATGGAGGAAGAGAAATGTACTATCTTGATCCTCCAACTATCTAGGAGAGTATCTCTTGGAAATCACTGTGGGAATAAGATCTTTTACACTGTTATTGAGAAATATTGGTTCTACATTGGAAATATTGGCTATGAAATAATATATATTTCATGTCAATGTTGGTAAAATATAAACACCCCAGTGTTAGGGCAATGTTTCATAACAATATTGCCACTATTTCAAATATATAGGCAATTTAAACAATATTGTTTGAGTACAGTTTTGCTACTAGAGTAGTTTCTCTTTTACATTATATTTGCATGGTATCAAAAGTTATCTGTCTAATTTATACACATCAAAATATCCAAATAAAGCAACCGGAGATATAAAGCATTGTATGATATTTCTCGTAGATGTCGCGGACGTCCGACGTATTAAACCATTATACACAAGAGAATATCTCTTGCATGTACACGTTTGCATAATAACATTTATATGGATGTATGACCATCAGATGGCGAGACTTTTCTTGCCGCTGGCAAAAATATAAACGCCCAAATCAGGGCAATATTTAGAATATGCAGCCAATACAAACAAATATGAGTCCAGTATTGTTTTGCTACTAGAGTAGTTTCTGTTTTACATTATATTTGCATAGTATCGAAAATAGTCTAATTTATTAATACATATCAAAATAGCGAAATAAAACAACCTGAGACTTGAAGCACTACGTGATTTTACCTTAAGATATGAATGAAGGGAAGTGCCTCACCTTGAGTCTTCAACTATCCAGGAGAATATTTTTTACATGTGAACGTATGCATAGGAACATTTATTCTGTTTGATATATGACCAGGCTCTGATTACCGAATGGGCACAAGAAGCACGTGCTTCCCTTAGAAAAATTTTAATGTGCCCGAAATTGAGAAAACAGGGGACTCCAAATTTTATATGGAATTAATTCCATTCCAAAATTCTATCTAATTTCTTTTCAAATTATTAACTTATATGTATATATATAAGTGTTTCATGAAAATGCCTTTCATAAGAAATTAATTTTTCGCGTAATAGATCAGTTTCAACCACATGATCACAATTATTCAGTTTGTCCATTATTTTGATGTATTATTTATTTTACATATTGAATTTAAATCATTGCATTTAGCTTGAATGCACAACATAAAATATTAATATTTATGTTGTGCATGGATTCTGAATTGAAACTTTTTATCCAACTTACATTTTTACGATAATACCATGCATATTTTTCTTGATTGTATCCAATTTTAGTGTAAGTGGAACATAAAAGTTGTTTAATGAAATACATGCAAACTCAACTGAACCACTCTCTTAATATTTGTATAATTGGTGAGTTTCCGGTATGTCGAATAGAAAACACTTCTCGAATGAAAGGGGTCCACGAAAGGACACTGTGCTTCCCATAACTTCAGAGGTTAATAAGCCTCTGTATATGGCAATGGAATGGCATAATATGTCTTGGCAATATTGGCGAAATATAAACACCCCAATGTTGGGGTGATATTTCTTACCCCTATTGCCAATAGTGGTCAAAACAAACAACATAGGTTCAATATTGCTTATCTGCTATGTTAGTTGATATTTTATATTACATTTACATAGTATTGAAAATTATCTAACTAATTTGTATATATATCAAAATATCCGAATAAAACAACCTGATATTTGAAGCACTATGTGATTTTATCTTAAGATATGGATGAAGAGAAGTGCATCATCTTGAGCTTCCAACTATCCAGGAGAATATCTCTTGCATGTCAACGTATGCATAAGATCATTTATTCTGTAAGCGGGAGCTTTTCCTATAGGGAATCTTGGAGTTCGTCGAATTTAATCTTATTACAAGTAAGAGAGCAGAGATCAAAGGACTGACTATATACTGAATCTAGAAACGAATTGCTTGGAGACTATTAATTGACATACCTGATAGCCTAGATTTCGGAATAGTTATCGGTTGCTGCCAAATTAATACTTGTGTAAATTCAGCAAATTCTACATACATAGAATTTGTTCACATTTTCTTATACCGGGTGATTCAAAAGGTCGTTAGAACTTTAAAACTGATTTTAAAAAACCAATAGTCGTATTCGAGTAGGGTTTGATCTATAACTCTTGTCAAAGTAGATTTGTTTTATGGTTGTAGTAAAAAAATAGTTGAAACAGGTCCAAAGTAAGTATACAGACATCAAACACTCAGGAAAATTTAACATATATTAGTCGTATTCCAATGCAGTTTGTTCTACAAGACTTGCCAAAGTAGATTTGTTTTTTGGTTGAAGGGAAACAAATAGTTCAAACATGTCCAAAGTAAATACAGACTTCAAACACTCATGAAAATTTAACAAATATTAGTGTCAGAGTACGATTTACATCATAAGACTTGTGAAAATTTGGAATTCTTCTTGGCAAATAAATCAAATACAAAGTGTGTTTATACACGCAAAGATATTGGAAAAAGAAATATAGGGTAACTCTAGGAGAGATGGCCAGTCTAAATATCTCGAAAACTTGTACATAGATTGCAATATAAACATTGTTCTTTTGAAATAGTTCAACGAGTTTATTTATTGCGACGTGCACTTGTGTTTTTCGATTATAAAAAGTAAGTGTAATTTTAATGTAAATTAAATAAGTGGTTCAATACTTTTTTGACTTAGGTATCTGAATGTTTTGCGGTTCGTACGTTATATATATTTTTTACTATATGGACTTTTAAGGCACGTATATAATATAATTTTTACTTCTAAAGCTAAAAAAAATACATATAATGGCTATTGATGCTTTAAATTGGGCGAACACCAGTCCTTCAATTTCAGGAGAGATGGCCACCTTTAATCAATATTTCAAAATTATACTTAGTGATGATTTTAACTAAATATAATTAAATTTAAAATAAATATATAACGTTTACGTTTATAAATATATTAATTTGAATAATTATTTAAATTTTAGCTAATATAAATATCTTAATAATAATAATAATATAATAAGTCCTAACGATTTATTTGTTTCAGAAAATACTGAAAAACGTCGGAAACTTTCATAAGAGAAATTGATAAAGTTGATAAATAAACTAAATTAATGTAATAAACCTACAATTAACGCGAAAAAAAAAACACGACATTTCTAGTAGCGAAGAAAACGAAATACATGTAAATTATCAGATTCTATAGATCCCGAGTTAATAGAATTGGATGAGGATCCCTGTGTTGGTTGTGTAAAACAATATAATATCACATCCAAAAAGATGGTCTGGATACAATGCATAAGGTACCTGAAGTGGTTCCGTGAAACGTGTACAAATTATCAAGACCTTTGCTAAGCATGCAGACCTGCCAACCTTTGAAAATGAGAAATCGTAGCACGCAAAATTAAAATTAATCTGGAAGTTTGTTGGTTGGTTGATTTTCGTATTTCGCAGCCATCTTTTGACATTCGTAAAAAGAATAAGGTTTCAGTCTTTGAACTCAATACAGTGAATTTCTTCCTCTGAAAATTTTTATACAATTTTTAGTTTCTTTTCGATTTGAAGCGGTTTTTTTTTCTTTTTTTTACATTTGTAAAAGGAACCTAGTTCCAGTTTTCTAGCACCGCGATCATTTCAGGATGATATTCAGAATTTTTTTCCCACAATCATAATTCACATTTTTCTATCACGATTCTTTGATGAAATCCGCACTTTTTACCACGAACTTTTGACGAAATTCGTATTTTTTACCACGATCCTTTGACGAATTTTGCATTTTTTGCAATGATTCTTTGACGAAATTAGGGTTTTCTATCCGCGATCTTTTGGTGAAATTTGCGTTTTCTTACTGATCTTTCAATGAAATTTGCCTTATCTTACTGATTTTTTGACGAAATTCGCGTTTTCTTTCTGCAATATTTTGACAAATTCACGTTTTTACCACGATCCTCTGATGAAATTTATTTTCTTCTGCGACCAATTGACTAAATTGATTTTTTACATGGTCATTTGTTGAAATTCGCGATAATTTATCGCAACCGATCGGCAAAATTTTATCTTTTCGCAAACAATTAACAAAATTCACTACTCGTTTCATGACCTTTTGACGAAATTTGCAATATTTTTCCCTCGATAGTTTATCGAAATTCGTGATTATTTGCGCACTCTTTTGACGAAATTCGGAATTTCTTTCTGAACTCTAAACGAAATTAGTGATGTTATTCATCGACCATTGAAGAAAATCGCTATATGTTTTTGAGATCTTTGACGAAATACTAGATATATTTACACGATCATTTGAAGAAATCCTATTTTTTTTCCGCGATCGATTCACGGATTAATTTGGGGAAATTGCATAAAAGAAAAAAATTCGCGGACTTCTAAGAAATTTCAAAATATACACGCAAAAGAATCATAGGTCTGTGGAAGAATTTGAAGGGGGAAATACTGCACAGCATTTTTCATTATGCAGGACTTTCTTTTTCCGTGTGCAAACCATGCGATTTTGCACACCTTATTTCAAACCTTGCCTCTCAAAGAACCGTCCCCCCCCCCCTCCAGAAATTCTTAAAGTGGCATCCCTGTTTCTAAGGAAGGGAATTTCTGTATAAATATTTACAGAAACATGATTCACTCGTGGTTAATATACATAAAGAGGGTGTTATGTTAAGAAGTTTGTTTTGCAGCTCAGATTTTTTTATGTCCGAATTTTCGGACTAACGACCAATTTCTTAAAACTTTCGGAAATGAATACTTTGAAATTTTGAAACAAAATCACGTCTGAAAAATATGCTGCGCGGAATAAA
The DNA here is from genome assembly GCA_963932465.1 of Maratus speciosus. Classification (NCBI taxonomy): domain Eukaryota; kingdom Metazoa; phylum Arthropoda; class Arachnida; order Araneae; family Salticidae; genus Maratus; species Maratus speciosus. The sequence goes on along the minus strand of OZ010787.1, from coordinate 498,642,001 downwards.
AATTGCAACTAGAAACAAAAAAATGTGTTTGTGTTTTTTTTTTTCAAAAAATCATAGTTTAAGACCAATTTTCGTAGCATCGTAGTTTATAGGTCCAAATCGTAGCAACTACGATTTTTTCGTAGCAGTTGGCAGGTCTGAGCATGTGATAAGATTTTACGAAAAGTGAAGTATTGAAATTATACTTCAAATTTTGTTTATTCGAGTGTTCTTCACTCATTTTCCATCATATAACTGCATCTTTACAAATTGCTATATGTTTTTATGATTAACTATATGAAATATGTTATTTTTTTTGCTATTTAAATTAACTTTTTTCTTTCATGTATTGGATGGCCATCTCTCTTCGGCTTTAAGGAGTGATGTCCATCTGCCATTTAAATTTCAATTTTGTTTAACACTTTTTGTTTTCAATATTTAATTATTTTTTGCATAAAATATTATGAGTACATGTATAAGAATTTTAAATATGCATCAATATTTCTTGTATTTGCATTCTAAGAATTTTTATTTCAATCTTTAAAAACTATGGCCGTCTATCCTAGAGTTAAACTATAGACAAACATAAGAATTTTATTTTCTAATAATGTTCAATCTCATACACTTTTGATGAACGATCATATAAAATCTTGATTTCCATGATAAAAGAGCTTTTTTAAAAGTATCACGGTTGATTTTATTCCACTCCTCGACCACAATCTTCCGGATTCCATCCAATGTTTTGGGATGCCGCTTATAAAGAGCTTGTTTTAAAAGTCAAAATGCGCAGCAATCCATAAGAAACACGTCGAGGGATGGGGTGCATTTAAATTTAATAGCGTCAATTGCGGTTTCAATTCTTTTTTTTTTTTTTCTAAAAATATAGTAGAAGATTTAGAGATATACCATATTTTAGAAGTACACACGGTGAAAATCGTGATATTTTGTTTTGATTAGCTTTAAATCAGATTTTATAATTTTGTTCGTAGTTCCTATAGACATGTTTGGAAATTTTGCAAAAGTTTTCGAGGGTTTGGTTTTTCTCTAAAACGTGAGATGCGACTTTAGACATAATAAGCGGCGAATGTGCCTCCGTTAGGTATGAATATATTAACCTTTTCTCAGTCAAATGTAAACATTCACGTTTCTTACCCCTTTTATTAATTATGTCACTTATTTTACGAGTAGAAATATTAATGCTTTTCGCACCTTTTTTTAATAATCGAATAAGAGTATTTCATCTCTTCGGAAAGCGAAAATATATAGTCTTCGAATCATTGTTTATTTTCCAGTGAAATTTTAAAGCAAAGAATATGTTTAATGATGTAGACTACAATTAGACCCTTTAGGAATTGATGCCATATGCGTTTTTTTCTTTTTTTTTTATTATACAGAATGTCAAAATCGTTACAAAAATGTGTGAGCATTCTCTGTAGTTCAAAGGTTTCTGTAAGTCCGTTCACATTTCAAGAATTCACAAAAAATTTATAAACAGCCGTATCGGATCGCGATTTACACCACAAGATTTGCAAAATGGTTGAAATATATGTATCAAAAATTAGTCTAGATACTTTTTTTCTTTTAACCTATTACATTCCACACTTCGCCAAGTCTTGTGGTGCCAACATCTCATACATTCCTTTTTTAAGAATTTTTTTTTAATTATTAAATTTTTGATGCACCTAGTATTTAAAGTCATTATATATATGTCCATCTTAAGGAGGGAAACGTACCGTGGAAAAGCATTTAGTAAATTTGTTACTCTTAATTATTACCACTGCGAGGGAAATTTATTTTTATAAATATTTTTCTTAATATATTTATAATTAAAATAAAATACAAATGATTTTTAGTCTCTTATTATTTTTTAAATCTTATTAATATTTTTATAACTGAAATATGACTGCATTAAATAGTTTATGCAAAGTACAGATAGAAAAAAGAAAAATTTTAAAGATTTTTTAAGTATAAGAAAAATCATCTGAACTTCTACTCATTTAAATAAACAGAATGTAAATGACACAACGCACAAATTCATGAACAATCCTTATGTCAAATCTACTGGTGATCATTTTTTTGATATAATCCTAAATCGTGTGACGCATATCTAAGATTGAGGATACTAATGTATTTCATAAAAGGATTTTGAAAACAGATTAGTCTTATAAAACAACTCAAATCATCAACAAATATTAAATAATAAAATACAGCAGAATTGCATGTCCCGTAAGGCATGGTGACGTCACGGCGACGTCGTTGTGAAGTCACACTGTGATTTTGTGACCGTCGATGTGACGTCACGTGACGTCGATGTGACGTCATAGTGACTGGAATGCGAGGTCGTTATGGCCGTTTTAGAGGTCGTTTGTGACGTCACATTGTGACCACTCTGTGAAGTCACAGTGTGACAAATTTGTGAAAAGTGTGTCATTTGGGACTATTTTGGCATTAACTTTGTGACGAACCTGTGACGAAAGTGACAATGCTTTGAAGTCACATTGTGACCAATTTGTGAAATATGTGTCATTTGTGACGAACTTGTCATAAACACTGTGATGATTTCAAATGAAAATCAAATTTCAAATTAATTGCTTAAAAGGCGCAAAGGCGAACATAGTGAAAAAGATTCCATGCTGGGACTCGAACCCGGGCCATCAGTATAGCGCACTGACATTCTACTGACTAAACCACATGGAACGATACCCAGCCTGGAAAATTTATGCCTATTACATGTTGGCGAGGCCACGAACGCAGCACAAGATGGAATATTTATCGTGAGCCACCGTCATGGGGCAAACACGAAACTTAATTAAATCGAGCATCGATTGAAACTATATTAATACTTGGAAATATTTCCAGAGGGAACCACTTGCCTTGCATACAATATTTCAAATGAAAATCAAATTTCAAATTAATTGCTTAAAAAGCAATTTTAATTTGAAATTTGATTTTCATTTGAAGTACTGTATGCAATGCGAATGTTTCTCTCTGAAAAAATTTCCAAGCATTAATATAGTTTCAATCGATGCTGGATTTAATTAAGTTTCGTGTTTGCCCCATGACGGTGGCTCACGATAAATATTCCATCTTGTGCTGCGTTTGTGGCCTCGCCAACATATAATAGGGAGAAATTTTCCAGGCTGGGTATCGTTCCATGTGGTTTAGTCAGTAGAATGTCAGTGCGCTATACTGATGACCCGGGATCGAGTCCCGGCGTGGAATGTTTGAAATATAAAGTCTTATCTTTTTACCGTACTTTTTAGCAAGATATCCCTATTTTGGAGTCCTATTCTTCTAAAATATTTTTAATTTTCCATTTAAAAAACAATCCTTATCAACTGACATCTTTTTTTATTAAGTTCTAAGCTTGATCTTAAATTCAAGCTTAATATTAAGAATGTGTAATCTTTTTAATTTTTTGTGATTTGTCATTGCTTTACTAAATACGAACATGGAGTCTAACGGACATTAATACAACTGTTATTTATAGAACGACATGATAAGCCCTATTTATTTAAATTTTTTATTCCCGTATATATATTGTATTTTGTGAATATGAGCTAATTAGATTTGGTATGTTTTATAGGAAAAGACTGATCTGGGAAATAGAAACAACAAGTAAGATATATCATGCGTTAAGCCTAGATTATAAAACACTTTCCAACTCTTCCTGAATGTTTTAACAAGACATCGGGGGAAATAACGTAAACAAGGTAACTAACTAAACATGAAAACGCATAAAACATTTGAACATTTTCAGCAGTTACCATCCATAGCCAAATATGTTTTCCAATTCTTTTAAACAGTCCTGTATTTGATCTGTAGATTGATATATATACTATATAATGGAAAAATTTAGTTTATCAAACTAAACGCATAACAGGTTGAAATTCTCTTTCAGCAATTTATACTAATATATGGAAACATACTTAAGTAATTTTGTACAACCCTGTAGTTTACCTAGAGCCTTTATTACACGCCACTATTTAGTTAAAATTTAATTCAAACTAAAACACTTTTAAAACTGCTGAAATCACATTTCCAGAAATTATAATTTATAGATGGCAACGTATCCAATTCTTTGCGTGACCCTGTATATCATTTTATCTATATTCTACAAACATTTCTTAGTAAATTAAATACAGTGCAGCGTAAAAATGCATAACTTATTTAAAAACCACCTTTAAGCAATACCCAGTAACCCTTACGAATACTTTTGCATAGTCCTGTATATGAATTATAGCATATACACCATATACTTTGCATAAATGTAGTGAATCATAAAAGCGCATATCATAATTAAAAATACATTTCCAGCAATCATCGCTAATGAACAGTACTTCGGATACAATATAGTATCTGAAATATTTTGTGTGTCCCTGTAAATGCTATATACATTCGTATTATACATAAATAATTCATAGTATGCAAACCTCAACGACGTATATCAATTTCATTGCATATCAAATAGATTAACATAAATATAGTACGCTGCAAACAATTCCCTCCACCCCTATATCATTATGTATTCGAATTCCTTTTTTAGCCCTGTAAATAAACAATAACTATTCTCTGCGTTGCATATTCTACGGAATGCACATTTTAGTGCGCTTCATAAATGCATATCAATTTTATTCTGTTTGAAAGCGTGTAAAATCATTAAAAATCATTTGAAACGATTTTTTCTCCCACAGGCCGTAATGTAATGGAATACTTTTGACTGTCCCTGTAAATGAACTAAACATGCTACAAACTTCATTACAAATATGGACCTTGCTATGGTAAACGTCAATAACATCCAAAAATTTCAAGTCAATCCGAGTACATTTACGCGAGTTAGAGCGCGGACAGACGGTCAAACAAACCGAAGTCAGAAACACTTTTCAACTTTATCGGGCCTGAAAAACACTTTATTTCAATGCTTAAATATTATTTTTTATTTTTTAATGCCAATAAAATAAATGTATCGAAAACGTAGAAAATGAGTTTACAATCAAAGAAAATTTAATAACTGATTCTGAATGTCTACAATTAAACGTTTGATTAAAATCACAAACAGCAAAAAAAAATGATTAAATAGAATAAAAAAAATAAATATATCAATTTGAAAAACACTAAATAATTAGTATTTATAATTGTACTATTAAGCAACAACAAACTACAATAGATGAATTAAATGCATTTAACAATTTCTCAAAAATCTTTCCATATGTTATAAGGAATTCCTACTATTTTATAATTTTGGCAAATGTTAAATCTGAAAACATTGGTATGAAGATTTAAGATTTTAAATACTAATTTAAAATATTATTAACAATGAAAAAAATTTTTTTAAAAGTTTCACTACTACAATATGTAAAAAGATATTTTCCCAGTATAATGTTAATTTCAAAATTGAAACAGTTTCCTAATATCATTATAATCGAATATCATATTTAACTCCAAAATAGTAATGACGATAAATACTGTGTTAGAATCAGTCTCTGCATCAGCTTTTTTTTTTCCCTTCTAGCGATGGCAGATGATGGTATTTTACATCATCGAATCGGAAAAGAATTGCAGATCAGTCTCATTGCATATATAACATACTACAACTTATTTAACTTTAATCTATCAAACGGGAATAAAAATTTAAATTAAATAAGACATACCTTTTAAGTTCCATATATAGTTTAATAATATCCGTGTTTTATCCTAAATTGTCAGACATGTTTCTGACAAAATGACAAAATTGTCAGACATAATTCCCGCGTCAAAAGTTCTGATCCTTATTTTATTCTGCGGTTTAATGGAGCGCAGACGATAGCGCACGCGCAAGCAGGTGCTTATACTGTATTATTATAATTTTTGTCTGTAATGAAAATTTTCTATTTGAATGAAACACCTGCCTTTTTTCTTTCTTTTTTTTAAAAGTAAAGTTTGTTTTACACGTAATAAATACAAATTAGGCATCTTAATAAATGAAAAGAGAGTATACAGGATAAAAAAAAATTTCTTTGTCAATCTGTCATTTTTTTATATTCATTTTCTGTAGAATAAAACTATTTGTAAAATAGCTGTTTTTAAAGTCGTATTTCTAAAACACGAATTTAAAATATGAATAATTATATCATGGGTTTTGTATAAAATTTGTATAAATATTTTTTCGGAAAATGCTAATTTTATTTAAAAAGTCTGAAAGAAGTAGAATTTTTTAAAAAAATAGTTATTTAAAATAGTTAAACACTAACAGGAAAAAATATGACTTGAATGCAAATTCTAAAGCAAGAAATGCATATATGACTAAACTCTGAATACTCTTTCTACGTGCTCATTAAAAGCTGCAGACTTAACTGTAACAGAAAATTTTAGTTTGAAACCACAGAAGTATTTCGAATAACACTGGTCGACAAAAAAAAAAAAAAAAAAAAAAAAAAAAAAAAAAAAAAAAAAAAAAAACTTCCTCCCTGCAAACTAAATATGTAAAGTGTACAGATTTAATATTCCTAATTCTAAATATGTTATCCAAATTGCTTCATAACGTACCATTTTTCCGAGAAACACTTTTATAATAATAACAATCGGTGAAGGATTAAATTGCAATGGTATATCATATGAAATCAATGCAATGAAATCATAAAAAAAGTATACTTCACTGTCTTAGATAACAAATTGATAAAATATAGCATGAAAATCTAGTTTGTTGATACTTGTACCATGCATTTTCCTTTTTATGCCCCCCCCCCACCTCTTTTCGTGTCCGAATTTACTATTTCCTATCCACTAATATGTTTTCATTCCTTATGTTGCTGTAACTCGGGCATGTTTAAAATATTTCTGTTCATTTTCAAAGATTTTTGATGTTCATATTTTTGTCACACTGTGACTTACAATATGGTGGTTTTTTCGTCACATATGTGACGTGACGTACGTTACATGCAGTGACTCCAGTAACGTCACAATTTTTTTTTTTTTTTTTTATTGCCAGAAAATATAATTTTACATAAATAACATGTTTTGAATATTTTTTGTAATTTTTTAAATTTTTCTAAGAAGTTCACATCTCAGTCACAATGTGACATCACTGAGTGGTGGCATTTTGGTCACAGATGTGACGTGACCACAGTGACTCACAGTGACGTCACAACGACGTCACCGTGACCATGCATGCTATGAGGGATGATATAATAATACGCCTTAAATTTATATTCATCCAAGAAAATTATTAAGGTAAATTTTCGATGTCTAAGGGTGAATTATTCGAGAAAAACACATTTCAAGATATCTCCATTAGATCTGAAAACACTACTTTTAATGCTGGTCACGTTGTTGGAAAATTAGGCATGTTCTTTTTGGTCTCTTGGACTGTTCGATGATATTACATCCCATATGAAAAGTTTTCTCAGATGGTGGCTTCAAACTACAGTGTTTGTAGGCCTTTCTTTGCCCCAATAGCGATAATTTTATTTGTTCAGGCAAGAAACTTAATGATGCTGCTCACTAACAAAATGCTCGCATAAACAATTGTACAGGATGAATATCATATGCACCACGTTTGTCTTATATCACTCATAAGTAACACCATCTACAAGGGATTTCTTTTTTCTTTCAAACATTATCCTTTCGACAACCCTGTACCTTGATTTAATTTTGGGCTTGTTTTGCTTAAGTGCCATTTTAGTGGTACATTTAAAGATCGACCAAAACAGGTTTTTAAGACCAAAACCAAAGCCGAAACCGAATTTCGGTAATCTTACTATTTTCGGCCGAAAACGAAAATGTCTATTTTTTTTTCTTTGTAATTAATATATACATAAATATGCATAATTATTAAGTAATTTTACATGTGGTCCAAGTTTGCCCTCTGCGCCTCTCAACAAAACTTTTTACTTTCATATAAAATAAAATGTAATTAATTCGTAAATAACACAAAATATCATAGTTTTCTAATTATAAAATTTCATGTATTTAAAAAATGTTTTTGGTACACATACCTCGATTTATCTTTTATAATGATTTTTGTAAATGATCATCTCTTATACTAGAAATTTCTCAAAGAGTATTCGAAACACTTCTGCGGTTTCTAACTAAAAATTGACTAACCTATTACAGTTAAGTCTGATACTTTTAATGAGCAAGTGAAAAAGTCTTCAAAATTTAGTCATATATGAATTTTTTGCTTTATAATTTGCACTCACGTCTTGAGTCAGTCATGACTTATAATTATAAACAGTGAAGTTCATGGCAATAAATAAAGAGAGTATCATTTGACCGATGCAGCTAAAATCAATGAGTAATGTTGATAATATCTGAAGGAAGAAACGAGAATTTTGGAATATAGATAATTTCGGTGCGGCCGAATTTTCGGCAGCATGTTCGATGAAAACGAATTTTCGGTGAAACTCACACTTTAGACCGAAATCGAAAACGAAAACGAAAACGAATTTCCGATACATCTCTGACACCGGTACATTATGAATATTTTAAAAAAAATTATAAAAGAAAATAAAGAATTTACACTAGATTATTTACACGAAATTACACTAGATTATTTTAACACAATTATTCTAATTGGTAAACAAATCATATTAGTGGGCGAAAAATATCCTGGTCCGGACATTTTTCGCCCAGTTGGAAATTTACATCTAATATGATTTGTTTACCAATTAGAATAATTGTGTTAAAATAACCTAGTGTAATTTCGTATCCAGCGATTTCTGGAGTTCCATTACCTGAGATTTATTCTGTTGAGCTGAACCAGGTTTCAGACCAGATGCTGTAATCTTCAAGGTTAGCTGGGTGAAAAAGTTCGACCAAAATCGTCCGGGATAGCTCAGATGGCAGAGCACTGGCGGTTTCAGCCAGGAGGTCCCGGGTTCGAATCCTGGTCCGGACTATTTTTCGTCCAGTTGGAAATTTACATCTAATATCATATGTATTATTTCTGATGTCAACATTATTTTTTCTCTCCACATACTAAAGGCACAGCGAAGAATGGGGTATTTTTCGAAAGGTTCTGCAAGCGACTTTTGATATAGTGTACTTATATATAGTTAAAAAGCGTTGTTTGATATAAAGAAACTTGCAGTCAATTAAAAATCGTATCAACAAATAATCTCAAAGATTGTGGTGAGAAAACCTCGCACGGATCTACTTTTTTTATGGGGTACGAGGCTAAAAATTCTCAAAAAAAAAAAAAATGCAATTTTTTTTAATTGGCTTTAAAAAAAATACCGAGTTTTTAACGTTAAATACCGCAAACCGCATGCATGATTTTATCTTCATTAGATCCAGAGATATAACACCTTTTGCCTTGAGAAGCGATGTATCAGCTACCCGCTGACGAGAACTTTAGCTCCATTTATCTCAGAATGAATTTTTTCACGATTTATCAATTTTAAAAGAATATATCTAAAGTTCCTTACAAGATATATGTATGAAATTTTTAACGAAGATTTTATGCTATATTTTCAAAAAATTGACTTCAGAATTTTTAATTTTGAGTGATAATTGTGAAAATATGCTAATTAATGCAAAACTCCCTCATAAAAAACTTCTTTTTTTATCTTAATTTTTTTTTTTTTTTTTTATATAAAATTCCTAATCAATATTTTAAGAAATCCTGAAGACAAATTAAAATGGAACATTTTCTGTACACAAAAGTGCAAAAATTTTGTAAATCGAGTAAGTACTTCCAGAGTCATATCAAAAATTAAATATGTTTAAAATTTTAGAATTTAAATTTTTTTTAAAGATATTTAAAATGTTTCAGATTTTTTTTTTACATGCAATATTCATATTATATTAAAAGATATTTCTGGAAACAATTTCATAACAAAGTCTGTATAAATAAAAAAAATAGAATTTTGAGCCCCGGATCCCCTTAAATTGGTAACTCTAATAGATTTTAAAAATTTAATATATTATTTTAGCATACTTAATAACAGTAATGAAAATCATATTTATAAGAAAAACAGCAAAAATGCGTTCAAATAAAGTTTTGAAATGTATTAAAAGCGATATTTTCATATTGGTCTCGCTTCAGGATTTAATAGCCAAAGAAATCGCCAAAGGTCGCTGTTTACAATCAATCAGATTTTTCGATTCTATTCATTTCAGTGGTTTAAGCGCGAAATTCAATTAAAATCTTAAATTTCCGTTTTATTTATATTTTATTGTTTAATGGATGTTTTAATTTCGTTATAGAATATAAGATGGAAACAAATGTTGACCTATTTATATTAATTTAAGTGAAAACGGATTTATTTTTCGCAATCGTCTGCAGGCGATAAAGATGAAAAAAATTCCTGCTTGAAAATTATTTTAAAAACAATAACAAGTGAGTAAATTGCGATACAGTTTTCAAACAAATTGCATTTGAAAGTATATTTGTTCCCCTATTCGACGGGGTGAAATTTAAAAATGCGCGTTGTTTAGAAGTTTAAAAAACTTAAAAATTTGCAGTAACTGCGAAATTTGATCGTCTGGTGTTGCTATTCGCAAAATGACGTCAGCGTTAGGAACAGACACGTTTCTCCTTTATAATGTAGATACTTTTTTTCTAAATTAAACCTCGTTTAAAAAAAAAAAAAAATCAACAGATCAATAAGGAAATGAAAAATGTAGTAAACCAATACAGGGAAATAAAAAGAATTTCCTTTTTGCATCAATACTTAATTTGCATGATAAACATTTACATGGTGAACATTTTTAATCACGCCTTTCTAATTATGCTTCTTCTGACACTGACATACTTATTTACATTAACAGAAATGTTTGTTTACTGAATACATTTAGAAACATGCTCATTATTATATATTTTTTAAAAAACGAAAAAATACAAAAATAGAGTAAAAATTTGAATCTGCAACAAAACCATCATATACATTAAAAAAAAAAAGATTTAAACTAAGATGAAAAACAGTGATGAATTTTATTAAAATTGAATAATTTATGTACGATGATATTAACGATAAAAAATGAACCTTCAATTATCATTATCAAAATAAAGTTTAGAAAGGCCAAAATTATGTTACGCTGTTAAAGTAAAATTACTTAAATAAATAACATTTCATAAATGATAACGCTAATGATAATGTAAACATAATTTAATTTTATAAAAGCAAATAAATTAGAGCATTCTATTCAACAACCATTTATCTTTCCGAAGAGGAATAAAAAATGATCTATCAATTAATCTAGAATTTTGTATTTAAAAATAAACAGACAAAATTTTTCGCTGATAATCTTCAACATCATTATGAAAGAAAAACGGAGTCCAGTTCACCAAAACTAGTCTTCAATTATGAATGCCCATTAATTACACCATTAAACAGTCTCCTTGGAAGAGAGGTTTCTCTCAATTGTTAGCAGCATGTTGTGGGAGAAAATAAGGAAGACCGTTTCCTTGCTGTATTAATTTTCGAGGGCCTCAACTATTACTCCATTATGTTGCGCTAATTGATCAAAACGGAACCTAAAGCATTGAAAATAGAGTAAAATGCGATACCTTATAATTACTCATCCCAGAGTTCTTCTTATTGTTGGAACTGGTCTGCTATTGTTTTTGAATGCAAGGAAGGGAATTAGTTTATGAAAACGAGAAATGTGTTAACAGTATTAGCAAAGCTTCTTTTAGCAAAACAGATAAGAAAATTTAAATTGTGTTAAAACATATAGAGATCTGTAGATTTTTTTAAATTGTCTATGCTAGAACACTTCTTATTGTTGAATCTAGTAAGTTTTGTTTCGAATGCAAGAAAGGAAGTAATGTGCGAGAAATGTATTAACATAAATATATTGAGTGTCACACTCTCTACAGATAAAGTATATTTTCTGTGTATATATAAATATTTTAGAAAATCCGTACTACTGCATCCAGATAAATAAATCTTGGTTAAGTTTAAAATTATTTAATATAAAAGTTTCGTTATTAAGCCCTTTTAGTAAAAAGCTATTTTATATCCAAAAGTGTAAGACACGATCAAATCCTCCCGCAAATAGTAGTATAAGCAGAGGTCTTTTTAATTACGTTAAAACATACACAGTTCTGTAGATTTTTTTAATTGTCTACGCTAAAGCTATTCTTATTGTTGGACCTAGTGTGCTATTATTTTAAATGCAAGAAAGGAAGTAATGTACGAGAAATGTATTAACATAAATATATTGCGGGTGTGACATCCGTGTGACACTCTCTACAAATGACGCATATTTTATGTATAACATTTTAGAAAATCCGTGTTACTCTATTAAAATAAAGAAATCTTGGCTAAGTTTAGAATCATTTAATATAAAAGTTTCTTTAGTAAACCCATTTAGTACAAAGCTATTGTATGTACAAAATTGTCAGACGCACTCAAATCCGTCTACTAGCAGAGGTCTTTTAACTTGTGTTAAACATATACATCTCTGTAGATTTTTTTAAAATTGTCTACGCTAGAGCTCTTCTTATTGTTGCACCTAGTGTACTATTGTTTTAACTGCAAGAAAAGATGTAATGTGCGAGAAATTTATTAACAGAAATATATTGCGGGTGTGACATCCGTGTCACACTCTATACAAATAAAGCATATTTTGTGTGTACATATATATATATATATATATATATGTGTGTGTGTGTATAATATTTTAGAAAATCCGTGCTATTGTATTAAAATAAATAAATCTTGGTTAAGTTTAAAATAATTTAATATAAAAGTTTCATTATTAAATCCTTTTAGTACAAAGCTATTTTATGTCCAAAAGTGTGAGACACGGTCAAACCTGTCCGCAAACAGAATTAGCAGAGTTCTTTTTAATTATGTTAAAACATATACAGCTCTTAGATTTTTTTTTAAATTGTCTACGCTAGAGCTTTTTTTATTGTTGAATCTACTCTACTATTATTTTAAATGTAAGAATTTAAGTAATGTGCGAGAAATGTATTATCAGAAATATATTGTGGGTGTGACATCTATGTCACAATTGAAGCAAAATGGCACTCCCCCATCGGACCTATATCCCTAGAGTTGATAATCGGCCGTCAAAAATCAACCAACCAACCACAATTGCTGCAAATAAAAACTATTTTTTCTTATGAAAATAATATTTTAGAAAATCGACGCTACTGTATTAAGATAAGTGAATTTTGGTTAAGAGTAGAATCATTTACTATAAATATTTGGGCAATAAAAATTTTAGTACAAAGCTATTTTGATGTTAAAGCATCAGACAAACTCACACCCATACGCGTTAATTTGACTTAAAATGTGCATATATATATAATTTTTGTTATGTTTCTTAACCCGGGAGAACTCGCTAGTGAGAATTTCTCTCACGGTGCCCAATTGCTTTTTTTTTTTTTTTTTTACATTCACTTAATATCAACTTTTTTTGATTGGCTTAGTACTTTATTCACGAAAGAGGTAAAATAACTGAAATAACATTTTCCATTTTATTAAAATGAAAAATGGTTTAAATAAGAGTCTTAAAAAAAGTACGACAGTGAGAGAAAATCTCATGCAGCGAGTACTCCCGGGTTAAAAAGAAGTTCAAACAATTGTATCTACTCTGTATTTAAAGAAAATAATGTTATGATGCTCGGATTAAATAACAAAATTCTGTGAAATTATAAAATTATGCATCTATTTTTGGAATTATAGGATCTCGTTGATAAAGGAAAATTGCTTCTTAGATTTTTTAAACCATTTTTTTTTTTTTTTTTTTTTTTTTAAAGAAAATTATAACAGTTTTAGAAATCATAAAATTTGACATATATTCTTATAAAATTTATTAAGTGCTGAATAGTCATGTAGAAATATAATCTTAAACTATTACAGAAAGTATACAGATCCAGGTATATTCACATTTCGCCTTCTAATGATTTAGTTTTAAAATATCTGTCATTAAAATGAGCATAATGTATTTGATTTTAATGAGTTTTTTTATAATATTTTTTCCGGTAGTAAGTGCAGTTCCTATTAATATTATTACAATTTATGTCCTTATAATTAATTTTTACAAGTATTGTATCAATTTTCCCATTTATACGAATGACCACGTTGTGCACTGGTAAATTAGCAAAAAACACAGTTTTTATGATTTTCTATAGATTTGTCCTTTCATTTTCTATCTAAAATATCAAGCTCTACTTCGGTTATTATTTATTCAAGTCATTTTTCATCATTATTAAAGTCCATAGGAATGAAATCTGGTTGTTAAGTGACTTCAAATTCGATGTTCTCAATTAAAGAACTTTTTTACATTTTCTCAAAAATTGTTTTATTTTATAAATGAAGGTGTTATGAGAAGGTTCACTGTGAATGAAAAGAAAAGTTGATTTCCAGTAGAATTTCCGTATTTTTACGGAATTTTTTCTCTGATGAAATGATTTCTTGAATGTGTTAGAAAATAGCGAATATGGATTTAAAAATATACTTGATAAGCAAAATTCCTAAAAGCCTTGTTAATTTGTCATTTGATTTCCGTATTTTTATAGGGGGGGGGGGGGGTTCTGAAGTGTAATAATAAAAGTAAATTCCACAGCTTTGTTGAAAAGGAAAAATTAGGATTATCTGTCAAAAATATTTTCACATGCATAATTGTTGAAACATTCACGAAATCATTTTCATCGAAAAAAAAATGATACCCCCCCCCCTTCCCCCCGTAAAAATCTGGAAGTTGCACTAGAAATAAATGGTACTTTTTTACAGTGTAAAATACTAAGGCTCTAATTAGTTTTAAAGATCTGAGACATAACTTGTTAATATTTACTGTTTTACTATTTAATAATTTAAATAATATTAATTTGTTTTAATATTTAAAAATTAAATGTTAATAAGTTAACATTTCAAACTTATTCTACTAAGAAAAAAAGAGAAAGAAAAAAGGAAAAAAATAAAGCAGGAAACTATCTCTTCCATTTTCCCTAAATGTAATTTTCGTTACAAAATTTTATTAAAAATAAAACTTTATTTGATCAATTTGTCTTAAATTTCACAGAAGTACCACTATTTTAGATTAGAAACGTTCTATTTATTTTTTAAATAGAAGAATTCATATTCACCGCGTTGAATATCAGGATTTGTTATAATGAAATGAAAAATTAAATTAAAATTTGTAGTAAGAACTGCATGTACCCTGATTGATTGTGTACTATTCCAAGTACCTTTAAAAAATATAATTCATAAAATACATGATATTACCGGCAATTATCAATAGCTTGTAGTTATAATTTGCTGCTTACAAAATATGTACTCAATAGTTTATATGCTGTTTTCTTATAAGCGTACTTTCTATAACGGTGTCCAATGTGCACATAACGGTACTTTATGGATTTTATTTTAAGGGAATTGTGTTAAATTTTTAAATGGTTTCTGAGATATATTATTTCATATGCACATTTTAATTGAAAAAAAGTTTTTTTTATTTTTATTTATGTTATTTTCCTTGTTGCAACTGTATTTAAGTGGTTTAAATTCAACTACAAGAGTGAAATAATTTATTTTTCAAAAAGAAAACATTTTATTTGATAAAGGAGCGTACGCTCTTACACTCCTTGTAATTTTCAAGGAGTCTGGCATTCTATTTTAGATTAGAAAATTTGTATTTACTATTTAAATAGCAGAATTCATAATCAGTGCGTTAAATCGCAGGATTTTTTATAACTTTATGATATCAAATAAGAAAGAAATTTCTATTAAAATTTGTGATAGAACTGGTATGCACCCTCATTGATTGTGTCACATTTCTTTTTGAAAAAAATCGTAAAACAGATTAAATTACCGGCAATTATTAATAGCTTGTATACCTATAATTGTATAGTTACAAATTGCTATTGAAAAACATGTACTCATTAGTTTATATGCTATTTTCTTGAAAGCCTACTTTCTTTAAAGGTGCCCAAAGAACGCAGAAAAATAATCAAATGGCAGAGATTGAAATTAATAACAAAGGACTAGCGTTGATAAAACTATAAATGTGGTCCCTTCTACATTTGTGTAAATTATAAAGTATATCATATAGAGCATATATTAACTAAGAATATCTCATTAAAATTATTAAAAAAATCTATATAATATATAATGGACATCAACAGTCACTTAATATAAATTTGTACTACTGTAAAACAGTTTATTTATGGGCACTACAGAAACATTATTTATTGATGTTACATAAAAGTAAGTTTATATAACTGAAGGGCCAAAGTGTGAAAGATGGTAACTTAACCTTTTCTGACTTTCATGTAAAATTGTTTAACTGCACATATAGATCTGGTTCAATAGATGTCCTTATAATCAAAGATAAGGTTTAGATAAGTACAAAGAGATATTGTTATTAAAGTTCAATAAGTGCAATAAAATAAAATATATCAGACAGAAAATGTTTGTAGTTAATTACATAGTTAACTGAAGGCTACACCTTAACATATCGGCTGTTTTAGAGGAAACACTCATAAGGTTTTTGTTTGTAAAAATTTTGAACTCTTGAATATCTCGAAAGTTGCATTTTGTTAATTTCCTTGTTTTTCATGGAGCCTTTTAAATATATGCAAATCTGAAAAATATATATATAATGTAAGAAACATACTTATCCCAGAACATCCTATAAATCTTAAGAGCTTACCGCATCTAGGATTCGAACCACGGTCCTTCGATTTGCAAACCAAAACGCAGCCAGCTGCTATACTTGGCGCTTTCTTCCACATCTTCGTTATCGTCTCTGTCTTGGGAGAGTGGTTGAAATCACATTAAAAACGAAAAGGTTTTTTCAAGTGTAAACGAATTAACACAATGACTGCCACGACACACAAACATGTGTGCAGAAATATTTCCCGGGGAGCCATACCACAAGAATACGTGTGCCATCAATATTTTCATTGAAGATAACTTATTGTTATTGAAACGATACGGTTGATAATCTCTTACCATGTATTTAAAAAAGAATCCCCCCCCCCCCCCATCATGCATGTTCAGTAATTTCAGTTTGGCGTTCAACGTGTAGAAATAACTATAATTTGATATTTCTGCATTTAAAATGCATCAAATTAACACTTTGTATAAAATGTACAAACATTGTCGCGATTGAGAGTTTTGAACCAACTCGATAAACACTGAAAACAGCTTTATAAATGTCTTCCAAAAAAGTCACATCGTCGCAATTTGTGGCGGTCAGCATGTTAAGGTACCAATTTTATTTTAATGTTTTATAAATCCACCCATTATAAGCATTTGCCAAAATCAAAATGGTATCTTCTTTCGTTCTGCGTGGAAAACAAGAATAAGTAAAGAATATTTAAAGAAATGATTGTACGCCGAAATCTCTCTGTTTAACAATTGTATTGAATCTTTATATTGTATAAGATTGAATGGTTATAATAAGCTAATTAAAAGCATGTGGTAATTTTCTATAATTTCATGTCCGCCGTTGCAGGCGATCAATTTCTTAGTCTTCTGAATCCCAGCTTTCTATTATCCAGTTTCTATTATCTAATTTTTATCGCTGTTCTTAAGAATTATAGATATTTATTTAAAAAAATGATTAAAACTTAGAAAATACATGGAACATTTATTTTGAAAATGATTCCGTTTTCCAATAAATAAATAAATAAGTAAATAAATAAAATGAAATAATTTGAAACAATATTTCAAAAATCAGCTGTGAAAAAACTTATCTTTTATGAAATTTAAATATTTTTTTGTCTTTCAGGTGAAAGTTGCAGCAATTATGATGTATATTGCAGAAGTCGTTGTAGGAGAATTACATTCGCAAGATGTGCCTTACAAGATTTATTTTACTTGCAAAATATATATTTTTCATTCTACAGATTAAAGACGAAATATGTATTTTAAAAAGTGATTTTTTAATAAAATATACTTTCGAATTTAAAAAAAAGTTTTGCCTTTTTGTACTAAATATGTGGAGGTATGCGGCCTTGTTAAGTTGCACGAATCTGACTGTTCACGGTTGTCAACTTTCCAGTATGAAATAAGCGCATATTTATTTAATTTAACGTCTGCTATCAATATGAGTAATCTGCTACACAAGGTATCTTAAAATTATTCGTTGTTATTACAAAAGGGGATATTATTCATACAGAATTAATTCAAGCAGTGAAACACTAGAGTGATTGCGATAAAGGACAATTTGCATCATAAATCATTGAAAATAATCGGTGCGATTTGTTCTAAAATTGCATGCTGTTAGTAATAGAAAACAAATCTGATTAAAAAAAGAATACACAAACTTTTAAAAAAAGGTTTAACCCATTTGTTCTGAGAATTGTTCGGAGAATCTTTGTATTTTAAACTGATGACCTTTCCTTTGTATTTATTATTAATGCCTGAGGGCATTTGGCATTTATTGTTAAATTATTGGTTGTATTTTGCCTGGTTGTAAAACTTCCCAACACAGCTAAATGACACAAAAATTCACGGTAGAAGTATAAATCAAACATTAATTAAATTTTATTCGGGAAATAAAGACTATAAGAAAAGCTAAGAAAAATTGATGAGTGACATATCAGTATCAAAGTGATTTGCTGTTCTTCTCATATTCAATGTGTCTGACATAGGCGAAAAAAGAAAAGGATAAGTATTCTTTTAACTTCTATTTGCAAACTTCTGTCATGAAATACGACAAATATTACTTTTTTAAAATTATTTGTATGAATTGTGAAAATATGTTGTGTTGGGAGGCCAATCCTGCCAACTTCAACAATTATTTGATTTGAGCTTGTCATGAACCACTAAGTCATTCTTTGAAGAATTTTACGCATTGTGGAGCTCTCCACAGCCGGGATTCGAACCACAGGTCTCGAAACCAGTGTGCTAACAACTACATTGCTACGACATTTCTTTTGTCTCTCGATTTTCTTCTCTATCCTGAAGAAGTGGATGTTGGCTTTTAATAGCATAATTGAGAATTCATATCATTATAATGTGTTTCTTGCCAAACTTTCTAAGGCTAATTTAATATACATCCCCATCATTGGTACAGTTGATTGTGAAATAACGCTACTTTACAATTTTTTTATTTCTTCTTGTGAATGTTATCCTTATTAACAGTCTGATTGGCAAAAATATCATATATGATCGAAATTGGCAATCGGTTATTCTGTATTATGTAGTAAACAAGTATATCTTCACAACGAGAAAGCGCATTCTAGTGCTTTACCGCTTGAGTTACAAAGAACCACAATATCGCTCCCAAGTGACACATTTCGACAAAAGTAAATTTCACAGGAGAGCACGTAGTAGTACGTGCAACATTGTGTACGCCATCTTGGCACTAATAAACAGATATTTGATACAGCCCCTCTTCTTTTTGCTTCTTTTTGGGAAGACGGATTTCGAGCTTATTCTGTCGACGATAATTTTCAGAATTTTCAAGCTATGATTTTGAGACTTTCACAAAAGTTGCTGTATATACTTTGCTAATACATTATACACATTATATTTTGATTGCATTCGCGCATGCGCAGTGAAACATTTTTTAGTAAACCTGCTCATTTTTCTTCCAATTTGTATTATTTTTTAATTCGGATTGCAGAGTGTTGTGTACAATGTTGTTTGTCATATTTTCTGAAAAGAACTTTTTCTTATATTAAGAACTCTGCATATTATAAGCAAAAACTTGACGAAATTTGGGACTGTTTTTATAAAAACCTTAATTTCTCTACTAGTATACATGCTATCCTCATAAAAATGAACACAGTATATTACAATAATCCACTTATTAATAATCTCGAGTTTGAATGCTTTTTCTACATTAGTTTTTACAGGGTTATTCAAAAGATATTCATCATTTTTCAATTTGTTGACGGTCTTCTATGGGGTTTCGGTAAAAAATCTTCGCGGAAATATATGACCTATACCATACTGTTTACACACCTGCAGTTTCAGGTTAATTCCTCGTGTATTTTTCGAGATATTTAACAAAACGTCTAAAATTGCAAGTAACCGGTCACCTTTGGCCATATAGTGTAGCATAATAAAGTGATTTTCCTAAAGTGAAACTTTATGTGTAGCAAGACTTTAATGACAAACCTATTAGTGGAATAAAACGCGAAATGAATTTTTGTGAGATGTGTCACTTTACTTGCAGGTGAGCTATTCGTCTCCACCTCAATATGTGTTTGTTTATCTCGCCCATGCGTTTGCGCTCATGTTTTATGTCATCTTTTACAACATTGAAAATTTCTTTATTTACGTACCAGTTTAACATGAATTTTCTAAAATGCCTTTTACTAAAATCTCACCTATCAAAATAGCTGTTCTTTTTTTTTTCTTTTTTTTTCTTTTTGAGAAAATTCTCCCTTTCTCTCTTAATTTATCGTACTAGGAATCAACAACTTGGGCGTACTTTCAGTGGCACCCAGATTGAACTTTTCTACCTATTTGATATTATTTCATAACAACAAAATACATTATTAAAAATATAGAATTAAATTTTCAACATTCAGATTAATAGTAAAATAATTATTGTATCATCCTTAACATTATTTTTAGTATTCAAATTAAACCTATTTCGTTAGTATAAAATTTGTCTTAATTATAAAATTTATCAAGCTTGTTACTAATTATACGCAAGTAACAGTAAGTATAAACCTTTTATCATTATTTGTTTATACAATAACATACACGTATTTATAAGAACTTTGAGATAATAATTAATGCTTATACTTTTGAATATAATGTGCTTTATAGGTGTACAAATATTAAGTAGTTATTGGCTTAGCACGCAAAAAGATATTTTAAAGTAGATTCGGCACAGCGCTAGTAAAAGGTTGTCGAACCCTGAACTATAGTATTGAATATAAGTCTCCGCAGAGCTACTTATACACAGCGTCAAAAGAAAAAAATTCTTTTCTTCTTTAACGAAAAAGAAAAGTAGTAAGTAGGTAGGAAATTCTCTAAGTGTCTATAGAAATTTTCATCATTCGCCTTCCTTTAATCAGCAGCGAAAGATATCAGTTTTATTAGCTTCAAGGGTTTACATCTAAATTACCGCATAAAGTTTAAAATATCTGATTGCAAAAATGATCTATAAAACTTTTGTGATCTACGCCGAATCTATCTGAACGTGTCTTATCACATATTTAATCAAATTCCAGTAGAATTTTGGTCGTAAAAAATGCATAAAGAAAAAAGAAAACTAATCCTGAATATCTGACGGAGGGGACTGAACAGTTTCATTTTATTCTTCATATTTTTTTTCACTGGGACAGAATTGATTTTCATCGCTGTTTTTTTTTTTTTCAACAATCTTTTGTACATTTTTTCTCGCCGCTCATATAATAAGCTACAATTCAATTGCTGAAAAAATAAGATTTTTTTTTTTCTCTTAGACGTTTTCACTTTTCTTTAATTATTTTTCGTTGCAAAGATATTTCGATTGTTCTCGATTGTTCTATCATTCAAGCTTGAAATATTGCCTTTCTTCTTATATTTTATTCTAGCTAAGCATCTATTATTCATTGTTCTCCGTTGAAATGCTCCTTCCGACGAGATTTTTTGGGGGGGAATTTATTTTTCAGATTTCTCTGTATCTTCCAGAGAGTATGAAATAATCTTAGCTTTTTCCAGGTTTTTGCGGGACAAAGTATACTTCGGAATCGTTCCCTTCGGTATCATTCTACCCAATATTGATTACATTGGTTGCTATATTTACTCGTGTATAATGCAGAAACGTGTATAACGCACAACTTCTTTTGATAAGGGATAATATATTAAATTTAAAATTAAATTTAAAAAATCAAAAGCCCGACTGCGTAAAAAGCGAACTAATTAATTATTTATCATCAATGCGAAACAATTTTTTATGTTACTTACCTATTTTTTTTATTTACTTGTATTGATGACATTTAAGTTGTGTTTAATTGTTAGTTCCTATCTATAAACACTGTTTTGATGAGGCCTATATAGATATCTATGATAGTTAGAGTTGCAGTAAAGCTAGAGATCCTTCCTACACAACTTCCATGTGGTGTAATATTTAAACGGAGCATCTGACTGTAAATTAGTCAATGAAACGTCTTCATTTTGAAAGACCTATCCAATGATATGCCACTCAATAGGGTGCGTAAAATTTTTTTTCGTCTCTACCACCATTTTGTATTTTACGGCCGCCAATTTGAATTTATAAAACAAAACCTGGCCTATAACCATCGGACGGTTAAGACGAATCGATAGAGACCTCATTCATTAAAATCCGTCCAGCAGTTGGGATGTTTCGAGGGTATAAAGAAATCCACATACCCAGATACGTGTGAAACACATAACCCTTCTTGGCAGTCGACGAATAGAAATTTGTGCCTTATTTATGACAGAATTTTTTTATAAAGAAGGTGTTTAAATAAGAAAAAAAAAGTCAGATAAAAAATATGTAACGGGTAAATGAGCACCATGCTTTTTTGGCAGTAGAATTTGAA
This sequence comes from Maratus speciosus, assembly GCA_963932465.1. Taxonomy (NCBI): domain Eukaryota; kingdom Metazoa; phylum Arthropoda; class Arachnida; order Araneae; family Salticidae; genus Maratus; species Maratus speciosus. Next base: position 498,619,635 of record OZ010787.1, on the reverse strand, counting down.
AAAAAAAAAATCTGTAAAAATTCTGTTTCACACTTTTTCTCTCGGATCTAAATCACGTATATTTTGCCCCTTTATTAAAACAAGGAGTTCCAACTCGGGATACCCGGGATACAGAATATTGGTGAAAACCATTTAGTATCTTTTTTGTAGAAAACTCTAATAGATGTTTTCAATTTAATAAATATATTTTTAGATATTTACTAAGAATATTAACAATCATTTATATCAAAAATAGCAATTGTGTGTTTAAATAAAATTTTAAAATTTATAAAAAGCGATAATTTCATATTGTCCTCGTGCAATGCATTTAACAGTCGAAGAAATCGCAACAGATCGCTAGCCTTTTTTATTCTGATAATTTCAATGGTTTAAGCGTGGTTCGATTACCTGTCTTCAATTTGTGTTTTATTTATATTTCATTATTTTATTTATGAATTGAATTTTATTTATGAATTTTATTTATAAAGTTTCAACTTCTTTGTGGAATAGATGCCGGAAACAAATGCTGAACTATTTCATTTATACTAATTTTAGTGCAAACAGTTTTATCTTATGTAATCATCTGTCTGCAAGTGACAGAGGTATAGATTTTAAAAAATCATGCTTGAAAATTATTTTTAGACTATAAAAATTCAGTAAATTGCGATACAGTTTTCAAACAAATTGCAATATAGTTTTCAAATAAATTGCATTTGAAAGTTAATTTTTTTTCTCTATTCGACGGTGTAAAAATTGAAAATGCAAAAACGGACTAAAAAACGGAAATACTACTGCTCTAGATTGCCAGTAGTATTTCCGTTGTTTAGTCCGTTTTTTTTTTTTTTTTTTTTTTTTTTTTTTTTTTTTTTTACAGTGGTGTGGTATTTAGAAAAAAAAATTACAATAAAACATAATAAAAGTTAAATTTAATCGTTTGCTAATTCGCAAAATGACATTAGCTTTACTCACAGACACGTTTGTCCTTTATAATATAGACTAGGGGATCTAGCCTGGTCTTCCCAACTTTCAGTAGATAAGTGACTTTTTTTAACTGAAAATTCGAGCATATTTTTTTTTTTTTTTTTACAGTTAATGTATTTTTTAGACAGCCCAACTAATAATAATAATAAGCATTTTTATATTAAAAAAAATATCAATTTTGCATTCCAATAAAGTTTCTAAATTTATTTGAAACCATTTATCAGCCACATGTCAGGGGTTAAGAAATAACCCCAGATTTCGTTACTTACAGCAACCTTTTTGATCCCGATAATTTCAGTGTTTAATCATGTAGTCCAATTACAGTTCTATTAAATTTGTTTTATATTTATATTATTTTATTAATTTTTTGATGAAGTTTAAATATCTGTATGGAATATTAGCCGGAAACAAATGCCGAATTATTTAATTTGTTTTATGTGCAAACGGGTTAATTCTTCGCAATGGGGCTACACGCTTAGAAAAAATTATGCTTGTAAATTATTTTAGAATCTGTAAAAAATTAGTAAATTGAGATACAGTTTTCAAACAAATTGCATTTGAAAGTTCATTCTTTCCCTATTCAACAGTGCAAAAATTAAAATTGTGCGATTTCTAGGGGAAAAAAAAGCAATTGTAGTAAAAGCTAAATTTATCAGTCAATTGCCGTTGCCACTATTAAAATACCGTCAGCCATACTCACGAACATGTTTTTCATTTATAATATAGATAGCATGCTTCATAGATAGATACCAGAAATTTAACCTTTACAACCAACCATCTTTTTCGGCAACATACCCAATTTACGCTTCAAAATACTATTAGCAAAATACTAAAGCTATAATGCCTAATGTTGCCAATAAAATACATTCGGAAAATATTATTAAATCATTTTCAACATATAGATAGCAACACTTGTGCTATTTAAAAATAAAGATATAATTATTTTTTCAGTTGTTGCTACATGTGCTTTTTGTTTTGTTTGGAAGCTTGCGAAATACCCTATTTTGTTCTGCAGTGAGCATGTAAAATTTATTTCTTATCATAGTTCTTAAAGTTCATGAGTGTTTAATACTATAGAATTGTATCAAGGAAAATTATTTTTTCAATTAAAGACCAGTATTTCCGATTAGCAACAAACGATACTTAAAACAAAATGTGACTTTCTTAAGTATTTTTCCCGCGATTTATTTAGCCAAAAAAACATTTTAAAATGCTTTTTGAAAAGTCAGGCATTTAAGGATTAAGATCTCTTTAATGTATACTTTTCTTTCACCGGAAACTTTGCTTCAAAATATTTAACGTCACAATATATTTCCTCATAATACGCAAACTACGGCACATAAGAGTGTCATTCTTTCACTTATTTTATTCACTACTTCTTTATGCGTAGAATTTTATCTTGAAATTCACATATTGAATTTCAGCGACATAGTAAAAGCATGTGTGGTTTCATATAGCATAAGGTATAGTGCATAATGCGCATCGCAAATTTTCGCAGAAAACGAACATTACAAACGAGTAAATACTGCATATTGAGTCCCGATATTGTACCAATGTTTTATTCATCGAAAACATTTGCAATGAAATGCAATTATTGATAAATACTGGCTTTACAGGGAGATCATAATTAAACGACCCTACTTTAAAATTGTCTACGGACGAAACTATTGGTCAGAAAGTTGTGAAGTTCTGTGACGGACATAATGAAAAAATGGGAATTTGTTTGGGCGAAAAAAATTTTAGTTCAAAATTTTGCCACCAGAGAGCGTTTTTCAATGAATTACGCATTTTTAAACGTTTTTACGGTTTATTTTTCTCAGATTAAATAAGACAAATATACAGACCGCCCCCTGAAACAAATAAAGCGTAAAGACTTTTAAAAAATTACTGGTGTTCGAATTGAACGGATCCTACAAACTCTGAAAAAAAAAATTCGCCTACGACAGCTGCCATTCTTTTCCCAGAATTCAGGCCTAGAATTCATTGGGCGGTGGATAAATGTGTAATTTATTTTTTTTAAACGCCCTCTGGTGGCGAAATTTTGAACTAAATTTTTTTTCACTCAAACAAATTCCCATTTCTCCATTATGTCCGTCACAAAATTTCACAACTTTCTGACCAATAGTTTCGTACGTAGACAACTTTAAAGTAGGGTCGTTTAATTATGGACACCCTGTATATTGGAGATATTCGAAGAAAAGAAAATACTATTACAGAAATATTGGCTTTATTTTGTAAATATTTGAAATATAACGCCAATATTACGAAATATTGTCTGTACTTTGGAACCATTGACAATGAAATGTTTAAATATTTCTTGACAATGATAAAAATACTTCAACATTGCGGTAATATTTCATTTCAATACTGCCAATATTGCCAAGATTAATTAGCAATAAAACATTGGCTCAGTATTGTTTTTCTACTATGTCTGTATCACATCAAGTATTTTTTACTATATCTAGAGTATATTAAGTGTACTTTACGTATAAAAGCATTTATAAATATTTTACATCAACATCTGATACATTAATGTTCTTTAAATAATTAAAATAATTAAAATGAAATTTTGACTGAGAAATAATTATAAAATTAAAATTTGAAAAGTATGACTGTTTCAGCATTATACAGGGTGCCTCAAAATTTTTAGTATTACAAACATTTAGAGGAAATGAAACGAACCTAGACAAGCAGAAATCACCATCTATTGAGGGTTGTAATGGACCTTGTGAACGCGACCTGAGGTCGAGGCTAAAATTCGTCTGCTGGCGGTATTTGATGGCAATATTTAGCATAGCAGTCTATGGAATGCGAGTTATTAATGCTTGTTTGTAAAAATATTACAAAAAATTCTTTGTTGCAGCAGCATATACTTAAGATACTGTAATATAAATTCAAAATGTTGTTCTGTATGCGAGAAAATTCCCTAAGTTTGCAAATTTTTAGTTAAAATGTATGCACTTAACCTGGGTCAAGGCTAAAGTCGTCTGCTAGAAATGCTTGCGTCTGCGCATACTGGCATTCTGGTGGTGCAGTGTATAGAATAATACTATGTTCACACTGGATACCTTAAGATATCTCAGGCCGCCGAACTCTCTGAAAGAGTTCCACAAACTCTCTCAGTGGTCTCTGAGAGAGTTCCAGAAACTCTCTCAGTGAGTTTCGACTTACTTCGGCTAAATACAGGAATGACCACTCACTCTCAATGGCTATGAAGCTTCGCTTTTACTGATTGGCGGTTGCGGCCATTTTTATTTTAAGCGCATGCGCATACTTTACTTTTGATCAGATCACAGACACAGTGACGCTACTGAGATATCTTAAGGTAAGTTTATCGATGTGAACAGGCATCCAACTCCGGGAGGGTACCACTTCAAAACTGATGGTCTAAGATATCTTAACTTTCTAGTGTGAACACAACAGGGTATAACAGATCAACATACCGCCAGCTCTGGTGTCTGACGTCACCTGCATAAGGTCTATTGAAGCCAATTGTAGCCGGCGCCTTTGGGTGTGGTAAAAACATCTTTCCGTAATAAACTTTAACAAATGATTGCTAAAATTTATTTTAGGTAATAGTGTTAATGGTGAAAATCTAAAATTCAAAACTAAAAAACAAGAAAATGAGTGGAAAGATAAATAAATATATATATATATATATATATATATTGAACTAATTAAAAACGTTACTGTAAGGAGTGAATATAATACCGTGAATTCTTCGAAGAATTTTTAACATAAATAAGAATTCATATTATTTTTTATAAGTATGTCTTGGGCGTTTAACATATTTTTGAGGCAATTAATTTCATTTAAAGCAACAAAGCCAGCTGATATAGTACTAACTGTATATCCCTCCTCTTGAGCACAGATGTACGTGAAATAAAAAGACATTACTTCATAATTTCTCAATTTCTTCTTGTAATTGCAATATATGTTATCATAAAAATGTATTGCATAAAAGAAACCCGCTTTCATTTACTGGGTGCTTCAAAAGATAGTTACAACTTTTGAACCATAAGACTTGCCAAAAAGTAAAATATTTCTTAGCAAAAAAAAAAAAAAAAAAAAAAAAAAAAGTTTAACAAATCTTATAAGTTTGCATGCATTTCAAAAATTCAGAACGACTTAACGAACTGCCGTAGCTGAGTGCGATTTGCACCAAAAGACTTGAAAAAAGGTCGGGGATCTCTGTAGCTAAAATTAGTTCAAAGAAAATTGATTATTTTTTCTTCTGCGAAAACAAAACCGAAACTTAGACAAGTCTTATTGTGCAAACGGTATTCCAATACGATATTTTTAAAAATTTTTATAGATTTTTAAAGTTGTAAGGAACTTTTGACGCTCCCTATACACGTTATTGTGTAGTAAACAGTACGTCTTCCGCAATCAAGACTGCGTTCCTTAATGCTACACCACTTGAGTGTGATATACTTTTCGGACACCCTGTAGGTATTGTTAATGCTATAATTTCGTAAAAAGGATTAACAATGGTCCAATATTGCACCAATATTATCTAATGGTAATATTGTGGAAATGTTCACGATATAAAGGAATTATAAGTTGTTTCACTAGAAGGTAGCCAAAAAAAAAATGTTCGCATTAGAAAGAAGAATATGAATTACTCTATGTCAGCTGTATTAGGAGGCTCGGGTCTAATATTTTCAGCGCCTCCTATAACTACCTCATTTTTAAACACACAGCTGTGCCATGAATTTTTTTTATTTCCATGCGTACATTTTTCTAAAAGTAATATTTTCTGGGGCTGTCTGCCAGTGGTTCTCAACCGATGTCCAGCAGCACGGCAATGCGCCTTGCTTGGACCTCAGGTGTGCCACGAAAGTAAGTCAAGTTATATCTAGATATTAATAATTAACAGAAGTAGGGGAAGGTAGCCTAAAATGGTCCCCTTAAGGGGAAAACTTTGTGTAAAGTAACATAACTGTTTAAATGGAACTTTAGCCCTATGCTAATAAGTTTTACACTATATTTTGCATTAGAAACATATTTTAACAATATTTTAAACCCAAATTGAGTAATGAAAAAAATAGATTTTTGAAAAAGTGTCCAAAGGATCATTTTACCCTAACCCAAGGGCAAAATGATCCTTCATTTTAAAATAATTGTAAATTGTTTTTTATCGGCAAAATAAAGGATATAAAAGTAATTATGACAATGCATAATTAAATAAAATAAGTTTTGCAATCAAATAGCATACATAATTTATTTTATATAAATTTAAAATGAAAAAGAGTCATAAATAATTTTGAAAAAAAAAAAAAAAAAACCAATAAAATAGAACATTTGAAAATTATGATTGTAGGAAAACACATGGAGTCAAAGAGAAAGGTTTGGGGCAGTCACGCATTTGGATCCCATGATGGCTAGGACGCGGTACCGGATTTTCTTCGCTTAAAGAAAAGGTAGTAAAACGATCCACATAATGGATCATTTCACCTGGCAATATGGCCGTCTATTTTAGATCATATAACTGGATGACGCCAAGAAACATAACAAAATTAACAAGTGTAATTCACATCTGAAAACATACTCTATTAAGTAAACCAAGTCCTATTTCTGTACATGAAAGACTGTATGTCAAAATACTATGAAAGTTAATGTTTATCTTATAACAGATGTTATAAAAACCACTTTTTCAAAGAATTATTTTCAGACGCGTAATACTGCGATCGCTTGAATACCGCCATTGCTTCTTCTTCACTTGGCACAACTAGTTTATGTGTTACCCTGTAGATAGCGTGACCTGTCCGGAAGAAAGCCTATGTGGATCGTTTTGCCCACTAGGATCATGTTAGGCCACCTTCCCCTATATACATATATATATATATATATATATATATATATATAACCATTAATTAAACATAACCTACCGCCATCAAAAACCGTAATATTATGAATTAAAGCTTTAAGTATAAAAAAAGTGCCAAATAATTTATTATAAGAATTATTATGGAAGAAAAAAGAAGAAAGTGGACACCGACAAATAATGGAAAAGCTTAGATATTGAATTACGTTTTCAAGGGCACAGAATTGAATGATATAAGCAATATGGTTGTTTTCTGTGAGAAAAAAAAGCTAAAGCTAAAAATTATTTTTCTCTGTGCCCGAACAACCATGATAATTAAGTGAATAGATTAAAAATGAAAACAGAATATAGACAAATAATATGAAATGGAAAAATCAATAAAACCAGTTTAAATATTTATAGGATATAAAATAGAAATAATACACAACATACCGATTAGTATTTCAGTATTTTTCAATATTTCCACTCGCACATGGCTACCATAATATCGTAAAGATTAAGGTGAATAAAAACAGTTAAGAAATCACAGTAATTGATACCAAAGGATGCAGTTAATACATTTTGAAATACCATGATAAATACAATTAATATAATATAAAATAAAATGAATAGAAAGTAATTACATTATTTAAAATAACTAAAAGGCACTATTAAATTACTTAATTACTATTTAACAACATCGTCAAAATTTAGCTAAAAAATCCACCTGGTGTAGGAAATTATAACTGAAAAGGAGCTCCAAAAGACAAAATTTATAACTTATCGTCAAAAGACAAATTTTGGTGCTACCATCTAGTATTATTTTTATTATTCAAATGTCACAAGATGAACAATTGAAAGCCATTGAATGTAAAAAATTTATCAACAGCAAAACCAAACAAATCCTTATATATAGATAATTATAAACCACACTTTATATTTTAAAAAAAATATTGTTAATAAAAATTTAAAAAGTATTCAAAATATTCTATTATCTTACTCATTTAAACTACACTAAGAATTTAAATAATTCTATAACATTGATAATTTATAGCATATAGCTATATTCCATAAAACAAAATAAATTCAATAATAATTAATATAAATATATTAAAAATAATATAAAAATTGTTAATAATAACTATTATATATAAGATAATTATAAAATGAACAGGAAATAAAAAACATATGGAAGTATATAGAAGATTATCAGGTACTTAAATTCCCATTACCTAAAAATCTCAAATATAGTGTGTGGATTATTTTCATACAGCCATAAAAATCCAAAAAGTATAAATGTGGGGCATTCAAACACATTAAACCGATAATAAATTTTATAACACAAAGTGAAAATAGATCAATATTAAAAAGAATAGAGGAATAATAATAAAAATAATTACCCTATTTTAATACATACAGTATAACTTTATTTATATTAAATATACTTATATGTATATCAATCACTATAAAAATGGCATACTATTAGTAATTAATATGATATTGTCCTGAGTAAATTAAAATTTAATAACAAATGATTGTAAATAAGATAAAACTTTAATTAAGCTAAATATAATATTAATGAAAGTCACCAATTACATATAAAATATCAAATCAACATCCTTATAAAATATAGTGATAATACAAAGGCCCCATATTTTTTTTTAATTAACCATTGCGTATTATCCAGACAACACCACCCTCCTCCGTACTCTAACATCTACCCACCCATCCAACCTATAATAATTTTTTTATATTATTTTACAATTTTTAATTTTTTATAGATATTTTTTTATTTTATATATTTTTTTGTAATTTTGTTTACGCATGTGTTAATTTGTTTTAAAAGGTCATGTAAATAAAGTACTAATTGTATATTAATGAATATATGAATTTTTTTGGAAAACCATGATTTAATGCATCATAAATAGGTTTTTTAATATTATTGTTAATTAGAGGAGAAGAACATAAACATTTTATTCTATATAAATGATAAAGTATTATATTTCGAAATACAGAATGATGTAGACAAGATTTAAAATTTGTAAATGTATTAACTTTGAATTTAAATTCTTTACGTTTGTCATATAAATCTGTGATTGTTTTGTTGTCTTTTATTGTAATTTTAAGATCTAAGAAGTTAATTGTATTGTTAGATAAAAGGTTTTCCGTTAATTCCAAATTAGGGGGATAATCTACTGGAAATTGAGTAATTAAAGATTGATCAGTTTTAATTAAAATTATGTCATCAATATAACGATATAAATGTAGATTATTATTAATAAAAGTACGTTCATAATGATATAAGTATAAGTCTGATAGTAAACTGGATGTAGAACCGCGTTGTGGTATACCGACATGCTGTAAATATAAAGTGTTATCTTGCAATATATAATTATTATAGATAATGAAGTTTGTTAAAGATTTAAAATATGCAATATATATATATATATATATATATATATCAGGAAATTTCTCAGGAAACTGCAGAGCGAACAATGACAGTGGAATAAAAAGCGAAAAGGCATCTGAAAATTTCTCAAGAAATTGCAGATTGAGCAAGGAGAGTGGGATAAAAAGCAATATGGAATTTGCATTTTACAAGTTGTTACACTTGGATCACCTGATTGCAAGGGTTCCACACTTCTACGAAAATACTCGTTTTAAAATAACTCATTAGTTAAGTCAGCTCCCTACAAAACTTATTGATGCCTGTATTTTAAGCAAATAATTTTGATAAAAGAAAACTTTGATGTATCAAATTAATTACATGTATACCTTCACGGCGCTTATCATATAAGTTATTGGTAATTTTTTTCAATTTTAAATGTGACACAGTTTTGTCAAAATAATATGAAAGTTAACGCTTATCTTATAACAGATGTTATAAAAACCACTTTTTCAAAGAATTATTGTCAGACGCGTAATACTGCGATCGCTTGAATACCGCCATTGCTTCTTCTTCACCTGGCACAACTAGTTTATGTGTTACCCTGTAGATAGCGCGACCTGTCCGGAAGAAAACCTATGTGGATCGTTTTGCCCGCTAGGATCATTTTAGGCCAGTTTCGACTATCAATATTTTATCATACAAAATTTTATATTATAGAATTAATGAGACTTAACGTCATAAAGTTATTTGGGAAGTGATTATTTGGAAGTTTATTTCTCTGTTGTATATGCTACTGCTACTTATAAGACCATGCGAGAAAATCATGAAACTGGTCTCACGAAATCAGAAAAATTTTAATTCTTTCAGCGAAAAATTATGCCTATTAAAAAAAAAAGGCTTACAATATAAAATGTAGTTGAAATGATCAATTTTTTTACATATTTTGATATCATATACTTGGTTATAAAGATTAAAAGCTTTCTTCCATTAAGTCATACGATTTAAAACCAAGGCATGTTTTTCTTTCCTACATTATCATTTGTTTATAAGGCAGGGGTGTCCAACCGTGGCACGCCGGATATCACTATCTTTTTTTAAAGATATAGCGGACTTCTTGAATCTCAGCGATTCGATGATTAGATAAGGCAATAATTACTGTAAAATTTTAGTTGTATCCGGCGTCCCACGGTTGGACACCCCTGATATAAGAAAATTTCTTTTTTTTTTTTCAGAATCATAAATCCCTTGTATGCTTTCTTTATATATATGTGTGCATAAATATAATTTACAATATAATACTTTTGAAATTATTATAACTTCATGTAATTACCGAGTTCGAATGTATATTCAAGCAAACCCAGGCTTATTGGACGTTCTAAATAATATATTTATAATTAGTATAATTTCATGATGTTTATTTAGAAACTTAAAATCTTCTTAATTTAGTGACAGATGAGTTATTCAAAGTAACTTTATTCTATCTATTCTATTTTCGTAATTTCATATTATGAGATTTAAACTTTGTTATAATGAGTAAATGTCTGTTCTGTTAGTTCTTTTTATAACCTAGTTCTACTGTATATTCATGAAAACAAAAAGACAGGCATAGAATAATAGGAACTCATAAGTTCTAAACAAACGCATGTTTTCCTGTCTTATATTAACATTATTATTTCTTTATATAAGGAAGTTTTCTTTTTTCGGAATCCATAACTTTCTTATACCCTTTCTTTGTATGTATATGTTATCCAAAATAAAGTATGTTTATGTAGTAAATAGCATTTATAAAAAACAGATAAAAATGGTAAATTAACATCTCGGGAAAGAAAACCGCTCTGAAGGCTGAAAATTCCTCCGCTTCAATTTTTTTTCTTTAGTTGAATACAATAAGAAGTAGCATCCTGTTTTCCATAAAGTCTTTTGCAAATCTTCATTCAGACCTTGTTTTGTTTGCTAATGAATAGCAAATTCGCATTGATGAGCATGATTTACTCGTTTTCAAATTAAATTGGAAAAAGAAAAGTCATGAATAATTGCTTTTAACATACAAACATTCAAAATCAAGTTTAAGCTATCAAAATGACATAACAAATTAAGGGGTATGACCACTTTTTCGCCCTGAAATTTGGAACTTTTTGGATATACCGGGTGTCCCAAAAAGGACTGACTGATTTTAAAATTCAATAACTTGCAAACTGTGACAGATATTAAAAAAATTCTTGCAGGAGGGTTATGCATAAAGTCAAAAGTTTTATTACAGTGATTTTCGATTTTAGTTCGAATTACAAACAATAGATGGTACTGTAAGCAATAGTCGCTAAATACAGGCTCAATTTTTGGTCCTTTCTGTTGTTCCATGCAGAAAAGGGAGATGGAAATGTATTATCCAGGCCACGAAGTACCAAAAATCGAGCCTGAATTTAGCCTCTATTGATCGCAGTGCCATCTATTGTTTGTAATTCGAACTAAAATTGAAAATCACTGTAAAAAAACTTTTGACTTTATGCATAACCCTCCTGCAAGAATTTTTTTAATATCTGTCACTGTTTGGAAGTTATTGAATTTTAAAATCAGTCAGTCCTTTTTGGGACACCCGGTATATATATATATACCATTTAATCTATTGTTTGTTTATGATACGTCTTTTTTGTGATTTAACATTATTTAACTGGTTATTTGTGTCTTTTGTCTTTAATAGGTTATTTTATCAAAATTTGTTGGTTTTTCATATGTTTATATGGATTTATCGTCCGCAATAAGCTAGTGAATTAGTGATATTTTGCTTGATTCTGTATTACTAGTTAATGGTTCTATCTTTATTTTGTATAATGTCAGTGTTATGAATTGTGGCTGAATTTATTATTTAATTTTAATAATAGGAAATCGATGATGATTTGTAATTATATAATGGTTATATATATAATATATATATAGATTAAGAAATGTGAATTGTTTATAAAAATCTATTTACGCAAATATATTATACATATATTAAATAATAGAATTTTTTTCTTTTGGGTTGATCTATTTCGGAAAAAGAGAGTTACGCTCTGGGCATGATAGCTCATGGGAGGATTGACCTAGAACAATAAAACTCAACATTTTTTTTTTTTTATTTAGTCAAAAGCTACTGAAATGTGCAGCCGTTTAAAAAGTATGCATTTTTAGTGAAATAGCATCGATTCCGAATTTAAAGTATATTTTCAACCAGAATTTACTTTACTTAAAGTTATGAAGAAAAACTAGGTATAAATATTTCCAAAAAAATCCTGTGTATTTGACTAGAAAAATATGTGACAATTAAACTATCTCTACTTCCGATGTTAACAGGGGTGGTGCATCATCCCAATCCCAGTTATCTAACTAAAGGTGCCATAATCCTGTTATCAGCAGATTGGTCAACCGATATTTAAAGTGAGAGTGTCATTATTATTAGAGTGTCAACCGATATTTAAAACTTTCAGGACCATATTTTTTTTAGGGAAAAATTACTTTTAGTTTTTAAAAATTAACAGTAGCTATCCAAATCACAAGCATACAGATTTTCAGAAATTTGAATATGCCATTTAATTAAATTTAACGAAAATAGTTATTTTACGTAGTATTAACCCTTTGCACTCGAGACGTGACTCCCACTCACCACTACACTGTTAAAAAAAAACGGACTAAAATACGGAAATACTACTGGCAATCTAGACTCCAGTACTATTTCCGTATTTTAACGGAACTTTTCCCCGGTAAATTACAGAAAATTTTCCGTTAAATTCCAAAAAAACGGAAATTTTTCTGCAATTTACCGGGAAAAAGTTCCGTTAAAATACGGAAATAGTACTAGCGTCTAGATTGCCAGTAGTATTTCCGTATTTTAGTCCTTTTTTTTTTACAGTGTGCTGTTGCCGTGTGTCCCGCGTAAATCAGGACTTCAAATGCTCTGGATACCACTAATTTCTTACAGTTTATTTCGTCATCTTTAATCGCAGATAATTCTGCCATTAGATAACGCGAAGAAAATTTTTTTTAATATTAGTGTCTAGAGCATTTAGAGCCCCGATTTACATGGGACACCTGACAACACCAGTGATCAATTGAGTGCAAAGGGTTAATATGATAATAGTAAAAGGAGGAATTTTTGAAGACTTTTAGAAAAGGTTACATTGAAACAGAATTTAAATAGATTTAATAACTTTCCAGTGTTTTTTATCGATTTTCTTAATCGATTTTTTTTATCATAACCTATTAGTTCGGAAAAGTAGCGCCTATTTTAAATTTAAGGAAAAATTATATGTTTAAAAAAAAAGAATCACCAACGGTGGAAAGAGATTTAGGCAAACGTTTTATTTTTGTTTTATTACTGAATGCTGAAACATAAATGAAATGATAATAGTAAATGTATAAACATACACTATCATTACTACATGCACAATAACAAGAAAAAATTGTTAAGACAAAATAAAGGCAATTTATATTGACCGGTACTTTTAAGTCCATTCCAGAAAGGGTTAAAATGCTGATCTCAGAAAAAAATGGGAATTTTTGTTACTGTATCGCGTTCTATAGGTCGAAAATTTCTCTTTCAATTTTGATACAGATTCCTAACTAATAAATATGAGTTCCCTGTGTATAAAGAGTACTTTAAGCGAAACAAATTTTGAAATTTTGAACCTGCGAATGTGGTGCTTCACCGGCGTTTAAATAATCACAAAAATGAATAACAATTATCATTCACTGAAATTTGCATCACATATGGTACATGTGAGTAAATATTACACATTTTTTTCATTATTCATATCCAGAAGAGACCGATGCATTAAATGACATCAGCATAGTCTATTTAATATTACAATCATGCTAAATAATGTTCCATCGTGAAAAAAAATGTGCACCATCTCGAAAATTTATTTCGGATATATTTATATGTATGTATGTCAGTATGTATTGCTGTAGTGAAGAGATCTCTAGGGACAGAAAGTATAATATATACAATTCAATTGTAACGAGTACATTATTATATGGAGCAGAAGGATGGAGAATTATGGAGACAGAAAGAAAGAAATTGGCGGCACTGGAGATGGATGCCCTAAGAAAATCAAACAGGATATCAAGAATAGAAAGAATAAGAAATGATGAAAATAAAAGAAACCATATCAGATTATCTTAAAAAAAGACTAGTTGGATGTGCCAGTCCCAAAACTTTCTTCTATCTCATGTCAATATTTCATTTTAATTAGTATTATTAGTATTTTTATTAGAATTATGAATAACTTCATTCACTTTTCGATGGTACAATATGGAAAATTACACAAAAATCGATTTTACAGCACCCCCTACCGGCGGAAATTTTACAAATTCAGAGAGGACCTTCTCGCCATGGACACAAACATACACAAAAAAATTGGTTCAATTCTATGCATAACTTCATACACTTTTCGATGGTACAATATTCAAAATGCACAAAAATTGCTATTACAGCGCCCCTACCGGCGGATTTTTTTCCAAATTAATGGAAGACCTGCTTGCCATAGCCAAAAACTTAAAAAAAATTTGGTTCAATTCTATGCATAACTTCATACAATTTTTGAAGGTATAATGGCGACACACGGACAGACAGACAGACAGACAGACATTTTGTATAAACATGTTTTTTGTTATCTCTGACCCCTAAAACGTGTGAATCCGTCGAAAAAAATTTCGATTACAATACTTTCTTCTATTGAAGATAGAAGAAATTAAAAAATAAATTAATCTGGTATGGTCATGTTAACAGAATGAGTGTTTAAAGAATACCCTAAATCGCATTTAATGATAAAATAAATCAAATAAAGGGAGACGAAGAAGACCACAAAACTACTGGATGGACGATATTAAAAAAGAGATGAGGAATAGAGGTCTGCAGGAGGAATGAACCCTTGACCGGAACAATGGATTCTTGTAGAGTTTTCGGATGGTGGCATCTGACCCATAAACCAAGTTTATATACATATGTATATTTAAAACTTGAAGTGTAACCTATATATTTTTCGACAGAAATCGATTTTTAGGAGCTTTAATACAAGCTAATACAAAATTACATTTAATACGACCAAGTAGTTTTCGAGTTATGATTAAAAGGCTACCTGCATTGCAATCTGTTTTTCAAAAACAATGATTTAACGTTAGGAGGTTCCAACTTTTAAACATGTATAATTCCTAAGTTAGTTGGATCCGAAGGTATCCACAAAAATCCAAAAAGGATCTAAAAAATATACAAATTATATAATGAGCAATTATATTATACCAATTATATAATATCATTAATTATACAGGGTGCCCGGTCTCAACGGTGTCCAATAGCTAATTCCTAAACCGTTAGTCATAGACATATAGTTCCAATTACAAAAATGTTTAAAATCAGGTAAAGAAATATTTTAAAAGCGATTTGGGTCAATAAAAACATTTCTTAAAAAATTACGAAATTTAAATTTTTATACGGTCCCCCGGTCCTATAAGTTATATTTAGTAAAATTTTCCTTTTACACTGACAAGTAATACACAAAAAGTCCCGTTATTCTACGATTAAAATTGACCGAGTAATAGCTGTTTAAAGTTGGAGCATATTTTTTGCTGCAAATCGGGGGTCATTCACAAATCTAGTCGAAATATAATTTCGTCAGATATATTAAAAAATGGTTGAGAGTAAAATTAGCATTGCAATATAAATTTTAAATCTTTAATCATTCTGACGTATTAATGCAAAATATACAATTTGTAATAAGCATTTAAGAAGAAAGAAAAAACAGATTTTTTGTTAAATAAAATGATGCTAAATTAACAGCCTCAATTCTTTACAAAATGACACGTATTTTAAATTATACTAGATTACAATAGCCTGCAAAAGTTGGGTTCTGTCATGTTTTTTAGCTTTTGATAATTGATTCTTATGTATTCTGTACCGTTGAATCTGAAATTGACCTTTATTTTGAACCATCACAAAGTTAATAAGTTCAAAGTTAAAACTGAATCCCCTCCCTCATCTCATCGGATCACTCAGCTATTTAGCTGTAAGAATTACAGGATAAGCAAAAATATCGAATAAATTATTGAATAAAATAAAATAAAATAAAACAAAAAAGTTTTACATATGTTTTATAGTATGAGATTTTCGCTATATTTTAACTTACACATTTACGATTTGCAAAAAAATTCTAACGTGATGGTTAAAAATGAAGGTCATTTCCAGATTTAGTGCTAAAAAGTACGTAAAAATCAATTATCAAAAGTTAAAAAACACAACCATCTCCTCTATTTTATAGAATCCTATTTTTGTTATTTTTTAAATATGACAATTTATGATTTGCGAAATATCCTGACATGATGGTTGAAAATTAATGTAATTTTCGTATTCAGAGCTAAAAAATACGTAAAAGTAAAAAAAAAAAAAAAAACAATCGCAGTCTTGTATTATCTAATATAAAACTTTTTCTTAAACTTCTTGGCGGTAATCTATCCGAAATTTTTTGTGTTATCCTGTAAAAGAAGCATAAATGGTAACCACCGAAAATCATAATAATGTTAGATTGTTATTGGATTTGTAAGTATGTAAAATGTAATCTCGATCGGATATTTAAAAGTGAGTTAAACCTCGAGTACAAATTTTAAACTGGGAAAACATACATACGATCGTTGCAGTAACATAAAAACTCATAAAAATAACACAATTTTTGTTAAAAGATATCATAAAAGAAACAGTCTCAAATCCTGACAAAATAAAACATATGTTATTTTAGTCAATCTGAAACTTAATAAATGTTAACTTAATAGTAATACTTGTATGATCTTTTTCAAAGCGCAGATACACACGAAATATGATCTTCAAATACTTTAAGCACTTGTTATGTGACCCCTCAAAGTCAAGCCGAATTGATTTGTTTTGAGAGCATAATAGTGGCATAAGTCATGCATTTTTAAAGTTTCATAACAAGCTCAATTTTAGTGTTATATGAATGGGATTTTTTTTGTCTTACTTGTCAGTGTAATAGGAAAATTTTATTAATTATAACTTATAGGACCGGGGGACCGTATAAAAATTTAAATTTCGTAATTTTTTAAGAAATGTTTTTATTGACCCAAATCGCTTTTAAAACATTTCTTTAACTGATTTAAAACATTTTTGTAATTGAAACTATATGTCTATGACTAACGGTTTAGGAATTAGCCATTGGACACCGTTGAGACCGGACACCCTGTATAACTATATCATGTAAAAATTGGATTAGTATTGAAAATTGTAAATTTATGTATAGCACCGGTTAATATACATTATTGGAAATTGATTGGTACCAGTTATTAGGAAGTATATCCTTCCCCACCTCCCCCACAACTGTACATATTTTAACTGTTTAGAAAAATTGAATACTTTTTATTCTGAAAAACAAAAAGTATTTACCTCTGGATAAACTTTCCTAGTAACTAAACGGAAAAATTACATTCAGTCCTTAATTATCTGATATTTCATGCGAAAATATCAAGAAGTACCTGTGATATCTTGCGCATAATAATAAAAACACACATTTTAAGACATACCATTTTTAAGCATTTTATAGTCATTAGTTTTTACAGAGAATATCTGATATATTTTTACTTTCTTCTATCTTTACAAGAAGAAAGTATTGGATTCATGAAATTTTTCGACTTCCGGTTTTTGACAGATTTAGACGTTTTAGGGGTCAGAGATTCCGAAAAACATGTTTTTACAAAACGTCTGTCTGTAAGTCTGTGGTTCTGCCTGTCTGTATGTGACACAAATTTTGTGGGCGTTCTATCTCAGGAACTAATGCATGGAATTTTATAAAAATTTATATTCTAGTACTCCCTAATATAAATTGGTGCTGATTAGTTTTTGGTGTAAATCGCCCAACAGGTGGCGCTTCTATGCTGCATTTTTCGCGATTTCTGCAGTAGCTCTATCTCAAGAACAAATGCACGAATTTTCATCAAACTTCAGATTCAGTTATTCCTTGATATGAATTGTTGCTAGTAACGTTTTGGTGTAAATCGCCCAACAGATGGCTCCGCTATGCTGCATTTTGCAGGATTTACCCGATTTTCGCAATAGCTCTATCTCAAGAAATAATGCACGGATTTTCATCAAACTTCAGATTCAGTTAGTCCTTGATATAAATTGACATTTTGTACAGATTGGTGTAAATCTCTTAACAGGTGGCGCTACTATGCTGCATTTTTCAGAATTTCCACTATAGCTCTGTCTCAATAACTAATGCACGAATTTTCATCAAACTTCAGATTCAAGTATGCATTCATGTAAGTTAGTGCTTTTTATGTTTTGGTGTAAATCTCACAATAGGTGGCGCTGCTATGCTACATTTTTCAGAATTTCCGCTATAGCTCTATTTCAAGAACTAATGCAGGAATTTTCATCAAACTTCAAATTCAGATAAACTTTGATGTGAATTGGTGCTAAATTGATGTAATTTCTTGTACTATTTAAATGATTTAATTAACGTGATTTATATAGAAGAAAGTTTTGTGATGGCCACAACATACTAGTTAGTTATAAATTAATGTTGCAATTAATGTTTTATTTATAATTAACGTTTAGGAATTTTTTATGTGTGTTTTTTTTAATGCAGAGAAAATAATACATTCTCGTATAGTTTAATTACACGCATGGTTAAAAAAAAAAAACGATTTTTTTTTTTTTTAAATATTTATCAGTCCTGTGACCCTTTAATAATATAAGATTAACTAATGGCTTATTTAAAATTATATATATATATATATATTGTTAAAAAATATTTACCAAAATTAGAAAATATTTTTTAAATTTCATTATATATTATAATTGTTAAAATCTTCACCATTCGACTAAGAAAAGTTAAATTGAATTATTATAAAAAGGGAGATTAATAACTTTTTTCTTTATAATTGTTAAATTTATTTTAATAAAAAAGATTAACTAATAAATTTTGCATAAAATCCCGTGATGCTAAATGTTCTTTGATGATTTACATTTATTAAAATGCTTTTCAATTTCCCATAATTACATGTAATTAATTTGCTACATCTAAGGTTTCTTTCATTAAAACTATTCGCCTAAAATACATACATCAATAAGTTTTAGGGGAGGTGACTAAAAGTAATGAGTTATTTCGAAATGAGTACATTAGCAGAAATTTTGAATTGAACCCGTTCATTCAGGTAATCGGAGTGCAATGACTCTAGAAATGCAGATGCCAAATTTCTTTTTAACACTTTATCTACTGACGGTACTTATAAGTACCATTAAACTAAATTGTTATAAAATTCATTTAATTCATCGATTAGTTGTAATACGGTTTAGAATGAGTTATAGATACATTACTTTATCTTGTTCCAAAAACATTATGGGTTACAGACAAAAAAAAAAATATTTTTAAAAGGATGATTTCTTTTGCCTTTGCATCTTTTCAGCTTTCTTGGCGTTGGAGGAGGGGGGGGGGGGGGATTTTCAATTAGGAAATATTTCTACATTTCTATTGTAAGAACATTATATTTGTACATTTCCAAATTCTACAAAATACTAAGAAAAATATTTAAAATAAAATATGTGAGTGGGGTTATAAATACTGTACAAAATCCCTATAAATTCATATTTAATTAATCCTTCTAAATCCTTCAATCCTTCTGAAATCCTTCTAAAATGTATTAAATGATTATGTAAATCTTCTAATGTAGTTTAAACAATTAACAAAAAATGCTTTAGAAGATAAAATTTTCATGAATTCATAATTCAGTACATAAAGGGTTAAAACATCCTTAAAAAAATTCACTTTATCCATGTTGAATTCTTGACTATTCTACTGAAGAAAGAAAACTAGAATTAAATTTTAAAATACATACTGCAATAGTCATATAAAAAAATTGTTTCATACTTTAAAAATATACATAATTATTAATTTATATATACAATACCTTAACGCTGAATCTTAGTCAAAATGCTTTTCAATTTTTCATAATTACGTGTGATTAATTTCGTAAATTTCCGATTTCTTTTATTAAAATTATTCGCCTAAAGTACAAACATTAATAAGTTTTGTGGGGTGATAACCTAAAAAATAATTAGGGATTTTAATACCGGTATATCAGTAGAATTTTGGAATTGAACTGTTTCATTCAGGTAATCCAAGAGCAATGGAGAAAGACAGATGCCATACCGTTGTTTTATTAAAATGCCCTCGTTCGCAGTGCAATTTCTTGAGAAACGTCCATTTAACTGTAATCTCTTTGTATAATTCGAAATAGTTCTAATCTCATTAGGTCTTCAAGATATCAGATTTTAACTGTAACTCACAATAGAAGAGAAAAACAAAGTATATCTCAAAATATATTTGAATAAATATGGCATAGCATTCATGATTAATTAAAAATACATATCCTGTTGAAAAAAGTTTATACCCAGCAGAAAACTTTTTTTTTTTTTTTTTTTACTTTTTTTTTTTTTTTTTTTTTTTTACTTTTTCTACATTTTATCGGGGTTTAAATATCAACCATTCTTTTGAAATAAATTAAAAAGGGAGAGAATTAAAATAGCTCTTTTTTAAACTGGGTCATACTTTCATTAAAAAATGTTGACTAATAACTTATATATAAATCTCGCTGAAGCTATTACGTGTAATTAATTAATTACATAAATTAAATGGGTTTTTTTTATTAAAATTATTCACCTAAGGTCCATATATCAATAAGTTTTGCGTGGTGATGATTTGAAAACTAATCAGTTATTTTGAAAATTTGTATATTAGTAGAAATTTGGAATTTAACCCTTTCATTCAGGTAAACAAAGTATAAAAGCGCGTGAAATAGCAGATTCCTTATTGTTTTTTATTCCACCCTCCTCGTTCGTTCTGCAATTTCTTGAGAAATTTGCAGATGCCATTTTTATTTTTGCTCCACTGTTTTGTTTTGCAATTTTCTCAGAAATTTCTTTATATATAAATATACAGGAAGTTTATACAAAGAAAAAAGTTCTTACAAAACAGAAACTTTTTTTTTATATTTTCTACATATTATGTAGGTTATAATCTCGACCGTTCTTTTGAAAGTAATCAGCATGGAAATTCTAAAAAAAGAGAGATTGAAATAGCCTTTTTCAAAACTGTGTCGCATTTAAAATTTAAAAAAATTACCAATAACTTATATGAAAAGCGCCGTGAAGGTATGCATATAATTAATTTGATACATCAAAGTCTTCTTTTATCAAAATGATTTGCTTAAAATACAGACATCAATAAGTTTTGTGGGGAGCTGACTTAACTAATGAGTTATTTCAAAACGAGTATTTTCGTAGAAGGGTGGAGTAGAAGTATATCTCAAAATATATTTGAATAAATATGCCATAACATTCATGATTAATAACTAATAACTTATATATAAATCTCGCTGAAGCTATTACGTGTAATTAATTAATTACATAAATTAAAGGTTTCTTTTATCAAAATTATTCACCTAAGGTCCACATATCAATACGTTTTGCGGGGTGATGATTTGAAAACTAATCAGTTATTTTGAAAACTTGTGTATTAGTAGAAATTTGGAATTTAACCCTTTCATTCAGGTAAACAAAGTATAAAAGCGCGTGAAATAGCAGATTCCTTATTGTTTTTTATTCCACCCTCCTTGTTTGTTCTGCAATTTCTTGAGAAATTTGCAGATGCTATTTTTATTTTTGCTCCACTGTTTTGTTTTACAGTTTTCTCAGAAATTTCTTTATATATAAATATAATATTATATTTATATATAAATAAAAATACTAAATATACAGAAAGTTTATACAAAGAAAAAAATTTTTACAAAACAGAAACTTTTTCTTTTTAATTTTTCTACATATTATGTAGGTTATAATCTCGACCGTTCTTTTGAAAGTAATCAGAATGAAAATTCTAAAAAAAGAGAGATTGAAATAGCCTTTTTCAAAACTGTGTTATATTTTAAATTTAAAAAAATTACCAATAACTTATATGATAAGCGCCGTGAAGGTATACA
This sequence comes from Maratus speciosus, assembly GCA_963932465.1. NCBI lineage: Eukaryota > Metazoa > Arthropoda > Arachnida > Araneae > Salticidae > Maratus > Maratus speciosus. The sequence goes on along the minus strand of OZ010787.1, from coordinate 498,597,463 downwards.
TGTAATTAATTTGATACATCAAAGTCTTCTTTTATCAAAATTATTTGCCTAAAATACAGACATCAATAAGTTTTGTAGGGAGCTGACTTAACTAATGAGTTATTTCAAAACGAGTATTTTCGTAGAAGTGTAGAATAGAACCCTTGCAATAAGGTGATCCAAGTGTAACAACTTGTAAAATGCAAATTCCATATTGCTTTTTATCCCACTCTCCTTGTTCAATCTGCAATTTCTTCAGAAATTTTCAGATTCCTTTTCACTTTTTATTCCACTGTCATTGTTCGCTCTGCAGTTTCCTGAGAAAATTCCTGATATATATATATACAGTGTGTCCACGTGTAACTTGACCGACCTTTATTTTCGCAACCGTTGACCCTAGATGCATACTTCCAATTACAAAAGTGGTCAAAATTAGGTGCAGAGTTCAGATAAAAAAAGTTTGGAACGAAAAAACAATTTAGCGAAGAATTACAGAATCTAAATTTTTATACGGTCCCTCGGTCCTATAAGTTATATTTAGTAAAATTTTCCTGTTACACTGACAAGTAAGGCCCAAAAAAGTCCCGTTATTCAACGATTAAAATTGGCCGAATAATAGCTGTTTAAAGTTGGAGCATGTTTTTTGCTGCAAATTAGGGGTCATTCACAAATTTAGTAGAAATATAAATATCGTCAGATATATTAAAGAAATGGTTGAGAGTAAAATTAGCATTGCAATATAAATTTGAAATCTTTAATCTTTCTGACATATTACTGCAAAATATACAATTTGTACTGAATATATAAGAGGATAAAAATAACAGAATTTTTGTTAAATAAAAGGACGAATAACAACAACCTCAATTCTTTACATAAATGATACATATTTTAAAATGCTGTTAGATGACACCGTCTTTCAAATTTTGGGTTGTACCACGTTTTTTAGCTTTTGAAAATTGATTCACTTGTACTTTTAGCGCTGAATCCGAAAATGACCTTCATTTTAAACCACCACGTCAGGATTTTTCTCAAATCGCAAATTTCAAAGTTAAAAAGCTCAAAGTTCAAATTGATCCCCCCTCCCCTCCCAACCTCATCGGACCCCTGAGCTGTTTAGCTGTAAGAAACCCAGTATAAGCCACAAAATTGAATAAATTATTGAATTAAATAAAATTAAACTGAAAAAAATGTCTTACATCTACTTTTTAGTACCAGATTTTTCGCTAGTTTTTAACCTTTAACTTTACGATTTGCGAAAAATCTTGACATGATGGTTAAAAGCAGAGGTTTTTTTTTTTATTTAGCGTAAAAATACGTAAAACGTAATTATAAAAGTTAAAAAAACACAACCATCGCAGGTTTATGTTATCTAATCAAAAACCAATTCTTAAACTTGTTGACGGTAATCTATCCGAATTTTTTTGTGTTATCCTCTAATATAAGTATGTATAAGATGGTAAGCGTCGAAAATCATAAAAATATTACATTGTAATCGGGTTTAAGTCAGTATGGAAAATTTTAACTTCGATCGGACATTTGAAAGTCAGTTAAAATTCGAGTACAAATTTTAAACTGGAAAGACGATATTTGCAAGTTAAGTAAAACCTTATGAAAATACATAATTTTTGTTAAAAGAAGTCATAGCCTCAAATCCTTACAAAATACAACATATTTTCTGAAACTTAACTAATAAAGTTAACTCAATCGTAATAGTTGTACGATTTCTTTCAAACCGTAGGTACCTTGAAATAAGTTTAAGTACATTAATTACGACCCTTGAAAGCATGGTCGAAATCATATGTTTTGATATGCAAAAAAGTGGTATAAGTCATGCATTTCAAAGTTTCATAACTCGGTCAATTATAATGTTACGTTAATGGGGCTTTTTCTGTCTTACTTGTTAGTGTCACAGTAAATTTTTACTAAATATTACCTATAGGACCAGGGGACCGTATAAAAATTTAAATTTCGTAATTTTTTAATAAATTTTTTTCTTGACCCAAATCGCTTTAAAAATAATTCTTTACCTTATTAAAACCATTTTTGTAATTGGAAGCATGCATCTAGGACCAACGGTTGCGAAAATAAAGGTCGGTCAGGTTATACGTGGACACACTGTATATAGGGGAAGATGGCCTAAAATGATCCTAGCGGGAAAAACGATCCACATAGGTTTTCTTCCGGACAGGTCACGGTACCACATAAGGTACCACACCTACAGGGTAACACATAAACTAGTTGTGCCAAGTGAAGACAAAGCAATGACGGTATTCAAGCGATCGCAGTACTACGCGTCTGAAAATTATTCTTTGAAAAAGTGGTTTTTATAACATCTATTATAAGATAAGCATTAACTTTCATATTATTTTGATATACAGTCTTTCATGTACAGAAATAGGAGTTGGTTTACTTAATAGAGTATGTTTTTAGATGTGAATTACACTTGCTAAGTTTGTTATGTTTCTTGGCGTCATCCAGTTATATAACCTAAAATAGACGACCATGTTGCCAGGTAAAATGATCCATTATGTGGATCGTTTTGCTACTATTTCATTGGGTGAAGAAAATCCGGTACCGCGTCCTAGCCATCATGGGAGCCAAATGTGTGACTGCCCCAAACCTTTCTCTTTGACTCCATGTGTTATCCTATTTTCATAATTTTCAAATATTCCATTTTATTAATTTTTCAAATTATTTGTGATACTTTTTTTTATTTTAAATTTACATAAAATAAATTATGTATGCTATTTGATTGCAAAACTTATTTTATTTCATTATGCATTGTCATAATTACTTTTATACCCTTTATTTTGCCGATAAAAAAAATTTTACAATTATTTTTAAATGAAGGATCATTTTGCTCTTGGGTGAGGGTAAAATGATCTTTTGGACACTTTTTCAAAAATCTGTTTTTTTTTCATTGCTCAATTTGGGTTTAAAATATTATTAAAATATGTTTCTAATGCAAAATATAGTGTAAAACATATTAGCATAGGGCTAAAGTTTCATTTAAACAGTTATGTTATTTTGCACAAGTTTCCCCCTTAAGGGGATCATTTTAGGCCACCTTCCCCTCTATATATAAAGTTAATACAAAACAGAAACATTTTTAAAATTTTCTACCGATTATTTAGGTTAAAATCTCGACCGTTTTTTGAAAATAATCAGAATGGGTATGCTAAAAAAAGAGAGATTGAAATAGCCTTTTTCAAAGTTGTGTCATATTTCAATTAAAAAAAAAAAATGATACACAAAGCGCCATGAATTAACTACATGTAATTAATTAGATACATCAAAGTCTTCTGTTATCAAAATTATTTGCCTAAAATACAGAGATCAAGACGTTTTATGGAGAAATGACTTGAAAACTAATGAGTTATTTAAAAATGGGTAAATTACTAGAAATGTGGAGTTGAACCCTGTCATTTAGGTGATCCAAATGTAACAGCTTGTGAAATGTAAATTCCATATTGCTTTTATTCCACTCTCCTTGTTCTATCTTCAATTTCTTGAGAAATTTTCAGATTCCATTTTGCTTTTTATTCCATTGTCCTTGTTTGTTCTGCAGTTTCCTGAGAAATTTCATTATATATATATATATATATATATATGGGGCATTCACACAATCTTTTGACTTTCGGGAATAAAAATCTGGTGAAATTAAACTTGCTAAGATAACATTATAATCTGATAGACGAATGCCTTAATGATTCAAAATAAAGAAAAAATGGTCAGCAGCAAAAAATTTTTTATTTAACCGAGGTTTCAGTTAAACTTGCGAGTTTAATATTTCTTACCATTTTACCACTGTAACTTTCTATTTTCTTCTAAATTTTTACTTATAATGAATTTGCATAGTACCCACAGAGCATTCAAATAAGAAATAATAACAATGTAGTATTTTTAGTACAAAATTTTGGTATAACATTGTCTTAAAGGGGTGTTAAAGAAGGGACGGATGGAAAAAAAAAGGGGATGGTATGGGAAAAAATGGCCGGTAATTGACAAAAAAGGGATGGTAAGGATGGGACGGTAAGGAAAATTACCACTATTTTTAAGCAAATCATGTTAAGACTAAGTGATCGCCACAATGTTCACCGATTATTTACATTGGATTAAATTTAAAGAAAATTTAATTTACCTCGAAAAGTGCAGGAATAAACCTTGGGGACGGTAAGACTACCAATAAAGCCACGATGCTTGAAATATATATTTAAATGCTGATTTAAATTCTGCAGTAAATTTCCTGTCAAAGAATTTTAGACATTCTTTCTCTAGCATACTTCTGCATGAGAAAGAACTTGAAAAAAGTCTGTGGCTGCATTTGAAGTGATTTTCTGTATAAGTTTAGAAGAGGGACGATACGGAATCTAAAACCCAGGGACAGAGTTCAAAAAATAATATCAACCGTAAAAATGTTTGCAGGTTAATTTTTTGCTACATATTTATATAAAACAGTTGTCTCAGTTTCGAAAAAAATTACATCGAATTACTTTTATTAAAACAATTTTATACAAACAGCTCCAAACTTAAAAATCAGCGTCAGGGACACGGGACGGTATAGGAGTTTTCCTGGTATTTGAACCACCGACATCGTTCAAGACTTATTTATCTCGTTAATATTGTTATGCAATCATGCAATGGGATATTCCCCAGTATATGAAATAAAAAAAAACACAAGAATATGTACTAAAATAAAAATTATTATTCAGGGACATAAAAATCAAAAGATTGTGAGAATGCCCCATACATATAAAGTTCATACAAAGAAAAAAGTTTATACAAAACAGAAACTTTTTTAAAAATTTTATACGTATTACTATTTATTACTTATGTTAAAATCTCGACCATTCGTTTAAAAGTAATCAAAATGAAAATTCTAAAAAAAGACAGAATGAAATAGCATGTTTGAAAACTGTGTCAGGCTTTTAATAAAAAAATGAAAGACTAATAACTCATATAAAAAGCGCTGTGAAGTGACTACATGTACTTAATTTGATACATCAAAGTCTTCTTTTATCAAAATTATTTACCTAAAGTACAGACATCAATAATTTTTGTGGGAAGATGACTTGAAAACTAATGAGTTATTTCAAAACGGGAATATTAGTAGAAATGTGGAACTAAATCACTTCATTCAGGTAACCCTAGTGCAGGGTCGGCAAACCTTTTCCCATACACGTGCCAAATTTTTCCAAAAATAAATTTTACGTGATCATGACGTGCCAACAATAAAAAAATTTAATCGATCAAATAGTAACGAATCCAAATTACTTAAAATTTTGTTTTGATGATTAAAAAAATATGGATAATATTTGAGGATATACTTTAGAAATTTATTTTTAAAATGGTATTTATGTTGTCTGATCTTAGATGCTAAATAATTTATATCAACTTCATACTTAGTTATTTTTAAGAGAACGCAAGTTGAACTGTACTCATTTGATAGGATGTTTTTACTTGATTTTTTAATATTATTTATTTCCGAAAAGAATGTCTCACAAAATTATCAAAATATTAAGCGCCAGAATCTACAGCCTTGGTGTTTGGAATTCGATTCCATGTTGCTATAATTTTACCATCAACATTTTTGCTTATAATGCATTTTAATCCGCTTTTTACGATTATCTACTAATTTTCTTTTATTCTTAAAATTTGTGAGCCAATATTGAGCTAGATTGGGATAGAAGCGTAAAAAATAACAACGTTAAAAACACCAAAAATTTTTAATTTTAAGCATACCGGTTTCGGTAGCATATAGCATACCTTCCTCAGTGCTAAGGATGGCGGAAATTTCCTCACATATATATAGGAGAGATGGGGATTCAAGTTAAAGGTTTATTGACCAATCGGAAAACAGAGGATTGCAGGTAACAGCCAATAGGAAAATAGATGGGAAATGGAACCGAAGTAGTGAGGGGAAAAACATTTAAGAGAAAGAAGTTTGGTGTTTTTAACGTTGTTACTTTTTACGCTTCTATTATATTGCACCAAGCACTTTCTTTATAAATATAGATTGGGATACATTAAGTTATATTCCAGTTTCTTCAATCTGTATGGCAATGACAATCAACTGCACTAATCGAATTCAGATAAACAGAGACAAAATATAGATTAATTAATGCATTTTGTGAAATTCTACTATTTTTTTTATGCAGAACCTGAATCTATGTCGTGCAAAAAATAATCTGGAGCGTGCCACTTATGGCACGTGTGCCATAGGTTCGCCGACCTTGCGCTAGTGCAATGGCTTGGGAAATGCAGATGCCATATGGCTTTTTAATGCACTCCCCTTGTTCGTTCTGCAATTTCTAGAGAAATTTGAAGATGCCATTTTGACGACGAACGAGGACATTTTAATAAAATTAAAATGTCTCGTTCGTTGTGCAGTTTCTTGAAAAATATCTTTTTAAGTAAAATAACTCGAAATATTAACAGTCCCCTTTGCTCTTCGAGATATCCCATTTTGACTGTAAATCACGATAAAAGAGAATAACAAAGTGTGTCGGAAAAAAAAAATAATCCACCATTTTAATGATTATTTAAACTTATACATGAAGCGGAAAAATGTTTATACAAAGAAGCTGTCGATTTAAAATACCTTTTTTTTTTTTTCAGTTATGTCATTCTTTCAACAAAAAATGTTGACTAATAACTTATATATAAAGCTCCGTGAAGCTACAACGACAAAGGCTTCCTTTATCAAAATTATTCTCCTAAGCGACAGATATGAATAAGTTTTATGGGTGATGATTTGAAAACTAATCAGTTATTTCAAAATGAGTATATTAGTAGAAATTTGAAACAAAACACTTTCATTCAGGTAGTCCGAGTATAATAGCTCGTGAAATTCAAATTCCATATTGTTCTTTAATCCACTCTCATAGTTCGATAACTCATAGTTCGTTTCCTGAGAAATTTCTTTATACATATATATAAATAATTTTTATACAAAGAAAAAAAGTTTATACAAAGCAGAAAACATTTTTTAAAATTTTCTACATAACAACTGGTTTTAAATCGCGAACATTCAAAAAGAATTTATAATGAAAATTCTAAAAAGAGAGAGATTGAAATAGCTTTTTTTTCGAAAGTGCGTCATACTTTTAATGATAAAAAAAAGACTAATAACTTATATGCAAAGCGCCGTGAAGCTACTACATGTAATTATTTTGATACATCAAAGTCTTCTTTTATACAAAATTATTTACCTAAAATACAGACATCAATAAGTTTTGTGGGGAGCTGACTTGAAAACTAATGAGTTATTTCAAAACGAGTATATTAGTTGAAATGTGGAATTGAATCCTTTCATTCTGGTAAGCCTAGTGCAATGGCTCGGGAAATGCAGATGCCATATTGCTTTTTATTCCACTCCCCTTGTTCGTTCCGCAGTTTCTTGAGAAATTTCCTTTTAACTCTTGCCTCTTCCTCTCAGTTGTTTAAGTTCGTGAACCTATGGACAGATGTAAAGTTTTCGAATAAAACTGAGAGGAATAAACTTTCAGAACCAGAAAGAGAGAAATGTTTCCGCAAGACATTCCAAATTCCATTAATTGCAGATTTTCAATTTCAGTCTTTTAAAAGGAAGTATTTTATGTTTGTTTTTTGTTTCTTAAAACGACATACAATTTTTACAAAGTGCGTAAATTGATTAGGAACAAGCAGTATTAATGCGTCAAGTGGAAGCATTTTGATTATGTTTATTTACTCTTTTATAAATACGTTCAACAATTAAGGCAACTGGAAGTCGTTAAGTCACTTAGTCTTAAGCTTTTATCCTTACAAAGCAATTTTTAATATACCTTCCGTAATACTATCGAAATTGTTTTCAACTGGATCTAACGTAACTTTTAGAAAGGAATTTAATTATTGAATTGATAGCTCAGGTTAGTCAACTGTTAAATTCAGAGTGAGGATGAATTAGCTCCATTATATTTAAACAAAGTGTCCCAAATTAATAAATTCTTGGAGAAAAAGTTCTAGAACCATGCTTTCAATAAAAGGAATAAAGCTCTTTGCATTATTTAAAGTAAACTTAACGACACTTTAAGTATCCTCTTTTCCCCATACTTTAGTTCATTGCATTACATAATTTCTTGAATGTAGAAATAAATATTTTTATATATCGTTATATATACGTTTTGAATCTATCCAATTTTCATAGAATATTTTTCACAAAAATACGATATTCTTTTCATCTATGTTGTTATTGAAAGTTGCTGGAAATTTTTTAAATGGCTGAAATAATGTTTACTACTGTCAAGATTTTTTATAAATATAAAACTAAGTAATTTTGCAGGCATTGTCGAGAATAGTACAGTTAATTTCAAAAGTTGTCTAAACCTCACATATATAACAAGAAAGAAAAAACCATGCATCAAGCATATACACTGGTGTCCAAAATTAAGGACCAATCACAAAACGCTAATTTTCAAGTACGCGAATACTCAAAAGGAAATAATATAATTTGAATAATTACTATCTCTACAGCACAGCTAGTCCATATAACATCTCATTCATGTCACACATGGTCACAAGTGGCATAGTCACTACGGTGAAGCAAAAAAAAAAAAAAATTCCATACATCTGATTATGAGTCTCAAATGATCATTATATGCGACCCCACTGAGTCGTCACTGTAACTGCTGCTTTTTTATGAATCACCATGTGACTTTACAATGTAGTTACATTGTGACTATCATGTGACTCATCTGTAGACCCAATTTCAGAGTCATCGTGAACGCTGCATTGTGATAAGTTATCAAATAATGTCACATTAAAGTCACATTGTGACTTTCAGGTGACAGAGAGACTACTGTGAAGTCACCATTGTGCTCTTTTGTGAAAAGTCACCATGTGACTATAATGTGATATTATTTGGTGACTTATCCTAATGCAACGTTCCTGGTGACTTTGAAATTGAGTCTGAAAATGACAGTCACGTGAGAGTCACAATGTAACTACATTGTAAAGTCACCTGGTGACTCGTGACAAAACAGCAGTCACATTGACGTCTCAGTGGAGTCACATATAGAGATCATTTGAGACTCATAATGAGACGTGTGGAATTTCCTATATTTTGTTTCACCGTAGTGACTGTGACACTTATGACCATGTGTGACATGAATGAGATGCTATATGGACTAGCTGTGCTGTAGGGATAGTAATTATTTGAATTATATTATTTCCTTTTGAGTATTCGCTTACTTAATAATCAGCATTTTGTGACTGGTCCTTAATTTTGGACATCAGTGTGTTATGAAACACTTTCCAACACATTCACAATAATGATACAAAACTGCACCGTTTAATAAGTTAAAATTTTATGTCTAATCCAACCATGTGGAAACGTATAACACATTTGAAAACCCAATTTCAGCTGTTCCCATCTACAATCGAGAAATTATCCAAATTCTTTGATCAGCCCTGTATATATTGTATTGTCCTATTCGATAGTAATCATCTTGTAGTGAAATTCAGTGAATTATATCAATTTCAATACATTTTAAATAGCGTAATGTCATTAAAATACACCGCAAACGATTTTTCCCCATTGACTATAACGTCACGGAATTCTTTTGAGTACACAGGTAAATGAACTATTAATCCCACATACTTCATATACAATAACAAACATGCCTTGGTGACCCTAAATAAGGTTCATCAATGGCTTGAAAATCCGAGTATATTTACGGGAGTTAGAGCGTGGACAGACTGTCAGACAAAGCAAATGCATAAACACTTTTCAACTTTATTGGAAAGTGTTAAAAATTGTTTATCTAATTTTGTCATAAAAGCATCATATTTAGTTTGATTATTCAATTGTTTTAAGAATATTTGTCTTATTTATAACTTTTATCCACTAATTGGGAATATAAAGTAAATTTTTGGTAACATTTTGTTCGTTATATCTTAGTAGACCTGTAAATTTTCCCAAAAGTGCAGTCTATCAATACTCTTTTCAATTCTAAACTAAATTCCATGGGAACACTATACTGTAGCATCTACCATAAATATCACATTAGAAAGATTTATAGATAAAATTAAATTTCTACGATTATTTCAAAGTAGACATCAATAGTAACTTCATCATTACCTGCCTCACTAATGTATGTATATATCGTTAACCCTTTGAGACTCACCTACTGCAATTTGAAAAATGCTTACTCAGATATTAGAATGCATCATTTTAAGCATGTAAAAAATTAATTAAAAAATTAACATAAAAATACTAAAATTATCAACTAAAAGGTCCTTTTTTACAGCTGCATAAACAGAAAATTGTATACTTCTAAAAAATTTCGGCCAATTTTCTGATACAAAATTTTAAAGCATTTGAAATTACCATTGTAATAAGTTTTTCACGTCTTCAGCTTTTTGAATTAAAATTTTTTTTTAAATATCATTTTAGCAATAACGATACGAAACAACTCAAATGATAAATAAAACTTTGCAAGAAAAATTAATTCAGTATCATCAGTATCGCCATTAATTGATGCGTTGGGAGATATCATGAATAAATAAAATCGCATTTTAAACCTATTGTACGAGTAACATTGACTTTTGGGTCTGTTGCAGATATGCAAGGCAGTGATATAAAAACTGGTGATGTGGTGTCATTTAGTCAAAATGTATTTTTCTACTCGTGTAATTTCTTCATCAATCAGTAACATTCAAATAAAAATAAATATATATATATAAGTGACCATTGTTTTTATAGAAATGCATTTCATTTGTTTATTTTATAAGTTCTAATTCTAACTGGGACGAAATGGCGCCATGACGTCTATAGCTCAAAAAAAAAAAAAAAATCATAACGCTAATTACGGGTTAATAATGTCAAATAATTTATTTTTCCTGTTAAATTCCCCCAGTTGCCGAAAATGTATCTTCCGTAGATATTGAACAGTATTCATCTATGTTATAAGGTTTCGTGGGGCAACTGGGCCATGATTTTACAATGTGACTCAGGCGATTCTGGCAATTCTACTTCCAAAAGCTAGAGTTCATTTGAATTAAAGTCTGAACCTTCGTAAATATGTTCAGTTAGGTTCACTCTATCAGACAGAAATTTTCAAAATTACATTTTAATGTCTAAAAATAAAAAAAAGATATATAATTTCACTTTTCTTTCTTCATGGCTCCAGTTGCCCTATAAAAATGGGGCAGTTGGACCAGGTAGGTCTGTGTTCCACACGCATTTTGTTTAATATGGTTTATCAGATCTTATTTGAATAAGTGTAAATAACAAAAAAATTAAACCAGGCTGATCATGTAAGTTATATAACAACTAAAGAGCGTTATAACGGAAACCTTTGCTGCAAGATGACTAAAAAAAGCACCAAATGTGATTTATTTATGCAAAAAAACATAAGAATTATGTAAGTACTTGTGTATCTTAGTATGGATACTAAGTATAAAAGTTACATGGTTTTTTTTAGGAAGAAAAGAACAAGATAAATTTGTGAACAAACGGGTACGTAAGTACTTAAGTATCTCATTCTCTTTTCTATTTGCCTCATTAAAAGTTCGGTAAGGCCAATAAATCTGTGGAGAATGTAACCATGTTTTTATATCGAAAGGAACTATTTTTTATTGGTTTCGCTAATTTTATAATAATGTTACCTTGACTTATGTAACCCTCTTCATCTGTATCGTAAAACTTCGATGTTTGGCTATCTCACTTAAGAAATTTGGTTTGATACCCGCTGACATGTTTTTTAAAAAATTTATTATGTAATTTTAATAATTACATTATAGAGTTTCCTTTACTGCAAGCAAAAAGAAAATACAAAAATTAATTTCGCGTAGCAAGAGAAACTCCAAAAAAATATTTATAACTGTTGGGGTAACTGGACCTCACATGGTCCAGTTAACCCTGATACATGTCGCAGTTACCCCATTCTAGCAACAATTATGGGGTAACTGGAACATCGGCCTTACATTTGAAGCATGAAGTAAATGCATAGCTACCTAATAATATTAATGTATTCATATGCCTAACCATAAAAAAACTGATTGCTTAATAAAAGTATTTACCATATTTTAATAAAAAATCGAGAAGTTCAACCAAATCAACAATGTTTGTAAAAAACGAAACCTAAGTTTTTGGCAACCTATCGCAGCAAAGACAGATTTATCATTAGGTTGACACACGTTGTTTTAAGAAGTAGAGATGAGGGTGCAATGTCGACAAAAGCTAACACATAAAAGACATCAACAGTTTTTTATAAAATAGTCTATGGCCCAGTTATCTAGTGGGTCCATTTACCCCAGCATACATTATATTTCTAATAAATTTTATATGTTTTTATTTTCATTACTTTACAATCATGGTGACATCTAACGTTACCCTAATATTACAGCCTGACGATGTGACGTCACTATGACGCCATAATTTTCAGAAATGCTCATTGATACATATGTGACAAAAAGTTGACTTCAGAAATTTCTTACATTATAGCTCTCAGGTGATCGTAATATTGTGTCTGTTCTGAAGTCACCGTGACCTACATTTTAGTCACTTGCAACTAGTAACAAAATAGGGCATACCGACATCAAAATGACTCGTATACAACTTATCTTCCACGTGAAGTGACAACATCGGTAACTATAAGATGCGTATGTCATGATGTAGTTTTAGTTTGTCACTAGTCACTCGACGTTATTCTCAAACTAATGCTTTGCTAATCAACAGAGATGTTTTTTGAAAATTTCTCGTTTGCATTTCAATATTTTTTATTCTTACACATCTTTCACAGTACATCAGTAATCAACGTCTAATATTGTGCCTTTCTACTTTTTTAATTTTATTGTAGTTTCAGCCACTCTCATTTTTCGAAACAACCAACAATTCCCCCCCCCCCCCGAAACTGAAAGTATCCTCACAATAAAGCTGCAACAAAAACAACAACAACAAAAGGTAAACTAATACAATCTACCTCAGATATCCTATGATACATTTTTTTCAAAGAATGCTCCCATTGATTTAACATTAGCTTGAATTTTTATACTGATTTGTGTAGGTTCGTAATTAACAATAAGTAGCACCACTCTGATTTATTCATAATGAAAATCAAAAACAAATCTCTAGCTGCATGGAACCGTTATTATTTGTACTGCAAAAAGTTTGTCTTTTTTCGCTTCCAGTCATATCCATGTTCGAATAGAACTTCAATATTCTAGATTAAATGATTTTTCTATCATGTATTCAAAATAAATAACATGATTTCTTCCATTGTTCGCATAACTTAATTATACACTGGTATCCAAAATTAAGGACCAGTCACAAAATGCTAATTATTAAGTAAGCAAATACTCAAAAGGAAATAATATAATTCAAATATTTACTATCCCTACAGCACAGCTAGTCCATATAGCATCTCATTCATGCCACACATGGTCACAAGTGTCACAATCACTACGGTTAAACAAAAAATAGGAAATTCCATACATCTCATTATGAGTCTCAAATGGTCACTATATGGGACTCCACTGAGACGTCACTGTGACTGCTGCTTTGTGACGAGTCACCATGTGACTTTACAATGTAGTTACATTATGACTCTCATGTGACTGTCATTTGTAGACTCAATTTCAAAGTCATCGTGAACGTTGCACTATGATAAGTCACCAAATATTATCACATTATAATCACATGGTGACTTTTCGCAAAAGAGCACAATGGTGACTTAACAGTAGTCTCTCTGTCACCTGGAAGTCATCATGTGACTTTAATGTGACATTGGTAACTTATCACAATGAAAAGTTCACGATGACTTTGAAATTGAGTCTGCGGATGACAGTCACATGAGAGTCACAATGTAACTACAATGTAAAGTCACATGGTGACTCGTCACAAAACAGCAGTCACAGTGACGTCTCAGTGGAGTCACATATAGTGATCCATAATGAGATGTATGGAATTTCCTATTTTTGCTTCACCGTAGTGACTGTGACACTTGTGACCATGTGTGACAATAATGAGATGTTATATGGATTAGCTGTGCTGTAGAGATAGGAATTATTCGAATTATATTATTTCCTTTTGAGTATTCGCGTACGTGTAAATTAGCATTTTGTGGTTGGTCCTTAATTTTTGTCGCCAGTGTAGTAGGTCACTTTAAAAGTGTTTTCAGAAGGAAAAAAAAAAACGAGTGGAGAAGAAAAGTAAAAACTGATTTAATACGCAATTAAAAGTCGCTTCGTGATATGATAATACAGGGTGTCCATAAAAGAATGTTCCACTTATAAGTATCAACTGTAAGCGTTGTAGAGTGTTGGTTGAAGGTCACAAATAAAGAGTAACTCAAACAGTTTTAGATGAAAGCAGGCGCGAGTACTGCTTTGTTATTGACTCGCTTGCAGTTCCATATACGCAAAATGTCGACTCCTGAGCGTAAAGCGTTATTGATCGACTGAAGATTTAAAAGCCGTTAGAGCTATGCGATTTTTTCCTTTAGAGCTTTATAAAAGATCGTGTCTACGTTCGGCCGCTACCTAATGATTTGCCAGATTTGAGACACAAAATTGAAGAGGCTATTGCTTCCATTTCTCCGGACTTGTTAACCGTAGTGTGGGAAGAATTGGACTTTAGGTTGAATGTGTGCCGTATAACTAAAGGTGCACATATTGAAGATTTTTAAGAAAAATTAGGTTAGTTTACATTCAATTTGATGTATGATTTGTTAATAGTCTAAATGTTATAAATTTTATATAAATTCTAAATATTATATGTCTAAATGTTAGTCTAAATAGTCTAACTGTTATAATATACCATTGAAACTGGGACATTTTTTGACACCATGTATTATAAAGTTGTAGGCAAAAAAGCGTAAATATATTTAATAGAAAATTTGGATGGATTGAATTCTTTGTTTGAAAATACGGACTATTTTCCTCTATGTAACCTCTACAATAGGCATAAGAATAATAAGAGTAAAACTGCTGTATTAATTCAACGGCCGTAGGAAGAAAGATCATGGGGTCTCCTTTCCACCAAATTAGACTGGAAAAGGGCTCTTTTAAATATTTTATTTAAAAGTAAAGTATTCTAACTTAAAACCTATAAAGTGATTCCTCTCGCCTCCCGAGAAAGAATCCTATAGCTACAACCTGGTGCCTATAGCTACGATTCTTGATTTGATATTTTGTAAATCAATTGCGCGCGCTTTAATTTTCTTCGGCAATTATATAAATTCTGACTAGAAGTGCTTAACCCTTTCAGGGGCAAGGTACTTGTATTCGCAAAATGATGAAATATTTTAATGACACCAGTATTTAAATGAGAATTTATTTGTAAACAAGTTAAAGTACATTTTCGCGTACTTAAAAAAAGTGAAATTATCATTATATAATTCCGGTACCAACGTGGCAATTAGGGATTAAAATTATGTGATGCTGTCACGGCATCACCGCCCTTCAAGGGGTTAAGGGATTTTTTAAAAACTTTCCTTATACCTAGAATATGTCCAAGTGTACCAACTGTACACTAAAACTACTAATAAAAATACCATGGAAATAACTAAGGTTTTCGTTGGTTTTAATACCTGTAACCGTTTGTTCTAAAACTCATCTGACACACTTTTTGAAATTAATCGCGCTATTTTTATATTGCACAATAAAATTATCGCTCGCAAATTTTTTTGGCAAAATAATAGCAATTATAAAATTTATAGGATCTCCCGAAAATTTATATTTTATTGTCGCAAATGTCATTTACTCATTCGCTCCCGGTGTATCCACTAAGGGATCATGTTCTACAGAGTTAGTTCTTCTGTGTTCGAAGGGGATAAATCTTTTTTTATTCAAACAAATTTTAGGTATTCCGAAAATCCCACTTTCATATCTCACACTTAATTCTGAAGTAACACAACTCTGAAAAAAGTAAATTTTACACAAAAGTAAAAAACATTTTAAATGAATTAGTAGAAAAAAATATTATTATAAAGAAAATACTATAAAATTTAAAAATTAAGTATCATATTTGGCCCTTTGTTTTCCCTAAAAAATGTTCTTTTATAGTTATTACGTTTTAATGCATGTCGAGACAAAATAATTCAATGTGTGACAAAGTCTTTATAATTGTATTGATTGGCTAAACTGACACATTTCTGAATAAAATAAATTTTCAGCTGCATTCAGATGAACAAAACTGTCTTAACTGAAATTACAAGATGCTAAAGGGATTTGTGAACACACATTATAGGTGAAATACCACTCTGTACATCGTGGTTATAAATCCTTTTCTGTTACATGTAAACAGGATAAAACGTAGATTAACTGAAAAAATGGAAGCCCAGTAGCGTAGTGGTCAGCACGCCTGTCTGCTACGCTACAAGTCGCGAGTTCGGCTCCCGACTGGGCAAGGTTCACTCAACCTTTCATCCCTTCGGGGTCGATAAAATGAGTACTAAGCTTGCTTGGGAACTAAACACCGAGGGTTTCGCATTGGGCTGATTACCCGCCGGGGCGCATGCTGCATAGCACCTCGGGGCCCAGGGTCACGTAAACAGAGTTGGGCACTGTAGGCCCTCATCCTTCATGGATCGTAAAGCCACACGTTTAGTTTTTTAACTAAAAAAATGAATAGGCACGCTGTCATTGTCTCATTGGCTGAAGAACATTCCGATTTAGAGACAACTGCATTCTAGAAACTTGCCCGATCATTCGTCTTTAAAATAAGGAGTGAATTGAAGGCTGGTTTGACCATTCCAGAAACGACATTGTCGGCGATATGACATTATTAAAACACCGGAATTCGTCATTCGTGTCCATGAAAATCCTAGGAAGTCTATAAGAGAACTCACTAGGGAGTTGCAGCTTGATGAGGCCACCATCCGATGTGTGATTCGTGAGGACATCCATTAGAGGTCGTGCATGATGAGGTGGAGATAGTTCTTGTCTCAGAGAGCCAGGGATAACCGCCTGACCCAAAGCCAAATGACTCCTTAACAAACTGAAACATGAAGAGTAGCCATTAATTCTGTTGTTTTCCTCAGATGAGAAAAACTTTTCGCAGGTTCAGACAGTGAACCGCAAAATATCGGTGGCTATGTAAAATCCCCGAAGATGTTCCGACCGTAGTGCAAAGAAAATTTCCAGCCTCACTGATGATTCTGGGGTATCGTGAGCAGAGAAGACGACCTGGTGCCTCCATATTTCCTTCTTCAATGTGCCAGAGTAAACGCCGTTGTTTATATGGAGGTGTAAAAGCTCTGGATTACTTCTGTAACTCGTTGGAGGCCGTATGTTTTCCAACAAGACTCTTCGCCATTCCATGCAGCCCACACAATCCAATAATGGATGGTCGAAAACTTCCATGACCATGTCATCCACAATTTGTTGTCCCCTAGCATCCCAATTATTAAACCGACGACGGGCTATGACTCCAATAGGCTTCCACACAACACTGTTGTGGAGCTCAGGGCAGCCGTTTGTATTCATTGGCAAATGTTCCCAACACACATCTCATTATTGCCTGTAGTGGGTTTCGACAACGTGTAGAGGCTGTTATTGTGGCTGATGTTGGTTTGAGTGAATGATACCATCAGTTGTGTATGGGTGACCTGTAAAGAACGCTAAAATGCAAAAAATGCTCTCTATCTCTAGTGTCTGTCCAGGTTTGAAAGCAGGCGTTAATTTGTTCTCAAATACCTTCCGCACCCAGTACTGCTTGTCCTATTTCATACTTTATGCAAAAAAGGTACATAATCCAAAATGTTACGCTTTTGATTTTGGATTTTAGGCACGATTGCTATATTACTTTAAGCTGTAACTGAAAGTGTCCCTTTTGTAGAACATAGATTACAGAGAACATAGTATGGTTTCATTTGCAACATGTAAAGTGACATATAATGCAATCTGAGAGGCAAAATACAAAGTGGAATTAATGTATTTTTGTCAGATGAAATGATTTTAGTGCCGGTAACTGAAAATTCATGTTTCTTTTTTTGTTCTGTCACTATAGGTAAATACCAAGTAGAAAACAATAGACTAACAATATTGTCTCTACGGCCTATATCTTAGCCCATACTCGCTATATCTGGACAGTATTCGTACAAAAAAATTTCCCAGCATTGGAGTGTTTACGTTTTGAAAATATTGCTACAATACTGGCAAGGAATATTTCACCAGCTTGTCAATATTTCGAATGTAAATTCAATATTTGAAGAGTTCGTATATAAAGCAAAGTTAACTAATGAAATTCAAGTTTCGAGAAATTCAATGTCCAAGTTTTCTAAAGAAAACTACAACCAAAACTATTGTGGTTGCTTCCTCTAAAACTGCTGTATTGTAAAGGCTAAAGCTTCAGTTTACTTATCTTCAATATTTTATTACTGATATATTTTATTTAATTGGACTTATTGAATTTTAAAATCAAAAACTCTTAGCCGTACCAAAAATTTATCTTTGATTATGATGGAATGCACAGAGGAACATGGAACTATTAATGAAGAGCAACTGACATATCCTTTGAATAGTCAAGCGTCAAGTGTAACTGCATTCGCAGGGGTTGATTACGGCTGGTAGAAACTTCCACCAGTAAATTTATATAGAAAGTTTCTCCTTATTTAAACGCCTTATTAATTCAAAATTTCAATCATACATAATGGCAGAAACCGATTTTCATTTTTACTGGTAGAAGTTTACTTTACGGAAGTCAGACCCGTTTGTTTTCGCCATATTCTGACAACCAGTGAAACACACTGACGGGTTTACCATGCAAGCTGACACCAGTAAAATCAAATAGAAAATTTTGCCATATTTGTGACAAAATTTTTCCATGAATGAGAGACGCTTAAAAAAGATGAAATTTTCTAATCCATTTTACTGGTGGGAAGTTTGTCCCAGTGGTAATCAGAAACTGTAGATCTGATTTTAAAAAACAGCCGCCATCTCGTGACAACCTCCTCAGTTACTTCACTCGCAACTGGTAGACAGTACACTATATTAGGGCATGTCGAATTTTTCAACTTCCGTTTTCAAAAAATGAGGGGTGTCAAAAAGTTGTGTTTTGGTTAGTTATCCACAAATATATTTACATGAACTGGCAATTACATTGGTTTGCTTGGTAAATAGCTACTTCAATTTCGTGATATTTTTCCGTTTCATGTAATAATCGAAGGAAGAGAATATCAAAAATTACCCAGCAGCCACTTTTGCAAAGGATATTTATCTTAAAGTGCTTGAACAGTAGGAGCGAGCAAACAGATCTTTTGTGGTGCCAATTTTAAATTCGAGAGTCACAGTCCTGAAGAAAATAGAAGAAAACTGAGAAAAGTCCAAAAACATATCACTTGACATAGAAAAACTGGAAGTGAAAGAAGCTTTCATAGCAACGTTAGAGAAGTTTCTTGACATCCTCAATTGCAAGTGTGAGATCAAGCTATGTTCAGAATTTGAGGGTGAATGTCCAGGTGGTGCTGATTGCAAACATGAAGTGCACAGCTCCTGTTCTTGTTCTAAGGATATGAAGATCCCTCTCAAAGAACTAGTGATTATTAATAGTCAAAGAGAGAAGGTTGGATCTGTTGGAAAGCATCAAATTGGATTACCAGATCTGCCTGAGCACAGAAAAGAAATTAAGAAGCAGAAGAAACAAGAAGACGAATTAAGAAGAATTTCTGAATATGAGCAGAAGAGGAAGGAAGATACTGACATTACAAGCAAATGAATTTTTTTTCCGACGAAGGTGAAGAGCTAACTGATTATACAGATGAAGAATCTGAAGATCCTTTGCAGATTCCGTGTGATGATTCTGATGTACCTTCTACTTCAAGTACAAGTCAGTATAATATATTACAATTGCGCAATGTTGCATCGCAAAGTGTTTGGTATGGCAGCGGTCTACGTGCTACAGCTGCCATTACAACAGCAGCATTTTTGGATGCTGGATTAATTACTGAAAGAGACAGGAGACGTGTGATGGATCACAATAAAATAAAAAGGGCGCAAGAAAAAGTTATGAAATCACTTGAGGAAGAATTCCATGTTCGATGCCGGACAGGCAATATTGAATATATCTTCTTTGATGGACGCCAAGGTTCCACTAAAGTTCGGTTACAAGCATAAACTCAAGTCATCAGTTTCCAAGCATTGTGAAAGAAGAGCATTACACTGTTGCAGTGAGCGAGGTGGAAAGTATCTTTTCCATTTTACTCCAGACAAAGTCTTAACGAAAAGGAAACCTGCTGAAGTTATTGCTAACTATCTTGTGGATTTGTTAAAGAAAAACAGCAGTCATAAAAGTCTGCAGGTGATTGGTGGTGACTCAACGAATGTTAACACTGTTTGGGAAGAAGGAGTCATGCATTGTGTTGAGGCAAAGCTGAATCGTAAATTCATCTGGTTGATTTGTGTCCTTCATACTAATGAGCTACATTTGCGGCATTCGATTACGGAGTTGGATGAAAAAACTTTGTCTAACAACAAGTGGGGTGGAAAGATTGGCAATATGTTTGATGCTGCAGCAGAACTTGAAATCAATCCCTCATTTGTCAGAATACCTTTTCCAGAATATTTGGTTCCATTGAGTGATACTGTTTCAAAGATTTCTACACAGCAATATTGCAATATTGATAGCAAAGAAAAACGCAAATTGAAAAAGAAAACACGTGAAAAAGGTTTTAAAGCCCCTTAACCCTTAAATGCCCATGGTATCATTTGTGATACCATCAGTTTTCAAGATTTACTGGATTTTTTTATTCGCATATTCCGTAATCTCACCAGAAATTTAAAAGAGAAATTTTCATTTCATTTAATAACAGACATTTCATTATTAAATAAACCAAAATTTACTATTTAGATTTTCTATTATGAATTCCGATTTTCTGAATTACGCAATTTCTGGAACGCATTCTACGCTGGGCTAAAGGGTTAATGTTTGTATAAGGAATTTGAAAAACTTTATTGATATATTTTTTTTTAATCTTGGGAATCCTCATTATACATTCACACATACACATTTTTTTTTGTTATTTTCACCAGATATTTTAGAATCACCCTGTATATATATGCTGAAATAATAAATGTGATTTACAAAAATAACAAAAAAATAAATATTAAAATTTCAGCCTATTCAGTTCTCTGGATTTTTATGAACTGTTTTTAATACTATATACTTCATTTTTCCTAAAACTAAAACTTTAAAAGTTTAAAGATTAATGATTTGCAATTAAATCACACACAATAATAGAATTACATACAAACGTATTTGAGAACTATTTAATAAAAATGTTTCTTCTTCTAACTTAGCTATCAAAAATGCCTTCAAATTTTCCAAGCATATAAATAACTAACACATATAATTCATTACTTATTTAAGTATATTGAAAGTAAACAATAATGAAGCATTATTTACAGCGTTAATTTTCAAAAATACCTTTCTTTATAATAATAAACCGGTATCAGTTTCTCTTAAACTTAAACTAATTTATTGTCTTTATCTTAAAGCAATTTTTAGAAATAGCTGCCCTCATTTCTCAACTTTGTCCAATAATGCCTAGGATTCGAAAAGGATCTTCTCAAAGTAAACTTTAAAGCTTAATACTCGCTATGCGAAGTCACTGCGTTGCTGAATTAATTAGTTATTTCACTATGATTAAAGAGCTTGTATTATTTAAAATTGTCGGCTGTTGGTGCATCGAATAGTAAGTGAAGAATGGGGATGTCTTTTATCATTTTGAATGAGTAAGAATTTCTGTACCTCTCGAAAATTATCCGAGGAATTTTTTGATATTAAGAGTTCAAATGATCTTTTATGGCAAATGTATTAAAGTTGATTAAAAAGAAATACACCGCATGTATGAATGTACAAAGTGCACTCAAGGAATTTTTTGTATATAGTATAAAAGACGCGGTAAACTCATTTAATTTGTAGTGAATACTGCATGTACCGAATTTTAAAAGCATGCGTTTTGTTATTTTCTAGTATGTTAGCTAAAAAATGCTAATCTAATATAAATGCATTTGTAATTGGTAAGTTTTGTTATCAACGCACTTGATAAGCTGAGCAAGCTTACTGAATTCTGTACTTCTATCAGAAGTATTTTTTATGTTAAGAGTTTTCGTTTAACATTTTTACGAAATAATTTTTATACTATACTACTTTATTTTCCTTAAAACTAAATATTTAGCAATTTAACAATTAATGATTTTTAATTCAATCACACATATTAATAAAATTCGATAAAATAATATTTTGGAACTATTTTATGAAAAAGTTTTTCTCCTAAATTAATTTTAAAAAATTCGTCTTAAATAGTAAATTCTATAAATAATTAACACATATAATTCATTATTTATTTAAGGATGTTGAAACAAAACAATAATGAAGCATTATTTACCGCGTTAATTTTCAAAAATACCTCTCTTTATAATAATGAAACGGTATCAGTTTCGCTTAAACTTAATCTAATTTATTGTCTTTATTTTGAAGCAATTTTTTGAAATAGCTGCCTTCATTTCTCAAATTTGTCCGATAATGCCTAGGACTCGAAAAGGATCTTCTCAAAGTAAACTTTAAAGTTTAATACTCACTATGCGGAGTTACTGCATTTCTGAATTAATTAGTTATTTCACTATGATTAAAGATCTTGTATTATTTAAAATTGTCGGCTGTTGGTGCATCGAATATAGTAAAGGAAGAATGGATATGTCTTTTATCATTTTGAATGAGCAAGGAATAACTGTACCTCTACAAAATTATCCGAGGCATTTTTTGACATTAAGAGTTCAAACGATCTTTTATGGCAAAATTATTAAAGTTGATTTAAAAGCGAATATACTGTGTGAAAGGTATAATACACACTCTAAAAAATGTATGTAAGACGCAACATGCTTATTTAATTTGTAGTGAATACTGCATGTGCCGAATTTCAAAAGCCTACGTTTTGTTATTTCCTAGTAATGTTAGCTTGAAGGTTATAATCTAATATAGATGTGTGATGCACTTGTATTCGATAAGTTTTGTACCAACGTATTTTATAAGCTAAACCAGGTTACTACCGAAGTATTTGTTAAATTGAAGTAATTACTTATTCCATTGTATGATTAAAGAGATTGTGTTACTTACTGATTCTTGTGCTTCTGTCAGAACTATTTTTTTACATTATGCGTTTTCGTTTCATATTTTTAGGAAATAATTTTTCAACTATTTACTTTTATTTTCCTCAAAACTAAATCTTTAGCATTTTAACGATTAATAATTTGCAACTGAATCAGACATATTAATAAAATTCCATACATTAATATTTGGGAAGTATTTAACCCCTTAACTGTATATTTTTTAACACAATAAATTAAAAATAAGGACCTGGCACCACTTTTTTCTACTAAAATATTTGACTTTGCACAACAGAGGAACGAATGTCATTTAACAAACCAAAGATTACAGTTAAAATTAAGTGGTACCCAAAAGCGTTTAGTATCGAAGACAGCAAACTCTTTTTGCCCGAGCAGCACTCGGGCAAAACAGTAAACGAGTTAATCGAAATTTTCTTGTTCTAAATTAACTACAGAAAATTCGTATTTAAGTATGTTGAAAGTAAACAATAATGAAGGATTATTAAAGTAAGTTGAAAGTAAACAATAATGAAGAATTATTAAAGTATGTTGAAAGTAAACAATAATGAAGAATTATTAAAGTATGTTGAAAGGTAAACAGTAATGAAGAATTATTTACCATTTTAATTTTCAAAAATAACCTTCTTGATAACAATAAACCAGTACCAATTTATCTTAAAATGAAACTAATTTATTGTATTTATCTTAAAGCAAATTTTAATATGCCGGTTTTAATTTCTCATCTTTGTCCAATATTGCATGCGATTCAAAAAGTATCTTCTTGAAGAAAACTTTAAAGTTGAATACTCGCTATGCGAAGTCACTGCGTTCAATTAATTAGTTATTTTACTACGATAAAAGAGCTTGTATTATTTTAAATATTCGGCTGTTGGTGCATCAAATAGTAAGTGAAGAATGGAGATGTCTTTTATTATTTTGAAAGAGCGAGGATATTCTTTTAGAAAATTATCCGAAGTATTTTTTGATATTAAGAGTTCAAATGATCTTTTATGGCAAAAGTATTTAATTAGATGTAAATTTCCAACTGGGCGAAAAATGTCCGGACCAGGATTCGAACCCGCCCTCATAGCATGCATGGTCACGGTGACGTCGTTGTGACGTCACTGCAAGTCACTGTGGTCACGTCACATCTGTGACCAAAATGCCACCACTCAGTGATGTCACATTGTGACTGAGATGTGAACTTCTTAGAAAACTTTAAAATATTACGAAAATTCTTCAAAACATATTATTTACTGCAAAATTATATTTTTCTAGCAGTTAAAAATTTGTGACGTCATTGTTATGTCATTGCATGTAACGTACGTCACGTGACATGTGTGACAAAAAAACCACCATATTGTAAGTCGTAGTGCGACAAAAATATGAACTTTTAAAATCTTTGAAAATGAAGAGAAATATTTTAAACAGTATTTTAAACAGTCCCGAGTTACAGCGGCATAAGGAATGAAAATATATTAGTGTATAGCAAATGGTAAATTCTGTTACGAAAGGAAGGGGGGGGGGGGTAATATATAAAGTGCACGATACAAGCATTAATAAACTAAATTTTCATGCTATATTTTATCAATTTGATATCTAAGACAGTGAAAGTATACTTTTTTCATGATTTCAATTTTATCTAGCATTGCAATTTAATATAATAATCCCTCACTGATTGTTATTATTATAAAAGTGTTTCTCGGAAAGTTTCTAGTTTGTAGGGAGGAATTTTTATTTTATTTTTTTGCGAACCAGTGGTAGTCGTAACACTTCTGTGGTTTCAAACTAAAAAAATTCTATTACAGTTAAGTCTGAAGCTTTTAATGAGCACGTAGAAAGAGTCTTCAGAGTTTAGTCATATATGCATTTCTTGCTTTATAATTTGCATTCAAATCATATTTTTTTCCGTTTAGTGTTTAACTATTTTAAGTAACTATTTTTTCAAAAATTCTACTTCTTTCAGACTTTTTAAATAAAATTAACATTTTCCAAAAATAAAAGAAATACACAAAATTTATGCAAAACCTATGATATAATTAATTATTCGCATTTCAAATTTGTATTTTAGAGATATGACTTAAAAAAAAAAAAGTTATTTTACAAATTGTTTTATTTTACAGAAAACGTGTGAAACAAACTTTACTTTAAAAAGAGGGAGCTTGAGGTTCATTATTACCATTAAATTGATTTTTACACATTTTAAAAATTTAAACAATGTTTTATCTAATAAACTCTAATTATGAATATTATTATTATTATTATTATTTACAAAAAAGAAACTTTACAATGCATTTTAACATAAATATTTGGGTACTGATAAAAAGAAAAGGTAAAATACATTGGAAAATTCTTCAAATAGAAAATTTTAAATAAAAACACTCTCATTGCGCATTTCAGTTCCAAATCTATTGAGCCGAAATCGTCTGCGCGAGATATAACCACAGAAAATAAATAAATAAATAAATAAGGGAAAACGCGGGAAGCCAGGAAGTTGCGTCGCTGTGTAGAACATCGGCACTTCTACAATAGTTTTTTTAAGATAAGAGAATGACAGCTGCCATTTTAGAATATACGGATATTATTATAGAAACATAAACGTAAGTCTTATTTAATTTAAATATTTTATTCCTCATGTGTTATGAGTTAAATAGTTTTATGTTATATTAATAACAGACTGATCTAGAATTGCTTTCAGCTAGCAAAATTTTCTTATTCTATAAGGTGAATAAAAATATCTTAATCTGCCATCGCTTGAAAAAAAAAAAAAAAAAAAAATGCTGCGCAGAGACTGATTTATGATTACATTCATTAGGGAAATTAATGAAAACATCAATTTTCAGTTACTTGAGATTGAAAATGTGTTGAGACAATGATTTGGGTGGTTTTTTTTTTTTCGGCATCTTACTGTTTTCTAATTACTAACACTCATAGATTATATAGATATTCGATTATTATGATATTACGAAATTGTTTCAGATTGGAAATTAGCATTATACTGGGAAAATGTACTTTTACATATAGTGAAACTTTTGAAAGAGTTTTCTTTTAGTGCTAATAATATTTTAAATTATTTTTTAAAATCCTAAATTTTCATACCAATGTTTTCAGATTTACAATTAGATCTACAAAATTATAAAGCAATAGGAATTCCTTATAACATATGGAAAGATTTTTGAGATATTGTTAAATCTAATAATGCATTTAATTCATCTATTGTAGATTGTTGTTGTTTAACAGTACAACTATAAATATTAATTATTATTTTTAGTGTTTTTCAAATTCGTATACTTATTTTTTTTAATTGTATGTAAGCATTTTTTTTTTCTGTTTGTGATTTTAATCAAACATTTAATTATAGACATTTTGAATCGATTATTAAATTTTCTTCTATTATAAACTCATTTTCTACGTTTATGCTACAAGTAATTATTGGCACTAAAAAATAAAATATGATATTTAAGCACTGAAATAAAGTGTTTTTCATGCCTGATAGGAAGTTATAGATTAAACTGCTTTAGTATATATGTTTTTTAAGTTCATATAATAAAAGATACATAACAGAGGATACAAAGTTGAAAAGGGCTTATGACTTCGGTTTGTCTCTCCGTATGTACGTCTAGCAATCTGTCTGCGCTCTAACTCTCGTAAATATACTCGGATTGCCCTGAAATTTTTGGATATTATTGACGTTTACCATAGCACGGTCCCTATTTGTAATGAAGTTTGTAGCATGTTTAGTTCATTTACAAGACAGCCAAAAGTATTCCGTTACATTACGACCTATGGGAAAAAAATCGTTTCAAATGATTTTTAAGGATTTTACGCAAGCTTTCAAAGAGAATAAAATTGATATGCATTTATGAAGCGCACTAAAATATGCATTCTGTTGACTATGCGATGCAAAGAATAGTTATTATTCATTTACAGGGCTAAAAAAGGAATTCTATTACATAATGATATAGGGATGGAGGGAATTGTTTGCTGCGTACTTTAATTATGTTAATATGTTTCATATATAATGAAATTGATATACGTCGCTGAGATTTATGTACTGTAAATAATTTCATGTATAATACGAATAATACGTATATAGCATTTACAGGAACACATTATATAAAATATTTCAGATACTATATTGTATCCGAAGTACTGTACATTAGCGATGACGGCAGAAAATGCATTTTTAATTATGATATGCGCTTTTATGATTCACTATATTTATGCATAGTGTATGGCGTATATAAGTGCTATAATTCCTATACAGGGCTACACAAAAGTATTCGTAAGTGTTACCGGGTATGGGCGCAAATCGCTTAAAGGTGGTTTTTAAATGAGTTATGATTTTTTTCGCTAAACTGCATTTAATTTACTGAGAAATGTTTGTAGAATATAGATAAAATGATATACAGGGTCACGTAAAGAATTGGATACATGGCCGTCTATAAATTATAATTTCTGGAAATGTGATTTTAGCAGTTTTAAGAGTGTCTTAGTTTGAATTAAATTTTAACTAAATAGTGGCGTGTAATAAAGGTTCTAGGTAAACTACAGGGTTGTACAAAAGTATTCAAGTATGTTTCCATGTATTAGTATAAATTGCTGAAAGAGAATTTCAACCTGTTAGGCGTTTTCTTGCTAAACTAAATTATCTTATTATATAGTATATATACACTGAAAAAAATGGGTACTGAAAATTGAGTAAAAAGTACACAATTTTAAATGCGTCACATACTCAAAATTGCTCCGATCCAAATGTACTCAAAGTTGAGAAACACATGTACTAATTTTTTATTCCATGGTTGTGATCAATTATGAATGGTTATGTACTGACCCTCACTCCTCCCCCCCCCCCTAAAATTAAAGTAAAAATGTACTGATATTTATTTCTCGTTCAAAGTTATTAACAAGAAACGCTTAATTCATTATTTATTAAGAAAAATACCAAAATTCGTAACAAGATACTCAAATCGAATATTTTTATGACAAGAGCAACACTTCCAAACACTTTTAAATTATTTTAAAATACTGTGCATAATTTAATATTTACATTAATAAACATCATTTATGCCGCCAAAATGAAATGAACCATTACAGGGTACAAAATAATTCGTTTGTTTCGGTTTGATAACATGTGATGTTTCAAAATAAAGAAACCATAGGTTCATTTTTGATCCAATAATATTCAGTTCGATATGAGTACATCGGTTTACTCATTTTTGAGTGCTTGATTTTTTTTAGTGTATCAACCTACAGATCAAATACAGGGCTGTTCAAAAGAATTGGAAAACATATTTAGCTATGGATGGTAACTGCTGAAACCAGTTTTTCAAATGTTTTATGCGTTTTCTAAAATGTTTACTTAGTTATCTTATTTTACATTATTTCCCTAAATTACGATATCTTGTTAAAGCATTCAGGAAGTGTTGGAAAGTATTTTATAATCTATGCTTAACGCATGATTTTTCTTACTTGTTTTTTCTATTTCTGAGATCAGTCTTTTCCTATAAAACATACCAAATCTATTTAGCTCATATTCACAAAATACAATGTACGCGGGAATAAAAAATTTAAATAAATATGGCTTATCATACTGTTATATAAATAATAGTTATATTAATATCCGTTAGACTCCATGTTCGTATTTAATAAAACAATAAAAAATCACAACACATTAAAAAATTACCCATTCTAAATATCAAGCTTGCACTCAATATCAAGTTTAGAACTTAATAAAAAAATATGTCAGTTGATAAGCATTGTTTTTTTAAGTGGAGAAATTGAAAATGTTTTAGAAGAAAAGTGCTCCAAAATAGCGATATTTTGCTAAAAAGTACGGTAAAAAATAAAATTTTATATTTACAACAAAAGTTTACTTTAAAATTCATCGCAATATTAATATTTAGACATTTTTCCAGAGAGAAAGATTCGCTTTATATACAATATTTCAAATGAAAATCAAATTTCAAATTAATTGCTTAAAAGGCGCAAAGGCCAACATAGTTAAAAAGAGTCCATGCCGGGACTCGAAACCGGGCCGTCAGTATAGCACACTGACATTCTACCGACTAAACCACATGGAACGACACCCAGCCTGTAAAATTTCTTACTATTACATGTTGGCAAGGCTACAAACGCAGCACAAGATGGAATATTTATCTTGAGCCACTGACATGGGGTAAACACGAAACTTAATTAAATCCAGCATCGATTGAAACTATATTAATACTTGGAAATTTTTCCAGGAAGAAACATTCGCCTTGCATACAATATTTCAAATTAAAATTGCCTTTTAAGCAATTAATTTGAAATTTGATTTTCATTTGAAATATTGTATGCAAGGCGAATGGTTCT
Organism: Maratus speciosus; assembly: GCA_963932465.1. Lineage (NCBI taxonomy): Eukaryota > Metazoa > Arthropoda > Arachnida > Araneae > Salticidae > Maratus > Maratus speciosus. Next base: position 498,568,063 of record OZ010787.1, on the reverse strand, counting down.
CTCTGGAAAAATTTCCAAGTATTAATATAGTTTCAATCGATGCTGGATTTAAGTTTCGTGTTTGCCCCATGTCGGTGGTTCACGATAAATATTCCATCTTGTGCGCGTTTGTAGCCTTGCCAACATGTAATAGTGAGAAAATTTCCAGGCTGGGTATCGTTCCATGTGGTTTAGTCCGTAGAATGTCAGTGTGCTATACTGATGGCCCGGGTTCGAGACCCAGCATGGAATCTTTTTCACTATGTTCGCCTTTGTGCCTTTTAAGCAATTAATTTCAAAATTTGATTTTCATTTGAAATCGTCACAGTGTTTATGACAAGTTCGTCACAAATGACACATATTTCACAAATTGGTCACAGTGTGACGTCAAAGCATTGTCGCTTTCGTCACAGGTTCGTCACAAAGTTAATGCCAAAATAGTCACAAATGACACACTTTTCACAAATTTGTCACGCCGTGACTTCACAGAGTGGTCACAATGTGACGTCACAAACGACCTCTAAAACGGCCATAACGACCTCGCATTCTAGTCACTATGACGTCACATCGACGTCACGTGACGTCACATCGACGGTCACAAAATCACAGTGTGACTTCACAACGACGTCGCCGTGACGTCACCATGCCTTACGGGCGGGACCTCCTGGCTGAAGCCGCCAGTGCTCTGCCATCTGAGCTATCCCGGACGATTCTGGTCGAACTTTTTCACCCAGCTAACCTTGAAGATTACAGCATCTGGTCTGAAACCTGGTTCAGCTCAACAGAATAAATCTCAGGTAATGGAGCTCCAGAAATCGCTGGATACGAAATTACACTAGATTAATTTTAAAACAATTATTCTAAATGGTAAACAAATCATATTAGATGTAAATTTCCAACTGGGCGAAAAATGTCCGGACCAGGATTCGAACCCGGGACCTCCTGGCTGAAGCCGCCAGTGCTCTGCCATCTGAGCTATCCCGGACGATTCTGGTCGAACTTTTTCACCCAGCTAACCTTGAAGATTACAGCATCTGGTCTGAAACCTGGTTCAGCTCAACAGAATAAATCTCAGGTAATGGAACTCCAGAAATCGCTGGATACGAAATTACACTAGATTAATTTTAACACAATTATTCTAATTGGTAAACAAATCATATTAGATGTAAATTTCCAACTGGGCGAAAAATGTCCGGACCAGGATTCGAACCCGGGACCTCCTAGCTGAAGCCGCCAGTGCTCTGCCATCTCAGCTATCCCGGACGATTCTGATCGAACTTTTTCACCCAGCTAACCTTGAAGATTAATCTTAAGGGATTGTTGATTAATTGAAGATTAATCTTTAAGGTTAGCTGGGTGAAAAAGTTCATTGATGATGAAAAGTTCATATGATTTGTTTATCAATTAGAATAATTGTGTTAAAATTAATCTAGTGAAAAAGTATCAAAGTTAATTATAAAAATAATACACTGTAAGTATGAGCATATAATCTGCCTCCTGAAAAAAGATGCATCTGGTATATAAGACGCGGCATACTAATTACAAATGTATGTTTTGTTATTTTTTACTATGTTACTAGGAAGATGCTAATCTCATAAAGATGCGTGATAGCCTAAAAAACATAGTTATTTGGTCTGTTACCAAAGTATTTGTTAAGTTGAACCTGCTTACCACAAAGTATTTGATAAATGAGATTAATTAGTTATTTCACTATAAATAAAGAGATTGTATTATTTACTAATTAGAATAATTGTGTTAAAATTAATCTAGTGAAAAGTATCAAAGTTAATTATAAAAATAATACACTGTAAGTATGAGCATATAATCTGCCTCCTGAAAAAAGATGCATCTGGTATATAAGACGCGGCATACTAATTACAAATGTATGTTTTGTTATTTTTTACTATGTTACTAGGAAGATGCTAATCTCATAAAGATGCGTGATAGCCTAAAAAACATAGTTATTTGGTCTGTTACCAAAGTATTTGTTAAATTGAACCTGCTTACCACAAAGTATTTGATAAATGAGATTAATTAGTTATTTCACTATAAATAAAGAGATTGTATTATTTACTAATTAGAATAATTGTGTTAAAATTAATCTAGTGAAAAGTATCAAAGTTAATTATAAAAATAATACACTGTAAGTATGAGCATATAATCTGCCTCCTGAAAAAAGATGCATCTGGTATATAAGACGCGGCATACTAATTACAAATGTATGTTTTGTTATTTTTTACTATGTTACTAGGAAGATGCTAATCTCATAAAGATGCGTGATAGCCTAAAAAACATAGTTATTTGGTCTGTTACCAAAGTATTTGTTAAGTTGAACCTGCTTACCACAAAGTATTTGATAAATGAGATTAATTAGTTATTTCACTATAAATAAAGAGATTGTATTATTTACTAATTTCTGTACTTCTATCAGAAGTATTTTTTTACATTAAGAGTTCTTGTTTAATATTTTTACAAAATGGTTTTTATACTTATATTTCTTTCTTTACACTTACTTTTATACTTCTTTACTTATAATATATTTTCATTAGTTTTCTTAAAATTAATGTTTTACCAGTTTAAGGATTAATGATTCACAATTCAATTACAAATAATAATAAAATTCCATAACAAGATATTTGAGAAATATTTAATAAAAATATTTCTTTCTCTAAATTAGCTATCGAAAATTCGTCCTAAATATACAATACTATGCATAACTAACACATATAATTCATCACTTAAAAATGTTGAAAGTAAACAATAATGAAGCATTATTTACAGCGTTAATTTTCAGAAATACGTCTCTTTATAATAATAAACCGGTATCAGTTTCTCTTAAACTTAAACTAATTTATTGTCTTTATCTTAAAGCAATTTTTAGAAATAGCTGCCCTCATTTCTCAACTTTGTCCAATAATTCCTGGGATTCGAAAATGATCTTCTCAAAGTAAACTTTAAAGCTTAATACTTGCTATGCGCAGTCATTGCGTTGCTGAATTAATTAGTTATTTCACTATGATTAAAGAGCTTGCATTATTTAAAATTGTCGGCTGTTGGTGCATCGACTAGTAAGTGAAGAATAGAGATGTCTCTTATTATTTTTAATAAGTGAGGATTTCTGTATCTCTAGAATATTATCGGAAGTACTTTTTTATACTAAGAGTTCAAATGATCTTTTATGGTAAAGGTATTAATGAAGATGATAAAGAAAATACACCGTATGTATAAGTGTTTAATACGCACCCTGTTTTTGATGAGTAAAATGAAAAAAAAAAATGTTGTATTTAAGTCGCAGCATACTAATTTAATATGTAGTGAATTTTAAAACTGGGCATTTTCTTATTTATTACTGTGTTAGTTTGAGGACGCTAGTCTAATAAAGGTGCGTGATGTATTTCTATTTTGTAAGTTTTGTTATCAAAGTATTTATACTTTAGTTGAATGCTGAACCAGCTTACTACCAAAGTATTTTGAAAGCGGATTTAAGATATGTTAAGCTGGATAAATGCTTCGTGACAATGGTTTCTTAAACAAAAATTATTTTTTTTCATGTGTTTTATCCACCCCAAACTTTTGTGCTAATATGTTTCACAAACTTGTATTTATATTATCTAGAAAAGCTTTATTTTGTTTTTAGGGTCGACTAAAACGTATTCATGTTTATTTTTCAGAATGACTGATTCTGTTAAAAACCTGTTTAAATATAGATTTTACTGAAAGTTACTGATTTGATACAATATAAAATATTAAAATAAAAATATATGTGTTGAAAGTGATTGGCATTGTAATCACTTTCAGCATAATATAAAATATGTTATTTTTTACAACTAAGTATCCTAATAACGAGCGTGTCGCGATTGAGATACTAGGCAAAAATGTATTTGAAACACTCTTTTGAATAATTTTATTAAATAACGCATTTTAATGCAAAACTTGTTGCATAACATATGCAGCTTTATGCAGAAAATGTGCATTTTTATGCAACAATTTTCGAAAACAAAATTATTTACCAATATATTTTTATGAGCCAAAGTGATCACTTTTGTTTTCTATCGAAATTCATTGATCTGTTATATATGCAAAATATATATGAATGCCTAATAAAATTGTAGATTCAGCTTAATGTAAAATATGAACCCATATTAGTCAGAATGACGGATTCTATTTAAAACCCGATTTTCGCCATAGCCATAGTCAACAAACAAACAGTTGCACACTCTGACAAAAAATTCTTTTAAAAATATAGGTTTTACAACTAAATAATTTCCGAATACCGAAAGTATCGAGATGTACCAAAATTATATTTGCTACCCCCGTTCCAATAACGTTCCATAAAAAACACGTTTTTATGCAAAAAATGTTGCATAAAATATGCACTTTTGTACAATAATTTACGAAAATATAACTATATACTAATATATTTGATTCAGCTAAAGAGTTATGTTTTTATACTTGTTATGTTTTTAGAGTCAGAGCAGCAGCAATGATGGTGCAAATGTTTCCCAGGCACCAGCCACAAAGCCGCATAGGCGCTTCAGCGTCATCATTTGACATTAATACTGACACACAGGCGGATAATTAAAATGAAATAAACATTTTTTGAACCAGGCACAAATAAGAGTTGCTGCGGCACTTTTTAGAGGCTACCTTAGTTCATTGACTATGTATTTATATTCAAGTAAAATATGCATATATCTGAATGCCAGCCAAGCCGACGCGGTTCTTAAAAAATGCCAACGTGGAACGTAAAAAACCATTTCGCGTAGCCCGCATCGAAAGTAAAATGGAACATAAAAATAAAATTTAGAAATAAATAAACTGGCCGAAAATCTAATTTTGCGAATTCTGGTTGAGAACCACGCAAGAAGATCCATTCCAGGTTTTGTAGCACCAAGCCAAATATGGTCTAAAAAATTGGCACACAGAGCATCCAAAGAATTTTGGTTGTCGTACACATCGTTGATAAGCCAGCCTAGGCTTGGTAAAGATGGATAATAAATAGGGAGTTAGATACCAAGAGGCACAGCAAAGCAATACATTAGGTACACCAGGGGCCCAAAACTATACTAAATCCTAAGGACTATAAGACAAAGGGCCCGCATAACTCACTAATAAAATTTTGACGACCATTGCCTTGTGCCTGTCACCAGCTGTGTTGTTCCAGGGGCAGCTCGGATGGTTCAACCTTGACAAAGGCCCTTTACTGCACCACAACGAGTACTTAATAAAGTAGCACCTTCAGCGTACTGTAGAACATGAACCTATATTTGTCATTATGACTGATAAAATATAGACTTACAATTAAAACCAGATTAAATATATATTTCACATTGTGAAATATTTTAAAATTGATAATTGAGTAGTTTCCTAATAATAAAAGGTCGAGATTTATATAATGGGCGAAATTGTATTTGTAACCCTCTTTTGAATAACGTTGCAAACGTTTGAATAATGCTTTTTATGTATTTAATAAATAGTAAATATTGGGTTTACATTGAAAATATTTGCAATTATACTCTATTGTTGCAGAAGCATTCGAAATCAAACAGTGAAATATTTTTGCCAATATTGCGAAAATGCAAGCACTCCAATGTTGTGTAATACAAAAATTGTCACATAACATATGAATGTTTATGCATAAAAATATGCATTTTTAGGCAACAATTTTCGAAAATATAACTATTTACTGATAGTTTTATATCACCTAAACTGAGTTCTTATTACGATTTTAGATTGTACTGAAATCCATTGATCTTGTATTTATATTCAAGCAAAATACACACTTATGCTTAATAAAATAGTACATTCAACATAATGTAAAACATGAACCTATATTTGTCAGAATGAATGATTCTGTTTAAAACTTGATTAAATATAGATTTTACTGATCTTACACAATGCAAAATATGTTAAATTTTACAACTAAGTAGTTTCCGAATAACGAGATTGTCGAGATTCATATACTGGGCAAAATTGTATTTGTAACCCTCTTTTGATTAATGAGACGTTCTCCTCATTTCGGGGGAATATCGAAGCCCTTAAAATACCCATTAGAATATATTCTATTATATATGTTGAGGTGGACACTAGTAGCTTTGAAATGTATATCAGAATTATGCGAAATCGAGTAACTTCGAGAATGATTTCTCTACTCAAAGTCTCGGGACAAGAACTATATGACAATCATTGCGACGTTTCAAGAGTGAAACCTTACGATAGGGAATTACTATCATTAGTATTTTACATATATACATATGGTATTGCTGCTGTAGTTATTCCTAAGTAGAAAACCAATATTGATTACATTGGTTATACTTAATATTGTGATTATTGTGAATGACCCAATATTGGGTATATATTGGCTTTACATTTGAATTCTTTTGAAATTAAACGCCATGATTATAGAAGCATTCGAAATCAAATGACGAAATTTTTTTGCGAATATTGGTCCAATATTTTGGAAATGAGAGAAATTTAATATTGGGTAAAAATTTTATGGCAAAATGGACAAGATAGGGCAAACATCGGCGTTTACATGAGATCGCAAACAGTATTGTTCCACCATTGTTTTATTTCAAGGATTAATACATGTTTGTAGCGATACCCAATATAATATTTTCTATTATATATGTTGAGGTAGATACTAGTAGCTTTAAAATATATATCAAAATTATGTGAAATCGAGTAACTTCGAGAATGATTTCTCTACTCAAAGTCTCGGGACAAAAATTATATGACAATCATTGCGACGTTTCAAGAGTGAAACCTTACGATAGCGAATTAATATTATTAGTATTTTACATATATACATATGATATTATTGTTGTAATTATTCCCAAGTAGAAAATCAATATTGAATACACTGATTATACTTAGGCCCAATATTGGATAAATATTGGCTTTACATTGGAAATATTTGCAATTAAATTCCATTATTTCAGAAGCATTCTAAATCAAGTGGCGAAATATTTTTTAAAATATTGGTGCAATATTACGAAAATGTAAGCACTCCAATATTGGATAAAAATTTTATGCCGAAACTGTAAAGATATTGCCAAAATCGACTATTACATGGGAATGCAAACAGTGTTGTCCCAATACTGTTTTGTTTCAGGGATTAATACCTGTTTGTAGAAATAGCCGTTGTGATATCATATGTATTAAAACGCAAAGCTGTTTCTGTAAGATCAACTCAGAACTAATTCGACACAGTTGCACATGCGTGAACTGTTTTTCGAACCCCCTCAATTTAGAAGACAGTAGAACGAGTTCCTGCTACCGTAGCGAGCTAAAGCAGCAGTTTACAGCTCTGAATTTTTTTTAAAGGACGCAGGTTCGAGCCCAAGCCCAGCAAAATGATTTCTGTAATATTTTTATCGATAATTCATTTCAATAATGACATATTTTATTAGAAAGAGAAGTTATATGATTATTATTATTATTGTTGTTGTTGTTATTGTTATTATTTGAATGCTTTATAATTAAATAAAATTTGACTTTCAACAATATTTTGAAAAAATATTGATTTTATATTTAAAATATTTAAGTTAAAATATTTTGCACTAATTATCAATTAACACGTTCACGCCGGCGCGGTGAGTCACACTTAACTGTCTCAGAGTTGTCAAGTCTCCGGCTTTTGTGCACACCACTATTATTTTAGAGAAAATATTGTCCCTTGAAATCACCCAATATTTCTAATTAAATAAAGCAACATTTTCTGTATCAAAATACTGGTATACAAAAAGCCGGAGACTTGGCAGCTCCGAGACAGCCGAGTGTGGCCCACCGTGCCGGAGTGAACGTGTTAAATAAATTGAGCTCATCTACATTTTTTGTTATATTTTCTGACCATTATCGAGAATATATATGTGTGTCTGTCAGAAAGAAAAGTTTACCATTCTTTTCCGTAAAAAATAAAACGGAAAGAAAGAAAAATATCCATATAAGAACTATAAAAGAAATTTCCTTGATATCCATGGTTTAATATTTTAAAAAATGTAAAATAAAATTCAAGTAAAAAAAAATACTTATTATAAATAGTCATCTGCATAAAGTTTCAAATTTAGGTTTTAGAGATTGAGACTGATAAAAATAAAATTAATGGCAGCTTTTAACGGTCGTGCAGTTTTAAAAAATAAATAAACAAAAATACATATCGTGATTTAAATACATATATATATAATATATATAAAAGACCGTAGTAAGTAAAAATAAATGCTTTACCCTGTATTTTAGGTAAATCTTTAATAAAAAGCAAGCATAATGGGTTGTGAATTTTAAACTTAAAATTCTTTCACTTCATTGAATAGGTTAGACTGACAGCATCCTCTATGGCCTTCAAGAAATAGGAATCACTTATGCAATATAGAAATTTGTCACGATTTCAATAATTAATTTAAAAGCAACTAATTAAAAATTCGCGAATTTTTCTAATGAAACATTCAAGTTATTTACAGTCAAATCTTGACGGGCACTATCTAGTTATATATTATATATTTTGAGGTACATATTAGTAACTTTGAAATGTATAACTCAGAGATGAGATTTCCGACTTTTTGCATACCAGTATAATCTTAGAGAAAATGTTATTTTATTTAATCGGAACATTTTTGTGATTTAACAGAACAGCATTTCCTCTAAGTTTATACTGGTGTGCAAAATGTCGGAAATCACATGCCTGATAACTGTATTTTGGATAATCAAATAACATCGAGAATGATTTCTCGACTCGTTGTGTCAGGAAAAGACAATTATTCTTAAGTTTCAAGAGTGAAATCTGAGGGGGTTACCATCTTAATTATTTTACATATATTTTTTGTTTTATTATTGCCGCAATTATTCTGAAATAGCAAACATTGCCGGTAACATTGGTTACATGTATGCCCAATATTGGGATAATATTGATATTACATTGGAAATATTTGGAATTAAAAGTCAGTATTTCAAAAGTGTTGGAAAGCAAATGGCGAAATATTTTTGCTAATATTGATGCAATTTTACTAAAATTTAAGCAAACCAATGTTGAATAAAAGTTTTATGCAATTATGTCCAAGATATTGCCAACACCGTCCATTATATAAGCTATGAAAACAATATTGGCCTATTATTTTCTTGTTACAAGGATTATAACCTTTTTTTAGAAATACCCATTAGAATATATTGTATTATTCACACATCGGTGCATATTGATGCGAAACTTGTAGCTTTGAAATGCATGTCAGAATTGTAAAATTGAGTAATTTCGAGAATGATTTCTCTACTTACAAGGGACCCTACACAAAAGGTACTCCCCGATTTCGATAAAACTTTTATCATTGAGAGTATTCATGATATTATGAAGAATGATACCAATTTTATCGACCATCGTCAAGGTTTAGTCTTTTTAAAATATTTCTAAAGTATCTATGGTGCAACTAATGAAATTAGTTCATTTTTTTATTCAAAAATATTCCAATAACTTCAAACAACGTAATTGTCAGAGGAATGATAATTAGTATAGAAATGAGTAAAACACGATGAATTTTTACACCATCCACAAATTATAAAATGAAATATCTCACATTCATGACATTCCGTTCCATTACTTGTGAAACAAAAATCAACTAGATTATAGAAAGACGAGGGCTTTTCTTCAAGATATCCACATTTAAACCATACATATTTAAACATATCAACAAATCGAAGCGATGGAAATTGATTATGTACAAGGAACTGCATTTTGATGATACCATTGCGTTGATAAAGGCTTAATTGCATCATAGAAACTTTAAAAAGATTTAAAAAATTCTAAACCTTGACGATAGCCGATAAAATGTGTATCATTCTTCATTATATCATGAATATAGTCTCAGGACAATCTATATGAAAACCATTGCGACACATCTAGAGTGAAACTTTACGATATGGAATTATGATCATTAATATTTTTCATACATATATGGTATCTTTACATTCGTAATTATTCCCAAGTAGAAAGCCAATATTTGTAACATTGGTTACGTATTGGGTAGCTTTGTATTGGGGTAAATATCGGCTTTATATTCAAAATATCTGCAATTAAATGCCAATATTTCAGAAATATAAAAATGATATGCAATTTATATAGGAATAATGTGATAATAATATGTTAAGGATAAGAATTATATGAAAATCATTATTACACTTCAAAAGGGAAAACTCAATATTATGAAATTAGTATCATTATTATTTTATATAGTATATTTATTGTGTTATTACTGTTGCAATTATAGATAGCAAACAAATATTGGTTAAATCGGTTGTACTTACCCAAGTTGCATAGAGTGTTGGCCCATAGCTTTCAGCTTGTGGAAATGATTGGGAAATTCTAGAGTGTAAAAGGGTAGGGTTGGGAAATGGTAGGTACAGTGTCCTTTCTCATTTGTAGCATATCTGACCAAGATTCTCAGTGTCTAATGATTGGACCACTGTTGGGTCTTTATTAGCAAATGGTTCATTGTTCAACAGCTCGGCAAGTTGGACCTTTCATTTTGTGAGCCAACGAGGGATAACAATTAGCTAACAATTTACCAATGTTGGTTCAACCATTTTGCTCTACTTGGGTTGACCCAATACTGGTTAAATATTGGTCTTTAATTTTGAATTATCCGTAATTAACCGCCAATATTGCAGAAGTATTGGAAACCAAAAGACAAAATATTGTTGCAAATAGTGATGCAATATTAGTAAAATGTAAGCATTTATATAGTGGGTAAAAATTTCATGACAATTTGGTAAAGATATTACTAACATTGTCCATTATATAGTCAATAAAAACAATATTGGTCGAATATTTTGATGCAAGTGTTATTCCCTATTTGTAGATATAAGAATATACATATTAATAAGAATGTAGCATAAGAATATACTATATTATATATTTCAAGGTGGATACCACAGTAGCTTTGAAATGTATATCCAAATTACAGTAGTGGCCAAAATTACAGTAGTGGCCAAAATTATGGAAACATTTTTAAAAAACTCGATTTAAAAGTTTGATAATTCATAACGGCACTTAAATTTGAAGTAAAACTATAAATTTGTAAATCATTGGAAAGATAATTTTATCCAAAATGTGATACAGTTATTGTCCAAAAGATATTTCTATTGCAATAGCAGTTCCCAAAAGTAAACTGAATTAAAAGGAGAAATTTAACTAGACAAAAATTTCCCCAATTGAGTTTATTCTCATTAGAAGAAACGTTAATACTAGCCCTAAAACACCTTTATATAGAATAAACCGTGTTTCTTAGTTTTGTGACTGTTATAATATGAAACCAAGATTCATTTCTCGTTTCTGTTAATTTAGATTTGATTTGAGAGTTGTTTCTGATAAACATGATTCTTTAGTTCTCTCCGTAGAATTTCGGTCGAGTTAAGGCTTAGACTATTCTCAATCCAATCCAGTTGTGGGATGTGGTTATCTTGAAACCACTTTTTGTATGCAACAGCAAATTGGAGCCAAATTTTCGTGAAATAAAAATACTTCATTATCGTGGAAAAGATCGAGTAAGGGAGGATTCAGTGGACGTTCAAGTATCTCATTCATGAATTTTTGGCTTTTATATTTTTATAATTCTCGAAAATTATACCCTCACCTTTTTCTAACCTTCAACACAAAATCATAACAGAAGCTGGGTATTTCGCGGAAAATTTAATGCAATCTGAATGCAAATATATTTTTTTTCCTCTACTAGCATATTTAATCTCATCACTATCATGCAAGAAAATTCCTATCTCATCACCCATTATTATTCCTCTGTTAACATACATTTTAGCCACATTTAATCTTTCTAAAGTTTATTTGATCATAAAAGTGATTTTTTGAGGAATTCTAGTATTTGGACCAAAATGTTACAGTATGCACAGAAGTATACTTTGGTTTAACTTCACATTGCAGTATTCTATTTCATTTGGATACACTGATATGTTTTTTTATTCTTAAACACAGGCTCCTTACTTTTATAACATCAATAGCTTTCGTGTACCTTTTCCTGTATTTACCAATCTTGTTTTGTGCGACTTAAACACACCTTGAATACTTTCCTTCCAATTTTTTTTCAAATTTCCACGTACTTGTAGCTTTTTTCAGTTAACAATAATATTATACATCGCTTTCTGGATAAACAATTAACTTTATGCCTTTTATTCTTTTTTTAATTTCATTAACATTTCTAGTTCAACAATTGAAAAGACAAATAAAACTTTACCAACTTGATAGCAAAGATAAAATACGATAAAAAAATTTCCTATCAGCATCAATAAATGACATCAACAGCTGAAATCCTAATATTGTCTTGACAGCCTCATTGTCCAAAAAAATGACATCTGTCTGTCAATTGTGTACATTCACTATATTAAAGTGAAAGAAAAATACTTTGTATTAACCTAACCAAGTTTTACTGCCTTTTTCTGTTTATTTGAATATCAATTTTAATAATATATAAATAATTAAACAAACTGTATTGCATGATATTTTTGATTAAATCATCTTTCCAGTAATATACTTTTATGGTATTGCTAAAAAGAAAATGTAGTGTTATGAGCTATCAAAGTTCAAAAACTTTTTTTAAGGTTTCCAAAATTTTAGCAACTAGTGCATGAGAAATTGATCAACTTTGAGACTGATTTTTCCACTCAAAATCTCAGAATTAGATTTATATGACAATCATTGCTAACTTTCTAAAGTGAAACTTTAGCATAGGAAATTACTATCATTATTACTTTACATATATTTATTATGTTGTTAGTGATGCAATTATTCCCAAAATAGCAAATCAATATATATTACATTAGTTATACTGAAGGCCAGTATTTCGTAAGTTTTATTGGAATTAATGCAATATTTCAGAAGTATTAGCAATAGGATTTTTTTTCTTGATGTTTGTGCCATACTGTAAAAATGTAACTACCCCAAAGTTGAAAGAGAGCTTTATACTAAAAAGATCCACATACTGCCACCATTGGCAATATTTTGGCAAGACGAGCAAAACAGATATAATATAGTTTTAGCAACCGGATTACTCTGTTTTTGTAGAAATTATATGTATGTTTTGTACACAATGCTCCGGGACACCGGTATTTGTAGCGCACAATTTAATAGGAATTATAAACCAAGAAAAAAAAAGAAAGAAAGAAAATATTTTACTATTTTTATTTAAAGCAATTTTTTTAGAACTAATACATAGAACTTAGACATTAGAAACTTTAGAACATTAGAAACTAATACATATGAAATTATGAAATGAATTTAAAACACACTCTTTTAAATAGGGTATTTCTTAAATACCGGGTTCTTAATACGTTCGTTATAACTTTCCAAATTACAAATTATCGGTATGTTGTATCGGAGTGCGATTTGCAACATAACTCATGCCAAAGTATCTAATCTTTTGTGAAAAAAAAATTGGTTCAAACTTTTTTTAACTAATTTTTGCAAAAGAATTTTGATTATTTGGCAAGTATTATCGTGCTGTAAACCATGCAACCATACCGATATTTGTTACATTTAAAGAGTTTCTTAAAAATGTGAACCAACTTAAGAGACTCCTAATAATTTTTTTTTCTTTTGCCACGAAAAATTCCATTTTTTGACAAGTTTGACAAAATTTGTAAAAGGTACTCCGATACGACAATTTGTTACGTTTTCATCAATTTTTTAAATGTGAACTTATTTTGTATATATAGTTGACAATTTTTTTCTACTGTTAGGAAAGTTTCCATGCTTTAAAAAGTCATGTTGCAAACTGCAACATCAGAGTTGCCAGAAGAGTTTAGGCAAAAAGTGTTTCACTTAAAAAGGAGCCATCAGCTATTTGGCGCGATTTCGCCTATGAGATTAAGGTATACTTCCAACAATGGATTTAAGGTCTTCAAACAGATAAATTTGAAGAATTATCTTAATTATAGTTAATTAAATTAGGCATAACTTACCTTCGGAAACAAAGAAACATTTCGAAGAGGAACTATTAGTAATATAAAATAAACAGTCAAGTGCGAGTATTACTCGCGCACAGAGGGTTCCGTATAATAATATATGAATTAGTAAGTGTATTATTAACAAAAATACCTTTTCTAAAAGAATACTCAGACTTTGAAAAAACTATTCAACGTAGGGTTGGGTATAGCTGTATAGTATACAGGGTGCAAATGAAAGTCCCTTTAACCTGAAAATACTTGCGAACGGAGAGAGCTACAGCTATACAAGTGAGGTAACGGTACAGTAAAGCGACTACACCCGACCTAATGCAAATGACAGCAGCACCCCTAGTGGCGAAATTTGGAAGGTGGCCATTGCAAATCGAAAACGAAAACAGGTAGAGCAAATTTTCCAATTAGAAGGTTTTAGAGCATCAATTAATTAGAACGAAACGACCATGAAAGTTCAAAGTTCAAGTATACCATGAAAGTTCAAAGATATATGGAATCTAAATAATAGCAAATATATCTATTCTGTATATTTGTTATTCTGTATAGGTTTTTAGTTAACCTTTAAAGACATAGTAGGTGTATTGAGAGAGACACTCAATGGAAACTAGTCGCGAATCCCATAGTATTTATGTGATTCCTTCACATTAAATTAGTCTGTTTTTAACAATTTGACGTTTATTGCTTTTATACTGCTACTGGGAATTGCATTACATAAATATATCCTTAAAATTTGTTATCTAGGCTTTAAAATCCGATGGAGCATAGAGTACGCCGTCCCTGTCATATGTCCAAAACGTCCGTGTTTTTAAGGGCTAATATCTCGGCTAATTACCGACGATTTTTTCCGAAATTCGTGATCAACAATGCTTTTATACTTCTGCTACGATAGGTACCTCCAGCTCTTCTCGACACTTTTGCTGAAGCCCGTAAATCGAAATTTGAGTGTAACGGAAAAATGCGATTTTCACAAAACTATGTGACCTTGGGTAATTTATAGGGTAATTTTCCTGCAAGGTTTAAATTAATGTCTGCTACCTCTAATTTTTTTCATACATAAATTTTCATATTTTTACATATTTTTTCCTTTTTCCATAATTTTTACATTTTTTCATACATTTTTTCATACGTGGGTCAATAGTCTTTATTACTTCCCCCCAATTTGAACTTTCCACGTTGCATAGTTTACGAGTAAAAGGGCTGTGACAGACAGACACAGGAGTGATCTTATAATGCTTCCGTTTTTACTTTTTAAGTGCGGAATCCTAAAAATTGATGGCTTAGTCAATAAATTGGATGTTTACGAAACGGCTCGAAGATTTTGCACGAAACAAACAGTAGGAAATATAAGTGGCAGTTAAGAGGACAAATGTTCAGAGCGGCTGGCTACGCCAATTCGAAAGGGCGCTAAGTTGATAATAAGCACAGCGTGAATCACGGAGTTACAAACCTGTCACATGAGCGCAAAATAAATCACAGGAAATAAAACGCAACAAGAATATTCAAATTTTAACAGTCAGCGTAATCAAAACTGGTGAGATGCGAAATCCCAAGACAGGAGCCAAAACGCGCAAAGAAAAATAGTTAGGTAAGATTGGAAAAAATCCTATATATCCAGGGCATGAAAACAAACGTAATTATCGATAGAGGGAGTGACATTTCAATCGCGAATTCAAGATGTTTTACTGTAATATACTCGCCAAAACAAACCAGCGACAATATTTTTATATCGGTCATAGGTGAAAAAGTGATTAAGCCAATGGGTTTTTCTTACATAAGGTCTGTGTGGACGATATAGATTTACAGGATAAATTTTATGTAGTGCAAGAGACTGAATATGATTTAATAATACACTGTTAAAAATCTGTAGCTTTTGCATCATAACCACTCCACCTCTTTTATAGAAAACGATTACTTGACGATATTATGGATCATTCTCATTGGGCAGAATAGAGATATTCTATAAAAGCAGTGGAGTGACTATGCAGCAAAAGTTGCAGATTTTTAACAGTGTAGGTAGGAAAGCAGTCGAAGGCTTAATTTCAAGAGTGACAGAAGACGTTGTCAGAATAATAAGTGACAACAGAGTACGAGTAGTATGCATTAAAGTTGACGAAGGTCCTTTCAAAACAGATGAAGTAGCCACATCAAAAGTGAGCAGCAATAATAGATGTTGGGAAGATCTGGTTAATAAAGATTGCGTGAATTCCGAGGTGGATTTCACTCATATTACGAAGATAACTAACAGAGAAAAGTTACAAGAATTAATAAAATCCTACAAACCCAACAAAATAAAAGTTACTGGGTAAAAGATGAAACTAATACTGGCAGATGAAAAACCTATATAGTAAAGCGAGGAGAGTCTGCGCACATTTCAAAAGAATAATAATAAAAATCTAAATATTAATATTTTGCTAAACTATGTATGAATAATTTTGACCTCGTTTGTTTTTTATGCATTTCCATTGTTATTTTGTTGTTATACTGTAATTTAATAGAACAGCAGTAATAAAAACCAAGAAAACTATTTTGCGCAATCTCTCCTTACAGGGTAGGAAAGAATGCGCATATGGGTAGGAGGGATTGCGCACATAGGTTGAAGAGATTTTTATTACTGATAACAACAATTAAACTGATAACAATAATGATTATACTTAATGGGCATTGTTGAAAGGTTTTTGTGAGTAAATATTATTGTATTAGGAGTGAATATTTCAACCAAATGTTTAAATAATAAGTAAAAGAAAGAATTTTAACGACAGTTAAAAAATTTAATTTAAGAAGATTAAAATATTAGAAAAAGCAAGCCCTACTAAGATTACATTATAACATTAATCTAGTTGATAACAGGTTTAACTTGAAAATTACTTCATTTCCATTTTCACAGTTTCATAGTATTTTGTTTGCTAACCGAATTTGTTGTCGTCCACAATCGATGCACTTATTGTTGTAAATCGTGCATCTTTCGTGCAATCACCTGCAACAAGCAATACATTGAATCCAGTCAGTTGTCGAAGCTGTCTCCTGGTACAATTCCAGACATTCAGTGCACTCATCCTCATTGAACTTCGGGTTTTTTTCCTTGAGTTTTTTTTATCCCACTTTTTGTGGAAGAACCTTATCTTAAGCAGTATTTTTTTGTGGCGGCATCCTTCTTAAGTCTTTTTTCATGTATATTTTGTGGATCAGTAACATTAGTTGCACTCTGTTTCCTTTTGATTTGGATGACATTACACTACTTCGAATGGGTGAAAGCTTTTCCAAAACATTGTATTAGAAAATTTAGTTTAGTTAACAAAATTAATTTATTACCAAATTAATTGTTCATAAATTAAAAAAATATCTATATATATATTACGCTAACGTACGTGGCACAGAAATCGTGATTATTTGTTATTGTTTAATGGCAACGCCCGAGAAACGCATCTGATTGGTTATTGTGAAACAGTCCTTGGCAGGATTTAGGGCGATCGGGTTTGTTGTTTACGTTTTGCGTTTTCTGTGCAATATCTTTCGCTGCAATTATGTAGCTTCAAAATATCATTTGAAATGCCCGTAAAAAATCTCGGTGAATGCTTGAAAGTGAAGAAGAAGCCAAATTCGAGTCGAATCGAAATAGATTCGAAATCCAAATAGAATTGTCGAGAATGCCGTTAAGCGATCGGCAAAATAGGCTTAATAACTGTAGCATGCACGAGTTGCTACTGAAATCCAAATTACTAATTTAAACGTTCCGGGGCATGCATAACTGTGGGTGAAAATGTGCAATTTATGCAAAGCACTGTATTGGAAATGCGAATTAAACAGCAGCAAGAAGTTTACAAAATGTTGTCATGACGTAAAAAGTAATTTTGTACGGACCTGCGATACGAATTTCAGGTTCATTTAAGAATATTATTACGGGCTTCCCCAAAAGTAAGATACAATAAAACCTGCTTAGACGTAGACGAAAACGACCAGTGATAAATTCCGTTTTATGCAGGTTATTAAATTGAACAACGCATAATAGCATTTTTTTTGGGGGGGGGGGGAGAGGAGGGGGGAGAGCTGGAACTTTTTTTTTTTTTTTTTCGTTTATTGCAGGATTCCGTTATAAACATGCTTTATTCTATTAGAAAATAAATTTGCTGGATGGTACTTTTCTTAAAAATCTATATAGTAATATTTGCTTACAATTTTTTTTTTCAGCATTACACTTTATGCTGTATTTGTAATTGCTTTTTCATATAAAGATTTTAAATAAAAAATTAAATTTTTGAAAATATAATTACATTTTAATTAAATTCATCAGTTAATTTAGAATAAAAAAGTTTAAAGTATGAGACATATAAAAATTAAAAATCTTAACCTTTGACTTTACACAACTTTTGAACTGAACAAGAGTCGGGCCCTGGTAATTTGCACCGTCCCCTCTGTACGGATCTGCGATAAAAAATTTCAGATTCATTTAAGAATATTATTATTATGGGCCCGGGCAACGCCTGGCGGGTCAGCTAGTATATAAATATTTAATTAAATTATTAACACATACATTATTAATTTATTAACAAAAATAATTACATAAACTTAATAACAGCTGTATTATTAATTTATTAATAAAATTTTTATCTGCAAAAGTATTTTTTGGCAAATTAATTTTTTGCCAAATTTAGTTTTGATATTTATGTGTTTTTCAGAAATTATTTCAAAATTGATTCATTCATATGTTTTACACGTAATTTGCAATTCATACAAATTTATCAGTAAGCTGAATAATCTCTCCTAGCACTTAAACTTATGGGGAAATGCGCCATCTCTCCTAAGTAGCAGATGCGCAAACTCTCCTATTTTGGTAGGAGAGATTGCGCGGCATTTTATTTAAATATGGCCACTTCTAAAATGAATTGTTGGTGTTCGCATACTTAGTCCATGTTAGTAGTTTATAAAAAATAGTTTAAGTTCAAAATATTTTGTATTACTGACGTTGTAAAAAAATTCTGACGAACAGTTATGAAAATTCAAGCACTTACTTTGGAAAAACAAAACAAAATAGCACTATTTATCCAAGACGCTTGGAACAATCAATATGCAAATTCATGTAGACACTGCACTAATGCTGCTGTACAACTACCTGGAGTCGCTGCTCGCGCACACAACTCCTTCCCGTCGAATCTCTTTGTGCGCAATCTCTCCTACCGCGCGAACTCTCCTCGCTTTACTATATGTGAATGTCCAAGCAGATTCCGTCTTGTTAAGCAGGAAATCATCAATAAACAGTACAACCGTGGTCAGACGATGGGACCATTAGGCGGAGTGGGAGTTACTCCGATTTTTCGGCACCAGTAGCCCTGAGTAAGAAAAAGGATGGGTCGCACCGATTATGTTGGAAAATAAATCGAAAAATAATAAAAGATTGCTATCCACTACCGCTGATTGAAGACATTTTTGACAAACTACAGAAAGCAAAAGTATTTACGACGATCAATCTCAAAAACGGTTTTATACACGACAAAAGTGAAGAAAGCAGTCGGAAATATATAGCTTTTGTAACCCACGAAGAGGAATATGAGCGTTTGCGTTGTCCGTTCGGATTGTGCGTATTTGGTAATCAATTCCAAAGGTATGTAAACACATCATTTAAGATTTTCTGCGAAAAGGCAGTATTATTGTATATATGGATTATTTTCATATTCCCTCAGATGATGAAGAAGATGGAATAAAGAAGCTGTAACTAGTATTAGAAGCAGTATCAGCATATGGTTTAGAAATAACTTCAAAAAATGCCAATTCTTTAAAAGGAAAAGAGAATTCTTAGGGTATATAATCGAAAATGGAACAATAAAGCCGTCCGAAGTGAAAACGAAAGCTATGCAAAATTTCCCTAGACCAACTGCTGCAAAACCCTTACAACTTTTTTAGGTTTTACAGGATACTTCAGAAAGTTAATCCCGATTTATGCCAAAATCGACAAACCTCCAAGTGATTTATTAAGGAAATGGCATTGTTTCAAATTTGAAAGAGAGGAACTCGAGGCATTCAAAGATTTTTAGAAAATATTGTCAAAAAGCCAGTTCTGCAATTATATAAACAAGGATCCATGCAGGAGCTCCATACTGATGCAAGCAGCAGGGGATTTGGCGCAGTTTTATTACAGAAAGGAGATTATGGGAGATTTCACCCATTGCAATGTATGAGCAAGAAAACTTCGCCACAACAGGAGAAATATTTAAGTTGTGAATTGGAAATATTAGCCATAATAGAAGATCTAAAGAAGTTCAGGAATTACGTAATGGGAAATAAATTCCAAATCGTAATGGATTGCGCTGGATTCCAGAAAAGTTTAAATAAAAAAGATTTAGCACATGAATTAGAAAAGTGGTCATTAGTCATTGAAGAATATGGCTACGAGGTAGAACATCGAGCGGCAACACGAATGAAATATGTAGACGCACTAAGCCGAATAGTCCCGGTAACACAATCAGTACTGATTATAACAAGATTACAAAGAGAAGTAATGGAAATAATAGCAATAGCACAGTCTAGATGAGTCCATAAAAGAGATAAAATGTTGGTAGCACCAGAAGAGATGCAACAAGACATTATACGAAATATTCATGAACGAAGACACTTCGCTGTATCAAAGACGGAAGAACTAGTGTGGAAAGAATTTTACATAGCTAGATTAAAGACGAAGGTAGAAACAGTAATTTCAAACTGTGTTGAATGTATTTTAGATAATAGGAAGCAAGGAAAAGCTGAAGGCTTTCTAAACCCTATATCAAAACAAGACAGACCTTTAGAAATCCATCACATAGATCACATTGGTCCATTGTTTCTCACAAATACAAAAATACCGATATATTTTTACCGTAGTAGATCCATTTACGAAGTTCACATGGTTTTATCCAGTGCAATCACCGTCAGACAAGGAAATGGTACACAAATTGGAACTACAACAAACTTAAGGAAATCCAACTAGAATTATATCCGAAAAAGGAACAGCTATCACTGCAAGCGAATTCACGGAATATTGTACAAAGCAAGGAATTGAGCATCTAAATATAACAACTGGGATGGCAAGAGGAAATGGACAGGTGGAAAGAATACACAGAACTGTGATACCCGTGTTGTCCAAATTGTCTAGCGATGACAAATCGAAGTAGTATAAGTATGTTTTCAAACTGCAAAGAATTATCAATAGCACAATAACGTGAAGAACCAAGTATAGTTCCTTTGAGTTAATGACATGACTTAAAATGAAGGACAGTAACATACAGGACATCAAAAAAAATTTGGAAGAAGATTGTACTGAGTGTATTATGGAGGAACGCTAATCCATGAGAAAAGAGGCAAAGAAAAACATACTCAAAATACAGGAAGAAAACAAGGTGCAGCTTAATAAGAAAAGAAAACAGTCAAGAAAATACGAAGAGATGTCGTTGCTATAAAAAGGACTCGACTTGGTAACGTTGCAAAACTGAAAGAAAAATATTTGGGGCCATATGAGATAACTACAGTCAAGTATCAAGATCGGTATGAAGTAGAAGAAATGGGAGATCATGAAGGTCCAGGAAAGACGTCAACCGGAGCTGAATATATGAAGCCTTGGCATATGGGTTAAACTCCTGGATTAGTTATCGTAGATTAAGTATATGTGTATGTGTGTTAAACATTTAATCAAAATTTTCAGTACAAGAAAGATTATCTCTAAATTTAGCTAGGTAAAAATGAAATCAGACGAAGATGTTGATCTCAAGACGCCATCATGTCAGGATGACCGATCTGTAGGATTTGAATTTAGGTAGCATCATTTATTTCACTTATGACATACGCGATCAAATCAACTAAGTCTCTGATAATTATTATTGTCTATGATTTGAACGCGTGTGATATAAAAGTGACATTCACGGATCACGAGCTCAAAGACTTTAGACTTTGAAAATTAGAAAAGAGTCAGTCTCATATTTTCCATCATTCATGAATCATCGACGTGGGAGAAGTCAATTAAGCAATTGGCGCTATTTGGCCTAATTAGACTGTTCTAGAAATAATGTATAAGTTATAGGTTGCAAGTGTTAACCCTAGTATGATTGAAGAAGCTAGTTATAAAGCATTGTAAAATTGTCTTTAAGGAATTAAATCAAAGTTCGTGGGATTTCAGCATTCACTTATTTCAACACTTCAATAAATTAATATTTTGCATATCACCTTCTTACAAATATATACATGGTGCGTACAGTTCTACCACAATTTTCGAATAGAATTTTTTGCCTTATTTAATCGCAGAAAAAGCATTACAAATTCTGCTATTAAATTGCAGAACGATCTCTATTCTGGAAAAAATATTAGGCAAAGATTTTTAATTTTTTTTAAATTATAAGGCGTGTACGCACCTTGCATATATTAATTTACAGTGTTGTACTAAGATCCGAATACCTCCAGTGAATACTTTAAATATATGTTAGAGTTTTTTAAAAATTACATTGCTTTTCTTTAAATGTTGATTCTAAAGCTTTTTTTATATCAGACAATTTAAAAATAATTTTTCTCACCATATTATTTCATTATCTTCTACTATTTTTTTATAAAAAACTGAAACCTTTGACGAAAATATTCCAATAATATACACTTTTTATTGCATGGTATTATAAAGTATTACATTTGTATACGCTTATCATATATAAATAATATACCCTAAAAGAATAAACTAACAATATGCTAAAACAATTACGTATTGCATAAGAAGCTTTTAGCTCTCGTTTCACATTTATTTGATCCTTTTATAAAAATGAAAGAAAAATATGTCAATCTATGCAAATACTAAAATAGTGCATTACATATGGTAAATTAACAAAGACAGTCAGGAAAATTATTTAAAAAATAAATTTATGAAGCCGTTTTATTAAGTACGTTATACTCTAAGATAAATTTCTAAAAAAAAAAAAAAATCTTTTTAAGAAGAATTTACAGATTAATATGTTTACTCTAACTTTCAATTATTTCCTTTTGCGCCTTATTTCCACAAAGAGCGATTATCCTCTATGTGCACAAAAAGGAGGTCTTGATAAATCACTTGGTTTTCAACACATGATTATTTTTCCTTTAATATTTTTTAAATATTTATTTTATGATAACAGAATTAATGTCAAAAGTAATGAATTACATTGTTAAACATTTAGTATCACGCGACTAAAATTATATGTAAATTGTTTGATGTGTAAATTTTAAAAAAATAAAGAAAGAATGGGTGCTAAATGTTGCCATCATCTACTATCAGTGTTTAATGTATTTGAAATGGCGTTAGATATGCAGTAACATAATTAAATAAAGATATATAGGGAGCACATTACACTGATACTAAGGAATTTAAACGTACAGTACATAAAAAAAAGTCCGAATGATTGTCATAAATAAAGTAGTTCACTTTAGTTTTGACTATTCAGTAGTAAAGTTGTTCAGTTATCCTCTGAAATCCTGTTGTTCTGAGCGTTTTTTGATGGGACCTATGCATATTTATTTTCATACGAACTTAGAAAATGTCAATTAAAAACCCTATATATCTTTATTATATGTATATACGGGGTGTCCACACTCAACGGTGTCCAATGGCTAATTCCTAATCCATTAAGTATAGACATACAATTCCAACTACAAAAATGTTTTAAATGAGGTAAAGAATGGTTTTAAAAGAGATTTGGGTCAATAAAAAATTCTTAAAATATTACGAATTTTAAATTTGTATACTGTCCCACGGGTTCTATAAGTTACATTTATTAAAAATGTCCAATTGCACTAAGAAATAAGACAAAAGAAAAGTTTCCATTTGTCTACGATTAAAATTGACAGAGTAATAGCTGTTTAAAGTTGAATCATGTTTTTTGCTGCGAAATGGAGGTCATCCACAAATTTACTAGAAATATAAATAATCGTCAGCTATAAAAAAAAATAATAGTTGAGAGTAAAATTAATATTTCAATATAAATTTTCAATCTATTTTCATTTTGACATATTAAAGAAAAATGTATATTTTGTACCAAGTAAAAAAATAACAGAATTTTTGTTAAATGAAATGATGGAAAGCAACAGTCGCAATACTTTGCAAAAGGACACATTTTAAAATTTTGTAAAGTTATCTAATCTAAAACTTAATTAATAAAAATTAAAGTTAACTTAAAACTTGCTCCAAGTGACTCCCTTCGTCTGCAATGCAGAAATATACACACTAAATAAATCCTCTAATACTTTAATCACTTTGTGTATGATGTCTCGGAGCATGGCCAACTCACCTATGTTCAGATGCAGAAAATTGGCATAAGTCATGCAATTCAAAGTGTTATAACCGGTCAATTTTAGTGTTAGATGGATGGGACTTTTTACCCTTACTTTTTGTGCAGTTGGAAATTTTTACTAAATATCACGTATAGGACCGAAGGACCGTATAAAAATTTAAATTTCGTAAGTTTTAAGAAATGTTTCTATTGTTCAAAACGACTTAATTTTCTTTTTTTACCTCATTTAAAACATTTTTTAAATTTGAACTATATGTCTATGATTAACGGCTTAGAAATTAGCCAGTGGACACCGTTGAGAGTGAACACTCTGTATATATGTAGGTGTGTGCGTGTTAATATTTATGAACTTTTAATAACCGCATTACTAATTATTAATCTTAAAAATTATATATCTATAGAAAATATGCATACGGCTGGCTATAGCTTCTATGCCTTTTTTAACTCAAATAAACATTTTTTTTTTTTTTTTTTTTTTTTTTTTTTTACGGAAAATTTTGCTAAAAAAATTGCGCTATAAGCAGAGCAGGCAGAGGGTATACGCGGTAGCTTATTATTATTATTTTTTTTTTTTTAATTAAGAAATAGAGAGTATACCTTCGTATATCTGCCACTACATCCCTGGAGGTTTATATGATTTAAAAAGGCGTAGATGTTGGCATGTATGCAGCGCGTTATATTTGGGCTTTTGCAAAGTGTTATATAAAACATAAAGTAATGAAGTACATAAAATATTGTTCGTGTTATACCTAAATAACAGCCATTTTGGTCATTTTCCTTAACATTGATTTGTGCATGCTTCAATAATTTATATTTTCATAACTTATCGTTGAAAAATGATAGCATTTTTATTCTTGCATTTTTTTGACATTGTAAACTTAAAATGCAATAACATTTTGGTGTTGCTATCGGATGTTTAAAAGTTGGGCTATATTTAAATATGTAGATGACATTTTATACCAACATAAACTACATATAATTTAAAAAACCTTTGTACAAGTTTTATTCATTTTGCATTAATTAGAACTAAAGTTTTGGCCAAAATCCATTTTTTAGCGCGCTGAACGCTGTAAAAATTTGAAGCAAACTGCCCAGTCGTTCAACCATTTTTTTTATAAAGAAGGTTTATTGAACGATAGTTTTATCTGTATCCTGATCAATAACAACGCTTCATAATATCGTCAACTAGGCGTTATATATTAAAACGGTTAGAAGATTGAACAGTTTTCAGCAATTTTTCACAATGTAAAATAAAATATTGTATCAGGTGTACGAGGGCTGTTCAATAAAGAATGACCATATTTTTTTTATTAGCATAATTTATTGAACACAAATTTAATTTTATGTTCAATTGTTAGCTTAATGTATAATGAATGCTTGGTAATTTTTTTTCCTTTTTTTTCGGTAGTACCGCTGCCATTGAAATACTCAGGGCCAGAAGATACGATTGTGACGTCATCACTAAACGACCGACTTCTCACTAGTGTTAGAAATTTTCTTTTATTTCATTTGTTGAATATCTATCATCTCATAAAACAATAATATCTATTTAAATTTACTGGTGAGAATTCGGAATCCTTAATTAAAAATTCAGTGATTTTTTATTTAGGGTTTCTGAATTCTCACCAATAAGTTTAAATAGTTATTAATATTTTATAAGATGATAGATATTCCACAAATGAAATAAAAGAAAATTGCTATTTAAAATTTTCCGGTGTGAATTCCAACACTAGTGAGAAGTCGGTCGATTGGTGATAACGTCACACTCGTGTTCTCTGGCGTTGTCACACTTGAGTTTTTCGATGGCTGCGGTAATACGCTACTGGCAGCCATTAAAGTTCAGACACTCTCATTATCGCCTATGGGAACGATAGAAGCAATACGCAATTAGAAATATGCTCTTGCCTACTGCAAATTTTGCTTTCGCCGGAAGAAATCGTCAGTCGAAGCTTATGCTACAGGAGACTTCTTTTTTTAACTGTAGCACAGTTAGAAGATTGTTTGAAATGTTTAAGGAAGAGAGAGACAAACATCTTCAAAGGAAGATGGACCCGGAGTTCCTGTAACTGTGCTTACTGAAGTCAATATTAATACTGTCGATATTGTTGTAAGGCAAGATCGTTGGATATGAGAAATGTTAAAAATATTGCAGTTATAATTGCGCACTACCCACACATTGATAACAGAAAAGTGAACATGAGACGTGTTTATGCGCTGTGAGTTCCGAGACGCCTCATACCGCTACCATCGAAATACTCAAGGCCAGAGGACACGAGTGCGACGTCATCACTAATCGACCAACTTCTCACTAGTGTTGGAATTTACACCGAGAAATTTTGAACAGCAGTTTTCTTTTACTTTATTTGTCGAATATCTAACATATTATTAAACAATAATAATTATTTAAAATTACTGATGAGAATTCGGAGTCCCTAAATAAAAATTCAGCCAGATGGGTAATGCCACAGTGTTGCCGCGTCTGGCTGATTTTTTATTGGGGATTCCAAATTCTCACCATTAAGTTTAAATAGTTATTATCATATCATATATATTATAAAGAAGTAAGCTCTAAAAGTTCCGCTCGAAAGTTTTCAGAAACTACCCGGTGGATTTTTTTCCAAATTGTATCATTCGATAGGAAATATTCCCAGGATGGTTTATGAGAAAATATACAGGGATAGCTATGATTTTTGATAATAAATTTCGTATTTTACTGTTATTTTGAACGAAAATGTTGACAGTGATTATCTTTTTGCGAAAATTATCTTTGATAAATGAATTGAAATGGCTATACCCGTTAGAAAAAAATACAAATGTCTTGCAAACAAAAGAAGAAAATAATTACTAATATTTAATTTTTAAACAGTGAAAAAAAAAACCGCTTTAATGAGGAAAAATATTATAAACAAATATATTTAATTTAAACATGAAAGGAATATTCGTAATGCTTAAAAATGAATTCAATATGAAATATTTCAATTCATGCAATATTTGGCGCGTTATAGCTTCCGCCAGATTAAGAAAAATGATTACTACTTCATTATCCCTCTGACCAATTTCGCAAAATTATACAAATTGCCAAATTAAACACATGGAAGAATGTTACCACTCTAAACTTTCAAGAAAGAAAAATTAATTAATTTAATCTTAAAAAATCACTAAAGAACAGTGTTACTTTAATATATACCAATTATAAAATTTGATTTATTTAGATAATTTCGGACGAAATAATGCTAATAGTTTACGTATTTATATTCAGAATTATTAAATTAAACCAGAAACAAAGGTATATTTTTAAGATATAGTATTTGTGAATAAGAAGTAAGTATTTAAAATGTAATAATCGCATTTATTAAAGAACACGCAATAAGTATCAATGATAACGGAAAATTGTAAGGAACCTGATGCTCTTTATTTAGCCAAAAAACGTAGACGGATATAACTATAAAATTATGTAAACATTAGATATCAGCTTAAAGAATAAAAATTTCAAATTTTGCAGTAATGTTAAATAACGAAAGAACATGTAAATTAATAAAACAGTAATCAATTTACAAATAAAACGTCGAATTAAAAAGACTTGATGACGTAACAAACACGTTTAACATATTTAATGTCAAGTGAATGTGGCATTTACGATCATCCATTATTGGCATTTAACCTTACAGTTTGGCGACAGTTTTTTTGTCGACGGGATAATCAAGGACACAGATGTCATATACGCACCACGTTGGCGCGATTTTTTTCTGATGCCAATCTCATTTGCGCATCGGAGTACGTAATTGGCGCCAAAGTGTCGTTATTTTGATTGCTATGGTAACCCGGAGGTTGTTATTTATTTATTAATAAATTGTTTATTAACTTTTATTTTCTTTTTTTAAATTATGCAAATTGTTTTGTTCTATAGCTATCAATTAAACTTCTTTTATTTATTGCTATTCCCTTTTTAAAAATATATATGTAACTGATATTCGAAGACAAGGTTTTCGCCAAATTGGAGTAAAAAAAAAAATCGTGCCAACGTGGTGCATATATGATATCTGTGCCTAATCAAGTACTACAGAAAAATTCAACTCAAAAATTTGATTATATAAAATCTCAGTACTATTTTTTAAATTATTTTGATTTTTATCTCACTCCCATTATGTGTCTTACCGGAGAAACTCGCAGAAATAGCTCTAAAAATGGCTCTACTTATGAGTTGTAGGAAATGGTTTATTTAAAATGATATTTGTTTATTTAAAATGTTGTTTGGCACAGATGTCATATTCGCCCCTGATTGGCGCGATGTTTTTTCCGGGTTCAAAAACTACACGGTGAATTTTTTTCCGGATTGTATCATTCGATGGAGAATATTCCCCCGGTTACTGATATTTTTGGCGAAAGGGTTGCCAGTGATTATATTTTGGAGATATTATTCTTGGTTAAAGAATGAAAGTGCTATATCAGTTAGAAAACAATGTAAACATCTCGCAAAATAAAAGAAAAAAACTGTTAAAAAAAAAGAAACAATCAAAAATCCTTTTAACGAGGGCGCGATGTTTTTTCCGGGTTCAAAAACTACCCGGTGGATTTTTTTCCGGATTGTATCATTCGATGGAGAATATTCCCCCGGTGGTTTATCAGTCAAATATGCAGGGATAACTACGTTTATTGGTAATAAATTTCGTATTTTACTGATATTTTTGGCGAAAGGGTTGCCAGTGATTATATTTTGGAGATATTATTCTTGGTTAAAGAATGAAAGTGCTATATCAATTAGAAAATAATGTAAACATCTCGCAAAATAAAAGAAAAAAACTGTTAAAAAAAAGAAACAATCAAAAATCCTTTTAACGAGAGATAAATTTAAATAACGGAAATAATTAATTTAAATATGAAAGAAATATTCGTAATAAATTAATTTAAATATGAAAGAAATATTCGTAATACTTAAAAATTAATTCAATATGAAATATTTCAATTGATACAACATGTGGCGATTTATCGCTTGCGACAGGTTAAGAAAAATGTGTACTATTTGATTATCCAGTCGACCAATTTCTCTAAATTATACAAATCGCCAAACTATTCGCCAAATTTTACATATGGGAAGAATGTTGCCACCTTAAAATTTTAAGAAAGGAAAAATAATGAATTTAAATAACAAAAATCCTTAAAGAATAGCGTTACTTTTTGATGACGTTCACTTATGGTGTACAGCGATATCCTAAATATAAAATTTGATTTTTTTGGATAATTTCGGACAAAAGAATGCTAATAGCTTACGTATTTAAATGCAGAATTATTGAATTAAACCATAAACAAACAGATAGTTTTAGGATATTGTATTTTTGAGTAAAATGTAAGTTTTTTAAATGTAATAATCAAATTTATTAAGAGACTCAATAAATATCAATGATAACGTAAAATTGTAAGTAACCTGCTGCTTTTTATTTACTCAAGAAAATGTAGGCGGATATAGCTATAAAATGCATGTAAACATTAGATATAGGCTTGAAGAAAAAAAAAATTCAAGTTTTGCAGCAATTTTAAATAACGAAAGAACAAGTAAATTAGTAAAACAGTAATCAATATAGAAATAAAAAAAACGAATTAAAAAGACTTGATGATTTAACAAACCCGTGTAACATATTTAATGTCTAGTGAATGTGACATTTACGATTGTCCATTATTGGCATTTAACTTTACAGTTTGGCGACAGTTTTTTGGTCGACGGTATATCAAGGACACAGATGTCATATACGCACCACGTTGGCGCGATATTTTTTCTGACGCCAATCTCATATACACACCGGGTTACTTAGATGGCGCCAAAGTGTCGTTATTTTGCTTGATATGGTAACCCGGGTGCTGTTGTTTATTTATTAATAAATTGTTAATTTACTTTTATTTCCTTTTTTAACATTATATAAATTGTTTTGTTCTATAGTTATTAATTAAACTTTTATTTATTTATTGCTATTCCCTTTTTAAAAAATATGTACGTAACTGATATTCGAAAACGAGGTTTTCGCCAAATTGGCGTCAGAAAAAAATCGTGCCAACGTGGTGCGTAAATGTCATCTGTGCTTAATCAAGTAGTACCGAAAAATGCAGTTCAAAAATTTTATTATATAAAATCACAGTATTATTTTTTTAATTATTTTGATTTTTATCTCATTCTCCCATTATGTTATTTCTTACGGAAGAAACTCGCAGAAAAATCTCTAAAAATGGCTGTACTTGTGAGTTGCAGGATATTTGATTATTTAAAATGTTGATTTTACTATTGTATCCAAATAATGTGATTTAAAGCCAAAAAGGCATAAGCGTGACTTCAGCCAGAGCGATAATGGTGCTTTTTTAAAGTGTATGAGAGAGGATACATTTTTATTTTCCAATGTAAATTGTATAAGTAGCAGTTAATATTGTAAAAATGGATTCAAATATTTAAATTTGAACGTAAATGTTTGTTACACATACACATATTGTAAAAAATATTTAATTTCACACGTTTTTTAAAAAAAATCATCATACTTTTCAACGGAAAAATGGCTGTTCGTTTTCTAACCAAACACGTGATTCTTATAGACTTGAACTCAGATTACCGAATATTGTCTTTCATTTTTTTTTTTTTTTTTTCACAATATCGCCAATTTCATTTATAGAAATATTCATGGCTTCAAAAGTTAGGAAATAAAGAGGTTTATGCAACTATGCGTTATTACTACAAAATAAACTCGACATTTTCAAAAAAAAAAAAAAAAAAGAAAAAAAGAAAGAAAAAAAATGCATGCTGAAGTAAATTTTCGATATTCTTTTCATTCGTCATTTCTTTTTAATTTTTTCTGCATATCTTCTATTCTTTTAGGAAGGTATTTAAAAGATATTGGATTAATTTTCCGTAATCTGGTTATTCTAATAATCTGGATTATTTTTCTATATTTTTGGAAGATTCATTTATGATTGAAGACTGTGGATGGTGAACCGGATTACAAAAGATTAAACGTATTTTATAATTAGCTATTTTATTTATTAGCTATAATATTATTTATTAGCTATAATTTATTTATTAGCTATAATATTTATAATTTTTTATTACGAAGCAAACGAACAAAATTCAGTGTTATATATTCGTCATCTTCTGTTACTGTAATATCACAAAAAAGTAATAATTTCAAGGTACTGAAAAACTTTGTATTACCAATGCATGGAAAAATATTTGTCAATTTATCAGTTAGCCTGTATTAGAAAAAAAATACAATTTTGATTCAATAAAATTTAGATCATTATAAAGCAATTTCGTATGACAGACAGGTCTATCAATTAATCTTAGTGACGAATAAACGATTATTTTCAATATCGGGATTACTTAGGCAACATATCGAAGAATAATTTAATCTTAAATACAAAGGAAATAGTAAGTTTATTTATCTCTCTGTGTTTTTATAGTCATTAAAAAAATGCAAAGAAAATCTTCGGCTCAAGTATTCGCGAAAAGATTTTTACTAAAAATTTTGCATAACTAACGTTTTTTATCATTGTCAATTATATTTAAGGTATGGATTTCTGTTCGTAAAAGATTTATAATTGTGTCAATAGCAGTTTGACATAATGTAATGAAAAGTAGTTTGGAGCGTAATTAACTTTGTTTTGCAGTTACATTTGTAACTATACCGTTGCAAATATTTCTAATGTTTGACCTTAATCTTGGCTTAATACGATTACGGAAGATTAGGAAGATTTTATTGGATGCAAACTAAATGTTTATTTTTATACCGGTATCAGTCATCGAGGTTTTTTCCAGGTTAACGGTTACATGATTGCAACTGGTCTATAAAATGAAAAGGCAATGGAATTGACGTCCTTTTAATTTTATTCAAACGATTCAGATTTGAAATTTCACGTTTTTTATGCTTCATTTTTCTTTTGAATATGATGGTTAAACACTGTGCTTTGTGAGCAAATAATTTGTTACACTTTTGACTGTATTTTGTCTTCTGGAATCTGAAGATGGAAAACTGTAATAGACCTGCTAGGAGAAGACGCATATTGTGAAATATAAAATAATGCAGAGTGAAGTTGTATTCAAGCTGTTAGAAGAACACATATCGTCAAGCTGAGAGGTCCGGAGTCCAAGAACTAACAAACGAATATGAATCACAAGAAAATTATTTAAGTTCAATGGTCAATCTCTGCAATCATTGTAATGTTCAATAATATAGTAGTGTGGTGACTAGAGATATTTTAACTCCTGTTGTTATAACTGCCTCATACCCTTACCAAACTCCACTATGACTGACAAACTGAAAGAGTTCTTCTGAATCCCCCAAATTTTGCCCAACGCGTAAGATAGTACAACAGGGCATTCCAGGTGAAGGTTCAGATTGCTTTAAAATACAAGGTCAAATTATGCCAAATTCACTATTTCGTGTGATTTAATGTTGGATTGGAAGAAAAGACCAGCGTAGCGGGCATTGCCTGCTAGTTGTTTTATAAGATGATAAATATTCTACAAATGCAATAAAAGAAAATTGCTATTCAAAAATTTCCTGCGTGAATTCCAGCACTAGTGAGAAGTTGATCGATTAGTGATGACGTCTCACCCCTGTCCTCTGGCCTTGAGTATTTCGGTGGCTGCGCTCATACCCGTACAAAAGGACATTCGCGTAGACGTTTCTTCAAAATTGAACGTGATGTTACAGGAAGATTAGATGAATTGCCTAATCTGAAGAAACACCTTCGTGGAAAGTACTTTTCATCATTAGAAATATTGGTGCAGGCGCCGGAGGCGATTTTGAGGCATCTGTTTACAAAAATGTGGCTTCCAGCATGTCTTTGAAATGTGAAAAAATATGGGACCAGCGCATTACATTGGATATGAACTATTTTTAAAAGCACCATTAAAATTTAGACGATGAGTGAAGATATGTTGATATAAAAAAAATATGATCATTCTTTAGTCAACAAAGCCCTCGTAGAATGCGCAAGAAAAGTAAAAAGTACGAACGCAAATATAAAATCCCGTTTAAACAGCCACCGGCTAAATCTGTTTTCATTACAGCTCAATAAGATTTTAGTAGTATTATAGTTACCAGTCTATAGAACTACAGTTAAATTTTTCAAAGAATTTCATACACATTTATTCTTAAACGTACTTTGGAATTCTCAATATGAAGCATGGCAATTATTTAATAAAATTTTCATGCCGCATTTACACTAAATACAAAATTTCGTTGCTCTAACTTGAGAAGAAGTTTTTCTCCAACACCCAGTGTACCGGCGGTACTTATAAGTACCGCCGAGTAATTCAACTGTTAAATCAAACATATGCACCACTGACTTAACCACTTCACCGGCAGCAGGTATGGGAAAACAGTGCTTTTACCCCCGACTTATCTCGGGGCAGCCGGTGAAGTGGTTAAAATAACTAATCAAATTGTATTCTAAGATCATAATGAACCCATAAAAAAAATCCAACACTTATCTTATGTCCTTTACTATGTATGTAGCAATAAAAAGTCAAGCATGACAATTTGTATAAAGTGTTGGCACAAAACACATCGACTGTTTCACATATAGCCTCCTTCCTCGCTAAAATAACGAACCTAGAACTACTGCTCCTATGTATCATGAAAAAATGACGTTAAAAGAGTGTTTTTGCAGAGTACCATTAGAATATTAGTAATATTCACTATAGGATGAATGTTTAAGGTGAGTGGTACTTATATGCATAGCTGCCAACTCTTCCGCTTTTTCAGACCACAAAAACTTTATAGAAATTTTTGCTTTATTTAATCGGCAGATTACGGCGATTTAAAGAGGTAAAATTTTCTATAAAATTTTTGTGGTCTGAAAAAGCGTAAGATGTTGGCAGCTATGTTATATGTACCGTCAGTAGATAAAAGGTTAAATATAAGTTGCAATGCATTCAAGGATCGTGTCAATATAGAGAAATACATTTTGATCATTGACAAATAGCAACAAGGACTAAAGCAACTAAGTAAATTATAGAAAATAAACATTTTTGAAACCAACCGACCAATTTATTTATTATTATTATTATTATTCAAAATTGAAAGTTTCGTCAGAATAGAAGTCAAAACTTCAACAACAACATAAATAGTATTTCGATCATAGATAAACTACATTGCCAAAAAGAGCAAATGTTTCTTCATCTAGGAAAGTATAATTAGGACAGAAATATACAAGAGCTTTTCCCAAGTTACACGTGATCTCGAAAAGCGTAATTTATCTTTAGAAACCTCAGAAACCAATATATTTTATTTGATTTAAAGAAACATTTATAAAAATCTTTTTTCTTTTGCTGCCACTGATTTTCGGAAACGTTTCCGAATAACTTTTAAAGTGTATTAATCCGTTTTATTAATACGGAACATGGGTTTTCCGGATGATATCAATTGACCATATATATATATATTTTTTTATCTTAAACAAACTTGTTTTACAGACAAACATGATAAATTAGCAGCATTAACATTAACATTAAAATTAATATTATTTTGTTATTCTTGCATGTAAATGTTTATGCATGCAAATGATTAATAGAAAATTGATAGCGTCCTAAAAACCTATATACCGGTTTGAGAAACTGATTAATAAACTATTAAAAAAAGAATACCTGAAAACATTTGCGAAAATCTGTGGCAGCAAAATAAATATTTATTTTTTAAATTCTTCGCTAAATCTGAAAGATATATTGATTTTTGAGTTATCTAAACATAAAGAACGCTTTTTGGAATCATGGGTAATTCGGAATAGATTATTGTATATTTTTGTCCTTGATTATATTATATGTTCGTAGATTAAGAACCATTTGTGTTATTTTTTTTTTTTTTTAACAGGTGCGCAAAAAAATAAATTAATAAATAAATATTGAAATGAAAACGAGAAAACTGAAAAAAAAAAACTTATATTGGTTTAAGGTTAGTTGTGGAATTTTTATGCTGATTATCCTACACTGTAAAAAAAGAGAATAAAATCCGTTAAAATAGGAAAATTGTACTGGCAATCGAGACGTCTGTACTATTTCAGTATTTTAACGGAATTTTTTCCCGTAAATTTTGTGAAAAAGCGGAATTTTTTCTGGAGTTTACGGGGGAAATTTCCGTTAAAATACGGAAATAGTACTGGCGTCCCTATTGCCAGTACAATTTCCGTATTTTAACGGATTTTTTTTTACAGTTTAGGTTCATAATAACCTCACGTAAGACTTTCTAAATATGAAGAGTGAATAGTATTAAAATGCAGCAATTAAAGGAACCATTTAATATCTTTGTCTCATTCAAATGCATTCGCATACATTAGAAAAAAGGAATATTTGAAAAGAAACAGAATTCTATAAGCTAAAAAAAGTATGCAAAGGAAGTACATTATATCTTACATACAATAAGGCAAAAGAAATTATACTGAAATAGATTATTTCTTTTTATTCATTTTATTTTATTTTAGGTATTGGGTGTCATTCGGCTTAAAATCATTTTAACTTTGAAAGAAAAAGTTCATTTTTGATCAGAAAAAAAATTATTTAAATACTTAAAAAAAGAAAAAAAGAAAAAAAAAGAAACCGAAGGTTTACTAATACTTTGCAACCAAATATCCCCACGATACTCGCGTAATTATTTATGCTATTTTAAAACCTCCATTCCCATTTTCGAAAGTGACAATTTTAATTTATTTCATTTGATTAGATTTTTTTACGTTAACTTAAAAAAATATTCAACTTCGAAGTTTAACGTAAATTATAACTTTTAAAAAAAAGTGCATCGCCAGAAACAATTAATCATTTTTTAAACACTTTTCGAAGAGGAATAGAAAAAAAGATTTTTTTTATAGTTATCTATTAAATACAAAGAAAATATTTTTAACAATTTTGAATTTTTTTAACTACAGAATACCTTGATGTAAATAATGATAACAAAAGAAAACGGAAGAGAAAAAATTAATGGTGCTTTCTCAGATTCCAGGGAAAAAAAGATCTAGGTAGAGTAATTCTTCATAAGATGGTTTTAAAAAAAGGTGTAGAAAAAGAAAAAGAGATTTGGGTATAGTAATTCTTCGTAAGACGTTGGTAATCATAGTACATAATGGATCTAAAATATCCCTTAAATAAATATATACTTTTTTCTTTTAATAATTTAATAACATAGGTTGGTAAAGATTTACAATTTTTACTAATTTCAAATGTTTTGGTCATAAAAAAAAATCGCACAGTTTGTCATAGTATTCAAAGTTTTAATTTTAAATACTTAGGATTATTTTTATCTTAAGCTTAAAATGATTTTAATTAATAGGTTAATTATAGTTTAATTAGTAGCTTTGTTTTTAAAGAAAAGAAAATCTGGGTATTGTAATCTTTACTTACAAAACAATATTGTGTTCAAAAAAATTTTTTTTTATCTATATACGAGGTCATATAAATAAGTTTGCCTCCCGAGAGGCATCAATGGTGTCCGCAAAATTTAGAAAAGTGCTCCCCCGGGAGGGCAAATTGGGGGGAGGGGCTCAGGATGTGCACAACATGATTAAATGGTCACAGGCCTTTCCAACAATATGTCACATGTGGGGGTCGGCAAAAGTTAGAAAAATGCCCCCCTACTATCTGTCTAATATCGAGCCTCCTGTAATACATCCTTCACCCTCTTTTTGAAATACCGTTTGCAGAAATATGTTACTGTGCACGGTGACTATATGGAAAAGGACTAATACAATGTAGCAATATCATAAATTTTACTCAATTATTTCTATGTGAGGGCAAAAACCGATTGATACCCCCTCCTAATGGTTAATCTGGAAAATATTGACATTAAATATCGCCCCAACAACGACGGGTTGAATTATTTTGTCATTTCATTGCAAGACAATATTTCTGCAATATTGTTGTCTTGTAACACAGCCATTTCATTGCAAATTTTTCCAATGTTTAGACAAGATTGAATAAATATTTTATTTCATTGAAAGTTTTTCAAATGAATGGAATACTGAGCGCAATATCGATCCTCAGTATCTATGCTAATAAAAGAAAGTTTAGCTCTGTCTGTCTGTGCGATGGTCACTGCGATGGCTAGTGAAATCTACCGGATGTACAAAGCTGAAATTTTTTGTGAGGATAGCCCAAAGTCTCTCCTGATGCACCTGAGTTTCAGAATTTTGAAATTCTAATAATTAGTTGAGTTATTAATTAAAAATCGCAACTCACTCTGATCAAAAGTACGCTTTTTTCTTACGCTTGCTTTCGGTTGTTTGGTTTATAAAGCTTTGCTCATGAAAAATACGGTTTTTCTTTCGCTTGCTTTAGGTTGGTTGGTTGTATAAAGCTTTCGCAGAAATAATTATATATACCGGAGTAGAATTAAATACACCAATTTGAGCGTTTGATGTTTCAAGAGTGAGTGTTTTTCAACTAAATGTTAAATTTTAGGACGAAGGTTAAACACATGCTTTGGAAACATATTTATTACTTATGTAAATTTAAAAGAATAGATCAGTTTCAAATGACGTCACACCCTAACAACCATCCTGGCAACCTGGCGGGCATTTTGTTTGCCCATCAGTTTTCCGGTTTTTCTCTACTTTGATTGGTTGTGCTATAATATCTGTTAATATTCGGCGATTTTGGTTGGTTAGTGGAAAATTGAGGCTCGTGGTTGAAACTGATCTATTTAGACAATAAGAAATATAGTTTTTAAACATTAAATAAAAGATTAGAACACTTCTTACTGGCTCTTTTACCACTAGAAATTAGAAATTGGCAACAGTAAGGCCTTGGATTCCAATGCTTTCTGTTGCTGTAGCGAGTAGCAACATTTTAAATAGAAATCAAATTCTCATTTTTAATACTATTAATGATTTTTTTTTCAGACGTCTTCTTTTAAAGACATTTTTAATTACATTTTTTTCACTGCTGATTTTTGTTTTTTTAAATACAGAAAAAAAATTCGAATTTATCGAACGCCTGCTATACGGTTCCACAGGCAGCGGAAACTGTGTGGGATGTTCGTACAGAACATATTGCTCCCTTAATTCATGAGTAGTGTTATCATTACTTCCGAATAATAATTTCATCAAATTTCTTAAATTCTTATTTCATTTTTCCCCACACCCTCGACTAATATATCTACGGATAGGTTGAATAACGGAGTTTCGTTCGGATATAGGTTTTTTTAGAACAGAGTTCGCCCCCTGGTGGTGGAAAGTGGGACTAACATATTTTACAGACCTTGCGCAGCACGCATGTTATACGGTTCCGCAGCAGCAGCAATCCGTGTCGGAGGCTCTTATAGATCATATTGGGCCCTTAATTGAGTGGTGGTTATCATTATTTCCGACTGGTAATTTCAGAATTTTTTTGAAATACCTATTTGATTGCACACCCTGTCAAGTAATATGTCTACGGATAGGTTAAAAATCGGAGTTCCGTTCCGATATAGGTTTGTTTACAAAAGCGTACGTATCCTGGCGGTCGAAAGTGGAACTAAAAGATTTTGCAGAGCGTGCGTAGCATGCTTGCTATACGCGGCTGTAGGCAGCGGTGACCCATGTCGGATGCTCGTATAAAACATGCTGCTTCCCCTAGTGGTGGAAAGTAGAACTAAAGTACTTTGCAGAGTGTGCATGGTTAGGAAACAGTTAGGTTACGGTTAAGGTTAAGTTACTGTTAAGTTAGGTTTATATTACATTTAGGTTATATTTAGGTTACGGTTAGGTAACAGTTACGCTGCAGTTTCATCAGAACGATCAAGCAGTTTTTTACGGTTAGGGTTAAGTTACAGTTAGGCCTGGGTTAGGTTATATTTAGGTTACATTTTAGTTACGGTTTGGTTACGGTTACGTTACAGTTAGGTTGCGGTTAGGTTACGGTTAAGTTACGTAATTTTTTTTGCCACAGGATGAACATTACGCATGTTTGATTAAAAAACATACTTAATTTTATACAATAGCTCTGAAATTTTAATATTATATACTAACTTTTAAGCTAATGACCGAATATCGATTTTATTCACGTATAGTTGGATTTAAGTGAGATATAATTAGTTTAAAAAAAAATCACGCAGGATTTTGATGAGAAAAAAATAAATAGTTATGTGCATAGCAGTGATTTTTACAGTTAACACTAAAACTACTGCGATGGGTCAAATGACACTTTTTATTTTTTTTTTAATTTCTTAAACTAAAACATTACGAAATGTCTTTATATTTCACGACTTTTATTAAAATATATGATCCTATTATTTCTTAAAATGCCTCATCTCCGAACTACATTTTTTGCCTAGAAAGAAATATTTTAGGCTTAACTACTGCAAGTGGTCATTTGACCCCTGAATAAATTTATGTTAAATCATAAACGTATAAATGGTTTATTTTGTAAAAACATTAGTAAATTGCGTATTTTCGCTATTACATAATTTATTCTACTGTATTACATCATATTTGTTAATGTGTGATGGTATAGTTAGAAATTGACTTAATTCCGAGTGAGATTCTAGTTTGAACATTTCAGGTTATATCGAGAACAAAATAATCTTAAAAATATGTGGTGAACATAAACAAATTTGCACAATATCTTTTTATTAAATTTTCAAATTCGTTGAAATAATTAATTTTTTTTCTTAATTTTTTGCGTAATTATATATATATATATATATATATATATATATATATATATATATATTTTTTTTTTGTTTACTTTAACCCTTTGAGAGGCAAATAAGTG
Source organism: Maratus speciosus (assembly GCA_963932465.1). Taxonomy (NCBI): domain Eukaryota; kingdom Metazoa; phylum Arthropoda; class Arachnida; order Araneae; family Salticidae; genus Maratus; species Maratus speciosus. Next base: position 498,528,154 of record OZ010787.1, on the reverse strand, counting down.
TGCTTCTGTAATGTCGCATTCACACCGGAATCTGCAAAAAGATTTATAGCAAAATAGGGAAAAGCAATTTTCGACTTTTTTTCACCAAAGTTAGAAAAGTAAAATTTAATAAAATTTTTCCAGTGCGAATCTCCATTAATCGAAGGTGGTATAAAATGTACCCCACCGCCTCTAAAGAGATAAATAAATAAATAATTTGTAATAATTAATTGTAAAAAAATGTTTTATTCATACACCAAAGTGTATCAATTGGTATATGTTTCGCAAAACATCGTAAAATATATACCTTTTTATATAGGGGTCATTTGACCACTTCCGGTAGAAAAGGTATAAAAAAATATCGGTACGTTCAGTGTTAAATGTCAATATTTTAGCACGAAAATTATGCAGTTCTTGGAAACATCCCCCCCCCCCCCCCCGTTGTTGTTTTTTTAAACCGATTTTTCACGCAGTCAGCAGGCACGTATTTCAGACAAAAACCAGTTAAACCCAGGTTTGTTTAATAATATTATCACGGGACCGGGCAACTTCGGGCGGGTCAGCTAGCAGTCAATATAATAAACATTGGTTTGTTAAGTTATTATTCACATAAATTTCCTAACACTTTCGAAGAATCACTGTAAAAGATCCATTTCACACAGTTGTGTTACTTAGATAACTTATTATATGTTATAAAAGTAAGAACATACAGGAGAAGTAAATAGCAACTGTATTTGTGAGAAAATACGTAGTATAATCTAAAAATATATGTACACAACGGAAGTATTACATCTAGCGTAAAATGTGATAAAACATTACTTTTAAATAAATACTTTCTTTTATCCACACTGTAAATTAAAATGTCTGAAATTCAAACACTTAAGTGTCTGAAACGGAGTGTTCAGTTTTCAGACATTTTAAAATGTCTGAATTTTTTCAGACACTTTTCGTGTCTGAATTTCAGACACTTCAAACGTCTTAATAGCATCCATTTTTTTTTTTGTAAGCATCATACGTAGCCATGTTTGACCACGTTGAATCCTGGAAAAATATTTCCCCCCGCCCCCCCCTACCACCTGATTTTTTTGGTGCTCCCAATTTTGGTACGCAATTTTTGTTAAGCTGATAATTTAAATCTTTTACGACATTTTACTGATTATAATCAATATTTTGAACTTCAGGAGTAGAACAAGATTAAAACAAAAAATATTTATCTAAATATTAGATTTTTAAAATTTGTTTTATTTTTAATCTTATTTTACTTTAAAAGTTCAAAATATTGATTATAATCAATACAATTTCGAAACAGATTTAAATATAAGCTTTACAAATATTGCACATCAAATTTGTGGGCACTAAAATCGTAGGGGGGCGGGACACGGCCCAGTATGCCCATTCTTTAATCAAGAAGTTCTTTTGCAAAAAATGCAACCCTGCATTATTGTTATCTCAATTGAGATGTCCGGTATTCGGGAGTATCCGTTGTGGAGGTTAATGGACATTCCCGAATAGCTATTCTGAAACATCTATTTAGCTAATACTTTTTTAATCCGCATGGCATACATATTTGTATATTTTTACCTCACAAAAGCAGACATCTCCGATTATCGGACAAATTCAGCGGCAAGGGCTATTGAGGGCTTTTAAAGTACAAGGATAAATATATATATTTCTTATAATCTTGTCCTACTCTACTTCATATAATTTAAAAATAGATTTTTTAAAAATTTATATTGCCACATAGGCAATTTTACATATATATCAGATGATAATCACAACAGCTATTTAACTATGAATAAATAAATAAATATTCTACTTTACCCTTTGCACTCGAGGGCTCCGGAGCGGAGCCATTTAAAATTTGTCTTCAAACTCGAGGGTTCCGCTACGGAGACAATGCAAATAATTTTGTGATACCTGTCTAGAAAAGCCAAGATTACATGGTTTGACCTGGCATAGTTTGACATAGACCTGGAGGTTGAAGACAAATTTTAAATGGCTCCACTCCGGAGCCCTCGAGTGCAAAGGGTTAATATTGAGAAAAAAAATTACTTCGGTATTTTGTTTATTTATATTTTGTGTTTTTTAATCTTGTCCTACTCTAAAAGTTCAAAACTTTCATTATAATCAGTGCAAGATTTAAGGTATCAACTTTACGAAAATTTCATACAAAATCCCCCCCCCCGCCCCCTCCCCGAAAAAATAAAATAAAAATCCTTATCATTTAAAAATTAGATTTTTTAAAAATTTATATTGCCACATGGGCTTATTGTTATCATTCCTATGAGCTACTAAACAAGACATCTTTAAAGCAAAATAAAGTAAAAAAAAAAAGTTAGCACACGATATCACTATGATACAAACTTGCGATGCTTATCAGTAAAGTCTAATTGGAAAATGACCTTCGAATCCACACATGCAGCGAAATCTAAATAAACAAATGATTTCCTTTTTCCTGACTGGCCTACTTCTATGTTTCCAAGTCAAAAGTTTTCACACATTAAAAGATTTAATAGCTTTAGAAATATATCTAAGAAATACTTGAGATAAACATTCATTTTCAATTATATATAAATTTCATGAAAATCAATTGATTTTTTTTTCCAAAAGCGAAAGTTTATAAATATATTTTTTAATTTCACTAAAAAGTTTTCAGTAGTAAGTTTTTATTTTCCAGTAAAAATTCCGGGATTTTCGAGGTTAAAATTAAAGCGGGATCCCGGGATCTCAATCCGGGATTGTAATCTCTAGCTAGGAAGTAAGAAAACTTTAGGAGATCTTTCAAAGTTTTTCTTTTCTATTTCCTTGTGGTCGTTTAGTATGAGATAAGCATTAGCCATTGAAACTAAGAACTGCCATATTGAAAACAAAACAAAACAAGAGAATGAATTTAACTTTTAAATATGTCTGTTTTTTAGTGATGTTATTACTTTAATTTTGAGAAAAAAGATGAGAATAAATAACACATAATTTGTAATAAAAGACAACGCCATAAATTTAAAGATATATACTTCTAGAATTAGTGTTTTTTTTTTTTTTTTTTTTGTTTTTTTTTTTTTTTTTTTTTTTTTTTTTTTTTTTTTTTTTGCAAAAAGATTCAAAACTAATTAAATTTCATGTAAGATTTTGTTTAGTACAATAAATAAAATCATAAAAGACACTAATTTTAGTACTATAAAGAAATTATAACACTTACTTCAATCGCTGTTTGCAAGAGGTAAGAAATATTCCTCGATTTGAAATTTTAAAAACTACCACAACCACAGTGAGGGAGAAAGACTTTCATCAGTTTAAAAGGTAATCCCATAATACATCCGACTAGCCATATTTAAAGAATGAGGTGTTTCATCTTCAAAACAGGACCCGCCAGACAAAAGTTTCTTTTTTTTTTTTTGCCAGCTTCGACAGGACGAAGATGAATAACAAAATATTATTGATATAAATTGATACGAGTTAACACTAAGCCCATTACACACGCTTTGTAGAATTTCCGGGTGTAATCTTCAACCGTCGTCTACTTCTGTTCTGTGTCTATCCCGCCCTTATATCGACGACAGCTTCTAAGAGACATTTGATGTCGAGCACACACGTCAGATGTATGTATTCAATAAATAAATAATCCAAGTTAATACGAATTAAAATCACAGTACTTCACATTTCGCAAAAAACGAATTAAAATACACGCGTACATAAAAACAAACTTTGTTTGAATTACAACGTATACCACTTCGAACGAAGACATCTAAAACGCATGTGCAACTGGGAGTGCTAGTGCCCCCTGGTAGTTATTGCGTCGAAAGAATCAAAACGTCTGAAATTAAGACACGTCTAAAGCAATGAAGTGTCTTAAAATAAGACGTTTGCGGATATTTTAGACATTATTCTCAGTTCGTTTACACCATGGTCATAGTAAGACACTTATGTATCTTAAATTAAGACATCTATAATGTCTGAATTTTCAGATTAAGACACTTAAGTGTCTAAAATTCTTTTTCAGTCACATATGTGTCTAAATTTAAGACGCTTCTATTTGCAGTGCAATTTATTCTATTTTAGGCATAGGATTTTTTTTGTCTTAACCCTTTCAGGGGCAAAGTACTTGTATTCGTAAAATGTTGAAATAATTGAATGACACCAGTATTTACAAGAAAATTTACTTTTAAAGAAGTAAAAGTATATTTTCGCGTTTTTAATAAAAGTGAAATTTTCATTAAAAATTTCGTGTGCAAATGTGGCGATTAGGGATTAAAATTATGTGATATCATAGCAGCATCACCGCCCTTCAAGGGGTTAACCGTTTACCCGCAGTCGTTCTACAAATTTACTACTACTACTGGATCACCAGCTTTATGATACTGTAACTCTTTAAATATTTCTTCAACCTGTTTGAAATTTTAAATGCACCTTTTTGAAGAAATGTTCTAATCTATTGTAAAGTATTGTTTAATTATTGTTTTTGGTTTCAAAGTAGGTGCTTGTTGAAATGTAATTAAAAAACGTACATGTAATGGGCAGTATGTTTTAGTCTATACATGCATTTATAATTCAAATGTGTTGGCTGTTATTATGATGATAGTACCGCGTAATTTTTTAATGTATTTCCATGTGTACAGGGTTGCCACGCTTCATGGAATTTCCAGACCCGGAAATTCTTCGGCACCAGTACTTCCTTACAGAGAATCTATCATTAGATAAGGCGAATTTTCTTGCAATTAATCTAGATATATTTTTCTATAAATAAATACTGACATTTTGACTGGAAAATTCCCTGAAGCTTGGCAACCCTGGTAATAAATGAATGGTTTATCAAACGTTGTTTTTGTTTTATGCTTCTTTGAATATCAAGGTTTCACATGGGGTACGTCGGCACATCTGAATACAAACTTATATTTGTTTTACGATTTTGGTAATTTTATACAGTATGTATGCAATTATTACTTATAAAAACCTGTTAAAAGGTGTCTTATAGTTCAAGATGCCTTAGCTTTTGATTCAGTTGCTAAAGGTGGCTCTGAAACTGATACGTTACTACCATTATAACTACTGGATGATAGAACAGAATCATCTTACATTAAATTAAATTAAATTTTAAAAAATCAAAAAAAACCCGACTGCGTAAAAAGCGAACTAATTAATTACATCTCATCAATGTGAAACTATTTTTTATATTACTTACTTATTTTTTTATTTACTTGTATTGATGACTTTTTCAAGTTGTGCATAATTGTTAGTTCCTATCTATAAACACAGTTTTGATGAGGCATATAGATGTCTACGAAGCTTAGAGTTGCAGTAAAGCTGCAGATCGTACGTACACAACTTCCTTATTGTGTAATATTAATATTTAAACGGAGCTTCTGACTGTAAAATAGTCAATGAAACATCGTCTTCATTTTGAAAGACCTATCCAATGACATGCCACTGAAAATGGTGAGTAATTTTTTTCGTCTCTACCACCATTTTGTATTTTACGGCCGCCATTTTGAATTTATAAAAACAAAACCTAGCCCATAACCATCGGATGGTTAAGACGAATCGATGGAGACATCATTCATTAAAATCCATCCAGCCGCTGGGATGTTTTGAGAGTATGAAGAATCCACATACCCAGATACGCATGAAGCACATTACCCTTCTTGGCAGTCGGGTAATAAGTTGATGGATATCAATTGAATACTAGAGATCCAGGTGATGTATGTGGCGAGTTAGATGTTTATTTCTGCAAGTGGAACATAGGGTAACTTGAGGTGAGATGCCGTATCACGTAGTTTTCATATGCGCAGGCGATGTAGGGAAACGCTGCTCAGTTGTAAGGAAGAGAGTTCCCTAGTGATACTTTAATTTCCATTTGCGTTCTTTTTAAAAAATTTTAAGTGGTACCTTTTTATTGCTAACTTGTCTTAATACTTCTAGTAAGCGTCCAAAATCTTTAACGTGACTTCTTTATTTGCCTATATAAGTCTTAGTTTAAACGCCAGAGAAATAAATCTGATGTTTTTAGAGAGTACTGGTATCTGGCCTTTCTACAAAGCATAAATAGTGGCCGGTTCCCGCTTCTTCACGTCAGTGGGGGGCACTGGCGTCTAGTCAACGAAAATTTTTGAGGGTAAGATGCCGATTATTTTCCATTGCGGTCAAATGCCTGGTTGTTTCTTCGTTGTTTAAATTACTCTTTGAATTTGTCAACAATCTTAATCAGATAATTTAAATCAGTGATTAAATCGTGATTCTAATCAACTGATTAAGAAAAATCATTGATTAAAATTATAAATTTTCTAAATGTTTAAAATGACATAACGAAATATTATAAGATGGTTTCTGCCCCTTACGAGCTATGCTCACCCACCTCCATCCAGACACTGCAGACTCTAAAAGCACGCTAATTTTATATGCTTTGAAAAGATTATGGAAGATTAAATCGTAATTAAACGACTAGTGGCGATCTCCTGTAATCAGGTTTCCATTCATTTTCCTTTGGCTGAGGGATTTTAAGACAGAATCAATTGCTGTCGAGACAGCTAAAAGCTACTTTCGTGATTGATTAAATAAGATCAACCCAACAATTTAAAGTTTGCTTGTATAAAATGCCTAAGTAAACAATTTTATAAAGACGCTATAAGAAATTTATTTTAAATTACACTTTTTAAATGTATCGTTTTAAATATGACGTAATTTTCACCAAAGTTTTTTTCTCATTTTAATATTCAAATAAAATTAATTTTAAAGGCCTATAAAAGACAAACTAAATCGGTGTGGCATTAGCAAAAGTAAGAAGTCAAAGGGTAGAAAGGCAGAATCTTCAACTGACGATGATATGGATGATGATTAAATTCCCATGATTAAAAAACATTAACAAAAAAAAAACTTGACTCTAACGCATTTTATCACAGTGGCTTTACCGTAATTAAACTTGTTATAATGTTTAAAAATAGACATACTTCAAAGCCATAATTCTTTTAAATATTAAGTAGAACATAATATATTAAATAAATATTGCACAATATATAATTATTATATAATTATGACATAAATAATTATATAACAAATAAATATTAGTTTGCCCTTTTATTATATTGCCAACGTTTGTTACATTCATATTTTGTAATTTCCTAATATTAACTACGTTAACAACTTTAGTATGTCTAAATTATTAAAGTTACTTTTACTCATCCCATTGTGTTTTATACTGCTTCACAAAAATTATTGTTTACATTGAAACTCCATAAGTCATCTTACCCATATATAAGTAGCCATCTTACCCATACCTATGAGTAAGATGCCGAAATGCAAGTGTTTACAAAAACAAAATTTTCGATGCTTTCTATAACATCTGTAAAATGAAATAAGTTTTTAAATCATACACTCCAGTCCAAACTTTAACACGAAATCAATGAATAACAAATATAAACAACAGGCGATTTTTAAAACAATTAAGTCAAAGCCTACGGCATCTTCACCCAATCTACCCTATATGTATCTCCACCTATATTTTTACATAACACCCCAAAATTTTGTAGACAACCTTGGAATTAATCTAAATTGCAAACATAAAAAATTCAAATGAATATGAAAAGTTGTTCATGGTGTGGCGGGTAAAAGGTTAAGATCCTTTTAATAATACGTTTTTGAACATTAAAAGAATTTTAAATAAATATATTTCTTCTACTATTAACGAAAGGAAGACAGATTTTTTGGTTAATATAACTTTTTATTTCTTTTGGAATTCAAGCAACTATAATTTGAATATGTTCTTTTAGTTTTATTGCTTAATAAAATATTATTTTCAGCGAAAATAAGCTTGACAAATAAGATGAAATCTGACACTGTACAAATTGCCAAATAAAAGCAAAACTTTTAGGTGTGAGGTCTTTTTTCTAAACCTATATTAAATAGAATTGCAATTGAATTTAAAAATTAAAATTGGTTGTATGAATGCGACATGTAGAAAACAAAAACATCACATAAAAGTCAATTGATAAGCTTGCTGGAGAAACAAAATATGTTACACTATCTCAAAATGTATTTTATTTTATCCCGAGGGCGTTATGAGGAATCACATGATAAATACAAAATACTAAAATTATCATTAGTCTTGAAAATATGAGACATCATTTATCTATATTTAACATTTTAATATATAATAATTTAAATATTAATTAGTTTTAATACTTGAAAATTAAATGTTAATAAGTACTTCTGATAGAGTTTAGCACCACTTGTGTAACATATTCACCACCTGTGGAACAATATTTGGTAACAACATATGCTGCCAAAAAGGAAATAAATCATAAAAATTTACAACAAAAACCTTTCACTTCAATTTTTTCGAAATTTAATTTTGTTACATGACATCTTCTTCTGCTACGCTCTTCATTTATCATCTGAAAACTAAAAACTAAGAATAATGAAATAGTAACAGCGCCTCACAATCTATGATCTTTTTTTTTTCTTATCAGTAGCTTTATGTCGGCAAAGGCTTATTTTTTTTTAAAGACGCACTTTTTACGGACACCTGCGTCCAATGACCTGTAGCAGTAGATGCCTTAGCTGAATTCAATCCAAGGCCTCTGCGTAACTCTCGGTCTAAAAAAAAAGCCAGGTTTGAACACAGACGGTAACTTTTTTTTTCTGCAAATAAGAAAAAAGTACCCACTCCATGCTCCAACAAAGAAAGAGGTGAATTTACGACTAGTAAATGTTTTGGCTTAAGAGGACCCCATGCCCTTTAAACTTTTTTTTTTTCAGTATTTTTAGTATATTTTTTATTGTCAAATGATTTTATATTAAAAAAAATGTCGACAAAAAATTAAATTCTTAATGGCAAATTTAAACAAAATTAACGAAATTCTTAAAGCTACAGTTCTCCTAAAATTTTAACTTTCTGCAACATTTTTTTTTTTTCATGCTTTTCTTATAAGTGTTTTCTATAACTAAGATAATCGAGTTTCAAAAAAGCTAATTAGATTACACGAAAATTAATAAAATGTCATGACATACGTAAAAATACAGTAAAAATGAATTAATCATTTTTGAAAATTTGATAAATATTAAAAAAAAAAAAAAAAAAAAAAAAAAAAAAAAAAAAAAAAAAAGAAGATATATATATTATAGGAATAAAATGAATAAAACTGCAATATATATATATATGTGTGTGTGTGTTGAAGTTTCAGCATTTTGAACCTACTGATATACTTGAAAAAAAAAAGAAACAGAAAAGTAAATCAGGGTTGCCATTGGTCAGGGAAACACCAGACTTTTATAGAAAGATTTGCCTTATTTAATAAAGCGAATTTTTCTATAAAAATTAATGGTATTTATTAATGGTATCCCTGAAAATTTCCTTGACTGTTAATTTAAAGATTGTAATTCGGAAACATTTAAAGGGAAATTAATGAAGTTAAAATTCTTTTTTACAAATTTATAATCATCCGATCTTTACGTATTTCAACCGAATGTACTAAGGATTTCTCAATATATTTTTTAACAAAAAAATTGAAAAATCTAATATTTTTATCACTTTTCGCCAAAAGGAACCTCTTTATGGCTTGTTATCAGTCAAACAGCAAATTCTTCTCTGGTGTAAAACATATGGGCTTGATTTACGCGCATGCGTATTTTTTAAATTTCTCCTAGGAAAATTAATTTTTTTTTACTTTTTTTCTTCCGTAATTCATCTTCTTTTTTATCTTCTTTTTTTCTTTCTTAAAGGATATTTCTTTCTTTTTAATTCGACAAAATATTTCTAAAATAGTTATTTTTATTATAAATATTAAAAGCTTATTTGCAACTTGTGTGCTTCACTTAGATTTGCAAACTTAAAATATGAATAAGATACACGTATATTTTAACGTCTGAATTAAAACATAATTTAAGCTAAATATGAAACATTAGATAGACTTTAATACATTTAAAAAGCAATTAAATTTAAAATATATACATAAAAACATTTAATTAACCCTTTATCTACTGACGCTACTTATAAGTACCATTAAAATAACTTGTTATAAAATTCATTTAATACATCGATTAGTAGGAATACAGTACAGAATATGTTATAGATGCATCACTTTATCTTGTTCCAAAAGCATTATTGTTTACACAAAACAGAAATATTTTTAAAAGGATGATTTCTTTTGCCTTTGCATCTTTTCAGCTTTCTTGGCGGTGTGTGTGTGTGGGGGGGGGGGGGGGGGGGGAGAGATTTTTAAATTCGGAAATATTTCTATATTTTTATTGTAAGAACGTTATATTTGTACATTTCCTAATTCTACAAAATACTAATAAAAATATTTAAAATAAACGATTTGAGTGGGGTTATAAATATTGCACAAAATCCCTATAAATTCAAATTTAATTAATCTTTCTAAATCCATCAATCCTTCTAAAATTCTTCTAAAATTTATTAAATGATTATGTAAATCTTCTAATGTAGTTTCAAAAATTCACGAAAAATGCTTTAGAAGAAAAAATTTTCATGAATTCATAATTCAGCACATAAAGGGTTAAAATTAAAATCACACAAAGTATACGTTTCGCAATGTCATCGCATAGCCTCGTCGTTTTTCATATTTAGGTGCATTTCTTATCAAATCTCTTGAAAAAAAGGAATTTTTTTTCTCACACACATACACACATACATATACATACATGTGCATTGTAAACAAATTGAATTTTTAGCTTTACACCCGCTCTTCTGCAAACTGCGTTTTTGCTACTTTGCGAAATGACGCAGATTTTATTTGTTGTGATTATTATTTTTTGTACAAAGTGATGCACCTTTAAAAATCATATTCCAATCGCAACAAACAAAAATTTTCTTCGATTAATTGACAAAACAGTAGGTGAAAATTGTAGGTATGGTTATTATTATTATTATTATTATTATTATTATTATTATATTTTTATTTTTTCATATCTGTGTAAAATAAATTATCTGACTGCAAATGTATTTTTTTTTCTGGAAATCTTTCAGGAAATCGTTTGCAAAATTAAAAAATCCCTGCCGGCCCGGCCTACAGGCAGAGGTAGATTTCGAAGTTAAGAATACTACTTTCACCAACAAAAACTAAATCATGATTAGAAATAAACCCACTTTAATAATTTTATCTTACCGCTTTTGACGAGTTTTTATTTCATTTTTATATAATAGCTGGTTTTATCAGAATCATGTTAAGGCGGTATTAAAAAAAATACATTTCCATACTGAACGACTTGAAATTTTCCTTTTTAATAGAAAAATATGAAACTCGCTGACGTGATTTTTGAAGAGATTTATAAGCAACCTGTGTTTTTATTTTTCGTTCAATTAATTAAAACTTGATTTATAAACAATTATTTTCTCAGTAGAACAATATTTTTCGTTTCTAACACAATCGCTTCGGTAAATCCTGTTCAAAATGTCCACTTTGACATCATTTTTTGAAATATTTTGCCTCTATCAAAAAATCGATCATTATGGTACATTATATAATTTCTGAATAAGAGAATCTACCAATTGGATGCGTTAGAGAGCAAAAATGAATTTAAAAATGAGTCAGAAAATAAGCAGTTTGGACAATATTTTTCGTTTCTAACTCAATCGCTTCGGGAAATTCTGTTCAAAATGCCCACTTTGACATCATTTTTTGAAATATATTCTACCTCTATCAAAAAATCGATCATTACGGTACATTATATAGTTTCTGAATAAGAGAATTTACCAATTGGATGCGTTTGAGAGCAAAAATGAATTTAAAAATGAGTCAGAAAATAAGCAGTTTGGACAATATTTTTCGTTTCTAACTCAATCGCTTCGGGAAATTCTGTTCAAAATGTTCACTTTGATATCATTTTTTGAAATATATTCTGCCTCTATCAAAAAATTGATCATTACTGTACATTATATAGTTTCTGAATAAGGGAATTTAGCAATTGGATGCGTTTGAGAGCAAAAATGAATTTAAAAATTTGTAAGAAAATAAGCAGTTTTGATTTGAATGCACCCTTAATAAGATGATTTTTTTCTTCAACCGCTATGTATTTTTAATTTATTTTTTCTGTAAGAATTGGTCCTATTAAAACTTGTCTGTATTAATGTTACAGACAATATTAAGAAGATATGTGATAAATTCATGAAGATTTTATATTTAGTGAATTGACGGAGTTAAGGATTTTTTTCTTCTTCAACCCCTCTTTTTGTTTTCGTTTTTAATTTTTTTTTTTTTTTTTTTTTTTTTGCGGTACGAATTGGTCCTATCAAAAACTTGTGAGTGTAAAAGTTGTAGATAATATTAAGGAGATTTATAATAAAATTAATTGGATTTGATAGCTTGAGAATTGACGAAGTTATGAATTTTTTTCTCCCAAAAACCCTATTTTTGCGCCCCTTGAGCCCATTTTTAATTTTATGAAAATTCTGTGATACATAGATTTTCGGCCCTATTTTTAGAAGTTATAAAAACTTTAAATTGATTTGATATGTATAAAAATTAAGGAGTTATGGGGTTTTTTCGGTTTTCACAGAATCCCTTCGTATTTCCATCCCCTTGGCCCGATTTTGCCCATTAACGAACTTGACTGAGATTTTATACCTCTTGATTTTATGTATCAGTTTGGAAGAGATTTGTGCAGAATTGTAAGAGTTATCATGTCCAGAAGAAAGTGATATATATATATATATATATATATATATAGATAGATAGATAGATATAAAGTTTTTTACTGAGGGTGTTTTTGGGTTCTAGGGGTCATGATCGGTGTAGATCTGCAAAAAAATGTCAGAAATTCCAACATAGGAACGATCCCAATAGGTAGTATTTCTTACGAAATTTACCTAAAAACAATTTGAGTCTATGTTAAAGTATACATATCAATTAGAAATTGGACAGGTTCTAAAATGGGATATTTTCATGCTGTTTATATTGTTCTATTCAGAATTGCATAAATGTTTCAAAAGTTATAAAAAAACCCCGATCTTATAAGGTTTAAAACTGACAACTCTCGTTAAAGATAGAAAATGAGATTTTCCATATATCTCTAACTAATTTGTTTCTTTAATCCTTTCAGGGACAAGGTACTTTTATTCGTAAAATGTTGAAATCAGCGAATGGCACCAGAATTTACAAACAAATTTCGAAATACGAAAATGCTTTTATTCACTTGTAGTAGAACCTCCTTTATCCGAAACTCTTTTAACCGAAATCCATTTTAAAGCTTTTTTTTTTTTTAACTATCACATTCCTTGTGTGCAAAATCCATTTTAAAAAGTTTTTTTTTTTTTTTTTTTTTTTTTTTCAGGCGGTCCTTTCCGAACTACGAGTACATATAAATATTTCGATCCCCTTTCTTAGAGTTCATTTGAATTTAACTTGATCTCCCGTAAGCTACGGAATGGAACGAAGAAAACAAACAAATTAGCCATTCTGAAGCTTTTGAATGTTTTGAAGCAGGTTTAGCGTGGCTGGAGCAGAAGAAAGATTGTGATACTGGTGAATTAATAATATTAAAAAACTCCGTGATAGCGCTTCAAAGCAAAGACAATGGAAACTGCGACAAACAAAATATTTTTTCAAACCCTTGTGATATATGGAAAAGGTACTTAATTTTAAAATTAAAATTCATTTAATTTATTCTTGTTTCTATTTTGCTATTGCTTTATTTTTAATAAGAAATATTGCATACATTTCTCCTTAATCTAAAAATTGAAGCATTCTCGATTATGCGAAAATTTCGATTTTCCGAAATAGGGTCGGTCCCAATTATTTCGGATAATCGGTGTTCTACTGTACTTAATAAAAGAAAAAAATTTTCATTCCAATATTCTGGTGCCAATGTGGCATTTAAGAATTAAAATTAAGTGGTCCAAAAATGAATCACCGCCCTTGAAAGGGTTAAAAGTATTTAAAATTATCAATGTATCTATAACATTACAAAATATTTAGAAGAACATATTAATTTTCTTTTAAGATATTTCAGTAGTTTTAAAAAAATCATTTATTTTAAGAAAAATGGAAAATGCTTCTTAATATTACTAATGATACATTTTTAGCTTGCACTACTTATGTGATATCATTTTTTTAATTGTACGTAACTGACCTATGCTCATGAAATTTGGGACAAAAATGTATAAATATTAAACAATCACATTAAATAAAACTACGATATGGGTCAATATCTGAAAATTGGACAATTTGCGTCCAGTGCCAATAATATTTCATTAATTATACTAAAACCAAAAACTGAAAAACGTAATATATTGTAACATTTGTTATATCAATTACCAATGATAAATGGACATATAATGATGTATAAATAATTAGTTTTAAGCTTTAAACAAGCAAAATCATCATTTCAGTCCCTGTCCCCAGGTACAAATATCCAATATTAAATGTATGCTGTAAACATTTCTATAAATATTATTAACTTTTGCTATTATATATATACATACCTATATACATAAAGTATGGGAAAATATAATTACCTTTTCTCAGTATAGATTGTATAGTAAAATATTGTAGTAAATATATTTGTCCGTGAGGTTGATCATCATCTCAGTCCCTCTAAATACACATTTAGGTTAACAGATACTATGTGGCGCTGGCAGAATCATTTCCATTGCAACAGCAACAAAAGTTCTACTAGCCACCATGGATGAAAGTAAGTTGTTTTTCTCTTTGTTTCATATTTAGAAATATTTAGTTTTTGTTCTGAATAGGCATGAGTATTTTTTCATAGCATCATTCATGTCCCCCCTATTTAACTTTTTATTTATAAACAAAAGTTTATTGCAACTTTATTTACGTAACATGCAAATGTCACATGACATATTTAATAATTTACATGTTGGCAAAATGATTCAACAAAAAGGCTGTACAGCTTTTAAGACAAAAACATCACCTCAGTCCCAATTATTAAACACTGATTATTATGTTAACAGACACTTTCTTCCATAAAAGTTTATCCAACGCATAAAATATACATCCTTGATCTCAAAAGACTACAGCATTCAAATGACAAACATGTATCATAGTACAAAATTGCATTTCGAAGTTTGTACTTTAAAAAACAACGTACTTAAAAAAAAAAAAAAAAAAAAAAAAAAAATCTGGAGTGAAATTGTCCAGTTTTCAGATATTGACCCATAGAGCAAGCATTTTTTGTTATATATATATATATATTTCATAAAATAAAATGAGACAGCTAAAAAAAAGCAAATTGAAAACACATAACTCAGTAAAAATCCATTATACCATTTTTGTTCAACCAATGGTTTTATACAATTATATACTGAAATTAATATTTCAAACTAAAATACATTGTATAAAAGTTTTAACATAAATCAGTATCTAAAAATTAATAAAGGCTTTAAATATACGATTCCAGAATTACAGGTCATTCTGCGAAGTAGTTTTTGAGTTATACTTATAAAAATTACCCGCAGTGCAATTTACTTTGTAACTCAAAAAAATACATTAACATTAAGAGTTTCAAAGTGTACTTCTGCATAATTTCTAATCTACTTCTACCGAATATCTACCGAATGAATTTCTAGAGGCTATCCGAAGGTAAAATTCACCTAAGAATCCAAATTTGATTTTAAAATTGGGTGTATTTTATTGAAATTTTTTAATTTTGTTACAATTAATATGGAGATGGCCTCCTAAGCTTTTAAAAAAAAAACATATCTTGAAAGTGCGTACTTTTATATGCACATAACATAAAACAAAACATAATTCCCTGTCGAATGGCTATATTCGTTTTCCCTGTAACAAATTAGCAATTGAAATTTATGTGATTTTCGTTTTGTTTTTTTACACCCACTGCATCAATTATACTAAACAACTATTTCTTCACTCCAAATAGTTTCTAATGCGGCCCCTTTTTAATCAAGTTAGAGATATACATAAGTGTGTTTGATTTTAAAAATTCATAACAAATTGAATACCAACTGGCACGTATACCTTCTGTTATAAGTTGAAAATATTCTGAAATAATAACACTAGTTGAAATTTTTAAAAATAATAATAGTGTTATACACATTGTACAGCAGATTTTGTGCAAAAATTGCTTCACTTCAAATAAATTCATTAGTTACGTACTTTATCTTTTTCTTTCTATACTGCAATGTAAACACCCTAATCAGCGGTTCCCAAACTTTATTTTTATGTGGCCCACCTTACAGTTCGAAGATAATTCGCAATCACCAAATATTTAGATATATAGAGAGGTTTTAATATAATCTATCCTGCGGAAAAGGTTAAACTCGTACAAAAAATATACATGAAAGCAATAATAGGCATTCTTAGTATAAATAATGATAAAAAAAATATTGTGTCATAATCATAAATTATGACCTTATATTATACTACATGCAAATATATATTTATTAATGAATGCATTGCTAAAAAATGCAGTTTAGCACTTCTGTATATAAAATTGTTTTGCACTAACAAAAGAATAAATAGTAGGATTGACCCTTGTTAATTTTAAGTTAAAGTTGTTATATATACTGTAAAGAATGGCAAATGTTTCTTAATCTACGGAAATGTAATATACTCACGAACAAAAAAATACAATAAACTTTTCCCAGTCATTCATGATCCCAAAAAGTGTTCTTTATCTTTAGATACCTTAGAAACCAATATATTTTCGAGATTTAAAGAAGTACTGGATAGTACCGGTAAAGATTTGACAGTAAATACCTTGAATGTTTTATTAGAAAATTTTTTGAATTTTTAATTAGTTGTTTTTAATTAATCATTGAAAATGTGACAAATTTCCATACTGCATAATTGATTCCTCTTTCTTTAAGACTATAGAGGATACTGTCAGCTGAACCTATTCAATGAAGTGAAAGAATTTTAAGTTTATAATTTACAACCAATTCCGCTTGCTTTTTATCAGAAAATTAACTAAAAATATTGGGTAGAACATTTATTTTTACATACTACGGTCTCATTTTTTTTTTCAAGTGGAAAACAATATTTATTATTTATTTTTTTTTTTAACTACATGACCATTAAAAGCTGCCATGATTTAGATTTTTATCAGTATCATTCTCTAAAACCCTAAATTTGAAACTTGATGCAGCTAACAATGTATAACATATATTTTATTACTTGAATTTTATTTTACATTTTTATACATATTAAACCATGGATATCAAGGTAATTTCTTTTATAGTTGTGATATATGAATATTTTTCTTTCTTTTTCTTTTACTTTTTACGTAAAAGAAAGGGCAAACTTTTCTTTCTAACACACACACACCTCTATATATTCTTGATAATGGACTGAAAATATAAAAAAAAATGTAGATCAGCTCAATTTATTTAATTGATAATTACATGCAAAATATTTTCACTTAAATATTTTAAATATTAAATTATCATTATTATTTCTTTTAATATTGTTCAGTGTTAAATTTTATTAATTATAAAGCATTCAAACAATACTAATAATAAAATAAAAATTATATAACTTCTCCTCCTAATAAAATATGTCATTATTGAAAAGAAATTATCGCCAAAAATATCACAGAAGTCCTTTTGCCAGGCATTGGATTTGAACCTGCGTCCTCTACAAAAATTCAGAGCTTTAAACTGCTGCCTTAGACACCTCCGCCACCAGGAACTCATTCTACTTACCTGTAAATTGAAGAAGTCCAAAAAATTGTTTTGACGCATGCGCATATGCCCGAAAAATCGATACTTACAGAAATAGCTTTGTGTTTTTATATATATGATTAATTAAAACACAGTTTTTTTTTTGCTGCCACTTATTTTCAGAAACGTTTCCGAATAGTTTTTATAGTGTATCAATCAGTTTTCTGAAACCGAAATGTCGATTCTTAGGATACTAATAGTTTTCAATTAAAAATTTCAGCTGAGTAATTGAATTTATACCTGCAAGAATAACAAATTAATAGTAATTTTAACGTTACTGTTTATGTTATTAATATATCATGTTTGTCTGTAAAACATATATGTTGAACTTCAAAATGTTTACTTGAAAAGGAATAGCATCCGGAAATACTATATTCCGGGTTGTGAAAAACGATTAACACACTATAATAACTACTCGGAAATATTTTCGAAAACCAGTGGAAGCCAAGAAATTGTTATTTATGACGGCCGATTATCTGCACAAGGAACACAGTCCCTAGGGGGAGAGCCATACGTGGGGGGGGGTCTTTCTAAGGGAACCTAACCCGTATTTACGCAAGGTTTCTCAAGGTTCGAAGAAAGCCTCGGAAAACACCGAACGGCTAGGCCGACGGGTGCGATTGGTTTCGAACCCAGCACCTCCCGTCTACCAGCTTCGAGAGCAGAACCTCTCAGCCACTGGTGGGGGCTGTATGGTTTCTGAGTTTTCTAAAGATAAAGGGTACTTTTCGGAAGCGTATGTAACTCGGAATAAGTTATTGTATATTTTCGTTCATGGTTATATTGTATCTTCCAACAGTAAGAATCATTTGTCTTTTTTTACTGAAACTTTATTTATACACTGTCTTTTCACGAATTTATTTATCTATATTCATTTAAAGGTATAACATATTGTTTTCGTGATATTTTTCTGCAGATAAATTTAATAATATATTTTTGAAAACTGATCGATAATTTCGCAGTCCGCCTGTGGGTCATGACCCATAGTTTGAAAACAGCTGCCGTACATTATAAAGAAAGGCTTTTCTCAAAGTTAAAAAGGAAGAAAAGTAAAATCAAACTAATGCATACTGTCGAAATCGTATTTTGCATGCATACTATCGAAAATTGAAAATTTTCTAAAATGAAAATAGTAATACTATATTTATATGTAGCAATTATTGTGTGCAAAAATTTCTTCACTCAAAATAATTTCATTAGTGCGGCAATCTTTTCTTCATTCTTTCTGAAATGCTATACATACTTCCAAGCACATAAAGACTTTTCTCAAAGTCAAAAAGGTAAAAAAGAAAAAAACTAGTAATTTTAGTTTTTTCCTTTTTTACTATCACGTTGTGATTACATGTAAGAGCTAACCCCGAATGATCTTTTTTTTTTACTTTTTCTTTTTCTTTTTTCTTACCAGGCGTGGCATTTGGTGTCGAAACCATGAAGGAACAATGACCTGTTACACTGTTCTCTCTGCCCTATACCTCTAAAACTTCCAAACAAAGAAAAAAAATGTGTACTTTTACTATTAGAATTGAATCAATTATTTCAGGAACGACATAAGTCCCAGATAAAAAGAAAATCCAGGAATCAATAAAATCTATGCTACACACAAAATATAGATATTTTAAGAACTTATCTGTGTCCACTATATTTCTTAAATCTTGAAATATGCATCTGGGTTATGAGTTGTTTATTTTATAAGAATTAAAATTCAGAAAACATTAAAATAACCTTTGGACTTATGTTGTTTTGTAGTCAATGCGATTTCACGAACGGCAAATGATACAAATAAAAAATATTAATAGTATTTTTACTAGGCATTTAACAAAATTGACGTAAATAATTTTATCTGCATTTTAAGTATTGACATTAAGCATATTATAGGTACTAAATATTACGGATTTTGAATACCGCTATACCACTATATTCACTATAATCTATTACGCCTTATCAAATCGCAGAATTTTGCAATCTTGAAAGGTGAATATTACTATTCAGAAGTATTAGTATTCGAAATCCATAAATATTGGCATCTATTCAGGAAGTCACATAGTCATATTCATCAACGTGTTCGATCACATTTTCTTCTAGTTTTGTTGTTGGACACTGGAATACATATCTTGGTATTGTATTGACTTATGTTATTCTTTCATTAAAAGGCTATTTTGTGTGACAACGTATAAATAAACCTGTATATTTTTTGTCTAATGATGTGATACTTATCTTCAAGGACACGTTTGCAACAACAACAAAAAAACTGTATTTCGAAAAAAACTGGACTTGCGTACTTTTTGCATTCAGCGATTTATTTAAAAATTCGATCATTTTGTAGGTACGATATTTCATTTTATTGTAATCACTTGCATTTTTTTTTCGAAAATTCTGTAAGGTAAATATTACTATTCGCTATGCTTGGGATGGCATTCTTTTTTTATGTAAAAAATAAATGTAGTTCGTAAATCCTAACTTTTTTCAGTGTAAATTTATTAATAATTTTCCTAATTAAGAATATGGTTCTGAATCTGAATAATGGAAATTTTTAATAAATTCACTGCAAATTAAAATGTCTGAAATTCAGACACTTAAGTGTCTGAAACGCAGTGTTCAATTTTCAGACATTTTAAAATGTCTGAATTTTTTCAGACACTTTTTGCGTCTGAATTTCAGACACTTCAAACGTCTGAATCGCACCCATTTTTTGTAAGCATCATACGTAGCCATGTTTGACCACGTTGAATCCTGAAAAAATATTTGGCTGTGGTCCTACCCCCTCCACCCCCATACAGCCTGATTTTTTTCTGTGCTCCCAATTTTGGTATGCAGTTTGCGTTAAGATGATAATTTAAATCTTTTAACACATTGTATTTATTATAATCAATATTTTGAACTTCAGGAGTGGAACAAAATTGAAACAAAAAATATTTATTTAAATATTAAGATTTTTTTTTATCTTATTTTACTTTGAAAGGTCAAAATATTGATTATAATCAGTACAATTTCGAAACAGATTTAAAATATAAGATTTACAAATATTGCACATCAAATTTGGTGGCACTAAAATCGTAGGGGGGGGGGGGACTTGGCACTGCCCAGTATGCCCATGCTTTTATCAAGAAGTTCTTTTGAAAAAAATGCAACCCTGCATTATGGTTATCTAAATTGAGATGTCCGGTATTCGGGAGTATCCGTTGTGGATGTTAATAGAAACTCCCGAATAGCGGACACCTCTATAGCGAATACTTTTTTAATCCGCAAGGCATAGATATTTGTATATTTTTTTACCTCACAAAAGCAGACATCTTCGATTATCGGGCAAATTCCGCTGCCCCGCAGTGTCTCTATTAAGGTACACGGATAAATATATACATATATATTTTATAATCTTGTCCCACTCTAAAAGTTCAAAATATTTAATATACTCGGCGGTTGAATGTCGAAAAACATTTAAAATATCAGATGTAAGAAAATTGCAAGTAAATTCCCCCCCCCCCCCCCAAGAAAAAAAATGAAAATTCATAATTTTAAAATTAGATTTTTTAAAAATTATATTGCCACATAGGCAATTTTACATATGCATCAGATGATAATCACAACAGCTACTTAACTATGAATAAAAAAATAAATATTCTACTTTAATAACATTGAGAAAAGAATTACTTCTGTATTTTGTTAAATATATATTGGGTTTTTAATCTTGTCCTTCTATAAAACTTCAGAACTTTAATTATAATCAGTGCAAGATTTAAGCTATCAGCTTTACGAAAATTTCATAGAAATCCCGACCCCCTCCCCGAAAAAAAAAAAAAAAAAAAAATTAAAATTCTTATCATTTAAAAATTAGATTTAAAAAAAAATTTATATTTTCATATGGGCAAGTTTTTGTGTAGATCAGAGGGTAATCACAAAAGCTATTCAGCTATCAATAAAAATAAATAAATAAATATTCTATATTAATAATATGAAGAAAAAATAACTTATAGTCTCCAAACTTCTTTTGTCTTAAATATATATCTTAACATCTGTCATTTTTGTATTTTTCGTATAGGTTTATGTTTTATCTTCTACATACTTCCTTTTATTTCCTGTTAAAAAAGTTTTTGAATGACTAATTTACAATATTAAAAAGTAATTATTATGACAAATTAAATTTTACAATATTCTCATAACCATGTAATTAAAGATTACAATTCTACGATAGAAAGTCCTTTTCATTAGATATCTTTAAAGAAAAATAAATTTAAAAGCACGAAAAGAAACAAACGCTTATCAGTAAACGTTAATCTCAAAATGACTTGGAAGATATTTCTACACGCAGCGAATTCGAAATAAACAAATGATTTCGTTTTTCCTGACTCATCGCTGTGACGTCTGTTAGAGTGTCAAAAGATTTACACGTTAAAATGTTTAATCGCTTATAAATATATGCAAAAAATACTCGATATATATATTCTTTTTCAATGATACATATATACATAAATTTATAAAAATTGATTTTTATTCCAAAAGCAATAGTCTATAAATGTATTTTTTGATTTCAGTTGAATATTGTTCTGTTAAAAAAATAAAGACAACTCCGAAAATCCCGGGATTTGACAGAAAAATCCCAGGATTTTCGGGCTTATTCTTAAAAATAGAGCGGGATCCCGGAATCCCAGGATACGTGATTGTAATCCCTATGTAGGAAGTAAGAAAGCCTTAGGAAATCTTTCAAAGTTTTTTTTTTCTTTATATCATTGTGGTCGTTTAGTGACAGATAAGAATTAGAATTGAAACAGATAAGAATTGAAACTAAGAACTCCCATGGAAAACAAGAGAATGAATTTAACTTAAAATGTGATATTATTACTTTAAATTAGGGGAAACATATGAGAATTTAAAATATATAATTTGTAATAAAAGGCAACGTCATAAGTTAAAAAATATATACTTCTAGAATTAGCGGGCTTTTTGCAAACAGATTCAAAACTAATACCATTTTATGCAAGATTTTGATCAGTGCTATTTAGAAAATCATAAAAAAAACACTAATTTTAGTACTAAAAAGAAAAATTGTAACACTTACTTTAATCCTGTTGCAAGAAGTAAGATAAATTCCTCGATTTGAAAATTTAAAAACTATTACTGTGAGGAACAAAGACTTGCATCTTTTTAGAAGGGAATATGTTAATACATCCGGCTAAGCATATTCAGAGAATGAAATGCTTCATCCTCAAAATATACTCCGCCAGACAAAAGTTCTTTTTTACCAGCTTTGATAAAGACGAAGTACAATAACACTAAATCTCGATACAAATTAACACTAAGTACGTTCCACACCACACACACCTTGTCACACACTTTGTAGAGTTCCCGGATGTAATCTTCAAGTGTTGTCTCTATCCCGAATTATATCGACGACAGCTTATAAGAGTTATTGGGTGTCAAGCACGTAAGTCAGATGTATATATTCAATACATAAATAAACTAAGTGAATACGACTTAAAATCACAGAACTTCAAATTTCGCAAAAAAATAAATACGCATATATAAAACAAACTTTCAGTTACTACAACGTACGTTCCAACGAAAGACATCTAAAACGCATGCGCAACTACAGTGCCCCTTGGTGGATACATTCCAGAAGATACATTCTCCCTCCCAGTATAGTGAAATTTAATCAATTATGCTTTCTTTATGTCTGATAATTAAAAATATATATTTCTTTTCTTATAAATGGCTATAGAATAATTTTACGTTAAAGGAAAATGTTACTAAAAATTTTATTTCAGAGAAACCCACCTTCCTTTGAACACTTTGTAGAAGACAATTTTAATTCGTTTCTTCTTTTGATATTGATATATTTGAAATTTATCTCAAAACGGTGTGTGTGTGTGTGTCGGGGGGGGGGGGGGGGGGGGGGGTCCATTGAGAAAAAAAAAAGTTTTATTTTCAAAAATGTCGTTTGAAACTTATTTTTGAACGATTAATTTTTATATTTATTTTTATGTTTGTATCTTTAAAAATTTCTTGCCCGAGGAGTTCTGTCAAAATATTCTTAGTTTGCCTATTTCATGTTTATGTTCTGCATTTTAGAAAAGCGGATTACGCTGTTGACCCCAGACCCAACTGTTCCAAAATCTTGTCCCTCCCTAAATTTCTTTCCACCAGTACATCTCTTAGTATTTAACGGGAGGGTGTGGCTCTTCCTTGGACATACGTGCAAGGAAGTACCATAATTGCGAGTAATTTTTGAAAATAAATATTTTTCATGAAAAGCAATTACTGATTTATTTATTGCGCTAAAAATAATTAAGTCCCAAAACTTTAGTAAGCTAACTATTTTAATTTTCCAGACGTCCCATAATCAAAACAAATTACTTTTTTTTTAAAATATAAAATACCAAATTTAATGGATAAAAATATTTTAAACATCTGTTATCCATTCGAAAACAATTTTCTGGTGGTGCTGGCATACATATTGCAATACAGTTATACATACAGTCACCACACATATGATACAATTGTATCGCATTTAGACACTTAAGTGTCTAAATTTCTAAATGTCTTAATTTCAGACATATCGCCATTTTTCAGACATGTTTATCAGTTCATTTATGCCATGATCATAGTAAGACACTTATGTGTCTTAAATTTAGACACCTGTGATGTCTGAAATTTCAAATTTAGACACTTAAGTGTCTGAATAACTTTTTCAGTCACATATGTGTCTTAATTTAAGACGCCTCTATTTGCAGTGTTTATACTGACAAAAGTTATGATTTATGACCTACATTTATTTTTTTAATTTAAGAATGAATGCCATCCCAAGCATAGCTATGTGCTTTTACAACATATTCTAAAGTTAAATAGAGTTAAGTTTGTTGATGCTAAATTAAATTCAAGTGACAAATTATTTATATCTTACTACAAAATCATCCGGATGAAGAAAGTGTTTCTTTTCAGTAAGATACAATAAATAGATTCAAGCATATTCTAGGCTTTTTTTTTTTTTTTTTTCGATTTAGAAACATATTCTTAATTATGAAAATTATTAATAAATTTATACTTAAAAAAGTTATGATATATGAACTACATTTATTTTTTACATAAAAAATGAATGCCGTCCCAGTCATAGCTATGTGTTTTTACAACACATTCTAAAGTTAAAAGAGTTAACTTTGGGGATGCTAAGTTAAATTCATTTGACAAAGTTTTTACAACTTACTACAAAATCATCCGGATGAAAAATGTTTCTTTTTAATAAGATGCATTAAATAGATTAAAACATATTCAAGATAAGTATATTTTTTTGATTCAGAAACATATTCTTAATTATGAAAATTATTAATAAATTTATGATAAATATAAAAAGTTATGATTTATGACCTACATTTATTTATTACGTAAAAAATGAATGTCAGCCCAAGCATAACTATGTGCTTTTACAACTCTTTCTTATCATTAGTTTTCGGGATATACAGAAATTTTACTTTTCGATGGCTTAAGGGGACCGTCTCTTGTTGCCGTTCCCATCGACAGCAAACGAAATCTTTTCCGTAATATTTAGTTTATCTTGTATTTTATAGATTTACAATATAAATTTTTCTGGTAACTAATTCAATGATTCCGTTACTTTTCCTTGTAAGATCTTAATTTTTATTCTTTACTTTTCGAAATTTATAAATAAAACTCTAATGCATTTTTCTTTTGTAACTCTATGAAAATTTAAGGTAAAGTACATAAATTATAAGATTTTCCGTTTTGCTTTGATCCAGTAAGTAACTCAAAAGTGGATGTTACTTTTTGAAAAGAGAAACATGGTACAGTTTTCAACATGTAGATGACCTTTATTATTTCAAAAATGCATGCATATTCGAAACATAAACATTATTTCAATATTAATGGTATCTCTTGCATCTTTCTGAGACAATTTGGTGAAAACACAACATAGAATAGCGAGGGGTTTCTTTACCCCATTTTTTCCTTTTCATAACTGTACGTGCAAAAAATAAATAAATTTTAAATTTTTGATCGTCAAATTAAAGTTTTCCTCGTCAGAACCATATTTTTAAAGTAGGTATTTATATTTGACCTATAATTTCTTTTCGGTTTGCTCCATTAAACCAAATTCCTGTTATAATCAAGCTCGCGTTAAATGTGTTGGATTGAAAAAATTCTCTTAATTTGCTTCACACTTGATTTGCTGCTGAGCATTTGTGAAACGAATGTTTAATGCAAAAAATGTGTATAATTTATTTTGCATCATACATTTTTCAATACGTTTCGCTTTCACTGTAGTATACATTAAAGCAAATAATATAATACATTAAAGGAAAATTAAATAAATTTTGAAATATTTCACGTCAAATGAGAGTTTTTATCGTTAGAACAGTGTTGTTTAGTGTTTTTATATTTGACCAGCCATTTCCTTTCTTCTTTACTCCTTAAAGACAAGTTCTTGTTACATTTGACCTCACTACATATGAGTTCAACTGGATATATTTTTTTTTTCATGTTTTGCTGAACCTTTGAAGCATCAAAATATAATTTAAAAAGTATATAAATTTAATATAAAATTAAGCCATAATTTGTTCGTCATATTTTGTCCTGTGACGAAAATCCTTATTCAAATTGAACTCTTGCAAACGTACCCTTTCTCACCACTAAATTCTGGTAATTTTTTCTAATAAAATTTCCAAGATTAAGGCGATGAAAACTGTATGGAAATTTGGAGAGGTAGTGCATGCCCAAATTGGGTAGCAGAGTTCGCCACTGATTTAGTCACAGTAATTTAGTCATTGTATTAAGCCATATATAGTCAGAATTAAGTCATAATTCATAGTGCATTAAATAAACCACTAATATTTAAAGGGCCCCGGTGAGGAAACTGATTTCAAATTAACTAAAAAAACGTACCGGAGTCCTAAAACTTTTCTGTATTAACAATGGTAGCTTGTCTCTCCTTCCGGCACCCCTACATTTGCACTCATTATTTTCATTATTTGCATTCATTATTTGCAAAATTTAAACTGTTTTTCTTTTTAGAAAAAAATTAATATATTTTAAATATATCTATATGCATATATATATATATATATATATATATATATATATTAAAATATAATAAATGAACAGACAGTAAAAACATTTCCAAGTATTTTCAGAAAAATCTTACTCACCATGTAGTATTATTATTATTAATCAACAAGCAAAATACAGCATGAGTGCTATTCCGATGAGAAGTATTTATAAGATCCGCTGAACTCCGACTATTATTTAAATATTCACTTAAAATAAAGAAGTCCGGTGAACTCTGGCACTTCTCGAGTGTAAAAATACATAACTCAAAAAATGCAACATTCAAGTTTTTTTTTTTTTTAACTAAAAGTAAAAAAATAAATTTTAAATTAAAAAAAAACCTATTGCGAATGCTTACTCAAGAACAACTGATTTGTTAGGACTGGAATTTCAATTAAAGGGACTGAGACATCAAACACCTTCAAAAAATCGACAGCCCCCAAAGTGCTCAAAACTTTCAAGGGGATCAAGAACTTCAGTTAAAGGGACTGGAACATCAACTACCTTCAAAAAATCAATTTTTCAAACTGTAACTTAAAAAATAGAGTAGATTCTACAGACTACAAATATATATAATTTATATATCTTTTAACTGTTTAACACTGGTTATTACCAGCTTAAAAATGTAAAAAAAAAAAAAACTTTTAAATCCCATTAAAGGACAAGTGTTTTTTGCTTTTTTTAAAAAAAAACGTGATTTTTCATGTAATGGTATAGTTTGTGCAAAATTCTGCTGCAAGCAATCGCTGTAATTTAAAAATATGATAGAGTAACTGTTACTACATCTTGTGAACCTATTATTTTTATTTTTAAACCTTAGGATATTTTTTTTTTAATGGGGAAAATGTAAGACAAAAATATACAGATTTTTGAGAAGGGAAATTTATCATTATCCTTTTTTTTTTTTTTTTTTTTTTTTTAATATATAAGAAAGATTAAAATAAATTCAGTATAGAAAATCAAGCATTTTTTGTCATCACACAAGATTTCAAGGGAAGATTTTCATTAGTTTTTTTTTTTTTTTTTTTTTTTTTTAATGTAGCAAAATGAATACCTCAAAACTTTCACGGTGAAAAAATATGTTTGTTTACATTGCTATCTTAAATTTATCTTTAAACCCGAATAGTATTTTTTATTTTAAAATATTTATAATGTTCTTACTAAACTAGGATAAAAAAAAAAATCATAATGATGCATGTATATTTGAACGAGATATGGGCTTTAAAAGAACATCATGAATTTCCAACTTCTTAACCAGTTGTAGCAGACGCCCCAGTCCCGTTAACTTATATTCAAGATTTTTGTGTGATAGATTTCATTTTATTGGACATATATGCAAAGAACTCTTCGTCATTAAATTCATATCTATATTAAAAAGTAGGTCATAAGATTAATCTTTGATTATTATTGCATTTACTGAATAATAAATAAACCTTGTATTTTTAAAAAGTGTTCAGAATGCAGTTAAACAATTTTACATGAAAATCTCAAAAAATTTCAAACTGTCAGTTACTAAGTTTTACAAATCGAGCCCTTCATTTAATTAAGTCATAAATTTTTCAACCCGTGTCGCATTCACTAGATGTGCGTGCGAAAATTAAATAAATTTTGAATAGGCGTCTCTTTTATTTTTAGATAAGTTAGAGTGTGAAAGTTTCTATTTTCAATCCAAATTAATTATCCGAAATGCTTAAACGACTTATGAAAATGCGCTATACGCATCGGATACACTTATACATGATCAAAAATATACCCCTTACACTATTTTAATTAGTTAATTGCGACCTTTTCAGAGAGATCTGCTCATTGAAACTCGGACACATGGCTTAATGAGAAGTTGGCGTGGTTTCATTTTCCTGTTAAGGCTGTTCCTCTAATCCGATCTTGCTATTTTCTGACACATTACTGAATTTATTTTTGTTCGAAAACCACAGAAGCCAACATTACGGTATTTTTCTGAATTCATTCAAACGTGTTTTGAACCAGAACTTTTATTTAACCACACAGTAAACACCACATACATTGTAAAAAAAAAAAAAAAAAAAAAAAAATGTTGATATTATAGAAAATAACTGTTAGGACGCCAATCAAAAACTGATTATTTTACGGAAAAATTCTGTATTTATTACGACCTTTCTGTTATTTTAACTTATTCTGTCCGGAACTTCGTAATAAATACTAATAATTTACGTAAAATAAACTGATTTTTATTTACAACGTAGAAAAAAGAGACACATTCCCAACCACTTCAACGGCCGAAGAGATAGGGAAACCGTCTTGTTACCCCCGACTTATCTCGGGGCTGCCGTTGAAGTGGTTAAATACATTTTCCGGTTCAAAACATGTTTGATTTGAGTCGGACTCAGAAAGAATACCAAAATATTGGCGTACCAAAATATTCGTTTGCGCATAGATGCCCGTATTTTGATATATATGCGTAAACGTATGCACCCTACTCTTCCTTTCAGTTCGAGGCTATAAAATTCGCCCATTTTACCAATTGTGACGTCACACGAATATTGTTCATTGTACTTAAAGTATGCAGACGATTACAGGCAATTTCGTTTACACTTAAAAGAATATCAATAGTTCAGCATTTGCTTCCAGCTAATAATCCACAAAGAAATTAACCCTATTCTTCCTTTCGGTTCGAGGCTATAAAAATCGCCATTTACCTTATGTTACGTCACAGAAATACTGTCCATAGGTGAAAATGCAGTCGCTAACATGCGTAAATGCATTGGCAGGTATTCTTATGCAGATATTTTGGGTTTTTTTTCTTTTTTTAGATGTCAACAAAGGCAGAGGATCTTTCAGAAAATGCTGCTAAATTTGGCGTTTTGAACCGCACGCAAGAGTGTCCGAGAATGGTCGTTATGAGACAACAATCTTTTATAACACAAGATGTAATTCATTTATAGAAAATGGAAAACTACTCGATTCCTAGTCACTTCAATAGTCATGCTAGCAAGTGTTATATTTTTTTCATTTAAAAACGAGGCTGTAGATGTGTCAGAAACTTTCGAAGGGAAAAATATTTTTTTGAGAAAAAAAGACCTTAAAGAAAAGACCCAAATTTTTGGATCTTCATAGGTTAACATTCAGTTATTTTACACCATTAAAGAATATTTGGGCACTTGCCTGTTATAGAGGATTCTTGGAACTGTTTAAAATAAATTGATGCAATTCAGGTTTAAGAAATTGAATTTGTTGCCAAATGATATAAAGAGCTATTAGAACAAGACTGATTAACTAATATGCTTGCTTACGTAAGTATTAAAATATTGCTACTGATTACACATATTTTATAAATTACTTCTGTTTGTACATAATAAAAGATAAATGGCTTCGTATATTAAATAATTTGTATAAATATTGAAAAAGTCCCTTGTGTTTATTACACACAAGGCCAAAAACATCAAGAAACAAAAAACATCTGCTAGAGATCACAGGAAACTGAAGCGTATAGTTAAGAAAAACCGTTTTAAAAGTGTCGACTCTTGCACCGAAAATGTAAAGAAGAAGGAGTTGAAGTTTCTACCTCGACAACATTAAGACGTCTCCATAAATTTAAGTTTGAATCTCGTGTACCGAAAACAAAACCTCTCATGACTGCAAAACAAAAACGTATAAGATTGAATTGGTGTAAATCAAGACGTTTGTGGAGCGAAGAAGATTGGAAAAATATATTATTTAGTGATGTAAGTATGTTTTGTGTTTTATATGGTAATCAAGGTGTTCGAGTTTGGAGAATGAAGCAAGAAGCATTTGATAAAGAATGCCTTAAACGTTCCATAAAATTTGCTGCTAGTGTCATGGTTTGGGGTTGCATGAGTGCAGAAGGACCTGTAAAGTTATGCATGGTCTACGAAAAGGTTAAATCTCAGATATATCAAGAAATTTTGGAATATTACATGATTCCATCATCAGAAGATTTATTTGAAGATGATTTCATCTTTCAACAAGATTTAGCGTCACCGCATACCTCGGTGTCAACTAAGAATTGGTTCCGCCAACGCAACATTAAGGTACTTCATTGGCTACCAAACTCATCAGACCTTAATCCCATTGAAAACTTATGGTGTATAATGAAGAAAAAACTCCAGGAAAATCCTCCTTCAAGTAAAATTTTGTTAGTGGCACGTATAAAGTCTATTTGGACTAATATTGATAGAAATGTTTGTAAACACCTTGTATATAGTATGCAAGATCGATTGTACGCTGTTATGAAAGCTAAAGGGGATGCTACAAAATATCAACTACCATTCACTTCATATTCATAAGGTAATATTGTTGCGTAAAATAAAATATTCTAATATTTTGAACCAATCTAAATTTTATTCTAATATTTTGATGTGTTTCAAAAAGCTGTATACCTAATTTATTGTACTGTATTTTATATTTTGTAAATGTTAAAATCTTATCTAAACATTCCAGATTTAATTTATAAGAAATTTAATTGCATTTACTTAGTATCAAAAATAAATAAATAAAAAATATTTTTTTATTATTACTTTTTCTCAATTATTCTAATATTTTGAATATGAGCTGTAAAAGCACACATATTTCTCTTTCATTTAAATTTGAATGTCATGCTGATCACTAACAAATATTTAGGAATATTGAAGTAAAGGGTAGTCAACATACTCGAAAGTTGGGCGAAAAATTTATTACTCAAACAATAGCTTACAAAAGGAAAATTAAAGTGCAAGAAATCATTTCTATAGCTAAAAAAAATAAAACAGACAAATAAATAAACTGAATAAATAAAATGAGAAAAAAATAAGTTCCAAAGTGGTTCCAAGTAGATCGAAATTAAATTGGAGAAACTTTTAAATGTTTTCTTGAAATTAAAAAAGGAAAACATTTGACACTCCAACAGTGCTGTTTAAAGATTTTTAATTGTGTCCAATTATCCTTATTTTCATTATATCAAGTTTAGCTCAATTGCATAACATGCATGTATTTTAATTAAATGTTTCGTCATTCTTAAGTAATATTTAATTGATAGCAAATTTTTATACATATATTTTAATTTTTAATATAATTGAAAAATATTTTAATAAGTTAAGTGTTTAATAGAAAGCAATTAGTGTAAATATATCTAATTAAACATGAAACGGAAAATAACCAAACCAACGATGTTCTAAATGTAAACCTTAAGAAGCTTAAAAAAGCCCATTTTAATGAACATGAATGATAAATATTTAAATAATAAAATAGCTTACTTATCACTAATTAAAATATTTTTAAATTTTTCATTTTTGAAAACACAATTTATGGTTGCGACATATTTCATAGGAATTATTTTGAGTTATCAATTTCTATGAAATTAATTATTTAATAGTTCGTATGATTAAATAAACGTTTTTCTTCATTAGCAATATTAATTCAGCTCTTTATTGATAGGAGACTAAATTTATTGGTTTTATTTAATTAAAATGTAAATAAATTTAAAATTTAAATTATTCAAAAAGTGTCACAATTTTAATACTTTTCACTCCTATTCACTCAAAAAGTCCAAGACAACAATAAGACAATTTTATTAGGATTGATTTATTAATGTATGTTATTTTTGGGGATCATTCTTATAGAAAAGTATAAAATGCTGCCACAGAATATTTATTTAAATTACAACTGATTTTTTTTACAATAGAAATAAGGCGCGATTTATATATAAACGTTACGTATAAATTATTAAATAATAAGAAATATTAATTTACCGTATGAATACTACTCTGTCCATGCATCCTGACAACTCATGTCCGTGGCGTGTCATAATCCCAGTTTTCCCACTTTTTGGATCTGTAAATTTGATATTGAAATTTTTTTCATAATACATTATTTATTCATACATCTGTGCAGAGGGTATCACAAGAAAGATGACCACAAATTATAAGAAAAAATGATACTTCGGTTGACGGGGGTATTTGTTTGCAAACTTTCCATTTGCTTATGTATGTAAACATATTGTATGTACATAAATTTCGTACCAGGTACTATCCACATCTGTATAGAGGGTATCACAAGAAAGATGACCACAACTTATATGAAAAAATGATAGTTTGGTTGCCACATTCCCACTTTTTGGGTCTGTAAATTTGATATTGAAACTCTTTTCATACTACATTATTTATTTTTAATTTAATGTTTCGCAAAGCTAATCGCAGGCTGACCCCGACTTAGACTATCTAGTGCCCCGGCGCAAGCATCATTCTGGGGGCCCCCTCCATAAAAAATGTTCATAAAGGATGGTTCATGTTCATTATGATGGAGTGACCAGTACTGAAATTTATACCTAATGTATGTATGCATAAATTTCGTACCAGGTACTATTCACATCTATATAGAGGATATCACAAGAAAGATGACCACAACTTATCAGAAAAAGATGATAGTTTGGGTGACGGGGTATTTGTTTGCAAACTTTCCATTTGCTGATCTACGTATGTCATATAACATAGCTAAAAGAAAAGTGCCTTCAATTGACCCTCATAAATGGTTTTAACTTGCCTCGTTATGAGGACAACGTCAGTAATGAATTTCTCCTGAATATGATGGAATACTAAGTTGTTATAAAAAAACTTGTAATCATTAGTTTTCTAATGATATAATTTGGTCCATTTTTTTCAGGGGGATGGGGGTTGGGGTACTGGAAGCCGAGAGGGAAACGAAAGACCGAACACTCTTCCTAAATTTTTTAATGTAAGAATTTTGGTCACTTTTGGACAATTTTAACTACTTGGCACTCTCTTGACTGAGGTCCTGATGACTCCCATGGGGCCTCTGGTCCTCTGGAAATGGGAGCCATGGGACAGCTGCCTCGCTT
Source organism: Maratus speciosus (assembly GCA_963932465.1). NCBI lineage: Eukaryota > Metazoa > Arthropoda > Arachnida > Araneae > Salticidae > Maratus > Maratus speciosus. The sequence continues at coordinate 498,494,657 of OZ010787.1, read as the reverse complement.
GCCCCTGCATTAGTCAGATCCTGATCGCAGATTCAGTTTCAAAATGTAATCTCGTTTGTTTACAGTTTTATTTGATAAATAACTAATGTCACAAGAAATTGATTCTTGTTCCAAGAATAAAATCAATAGCCTCTAAGTAACTCAGTAACTCAACAGATAGATAGCAGAAGAAAAAAATGTTAGTGTGAAAGAGAAGCTTGTTAGTCATTTAAATTTACCAGCAGATTTTAAGTATTATCTATGTACGATATTTACATATATATTTTTTTTTAATAAATGCAAAAAATCGTACATCATCAGTTCCGTGGAAAAGATAAGAAAATATGTAAAGATTATAAAATATTAAAAATCAATAGAATAACATGCAATATTACTAACAGAAAACTTAAGTCAGAAGCATTATTCAATTCAGTGTAATATTTAGTGTGTTACAAGTAACTCATATACTAACTAACGAAAAAATTGTCAGTCCGTGTCGATATACTTTTCATGGATACCATAGTTACTTTAATAAAAATTTCCTCATCATCTCGGAAACTACTGGCATGATATTAGATAATTTGAAAGCGATACAAAAACTTTTTTTTCTAGCTTTAATTTGGATTTTTTTTTTATTAACAGTGCAAATGCACATTTCTTCTAGAATGACATTTTTAATTAATTACGGTGATTATACAGGAAAAATTACAAATTTTGATCTGCAAAGAATGACCGGTCATGAAAAATAAACATCGATGATCCAACTAAAAGCAACCAGAAGTACGGTTGCTGAAATTTAAAACATTTAGTCATTAGTTTTTTATTGCATATTGTTTAGTAAACTCTTAGTTATTTTTTATTAAAACAATCACATGAAATCTATCAAGTAACGTATCTTACTCTTCAAAAACATAAATGACTCAAATAACATGAGCTGTTAGAACTGAAATTATAGTGGACTGATTTCTTTTAAAATTTTTCAATTTTTTGAAAAGTGTTTGTTAAAAATCAAGTGCTGAAGAGCTAGAGGCTAGAAGATGCTTTTTGATTGCGGTAAGCGACTCTAGAATTGAGTTAGATTCCATTCGAGAGAAAATAGATATAAAAAATAAACAGGTGAAAAAGGTGAAGTAGACTTATCGATACCGGGATATTACTGTGTATCTCAAAATTATTAGAAAACGCGCTTTGGGTGTTATAGAACAAACCTAAATCTGAAATCGCCATACACTAGTATGCCTATACAGGAAAGTGACGACGAAAAAAACAAGTTGGAAATTGCACATCAAACGTGAGAAATGAGGTGCGTTCGTACTATAACTAGTTTTATAAATATTTTTTGCACGGCATATTGTACTGAATGTATATATGATTGCACTTCATAAGTGCATATACATTTCATTCTGTTCGAAAGGTTGTAACATCATTAAAATGCACTTGAAATATTTTTTTTCCCATTGGCCGTAATGAAACGGAAAACTTTTGACTGTCCCTGTTATTAAACTATACATCCGATTTTCATAAAATTGGAAATGACTCGACAAAATTTTACACCAATTATATATTTAAAATGTCAGACCAATCGGTTGTGTAGTTTTTGCTCTGTTATATGCTGACGGACAGACAGACGGACTGAACGACGACTACAGGTGCTACGTATTTATATAATTACGGACGCCCCTAAAAATAGACGATTTCGGTCAAAACGAATCGCCAAGCATCTTGGTCAGACTGCTACAATCTACAAGCTAATGTTTGTTAATTTATCTCACTCGTCTAATCAAACTTGTCCAGTCGAGTACCGCTAATTCTAGTGCGTCTGCTATAGATTGAAAAAAATTAAGTCTGAGCATGCGCTCTGTGCTTCGCTACCACTCTCTTATAGAGGCACGCTCACAACTACTGTACGTTTGAACTTCCAGTAGTGAAGTGCAAGAGACAAGAATACGATTTCTGATTGTGGTAAACTACGTATTTACGTCATACATTCCAGAAAATTCTAGCAAATTATTGCTGAAATTCAGATTATGTAATTACTTTAAGCATTAACAAAAAAAAAAAAAAAAAAAAAAAAAAAAAAAAAAAAATTGAAAAATGAACATAATAGAATGCAAATATTATCAAAAGTAGCTTTATTTAGGCAACTCGGAAGAAGTTATATTGTATTTTTATAAATCTTTTTGGTAAAACAAAAAACATTTTCTTTTCTTACACTGTGGCCGCAAAATAAAATCCTTGTTTGGAGACATGTGTAGGTAAAACTAAGGATTGGAATGAGATAAATATTTATATTTAGACTTTTAAAAGCATAATTTAGTGCCACTTAGTACAGAAGTTGCCGACAGGGAAAATTTTGGCATTTTGAGAATCAAAATGGATTCATCACTAGTAAAATGGATTATGTAAATTTTTTGTGCATACGCAAGAACATAACCACTATTTTCTCCTGGAAAAGCATTGGGAATAATCAGATAATTAATTAATATGAATGACTGCCAAGTTGTGTTCTGTATACGACCTGATTACGACCTGATGCGATTTGATTTCTGGTACTATTTATTTTTCATGGAATTCGTCTCACGATGCAGTGAAATGTCTAAATATTAAATGTGGTATATCATTCTGTTTATTAGCTTTAGGTACAAATACATCCAAGCAGAAAACTGTATTTTATGACTTCCTTGTTTTATAGAAATTTAATTTCCTAATAAAGCTACTTATTATTTCGTAAAATGTATTATGGTTTTTATTAAAGAGACGTTTTCATGATATCAAGAGAAAAAACCTAGCCTCGCGTTTATTTTACGTCTGTTGAAAATGCCAAAAATAAACAATAACTTCTTCAACAGAAGACCATCTAAATGCCCCCATGGTTATTACTCTCTCTTAGTAATTTATCATATTTTAACTGAGTGCTGCACACATCGTTATCTGTATAAACATTATTTTAAAACTTCAATAGTGAATTTTACAAGACGCATATAGGCGAAGTACCTCACAATACGCTTTTTGTGTTTATGAAGCCTGTCTTTATCACCACATTTAATTTTAAATCTTTACATCTTTTTACGTCAGACATTTAGTTTTATATTACACCATTGGACTCATGTAAAGTTTTCGCACTGCAGTATTTGGGATTATTTGCTCATGCCTTTTTCATTAATTTTTAATTAACTGCACGTTTCAATTAAACAACATGTTTTAATGAAATGTGAGGGCATTATCGCAAAAGCCTGTTTAAAAACCTTTCGTATGATACCATATTCATCTTTATGTGTTCTGTGTGTGCATAGAAAAAGCAGCGTTGACATCTGAAATAATATATATGATTTTATTTTTGCTTTTGTCATCATCGTCAATATTATAATGTGACTTTACCTCAATAGAGGATCCTCATTCATATAAATACCGTAAATTAAAATGATTGTTGTGTTTTATACTTTATATTTACCTTTTGGATTTTTACTATTTGTGCAGTTTTACCAGTTATACTTGCAAGCTAGAATTTATGGACTTTTTAAAATCCGATTTCAGTTTTCTCCAGTACCTTCGTTTTAGTGTATCATGTCCATTTGTTGGACCCTATGCCATAAAACCTACGAGTAAGTCAACCAAACAACCATTCACCAGAAGACTTCCCTCAGTTCTGACGCCCTAAAATCTTGCATTATTAAAAGCTATAAAAAATTAGAACAGGGAAAAACTATTCTCTTCTCCCCCTAAAAGAAATCTTACCCATATAATCGATTAACATCTGTCTTGAACTTTTATGTTACATTTTCAAGCTGTCGTTTCGAAATTTATAACTGTAGTCTTGTACTCTTAAAAGCATCTATTTTATTGCAAAAAATTCGTACTAAAATTAGATGAACATATTTTGTGATTTAAGTAAAATAATACAGTCTAATAATTTTAAAAGTTCATTTTTTCTAAATCTAACACTTCTTGAAATACCTTTGAATTTATTTCTTATTTTAAATAGTTTAATTGTTGCACTGAAAAATATTTAATTATCAATATTATTATTAAATCTTTAAATATGTAATTAAAATAATAAATAGTGATGCATCAAAATAATAGTTTTTAATTACAATAATTAGCTATAATAACTAACAACAACTATACCTTTTTTTCTTGAAAATTAAAAAAAAAATATTTTGATATAGTTAATAACTAAGTTACACTTTTTAAAAAAAGCATAATAAAACAGTAGCTAAATACTGAAAATATATTTTTGCCCTTTAGACTTACTTGTCAAAGACAAGGAAGGATTTTGACGTTAACATTAGTAGGTCCATGTATATAATATGTAAATAGAAAAAAAAGTTTAAAAAAACATATTGCTTTAAAAATATACCAAAAACCTTTTCATTTAAAAAAATGCCCTCATAAACTTATTATACAATCAAATGGAATAATGATTTATTGTCATTAATCCAATAACTTGTTATACAACCCAAGTAAGTACTCTCATGTAAAAAATACTGTCATAGATGTGGTATATACAATCAAATGGATTAATGAATATTCTTTATATCTACTAAAAATACCTTAATGGATTACGAAATTAATTTAAAAAGCAGCATGCTACAAAATCAAAAGCTGAAAATGATTTATTTATTCAGTCATGGAGGATATACATTTTGTAAGCGACGTAAAACAAATAAATAAATAAAAATTATCTTAAAAATATACTAAATAATTTTTTATGACAAAAACTACGATCATTCAAATTAAAAATTTCCTTTTTTTATTTATTTAAAAGCTGTTTAAATTTTGATTAACATGAAACAAACATTTCCTACTATAAAAATAAAATCCGTTAAAATACGGAAATTGTACTGGCAATCGAGACGCCAGTACTATTTCCGTATTTTAACGGAATTTTTTTCTGTAAATTTTGTGAAAAAACGGATTTGTTCCTGGAATTTACGGGGAAAAATTCCGTTAAAATACGTAAATAGTACTGGCGTCTCGTTTAAATTGACGGAATTTTTTCATGCATAGCATGTTTTCAAATAAAATATATAACTTTTTTGGTCTAAAAAAAATTCATTAAAGAAAATAAGGTATTAAAAATTCCCATTTAAACATGTCCCATGCAATCTATAAATGACAGAAAAATAGTTACTACTTTAATATAAGCTCAGCTTCTGATCCTATATAAATCTGTCTATTCGTTTTGTTATACGTTCAGTTGTTACTAAAATTACAGAAATTGTTTTACGCATGTTGGACAAGTTTCTTTTACTTTTGCAATGAATATTGAATGTAATGTCTACAACTTTAGTAATTAATCATTATTTTATAAAAGGATACCCAATTATTTGAAAAATAAAGCCATTAACGCGTGTGAGTAATATAAAAGAGTTTGGAGTAAAACTGGTTATTGTAAGGAATTTTAAACATTGTTTACGGGTGAGATTTCAAAACTGTGTAAAGTTGGTTAAAAACGTCATTGGACTGAAATCATACTGGAACTGATTTAAGGTGAACATAAGTCATTTATCAAAGGAAAATTAAAGTTAAACACTCATTTAATTGCCATTTTTTTTTTTTCGGAAGTCCAACATCTCGATAATGAATATTTTCTGACATTTACTAAAATTTTTGCTTTGATTACAAAATTCACTTAAAAAGCAACGTGATATAAAAACTATAACAAATTAAAAATACTTTTATTTTCAATCGGAGAAAAAACACCAATTATAAGCGATCATGTTTAAAAAATATATCAAATAAAAATATATCAAATTTTAAAAATTTCACAGCAAAAAATAAACTCATACACTAAACATACAAAGATGCGGGGGGATAAATATTCTCTTATAAATACAGAATTTTATTATTTTGTTACGAAAATCGTTTAAAAACGAGACTGAAATAAAAATAAAAAATAATTTATTTTTTTAATGACTCAGAAAACACACATCGTAAGCGATCATTCTAAAAAAGTAAATTACCTAAAATAATTATAGCCCACAATACGCTCATACTATTGGTATAGGGTTGATGAATATTCGCTGATATGTACTAAAATTCTGTCACTTGATTTCGAAATTTGCTCAAAGCAGTGACAACAGTTGGGAAATTACATATAAAACAGCTTACGTCGATGCACATTTCTATCGAGAACTACTGAAGCTATTTCAATACCTTCTTAACACTCTGTTGCATAATGTTAACCACAGTGGAAAAAATCCTACTTTTTCTCCTATCCAAATTATTTCATTTAAAGTTCCTATTCAAAGTTTATGCTACTCTGTGACTTCTATGCTTTCAGTAGAAAGATCGAGTTAGCAACAAAAGTCGGATATCTTAGCTAATAGAAAACAGCAAATTTAATGTTAGATACTTGCCAATTTTAATGCATGCAACAAACGGTTAACTGTTTCAGCAGTACCAAATCTATAAATTGGTATTTCAACAATAAATAAATAATACAATAGTAAGTAGTAAATTTCGTATACAACAGCAGCAAAAAAATGACATATAAAACAGCTGACGTTGAGATATTTTTCTCTGGAGAATAAATGATGCAATTTCAACACTTTTCTTAACAGTTTCAACAGTACTTAAATAACCAATTGGTCATTCTGAAAAAAATATATAAAAATAAAAAATGCAATAGTTATGTTTAAAAAAAGGAAACTAGATTTCATTTGTTTGCAAAATTGTATTTATTTTTATTTCTTACCGAACGATCAATTTATAGTTTAGCTACTCCTAAAACAAATGAAAAAATATATTATAATCGCTTCAATAGTTTCCGAGGAAAAGATACATCAATCTCAGATGTTTTATTTGTGATTTCGCAACTGTTGTCGCCCCTTTAAAAGAGCAGAAGGGTATAAAAATCAGAAAAGTGAAAATGATTTATTTTTTCAATCACGGAGAAAGCTACATATCGCAAGCGATCAAAACATCACAAAACAAATTCTTGAACGAAAGAAAAGAATCGAACACTCCATCCCATTTGAGGGAACCCAGAACCTGAACATCTTTTCCCCCTCTTCAATGCCACCCTCCTCTCCCGAAAGCAGTCAAAGGTTCTCAGCGTTTCCTACGACATAATTAGATAACACAAATAAATATGACTGCACTCAAGAAGATAGAATGAAGAAGAGAAAAAAGAACTTCTTCCGCACGTATTTGAATCGAAAACGCAACAAAATAATAAATATCAATATTTATGAGAAAGACAAGAGATAGGAGATCTGCTGGTGCTTTGGATGAATGCATGAAAAGAACGGCGGAGTTCAATTAAAAGGATAGTTTATTTTGTTTTAGAAAGATTTGCGGGTCAAGGTCTCTCTTTTGCCTTGTGTGTTTGACGCATTCGTGATAGAAGAGAAAGATGAACACAAAGCACGTGGCTTCAGCTTCAGGTTTGTTGATAGTGGCACACGCGTGAATGAATTTACACGCTTTGACGTAAGATTACGATAGGTAAAATGGTCGTAAGGTGTCGCTCATTAATTACATCACACTTCAAAGAGCGGATAGAGACTACAAAGTGTAACAGGGGGAGGGAGTGGGCTAACACGTTGTGACGACACATCCAAAATACGAAAACAATTAAGAAGGCTTTATTTAAAAGCAGCATAGTAAAATTTATTAAAAATCGGGTATTTTCATTCAGGTAGTGTTAGGTATGTTAATCCTTTGAAGTAAAAACACGCAGGATCTTAATGGTCTTTTAGTATTTACACCAATAAATTATGGATCGTATATGTATGTATGTATGTATATATATATATATATATATATATATATATAATAAATTTGAAATCACAAATATATGAAGAAATTGATAAAGTTCTAAAGATGATTTAGAAATGAGCTTAGGAAACCAGTATGTAAAATAAGAAACTATGATATATATATATATATATATATATATATATATTGAAAAATCCAAATTCATATAATTTAGTACACGAAAAAACATCTAACAAACTGTAACTAAAACAATAATTAACAAAACCAAGAGTAACTAAGAAAAAACTAAATATGGAGACAAGTGGCCAAGGCTTATGACTTGTACTGCGGGGTTAAACATGTTTTACGTGCACAACATTCCCCCTCACTTGCCAAGACCAAACAAATAGAAATTGAAAAAATGAAAATCACAAACTAACACAAAAGCCGTCAAAGGAAGTCCGTGAATATCCTCACCGCTAAGCTATTTTCGATAGGAATCACATATCGATAAATCACCATCATCGAACAATTCCAATACCTTATTTCGATAGCATTTTTTCTTGATAAAATTGAAAGTTAAATCATTCAGAAAATGTATTGGGTAATTTTGTTTACTGGCGTTTATGTAAAGGTTAAAAATTTCACCAATCAATTTATCAACATTTGAACACAAGTTTGCAATACGATTTAATCCATTTAAATATATATTTCTAAAAATTGAAACATGCACGTTACTATTAAATTTTAATATTTTTATTGTATCAAAATCAAAATAATTTCTTTTATCATAAATACTGTATACTAAAATTCCGTTTTTAATCTCCAAATTAACATCCAAGTAGTTGACACTGCCTTGATTATCCGAAGCACTCTTTAAATTTTAAGTGTCTGGATAGCATTTAAATTGATAAATTTCTTTATTGTTATTCAGCTCAACCACCAAAACATCATCTATATATCTGTATATCTTTAAGTCTTTTTCCAACAATAAACCGGCTTCATATGTAAACAGATAAATATCTGCAAGGATGGAGCTACAACTGCCCCCCATTGGAATACCTCTCACTTATTTCAAATGAAAATCAAATTTCAAAGTAATTGCTTAAAAGGCGCAAAGGCCAACATAGTGAAAAAGATTCCAAGCCGGGACTCGAACCCATGCCATCAGTATAGCGCACTGACGTTCTACCGACTAAACCACTTGGAACGATACCCAGCACGGAAAATTTCTCACTATTATATGTTGGCAAGGCTACAAACCTATATAATGTTTAACTCTGGAATAATTTCCATGTATTAATATATAGTTTCTATCGATGCTGGATTTAATTATGTTCCGTGTTTGCCCCAGGTCGGTGGCTCACGGTGAATATTCCATCTTGTGATGCATTTGTAGCCTTGCCAACATATAATAGTGAGAAATTTTCCGTGCTGGGTATCGTTCCAAGTGGTTTAGTCGGTAGAACGTCAGTGCGCTATACTGATGGGCTGGGTTCGAGTCCCGGCTTGGAATCTTTTTCACTATGTTGGCCTTTGCGCCTTTTAAGCAATTACTTTGAAATTTGATTTTCATTTGAAATATTGTATCCAAGGCGAATGTTTCCCTCTGGAATAATTTCCATGTATTAATATACCTCTCACTTGTTTATAAATTTGTTTCCCTTCAAACAGATAATTTTCGCAAACAACAAATTGAAATAAATCAGTGAATATTTCAATACTGATATCCTTCTCTTTAGATTTCTTGAAAAAATCCATATCTCTGTACTTCAAATCATCTAAATTTATGCTATTATACAAATCCTCGAAATCATATGTATACAATCCTGTAATGTTTTTCAGCTTTTTTAAACTTTTTATAAGTTCATAGCTATTATTTATTACTATCGAAGAATATTCATTTATAACCTGATCAAAAATCTTTTGTATTTTTTTTTTTTTTTTTTTTTTTTTTTTATAAGTACCTTATATTTAATTACAAGAATTAATAAGGAAGAATTAAAAAAAAAAAAAAAAGAAGAATATGGATTCCGAAAAAAGAAGAATATGGATTTCAAAAAAATTGAAAAACTTATATATTGAATTACGTTTTCAAGAATACAGAATTCAATGATATAAGCAAATCGGTAGTTTTCTGTGAGAAAAAAGCTTATATATAAAGGCATTTGGTACCCGATGATTCTGTGTAAGTTCTACAAATTTCCATCATTCCATTTATGTTATTCAATTTCTGCTAATTTTTACTATGTTTTTGTAATCTATGTTAAGTGTGTTGGGGGGAACAAAATTTGTTAATGTCATTTTGTTCATAATTTCACAGTTTTTGTTGGTGGTCGGTAATGTTTATTTAATGGTTATATATATATATATATATATATATATATATATATATATACATATATATAGGGCGTTCCCGAATATGACCTACAGATTCAGGGGTGTGATATTAGGCATCAAGATGATGAAGAATTACCATAGAACATGGGGTCGCAAACCACTTAATTAGCCACAAATACAGGTTGTTTCATCCTAACTGAACTTGGGTTGACGGTCATAATTTTGAGAAAAATAAAAACATTGCAATGAAAATCCAACAATACCTTGGTTTATGTCAAATGTTATGACATCACAAAATGTTGTGGATAAACAAGGTTTTCAAGAAATCGATGATACAGTATGAACTGGTAATCGCAGTCCAAAATGTGGAGCGTCAAGTGCATACAGCTGGCGCGTATAATGGGCTTCTATCACTTTTTTTGGATATTATCGCATTTGGAACAAAAGTGAGAATGTCTATTAAAAGTTTTATTATAATATACTTCAGTTTTCTGAAAGTTATTACCGTCAACCCGAATTGAGTTAGGGTAGAACACCCTGTATTTTTTATTAAATACGTGGTTTGAGACCCCATGTTCTATGGTAATTTTTCATCCTCTTGATGCATACTATCACCCCTCTGAATTTGTCGGTCCAATTTGGCAACACCCTGTATATATATATATATATATATATGAATTTTCCCCCCATAAAATTAGCTCTAAATTAAGAGTTGTAAAAAATGTGACGACATAACAGAAAAGAAGATCCCACTTGAGCATGCTAACCTGTGACACAATGGAATATATATATATATATTATATATATAAAATCCAAACGGAAATTTCGTTCGGAACGCCTAGATTTCGAGTTCTACTGCCTGGATTTTTACGGAACTTATACCGTTAGATAGGTATCGTGTCAGGGAAAGTTTTAAGCTAATAACACATCATTCTACCTATATTAGTTATAGACTTATGACGGAAAGTTGTGTTATTTTAGGTGAAAGGGTTACCATTATTTTATTGGCGATGAATTTTTTTGATAAATGAATTGAAATGGCTGTACATCTCGGAAAAAAACTTTTACTAATTTTATTTAAACGAAAAAAAAGAGAAAATAAAAAACAGTTTTGACGAGCGGTAATATTATAAAAGGCAAATATCGAATTTAAACATGAAAGGAAATGTTCGTAATGCTTTAAAATTTATTCAATATGAAAGATTACAGTTTTAAACTATATTTGGCAATTTATCACTTGCGTCAGGTTAAGAAAAATGCATCAGAAAATTTGATAAGATATTATCTGAGTGGCAATTTTGTTTTTATTTTTTTTTTTTAATTTACTTTTTATTTTTATTTAACTGATCCATCTTGTGACTTGCAGAAGAAACTAGCAGATGTAATTATATAAATGACGGAAAAGATTATGGAAGATTAGACTTTTCAAAAAGTTCTAGATGGCTGATATTGACAATACTTGCTTTGTTGATTAGACAATGTTTGGGGAGGTTTTAGTTTATTGCGTATCATTCTACATTGCTTAGTTATAGAATTATGGGTGAAAGTTCTCTAATCAGATGGACGCCAGTAACAAAGATCAGCCTTTAAAAAAGTTTTACTGGAAGGATTTTGTCAGTTTGTTTGTTTGCATTATAAATTAAATATTTTTTCAGGGTTTGTTTTATTATATTGCATATTGTACTATCAATCTTTACCAAATCCTATTGTGATCAATTAGCTAAAAGGGTTAAGACCTTAATAGTAGAAAATTTGTCTGCACATTAGAAAATACAATAGTACAATGGCGTTCAGATCGTTTTCAGCAGTGCGAAAGGACATTCCAGGTAAGTTTCCATACTGCTTTAAATCATAATGTCAAATGGACTGATACATTTTGTTTGATTCAAGGTTCATTTGGATAAACAGACCAGCGTAGCGGGCGTAGCCTGCTAGTATATAATAAACCAAGAAATTTGCATGACGTAATTGATAGACAATCCCTAATTTAGATTTTCATTAGTGCACAGAAGTTTCAATTTATTGACTTACATCAGTAGTATAAAACTGTGGCTCGCCGGATACCATTATTTTCAAATAGTAATCCCGACATTATTTTCTGTGATAAAATAAGGCAAAGATCACTATTAAAAAATAGGGTATCTCGTGGGCCACAATTTGATACCCCTTACTTAGATTGATTAATATTCGCTTACATATATTAAAATTCTATATTAGTCGATTACGAAATTGGTTAAAAAAGCATCTTGATATAGAAATCAAAAAGTGGAAATGGTTTTTTTTCCAATCCCGTCGAATCAATAGGGAAAACGAGTTTTTGAACTACCACTGTTGCTATATGGTAGCCGAAACTTTCTCATTTCATTTTTTTTTCTTTTTTATTAAACGGTTTTACATGTTTTGGGGGTTTTTTTTTTGTTTGTTTGTTTGTTTTTTTAAGTACGTGTGATAAAAGATTCTTAAGATTCAAATTCGTATTTTTGAGCAGCCTTTTTTTTAACTGTTTATCACTAACGCTATAAATATGAATTTCCTATCTATTTTAGGTCAACTTTGGTGAATCGTGCTTCTGTACCAGATTGATCAATTGATTACCCTCTGTTCATTATTTTAAAACGCATATACTTGTACTTTTTAATATATATATATATATATATATAAATAGATATAGATATAGATTTTAATATATAGTTATATTATGGTATAGATACAGATTTTAATATGTAGTTATATTATAGATACAGATATAGATATATATTTTAATATATAGGTATGTATATAGATGTAGATATAGATAGGGGAGATGGGGGCACATGTGAACAGTTCGCATAAATATAGCTTTTTCTCATGACTGTATTAATTTCTATAAACAAAACCTACTCAATATAGTAAATAGAACTTTCTTTTATACATGGTAATTTTTTAAAAATCACCTGTATAGTTCTTCTTACATTTTTTAATAGTTTTATAAATTCAAAAAATTGTTCACATGTGCCTCATCAGCGGGGTAGTTGTGAACACACGTGGGGCACATGTGAACACAAGGGAAAAATATCCTTTGGCATGCTTTTTATTCTGTTATTCATTTGTCATCGTAATCATTAGTTAATTACCTGTGAAATTCACCATAAAGAAGTATATATATATATATATATATGTGTGTGTGTGTGTGTGTGTGTATATATATTTCTCTAGTTTCAAGGTCATATGTTTAAGCAAAAGGTTATAAAATGAAAATAAGTAGATTTTGGGGGTGGAGGCTTAGATGATTCATTAAGTATTGCTGAAAAAAAAATAAAGAAAGAAGCAATTTTAAAAAAGAAATTAAAACTTTTAAATTTTTCTTAGGGGTTTTTGTTTGGGGAAAATTTTAGGGAGGGGGCGTTTATATACTATTTATCTCAAATCTGCCGAAATACGAAAGATTCCCACTGCTGTATTTGCCTTATTTACTTGTAAATTATAGATAAAGGAGGGGTTTTTAATGCTTTTAAAAACATCTCAACTATAACCCCCCCCCCCCTCTCAAACTTCTTTTGTTTTTGAAAGAGAGAGGGGTTACAATAGGGATTTTACAGTAGTTACCAGTTTAAAAATTTTATTTTCTTAAAATATTACTCATATCTATCTCCATTCAAAGCATCATATACATAACTGTTTTAGGTATGGAAGTAAGCCATCACTGCAAGTTTAGAACAAATGTAATAGAAAAATTTGCAAACTTGTTCAAGGTAATACATTTGAATTAAAAATGCATAAAAAATATTCTTGTAAACTGTTTAGTAAAATAATATATAACACTTATTGCATTTTAGAAAACATTAAATTTATTTAAAGTACAATTGAATGTAAATGAGCTTGCTGCTCTTTATGTATTTGCTGAAATATGTGTTTGATGAAATTTCAATGCAAAATCAACTTTGTGTGAGAAAAATATCTTCTATTTTAGGAAAAATATAGATTATGGAACTGACATTATTTATCATTAAGTTAACTGAAAGGAACAGAATCACAGAATGATTATTGGGGCACTTATGTACTGTTCATATCTGCCCCCAACTTGTCTGTTCACAAGTGCCCCATATTGCTGCTTCTGTTAAATTGATAAATCATTAACATTTCTCATTTTTAGAAGAAAAAGAACGTTATCAAAAATATTTGTTAGTATTCATAGTATAAGTTAAAACACTCAAATTCAAATAAATGAATAAATAAATAAAGTTATACGCTTATCAACTTGGAACAAAGATTTTACTTTTGAGATCTAAAAACAGTGTTTTGGCTACAGAGGACAAACAAAATGTCAAAAACTTCAAAAAATTTTTACCACACGTCTACAGGTGCTGTCATCTTTAGTAATTTTTTTCAAATAAAAAAACTTATAATAACTATTGAAAAATTGCGATGTTCACATCTGCCCTCTGTTCACATGTGCCCCCATCTCCCCTATATATTTTTAGATATATAGATCATATGACTTTATGCTTTTCGTATGCTTATCTTATTCATGTGCTTTTTAGAGTAATGTATGAATAATTGGTGCCAAACACTATGCGCTTATCTTTCTTTAAAATTCGTAAAAAATATTCCTTAAAAAAAAAAAAAATCCGAAGTTTTGAAAAATGTGATTTATTTTTTACATATTTTTTGTACCTTTTATGATAATGAATATTTTTTTTTCCTAATTCCATTTCGTTAATACTTCTTGTAATATCACATCTGCTAAGTTTTAAGCTTTTTTGCCTACCGCTGTTTTGAAATAGAAAAATTGTCTACTTTAATTCCCGAAAATTTTCGATTAAATCATGGAAATTTTCGTTTTGAAAAATAAAACCCGTAAAAGTTGGTAGCTATGTTATATAAATTGGGTGAAATTGGGATGAAATGAGACAGGAACTTCACAATTTGTGCTTACATTTTAAGAATCCCTCCCCCATTATGACGTTTCTCATGACGTAGGCAATATTATTTCATTTCTGTTATCTGTTTCTTGCTTTCATGTTTTGTATTGATGTTGGGATTATATATGTACACACACACACATATATATTGATATATATATCATCTCCGATTCGCTGACGACATTTGAATTTTCAGTAAAAGATCTGAAGAACTGGAAAATATGCTAAAAGATTTGGCAGAAGCTAGCATTTATGTGAAATTAAAAATAAACTTGGAAAAGACTAAGGTGATGTTCAATTCATTTGCATCAAAAAAGAAAATCGTCTAAAACAACACTAAAGAAGTGCAAAGTTATGAGTACCTTGGGCAGAAAATATCATCGGATAATAGTATCATGAATGAAATCGATAGAAGATTAAGAAATGGATGGAGTGCTTTTGGGAAGAACAATATTATTCTGAAGAGTAACATGCCTCTTTTTTTGAAAAGACAGGTATTTAACCAATGTGCTTTGCCTGTGCTAACTTATGGAGCAGAAACATTGGACGCTAACAAAACGGATGGTACAAAGAAATCCAAACAACACAGAGAAGTGTGGAAAGATGTATGCTAGATATAATTAGAGGAGTCAGAAAAAGAATAACCTGGATAAGAAGTTAGACGAAAGTTTTTGACATCATTGAAAGAATTAAACGGCTAAAATGGAAATGGGCTGGGCACATTGCAAGAAGACAAGACAATAGATGGAGCACAAACGCCCTACAGTGGTATCCCAGAGATGTAGAACGGCCAAGAAGACAACCTCAAGTAAGATGGAGTGATGAAATCAGAAAAGTATCCGGTGTTAATTTGATGACTAAAGCACTAGGCAGAAAAAAATGGAAAAATCTGGGGGAGACCTACATCCAGCAGTGGATTGAAAACGGTTTATGATGATGATTATGATGATATACATTTGCCTGCTAAGCTTAGATTAAAAGTACAGTGGTAGTTCAAAATGAATATCGCTCACATTTACAAGCAGTTTCATTTGACTTCAAGGTTCGTAAAATGAGAGAAGGTCCATTTTTTATTCATTAATTCATTCCATGATACATTTTGAATGATTAGCTAGTATATCATTTGAAAAACTAACTCCACTCTCGACTGTCATAATCAAACAAAAGTTTCGGAAATTACAAAATTTGTAAAAGGTAACTTGCAATTCTTTTGTCTATAAGGCTCTTTAACGCTTTCAGTCGCAAAGTGCTTCTGTTGCTGAGATGTTGAAATTATTGAATGACACCAGAATTTATTGTTGAGGTGTGTAACCCCTGACAGAAAACGTAAAAACTTTTTTGTGATCTCATTTCAACACATTAAACTTTCACTTTCAAAGCTTCGAGAAGTGCTTCTACAAAGAACAGAATATATCGAATATTTGCGGTTTAGCCTCTCCTAGTTTCTACTTCTACTGTGTATATGTAATCCTTGTATGGACTTCATCTACGACTGGGCTTTGACTTTTCTTTTACGTATTCTATCAGAACTGCTATTGCTGCCTATGTGTAATGTTGTGCTTACCAGGCTCCGAGAAGATTTTCTTCTCTCGATGCTTCTACTGTTTAATATATACGTAATATAATAATCTAGAAATTTTCATTAAACATATTAAGTGGATCCATACGTCATCATTTCAATTTAAATCCCATCCACGACACGAAAATTATAATAATACAAATATAATAAAAAAATTTTCTATTATACACTTTAGATAAATATTGTGAAATATCAAGCAACCGAACAATGTCTGATATATTACGGATCTACATAAAGGAGGATTGGAGCGAAAACAGCTCGACTGAGCACAGGTAAGAAATATCATTTTCCTGTTTTAATTTACTGCTGTTGAAAATTTGAAAAGAAAGAAAAGGATGCACACTTGATTTTTTGAATAGAAATATTATCTATAAAATTTATGAACAAATATATCTGAAAAAGTAAAAGCTTTCCTTCCAGTACTTAATAAAAGGAAATATTTAAAAATAATAATAAAGGTGCATTATGACATTTTAGGATTAATATTAATTGGAACAAAATTTAACCCACCATGACGGAAGGGTTAAGAGGCACTGTTTTTCATAAAAAATTCGCCAGCTAGTTTTAATGGAGGCAGTCTTCGCAAATTTCTCGTTTGCATTTCAATATGTTTAAATGATTCTCTTTTGATATTATATATGTGTTCGGATTTTAACGGTGTATCTTTCTATTTGTTTTTTTTTTTTCAGTTTTATTCTGAGAACACTTTCAATTTCTTAAAATTTGATTGGTCGGTTCTAGAAGTGAAAGTGCCCCCAGAATGAAACTGCAAAATAGAAAAAAAAAGAAAGAAAAGAAAAGAAAAAGAAAAGAAAAGCAGAAAGATACAAGGTTTGTCATCGACATCGGATATCCTATGCAAAAAGAATCATTTTAAAATACTGAAATGCAAACGAGAAATTTGCAAAGAATTCTTCCATTTGTTGAAATTGTTTATGTTTTTTTAGTTTCCTTCATCAGTTTAGCTTGCGAACATTATCGCGTGACTAGTGTAGGCTCTGAAAGCTTTAGTGCATGATTTTGTCTACTTTTACGAGAAAAAGTATTTAATACTACCTGAGGGTTCTAAAAAAGGCAAAAATATTTTTAAATATATCTTTTTTCTGGCCAAAATTTTGCATTTTATCAGTCGTGATACAAAAGTTTAATGATTACTTTGCATTATCTGAAGCAGGATATGAAATATTGTATAAATTTCTCTGTAATTCACAATATATATATATATATAACCATTAATTAAACATTACCGACCACCATCAAAAACCGCAATATTGTGAATGAAATGACAATAAAAATGGATACCACAAACTTATAATATACAACTGTATGTATAAAATAAAGTGCCTTATACTTTATTACAAGAATTAATATGGAAGAAAAAAAGAAGAATATGGATACCGATAAAAATAATTGAAAAACATATATATTGAATTACGTTTTCAAGAGTACAGAATTCAATGGTATAAGCAAATCGGTTGTTTTCTGTGAGAAAAAAGCTAAAAGCTGATTTTTTTTTCTCCTGTACTCAAACAACCAATATGACCAAGAGAATAGTTTCAAGATGAAAACAGAATAATATCAAATGGCATGAATTGGAAAAATAATACAACCTTTTAAATATTTAATTTATAGCATAAAAAATAGAAATATTACACAACATACCGAATAAAATCCCAGTTGTATTCAAAATATCCTCCTGCACATGGTATCCAAAATCACGGTAAGATTAAGGTGAGTTAAACAGTTAAGTTAACACAGAAATTAAAACCTATGGATTCAGTTAATTCATTTTGAAATACCGTGATAAATTCAATTAATATAATATAAATAGAAAATAATTGCATTATTTAAAATACCTAAAAACACTTTAAAATTATTTAATTTATATATTTACAATATTGCCAATATTCAGCGTTCAATACCACCTGGTGTAAAAAATTAAAATTATTACTCTAATAAAAGCATCAAAAGACAAAATTTTGGTGCTGCCATCTAGTATGTTATTTTAATACTATTATTATTATTCAAATGTCACAAGATGAACCTAATAAAAACTAATGAATTTAAAATATATCAACTGCATTACCACAAAAATCCTAATATATAAATAATACCATACTATATATCATTATTCACAAAAAAAATTAAATAAATACAAATGTTAATGAAATGCTTTCAATATATTCTATAACCTTACCTATTTAATCTAATCTGAGAAATTAAATAATTTTTTAACATTGATAATATATAGCATATAGCTATATGCTATAACATAAAATAAATTATGTATAATAAAAATATAAAAAACTTTAATAATTACTATTAAATATAAAAAATAATAAATTAATAAAATGAACAGGAAAAAATGGATGTTTATAGAAGATTGTCAGATTCTTAAATTCCCAATTGCCTAAAGATCAAAAATATAGTGTGTGGTTTATTTTCATATTAGCCATAAAAAAAGCTAAAAAATATGATTGTGGGACAATCAAACACATTAAACCGATAATTAATCATGGAACACAAAGTTGAAAATAAAACAATATTAAAAAGTATAGAGGAATAATAATAAAAACTAATTACCCAATTTTAATACATACAGTATAACATTAGTTATATCAATTAAACTTATATGCATATTAATCACTATAAAGATGGTATACTATTAGTAATTAATATGATATTGTCCTGAGTAGACTAAAATTTAAAAACAAGTTAATTGTGAATTTGATTAAATATTAAATAAGCTAAATTTAATATGAATTGAAATAAAAATGTCACCAATTACATATAAAACATCAAATCAACATCCATATAAAATACGTATTAGAAATGTGGTTATAATACAAAAGCCCCATCATTTTTTTAATTAACCATTGCGTATTATCCAGACAACACCACCCGCCTCCGTACTCTAACAATACCCACCCAACCATCCTACAGTAATTGTTTATTATTATTTTACAATTTTTAATTTTTATATAAATATTTTTTTATTTTATAAATTTTTTTTTTGTAATTTTGTTTACGCATGTGTTAATTTGTTTTTTAAAAGATCATGTAAGTACTAATTGTATATTAATGAATATATGATTTTTTTTGGAAAACCATGATTTGATGCATCATAAATTAGTTTTTTAATATTATTGTTAATTAGATGAGAAGAACATAAACATTTCATTCTATATAAATGATTAAGTATTATATTTCGATATACAGAATGATGAAGACAAGATTTAAAATTTCTAAATGTATTAACTTTGAATTTAAATTCTTTACGTTTATCATATAAATCTGTTATTGTTTTGTTGTCTTTTATTGTAATTTTAAGATCTAAGAAGTTAATTGTATTGTTAGATAAGAGGTTTTCCGTTAATTCCAAATTAGTGGGATAATCTACTGGAAATTGAGAAATATATATATATATAACCATTAAATAAGCATTGATAACCAACAACAAAAACTGTGAAATTATGAATAAAGTGACATTAACAAATACAGTCCCCCCCCCCCCCCGAACACACTTAACATAGATTCCAAAAACATAGTAAAAAACAGTAGAAATTGAATAACAAAAATGAATATATATATATATACCAGATCTTATGTATAAAGTATTGTCCCTTGTACTATCTTACGAGTATTAAAATGGAAGAAAAAAAGAAAATTATGGATACCGATAAAAATAAATGAGAAGCTTATATATTGAATTACTTTATCAAAGGTACAAAATTCAAATAAAGCAAGGTAGTCGTTTTCTGTAAAGAAAAATGCTAAAAGCTGAAATTTTTTTCCCTGTACCCAAACGACCACTAGACCAAAATAATAGAAGCAGAATGATAACAGAATAATATTAAATGTCATGAAATAGAAAAATCAATATAACCTATTAAATAATTTATATTATCTTATATAAATGAAATAAAGTAATATTACTCAGCTCACCCTATATAACCCCATTTTATTAAATCCTAATACACACCTGCGCAAGTTTATAACTTTAAGGTGCTGTAACTTTAAGGTTATTTTTGCAGTTAAGTTTAAAACACACACATATATATATATATATATATATTTACCTAAGCATATTTTACTTCTGTCTTTCAGCATATTTATTAATTCAAAAATATTCTATTAAAGCCCGATTCACACTTACATAGTTATAACACTAAGTAGACAATATATGATATAATATTATTCCAGGTGTGGATGAAAGCTCATATTGTGCAAACTCTTAGCACATTAGGGACATATATACAGCATTTATTGGGATGAATCATACGTGATATAAAATGCCATAGCAGCTAACTTTTCTGTTTTCTTCGAGTAAATGTATATATATGTATATATACGGAACCAGTAAATTTATTTAATAAGATTCTTTGATAATGAGTCGTGTTTCTATGTACCGTTAAAAATCCGCAGCAAACTGTCCAAGTCATTCTACCGTTTTTAAAGATAACAGTTACTTGACCAAGTGCCTCTGACCATATTTTGGTCTGAATAACATTAAATAACGGTTATGTTACAGTTTTCTAACGGTCGACTGGAAAGTTTGATGTAAATTTTTAACAGTGATCTGTTACTTATTTTATTTAATTTATTAATAAAAATTCCTAGTCCAAAGTGCATTTATTTGACTTAAAAAATGTTAAAACAGAATTCAGGCATGAAATGTAATGAAAACATAAAAATATTAGCCATATTAAAAAAGTTTTGGGAATTATCAGAGAAATTTTTCGATATTTTGATGCTTATTGCTTTCTTCTACTAAAAATATTCGCACATACACAATAACTTATATGATAAAAAAATTGTGTGGGGAAATAATAACGCTTGTAAATTTTCATAGAATGCTTTGTAGTGCCTACTAATTTATCCTTTAAAGAAAGTTCCTAATTTATAGGCATGTATCATACATGATATAATACAAAACATAGTGAAGGACACGCAACATCAAGCAACAAATATTGAAAAATTAATAGAAAATTTCAGAGTATTCATACGATTCTAACTTCTTATTTTCTCGTTGGCGCAGTATGTCCCTATTGGGACTTTGCGCCATAAAACCCCATACAACCAACCAACCAACCTTATTTTCCTCGGATGCGGATACTTTCAGAAGCATTTACTTCATCTTATCTGGTGTTCGAATGTCCGTGAACTCTTTAATTCAAAGACCTATATACCTATATTTCCTTTAGCTTAGAAAAAGGGCCACGAACGAAGCAGTTTCTTCAACTAAAAATATTCGCGCATACACAAAATTTTATATGATGAAAAAAAACTTTTTTATGGAAATATAGAAACGTTTGTAAATTTCCATAGAATGCTTTAAAGTGTCTATTCATTTGTCTTTCAAAGAAAATTCCTAATTTATAGGCATGCATAATTTGTGATATAATACAAAGTACAGTCAAGTTTTGGCTATAACAAATCTTTCAAAATTATTATAAAATTATGGAAAACGCAGAAGATTCTGAACTTATGATTTTCCTCAGATGTGAATATACTTTCAGAAGCATTTACTTCATCTTATCTGGTGATTCTGGTGCCCATGAACTCTTTAATTGAAAGACCTATATACCTATATTTCCGTTTGACTAGAATAGGGGCCACGGAAGAAACAGTTTCTTCAACTAAAAATATTCGCTCATACAAAGAAAAAATTTTTTTTTAATAAAAAAGGCTTATTTATTTAAAATAAAACGTTTGTAAATTTTCATAGAATGCTTTGAAGTGTCTATTCATTTGTTTTTCAGAGAAAGTTCCCAATTTAAAGGCATGTATAAAGCACACATAAATTATCGTCTGAATGTTTCTAATTTTTCACTCCTGTTGGGTTATTGTATTAATTGTGTTCAAGTCTGTCTTAATATATATATGTATCTTTAATAATTAAGTCATGTATAATTTGTAATCTAATACAAAATACAGTGAAGGTTTAGCTACAACAAATCTTTCAAAATTACCTGAAAATTATAGAAAACTCCTAAGATTCTAAACTTATGATTTTCTCGGATGCGGATATACTTTCAGAAGCATTTACTTCATCTTATCTGGTGCCTGAATGTCCATGAACTCTTTAATTCAAAGACCTATATACCTATATTTCCTTTTGCCTAGAAAAGGGGCCACGGAGGAAGCAGTTTTTTCTGGGTAAAAAGGGGCAAGAGAATCTCCTGGTGGGAAAAGATTAAAAAAAGAGGGACAACGTTTCTATCGGGGAGACAGGTAAAGGGTTAACGTGCTGTCATAAAAGCTCTTCCGTTATTTTTTCTTTCTGCACGATTTTTTTCCCCAATTTTTACAATATATAGGTATATTCTCCGCAAATTTTGAACTCTTATATGTGTTAACTGCTGGTAGGCCAAAGAGTTACCACCTGCCTTTATTCTTATACCAAGATTTTAGAGTAGATAAAATCCTGAACATGTTTCAGAACTTTAAAATAGTAATTTTAATTCTGTACACTCAATGATTTTTTACATCAGTACAATACTGTTTCTCACAACTAAGATAACCATTATAGCAAAAATCTGTTAATTAAAATTGCTTTTAATCTATTGATGGTAGCGAGTTAAAGTATAACATATCATTTTTGTTTAATCTTATAGATTTTTGAAGTGATCTCTAATAAAATAAATCAATCAAATATTAAAATAATCAAGAAAAGATTTAATTAATGACCAGCAATCAAACATATAAAGTAAACAATTAAAGATGATAAACAATCACAAACTCGTAAAGGATTAATGTGCTGTCATAAAAGCTCTTCCGTTACTTTTTCTGTCTGCAAGATTTATATATATATAGATATATTAAAATAATATATATATAGATATATTTTAATATATATATATATATATATATATATTATATATATATAGATATATTCTCTGCAAATTTTGAACTCTTATATGTGTTAACTGCTGGTAGACCAAAGAGTTACCACCTGCCTTTATTCTTATACCAAGATTTTAGAGTAGATAAATCCTGAACATGTTTCAGAACTTTAAAATTGTAATTTTAATACTGTACATTTAATGATTTTTTATATCAGCACAGTACTGTTCCTTCAAACTAAAATAACAAATATGTCAAAAATCTATTAATGAAATAGCTTTTAATCTATTGACAGAAGCGAGTTAAAGTTTAACATAATTGAAATTTTATATTGTTGTGTTGTTGTTGTCTTTACTTTAGGTGATCACTAATAAAATGAGGCAATGATATATGACTGAGCATATATGATTGCATTAAAGATAAGCAAGCTAAGCGTAATTAATGACAAGCAATCAAACATATAAAGTATAAACAACCAAAGATGATATTAGCTATAAACAATCAAAAACAGGAACAGGATTAATGTACTATCAAAAAAGATCTGCACTGTATTTTTTTCTTTTTTCTCCCCAAGTTTTACAAGACAGAGGTACAAATTTTGAACTCTTTTGTCTGTAAACTGGTGGTAGACAAAAGTGTTACTGCCAATCTTTATCCTTATGTCTTGATTCCAGAGTACGTAAAATCTTCAACATGCTTTTGAACATTAAAATAGTAATTTTAGAAGCGTACATTTAATGATTTTTATATCTGTATGATAATGTCCCTTCAGACGGAGATAAATAATATGGCAAAAATATATTAATTAATGTAGTTAATGGTAATTGAATTAAAGTTCGACGTCTCTTTTTATTTTAATTTATAGTGATTTTTTAAAATATTGTTTGTGTGGCTAGTAATGAAATGAAACTTGTTAATGAAACAATCAATGATAATAATTAAGAATAAACAATTAAAAATGATAACTGGTAAAAACGATTTTTTTTTTTTAATTTAGGTGGTCACTAATAAAATGAAACAATCAACTATCAAAATAAGCAATCAAAGATTTAATTAATGACAAGTATTCAAGCATATAAAGTAAATAACCATAGAAGATAGTTAATGATAAACAATCAAAAACAGGTAAAAGATTAATGTGCTGTTAAAAGTTCTTCTTTTCTTTAAACGCTGTATTTTTTTTTTTTTTTACAACATAGAGGTATGCATTTTGAACGCTTATGGAAGATAACTGCTGGTAGGCCAAAGTGTTACTACATATTTTTATTCTTATATCAAGCTTTTAGTGTACATAAAATGCTGAACACGTTTTAGAACGTTAAAATTGTATTTATATAATCGTGCATTTAATGATTTTCATATCATTATGATACTGTCCCTCCAAGCTAAGATAACCAATATGAGAAATTATATTAATTAATGTCGATTTTAAACTAGTGATGGTAATTGAATTAAGGATTAACATCTTATATATTTTAATCTATAGTTATTTCTTAAATTATTATTTCTGTGGTTAGTAATGAAATGAAAGTTGTTAATGAATCAATCAAAGATGATAATTAATAATAAATAATTAAAGATTTAAAATATATAATCAAAGATAGTAATTAATAATAAACAATGGATGATTTAAAATAAACAGTCAAAGAGGATAACTGATAAACAATCAAATGATAAGTAAAGGGTTAACATGCTGTCATAAAAGCTCTTACTTTATTTTTCTTTTTGCGAGACATTTTTCCCTAAATAAATATTAAGTCTTTAAAGATAAATTAAAATAAATAAAAAAATTGTGATTATCAAAATTCTTCTTCAGAAAATACGTTAATTTTCAAAACACTTTTTTGACAGATTTTTTTAAATCAATAAATAAAACTTTTCTTTCCTTTAAAAAGAGTTCCTTATTTATATTGCCAGTTAGTAGAAGAAAATTTAAACACAGTTAACATAAAAATTACTGCGCTTTAATATACACAATGCCCAAAATTATTCGAAGAAACTTTTAGGATTTATAATTACAAGAAGAACAATTTTTATGCATGGAACAGAGTCGCTATCCCCGTATTCTGTCAAAATAACGTAAATCCTGAGTCGCAATACCTGTATTCTTCAAAAATACAGGGTTTATCATTCCTGGCGACTCAGCGCCTTTTTTTTTTTTTTTTTTTTTTCATAACGCTAACAATAACAAAATAATTTAACGAAATTTTCAATTTTTGTTTTGTGTGAAAAGTGGTGTCTACAAGGGAATATTAATATAATCTCGTATTCCTCTATGTTATATTATCAAAATTTCACAATATAAATGTATTTGTACAATCTCAAAATATCCCAAATTAATTCGAAGAATAAAAGTTACACCACTTCAAACTGAAAGAACTACTGCAATTTCGGGCTTATAATCCGCAGATAAAACAAACATGTTTAGTTACATAAATTCCCATTAATTCTTGAAGTCAAACACTTACAGCATTCGGGTAAAACACAATTTATAAAATAAAATTTCTGGGTCTAAACATGTTTGTTTGATTCGCGGATAATATATCAGAAATTACTGTATACCTTTTGGAAAATGTATCCAATCTGTGCATGTCTAGACGTGTCTAATTTTAGTTACACTTCATCTGACGGAGTAATCTATTGTGTTAGCACTCGTAAAACCAAAATCACAAATAAACACTTTTTTTTTTTTTACTTTGACGCCCTGAAATTTCAATTTTTAGTTCATATAGAAAAAGGCAGTTTGATAATTGCTGGGAGTTGGCTGAGACAGCTTTGAAAAAATAGTATCAAGGAGTGAGCGCAATAACCTACACTGTTAAAATTTTGCAGCAACTATCCAGTCATTCCACTGTTTTTATAGAAAATGGTTACATAACCGTAATTTAACTCTATTCTGACCATACTCTGGACGATTATGTGGCCGGAACAGCGTTAAATTACAAAACGGTCGAACGACTGGACAGTTTGCTGCAAATTTTTAACAGTGTAAACGTTTGACCTAGATAGATGGAACAAAAAAAACGTTTTATAGCGCAAATGCTACGGAAATACGTAGTCGTTTTGAAATATATGTATTTTTTTCTTAAACGCCATCTATTCATCGAGAAATTTCGCTGCATAAAATAACACAGGAAAACGAGAGATAAGTATTTTGAAAAACTCCTCTGTGTTTTACTAAAACAATATGTAGCGACTAATTTTCAAATTGATTCGAAATGATCATTGATTGAAATCTAGCGGACTTAGAGTACCCACTGGTTTTGAAAATGCCTATATGAGAAAACACACATAAAGTTTTCGTTTCTGTGCGGCACTATATTCCAAAATTGCACTTTCGCTTTCGATATCGATTGTTAGAACTCGATATCGAAAGGGAAAGGGCAATTTTTTTCGTGTGTATAAGGATTTTAAGAAAATATAGTGTGTTTTGAAAATTTTTTACTGATCGAAGTGGTGTTATCCTTAACGTTTTGAAGAGGGGTGGTACAGTCGTGGAAAAAAAAAAGTAAACACCCCCTACTAACTCCTCAACAAATTATCGTAGAAGAAAGTTACAGGTACCGAACGATTGGAAGTAAAGTCTACTTTTAAATGATGTATATAAAATTTGCTTAGAGGGCCATCTACATATTAAAACGAATCCGAATTTCATTTTTTTTTCAATGACGATACCCAATTTTAACAAGATATTTCAAATATTCGGTTCAAATTATGCCTAGACACCGAATTTCAAGTCATTTGAATGATAAGTTTTTGAATTACAAACATTCAAAATTTAGTGCTTCTAATGTTAAATTACATTTTCATATTTTTATTTATATCTCCAGAAATTATGCTCCTAATGTGCTAATTTTTTTTGTAGCAATAATACTAATATACCCAAACATATATACGCTGAATTTGCAATTTTTATAATTTTATGATATGAATTATGGATTATGAAATTAATATTCGAAAAAAGTATGAATTGCAACCTACGATTTTTTTGATGGATTTAGATTTATTAAGTCCTGCTTTATGTAAATCCAAAATTTCACATTTTTCTTCCAAGTAGTTTTCAAATTATGCTTAAAAAACGGCAAAATGGTGGTTTAAGGGACCGTCTATAATAGAAGTGAGTAGAAATTTTGAAATTCTTCTGCTGTCCTGTAATCTAGTAGGCTTCATTGACTTCTTAAGGTGCCTTGATCAAGATGGTGGCTCTCTCAGATAACAATCGATTTCCGAACTTCAATTAGGATACAGCCCTTAAAATACGCTCGTTTTAAAATAATTAATTTCTCAGAAACTTATGGTACGAATTGCATAAAAATTTGTTTTTAGGCTAATTGAAGGGTGCAGAGTTCATTTATGCTCTCAGAATTGTGTACTGCTATTGAAAAAAACGAAGTTATGGTTCGTTTTAATATGCAGATGGTCCCCTAAGCAAATTTTATCTATGTCATTTAAAAGTAGACTTTATTTCCAATCGTTCGGTACCAGTAACTTTCTTCTACGATAACTTATTGAGGAGTTAGTGTGGGGGGGGGGTACTTTTTTTCCCACGACTGTACATTACTTACACCACTTAATTTTAACCTTTAATTGCCACGCTTGTAACAGAATTCTTGAATACTATTGTACCTTTATATTGAACGCGGAAAAAAACATTTACTTATTTTTGCCTCAATTTGTTCGTAAATTCTAGTGAAACAAAATTGGTTTGCTTCTGTAAGCGTTGAATTCTCGGAGCTATTATAAGTCGAGAAAATACTCAAAAATGTGTACAATTAGCAAAAATGTGCACAAGTACCCACTTTTTAACAGTGTGAGAAGCAAATATGTGTCAAACGTAGTTTATCTATATTACGCATAGAATTTTCGCATATTTTATGCATTTATTAACTCATATAAAATTGACATTTTTTTTTTTTTTTTTTTTTTTTAGGCAATGCTTTCAAATACATTTAAAAATAAAATGGGACTAAAAATTAATGTTTTAGTGATAATACATTCTTAAAAACAACTATGTGCTATCAGAACAAAACAAACTTTTAAACGATTTCCTAAATTTATCGTTGAGTAATAATGGAAATATTGAATAGATTTTTTAAACTTCAGTTTTGCATGTGCCATTGCACACTGAAAAAGAAAAAAAAAACCCACAAAAATCCATAGTAGAACTTTTGTATTTATACGAACATGTCTTTTTACAATGAAAGTGGTATCGTGAATTTGTCAAAAAGTAGAGATTATGGATTCTAGATGTTTGACAGATTGACTACAGGAGAATCACAAGATGACCACAGGAGGATCACAGGATGGCCACAGGAGGATCGCTGGATAACTGAGGGGGATTACAGGATAACCACAGGAGTATCACAGGATGATCATAAGATGACCATAGAAGGCTCAAAGAATGACCACAGTGCTAAAATTGTGGTTCAAGAATTACTTTTACTAAAGCAAATTCCATAAAAATACGGGAATTATATTACAAAGAGATTGCCAGTAATATTTCCATATTTTTACGGAACATTTTTTGCAATGAAATAAATTTATTAAATTCGTGTACTTACATTCTTTCGTGCATACTATTGGTTCTCAACCGGTGTGCCGTGACACACTAGTGTGCTATGAGAGGATCTGTGGTATTTTTCACAAAAAACCAACTTCTGTGAAGTTTTACGATTAGCAATAGCATTTAATAAAGTATGACATTCCATATTATAAGATTTACTTTGTCATGAAGTTTATTTTTTAAAAGTTGCCTTTCATGGAAGTTTTATTCAGTGTTCATATTCTCTTCATGAGAAGTGTTCGGGGATCGGGAAAATTATCCCATACCTCCGGATAACTTTGATAATTCAGAGAATTATCACATCGAAGGGGAAGGTTGCAATATAAAATGCAATGGAAATGTTAGAAGTAAGTAACATGGTGTAATCTCAGGCAAAACTTTCAGTTAAAATTTCTTTAAACTTTAGGTTTATATAATTTTGAAAAATACATTAAGACGAACCGCCGATTATTCTGACCAACAATTAACACAACTTCTCAGATTAGGAAAGAAATGCTTTTGTTTTAAGTATGGTCAGAATATTTATATATTACAGAAGAACAGCAGTTAACAGAAATAAGGATTGGAAGAGAACTGCAGTAAAAGAAATAAATAATGGAAATTTCAATTTGTTGATTTTTCCCTTAATTTTGAATTTTACAAGTATTGCAACTGAAAATTTCTGCTCTCAACATTTTATTTTAGAGAAATAATTTTTTCTTATTCGGATGGAGAATTTAGTTTCTGTCGGTTAAATAAATTTAAAATGACAAATATTTCTTTCAAATGCTTCTTCTCCGTGATAATTTTAACACGCCATGGGTTTAGGTTTGCCGTGAACGCAGTGGCCAGAAGTAACGTACAAGTAACCAAAAAACAGTTAGTCGCTACTTTTTCTAGTAGTTTGTAGTGTAACGCGCTACGTTTTGAAAAAAGGTATAATGTAACGAATAGAAATATAAAAAATCAGTAGTTTGTAGCGAACACCGAGGCTACTTTTAACGCTACTTCAGTAACAAAAATGTTGCATTCTCAAATCACGCGATTGTAACTTGCATCGCGGAAAATGTGATTTGCGGAGCGATTTAAGAATGCCATGCAGATCTTAGCTGCAATATTTAGCAACGCATCACGCTTGCTGGTAAAACCATGGATCCACCAAAGAAATTAATTTTGCGACGGGCAACACTTGTCTACTTAACCTTTATTATATCTTTAGGTTAATGCCGGGTTTCTTCTTTTGTAATTGCTTTATTTACAGATTTTTTATTATTATTATTATTACGACGGGGGAAATTAATATTCAACTACCCTGGTCAACAAAATATTTTCTTGTCGTTCCTTATATCGCATGTCTTGATTGTATCCCAGCAGACGCGATATCACGAGGAGCCACTGTGCTAATTAATCTGTGTCCTGAATTTCGATTGTAGAGTGAATCCATTGACAAAATCTGAAAGTAGCGAAAAAATGAATAATTTTAAAAGTAGTTTGTAGTCGCTACTTTTTAAACAAGAAGTTGTAGTAGTAGTTAAATACACTTTCGATAAAGTAATAGTAGTTGTAGCTCGCTTTAAAAAAAGAAGTTTTTCAAACTACTGGCTGCGAGTTAAAAAATGTTGAGAACCAATGCTCTATGCACAAGCATTTCCACAAGTTTATAGATTCATGTCTTCTGACCATAATTTTAAACTTTACCAAAACATCAAAAACATAAACAAAAACTTCCTTTCAACGAAAATGTATTGTTTCCAAAAATCTATAAATTCAAACTATTCTCCTATGTTTTATGCTTTTTCTTGAAAGATTCATTAATAAATTCATGATGTTATTTCTGCTTGTGCCACGAATATGCTAAATTAGTTCGATTAAATGATTCTTTCTTATTAAAAGTTCGATTTAAAAATTCCGTGGCTTGGAATACGCAATGACCTCAAGGGATTAGAATGGGAGAAACTGAGAGCGGAAAAGCCACAAACATTTTATATGCAAATAAGAAATGTTTGAATCGCATTTTTCGTTTATAAGCTGGAATAAAAAAGCAAAGAAAGTTTTGATTTCAGAAAACAGGTTAAAGTTAGAGAGTTTACAAACAGCTTAGAAATAATAATAAATTGCGCTGATGATTTGTTTTCAAATTTTTAAATTTGCTTTAAAATAAACGTTTTTTACATTAAATTTTAGACTTTTAAAATCACAGCTGCACATTTTTAGAAAATTAGTGCCGCACATTCTGACGTTAGTCAAACAATAAATTCAAGAGAAAAAATAGGTTGAATATTAGTATCTCAGTACTCTTATCTTCGTCTTATTTAATCGCAGGATTGGTACTAATTTTCTGCGATTAAGTAAGTTGAAGAGAAGGTATAACTATAAGGAGATAGTACGATACACTATAAGGAAAAACTGGTATTCAGCCTGTTTTAACTCTCGAATTTGAGCGTCGACTTATACGTGAGTTCACTGTAATATATATATTTCATTTTTAATCAATTCACCTGATTTTAGTGGTTGTTCGGGCACAGGGGAAAATTAATTTTAGCTTTAGCTTATTTCTCCCACAGAAAACAACCATTTTGCTTATATCATTGAATTCTGTGCCCTCGATAACGTAATTCAATGTATAAGCTTTTCAATTTTTGTCGGTGTCCACTTTTTTCTTTTTTCTTCCATAATAATTCTTATAATATTTTTTTTTTTTTTTTTTAATACTTACAGCTTTAATTCATAATAATTGACGGTGGCAGGTTTTGTTTAATTAATGGTAATATATATATATATATATATATATCTCAAATTGACAGAAAAAACTGTCAATTTTGGCGCCAATGGAAAACCGTTATTTACAGAAAATATCTGTAATTTTGTTACAGAAAACGGTTTTTTCTGTAAAAAGTACAAAATCCATATCTTTACAGAAAAAAACTGTTTATTCTTTTAAAATGTTTTTAAATCAAAATTTGTGGGTTTTTTACAGTGTTAAGAGTTTTTATTTAAATACGTAAGAATTAATAAGCATTGTAATAATATTATTGCTACAAGAAAAAAATGGATAAAACTGCATGTTAAGTAATATATCTGATACCAGAAAATTGAATACAACTGATATTTTAATAAATTTATCCATTAATATTTTGTCTTGTGAAGTACGAATTAATATTTTTCTTTAGTATTTAGAAGTAATGTTACAAAAATTGTAAAAATTCTTTGTTTAATTTAATGAATTAATAAATACTTTTTGTAATATTTAGTTAGAATTTATTCTTATTTTATACAACTAACGTTGTTTTGGAATGAAAAGGTTCTAATTGCATCGCCCTCT
Organism: Maratus speciosus; assembly: GCA_963932465.1. Lineage (NCBI taxonomy): Eukaryota > Metazoa > Arthropoda > Arachnida > Araneae > Salticidae > Maratus > Maratus speciosus. The sequence goes on along the minus strand of OZ010787.1, from coordinate 498,462,447 downwards.
CTCCTAAAAAGTATAACATGAAAATTTTATTTAGTCGTGATATAGTCAGAGGCGCACCCAACACGGGTGGAAGGGGAGCTAATGTACCATTATTTCCGAACAGTAATCTTTGCCCTATTGAATCGCAGAATTTCTAAAAAGTTTATACGATTAACTAAGGCTAAGCTGACAGTTAGGAAATAGTTGTGCTGGACACTGGCTTTTTCTGGTTCAACCCTGGATATGCGAATGGATATTAGTGCTATCCCTGCTAAATGAAACTTTTTCGATATTAATACTATAATATTTATAATATTTATATATTTAATTATAGTCTTCGTTTAAGCATGGGCTGACAACGTCATGGCTCTGGACCCCGAAATGTTTTAAACTCACATCAGAGTTTTGCCTCTCTTCTATTATGCGATTTATGAAATATAATTTTAGCCAGTTTTTGAACCTGTATATACAGGGTGTCCATAATTAGACGACCCTATTTTGAAGTTGTCTAGAGACCAAACTAGTGGTCAGAAAGCTGTGAAATTTTGTGACGGACATAATGAAAGAATGGAATTTGTTTGGGTGAAAAAAATATAGTTTAAAATTTCGCCACCAGAGGGCGTTTTTTAATGATTTACGCATTTTTAAAAGTTTTTACGCTTTATTTTTCTCAGATTAAATAAGACAAATGCACAGACTGCCCCCTGAAAAAAAATAAAGTGTAAAAACTTTTAAAAATTATTGGTGTTCGAATTGAACGGACCGTAAAAACGCCATTTTTTCTCAGAGCTCAGGTTTAGTATTCAGTGGGCGGTGGCTAAATGTGTAATATATTAAAAGCCCCTGGTGGCGAAATTTTGAACAAAATTTTTTTTTCGCTCAAACAAATTCTCATTTCTTCATTATGTCCGTCACAAAATTTCATAACTTTCTGACCAATAGTTTCATATGTAGAGAACTTTAAAGTAGAGTCGTTTAATTATGGAAACCCTGTATAATTGAATTTAAGCATTATCTATTTTCATTATGACGTGCGTGATCATTAAAATAACTGACCCTCTGGTATTTTTAGGGTTCCGTACTTAAAATATAAAAACGGAACCATTATAAGATCACTCCTGTGTCTGTCACAGCCCTTTTATTCGTAAACTATGGAACGTGGAAAGTTCAAATTGGGGGATGTAATAAAGACTTTTGACCCACATATTTACAGATTAATAAATATTCATAAACATATTTATTAAAAATGTAGAGGGCTAATTAAGTTACTTGAAACAAAAAAATCTTTTCTTTGTATATCGTGTGGGGTATCATGTAAAATCTTTCGTAACGCTGAACTCAAAAATATATTTCACTTAATTTTAAGTATTATATTTTCAAAGTTATAGTCGAAAATGTGGTGCCAAAATATGCCCCCCCCCCCCCTCATCTAATTCCTAATCTACTGAAACTAAAATTATGAAAAAAATTAGAGGTAGTAGACGATAATTTATACCTTGCAGGAAAATTATAGCGATTACCCGAAGTCACATAGATTTTGAGAAAATCGCATTTTTCCGTTACACATAAATTGCGATTTACGGGCATTCAGCAAAAATATTGAGCAGCGCTGGAGGTACCTATCGTAGCAGAAGTATAAAAGCATTGTTGATCAAGAATTTCTGAAAAAAATCGTTTGTAATTAGACGAGATATATATTCATGCGCTGGGCTAAACTCTGCCTCGCCATGAGATACTTTCCTTTAGTACTCTGTCAGGGAGAGGTAGTTTACTTTCTGAAGCAAGGCAAGTCTCCTTCCGAGCCCAAGTCATACAGACCCATCTGCCTTCTTCCCACTCTAGGAAAGCTTCTGGATAAACTTCAGGTTATGCGGTTGACACACTTCCTGGAGACAAACAACAACTCCACCCCAGACAATTCGGGTTCCGCGAAGGCCACTCATGCGAACTCGCACTTCATGCCATAATGACTGCCTGTAATGAAAGCATAGCCCAGGGCAACGCAACATCACTCGTCTCACTAGACATACAAGGCGCATTCGACAACGTAGAATGGCGAGGCATTCTCTTACAACTACAAGCACTCAATTGTCCCGGGAACATAGCTGGTCTCATTGGCTCTTACCTCTCACAGAGGAGCGTCCTGATTAATTGGGGTGCTGGCACATCTACCCACCGATTGCAGAAGGGTTGCCCCCAGGGCTCGTGCCTTGGCCCAATCCTCTGGCTGCTTGTAGCAAATGTGCTACTAACAGAACTAAATCGTCTGGGATTTAAACTATTTGCCTTCGCCGATGATTTCAGCTTCATTTTCTCCGGTCGTTACAGACGTCATCTGGAGGAACAGTTTGCCGAAGCTCTCGCTATTTTCTGCCGGCTCCTGGATTTACTGCACCTCACACTCTCACCACAAAAGTCTCAAGCACTAGTATTCACCAAACCACACAGATATGATCCAAAACGCCCTCCAGTGATGAGGATCAATAATGTCTCCATTCAACACGTACAATCCATAAAACTGCTAGCCATAACCATTGACGCAAACCTTAACTGGATCCCACACATTAACGACCTAAAACTTAAATTGACAGCATATTATAACAATTCATTAAGACTAACTTCTAAATTGGGAGGGGTTGATAACAAAACACTGAAGATCTGGTACCTAACAATAATAGAAAGAATAATACTTTATGGGGCCTGTATCTGGGGGGGGGGGGGGGGTAATTTATCATCAATAGCAAAACCTAAACTAAAATCAATACAACGCACTTTTCTCCTACAAATTTCAAGGGACTACCGCACAATCTCCACAGATGCACTACATATACTTACAGGTATTCCAACTATCACACTTCATCTAGAATACGAACACGCCAAGTCCTCAATCCTACAGCTAAAACGTGACACAGTTATAGATTCCCTTTTTCCAAACACAACATTGCAATACAAAGTCAGGAGCTGGCAGCTCCACCCCGCTGAGGAGACTTCACATTTTCAAGTAAACACAACACGCAACAGCTACACACCTACCCTTAGCACCACACTCTTGACTGGTGGTTCAGGCACAGGGACTGGCGTGGGCGCAGCCTTCTGCGCCACGGAGGGCACGGTGGTGGTCCATCAGTGGTCTGCAAGGTTAGATGATAATAACTCCGTATTCCAAGCGGAGCTGTTCGCGATACTAAACGCATTAGAGTGGATGGAATCCCACTCTAGCAATAGTATTATCATCTACAGCGACTGCCTCTCTGGCCTGCAGGCAATACAGGCACACAGGACAAAACATCCTCTAGTACTGGAAATCAAACTAAAACTTAAGAATCTCCTACATCGTATCTCACTAGGTCACGTCTCGGCTCACAAAGGTATCTTTGACAATGAACTAGCAGACAAAATAGCAAAGAAGGCCACACAGAAAGAAACAATAGACGCACACCTCCCTGTGCCCCAGTCATACGTCAAAAGGATCCTTAGAGCAAGGATACTGACGCGATGGCAGGAGCACTGGGATACCTCAAGCAAGGGCATGCGCACATATAAGCTAATTCCTAAATTTTCTCTCACACTATATAACTTAACACCCTACACCACCAGATTCTTAACAGGACATGGCCCTTTCATTGCATATCTGGACCGCTTCAAGATAAGATCTACTGCCACTTGCGTCTGCGGTGAAGATGGCACTATAAGTCACCCGTACTACAGTTGTACTCTCACGCAACGCTGGCACTTGAGGTGGCCAGACATACTGCCAGCCAATTGGCTCCAAAACGTCCTTTCCCGCACCCTCCTACTCAACAAATTAAAACACATTCACAATTTCCTTACATACTTAACATAAGCCCTGGTTCCTCTTATCCAGTCTCACTGCCACCATATCAAGCTTCAAACAGCACCAGAATCCAGTCCTCGTTGTAGGCTACAGTAAATTCTCCTATGCATCAAGTGTGTGGTTTCCTACGATCGCAAGCGCTCGTGCTTCCGACCATTCCATCAAGAGATACATCTCCAATGGACGCTTGAGTATCTGCTCGTGCCATCTTACTTGTGCCACACAAAGCATTACATCTCCAATGGACGCTTGAGTATTTGCTCGTGCCATCTTACTTGTGCCAGGGAAATCATTACATCTCCAATGGACGCTTGAGTATTTGCTGCTGCCATCTTACTTGTGCAACGCGAATCACTCTTTTCCCTTCCTGCCGCCCTTGTCGCGAGATGGGTTCGTTCCCTGGCGGCCAGGAGCAGTGATGTATTTTTTATTTTTTTTTATCTTAGATGTTCTTATTATCCCGCCCTCTGTCGCGAGTAGGCGTTTCCTGACGGGCAGGCATTCGCCTTTTTTGTAAACTCACTTTGTTTGTTCAAATAAATTCTGGGCTCTTGGTCGTTGGTGCGTGGCCGCCCTTGGCGGATGTGCGTCGCCCCTTGCACCTCTTGTGTATGTCCGTCTGCATACGGCTAGACAGGGCCGGACTCACTAACGAGCCCCAACGTGTCGGGGAACATACCGGGAGAGACGTTAAGCTCTAAGGGGCAGGCCTAGCCGACCCTGAGAAATCTCCCTTAGGCTGCCTAACCCTTAAAGATACGGAAGGTTTGGACATATATAATGACAGGGACGGCGTACTCTATGCTCCATCGGCTTTTAAAGCCTATATAACAAATTTAAAGGATATATTTGTGTAATGCAATACCTAGTAGCAGTAAAAAAGCAATAAACGTCAAATTGTTTAAAACAGACTAATTTAATGAGAATTAATCGCATAAATACTATGGGACTCAGGACTAGTTTGCATTGAGTGGCTCTCTCAATACACTTACCATGTCCTTTAAAGGTTAACTAAAAACCTATATGGAAAAACGCGGCACGGACCAAAGCGGCGTCACATATTTGCGACATCCTTTCGAAGCGCGCTTAACACAATACTAAGTTAAATTTTTGAACAAGGGTTTTGCTTTAGGTACACTGTAAAAAGAAAAAAATATTACTACGCTGAATTTAGACTTATGAAAGGCCAAACCAAGTTTAAATATGCACTACTTTTATTGTCAGCAACGAATTAAGTTTATTTTAAACAGACTAGGATAAGATTAAAAAAAGAGTTATACAGAATAGCTATATTTGATATTATTTAAGTTCCATATCTCTTTGAACTTTCATAGTATATATCCATTTATACTCGTATTAAAGTTCATCTGTTGTTATTTCAACGTCTAGTTATTCAAGTAATCCAATAATTTCACTTTTTACATATCATCTTCCTACACACACACACACACGCGTATATATATTTATTGATTTAATTATAGTAATTTGAAATAGATGATGATTTGTAATTATATAATGGTTACACACACACACACACACACACACATATATATATATATATATATATTTATATTTATATTTCAACGATGTAGGAAGGAGCCCTAAAAAAATGCAAGACCCAGTTTTGGATTGGTCGGAGCCTGGTTATTACCTCCGCGATATCATTCGAAATATTCGTTTTTTATGTGTCAGTTGAAGCGTTATTTGTCAGTTCAAATTGTCTAGGTAAAGCAAAAGATATTAATGTCCAAGCCTGATCTGCGCTTAGCCCAACAAGGCCATGGCTTTGTGTCTTGAAATTTCAGGGGCTACAAAATCGACTTATATTATTTTTAAAAGATGCCTTTATTAGATTGCGATATAATGTTTATTTGCAAACTAAATGAATGTAATAAGCATTGAAATTATTTATAATCAGTAGCGTCCCGTGACTGGCTTTTAGAGTAGCTGCGTGTCATTTTCACAAGAGTTCCCGCAGGCTTTACATTTGTAATCACTTTCCTAATACTGTTTTCGAATAATAATATCTAGCTTACTGAATCATAAAACACTAAGCCGAAGATTATTATTCGAAAATAGTGTCAGAAAAGCATTTACAAAAGTAAAGTCTCTACGAATTCTTCTGAAAATAAAATGGATAGCAACCTAAAATGATAGTAACGATCCGTCACTGTATAATTTAAATTTCGCTGAAAAAAGTCATTATGCATTTTCATTTATATAGAAAATAACAATTGTCAATTTATATATATACATTGTAAATTATTTGAGATAATTAGATAATGATTTTTAACCGTATTAAAACACTACTAAAAATGTAGATAAAGAATAAAGAAAAGTAAAAAATAAAAAAGCAAGGGCAATATTTATAAGTTTATAAATTTACTTTTTTTTCAATTTTAATTCATTATATTTTCCGACAAAATTTTTTCGATTAAATTTAGGAATACATTTTTAAAAATTCAAAAATTTGGACACTTTTTCCTCTAAGAAAATATTTAGATATATTATCTTTGCTGATAACCTTTATATATATTTTTTTTTCATTTTTATGCATACAGCTGTTTGTAATTTTTTTTAACTTATGCTTAATCTTATGTTATTTTATCATAATTCATTAGTATTTGAAATACTGAATGCTTTAATAGCACTATGAGAAATATTTTTTGTAGAGTGCAAGTTAGTAAAATTTATTTTGTCATTAACGACAAGGTCTTCATTAATGTAAAGCGGCTTGATTTCACGTTTATCGTGCCGAATCAGCTCATTTCGTATTATCACTTTCAGTTATATCTTTGAAAAACTAAGTGAAAAAAGTACCTTGAAATAGTTTACTTAAAAAGGTGCATTAGAAAAAAAGCACGCATTCTTTTCACCCCAAAAAAGTTAACAATCGATACCTGATTGGTTTGATAGGTTTATTATTTAACGCTGACTGGAGACATTTTGGCATGATATTTTATAATGTGGAACAAAAACCAGTGATATATAAGATAGTGAAAGACATTATAGAAACCCTACTTCGGAAAAAAAATGTTTTTCGTTACTTTACAAACCAAAACTATTGGATATTTATTTTTTTTCCTTCAGATTTTAATAGTTTAAAATGTCCTGGTGCTTTATATTGATATTTTTTTTAATATTAGTTTTTATTTTTTTTCCATATTTTGGCTCTTATGCCCAAATATATATATACATACAGTGTGTGTCGTAAGTCTAAGCACAACAGCAAATTTCAAAATAAAATTTATTGACTGCAAGCTTCATTCTTTTTCATATGAGCTACAAATTTTAATTTTAATGTGATATTTAACGGAATTATGCTTTAAAATTTATCTCAAAAAATAGAATTTAACAAGAAACAAAAATGAGTGTGTCAAAAGTTTAAACACAGTACCTCTTTAGTCTTTAGCAGAACAAGAAAAAACAAACTAGCGCTTGATTATTGCTCCATTCTGTTCAACGGCTTTAAATACACGGTCTTCCGTCATAAAATGAGATTCGATTTTAAACCAAGCGTTCTCAATGGCATCTTTCAAGTGTTTAAATTGAAGAATACTGCTTACCATTTGGATAAACTGCATGTGTGAGAATAACCCCCACATATTTTCTACAAGGTTTATCGGGGCTAATTGCCGGCCACTTCAAAACCGATACGTTGTTCGACTTAAGCCACACTGTCGTTTAGTTTAAGGTATGGGTGGAAGTTTAGTTTAAGGAATGGATTTTTAAACATCGTGTTGAAAAATCCATTTTTTTCTGCCTTAAATTTCGCCAACAGGGAGCAAATGATTGGTAAGTATCTTCTGATAGTTGTCAGAGTTTTCAAGACCTCTGGTGAATGCTAGGGACGTCTGATCATTGAAAGAAATAGCTCCCCATACCATTACACAACCACTACCATGCTGTCTGCTAAAGATACTCCTGGGTTCTTTGCGGAGGTCATGCCAAGACTATTTAAACCCATCCGAGCCGTCGAGGTTCCCCTTTTTTTCCTCACTGAATATGACATTCAGCTACCTATTACCAAATGACATATGCTGTTCGGCCCACTGTAATCTAGTTTCTTTATGGTGTGGTTTCAAACATAGTAACCGAGCTATTTTACTTTTTTACTAAAAACTCTTCTATGTTCTGTTTAAAACTCTTCTATGAACAGTTTTTTTTTTTTTTTTTTCAATATTTGTCCTCCCACTATAAGTTTTATTTCCGAAACAGAATAATTACTAGTTGAAAGCAAGTTTCTGATAAGGCTGTCTTCGCAGAAAGCGGCCACTGGTGTCATTCCTGAGAGGGATTTTCGTTTAAAATTGTCACTACGAGGCAAAACTTGATGAATTCTCCTTTTTTGATCTTTTTAATGCATTTGCAATTTCAGGGACGGGTTTATGTTTTCCTTTCATACTCCAGATTTTTAACACCTCCTCATCTGAGAATTCTTTCGATTTTGGCATTTTGTACTAACGCAAAAGAAAAAAAAAATCTTGCTGCTTCTTATACAGTATACACTCAGGAATCGTTTGCGTGCGCAACTGCTTACGTCATTTTTGTAAAATTTGCTTAAAAACAATTTTGTGCTTAAACTTTTGACACGGTTATTTTTCTTCCATTCCTAAACTCAGTGGTTTGAAATAAAATTTAAACACAATTTTAATGAATATGATGTTAGGCCTTCAATTATCAACACATACAAATGAAATATTTTTTGATTGTTGCTGTTCTTAAACTATTGACAGGCACTGTATAATAAGAATAACACGAACCTTTGATTTGTCAGTATATATATATATATATAAATATACACGGAAAAACTGTTTTGTTGCAACAACTAAATTGTGGTTAATATAGCTCCAACCAAATATTTTGGTTGGAATGACCAAATTTTGGTTGGACTAACGAAATGATTTGTTGAATTAACAAAATTATTTGGTTAATCTAACCAAAATTCGATTATTCCAAAAAGAATATTTGTTTGGAGCTATATTAACCAAAATTTAGTTGTTTCAACAAAACAGTTTTTTCCGTGTAGATAATAAAACATTTTTAAATATTAGAACTATTAAATTATAAATGTATATACATACACAGTGCGAACCAAAAGTCGGTTGAAAGCAGATTTGTGTTAGGGTTATACTATAAGAATGGTGTTCATTATAATTATAATGTTTGGGGGAGAAAATCCAACAATTTCAGATAACATCATGTGGACCGATGAAGCTTCCTTCAAATTGTACAGGCAATATGAAAATAAATGTTATAATTTTCTACCACCAAATTTTGATTCATCCTGTATATATATATATATATATATGTGTGTGTGTGTGTGTGTGTATAAACTGGCGCTAGTAGAAAGTTTTTTGCCTCTATGCACACTCAAAAATGAATACTCAGATTTCACGAAATTTGACAGCAACTGTTTCCTTAAAATGAATTGAGTCTGACCGTGATGGAGGCAAAAATTTCATCAAATATTTGAGAGTTTACGTTTCGTTAAATGTCACGTGATGTTGATAGGAAATGATCGTCAAAAACGACGAAATACAACTCAATGATTGCTGAATCGTCAAAAGTGAGAGTTTTATATCTGAGAGTGTGGATAAGCAGTAGATAATATTTAATGATGGGTAGAGAGGAAATATTGATATATCTGCACATTGGTAGAAAAGGGACTTGTGTACAAAATTCCTTTTTCACAGTTCTGCAAAAAAATAACATTATTCACTTTAGGCAGTTGAGTACCCGAATATTTCTGTCTGGGGTAATGCTCTAATGCCCGTGCCCTTCTCTTCGGAAATGTCGAAATTGAATGTCGTTAGCCATTTTTTTCCTCCTATTAAATTCATTTTAGTCATCGATATATTAGGCCGAACCTTTTATTTATTCACTTATCTAAATAGATTCGGATTTTTTAGATTTTTTTTTATTTATTTACAATATAATATTTTTTTCAAATAATAGTAAAATGCTAGCTATGCTTTCAAGTGATAATTTCCTAGAAATCTTTATTTTTATTCTGGCAATTTTTAATTTCTGAATAGAAAATTTTACACGTAGTTTTTCTTCAGAAACAGGAAGTATATAGAGTTTTTAATAAAGATCTATAAAATATACACAGCGTACCACTAAACCCTCCATTACAGTCCAGCTTTTTTTATGGTCTATATCCACTAATTAGTTCAGAGTAATCGGAGGCACAACAGTATAAATGTCAATGCCTCTTTAGCACATTTCTACTGATAATAAGTTCTTTAGATTCTTATTCTTTGCTCTTTAAACATACAACTCTTTCATTTTTCATCTACTTAAACACGCCATAATTGAAACTCGCGAATAGCGAACACATCTATTTAACGAACCCAACATCTAGATATTTGTATGATTTTACCTCTGAATAGCGAACATATTCAAATAATGGATAAATTCCGTGGACCTGGGGTGTCTTTATTTAGAGGTTTTACTACTGTATTATTAATGCCTAAAGACATATTTGGAATTTATAGTTTAATTATTAGATATTTTTTGTTCAGCAGGAAAATTTGCCATTGGGAACCAGCATAGACAAATTAAGGGAAACATATAGGACAACACGAAATCCACATGTTAATTAGACTTTATGCAGAAACAAAAAATATGTGTAATAGTGGATAGTATGGAACTGCAATTTCTAGTACTTAGAAATAAGTGGAAAAGGAAATGGTGTTGCTTTTACATCCTATGTATCTAACATACGTGCAAAATACAGGTTTCGAAAGGTTTCAACTTTTAATAACCATTATATGGACGTAATATTCTTTGCCTTGTTTAATCAAAATATATGTCATTAAATAAGGGAAATATTATTTTTTAAAAATAGAGGTACGAAACATGAAAACATATGTTGCCAGGAAATCCTGCCAAGCGGATTTAAAGGGTTAATATATTCCTTAGGGAGATCATTTTTTAAATAACACAGTCAAACCTCTATTTAATGATTGGAAAGGGTCTTTTCGAAAGCATCATTAAATGGGGGTTGTCTTTAAATTAAGGAAAATGTTCGACAATTTAAAACTGCATAAAATTAAATTATTAAATTTCAAAAAAGTTACTTATCAATACCAAGGATCAGAGCGCTCACTGTTTTAAAATCCCCTATTTCACAAATAATAATATTCTTGGAAAATTTATCTAGCATTTCCAAAAGAAATCTAACTTGAAGTTTCCGTCGTTCAAACATTTCCTTGTATTTCGATATTTGATGGAGATATTTCTTATGTATTTTACGTTTTTGTTTGGACTTAATTAAATATTTGCAACATGCTACCATTTTCAGGAAGTTTATGTTTTGCTGCTTTTTTTATTACTATAATTTTAATAATACTTTTATTGTTTTAAATTTTTAATTGAAATAATTATCTATTCATACAAAATGTATATATTTTCTTAATTTTTCATCATGTTTATGTTAAACAATGTTATATTGATTCATTACTATTTTCCGCTTATTTCAAAAATTTAAAATTCTAATTATTTTTAATAAAAGTGACGAATAATAATAAATGACGAAATTCTTTTAATTAGATTCAAACAGATGTAAATAAATGGTTATTTCAATTAATTTCATGTGCTTTTAACAATTAATTTGATTTATAAAAAAATGGATTAAAAAAATCAGATAAAAATAATTAATTCGCACCCATCGTGGAAAAAACTATATAATATGGAAATTCTTTTACAAATTCGTGTATTTTCTTTAAGTAAGTCCAAAAAATATTGTTTCAATTACATTTTAGATACAAAGAAGTAACGGGTAATCATTCAAAATATAATTTTTTTTTTGTTACAAAAGTACATGTTAAATCCATATTGTTAAACACAGAACACATGTTTTCTCCAAATAAAGTTTTTATGTCAAGAATTTTGCAAGTTTTTAAAAGCACGAGGCGATAGAGACACCTCGACACAAATAGCGTGAGACCAAATAAGTGCTTCATCGCTAACATCAGATATCACAATCGATGCACAACGATCAGTAAAAAAGATATTTTGAATTAAACAAAATATCTGACTAATTGGCGCTAATATTTATGCGCTAAAGTTGCTAAATTGGCTTATATTAATAAATACTTTTTAATTTTTAAATTACCTCCATGCTGAATTTTCTATACATAATATAATACCTTCTTTATCGCATCACTTTAAAAAAATCTGTTAAATTAAAAAAATTAAACTGTCAGCCAGGACGCTAGTAAAAACTATTTATTTTACGAAAATAATATGTATTTATTACGAGCTTTCTGTTATTTTAACAGATTTTGCCGGTAAGTTCGCAATAAATACAGATTAATTTTGTAAAATAAACAGCTTTTTACTGGCTGACAGTTTTTTTCTGTAAAATCAACAGATTTCTTCTTCTTCTTCTTCTTCTTTTTTTTTTTTTTTGGCCTTTACAGCAGGGGTGTAAAAATCTAGGCGCCAGCGGACAGTCTCTTACCACTAAATTTTATTCGTTATTTTTCGTCTAATATTTCGTCTAAATTTTTTGTAAGAATGCTAATAAAATTTAAGCGAAGAAAACTAATAAAATTTAGTGGTGAGAGATACCCGCTGGTGCCTAGATTTTTACACCCCTGCTTTGCAGTGCATACAAATTTCAATCCCAGGTATCGACTACAGCGGCCAAAGTTGCATGCCCTCCATCTGAAAGTTTTCAGAAGGGCCATTGAAAATTTTCACAGGGAACCCTCATTTGGAAATAGCATAAAATAAATAATGGGAGATTTGTTCCTTAATCTATTCAATTGAATTCTGCAACCTCTATGTGACCAACATGAAAATTTAAAATGTCTGCGCACGTGCCTTCAATACATAAAATATATATTAACAACTCCTTTTTTTTCAACATATAAAAGTAATATTGAAGAATCTTCGGTATCTTAATTCTACGAAAATTTAATAAATCTGTAAGTTTGATGCAAAAGTTTGTAGTGTAAAGATTTGTTTATGATGTATAGGAATGAATCAGTGTTCGATTATCTTCCACCATCAAACGATGTTATGGCAATGGTTCCTTTCTATGATTAGGGTACTTCTATCACAAATGACATGACGTTTTCTGGTTATTCAAAGAAATAAGATCTTTTACCGCTTAATATTTTTTTGTTTTATTTATTTACTTTGCTATGCTAATTATACTGTTCAACAAGGTATCTGTTTCTCATAATTTACACTGTTCACAGATTTTGAAATAAATAAATTAATTAAATTTAATACATTTTTGCATTTGGGAAATAAACCAACAGCTGCAGACTTTTACGATTTTTCTTTCCGCTAAATTTTAATAGTTTGACAATCGCCGAAATCTGCTGTTAAATAAAACAAAATTTGTATAAATTTTAATGGTATTTGAAACACGCAAAAGTTGGCAGCTATGCCATATAAATTTTGTCATTTGAATTTAGTAGTAAAAGAAATTATTAAATGAACTCTTACACATCTGAATAGATAGAAAGACTACGGCAAAAATATAGAAATACACTGCAAAAATAACAGTGTTAATTGCTTTTTTAAAAAATTAAAGAGAAATTTTTCTAAATAAAAATGAAAATTAGTACGAAAACCCTAACAAAATTACCAGAGTAAAGTTAGCTTCTACTCTCTTGTTTCATACTCAGTTGATATAACAAATCAAAACATGCGTTTTTAGTTTAAATTCAATTAAAACCATGATGTAATGTTACTATAATTGCTATACAAATGCATATACAAACGGAAAATTGAAAGTAAAATTTCTCAAAACTGAAGGATGACCCAAAATTCATAATACATTTTCTCTTTTAGCACCCTTGAAGCTATACGAAACACGCAATGTATATTGAGAAGCAGAAAGTTATGTTATATAATGTTATCATAACTGCTAAACACTGTAAAAAAAAAAAAAAAAAAAAAAAAAAAAAAACACCTGTTGTTTTTACAGAAAAACGGTCAGCCAGGATATTAGTAAAAACTGTCTTTTTACGGAAATAATCTGTGCTTGCTGCGAACTTTCTGTTATTTTAACAGATTTTGCCCGTAAGTTCGAAATAAATACAGATTATTTCCGTAAAATAAAGTTTTTTTTTACTGGAGTCCTGGCTGGCAGCTTTTTTATATATAAAATCAACAGATTTTTTTTTTTTTTTTTTTTTTTCTTCACGGTGTACAAATATAGTCCAAAAGTTGAAAAAAATTTTCTTAAAATCGAAGATAGAAAGTTTTTCACATTTCTGGTGGACTAAAATATGTTGGGAGCACGTAATGTACATATTGAGAAGCAGAAATTCATTAAAATTTGTTAAACAGTGTTATAAATGATTGTCATGGTTTGGAACACTTGTCACAAGTAGGTCAAGTGAAATACGATGGACTTACGCGTTTGATAGGATATTTCTCCAAGATTGAATATAATTACCTACAGATGTTCTATATGGGCTTCTTTAGTCACTCTACAAATATTCATACGATACTCCATCTCATCCTACACTTCTAGAAGTATGTCACCATGATGCTTTCAAGTCTGGAACTCGACATCACCTACAATGAAAGTAAACTTTATCAATCTAACATCTAGGTGATTTTACCCATCGCATATCTTGTACTGAGGTTACAATATAATATTAAAACTAACTGTGAAACAGTCGTGGGGATTTCTTTTTTCTTCTTCTTGCATTTCTTGTGTATTTATTGTTATTATTATTATTAACCATTTGGAAAAATGGTTATTGTCCTCGTCAGGGTAGGAAATCAAAAACATATCTGAAGCTTTTTGTTGGTTGAATCCGCATTTTATTCGTTTTCTGATTGGTCTATACAGTAATCTGTATTTCCCTTTACTTTCAACAGAGATTGATACTTCTGTTGCCACTATGACAAAAAAGTAATAAAAACTACAAAAAAAAATTAATAACTCAGAAACAAATTGAGATACAGCTTTCAAACAAATTGCATTTAAAAGTACATTTTTTTTTCTCTATATGACGGTGTAAAAAGTAATATTGTGGGATGTTTAGAAGTTTAAGAATAAAATTTCATTTTAAATTGGTCGTCAGATTTCCAAGAAATCTGACGATGGAAAAGCCTTTCCCCGAAAAGCTAATAAAATGCTTGGATAATACGTAAGTGTCAGGTGGATAATACGTAAGTTTCAGGAAATCGGACGAGTCGCAGGCGATTTTTGTCGCTTGCAATTTTTACTGTAATAACACTATTAATGTTTAATTCATGGCGTACGTAATGTATGATCAACTCCGTGCGATTTTTTATGTCTTAAATTTTAGTCTTTGAAAATTCTCCAAATGGCCGTTGTAATTTGTTAAATTGCTTTTTTATAACTAATTTCCTTTAATATAACTGATGAAATTTCGACTAAAAATGAACCTTTCATTAAGGACTTCGATATTTGAGACAATCACTAGAATTAGCTTGCACGTTGAATAACATATCAACTATTCTTAAACTTTTTATTGTTATTGTTGTTGTTACAATTTCGAGAATAGTTGTAACTTAAACACACGTACAGTTTCAAAAGAAATCGAGAATTTTTGTCTGGTGGATTAATTATAAATTTAGCACTAAAACTCAATAATACTAGATTGGTAAGCTACAAATTTGTCATAAAGTGAGTCGCACACAACAGTCGTCCACTGGTGAATGCTGCATACAAAGCAGTCACAAGCAAATCACAAGAGAAAGAGTTCTAGAAAAAGAGAGAGAGAGAGAGGTTTTTATTCGAGGGAATGAAAAGTGGCATCTATGATAAATGTAACAAATTAATAAATATGACAAATTAATAAAAGTAATACGCAACTATATTTATTTATTTACTTTTGCAATAACGTAATCTGACCCTTCTTGACCTTCGATCTTCCGTGTGAATTTCATTTATTCGTCTTCACTTTGTGAGAAAGCGTCACGTAATTGAGGGAAATTATCAGAATTTTCTAATTCAGAGAATCTAAAGCATTATAAACTCCTAAACCGGTTTAGTGAAAAACTATAAAGTTTTGTTTTGAAAACCTGTTTACTCCTTTGCCTATGGACCGGGATCATAGCTGGCAACTTCTGCTCTTTTTAAAATAATAGAAACATGTCTTGAACAGAAAAAAAAAAATGTGTGCTGCGTTTAATAAATTAAACGTATTACAGTCGTGGAAAAAAAATTATGTAACGTTACTCCATAAAATTAGTAACAGGTTTGCAGCCTCCATTTTATTGATTAATTTAAACGATATAACTTGTGTTACGTTACACTAATGTGTAATATTACACCATTATCTAATTACACCATTATACGAGTTAAATTCCTCCATAAAATTGGAGGCAACACGCTGTCACCAATTTTATGGAGTAACATTACATAATTTTTTTACAGTGTACTGAATCTGCAGCAAATTATTGTAGAAGAAAGTTACTAGTACCAAACGATTGTAAATCTACTTCCAAATGATGTATATAAAATTTGATTAGGGGGCCATTTACAAATCAAAACAAACCCCTTTTTTTTTTTTTTTTTTTTTTTTTTTAATAGCAATACCAAAGTTTGACACTATAAATAAATTCTACACCCCTCAATTAGCCTAAATACAAATTTTCATGAAATTCTTACGATTGGTTTTAGAGAAATTAATTATTTTAAAATGAGCGTATTTTAGGGGCTGTATGCAAACTGAAGTTTGGTACTCGATTGTAGAAATGCTACAGAAAGACTAAGTCACTTCTATTAATATATTATTTTTTGCAAATATGACCATTTCACTAATTTAATATGTTTGGACTATACCCCGCTCAAATGTTTCAATAAAATAGGTAAAATATATTTTTTTCAAATTATGCTTTTCTGCACATCTTAAACCATCATTTTGACGTCTCTTAATCATAATTTGAAAACTTCTTGAAGAAAAATTTTGCATTTTGAATTCGCATATAACAGGACATAATAAATTATAAATCTATCAAGAAATTGTGAGTTGCAATTCATATTTTCTTCGAATATTAATTTCATAATTCATATTATAAAATTTTAAAAATTACAAGTTCAGTCTACTTATGTTTGAGTTATTTGGTATTATAACAACAAAAAAATTATCACATTAGGATTATAATTTAAGGGTATATTTTAAAATATATGAAAAAGTAATTTAACATTAGAAGCTCTAAATTTTGGATATTTATAATTCAAAAACTTATCATCCAAATGACTTTAAATTTCGTATCTAGGCATAGTTTGAACCGAAGATTAAAAATATATTGTCATAATTGGATGTTGCTATTAATGAAAACAAATTTTGGTCTAGTTTTGATTTGTAGATGGCCCCCTAAGCAAATTTTATATACATAATTTAAAAGAAGACTTTGTTTACAATTCTTTGGTTCCAGTAACTTTCTTTTACTATAATTTGTTGCCACCACTGTTCATATTTTATTTTACTTATTAAATAAAATTTCAGTTCGAAATATGTTTTTGACTTAAAAAAAAAAAATAAATAAATAAATAAATAAAATAAAAGTGACAGCCATGCGGGACATCTACATCCCACTGACCAATAGCAAGGCTCCACTGGTAACTGTTTTTTTATTATTATTATTATTATTATTACCATTTTGTTTTAAAAGAAACACCTTTACCATAATTTCTAAGACAATATCAAGAGAAATCTATACTTTTTTTTTGCGTCTGTGCGTATGAATAGAGGTACGAGTAGAATATAAAAATAGTTGCCTGTGGCAGCCTTGCAATTGGTCAGTGCGATGTATATGTTTCCCCCCCCCCCCCTCATAGTCAAAGGGTTAACTTATAACCTCCCTGTATAATAAAATAGGCCATTTACTGCATTGTTATCAGTTAAATGCGTTCCCATGGAATTTCTATTCACTGTCATATGTATACCACGTTAAATTTCAAAAAAGTTATTTATTTATTTTTTTAAATAATGTTTAAAAATCTCTACTTAGTTCGGATTATTTTTTTTTATTTGCAGCAATTATAAAATTGTATTAAAAATAGATGTATATCCCCTTTTACACTAAGAAGTGTATAAAAAAAATGCACAAAATTTAATTTAAGTCACCAAGATAAGTTAAAAACATTTCAAATAAGATGCTAAGCGAAAATAAAATTTTTAGCATTAACCTCTTTGCCAAAATCAAAATGTTCAAATTTCACTGGTATATAATCAACAGCTACATTCTTTGCCTTCAAGTAATTTTTTTTCGACTAAGTTTTTATTTACAATATTATAAAGATTTTATTTGAATAAAGTTAAAAAAAAATTAAAATTTTCTAATTGTTTTATTCAAAACACGAAGATAGATTTATTAGACAAATTTCCAACATGATGTTTAATGAAAACTAAGTATTAAAATTTAAAGTGTTTACTAATATCAAACTATTGAAGGTTTTATTAGTGCGCTATCCGCAGTATCATGTTAAACCTCGGTTAAACTAATTCCAAAATTTTATGTTGGGTGGTATTATATATATATTTTTAAACTCAGTGAGATAAATGTAAATTGATACAATTTATTTTTTCACAAACACCAGAAGGGCCCGAGCAACCTAAGGCAATACGCTATAATTTTTGGGGCCCATATCATTTGGGAATATTTTTTTTTAATTCTGCATGCACGAAAACATCAATACTAGAAATATATTCCCAGGAGTGGCTTAGCTAATTTCGAAATTTCATTAAGCAGATTTTTTTGCCTGCTTCCTGCATATACTATAGATAGAGTACATTTTAGTATATATAATTGTTGCCACGATGGGATCACATTATGTTTTTTCGGTACAAAATGTTTTTTGAAGTAGCGTGGATGTTTTCTTGCATTAAGCAAACTTTCCTGTAAAAAAATGAAAATAAGAATAAATAAATAAAAATGCAGTGTAAAATAATAAGAAAAAAAATCCTGCATCATGGCATAGATTATGTACTCCCTAACACTGTTGCTGGAATATTGTTAAGAGATTTTATTTTTTCATGCAATGGCATGAGGGATCGAAATGATTATTTAAAAATAATAAATATATAAATAAAATAAAAATCTACTTTCAACAATGTCTGACCATAACCGGTTTTTTTCGTGAAGCCCTTATATGATTTAACAATTCACAACACACTAAAAATTAGTTACGTTTTAGAACGCATATAACAGCTAGAAACGCACATCCATGTCTCTCTTAGTCAATCCTGTACCCGAATTTTTTGGGGTGTCTCTGTAAATAAACAATAAATTCTACACACTCAATAAACAATTGAAAACATGTTGTGGTGCCCTTCAGTAATATATATATCAAACCCATTATGTTTGGAATAGTGTAACATCATTAAAAACACAGCAAACAATTCCACCCCCCCCCCCCAATTGATCATATTGTAATGTGATTAATTTGTGCCCCCCTGTAAACGAACTATAAATGCTGCTTACTGTATACACTATACTATATATATTGCGATAGAACCTATGGCAAACATGCTTCCACCTACCTCAATTATGTATATCAATTCCATTATGTTTTAATTAACGTAACTTCGCCAAAATGCACCGCAAACGATTTTGTGTCCATAGACCGTAATGTAATGGTGTTCTTTTGTGTGTACTTGTAAACGAACTATAAATGCTACACAATTCATTTTCAATAGAGAGCATGCTATATTAAACCCCAATAACATATATCAATTATATGGTAATATAAAGTATATTTACGAGAGTTGAAGCATGGGCAGATAGCCTGACAAAGCGAAGTCATTAAACCTTTTCTACAATGTTAAAAACGGTAATTAGCATTTTAGTCATTTTGAGCCCCTGATAAATTTTAGATGAGAAGCTCGTGCTTTACATATTTTTAGGGGTAATAAGGCCCAGAACACCAGGATGGAACAAGTGAAAACAAAAGTTTCAAATTTAATCATTTGCAGAATTCGAAATTTCCTAACTTTCACCGGTGCATATAATTAATCCTTTCAGGGGCAAGCAATTCTCTTTCTCTAATGAAGAATTTGCACTAGAAGTTTCGAAAAATTTTATATCAAAATAAGGAAAAGTATTTTTAATTTTTTTTCCCTCCAAAGTTATAAAAGTAAAATTTAATTAAAAGTTTCTGGTGCAAATCTTGATTAAAATTAGGTGGGATATGATATATCCCACCGCCCCTCAAGGGGTTAATCCACATCAGAGCATGTCCAACCTAATAAAAAAAAAAAAAAACTAAAAAATGTTTAGGTTAAATAGCATTATAAATTTTTGAAACTGGGTGAATGAGTGAAAATTTATTTAAAATTTTGTCTAAAGCTAAATTGATGAAGCGAAAACAAAATGTTCAAAAACTAAGTCATTTACCAATCTTAAAAATTACCTATTTCAAAACATTAAATTTTCACTGACGTGCAATCCAAAAGCTACATTCCTTCTAAACCTTCCATCAAATTAATTTAAAATTTTCACTTGAAATAAACCTGCATTTTTGCACTTGATAAAATAAGTAATGCAAATCATTTTGTTTAAATATCCAAAACAGATTTTCTAGAAGAATTTCTGTTGGTGTTAAGAAAGGATTTAAAAACAAATCCATTGCCACTTTGAAATAGCCACGTTTCACTGAAACTTACGCGTTATTCAGAAGCACATTCCCCACGTTCAATTAAATTAATTTTTAAATTTCATTTCATATAAAATTGTAATTTTGAATTCGATGAAATACACAAAATAATGCATAAATTTTTTTCACATATCCAAAACCTGGGGGAATTTCTGATGTTCTTGAAACGAAACAAAATATTTAAATCGAATAATTTACTCCTTAGCAAATATCACAATTTCTCTGTGACAGACGTATAATTAATTAAATTAAATTATGAATTTCGCTTGAAAAAAATTAATTTTGAACTCTATGAAATAAGCAAGATAACGCGTAAAATTTTGCTTAACCCTTTATGTACTGAATTACGAATTCATGAAAATGTTATCTTCTAAAGCATTATTCGTGAATTGTTTAAACTACATTAGACGATGTACATAATCATTTAATAAATTTTAGAACGATTTTGGCAGGATTTAAGAATTTAGAAGGATTAATTAAATTTGAATTTATAGGGATTTTGTGCAATATTTCTAAACCCACTCAAATCTTTTATTTTAAACACTTTTCTTAGTATTTTGTAGAATTAGGAAATGTACAAATATAATGCTCTTACAATAAAAATATAGAAAAATCCTCCCCTCCAACTCGAAGAAAGCTGAAAAGATGCAAAGGCAAAATAAATCATCCTTTTAAAAATATTTTTGTTTTGTGTAACCAATAATGCTTTTGGAACAAGATCAAATAATGTATATATAACTCATTCTAAACTGTATTACAACTAATCGATGCATTAATGAATTTTATAACAAGTTATTTAAATGGTACTTATAAGTACTGTCAGTAGATAAAGGGTTAAATGACCAAAAATAGAAATTTCAGGAGAATTTATGCTGGCCTTGAACGAATATAAATTATTTAAAATTAAATCCTTTGTCCCTTTCAAATTTTATAATTTCTCTGTAAGAAATGTATAATCCAAAGTAACTTTCTGTAGCTACGATTAAATTCAATTTGAGAATTTCTCTTGAAAAAGAAATGTATTTTTCTACTCGATAAAATAAACAAAATGATGCATAAAATTGTTCTTAAATGACCAGAGATAGATTTTTCATATGGATATCCGTTTGGTATTGATCCAAAAGAAATTATTTGAAATTTAACCATTTGCTCTCCTTCAAAATATCAAAATTTCAGTTTAAGAGACGTAAATCCAAATTTACTTCCCGTATCTTCAATTAAATTAATTTGAGAATTTCACTTGAAAATAAAAAAAGGATTTTTAACTCGATGAAATAAACAAAATAATGCATAAAATTTTGCTTTAATGACCAAAATAGATATTTCATATGGATTTCTGCTTATGTTGAGCTTAAAGAAATTATTTAAAATTAAATCATGTGCCCACTTTAAAAAATCAACATTTCACTGTAAAAGACGTAAATTCTTGAGTCACTTACTTTAACTTCGATTAAGTTATTTTGGGGATTCCACTTAAAAAAGAATGTATTTTTAAACTCGATAAAATAAACAAAATGATGCATAAAATTTTGCTGAAATGACCCAAAAATAGATATTAGATAAGAATTTCTACTGGTCTTGACCTTAAAAGAAAGTATTCGAAATTAAATCCTTTACCCCAATCAAAATATCAAAATTTCATTGTTAAGAGACGTAAATCCAGAGTTACTTTGATTCAATTAATTTGAAAATATTATTGAAAATAAAGAAGGGTTTTTAACTCGATGAAATAAGCAAAAATGATGCATAAGATTTTGCTTAAATAGCCAAAAATAAATATTTCATATGAATTTCTCCTGGTCTTGAGCGTAAAGAAATTATTTTAAAATTAAATCCAGTGCCCACTTTAAAAAATCAACATTTCACTGTAAGAGGAGTAAATTCTTGAGTCATTTTCTTTCCCTTCGAATAAGTTGGTTTGGGCATTTCACATTAAAAAGAATTTTAAACTCGATAAAATAAGCGAAATGATGCATAAAATTTTGCTGGAATGACACTGGAGCTAAAAAAAAAAATTTCGAAATTAAATCCTTTTGCCCCCTTCAAAATATCAAAATTTCATTATTAAGAGACGTAAATCCAGAGCTACTTTCTTAACCTTTGATTCAATTAATTTGAAACTATCACTTGAAAATAAAAAAAAGACTTTTAACTCGATGAAATTAGCCAAATAATCCATATTTTACAATAGATATTTCATATGAATTTCTGCTGGTCTTGAGCGAAAAGGAATTATTTAAAATTCAATCCTTTGACCGCTTTAAAATATCAGCATGTCACTGTAAGAGATGTAAATTCCAGAGTCACTTTCTTTACCATCGATTAAATTATTTTCAAACTTTAACTTGAAAAAAAAATTATTTTTAAACTCTATAAAATAAACAAAATGTTACATAAATTTTTGCTTAAATGACCAAAATTAGATATTTCATATGAATTTTGCTTGCCTTGAGCGAAAAGATATTATTTGAAATTAAATCCTTTGCTCCCTTCAAAATATCAAAATTTCAGTGTAAGAGACGTATAATCCAAACGTACTTTCTCTACCTTCGGTTAATTTAATTTGATATTTTCAATTAAAAAAAGAAAAAGTATTTTAACTCGATGAAATAAACAAAATAATGCATAAATTTTACTTAAATGATCAAGCATAAATATCTCAGATAAATTTCTGATTATCTTCAGCAAAAAAACATGTATATATTTAAAATTCAATACTTTGTCCCCTTCAAAATAACAAAACTTCAATGTAAGAGACGTATAATCCAGAGATGGTCTCTCTACCTTCGATTAAACTAATTTGAGAATTTCACTTGAAAAAAAAAATGAACTTTTAATTCTAATACACAAAATGATGCATAACATTTTGCTTAAATGACCAAAACCAGATATTTCATTTGAATTTTCACTTGATCTGTTGGGAAAGAGAATTATTTTAAATTAATCCTGTGCACCTAAAACTTCAGAGTAAGAGACGTATAATCCACAGTTGTTTTCTCTATCTTCGATTAAATTAATTAGAGAATTTCACTTGAAAAAGAAAAAGTGTTTTCAACTCGATGAAATAAACAAATTAATGCATATATTTTTACTTAAATGATTCAAATAGATATCTTAGTTGAATTTCTGCTAGTCTTTAGTGAAAAGAAATTATTTAAAATAAAATCTCTTGCCCCTTTCAAAATATCAAAATTTATCTATAACAGACGTTTAATATAGAATTATTTTCTCTGCCTTCGATTAAATTAATTTCGAGAATTTCGCATAAAGAAGAATGTATTTTTAACTCCACGAAATAAACAAAATAATGCAAAATTTTTGCCTAAATGGGCAAATTAGATATTTTTGCAGAATTTCTGTTGGTTTGGATATCCAAAAGAAAATACTTAATGAAAGAAACCCTTTTCCTACTGAAATTATCAAAATTCGCTGCAACAGACGTATAATCCAGAGCTACTTTCGCCACCTTCAATTAAATTAATTAAAAACCTTCATTTAAAATAAAATTTTAATTTTGAACTACGTTTAAATAAACAAAACAAAACATATTTTTAAATGATCCAAATAGAGATCTCAGAGAAAATCTGTTGGTTTGGAGAGAAAAGATAAATATTTAATATTTAATATTTAATCCCTTCCTCCAATGAAATTATCAAAATTTCATTGTAACAGACATATAATCCAGAGTCACCTTTCACCACCTTACATTCAATTAATTTAAGAATTTCCTTTTAAATAAAATTGTATTTTTGGGCTCTGAAAAATAAATGAAATTATATGAATTTTCTTTCTTTTCTTTTTTTTTATGACCAAAATAGATACATCAGATGAATTTCTGCTGGTCTAGACGAAAGGGAAAATATTTGAAATTATCTCATTTGCCCCCTTGAAAATATCAAAAATTCACTGTAACAGACGTATAATCCAGTGATACATTCTTCACCTTCCATTAATTAATGAGTTGCTGAAAACAATTCTTAAAAACAAGTCGACAAACCAATGCTCAGTGCGCGAAAGAAAACATCTGATTCGAGCATTTAAAATGAAAACATGCTGCTTCACTCCTGTGAAATAATTGCGAAAACTCCCGCCATCTCTTTAAGTGCTAAGAAAGTTTTAAAAATAGAGCCAGTAACATCAATACTTTCTCCAAACACATCGAAGAACATTACATTTTTCTGATAGCCAAAAGAGCGAGAACTGGCGTTACCCGCCGAAACCTTGGCGATCGTTTTTTTCAGTACTAGAAGAAATGCGCAGTGGAGGAAAGAGTTTCTTGCCTGAATGTTCTTGCCTTGGCTATGTTACAGGGGTAGCATAGGTGGCAGCCCTGCCACTGAGGCTGCCAGTTCTTATCCCCCGCCCTTCGGGGTGAGCTACGTCATCATTAGCCGCTCGACCCAGAGCAACACCCAGCACGTGGGTTGCAGGAACCAATCAGGGGTGGGAGACTCGCCGTGACGCACTGTCCCCCTTCCCCCTTATACGGACAGCTGACGACAACAATCAGCACCCCCCTCTACCCTTTGAATCCCCTATCCTGGGGTGAGACCCACAAGTCGTCGATACGTTCTTTAGCAGCATAAGAGCAACGACTTGGCAACGATTAAGACGCGCCTGCGACATTCTCCTGGTAAGTTCGCTTTCCTGCACGTTTTCCTGGTTTACCTTTAATTTTATTTAGTGCCTGATTTTTTTCATTGTTGTTGAAACCAAAGATAGCTGGTACTTTTTTTAAATATAAATTTTGATAATGTATGTGTGTTGTGAACTTTTCTAAATGTTCATGAAATTTGTGAAATTTTTTTTAATTATTATTTTTATTTGTTAAATCTTATTTTATGGATAAATTTTCCAAAAATGAAAAAAAAAAAAAAAAAAAACGATGTCCTTATGTCCTTTCGTTTTCTGGAACAGATCGTTCCCATTTTCTGTGGTATCAAAGGGTTGAAGCTATTTGTAACCAAAGGGTTACGGAAGTCGGAGCAATGCGCGGTGAAAATTAGTCCATCACTGAAATTGTCCGCATTGCATTATTTTTGCGCGAAATTTATTTCTATCTTGAATTCATGCATGTTTCATCTATAAAGATTAATACATGAATGTAGAACTTTGTAACCGTGTGATTTTTATTTATTTATTTATTTATTTATTTTAGTTATTTTATGTTACTTTGTGCCATTGTTTACGTTTGTGTTTATCTCTTTCTATTCTGATGAATGTGTGGATTCATTGAGTGTTTCCCAAAGGAGAACCTTTCAGAGGACAGGGGATCACTGTAATTGCTGAGAAGGTGATCTGTCTATTTTTTTTAAGTAACTTGTACTGGGTTGTACTGCGTACAAGTTGTACTCTGGTGGATTACAGCGGGCATTCGTTGAGTATTTGGCAAAGACGAACCGTCCAGAAGACCACTGTAACTGCTGAGAAGCTGAACTGTGTGAAAAAATATTTTTAAAAAGTAATTTGTACTGTGTTTAAGTTGTACTGTAGCGTTGTTTACGTTTGAGTTTATCTCTTTCTGTCCCAATTAATGTGTGGATTCGTGTATTTGGCGAAGGAGAACTATCCAGAGGACAGAAGACCACAGTAACTGGTGAGAAGTGAAGTTTTCTTTCGAAACAGTCTCTAGATGTCGTCACTGTGGTGTGTCTGCCACGACATATCGATTTCGCTTTTTCTGCTGCTCTATCGCGCACCCTCACTGAGGCGGAGGGATACAGTGAACAAAAAATCCCCCCAGCTTCATTCCTCGCCCAGAGCCTTATGTTTTCTTGAGTCTGACGTATGAATTAGAATCGCCTCCGTCGCCGATCTGCGTGGACGGTCTGAGGAGCTGCCGTTTTCGGACTGTGCCGTTTTCAGGTGCTGTGTTGACCATAAGTTTAGATAAATAGGAAGTGGGTGTGGGATTGAGGATGTGTGTTTACGTAATCGACTTACCTGTAATACGAGGATTTTAAAGTTTTGATTCTTCGAGAAGCGCGCTTTTGTTTGTGATGTTTTTGAAATATTATCTAGATCGTGTTTGGTATTTAATATCGTGATATTTAATACCGTTTAATATATTAAACGTGACATTTCAGTGGAGTTAATTGGAGAAATGTTTACTGTATTAATTAATTGTCAATTTTTTTTAATTAAAAATGTAAAAAACAAATAATAATTTGTGAAACATTATATAGTTTGTGTTTGGTATTTAATATCGGGTGTTTGCAATTTACTGCAATTCGAAACTAACGAGCTTTACTTGAAACGTGATATTTAAGTGTAATAATAGTGTCTTAGTAAATGATAGAAGAAATTAATTAATTATTATGCATTTCATGAGAAAATATAAAAAGTTAATTTTTTAAATATTAAATAATTATTGTTTAGTTAATATAGGATCTTCGAACTTCAATTAAAAATTAACGATTTTTTTAAACTTAATACTTTGCTGTAGTTAATTGAAGAAATGTTTACTATATTAATTTATTATCAAGAAAAACTTGCATTTCATTAAACGTATAAAATAATTATTTTTGAAACGTTATCTAGCTCTTGTTTGGTATTTAATATGAGACGTTCGAACTTTTCTATAATTCGAAATTAACGAACTTTGTTTTAAACGTGACATTTCAGTGGAATTATTTGTAGAAATGTTTATTTCGTGTGTTAATTTTTAGAAAAAAAAATTTCATGAAAAGTATCCGGAATTAATACCACGCTTTATTTTGTGGTATTTTTGAAATATTATGTAGCTCATGTTTGTATTTAACATTGGACATTCGAACTTTACTGCATCTTGAAATCAACGAACTTTATTTGAAACATAACATTTCTGTGGATTTATTTAGAGAGATGTTATAAATGTCAATTAATAAACAAGAAAATCTTATATTTCACGAAAAGTATACAAAATTGATGGTATTTAAATGGAGCCATGTCTCTTTCGAAATTTACACCTTTACTTACGAAATTTACTACAACTCTATATAAACAACCTTATTTGAAACGCGAAATTTCGGCGGAATTATTTGAAAAAACAGTTAACAATTTGGATTACACTCAATTTATAATCATGAAAAGTATCTAAAAATTATTTTTTTCTTTAATGGAATTATACCTCTTTAAAAGAAATCCATGTCTTTAAAATATTTTTTTTCCTAATTTAGACAATGAAATAGTTTAAAATATGTGTAGTTAAAATTAAAAAAAAAATTATATTTAAAATTAAAATTTGTTAAAATTTAATATTAAATATATTTATAAATATATTGCTAAAAGTCTTTTAAAATATATTCAGATTAAAATATTTTTAGTTGAAATATTTTTAGTAGGAAAATATCCATTTTTTAAAATTGCTTAAATGGAATTAAACCTCTTTTTTAAAAAAATCGATTACTTTAAAATATTTTTAATTTAAACAACCAAATAGTTTAGAACTTTTTTAATTTGATAAGTTTCTTAATCCATGTTTTGTAACTATTTCTTTAGATGACTGATTTAAATCATTATCTTTCAGGTGAAATCATTCATAAGGATTATGTAAATTCTGTTTGTTTTGGTCTCAATAAAATTGAGCTAAGATGACGGTGCGGTGGATATGTTTCTTTTATTGACAAGCTGTGTCAGTTGACATACATTACAGTAAGTGATCTGTTTACTTTTAACCCTTTATTTACTCAAAGCTCTAGTTTTATTATAAACATACTTCACTAATTTATGTAACGTATTACGTTTAACAATATTATATTATTTTAAGATTGTTTATATAGATTATTATACACAATATTTAATTTTAATATACTTTAACAATAACGTATTTACTTTAACAATTGTTGTAAAATTATAGTATTTTAAGATTCTTTATATAGATTACTATACATAATATTTAGCTTTAATATAATTATAAATAACGTCTTTCACAAAAACTTTAACAATAGTCGAAATATTTTGGGGCTATTTATATAGATTATTATACACAGTAGTTAATTTTTATATACTTAAAAATATCATACTAATTTTAGCAATAGCCATTCTATATACTATTTTAAGACTCTTTATACAGATCATTATAAATAACATTTAACTTTAACATACTTAAGACTGTTTATGTAGATTATTATACACAATATTTATTTTTAATACATAATTTAAATCAATTAACGTCATTTTCAATTTTAATTCAGTTGAAGGTGAATTTTTTATTATCTTAAAATAAACTTCGTCAAACAGTAGTACAATCTCTACGCATGAAAAGCGGATTTTATTAAATGTAATGTTTTACTTTATCAGTTATATTTAGTAATTCTTTTTTTAAGTACGATGTTAATTTATTTTTGTTATAAATTTATTTCTTGTAAAAATATGTGGAAATTTTGTAAAACAAAAGTAACATCACCGTACAACGCAGAAGATATATTACTCCCTAAATTAACAAATTATATTACTCTAAGTTTTATTATGTTTTTAAATACTAAATACTATAAATGTCTGTAATTTTATCAAATACATCTCTAAATAAATAACATATATATATATATATATATATATATATATTATATATATATATATATATATATATATATATATATATAAATGCCTTTATATATAATAAAAATGCAGCATAAAGAAAACTCGGGAAACAAAAATATTTGTATCCATAAAAGACAGACTATATATCGTGCTCTAAATATAATAAATATATTAATCTATAAAAAAAATAATAATTTTAATACTCAAGAGTTTCTTTTAAAAATATTAAAATTTAGTTTTATTATGGATGTTTTTGTTTACATTCTATTAAATTGTTTCTCAATTTATAACATTTGCACAATGTAACAGCGGAACTATATTGTATAAAAGGCTAGGTTGATATTGTAATTTTAATACGTAATTTAAAAAAAAAAAATCCAGCGACGTTATTAAAGTCTTTTTTTTCTTAAGATACGTACATTTTATCGACGGAATTAAATTATTATTTAAACCAATTTTGAAACACTAGACAGACTTGAATACATTTAAAAAAGCAATTAAATTAATGGAATATTTTATCTTATTTACTTTTGTTGTCAGGGAAATAAAATGTAGGATTTTTTATTTTTATTTTTTTTAGTTACACAGTTATATATTTAAACTACGCAAGATTCGTGTTGAATTTTGTGGTAAAATTTAGAATGTATCTTTATGCTTTTAATTTATTAAGCTTTTAATTTTTAACGTATACTATAATAACTTAATAAAACAAATACTTGTGATAAACTCATTCCCATTTTTTTTTTTTTAATGTTTCTAATTTATAAAATTGTAGGAAGAAAGATGAAAATTCAAATTCTGAATGTAACTGATAATTCCACTCATGCGATGTTATTATTACATATTTTATATGCTAATCATTTAACTCGAATGAAATCATTTTAATTTCTTTATTATTATTAATCCATGATTTAAAATTTAGTAAGCCATACACAACTGATATTTAGAATACATTTTTTTAAGTAAATATTCTTCTGTAAATAAATTTTTAAAAATCTAGTCCCCATAAACTCATTCTTAATTTATGATACTATTCCTAATTTAGGAAATTTTAGAACCACTCAAGAAAATTAAAAATAATTTTGCATGGAATTGAAAATAGCGCCGGTGCGATTTTATAATTACATGTTCTATATGGTATTAATTTCCTCCCTGATTAAATATATAAAAAAATATATTCATCCAACATTTAAAATTTGGAAACGGTCACTGTACGAATCTGATAAGAATAAATTTTACTCTAGCAAAATAAATAAACAAAGAAAAAAAAAAGAAAGAAAGAAATTAAAGGCAAAAAGAAAAATGTAGTCATAAAATTCAACTTTTGGATTTGCATTATTTAAAAAAAGACTGTAAATATTCTTTGTATTTAATAAATTGACGCGTTGTACTTTTATGAAAAATTCTGGGGAGCCCTTTTTTTTTTACTATTTTATTGTCATAGTCTGTATATGATCCAAAGTATAGTGTGCGTTATTAAATTTCAATTTTGCATAAATAACAAGTTAAAAAAATATCCAAATTATTTCGTCTGTAATAAATCGCACGAAGAAAATTATTATATAATTTCATTGCATGATAAATTTGGAGTAACTTCTTAAATTGGGATTGTGTAAATCGCGATTAATCACGATGCAGAACTTCTATATATCCAAACACCTCCATGTATAGTAATTAAAATGCTTATGATAAATTATTTATTAAAAATCATAAGAATTTATTTAAATTTTTTGTAACAAAATATATTTCAACATATACATTAGTTACAGAAAAAGAAAATAATATCTTCTTAGGAAATTTTATAATTATTTATAGGGGTAGGCATTTAGCTAAATCATCCGGAATTTATTTAAATCATTCCATTAAAATAACTAGTAGTTTTTGGAGCATGATTATATACAAATGTAAAATTATGTACGTGAAAGGATTATTGGATAATTAAATCCATATTACATTTATTCAATACATAAAGACTTTATGTATTTTCAAGAGAGCAGAAATATGCATGTAATTTAAACGACTTGATGACATTTTACATTTGACAAATGATGACATCTTAGATTATTTTATTTTAATCATAGTATAATCATATATATATATATATATATATATTAGTTTTTGCTTTTTCTATGTAATTAAATAATTAAGTTACTAAAAAAGCACGAATTTATCTTTTTATTTAAATCTTCTGTTACTATGTTACTTTTTTCAAAAGTTTATTATTCAGTACTTATGAATTGGAAGAAAAATAATAATATAACAGATAAATATTAAAATTACAATAAATACTTATCGTAACGTTGTCAAAAATTAATAAAAGTAAATCTATTACTTTTTATTTATTTAACTAAAAAAATGCCATAGTTAATATTTCTTTTAAAAATGCAAATATTTGCATATTTCCTGTTCAAAAATTGGCATACCAGTAAATAAAAACTTATTAAAAAAAAAAAAAAAAAAAAATTACTCTACATAACTTGTATAAGTTTGATTTTGAACTATTTTCCCAAAACTAAACGTCTTTTATATATATACATAAACTATAAATGAAATCTTCTTATACGCTTGGCTTTTTTTATAGAATGACTTGCAGATACAATTTTTTTAAAAAAAATAAGGAAGATAAAGAAAAAGAAAAAAAATTCTGATTTTTTAAGTCTTAAAATTTTAATATATTGAATTTTTTTTTTTTTTTTTTTTTTTACTTTTTAAGATTTAACTTATCTTTTTAATAATTTCAAGATTAAATTGGAAATTTTTATTTCATCCTACAAAAATTTCATTTATCTACGTACAATTTGGATACTTTATTTCAATTATTAACGTTAAATAATTAAATACCATCAAGTTAGGTTACGAATATTTTCTCGGTGAATAAAACATTTATCTTACAAAATGTTTTTGGAATCATAATTATAAAAAAATATAAAATTTAGATTTAAAATTGATTTTTTATGAACTTTTAGTGGTATGTGTTTAGTGGTATTATGGATTTTAGTATCTTAACTTGTTCATAATTCCCGTTTGGTAAATAACTTTATTTAAAACATATTTAATTTGCTAAAATTTATTACATGTCTATAAGCACTCATAAATATATGCATAAATGATAATTTTAGTTATAGCATACCTATTTAATATTTTGCAGATGTGTCCGTTAATATTATAGTAGTTTTAAATACATGTGGCTCTCTATATATATGACCATAAAAAAAAAAAAAAAAAAAAAAAAAATTGCAAATTACCAACAAACATAAAATAAATAAATAAATAAAATGAGTAGAAAAAGAATAATGGATATTTGTAAAACCTATATATACATATATATATCAAAGGCAAAATTAAATAGATGATACTATTCATTTCACCATACTATTATCTATACTATTCATTATCCATACCATACTATTATACATAATCTTCATTTACCTATATTGATGTATAATCAATAAAAATAGTTTTTAAACTTATGAGCGACTTTTTTCCATCATGCAGTTAACAAATTAAAAGGGTGGTGTAATAAAATTTTGAAACTTATTCCGATTTTTGTTGCTGGATAAAAAAAACAAACAAATGGGGAAGATATTGAAATACCAATTTACATAATAATAATTTGAAGATTTATTTTATAAGGCGCTAAAGATATATGCCAAAATTTTCCCTAATGCTCCAAGGATATAAATGATAATACTATGAAGAGGATGACTTAAATTTTCGTTAGGCTGTTTATTTACCTTTTTTTTTTAACGCATGTGTTAGATAAAATCAGCAGAAAAGAATTTTGTTAAAGATATTACTTTTTTTTACAATTTCCTTTTCAAAGGTTTTTTTTTTTTTTTTTTTTTTTTTTTTTTTCAGATTTCAAAATAGAACTTTTCCTTTAAAAACAAACACTCGGTTACAACTTTCCTTTTTATGTTCTGATTTCTATATTATTACTTTTTTTTAAAATCTTGGTCAGATAAAAATTGTATGTTCCATTAAAAAATAATTCGTTATTAAGAAAAGGCAAATTTTGGGGGTATCTCAATTAAAATCTAATTGATAATATTTTACGTCTAAAATTAATTTTAAAAGTTACATAAATCTACTCCCTGATATAACAGCTTATTAAAAATGTCCGTTAAGGTTAGAATAAAGTTAAGTATTAGCATTGTAAATTTCGTAAAATATTTTCCTAGCTGAACAATTTTTAAATTATACGACATATTTTATATACATATTTACATTCTTTTTATGTAAAAGGAAAAAAAAAAACACAAAAACTATGTTTCATTAATATTCATTGTATAAAAACAGAAAAATCTGTTATATAAATTTATATATATGTTTAAAATTTGAATCACATTTTACACTTATTACATGCACTATATTGAATAACCGTAGTAAAATATGCTATTTAATAACAATAATAATATAAAGAGACAAAAATATAAAATAAAAATACTTGAAAGTATTTCCTGATATAAAATTATTCTTTAGATGTCAGTGTTATATTTAGTTTTTATTAGTACTAGTTCCTTGTATTTTTAAAATACAAATATTTTATAACTATTTTTTAAAATTAGTCAAGAAAAAATACTCTCATATATCTTTTCCATTCTATTTCGGTTTCCTTTTCAATCTCTTTAGAAAATATGGAATATATTTTAACTGTATTTTATTTCAATTGTGTACATATATTTCAAGTTTTTTAACTATAAATTCTTTAGCAAAGAGTTGAAGCATCTTCCCAAACATTTTATAATCTTCTGCACTGAAAATACATGGTTGAAACATTCAAATGAAATGATACAGTTAAAAATAAATATATAAATGTAGATGACAAAATTGTAAGCTGATGAAAATTATATATCATTTAAAAACAATCATTATGGTTAAATCTTAACCTTAAAATTTTATTTCAATTCCATACATATTCTTCATGTTTTATAACTAAAATTTGTTATGAAAGGGTTGAAGCATCTAGTAGAGCATTTTATAATCGTCTGCACTGAAAATAAATGTTTGAAAGGTTTAAATTAAACGACACAGTAAAAAACTAATATATAAATGTAGATTATGAAAAAGCAGTTTTAAAACATGTCATTCAAAAACAATCATTATGACTAAATCTTATCCTCAAAATTTTATTCCAATTCGATACATTTTCTTCACGTTTTATAACTAAAATTTGTCATCAAAGGGTTGAAGCCTATCTTCGAGCATTTTATAATCTTTTGAATTGAACATACATGGTTGAAGTATGTAATGGAAATAGTACAGTTAAAATAAATTTATAAATGTAGATAAATAATTAATAAGCTGTTGAAAATTATGTGTCATTTTAAAGTAATCATTATGACTAAAACTTATCTTAAAATTGTATTTAAACTCCATACATATTCTTCATGTTTTATAGCTATAAATATGTTATCAAAGGATTGAAGCATCTATTCGGGCATTTAGCAACTTTCTGTATTGAACATATATTGTTGAATTGCTTAATCGAAATAGTGCAGTTAAAAATAAATAAACAAATAAGTGTGGATAAATAATTAAAAATCTGTTGAAAAATATGTGTCATTTAAAAGTAATCGTTATAAATAAAACTTTATCCTCGAAATGTTGTTTAAATTCAATACATATTCTTCATGTTTTATTTTTATAATTTGGTTATCAAAGGGTTGAGTCATCTACTTGAGTATTTTATAATCTTCTGCACTGAAAATACAGGTTTGAAATATTTAAATTAAATGATGCAGTTAAAAATTATTATAAATATATGTAAATAAAAAATAAGCTGTTCAAAAATATGCATTTAAAAGAAATCATTACTACTAAAACTTATCCTTAAAATTTTATTTCAGTTCGATACATATTGTTCATGTTTTATAATTATAAATTTGTTATCAAAGATAGTTGAAGCATTTACTCGAGAATTTCATAATCTTTTGCATTCAACATACATGGTTGAAGTATTTAATATAAACAGCATACGTAAAAATAAATATATAAATGTAAATAAATAATTAATAAGCTGTTGAAAAATACGTGTCATAAAAAAAAATCATTATAACTAAAACTTCTTCGGAAAATTTTATTTCAATTCGATACATATTATCCATGTTTTATAATTATAGATTTGTCATCAAAGGGTTGAAGCATCTTCTCGAGCATTTTTAACCTTTTCCATTGAACATACATGATTGAAGTATTGAATATTAATAGTACAGTTAAAAATAAATATATAAATGTAAATAAATAATTAATAAGCTGCTGAAAAAAATTGTTTCAATTAAAAGTATTCATTATGACTAAAACTTATCCTTAAAATTTAATTTCAATTCGATACATATTTTTCATGATTTATAACTATAAATTTGTTATCAAAGGGTTGAAGCATCGACTCGAGCATTTTATAATATTCTGCACTAAACAATCTTGGTTGAAGTGTTTAATCGAAATAGAACAGTTAAATATTAATATATACATTTAGATAAATAATTAAAAAGCTATTTAAAAATATGTGTCATTAAAAAAATCATTCTGACTAAAACTTTTCGGCACAATTTTATTACATAATTCGATAAGTATTTCTCATGTTTTAAACTTTAAGGTTGTTACAAATATTTGATGTATCTGATTGACAGTTGTATTGTTTTCTGAATTAAAAGTGCATGGTTAAAATATTTAAACATAATTTTACCGTTAAAATTAATATATAAATTTAAATAAATAATCGAAAATTTTTTTAATAATACAGATATTTTAAAAACAGCTATTAAGACTAAAATATAGCTTCAGTGTATTCAACAAAATATTAGAGATATGTTAGATACATAATATAAAGAAAATAAAAATTTCCCAGAGATTCAATTAAAATTTTTTTTTTGTTTAATAGTACTTAATTTTAAATACGTCTTCCTTTATTGAAGTAAAAATGTTACTTTTTTTAATTGCAATTGCTTTTTACCCAATCTCTGCCCCAAATTAATTATTGGTGCATTCACGGGTTTATATTTTATTATTATATAGAGCCCTATAAATCCAAAGAGATGCCCAGGGACTAGTGTTTATCCCCCCCCCTCCCCCCCTCTTCCCATACTGTCACAAAAATGTAAAATTTTCGATGGCTTAGAATACAGATATGACTATAATAACTACATATCTGGATGGCTATATTTTTGTTCTTAATCTTCTTCTAACTCTGAAAGTACAAATCATTGATTATAATTGCAGTACAAGGTCAAAATAGATTGAAAATATCAGCTTTACGAAAATTGCAAACCAAATTCGAGGGCCCCCAAAATCAGGAGCCCCTGCTTCTGCCCAGTTGGCCCATGCTTTAATCAGGCCTTGTTATTATACATACAAATATTAATTAATACATGTTACACATGGAATTTAAAGAAAATCTTCTGTAAATTGATTTTGAAATCAGATAACTTATTAAAAAAACATGTCTTGTAGCAAGAGACACCAATTAGGTAGTAAGATAAATTACTAATACCGAAATAATTTAAACTGAAGTTCTACTTCTCGAATTGCTATTTCCTTTAATCGAAACTTTACTATTGTATCGTGTGATTTCATTATTACTTCTTTCAGAGAGAAAGGTTTAAATATTTCTCGTTCCTTATTCTTGATTACTACCAATATGAAATCCATATTTCCTTTAGATAATTATTCAGCCCATACATATATTTAGAGATTACGCTTGAATAGGTCATATATGAGTTTTTTGTCATAAATTTCTATAAAATTGTTGAAAAATTAATGGCCACATAATAATACGTTATACAATTGTTTTGTTTTTATCTTATTTATTTATTTTTCAGAAAACTCAGCGTTCATTTTGGACCTGCGAAAGCCATTCGTCTTACTTAAAATAGTAATAATAATTCAAATAAAGGAAAAAAATAATTAAGTAATATGTGAGGAAGTTCATTTATATTCATTAAATTCTTTTCATGCAAGCTTGACTTTAAAATTATTTAATCTCACTCAAGTTTGTAGGTATTGAGTGATTTAAAAAAAAAAATTCAGGGAAATTATACATATAAAAACTCATTCAAACAAATTCGAATGAGACGTAGTAAAATTAAGTATTAAGTTCTCAATTTTTGAACTTTAAAATATTTTGATTCTTGTTACTATTTTAAAAATACATTTTAGGAGGTAGCATTCAACTGAAAAAATGCCTTAATACGAATCTAATTCCCACATATGGTAGATACTAAATCGAAATAGCTCTTTTTTTGGATTGACCTTGTAACGTTTTATTTATAGTTGGAAGCCAGTGGCCAGCAAACTCTTTTAGCTCTGTAGCCATTTTTTTCGCATTTCGAATTCTTGTTGGACAAAATTAAATGGATTAAAATTCCTTATATTTATTATAACTATTAACCTAGCAATAATTATGTTGATACGTACTACAAAATAAATTTAAAAATACAGATTTCAATGAACATTAATAATTCTATATGAAAACAATTTTTTATAATAATCTCCCTAAAAATTATATACATATACAAATACATATACATGTATATATATATATATATATAGTCAAAAAATTCCAATAGTAATTTCAAACATTACAACAAACTGTAAACTTATATATATATTATATGCATATACAAACATATATATGTTTGTGTGTGTGTGAAAATAAATAAATACATATATATGTGTGTATTTGTGTATAAATAGGAGGTATATTATACATACATGCATGTATGTGTATGTGTGTAGCGTGTATACATACACATATATATAGGAGTAAGTGGATTATTTTTAGATAAAATTTCATTCTAAGTCGAGATTCTTTTTTCGTTTATTTTGTAATGAGATATATTTGGTATATCCTGCGGGTTTAAAAGTGCCTATGTTTAATTTTGGATAATGCAACATTTGGAATGTAAAGAAATTCTGTTTCATTCATTCAGTCAGTCATAGGAATTCATCATACCAAAATCGTGTATTTTAAATATAAAGTAATTATTGCCATTATACCTAATAGCAGAATGTAAAGTAGTAAAATAAACATCTTGGCACTTTATAGCATTCTTTTTATGAAATCTAGAACTTGACATAGGAATCAAATTAACTCACAAATATATAAATATTCTTAATAGATTCGAATTCTTTAAATTTTAATTATTCCAGATACATTCTGAAAGAAAAAAAAATGGTATTCTTATAGCAAGAATTCGATACATATTTCTTATAATGCAGCATTAAAAAATTAATGCCACTTGAAGGGTATTAAAAAAAATAGTAAAACATATATTTTTGCAAAAAAAAAAAAAAAAAAAAAAAGAAGAAGAAGAAGAAGAAGATCTATTGTCAAAAAGGAAATCACCTTTCAAAGCTTCCTTTTTCATGGATTGTTTTTCTTTATTTTAAGATGAAAAACCTATATATGCTTTCAAGTACTAAAGCGGAAATACGCAATATAGTAATAATATGATAATAATATATTACTGATAATTCTATGTTAAATTTTCTTTTCTCAATTAAACACACAATGCAATATTTGTAGAATTTGATAAATAAAAATATCATTTTTAAGTATTTAAATAAAATATGTTTATAAACTTAAATTTATAATTACCACTGTTAAATATTCGATATAGGAAAAGTATAATTGTATAAATTATAATTTTGTATATTGAGAAAGTTAATTTTATTTTTAAAAAAATATTTTGAAAATTAGAATTATTTTTTAAAAATGCTTATCGTTAACATTTACAAATGTAGTTCGTAAAAAATGGGTCACTATTTTTATTTTAAGACCATCACTGCCCCTCCCCCCCCCACACACTCACAAAAGCAATAACAAAACAATGAATAAAAAATTTTGGCAATATTTTATTCTATCAACACATATCTTAATAACATAAAATGCATTTTTTTTTTTTTTTTTTTTTTTTTTTTTAGTTTGTTAGCCAAAACAGCTTTTCATTTTATGATTTTATTTTGTGCGAATTATTTTGTACCCACAAATAAAGAAATATTACCCGCCCAATAATTTTTTCCCCTTGTGTGTTGTGTCATGTGATCTCAGTGTTATTAATAAAAACAAATGTATCCCAAAACACCATTTTTCAAAATCATGTTAAACGTATTTTAACTTGTTAACATCTGTTTGGAACAGGAACATATTTTTAAGAGCAAAATACTTCTAAAGCATTAGATAACATCTACAATGAATTTAACAGGTCTTGTGTGTTCTTAAATCATATTAAAATGTTTCTGGACATCATGTAAATTTTATTTTTGCTTTGTGTAAAATGTATGAATTGAAATGATATATAAATTAAATTGTTTAGATCGAGAGTGCTGAAAAAGTAATATTAATAATAATTATAATTATTATCATTATTATTATTATAAAAACAACAACAACAACAATAATAATAATAATAATAACAATAATTATAACAATAATAATAAATTTTAAATTTATGGTTTAAATTTTTATTCATTTATGGAAAGAATTTCACAGTTTAATATATATATTATATATAACTATAATGCCTTAAAAAGATTTACTTTTTTTATGTATATAGCGGGTACTATATTATATTCCATGCAGAGAAAACAATGCAGGGCTTGATTAATCTTTATAACTTCCTCTCGTGATTGACGACATCCAAAATTCTCTTAACTACCTCTGACTATTTGTTTTTGTGTGAAATATGATTATAATTCACAAAGACGACTCTAAATACTACACGATATTTGTCTTGATGAAAGATATCTTTACGATCCAGACACAATTAATCAGCTTAAACATTTATTATACATCAACCTATTCTAGTAGATCCTTCTCATTCCTATCTGTAATTAAGATGAGCGTCACAACAAACATTATCTCAAGCTTTTGAGTAGACAAATTATAGTTGCTTTACGTTTTCTTAATGATACTCAATCTCTGTTAATAGACAGGTGGAAAATGCTTTGAGAAAAATGCTCCCAACTGCATCGTATATATATTTTTTTCTGAATACATTTATAAATATTTCAGTAAATTTTCTCTAAGTTGTAAACTTTTGAACATATTTTCCGAATAAGTGTCTTTTAAATTAAATTTTAAAATTCGTCGTGATCGGGAAATTACATTCTATTTATGTTCTATAAACGCATAATTTTCAATCATAGGTGAATTCGTATCGTACAACAAATGAAAAAATATAATTTGCATTTTATTTTTAGAATAAATAGAAATATTAGTTATAAATAATAGCTTATATAGTAACGTTTATAATCTATAATAATTAAATAATAGTGTTTTACAGCCGCCAAGCTCAATCATTATATTCAAATTATTTTATAATGAAAAAAAGTATTATATATATATATATATATATATATAAACAGGCATCGTATTTATGATGATCTACCGAATTTGAACTTGTCGTTTGAAATTTCTGAAATACTTGTTTTGTCATCAGAGAAATATATTTTTTCAAATATTTTTTTTTTTTTTTTTAATCTAACACTTTGCTTGAAATAGAAATATGAATTACTTTTAAATAACAAACTCTTCAATGAATATTAGGATCTAAATAATTTCTTTAAATAACAAAATTTTTATTTTTGCTTACCCAAGAAATTTAATGCCATACTTTAGCAAATATCATGACTTTGACCTTTGTTAATAGCCAATAATGGGTATTTTCCCCAAGTCTAATATTATACTTTAAATGACTGATTTATATATTTTTAAATATCTCCTTTGTTAATATCAGGGCCTAAATATTTTCTTTGAATAGCAAAATCATTACAAATTTGTTACTTACAAACAAACTTTTAAAATACTGTAAACTTACTTCTTGTAAAAACAGTAACATTTTCTTTAAAAAAATGTCATATCTTAGTCAAGGTCATTATTTTAACATTTTCCTAAGAGCCAACAGTAGGTTATTTCCCAGGTCTCACATTTTGTTTCAAAGAAAAAATTAACAGCTTAAAAAAAAAAAAAAAAACTCTTATCTGCATATTAGGTTCTAAATATTTTCTTTTGATAACACTATCAATACAAGCATATTAATTTTGTTTACCCTAAAAAAAAAATCGTGCCATAGTAAATATCATTAGACCTTTGCAACAATGTGTTATTTTCCTAAGTCTAATATTATGCTTAGATTAAAATACTGATTTATATAGTTTATTCCCCCCCCCTTTAATATCAGGACATAAATATATATATATATATATATATATATATATATATATATATATATTTAAGTAGAAAAATCATGACAAATTTATTACTTTTACTTATTTAAAAAAAATAATAATAATAGTCATATCTTAGTAAACGCCATCAATTTGACGCTGTTTTAACACCATCAGTCAACAATAGATTATTTTACTAACACTTTGTTTCAAAGGAAACTTTTAACTGTATTTTTTTTCTTCATTAACTATTAGGAATCTAAATATATTCTTTTAATAAAAATATCATTAAAAACTTATTAATTTTGTTTACCTTGACCCTTTATCTACTGACGGTACTTATAATTACCATTAAAATAACTTGTTATAAAACTCATTTAATACATCGATTAGTTGTAATACAGTTTAGAATGAGTTATAGATACATTACTCTATCTCGTTCCAAAAGCATTATTGGTTACACAAAACAAAAATATTTTTAAAAGGATTATTTCTTTTGCATTTGCATCTTTTCAGCTTTCTTGGCGTTGGGGGAGGGGGGGGGGGGGAGGCAATTTTTCAATTCGGAAATATTTCCATTGTAAGAACATTATATTAGTACATTTTCTAATTCTGCAAGATACTAAGACAAATATTTAAGATAAAAGATTTGAATGGAGTTATAAATACTGCACAAAATCCCTATAAATTCAAATTTAATTAATTCTTCTAAATCCTTCAATCTTTCTAAAATCCTTCTAAAATTTATTAAATGATTATGTAAATCTTATAATGCAGTTTAAACAATTCACGAAAACTGCTTTAGAAGATAAATTTTTCATGAATTCATAATTCAGTACATAAAGGGTTAAACACATAAAGGGTATTATATCTAATAAATTTCATTACTTACCTTTGCCAATAGTTAACAATAGGTTATTTTCTTAAGTCTACCATTTTGTTTCAAAACATTTAATTGCATTAAAAGATATCTTCTCTGAATATTAGGAATTAAATATATTCTTTGAATGACAAAATTATTACAGACATTAATTTTGTTTACAGTAAAAATTGAATGCCACGTTTGTAAATATCATGACTTTGACCTTTGCTAACAGGCTGCAATGTTAATTTTTTTTTTTTTTTTCATGTCTAACTTTTTGTTTCAAATAAAACATTTAATTGCATAAAAAAGTATCTTCTTTGAGTATTAAGATATAAATATTTCCTTTACGTTACAAAATCATTACAATTTTTTTTAACCTTAAAAATTGCTATAATTTAGTAAATATTATTACAGTTCTGGCCCTTTTATAAAGACAACACTGCGTTATTTTCATAAGTCCAAAATTTTGCATCAAAGTTTTTAAACAGTGCTTTAGATCACTGCTTATTTTTCTCTTTTAAAAATTTTATTAATTTTTTGAAAAATCTCTTCTCTAAATATTAGAATATAAACATTTTCTTTGAATAACAAAATCCTAAACTTTTAATTTATATTTACAATGAAAAGAAAATGAATGTTATATTTTAGTAAATAACATATTTTTGAATTTATTTAGATTTTAAACATATCTTCTCTGATTATTGTAATCTAAATATAGTAGACTCTCTCAAATCCGTAAAGCTTGAGACCAGAGGTTGTGCGGATTTTTGAATTTTGTGAATTTCTGATCATTGCTTTGTTTACATTTTTTAAACAGTAATTTGAATGTAATAATGCAATCGAGATTATAATGAATTCTTAAAATGTAGTAAAACATTAAAATAATTAAGT
This sequence comes from Maratus speciosus, assembly GCA_963932465.1. NCBI lineage: Eukaryota > Metazoa > Arthropoda > Arachnida > Araneae > Salticidae > Maratus > Maratus speciosus. Next base: position 498,419,580 of record OZ010787.1, on the reverse strand, counting down.
AAAATAATAAAATGTAAGATAATTTTTAAAATGATTAAATTATTAAAAGAAGGTCAAGTAAAAAATTAATAATGTATATTTAAATATGCATAATAAAGATGAGATGCATTTTTCTTAAATTATTCAATGAAACTTTCATCTTAAAGGTACCCTGTTAATTCACATCAAAATGATAAAGTAAGGAAGTTTCATTTCAGGTTTAAACAGTCTTAATAACCAAAAAAGCTTGATTAATACATAAATATTTTTGCTAGAAAGATTGTGATTAACAATGATATCAGCAGTGGCTTGATTTTTTTCATTATAACTTCCTTCATGAAAAACCATGAATTCAGTTATATTATCGAAAATTATATATTAAAATACCGACATAATGATATAAAACTAAAAAATTCTGTAATTTTGCGCTTACATATGAACTAAAAGTTTCATTGTTTACATCTGTGATGATGTGCGGATTTTAGGCGTTTGTGGATTTTAGTGTTGCGGATTTGAGGGAGTCTACTGTATTTTCTTCAAATCAGAATAATATTACAAATTTATTAATTTACCTTAAAAAATAATTTCATATTTTAGTAAATATAACGAATTTGACCTTTTAATTAGTTTTTTTTTCTTTTACTTTAATATATAGATATATACTCTGGATATTAGAATTTAAATATTTTCTTTGGATAACAAAATCTTCCAAAATGTATCATAAAAAGTAATATCATATTTTAGTAAACATAATGAATTTTGCCCTTTTTCAATAGTCAGGAATGTGTAATTCTTATAAGCCTATTTTTTGTTCCATGGCTTTAAAATATTACTTTTTTTTTATACTTTTTTTTTTTTTTTTTTTTTTTTTGCTTTTGCTTTAAATAATGTATTGAATCTTTTTTTTTTTTTTTTTTCCTCTTTCAATTTTGGAAATTAAATACATTCTTTGAATATCAAAATATTTACAAACTCATCAATCTTGTTTACCATAAAGTATAAATATCATATTTTAGTAAATATCATTACTTTGACCTTTGCTAATAGCCAACAATTGTGTATTTTCATAAGTATATTCCGGTGCTTTTAAAAAGAGAGTAACATTAATGTGAAGTCAAATAATGATATTTACTAAAATATCAATGCAATATTTAAGTAAATATCATGCATTTGAATATTTTCTGCTGGTCAGTAGGTGATTGTTTCTTAAATTTTATTTCAGTGCTTTAATGGAGAGAAACTTAGGCCAACTTAGGTCGACTTTGCAGTCAACTTAGGTTGGATAATATTATGACTTTTGGTGAGTAATCCAAATTAAAAATTAGAGACTCTTTTTTTGCATATTAAAAAAAAAAAAAAAAAAAAAAAAATAGCGTTTTAAAAATATCCTCTATGGATTTCTAAAACCAAACATCTTCCAAAATAGTTTTTTTTTTTTTTTCTAAATATATAAATGCAATTTATAAAATTTTCAACACCCAAAGAAAATAAATAGTTTTAAAAGTCAAAAGTTAAAAAATGGATAAATATAAGTCTAATTTTTTTGTGGCACCTTTAATCAATTAATATGTGCTTTTCATTATTTCTTATGCTACCATATTATCCCGAACTAAAAAAAAAAAATAATAATAAAAATTAAGAAAACCTAGTCATGTAATTATATACATTCAGGGCGTAGCCAGTAACTTAGGTGACTGGAGACCCCCTCCCTTCAAAGGCAGTTTTTTTAATCTAATCATAGGCACTGCATACCCATTTTTATAACCCCACGTAAAGTTGTCACTGTTTAGCCCCACTAAGCCCGATGTGGTTACGCCCCTGATTATAATACATACTATCATGTATGTGGACTCATTACATAGACAGTATATGTTTAACACATGCACGAACCTTATAAAGATAAAATTTTGCAAAACAGTAATATTCGATTTAAAAGTAAACGTTTGGTATTTTGTGAAAAATGTTAGCACTGTATTTAATCTACAAAAAGGATTTTAAGGATAGAAATGCTTTAAATAAATTTAAATAAGGAAGTTGTTGTCATAATAATATTCTCAAACAGAATATTCCTCAAACAAATATATCTAGACAAAAATATTAAAGTTTACACCGGAGTAGAGTTATGTTAAATTAATATTTCTTGCGAATAAATTAAGAAGTTGTTGTTCATTAGGAGAGTATACTTTAACAGTGGTAAGAACGCAAACAACTCCTCGTTGAAGTAAAGTTGTGATGATTTAATACGAACGGGCATGTTGTACGTGTTTTGTAATGTAGCCTGTAATCTTTCTAATTTGTAGAAAGTATTCATTAAAAATTGTAAGAAACTTGTTAAAATTTCACATCGTACGTACTTGACTATTATTTCATTTGCAAAATTTAAATTTATGTTCGTACCGTCTTTCTCCACTTATCTTTCATAATTACACTTTCTAAAATTTAATTATAGACTTTGAAGCATTGTTTCAGAAGCTAGCACTGCATTGTTGAACTTTAATTAATTAATCATATCCTAAAGTTATTCTTCTGATTTTTCCTGAAATCCAGCTTATTTAGAAATAACGACAGGTTAAATTTTTAATGTCAACCTAAACTTATCTTCTAGTTTCTGTAAAAGTGGTGCTTCGATCATGGTACAAATTGTTGTGTTCGAAATCAGTGCTTATTTTGTCAGTTATATAGCGTTCGGTAAAATTGAGATAATTAGTATTTTATTCTGTTTTCCTTAGCCACTAATATATTCAAAGCTTGGAATGAAAAGTTTTATATAGTTACCTGTAATCTCTGTACTTATAAACATAAGAAAATGGATAGATAAGGCCCAAATTTGGCCTAAAGTACAGCCCATTTTTTCATTTTCTTTTTTTTCTTTTCTTTGCTTTCTAAATTGATAGAAAAAGTGTCGAAATACATTAAAATTTGCTATACAACCAACGTTTGATATCTTGTATCACATATTGATCTATCTACCTATACCTACCTATATATATATATGGGTGCGTGAGCGTGTGTGTATATATGTAAAGAAAACATATGTGTGTATGTTTATATATATTTTTGATGTGAGTTTCAATGCAGCTATGGCGAGTGATGGATTTTGATATTTTGTTTGTGGTTTTAAATTTATATATATTTATATATACATGCTATATATGTATTATATATATATATATATATATATATATATATATATATATATATATATATATATATGTATATATAAATATAAATATATATATATATATATATATATATATATATATATATGTATATATATATATATATATATGTATGTATGCATGTATGTATATAAAACTATAAAAGAGAACGCAGATACATCATGCACAAATAGGTGCAGTAAAACTCATAAAATGAAATATGAATTCATACTTGTCTTGAATAATATCCAGAAGAAGAAAAAAAAAGGAAAATATATGCTAGATTTACTATTGGGACTAAACTGCGAACATTCGTAGATAAAATACAATAATTATTTTTAAAAAAATGAATAAAAAAAATCATTGAAATTACGAAATTGCATGTCTTTGGTACAGAGAGAGATAGTAGAGATAAAACTTTTTTTTTTTTTTGATTCATGCATTTATTGAGGAATATATGTATATGTATGATAAACAGGTATTTTAAAAAAGATTTGAAACGTTAGTTGTGCAGCAACTTTCAATGTATTTCGACATTTTTCAATCAATTTTTTTTTCTATAGAAAAGACTCATGGCACCATCTTAATTTTTACATATGTTAACCTACACTGAGTAGTGGTGTATACATGAATCAATTAAAATTTAATATTTAATAAATAAATAAAATTCCAAGCTCCCACTATGTATAAAAATATTTGCCTATCTAATTACAGAAGTCTGTTGATAAATAAGGGGAAGAATTACTCTTTAAAATTTGCGGTCTCTAACTAGTGTTGCGAGGTCCAATGTCACAAAAAGCGGGACAGAGAGACAATAAAAGCGGGATAGTGGCTTCTAAATCGGGACATAAAAATACAGTAAAACCTTTGAACACTACCTGTCTATAACGGAAAATATTAATATTCCTTAAAGAAGAAATATTATAAAAATTTACCTGCTATGAAGGGAGCCTCTCTAAAACGGAGTCTTTCTCAGTTACTTGAAATTCCGTCTTAGAACGTTTTACTGTACTAAATAAAAAGGAAAATCTGAAGTAAAATGTGTGAAAATGAATCGCTAGGGACCGTAAATTAATTTCCGTTGGTTTTTCATTGAGCAGTTATAATTGTATGGTATTGATTATTCAGGTACTATGAACATTTTACGTTTCAGGTTGGATTCCGTTATAGACAGGCAACGTTTTACAAAGTTTTGTTAATCAAAATACATGGGTTTTACACCTAATAAAACAAAATAGCTAAAAACCGGAAAAATATTCCGTTTTAGCAGGTATATTTGTACGCTATTCCCTTTGGCGGAATCATAAAAACGTTCCTTTATAGACAGACTCTGTTTTCACAGGTTTTATTGTATGAAGTTTTACTCGATATAGACTAACGAATAGCGTGGTACTAAAAGGAATTTGGAAGAATTTATGCATTATGAAAATTCGGGACATTTGGAACCCTACACCTAATAAAAACAAAAAAGCGAGGAAACGGAAAAATATTCCGTTTTAGCAGGTATAGTTGTACGCTATTCATTTCGACGGAATCATAAAAACATTCCTTTATAGACAGGTTCTGTTTTCACAGGTGTTATTGTATGAAGTTCCACTCGATATAGACTAACGAATATCATGGTACTAAAAGGAATTTGGAAGAATTTATGCATAATGAAAATTCGGGACATTTGAAACCCTTGCACGAGACGGGTCTTGGAACACCTGGTAACACCATGTCTAACCCCAAATATAAGTATACAAAAACATAATACCAAAAGATAAAATATTGCAGTGTATGTTTAATATCTGGATTAAAATGTAAATCACCCACAACAATCAGTCCTATGTTATAAGCATTTCTTATCAAAAGAAAAAAAAAAAAAGAAAGAAAGAAAGAAAGAAAGAAAAAAAGAAATAGAAAACTCGTTAAAAAATATAAAAATACATTAAAATTTGTTACATAATCAACATTTCAAATCTTGTATAACATACCTAAATATATTTTCAAACAAAAGTCAATCATAGAAACAAAAAATTTAGACCCTAAATTCAATCAAAACAACTTAATAGAAATAAAAGAAGAATTATTTTTCCTCTGCCGTATACCAAAAATGGGCCTTATCTTCCCATTTTTTTTTTTTTTTTTTTTTTCGGAAATAAACTGACTGATTTCGCGTGTAAGTCTTCCGGTCAAGGATTTTTTTTTTTTTTTCGTTAACAATACTTTGTGTTAGATTAAGTTATTTTAATCTTTAAAATTTTTAGTTAAAAAACGATCTATTAATTTATTCAACACGAATGTGAGTAATTCAACTATAACTACTCCGGTTTAAACAATGAAGTTAAAAAATTTAAACACAAATTAAGATTAATTAAAAATACGCATTTCAACTAAAATTTTTCCTGTTTTGTACCTCTCTTGTTCCCACATTTTCGGAAAATAGCTTCTGCAAAGGGTTTCAAATAAAGAATGATAAATTAGAAGAATAGTGGGAACAAAATAACACAATACTCATATTATACAGATAATCAATTAGAAAAAGCTAACACAAATTACAATGTAGCATATTTTTATCATTTCAAAAAATATATAATTTATGTAGTTAAAAAATCATCAATTATGAATAATTATTAAGTATAACCTTGGTCTGTCTCACTTTAATTAGGTGACCTAGAAATATAGTTAATATATAAAAAAAAGAAAAACACATTAAAAAATCAATGAATAATTAAATAAATAAATAATATGTAATTAAATAATCTAAAAACGCATAATGTAATGCAATAATAATTTTAATGCACATAAACAGATTAATTATTTAAAAATAAATTTGTTATGTTCAAAGATAACAATTACTTTTTAAATTTAATTTTCTACAATTAAGATTATAAATTCATAAACCGTTTTTCAAAATATTTTTTGTCGTTTTAAAAGTAAGAAGAATGTGAAACTGATTACTGCTCTGTTTTGAATTTTGCATCTTCAAAATGTATTTGGATTTTTATACGTTTGTTTCCTTTCTGTTGATTTAAAAGTTTTCCTTCTTACTTGTACTTCAGTCATGACTTAGATCTTATGTATTTGTTATTTACTTTATTTATTTATTTATTTTTATTTTATTTTATTTAAAAGATTTTCAATTTTACTTTTAATAATTGTATCATCTAAATTTATTTAATTTCCTTTTTCGTATTCATTTAAAAATCTTCATTTATAGTTATAATTTATTCGTCAATTAGCTATTCCTTATTTTATTTTTTACTTAATTTATTTCTTGATGTTTTCTTTTTAATTTTAACTGTTTTTTTTTCTTTTAAATTATTTATCCTTTACATTTCATGAGGTCTAACATGAAAGAAAAAAAAAATGCTGTTCACGTTTAAATTTTTATAATCTATTAAATAATTTTGTATATTGTATTTAAGTTCTAAAGTTCAACAGAAAATTACAGTTTACAGAGGATTATCGGTGGGCAAATTCTCTAAGATAGATTACTTTATAGATATTAATTTCAATAGATACACAAACAATATAAATATTATAAATATGGGTATGTTCCCAAAGATAAACATAGTTTCATTGATTTTCACAGATAAAGTTAATCTTTTCATAATGGATTATTTCTAATTATGTATAAACATATTTTACACTTCAGATGTAAAATATATTTTTAAGAACAAGTAATGTTGAATTTTATAAAATACGAAATTTATACGAAATGTAAAGAGACTCTGTTACCAGCACTAAAAAGTTATTAGTAAGAGTTGTTAAATAGTTTTTTTTTTTTTTTTTTTTTTTTTTTTTTTTTTTTTTTTGTGATAATTTAAATATTTGAAAACTAGCCACAAAGTAAAATGTAACAACAACAACAACAACAACAACAACAACAATAATAATAATAATAATAATTTTGGGTCATGGTTTTGTTTAAATTCAAGAGTAGAAATACTTGAGAGAACATTTTCTCCATGCCGAACATAAAAGTTTTTGTCAAAGACAGATTTTCCAACTCAATATTCGGAGAGAAAATGACTCTAGTATCTACTGCTATATTTCGCAAGCATCATTGAACTTCATGTGAAGTTCTTATGTGATATAGGAATAAAAATAAAATATGCTTAGTTTTTTGGGGGTCGTAACTCAATACAACCTCATATAATATTTCTATACATGAGAAATTAATTGATTTTTCCAAAAGATATATTAATGCCAATTCACAAAATGATTTATATTGCTATCATCTTAATTTCATCATCATAACGATAAACATATTCCAGCAGACAAGCATGCTATATATTTTTGTTGCTATAATGAGAATTTATATAATTGTCTTTTAATGTACACAAAAGTCATTTAACATGAGACTCCAATTTTAGTTATTTTCTATTATAAAATTTTAGAGGCTAATTGAATATTTTTAATCTAAGCAATATCTTAATACTTGTAGGTCGGTAATTTATTATATATACCACTTAATTTTTATTCCTTTTACCACAATGACATCAGAATTTTAGAATAAAATTTTGCTTTTGCAATGTGCATAAAGAAAAACTTTTACCTATTTTATACAAAATGTGTAACCAACGATTTGACAAGAGGTTTTTATTATATTTAAGAATATACACGATCACGTGAATTGCGACTGTAATGATGTATATTTCTTTCTAAAAATCAGTTTCAGGTAACAACGACTAGTTTGTTTTTCATTTTATATGATTAAAAAGATATTAATAGTCGCTTCAGCCTTTGTTATTAGTGTTTTGAAAAACGCTAAATTTCCACTTCAAACATTTCTGCACATTTAAAAATACATTATACCGAAGAATATGGCTTAATTTCACCATAACACTGAAACTGTACATAAAAAAAAAAATCAAGGAACTTTTCTAGGAAATAATGGGTAAGCTAATTCCCCACATGTTTTCAAGGAACGTTTCTTGAAATATTAGAAATGTCCAGTAAATTCCATTTACATATTGTTGTACTAAACTTTGATCAGGTATGTTTAAGAATAAAAACCTAGAATTTTCTAGAATATTGTTTTTGGCCAACAAGCTGCCCATTATTTTCCATGGACGTTTCTGCATCAGGGATCTGTTTAACAGAAATTTGGGTCCTTTAAAAACACTTCACAATTTTTTCATATTATAACAAGACCCTCTCAAAACATTTTGTTTGAAAACAAGACCCTTCACAAAACTTTTTGCCTTAAAACAAGACCATTCACAAAAAATTTGACCATAAAACAGGACACTGCACAGAATTCTTTGCCTTAAATATATAGACTTTCTCCAAACTACACTTTTCACAAATATGATCATTTTAAAATAAAATCTGGTCTTCACCAAAGCAGCTGAAGTTGCGAAATAACCTATTATCTAGCTTTTTTTTTTTTACACATGAATAACCTTATTAAAAATGGATAAACGTGAACTTGGATGTAACAATAATTTCAAATTAATGAAATTATGATAGGTTTTTCTCAACTATAAGGACTTTTTCACTATTTCAAAAAAAACAGGACCCTGTGAGAAAACTGGACTGAACCTTCTATATATTTCTACAGTTTAAAGAAAAATTAGGAAAAATACTTTATTTTCTTTCTTTTTATTTTCCTTTTTCTTTTCTTTTAACTTTTCTTTTTTTTAGTTAGACCTCATGCGAGTAAGAATTCTTATTGAGTAAAAAAGACATTTAAGGAATGTGTTGATGTGAATCATTTCAGAATATTCCATTCCATTGTCTATGGACCAACCAGTCCGGGAGTTCATAAACGCCTGTCCTGTTCCTGTAGCATCCGAGAGTGGGTCGGGCCCAGGGCCGGGCCCCGTGCCTGGCCATGGGCCGAGCCCTGGCCCCAGTGGACTTCAAACTGTTCCTGCAACTGTACCTCTACCTGTACCTCTACCTGTACCAGTACCAGTAACAGTTCCAGTAGTTCCGACGACAGCCGTTACCGTTGCTGCAAGTACAAACAGCAGCAGGATCTTGTCAAGAAATGCTAATGGTACAAGTAAGTGTTGTATTTCTGCATGGTAAAGCAGTTTTAGCTTGCAAAAGAATGAAGCATGTTTGCCTGCTGGCATGAGAAGAAACTGCTTTCAAACCTGTTGCATATTGATGCATGGTCTGTTTTTATTAATGAACACATAAATCTATACCTTAGTAGAAAAAAAGGCAAATGTCTTATTTTGGCAGTTTGAGAAAAAACACATTTAATTTTCTTATATTTTTTCTAATGTCTTCGAAGCTTTATTGGGAAAAAAATTTCCTTGCGGAATGAAAATAGAGAAGGACATTGGCCTTTAATTCTGTTACACCTATAATTATTATGTAGTTATTGATAGTCATATAAAAAAATAGTGATGATTAAAGTGCAGGAATTTTAAAGAATGACGATTATTATTGAACGTATTAAAAGGAGGATATTGACATAGTCTGTTATACCTATGAGCATTCTGAAGTGATTGGCGGACATAGACCAAAAATGGTGTTTTTGGACGTTGGCCTTTTTGCTACCAAGGTGCAAAAATAGTCAGTAACTATCAATTATGAAAAATATTTTTGAAACTATCTCTGGTGCATTCTAATTAGAGAAATATTATTTCGTATTTCTATGCCTCCGACATTTTTTTCTGTTAAATTCCTTCGTTTCTTTAACCTAACGAGCTTATTATCACAACATATATTTGTATTTGTTCATTTGCTTAAAAACAACAGGGACTAAATTTCGTAATTGTTCAGAAATTCCAGGTTGTTCCAATCATTAAAATAAAATACAGCTGCTGATATATATTTTAAAATAATAATAATAACTGATTTTTAAGAAATAGACACAAAAAGGCACTTTCTGAAATGGAATTATCATTTAGACATCAATAAGTATAATATGGTATAAGTATATATAAATATACTTTGATAGTTTTAAAAATATTTTAAAACTCACATTTTAGTATACTTTTGAAAAATAAATGCACTGTCTCACACAAATTTAAAATATGTGACTCGTATAGCTGTTTTATTGTCGCGAGCTTATATTGCATCATTAGTGAGTAGTAATTTAGTGAGTGCATAGGTATTTCGTGCTGTAGAAATAGTATGTATATTGTATTGTGTTTTTTTTTTTTTTTTTTTTTTTTTTTTTTTAATATTGCTTGCAAAAGTGTGGAAATATAAATTCCAAGTAGTGTTGTTTCGAGTTTCTTTCTAACTGCAAGATAGTGATGCATTTTCAGTTTTCTTTTATAAAATCTGATATAATTATGACATTTTTTTTTTTAATCTGAAAATCTGGCCGAAATTTCTAATTTGCTACAACTCTTTGTTGTAGTGAATTCAATGCTTTGTAAGTTCCTATACATAGACTGTCAATTATATTTTTTAAATACTTTATTTTTTATTATCAATTTAGAATGGATATAGCGCTCCAGTATTTAGGTGAAAATTTCCTTCACATCAGTTTCGAACCGATACTTATCAATGTACTTTTAAATAAAAGAATGCCAGTTTCATTTTTTTTTTTAAATCAATGGGAAAATCAACTGAAGTTGTAAATTTTTATACTTTTTCTAAATCTCTAAAAAAAATTCTTGCTAGAGAAAAAATAATATATTATACACATATATGTGTATGTAGTAATGAACACTTAAGATGGTGGAAATATTATTATTTAGGTGAAAATTTCCTTCACAACAGTTTCGAACCGATGCTTATCAATGTACTTACTTTTAAATAAAAGGATACCAGTTTTATTTTTAAAAAATTGGCGGTAAAATCAATTGAAGTTCAAAGTTTTCATCTTTTTTTTTTAACCCCTAAAAAAAGTTTTTTGCTACGGCAAATAAAATCATGTATATAAATACATGTGTGTGTGTGTAATGGACACTTAAGGTGGTGAAAATATTATTACTTATGAATATGAAATATACATACAAAAATTAAAAGAAATGCATACAGGGAATGGGTGCACATCAGAGTAAATTAAAAAATAAGCCTTTGGAGTAATTGCAAGTGGTGGGGATGGGAAATGGCTATCTTAAGTGCATTTTTAATTTTCTTCCATCTCTTATCCCATGGCAGGAAACTCGTTTTTTGTAAGATAAACAGATAGACATTCATTAAAAAAATATTTACCCCTTCTGCATTTGGGGAAACTGATATGAAGAGGAGTAATATAGAATTCTCCTCCAGACTTAAGTTGCTCTCCCTCCCTCCTTTATCTAAGTTCTAAGTTGTAGACATTAAAGCAACTGGTCCTCTCTATATTGATTTCAATCATTAGGTTAAAAAAAAAGTCAATTTTTTCAATGAAGGCCCATGATTAAAAAATATTTTTTGTATATGTGTATATAGAAATAAATACACCAGATGATATTTTATCTAAGTAACAGAAATTAGTGTGGAAAGAGTTTTGAAGGTATCAAATTTGCAAAGTTTTTTAAAGCTCGGATTATTTTGGGAGAGTGTTTCTCTTTTAATTTCTTTTTTTTACTTCCTAAGTATTTTTCATAGGCCCGATACTTGTGGAGGATTTAAAAAAATAATAAAACTGACTTACACCTTGATGAAAAAGTTTTGCATCATTTCATCAAAAATCCCTCTTTTTTTTTCCAAAACGGAACGTTTAACCTTAGGCCATTACGTTAATTATGTACCACGTTTTCGAGGAAATCTTAATACTTCCTTAAAAACATATCATTATATCAAATATATCTTACTTCTTTCAGATTTTTAGTATAGCAAAATTGTAAAGTTAATTATCATTCATTTTATATATACACTGTAAAAAAAAATCTGTGAAGTTACTAAAGTTTTTCTAGGAAACTGGGATTCCAGGAACTTTTTATGTAACGGCAACAACAAAAATTCCTGTAACAGAGTCTGTTACAGGAATTTTTGTTGTTGCCGTTACATAAAAAGTTCCTGGAATCCCAGTTTCCTAGAAACACTTTAGTAACTTTACAAATTTTTTTTTACAGTGTACTGAATGTCTCATGTATGGCGATTGTCTCTTTTAAACCGCATCTAATAGAAACATACTCCCAAGTACAAAAAAAATATACAAATCAAGTGTAGATTTCCTGTGTTTAAAGAAGAATTCTTTTACGACCAAAACTTACCGAGTTATGTTACTTTAAATTTTACGAATGATCTTTGTTTCCGACACAAAAATTTGTTTTTTCCGTTTTCATTTTTCTATCGTTTTTCTGTTGTCACATTATATATATATATATATATATATATATATATATATATATATATAATAAATTTGAAATGACGAATATAAATTAAAACTGAAATCACATGTGTAAAAATCAAAGGAAAAGATAATATAAAAATTAAACCCAGTAAATTGAATACACAAATATGAGAAACTATGACTAACTTACGCGTATTTCCGATTTTAATCAGAAAAACGGAAAATTTTCTGTAATTTATGGGTAAAAATTCCCGTGAAAAAAACGGAAATAGTACTGGCGTCTAGATTGCCAGTAGTATTTCCGTTTTTTTTTTTTTGTTTTTTTTTTGTTTTTTTTTTCAGTGTGTGTGAGAGAGAGAGGGTGGGGGGCTACATATTTCTCATCTCAAAAAATATATTAATTAACAAAAAATTAAAATAAGATATTTAATTAAAAATAAAATAATAAGGAAACAGTCTTTTAAAGTTAATTATAATAATAAGATTTTACACATCTCAAGAATAATAAAAAATAATTAATAAACTAATCAAGAAAATTAAAATCAAGGAATTAAATTAAAAAGAAGTATTTTAACGAAAAATTCTTTTTATAAATTATTCTGCTGATAAACCCTGTGTAATATACTATTCCTCATTACAGTCTAACTACCTTAGATTTCTTGATTTTAATCAGTATATCTAACCTCAGATAAAATGAATTTATCTATTTAGAGGGCGGTATCATAAAGCAACTAATATATTCTTATGTCAAAAAATTAATTAAAACCTGTCTGAATCATTCGCTGCCGAATCTGATAAGCGTCTTGGAGTATTTTACCGATTTCTCTAAATTTCAGTATTTTTTAGATTTTTTTCCCTCTTCCTATCATATCCGTAACTTTTCTTTTCAGTTAATTACTTTAGAATATACGTAGAATATTCGCCATTGATACTTCAAAATGGCTTTCTGTGATCAAGGGGCTTCGAATAGAATGGGGGGAAAAAAAGTCTAAAACTTGATAAGACACGTGATTTTTCTTATTAACCTGTTTGGCTTACGTCCAAGTCGTTCATTCAGGAAAGGAAAATAGATGTTGGATTTCTGTGAATTCCCATAGATTTTAAATTACAAGTGTGTTTCTTATTTCTTATTTTATTTCTTCTACTTCGTGATTCTTTATAAGAACAGTAATTTTATAAATATATACGCATACCTATATGTACATATGCGAGTATTTGGACAGAGACAAATAGTCTACCGTTTCTGTTAATAATATATTTTACAGTAAAATCAATTTATAAATAAAATATATGTATATTCACAGGCAAACGGAAATAGATATAGATTAATATAGACATGGTGTTACATGATGTACATATTATATTGTATATAAATCTATAAATTAATATAATAAACAAACACAAATCATTAAAAACTTTTAAGAGCAAGTAATTTTCCGAAATTTTCACTTTAAAGATTTATTAAAATCACAAAATATAAAAACTTAAGTAAAGTAAAAAATAAAATAAAATAAAAGCTAAGCTAAAGTAAAAAAATAAATTAAAGTAAAAAATAAAATAAAAAAATAAACTAAAAGTAAAAAGAAAAGAAAAGAAAAAAGAAAAGAAAAGAAAAAGTAAAATAAAATAAAGAACTTTTCAAATGTACTATGTTTGTAGTCATAGGGGATAGAAAATATATATATCATGGAATTTAGAATATTTTAAATTGTAAAATTTATTTAGGTTTTTTCACTTTAACAAATTAACGTACATTCATATTTAAAATAAATATGCTTTATTAATATTCCTTGAGAAAAAGTTCGACTTCCACATAATGTTTCTTTTTCAATAATAGCAGAGAAAAAGAGAAAAAATAAAAAGTTTAGTGCAAGAAATGTTGCCTTATTTATATCAAAAGACAAAAAAGAAGAAAGTATTGCGGGCAATAAAACTTCAACTACAAAACTGTCGTATAAAAAAAATACATACAAAAAAATATTTTAACAGTTAATAATCGCACCTTTTCATAATTTTCTATAATTTTAAATCTTTTATATATCCATTACATATATATATCAATCCGATTGATTAAAGTTCAGCGATTTAGGAAATTGTAAGAGTCGTTGATCGAAAGAGTTATCAACCCTTTTTTTAGTTTGATGACCTCCCCCACCCCAACACAATAACGTATGTCGTTGCTCTGTAGTTCTAGGGGGTAACAACCGGATGTTTTTTACATAGTGACAGTGGGTTGAATTTATATTACGAAGTAGTTTCTTAAACTTTTTTTTCCAAGTTTTGTAACAAAAAAAAATCTTTAAAATAAGTATTTTTCAAATATAAAGCACTTTATGATGGAATAATTCCATATTTTTTTTTTTCTGAGCATCAACAGTAATGAACTAGAAAAAAGTGCAAATAACTTTTTAATAATGTTAATCGAAAAAGTTCGCGAATTTCTTTTAAAATCTGAAATTTAAAAAAAATCTTGTCTTTAAAACAAAATGATATTGCAGATTTTATTCTAATTTTCCTAGTATCTTTATTAACCGGCCCTTTAATTTGAAATATTCTTATTAAATTATGTGAGAAAATCTCTTATTACCATTAAACCAAAGGTAAAGCATGCTAAAAGGTATAAAAGTACATTTAAAGATATATAAATACCTTTTATTCTGATCTACATGTTTCGTCACACAAACGGCGACTTTATCAAGATCTATATTGATTAAAAAAATATATTGAAAGATTCTCAACACATTTTTGGTTATCATGCCTTGTGTATATATAATTGTGTTTTTAGATCAAATTTCTTTGTGCCTATGGCATAATTTGAGCCTGGGTGTTTGATTTAATCATTAAAACACTTGAAGTTTATAATATTAGTCAAAACTAATATATTATGAAAAGAATTTTGAAAACGAAATTAGACACATTTGTAAAATAAATATCAATTATTTATTCATTCATACTCTTCAACAAAACTTTTGACTTCGCCGTGCTATTTCTTTCTCGATGTCAGCAAAAAATAAAAATTATGGCATAGTATATTGCAAAAACTTTTATAGGTTTCAATAAGAAATAATATGAAATAATAAATAAATAAATAAAAATAAGAAAATGGAAACTTGGAAACTGAATATAAAAAAATATACTTACTAAAAAAAGAATAATCGCTTAATAAATACATCTTTGCATTATTTAATGTAGTTTAAAACCTGTTGTTTAAATATTTATTTATATATATATCAATTTAGTTTATTAAAGCTCAGCGATTTATTAATGAGAGATTACAAGAAAGTTTAATCAAAAGTTTTATCAACCTATTTTTTAGTTTGATGATCTTCACTATCCCAATAAAATAACGTATGTCGTTGCTCTTCAGTTCTAGGGGTGACAACCGGATGTTGCAAACTTTGTGAAAGTGGGTTAAATTTGTTATGCGAAATAGTTTCTTAAACATTTTTGTTTATTTTTCAAGTATTATGACGTAATAACGAAAACTCGTAAACAAATATTTTCCAACGGCAATATATTTTAAGGAATGTTGCAATATTTCCATAATTTTCTAAATCTCTCTCAGCATGAATTGTAATTAACTATAAAAATTACGCGACAACAGTAAAAAAATTAAAAAATATTTTTTTTCCTTATATAACTATAATTAATTAATTAGGTTAGTTAGCACTGCGAAAAATTTCACGTATTTAATATTTTTTTCTTATTTTTTAAAATCTTAATTAAAAACTTGTATTTAAGACAAAACGGCATTACAGATTTTTCCTAATTTTCTTTGTACCATTATTAAGAGACGCTTTTAACAGCTTAATATTTAAATTTTGCTTAAGTTAATAAAATCTTAATTGTGTTGTGTAACTATTTATAATTAAATTAAGTTTAATAAATTTTCAGCAATTTCGTAATAGTAAATTCTAAGGGTCGTTGATTGAATAATTTATCAACCCTTTTTTTAGTTTGATGACCTCCCCCACCCCAACACAATAACGTATCTCGCTGCTCTTGAGTTCTAGGGGGTAACAACCGGATGTTGCATACATAGTGACAGTGGGTTGGATTTTTATATAAAATAGTTTCTTAAGCATTTTTCTTTATTTTTCAAGTATTATGACGCAATAGCGAAAACTCGAAAGCAAATATTTTCCAATGTAATATATTTTAAGGAATGTTGATATTTCCATAATTTCCTAAATCTCTCTGAGCATGAATTGCTTACTTAAAAAAAAAAAAAAAAAAATTAATAGAGATTTTTTTTCTTATATAACTATAATTAATTAATTAGGTTAGTAAGCACTGTGAAAAATTTCCCGTATTTAATATTTTTTCTTATTTTTTTAAATCTTAATTAAAAACTTGTATTTAAGACAAAACGGCATTACAGATTTTTCCTAATTTTCTTTGTACCATTATTAAGAGACGCTTTTAACAGCTTAATATTTAAATTTTGCTTAAGTTAATAAAATCTTAATTGTGTTGTGTAACTATTTATAATTAAATTAAGTTTAATAAATTTTCAGCAATTTCGTAATAGTAAATTCTAAGGGTCGTTGATTGAATAATTTATCAACCCTTTTTTTAGTTTGATGACCTCCCCCACCCCAACACAATAACGTATCTCGCTGCTCTTGAGTTCTAGGGGGTAACAACCGGATGTTGCATACATAGTGACAGTGGGTTGGATTTTTATATAAAATAGTTTCTTAAGCATTTTTCTTTATTTTTCAAGTATTATGATGCAATAGCGAAAACTCGAAAGCAAATATTTTCCAATGTAATATATTTTAAGGAATGTTGATATTTCCATAATTTCCTAAATCTCTCTGAGCATGAATTGCTTACTTAAAAAAAAAAAAAAAATTAATAGAGATTTTTTTTCTTATATAACTATAATTAATTAATTAGGTTAGTAAGCACTGTGAAAAATTTCCCGTATTTAATATTTTTTCTTATTTTTTTAAATCTTAATTAAAAACTTGTATTTAAGACAAAACGGCATTACAGATTTTTCCTAATTTTCTTTGTACCATTATTAAGAGACGCTTTTAACAGCTTAATATTTAAATTTTGCTTAAGTTAATAAAATCTTAATTGTGTTGTGTAACTATTTATAATTAAATTAAGTTTAATAAATTTTCAGCAATTTCGTAATAGTAAATTCTAAGGGTCGTTGATTGAATAATTTATCAACCCTTTTTTTAGTTTGATGACCTCCCCCACCCCAACACAATAACGTATCTCGCTGCTCTTGAGTTCTAGGGGGTAACAACCGGATGTTGCATACATAGTGACAGTGGGTTGGATTTTTATATAAAATAGTTTCTTAAGCATTTTTCTTTATTTTTCAAGTATTATGACGCAATAGCGAAAACTCGAAAGCAAATATTTTCCAATGTAATATATTTTAAGGAATGTTGATATTTCCATAATTTCCTAAATCTCTCTGAGCATGAATTGCTTACTTAAAAAAAAAAAAAAAATTAATAGAGATTTTTTTTCTTATATAACTATAATTAATTAATTAGGTTAGTAAGCACTGTGAAAAATTTCCCGTATTTAATATTTTTTCTTATTTTTTTAAATCTTAATTAAAAACTTGTATTTAAGACAAAACGGCATTACAGATTTTTCCTAATTTTTTTTTTGTACCATTATTAAGAGACACTTTTAGCAGCTTAATATTTAAATTTCGCTTAAGTTAATATAATCTGAATTGTGTTGTGTAACTATTTATAATGAAATGAAATTTAATAAATTTCAGCAATTTCGTGATAGTAAATTCTAAGGGTGGTTGATTGAAAGATTTATCAACCCTTTTTTAGTTTGATGACCTCCCCCACCCCAACACAACAACGTATGTCGTTTCTCTGCGGTTCTAGAGGGTAACAACCGGATGTTGCATAAATAGTGACAGTGAGTTGGATTTTTATATAAAATAGTTTCTTAAACATTTTTGCTTGTTTTTCATATTTTATTACATAATAAGGAAATCTTTAAAATAAGTATTTTCTAACGAAAAATAGTTTTAGGAACGTTGAAATATATTCATAACTTTCTAAGTCTCTTTGAGCCGCCGTAGTAACAAACGATAAAAAATGCGTAAAAACTATTAAAAAATGTCAACCGCAAAAATTAGACTTTTTATCTTAAATAAAAAAACCTTCTTTTTAAGACAAAATAGCATACTGCTTTTTCCTAATTTTCTATGCATTTTTTATCAACATATACTTTAAACACCATAATAATAAAAATTTGCATAATTTAAAATAATTATATTTCTGCTGTGTAAATATAAATATTTATATATATAAATTTAGCAAAGATCAGCGATTTTCCAATAGGAAAGATTTATCAACCTCTTTTTTCAGTTTCAAAGAGTGTTTTGGAACAAACAATTAAAAAGTGCGTAAAACAATTTTTAAAAAAGTTACCGGAAAAATTAGACTTTTTAATCTTAATTTTAAAAATCTTATATTTATGACAAAGCGACATACTGCTTTTCCTAATTTTCTTTATTAGCAGACACTTTTAAGAACTTAATAACAAAATTTTGCATAATTTAATGTATATTTCTATTGTGTAAATATAAATATATAAATATATATATATATATAAATTTAGCAAAAATCAGCGATTTTGTCATAGGAAAGTGCAAGAGACACTAATGGAAAGATATATCAATCCCTTTTTTTCAGTTTAATAACTTCCCCCACCCCAACACAATAACGTATGTCGTTGCTCTGTATTTCCAGAGGGTAACAACCGGATGTTGCATAAATAGTGACAGTAGGTTAAATTTTTAATATAAAATAGTTTCTTAAACATTGTTGCTTCTTTTTCACATTTTATTACCGTAATAAGGACATCTTTAAAATAAATATTTTCTAAGGTCATTTTGAGGAATGTTGGAATATTTTCATAAGTAAGTCCCTCTGAGCATCAGTAAGTAAAAAACAATAAAATGTGCGTAAAAACTTAAAAAAAAAATTAACCGCAAAAATTAGACTTTTTAATCTTAATTTTAAAAAATCTTATATTTAAGACAAAATAGCATACGGCTTTTTCCTAATTTTCTTAGCATCTTTATTAACAGACACTTTTAACAACTTAATAGTAAAATTTTGCATAATTTAAAATAATTATATATTTCTGCTTATAAATATAAATATTTATATATATAAATTTAGCAAAACTCAGCGATTTTGTAATAGGAAAGTGCAAGAGACACTAATGGAAAGATATATCAATCCTGTTTTTTTCAGTTTAATAACTTCCCCCCACCACAACACAATAACGTATGTCGTTGCTCTGCAGTTCTAGGGGGTAACAACCGGATGTTGCATAAATAGTGATTGGGTTGAATTTTTAATAAAAAGTTTCTTAAACATTTTTGCTTCTTTTTTATATTTTATTACGTAATAAGGAAATCTTTAAAATAAATATTTTCTAAGGTTTTCTAAGGTCATTTTGAGGAATGTTGGAATATTTTCACAAGTAAGTCTCTGTGAGCGTCAGTAGTAAAAAATAATAAATTGTGCGCAAAAACTTTAAAAAAATTTTAACCGCAAAAATTAGACTTTTTAATCTTAATTTTAAAAAATCTTATATTTAAGACAAAATGACATACTGCTTTTTCCTAATTTTCTTAGCATCTTTATTAACAGACACTTTTAACAATTTAATAGTAACATTTTGCATAATTTCATGTATTTATATTTCTGTTGTGTAAATATAAATATTTATATATATAAAATTAGCAAAGATCAGCGATTTTGTAATAAGACAGTGCAAGAGACGCTAATGGAAAGATTTATTAACCTATTTTTTTCAGTTTCAAAGAGTTTGGTAGTAACAAACAATAAAAAGTGCGTAAAAAATGAAAAAAAAAAATTAACCGCAAAAATTAGAATTTTAATCTTAATTTTAAAAAATCTTATATTTAAGACAAAAAGACATACTGCTTTTCCTAATTTTCTCTGTATCTTTATTAACATACACTTTTAACAACTTAATAATAAAATTTTGCATAATTTAATGTAATTATATTTCTATTGTGTAAAAATAAATATAAATATTCATATATATGTATAATTGTACAGAAAGTTATATATATATATATATATATATATCAGCGATTTTGTAATAGGAAAGTGCAAGTGATGCTAATGGAAAAAATTATCAACCCCTTTTTTCAGTTTGATAACCTCCCCCACCCCATCACAATAACTTATGTCGTTGCCCCGGCGTTTTAGGGGGCAACAACCGGATGTTGCTTACGTAGTGCCAGTGAGTTAAATTTGCAAAATGAAATAGTTTCTTAATAGTTTTTGCTTCTTTTTAAAATTTTATTACTTAATAATGAATTCTTGTAAACGAATATTTTCCAATGGAAAAATGCTTTAAGCAATGGTGGAATAGTTCCATAATTTTCTAAGTCTCTCTGATCATCAACTATAACGAACGACAATAAGTGCATAATAGTTTCTTAAAAATATCTGCCGCAAAAATTGTCCTTTCTTATCCTAATTAAAACTTCTTGCATTTAAGACAAAATGATGTTACTGATTTTTTTCTTATTTTCTTAGTACATTTATTACAGACAATTTTAACAACATAATAATAATGTTATACACAATTTAATATCATTTAAATTTTGATGTGTAAATATTTATAATTTTATTTAATTAAAAAAAATCGTAATTTCGTAATAGGAAACTACAAATGTCCGTTGATTGAAAGTTTTATCAACCCTTTTTTTAGTTTGATGGCTTCCCCCACCCCAACACAATAACGTATGCTATTGTTCTGCAGATCAGGGGTAACAACCGGATGTTGCATACATAGTGAAAGTGGGTTGAATTTGTAATATGAGATAGTTTCTTAAACATTTTTGCTCCTTTTTTTAAATTCTATTACGTAGTAAGGAAATCCTGGTAGTAATAAATATTTTCCGGTGGTAAAATACTTTAAGGTTTGTTCATATATTTTCTCTAAATCTTTCTGAGCACCAACAAAAAATATACCATAATTTAAAAATATATACAGTAAAACTTCCCTAAAGCTATCACATTCCGTTCCAATAAAAATTAGTCTCTCCGAGAGGTGGTCTCTTAATGGAGGTCATGTTTATATCAAGATTTTAATTGTTGAAAAAAGATAACAATTAATGTTACTAAAATTTATTTTTCACATTAGAAAAAAAAAATGAAAATTTAAGTATAAAAACAAAAGTTAATTATATAAGTTAATTACTATAGAATTTAAAAAATAAATACATTGACGATTGCTTTGATTTTGTGGTTTTATCTTTTATAACTTTTATTTCCAAGTCCTTTTGAAATTCAGTAAATAAATGTATTTTTTTTTCTTTTGGACGGGAACAAATAATGACGATTTCATTAATTTATCTATTACTTTGAGAGTTTCCTGTCAGAATAGGGCAGGGAAGTATATTGACCGTCATTCTTAATTTGTCATCAGAGTTAAATGCATTGCCTAAAAAGGCACAAAGGGGTTTAAACACTTAAAAGTTACCGGATTAAAGAAAAATTCTAAACTTAGTTTAGAAGTTTGATGAATAGTGCGCTCTCCGGAATTATTTTTCTAATAAAACCTTTTTCAAGCAACCAGGAAAAAACGGAATTTGTTTCAATTTCTTCAAAGAAATTGGTCGCTCATGGAGGGAGTTCAACTGGGATGCTCTCTGAATGGAGGTAAAATTAGTATTGAGCCTATGGGAATAAATTTCGTTCCAAGAAAAAATGGCCGTTCAGGGAGGTGGTCGCTTAATGGAGGTGGTCGCAAAAGGAGGTTTCACTGTATATGTTTACCACAAAATTCGGCCTATCTTTTTTACCCTACATTTTTGTTTAAGAAAAAAAGCTGTTCCTGACTTTTTTTTGTAGTAATTTTTAGTAACAAATACATTTAACAGCTTAATAATAAAATTTTGACTAATTTAATGCAATTTGAAATGTTGAATGAATTTCTCTTGTGTGACTAAGTGTGTTATAAGTATTTTTTAATTTAATAAGATTCAGTACTTTCGTGGTATTAAACTCTAAGGCTTATTGAATGAAAGATTTATCAACCCTTTTATTCTAGTTTGATGACCTCCCCACCCCAATACAATAGCATATGTCGTTGTTCTGACGTTCTAAGGGGTAACAATCGGATGCAGCTTACATAGTGACAGAGGGTTTTGTTTCTAATATGAAATAGCTTCTTAAATACTTTTGAATCTTTTTTAAGTTTTAACTAATAAAGGAATATTGAAAATAAATATTTTTGATATGTAAAATACTTTAGCCCTTTATCTACTGACGGTACTTATAAGTACCATTAAAATAACTTGTTATAAAAGTAATTTAATACATCGATTAGTAATAATACAGTTTAGAATGAATTATAGATACAATACTTTATCTTGTTCCGAAAGAATTTTGGTTATACAAAACAAAAATATTTAAAAAAAAAAAGATTTATTTTGCCTTTGCATCTTTTCAACTTTCTTGGCGTTTGGGAGAGGGGGGGGGGGGGGGGATTTTTCAATTCGGAAATATCTCTATATTTCTATTGTAAGAACATTATAGTTGTACATTTCCTAATTCTACAAAATACTAAGAAAAATATTTAAAATAAAAGATTCGAGTGGGCTTATAAATATTGCACTAAATCCCTATCAATTCAAATTTAATTAATCCTTCTAAATCCTTCAATCCTTCTAAAATACTTCTAAAATTTATTAAATGAGTATGTAAATCTTCTAATGTAGTTTAAACAATTCACACAAAATGCTTTAGAGGATAAAATTTTCATGAATTCATAATTCAGTAGATAAAGAGTTAAAGAGACTTGGAATATTTACGTAATTTCCTTACTCTCCCTGAGTAGTTGTGAGCATTTATTTAAAAATAAAGTTAATAGCATAATTTTGCCAATTTTTGTGATCCTAATTTTTTAAAAAATGTATTATGACAAAAAAAAAAAAAAAAAAAGTCATCGAACTCTTATAATTTTTGTAGTTAACTTATTAGCAGACATGTAACATTTTAAAATTCTTCTTAATGTGAAATTTAGATAAATGAATTAATCAGCATTTTCAACCAGTTATTTTTCAATAACCGAAATTAAGTTTTACTTAATAGATTTGAAATTGATTTTTCAACATACATTATTTATATCAAGTAATAAATAAAATACGTAAGTTCAACTATTTTTGTGCATATTTTTTTCTTTAACTCGTTTTTAAAGAAAAAAAAGTATTTAGAAATTTTAGAAATTAAACAAATTATTATTATTTATAATTTATTAATTCCGAATTAAACTTTTTGACTGTAACTGTTCCCTTTCACCTTTTTAGTACACACTTCATTGGTAATTAAAAAAATTCTATTAAAATGGTTATAGATTTAAAAACTAGTACAATTTTATCATTAAAAGATTTGCAGATTATAATATGACCAGAGAAGATATATAAACATGTGCGTGCGTAATTTCCATCAGAGACACTTTTAAAAAGTTCTAATATTTCTGTTTATAAATCTGTGTTACGATTTTTTCTTAGAAAAGAACAAAAATAAATAAATAAAATAAAAAATAAAAACGTCTAATCATTACTTAGTAAATGTTGAATTAAAAAATATATGTATAAATTAATTAAAAAAAAAAGAAAGAAAACAGAGAAAAACCTTGGGCTATTTCCAATGTTTTAGTTTCCACTATTTTTGTTAACAAATAAACATTAATCCGTTATCTATTTTTTTCTTAGAAAAGTTATAAATTCTACTAATCTCGATAATCATTGCTTAATGATGTTAAGTAATGTAAAAAAAAAAAAAAAAAAAAAAAAAAAAAAAAAAAAACAGAGAAAAACTTTGTGCTGTTTTACTATTTGTGAGATTACTGTACCTTTGAGATACATACATAATTTCCATTGGAAGTATATTTAAACAATTCCAAAATTTCTGTTTCTAGATCAACGTTAACCAGTTATCTACTTTTTCTTAAAAAAGTGATAAAAAACTACAACAGATTTTGCTAATCATTGCTTAGTAAATGTAAAGTATGAAAAAAAACCAGAGAAAAACTTCGTGCTGTTTTACAATTTGTGAGGTCCTCTACCTTTGACATATCTGACAGGTGTGCAAAATGGGGGAAGGGAATTGAAAAGTTCGGTGGCATTTTCCTTTTTACCCCTTTTTTTACGCAACTCTACTACTACTCACTATTCTTTTAGTACGTACGGGCCCAGGTCACCGAACGCTTACCCCTTTTGCGCTGTAGCTTCACGCCGATTTTTTTCCCTACCAACCAACCCCTTACCCCCTTTTTTTTTCCATCTCCCGGCGCTCAAGCCTTTTCTGTATGTTGCTTACGAATTGGAAGCCTTTAGGTTCTGCCAGCTGCTAGAATCGAAAGGATGATGACATTGGTCCAACTTCCCGTTCTGTACGTTGAACTCTTGGGAAAACAGTAATTATTACTTTTTTACTTTTTTCTGAAGCTATTACTCCTAGGTGTATTCCTAATGCTATCAGGGATAGGTTTAAGAAAACGGCCTGGCTTCCGGTCAGAAAAACTTTTCCCTTTTCTTGTTCTCGCGTTATATCATCTATATCTTCTTCCCGATATCTCTTTTCCTTAACTTCTTTCCCCCTGAGCTATTTTTTCTTTTCTTTTTTTTTTCTTACGAAGGTACGCGTTCTTTTCCATTAATATATAGACAAAATGCTGTTGAATGCGCTTGGATGTGTGAGGGATTTTTTTCACCCGCTAATTATTTTTAGTACATGGTATTTTTTCTTGGGTTACTGAGAAAAGCGTGACTAACCTGTGACGAAATACAAGTTTTAGCTTTCCACTAGTAGAAAAACGAGATGTTCTAATAAACCATTTCATGGTATGAAGTAGGAATGTTTGCTAAAAAAAAGAAATACCCAGTCTTTTCAAATCATCAAATAAAGTGGTAATGGTAAAACCAAACGTACTATTTCAAATTATTTATTTTAATATAATTTATTAATATAAAAAATAATTTTTCAATTTAGATTATATACAGATTTTTAATTTTAATGGAGAAAATTTATTAGCCTAATATAAAGCTCGCTAAGGTCAGTATGAAAACCTTATGCAGGAAGATATATTTCCAAAAAATTATTCAGTCTTTTCAAACCATTGAATAAAGTGGTAATGGTAAAATCAAAGGTATTATTTCAAATTATTATTTTAATGTAATTTATTAATATCACTAATAACTTTTCTATGTTATATAATTTTTTTTAAATTTTAATGGGGAAAAAATATATTAGTCAATATAAAGCCCTCTAACCTCACTCTGAAAGCCTTATGTAAGAAGATATTTTTCCAAAAAATATTCAATATTTCCAAATCATCAAATAAGGGAGTAATGGTAAAACCAAAAGTATTATTTCAAATTATTAATTTAATACAATTTATTAACATAAAAATAATTTTTTTATTAAGTTTATAAATAGATTTATAATTTTAATGGAGAAAATTTATTAACCTAATATAAAGTTCTCTAAGCTCAATATGAAAACCTAATGCAGGAAGATATATAAAGAAGTTTATATAAAGATTTTAAATTTTAATTGGAGGAAAACATTTTATTCTAGTATAAAGCATTCTAAGATCAGTCTAAAAGGTAAGGAAGATATGTTTAGATGTAGGAAGTTGTTAGGTGTAGGAAGATATCTTTCCAAAAAAATATTCAGTCTTTTCAAACCATCAAATAAAGTGGTAATGGTAAAACCAAACTTATTATTTGAAAAAAAAATTAATATAATTTATTAATATCAAAAATAATTTTTCAATTAAGTTTATATAAATATTTTAAATTTTAATGGGGAGAAAATGTATTAGCCTAGTATAAAGCTCTCTAAACTCGGTCTGAAAGCCTTATGTAGAAAGATATATTTCCAAAAAATTATTCAATATTTTCAAAACATAAAATAAAGTGGTAATGGTAAAACCAAACGTGTTGTTTCAAATTATTTTTTCTTATAATTTATTAATATCAAAATTAATTTTTTAATTAAGTTTATATAAAGATTTTTAATTTTAATGGGAAGAAAATATATTAGCCTAATATAAAGCTCTCTAAGCTCAGTCCGAAAGCCTTATGTTGACAGATATCTTTCCAAAAAATTATTCAATATTTTCAAACTATTAAATATCACATCACCCAATAAATTGGTTAATACTTTTTTTTTTCGATTTCAATAGAATTTAATTACAATATGGAAAAATGTTTTATCAATTTAATTTATATTATGTTACTCAATTTTTATACAAAAAATTCATTATCTTAATATAAAGATCGCTCTGGTCGGTAAGTAAGACTCATGCCCTGTTGAATTGTTTTATTCTGAAGGGCATTTTCTGAAAAATGTTTTCAACTGTACCAATGTCACCCTTAAATTATAAATTAAATTTGAATTAAATTTTTGAAATAAATAAATAATACCGTTAAATTATTTCATAGTAGGATCTAATAAACAATGCATACAAGTTACTCAGTCTTCTCAAAACATCAAATAATGTGGTAATATCAAATATATATATATATAACCATAATATAATTACAAATCATCATCTATTTCCAATTACTATAATTAATTCAATAAATTCAGCATCTAATTATAACTGTAACATTTTATAAAATGCAGATGGAACCCTATGCAAGCAATACAAATTAAGCAAAATCCACTATATATATATATATATATATATATATATATATATATATATATATATATATATATTAAATTACAGTTTCAATAGAATTTAATTACAATATAAAAAAATATCTGTTTCGATGTAATTTAGGTTACGATAATTAATTTTCACAGAGAATTTGTTTTATCCCATAAAAAGATTTTTGTGGTCATTAATATTTCTTTGTACTTCATTGGTAGGTTATATTCTGATTAGCATCCACTAAGAATAACTATGCCCATGTTAATACATTAAATTATTTTGTGGTATGAAAAAGGACATTTTGTTTTAAAATTACTTAACCTTTTCAAGTCATCAAATAAGTTGGTAATATTAAAAAAAGTCTTACAATTAAAATATAATTTAATTACAATTAAAAAAAAATTTTTTTGTTTAAATTTATATTCCGATAATAAATTTGGATACAGAAAATTTATCATCGTAATTTAAAGTTCTCTAAACCTTATGCCGCCACTGTTTGACTGATTTATGCTGGAGGACATTTTATAAGAAATGATGTTATATATACTCAAATTTATAAATCAAATAAATGTCTTCATTTGTGACGAAATATATTTAAAAATATTTTTCAGACATAAAAGAAATTAACAACATGAAATGTATTTTGAAATCCTCTAGAAAAAATCCTAAATTTATGCTTTTACTTCTATCTGAAAAATTCGTCTAAATTTAATTAAATAATTATCTTATTTTCTTTATATCATTTTCCTTTAAAATAAGCGCCATATATCCGATCATTAGATGAACTTAATAATTCTTAAAAAAAATATTATTACAAATAAATGGTAGTAAGTACTATAAGTGATTTATTTATTTTACTTTTATTTATATATTTACCTATTGCACCCTAAAATCCTTTTAGTGGAGAAAAGACATTCAAACCATACAAGTTTATGCAGAATGTTTCTTTGATGAAACATACATTTTTGGAGCCTGCGTTTGAAATTTGTTTTTTGTTTTATTTTTATTTTTTGTGTACTCCATATACTATATACGCAATAAGTACAGTAAACTCTCTGTAAGGAGGACTCTGTGTAAGACGGAAATCTGTCTAACTCGAAAAGATTTTCAAGCCCCTGCGAATCCATAGACATAGAGTAAAATTTGTCTAAGACGGAATATTGTCTACTACGGAAAAATTTCTCGGTTCCGATCGATTCCGCCTTAGGCAAAATTTACTGTAGCATTAAATTATTCGTTTTGTTTCAGACATATTTACTTCAATCCGTCCCTAATTTCAAAGAATTTTCAGTAATCAAATTAAAAAAATCTATGATCAAATACATTCAGATTTTAATATATACGGTTTAATATAGCAGATATAAATTTAAATTAGCTATAAATTTTAATGCAACCATATTGTGAAATTCAAAATTATATTATAATTATGAATACGTGTGTAATATTTTAGAGTACACAGTTTATTAAGTAAATGTACAGCTGTTTATAATTCCAAATAAAGTAAAGTATTTTTCCATATTTTGAAAGTAAAAAAATAGTTTCTGATTTCAAAAACAAAGTCAATAAAGCAAAAGGAGATAATATTAAAATGTTATTAATGCATTTATAAAGAAATATTTTATAATTATTCGACAAATTTTTGAAATTTGTATAAAAATAAGATTTGTATCAACTAATACACACACACACACACACACATCTATCTAGCTATACCTATCTATCTATCAAGATACATATATAGTATGGGACCATTTATTGGAGTTGGAAATAGGGTTGGCACGAATGCTGAGACTTAAATAGGACTCTTTTCAAATAGTAGTATTCGACTTATTTAATCACAGAATTTCCCTAACTAAATAAGGCAAATATTAATAGTACTCTGAAATAGTGGTATTCAAAAGTAAGCATCCATAGAAACCTTGCTTCCATTCTATTTATATGTGTGCGTGTGTGTAATTTAACTATTTGTAAAAATTCAAAAATGAAATAAATAAAGATTTCATTATCAGGCTTTTTAATTTTCCTAAATTCGATTTCCAAAAAGTAAATCAATACAAAGGTCAAAATGCCGAATCGAAGATATTATTATATAATAAAAATTTTCATATATCATCTCAAATCAATAAATGAATTTAATCAAATAAAATCTGACAACATAACAGTGTATGTATAGATGTATATATATATATATATATATATATAACCATTCTAAAATATTGCAAATTATCATCTATTTTAAATATATAAATTATAAATTAAGTTTTAAGACAAGATTCACACATTATAAATTTTAAATTTTGAACAACAAATTATTAAATGAAGTTATTATAGATAGAGATATAGATATAGATGGATATATATTGATATAGATGGATAAATATAGATATAGAAATAGACGGATATATACAGGTATAGATATAGATATAGATATAGATATAGATATAGATATAGATTATTTTCCATATAGATGTTCATTTGAAATTATTCTCAAAATACTTTTTAATTTATATTATATATATATATATATATATTATATATATATCACATACGATATATATTTTCTCTTTTACATGAAGCTTTATAGCGATATGCATTACTATATTTTAGGATAAAAAAAGTTAGGAAAAAACTGTATTTCCCCGGGGAAAATTTAGTTTTTAACATAAAAATAATGAGGGCCGTTTAAAAAAAAAAGTGAAACCGTGTCTTTCAAAGCTTTTAAAACCCACATCATCAGATATTGAGTGTAGGTGCATGTGCTACAGCCGCTGCTCATTATTTTAAACAGTCGTTTAAGTGCAGCTAAAGACCGCAAAAGTAGGAACGCATTGGTTTTTTAGGCACTGATGCATTGAGTAGCAGCAGTTTTAAAATTCTTCAACCACCATGAGAAAAATTTCTGTAAACGCCGTTACTTAAATATAAATAGTAAATTTAGTTCATTAGGCCATTTATAGACCCCTATGCGACGGCATGCGTTGCTTATCTTGATTATAAAACAGATGCACAGGAAGGGTGTGGGGGGTCGTGGGACTCAAGCCATCCACATTCAAATAAAGATTTTTTTTTTTTTTTAAATCACATCAGCTGTTCCAAAAAATATTTTCTCTCTTGAATGTCTAATAAATCTCTGAAAAAGAAAAAAAGGCTATGTACATAAAAAACTATTACAAACATTGCTTATATTTATAACATGCAAATCTGAGCATCAACGGCCTCAATGTCAGGTCTACAAGTTGCATTTTTATTTTGAATTCCTTTCATTCAATATTTGAATCTTTTTCTTTTTCGTTAATATAAAGATACACATAAGATTTCAAGTAATTTATAAAAGATTTAACTGCTATGAATACGATTATATGCACTTATTCTACGGTTGCTTATTTTCTGTGACAACTTTTTGCTATACGAGGACAAATTGCATTTTACTCCTCAGAAAATATAGGTATTCGACTTTGAAAATCTACTGTCTTTATTATATTTTAATGAACATTTTTGATTTATATTATTTATATGAAGAATTCAATATTAATAGCGAATTATTTTTAAGTTTATGCCATTTTTGTTTTTACAATAATTATGTACCTTTTAATAACAACACTGTCAATCAGATCTGTGGAAGTGGGATGGGGACAAATTATTCTATAGCACTGCTGTTAATTTATTTTTATTTCATTTTGATAAAAATCTCAGCTATTATTAAATATTATGTTTAAAATAATTAAAATGTTCACTTCGGGTTAATGCCATAAATAGTTAGTTTGAATGATTAATTATTCTCATAAATATTTTTGTTAATTAATTATCACACAGGACGATAACCACACGGAGCCAAAGAGGGTTTAGCCCACTAACAACTTCTTCAGGCCACTTTAGACTTTATTATCTTTCAATACTAATGACGGTCTATGATACATTTAATTTTTTAAAACTTTCTAACCAAACGTTTTATTGTAAAAGGCACTTGCCCTCTACTTCTGTCTCTATTTATATACAGGGTGTCCATAATTAAACAACCTTACTTTAAAGTTGTCTACAGACGAAACTGTTGGTCAGAAAATTGTGAAATTTTGTGACGGACATAATGAAGGAATGGGAATTTGTTTGAGAGAAAAAAAAAATCAGTTCAAAATTTCGCCACCAGGGGCTTCTTTAATGAATTACCCATTATTTAAAGTTTTTACGCTTTATTTTTCTCCGATTAAATGAGAGAAATACACAGACCGCCCCCTGAAAAAATAAAACGTAAAAACTTTTAAAAACTATTGGTGTTCGAATTGAACGAACCGTACAAACTTTGAAAAAAAAAATCCGCCTACGACAGACGCTATTTTTTCACAGAGCTCAGGCCTAGTATTTAGTGGGCGGTGGCTAAATGTGTAATTTATTAAAAATTCGCCCCTCTGGTGGCGAAATTTTGAACTAATTTTTTTCTCTCAAACAAATTCCCATTCCTTTATTATGTCCTACACAAAATTTCACAACTTTTTGACCAATAGTTTCGTATTTAGACAACTTTAAAGTAGGGTCGTTTAATTATGGACACCCTGTATAATTAAGGTAGAAGGGAAAAGATGACTTTTGTGAATAATCCTCACAAAAAAAAATTTAAGACCCCTCTGACTTTGCCGCCTGATCGCAATCGTTCAATTTGTTTGAAAATAATTACTGAGTCCCTTCCATAATTTTGGAATTACGACGCCACTGTTAAAAAAGCATTTTCTTTATATCATTCGAAAACTTTTTCTTTCGTAATTTAATTTTTTTCTAGCGAAAGAAAAATAATGCCAACCAGTAAGATTTTTCAAATATGGATTTTACTTTTCGACTGAAAGTCAAAAAACATGTTAAAAGAAGGCTGGGCATAAAAAAAAAAAAAAAAAAAAAAAAAAAAAAAAAAGTTAACAAAAATTAGTGCTCGATTTAAATCTTTCTTTGGTAAATTATTTGGATTTCCCATATGATTTTAAATCCAATCAAGTTTTTAATTAGTTTAAGCATTTTTAAAAGTTCACTTGTAATCGTTAACCCTTAAATGCATAGTAATGCATATCTACATCGCTTTTTATTTAATTCTTAGCAACCAGCATATTTATATAGAAGTATTAATCCTGTAAAAATTACAAAAATATAAAGTTAAAAATCTATCTTAAAATTTCTGGTGCCTAATCTTTAATATAAGAGTGAAAAACATAATTCTAAAAAAGTAATTTATGCATTTAAGGGTTAAGTTTAAAATATATATATATATATATATATATATATATATATATATATATATATATATAAAATAAGGTATTTAGATTTCATACTTATTAAAATATTTACTAATTTGCAATATTTTAGTTTTTACTTGTATTGCAGATGTGCAACTTAAGAAATGGTTGACGTATTAAACGAAAAATGTATCTCTGATTTTTTTTTTTTTTTCATTATTTTTTTCTGTGTTATAAACCTTTCAGAGAATCATATATAATTTTTTCGAAACAAAATAAAAAATCATGCATTTAAGGGTTAATTAAAGTGTTTAATTTAAGCAATAATTTAATTTATGCATACCAAAATCTTTGAAATTATTAAAGTAGTAACAGTACAGAACTATTCTTAAAGTAATAAAGTAATAACTATTAAAACAAAAACAAAAATGTGCTTACTTTTAGATCCTAAGATTATATTCGAGTAAACATTGGTTTGAATGATTTAGAAATCGTACTTTCGTTTTAAAATATGAAATTATTAAGCATTATTTTATTTGAAAATCCCTTTTTTCATACAGAAGTTTTTTATACTTCATTGCACAACATGTTATGTGCATACAAGAAATGCTCGTTTCACGTATGTCATAACTAGTGCTGCCAGATGTCAAGTTTAAATCAAGGGCTCAAAATGCTCTGGACACCAGTATTTTAAGGGGTCTCGGGTCTCTTAAAGCTTTAAAATTTTCGAAATTTTAATTTTCTTATACGATAAACCCCTATCTTTTCTGAACATTTTGATGTAATTGTTTCCTTGAAATTCCCATTAGAACAGAAGTTATGGCTTTTAGAATTATACCTGCTCAATAGCTGAAGCGGCGTTTCCGAAACTTTGAAGTCATTTTTCTAAAAATGACGTTTTTTGGCATAAGGCGCACGATATCTAAAAAACTTCTAAACATTTTTTCATGAAATTTTCAAAACATATGTTTCATGTTTAGTCTGTATAAACTGAACCTAAAATTTCCTTTTTATTCTTCAAAAAAATATATTTTTTAGGTGATTATACTGTTGAAATTTTCTAAATTTTGCATTAGCTAAATACAACTTTGCATTAAAAATATAAAAATGCTTTAAATACAAATTTATTTAGATTCGGGGTCATTATAATAATCTGACGTATAAGTAGGCACCAAAATTTTCATTCTAGTTCCAAAATTTATTTTGTAATCCTGCGCGTAATCTGTTATGCCAATTTTCTGCTGGTCAAATATCTAAAAGTTTGGAGACCCTATAAATGCTAATTCTGCACCTTGCAATTTTTCAAATACAGGAAATAAAAGAAAATACTTGTATCTTTCATCCCAATAAAAATTGTGTCTTAAAATCAAATGCATTTTAATCTATTAAATGTAGAAAATTGTCTTTTTTTTTACAGTTTTTCCAATTTTAAAAGTCCTGAGATCCCTTAAATTAACTTTCTTCGCTTTATCTAATGGCAGAATTATCTTCGATTAAAGATGGCGAGATAAACTGTGAGAAATTAGTGGTATCTAGATCATTTGGAGCCGTAATTTACGCAGAACACCTGGCAACACTAGTCATAGCCTATAGAGCGTTAAAAAGAAAAAGAAAATGAAAAAATTGGAACTTCCACTAATTGTTTGGCCCTAAATTTTACCTTTGATTACTTCAAAAATTGAAAATAATAATGTTATATATTATGAATTTAGGTTATGATCAGCCCTATATTTTTTGTTTACACTGTCTAAATCTCAATTCCAAGAACATCGTTAGCTTATTACCAAAACATCTCAAACCAAAGACTCCGGAATAAATAAATTAATAATATAAATTTTTGTTGTTTACCTATTTTTCTCTGTATACTTTTGAAAGAGCTGGTGCATTTTTTAATTAATTTTGTTTTATAAAATCTTCTAATTTCATTTTAATTTTAGAGCACATAATTGGGAACATAAGTTCTCATTTTAAACACAATGAAAATTTAAATTACAATTTTCACTCCCAACGTTGATAATTACATGTACCAAGCATATACATTATTATATCTGTATGTATATATATTTTTTTTTAAGGGAATTAAATTTTATCTCTTGTTTTAGTGATGATACTTTTAAACGTCGTGACACACCTACGTTACATTATCATTCATGAAAAAGCATATGAATATTATATACGGAATATGAATTTTTTTTTTATATTACTCTGAATTCGCATATATAATACGAATATTAACAGGAATTTTTCTATATATGAATATAAAAATAAAATAAGAATATTTCATTTAATTAGAATATTTAACTATCATGCTGTAATTAAAAAAGAAAACTAAATATATTTTATTATGCTTATCATATTTCCATTCATTATGGATATGGTCTCTATCGCTTCTCATTTAAAAGTACTATTACATTATAGTAAATTTGGATTTTAATTATCGTCTCTACAAATTTAAAAATAATGTTGGTGTATTTCGTCAGATATTCGATTAGATTTTAATTCATTTTAGTGAAACACTATGCTGTTTACATTTAAAAAAATAATTTAAAACTTGTTTTAACAGTTTAAAAAATAAAATTCATGCATTACATTAGATTAATATTTAACTTATTTCGGTTCAATATTTAATCCATTATTTTAAACCCCACCATTCTGTGTTTAAAAAATGTATGAACGTTATATTTTAATTAATTTGTTTTTTCAGTTAAAAAAATTTTTCACGTTTTATATTAGATTAATATTTATTTCGGTTCAATATTTAATCTTCTTATTATTGTTATCTTAAACTGTATCATTCTGTGTTTAAAAATGTAGTATAAATATTATATTTTAATTATAATGTTTGTAGTTTTTTAAAGAAAACTGATACATATCATTTCGTATATTCATAGGTTTTTTTAATTGATTATGAAGATAGACAATATCGTTGTGCAATTAAATCTCTAGCATAAATATTATATTTTAATTATCCTGTTTGCTAATGTCAACAATAAGATCGACACAACATGCATCATTTAATTAGACACATCATAACCAATTCACACGTCGTATTTATTTTAATTTGAAACTAAACTATGGCGTTCAATATTCAAAAGTATAATATGAAAATAATAAGTTGTAATTAATTAAACATTCATATTGAAGAGTCATGAATCATTTATTTAGACACGTCATACAGTTATTACTTTATTTTAAAACTAGACTATAATATTCAGCTATTAATTATACAAAAATAATAAGTTGTAATTAATTAAACAATAAGAGTGAAACATCATGCATCATTTAATTATAAACATCATAACCAGTTCAGATATCGTGCAGTATTTATTTTATTTCGAAACTAAATTATAACGTTCACTATTTAAAAGTATAATATGAAAAATATTGTAATTAATTTAACGTACATACTGACGCATCAAGCATCATTTAATTAGACACGTCGTATAGTATTTAATTTATTTTAAAACTAGAATATAACAGTCATCAATTAAAAGTATTATACAAAAATAATAAGCTGTAATTAATTTAAAAATAAGAGAGGCATATCATGCATCATTTAATTATACGCATCGTAACCAGTTCAGATATCTTACAGTATTCATTTTATTTTGAAACTGAATTATAATATTCACTATTTAAAAGTATAATATGAAAAATAATTGTAATTAATATAACCTTCATATTGACGCATCATACATCGTTTACTTAGAAACGTCATACAGTGTTTAATTTATTTTTAAACTAGAATATAACAGTCATCAATTGAAAGTATTATACAAAAATAATAAGTTGTAATTAATTTAGCAATAAGAGTGACACATCATGCATCATTTAATTAGACACATCATACAATATTTAAATTATTTTGTAAATTAAACTATTACGTAAAAGTATTATATCAAAATAATTAATTTTAATTAACATATCTGTAAAAACTTATAATGAAATTGGAACATTTCATTAGAGACATAATTTAGTATTTATCAAATAAGTATTTATAAACTTTGAATAAAATGCTGTTGAAATATTCTACCTAGTGAATAAAAAATAATTTTAATGAACATTTTTCAAGAGCTTCTTAAAAGCACTAAGATGCAGAAGACTGTGTTCATCCTCAATTAATCAAAGAAACTTGTCTTTTGCTGGCTGAATTTTTATTTTCTTTACTTTCATAACTTCTAATGTAACCGAGTATCGAATCTGTGCTCTAAAATCTCTTTGAAATTTTGATTCATTAGTTAGTTTGTTAACGAGATATAAACTCTGCAGTAAATTTAAAAGGGCGGTTTACCATTGTTAAAAGTAATCCAATTAACATCATTTGTATTCTACAAAAAAATATCACTTTTTTTACCGAACGGAATTTCAAAATTGAATCTATGGAGAAATTATAAAATTCTTTTCAATTTTGATTCATTAGTTAGCTCGTTAACGAGATATAAACTCTGCAGTAAATTTAAAATGGTGGTTTATCATTATTAAATTTAATCCAATGAACATTATTAGTGTTCTACACAAAAGTATAATTTTTTAATGAATAAAATTGTAAAACCGAATTTTTAGCGAATTTATGAAATTCATTTAAATTTTGATTAACTAATTAGTTTGTTAAAGAGATATAAACCCCGCAGTAAATTTAAAAGGGCGATTTACCATTGTTAAAAGTAATCTAATTAACATCATTTGTATTCTACACAAAAACATTACCTTTTTTACAGAACGGAATTTCAAAATCGAATTTATGGAGAAATTATAAAATTATTTTAAATTTTGATTCATTAATTAGTTCGTTAACGAGATATAAACTCTGCTGCAAGTTTAAAATGGTGGTTGACCATAATTAAATTCAATCCAATGAACATTATTAGTATTCTACACAAAAATATTATTTTTATCGAACAAAATTGTAAAACCGAATTGATAGCAAATTTACAAAATTCTTTTAAATTTTGATTCATTTGTTAGTTCGTTTACGAGATATTATCTCTGCAGTAATTTTAAAAGGGCGGTTTACCATTGTTAAAATTAATGCACTTAACGTTATTTCTATTTTACACAAAAAACGTTACTTTTTTATAAAATGGAATTTAAAAACGAAACTTATGGCAAATTTACAAAAAAAATTAAATTTTGATTCATTAGTTTATTAACGAGACATAAACTCTGCAGTAAATTTAAACGGCGGTTTACCATTGTCAAAATTAATCCAATTAGCTTCATTTGTATTCTACACAAAAACATTACCGAATGGAATTTTAAATCCAAATTTATGGCGAATTTATAAAATTTTTGTTAATTTCGATTCATTTGCTAGTTCGTTAATAAGGTGAAAATTCTGCAGTAAATTTAAAAAACGGTTTACAATCGTTAAAATTAATCCAGTTAACATCATTGGTATTCTACTCAAAAATAATGTTTTTTTACCGAATAGAATTTTAAAACCAAGTTTATGGTGAATTTGTAGAGTATTTTTAAATTTTGATTAGTTAGTTTCTTAACAAGATACAAATTATCCAATAATAAACTAAAACAGTGAGTTTATTATAGTTGAAATTGATTCAATCAACAGCGTTGATGCTCCACGCAAAAATATTACTTGTTTTAAATATCGCATTAAATATTAAGGGACAAGTGAATTTTGAAAAGAACAAAAATATGAACTTTTATTTGCTGTTATTTTTTTTTTCTAAATGACATAATCATAATGTATTTCAAATGCAATATTTCTCAAAACAAATTTTCCGCAGTTTAATCCGTTTTGTAATGTTGTTTTATTAAGGTCCTCAATTTAACAAATGCTTTTTTAAGGGAAATTCATTTTCTTCACAGTTTTTTTTTAACCATTTGGAAAAATGGTTATTGTCCTCTGCCAGGGTAGGAAATCAAAAACATATCTGAAGCGTTTTATTGGTTGAATCCGCATTTTATTCGTTTTCTGATTGGTCTATACAGTAATCTGTATTTTCCCTTTACTTTCAACAGAGATGGATACTACTGTTGCCACTATGACAAAAAAGTAATAAAAACTACAAAAAAAAAAATTAATAACTCAGAAACAAATTGAGATACAGCTTTCAAACAAATTGCATTTAAAAGT
Organism: Maratus speciosus; assembly: GCA_963932465.1. Classification (NCBI taxonomy): domain Eukaryota; kingdom Metazoa; phylum Arthropoda; class Arachnida; order Araneae; family Salticidae; genus Maratus; species Maratus speciosus. Next base: position 498,381,228 of record OZ010787.1, on the reverse strand, counting down.
ACATTTTTTTTTTCTCTATACGACGGTGTAAAAAGTAATATTGTGGGATGTTTAGAAGTTTAAGAATGAAATTTCATTTAAAATTGGTCCAGGAATATTAATGTTTAATCCATGGCGTACGTAATGAATGACCAGCTCCGTACAAGTTTAAAAATGTACAGTACCGAAAAATGTAATCCATGGCGTACGTAATGTATGATCAACTCCGTGCGATTTTTTATGTCTTAAATTTTAGTCTTTGAAAAAATCATTTTCCAAATGGTCGTTGTAATTTGTTAATTTTTTTAAATACCTGTCTGTTGGATTACAAAGTTGGATGCACAGATTTCTTGCAGTACGTATCATGATAGTCTCTAAAGCGATAGTGAAAATTTTGAAAAAAAAAAAAAAAAAAAAAAAAAAAAAAAAAAAAAAAAAAAAAAAGCAAAACGCATATAGAACATTTTAAAGATGTACAGACTTAAAAAAAAATAGTTTTTTAGAGAAATGCATTTTGAAATACATTCTGATATGTTATTGTATGCCCCGCCGTATAACACGCACCCTTGATTTAACATTGTACACTGAGATTTCGTACGCTTCAGGGGAATCAGAGGATTTAAGGAGTTTGAATACTAGAAATTTCATAAGGTAATGGTCGCTATATCTAAACACAGAGTAGTTCTACTCAAGTACGGCAAGGCAAATGGCACTTTGTGCAAATTCTGCTATTCTTGCTCTGAGGCATAAGAACACTGATTTTTCTGTTTTTAGTTATATTGTCGTATTACGGGCACATCCTTCTTTGCAAAGAAACCTTCACATATCCTTTGGCATCCAAATGTAATAAAGGACATTTAAAAAGTATAGTAACTAATATGTGAACAAATTCGCACCGAGATCACAAGATAAAGTCTATATGTCTATCTGAACTATGGAACTATGAGTAAAAAGGAATTAACATATCCTCAAAATGGTGAAGCTTCAACTGTAACCGGTTTCGCAGAAGTTGATTACCACTGGGGGCAAACTTCCACTAGTAAATTTGAACGGAAATTTTCTCCTTATTTAAAAAACTCTCATTCATGCAGATTTTCAGTCATAATTATGGCAAAAAATATCCATTTTTACTGGTGGAAGTTTACCTCGGCGTTAGCCAGACCCTGCGTTTCCGCCATATTGAGACAACCTAAACAACCCCCTGTCAGTGTCAGTGAAAGAGATTATAATACCGGGGCCAACTTCCACCAGTAAAAACGAATAGAAAGTTTTACCATATTTGTAAGAGAAATTTTGCATTTAAATAAGGCGAAATTTCTTATTCAAATTTACTGGTGGAAGTTCCCCCCGACGGTATTCAGAAACGGATGATCCCCATTAAAAAAAAAAGAGCAGCCGCCCTCTTGTGACTACCTCCTCAGTTACTTCACTCGTAAATAGTAGACACTGTACTATACACTATATGGCTATTAATCACCGGATACTTTCAATTTTAGACATTTTGTCAAATATTTAAAGATATACTTGTCGGATTCTTCTGGAACTTCAGGATTACAAAGAATATGTTTGATCTCATATTTATCAACGTCGATTTGATAAGGAGGAGAATTAGAGAGCCAACAAAAAGTAAAATAATAATAATAATATTTGAGATCACCCTGTAAAATAAAATGCACGAAATAATCTATCGCTAGATCACACAGATATGTGGATATTGTGCAATATATGTACTCATTTGTGTAAGAATAGTACTTATTAAAGGAGATATAGGGATTTTTTTTTTTTTAAGTTAAAAAAATTCTTACATGTTTTTTGCTTATATCATGCAGTGTTTTCAACCAAATTTAACGTTAGTTTCAGAAAATTTGGCAAAATGTAGTAGAAACAATATAGTGCGTTTGGAATATAAATATATTAAAAAATTGATGAAATATGAGTGGTTGTATGATATATTTTTTATCTGCGCATGCGCAAACGATAACAAAGATATTTTTCTTCATGATTTAGTAGTCAATTCTATGGAGCAACTCATATAAAAAACCCAGGCAAATATAGTGAAAATTCAGATAGAGCGAGCTGATTTTTACTTGCTATCTAAATGCAGCTGAATGATAAGGGATTTTCCACAAATTGTCATTTTTTATTAACTCACTTTCAGAAAAAGAGTTAGTATTTAATGAATGTCAACGAGAAGATTTGGAACAAATGCTTCGATTGTGATACCTCTTTTTTTTCCTTGGAATAGGCTCGTTCTGGTGGTTTTCCAAGAAAAACTAAAGCATCAATAAAAAATTGAAAATTAAAAAAAAATAATAATTAAAAATGACAATTTATTAAAAATCCCTTATCATTCAGCTGCTTTTAGAGACAACTAAAAACCAGCTCACTCTGTCGCCGATATCTTTCTGAATTTTCACGATATATGACTGGATTTTTTACATGATATTCCATAGAGTTGACTATTAAATCATGAGAAAAAAATTCTTTGTTATCGTTCGAGCATGCGTAGATATAAAATTTTTCATACTACTGCTCATGTTTCAGCAAATATTGAATATATTTATATTCCAATTTCACTATATTATTTCTACTACATTTTGCCATATTTTCTGAAACTAGCGTTAAATTTGGTTGAAAACTCTGCATGATGTAAGCAAAAAACATACAAGATTTTTTTTGTTACTTTTTTAAAAAATCACTATATCTCCATGAATGCTATCTCCGTGCTATTCTTACACAAATTAATGCACATATTGCACTGTATCCACATATTTGTATGCTGTAGCTATAGATCATTTCGTGCTTTTAATTTTACAGCGTTATCCCTAAAATTATTATTTTTGTTTGATTTGTTGTTGCCCCCCTTATTGTTCTTCTTATCAAATTGACGTTGATAAATTTGAGATAAACCATATTCTTTATAATCCTAAAGTTCCAGAAGAATCTGAAAGTATATCTTTTAATATCAACAAAATGTCTAAAATTGAAATTTTTTCTGGTTAAAAAAAAAAAATTCACTTTTTAATTTAAAAGTGAACCATATAAATATAAATATAAATAAATATATATGTATATATAGAGATAGATAGATAATTAAAAAAATGTAATTGCATGTGATTTTACATATGAAGCAAAATTAATATTAAACAATAAACTGTTTTTTAAATAAGCAAATAAATTTTAGACTGCGATAAAAACAGCACTCTGATCGGATACGTTCACAAAATGGTAGACTTAAAAAAAATCTTTATACTTCTTCTGTTCTTTTTAACTATGTAGTGAAAATAATTGAAAAAAAAATCTAAATAAAATTTCCTGTGTTGATCAAAAAGTCACAACTGAAATAAAATTCAATAATTCGAAAAAAAATATAAACAACATCACAATGCGGTTTTCACTCACATGTACAGAAAGATACGGGGCTTTTTAGCTAACCAAAATTTTATTGCCAGAATAATTGCCAACAAATGGTGTTTCATTTGTATTAGTACTATCTACAGAAGTGCAGTACTGTTTACAATGCAACTACCATTACAAACATAGATTTCGACGCATGGTATTAGTGAAAATACAGCAGTCAGATGCGGCAAGGTAATCTAAAGAGTATCAAAAATTACTTTTGCTGCAATTCCTGTAGTCACAGTGTGTCTTTAACCCTTTGGAGGACGGTGTTTAGTATTGAAACCGCTTAATTTTAACCAGAATTTGTATAACATATTTGAATAAAAGTTTACTTTTATGATTTAATAAAACTTAAATTGCACTTTTTTATTTTCAAGTTAAATTGTTCATAAATTGTGGTTCGTTTTCAACATTACAACATGAGAATAATTTCTTGCCCCTGAAAGGGTTAATAGCGACAGCAAACAGCTTTGCGACCCCTAAAGTGCTAAATATCTTTTATAAATTCAGATATTTTGCAAATATTTGTTTTTGCTATAAAACAAATCCCATGTTTTTCTGTGCATTTATGTGAATGTCCTATTGTGCTACTCTCTATATCTTTCCAATTGTTGAATTTTCATGTGACTTTTAGATCACCCATTTTAAGGTTTACAAAATAAATTTTTTTTAATCACGTGATTACGGGAAAAATTCGGAAAAAGTTAATTAAGAGCTCCAAATGAATTAATTTTTGTGCTTCTAAACTGTAGAGCTATCGATTTTCAAAGAATGTTCTTAGTATTTCCCTCTAAGAAAAGCTATTCTTTTATGCAAATTTTCAGGCTTTTAAATGTCAATCAAGTCAAGTTAGATAAGCGACAAATTCTACCTCCCAGATCCGTTTATTCAGTGATAAACTGCTTGGTATGTAATTACCGATTCACGTGATCTACCAGTTAGTTTATTAGGTAGTTTTAAATCTTTAGTATGGCCGCCAATCAGTATATTTATTGCCTTCTGTCGTTTTCGCCGGAGATGGTAGCTGGATTCATTGTAAAGAAAACAGAAGTTTGCTTAGTTAAGAAAGCATAATTAACTGACATGTTCCGTTCTTTGCTTGTTTGCGTGTCAGACAACATTCGCGCCTCCGGAGCGCGAATATGATGCATAGTCCATGCAAAGAATTTTCTCCAGAACAGGCTCAAACATGTCCCGTGTGTTCATCCATCATATAGAGATCTTGTTTTCTCAACTCCATAGATAAATTATCTCGCTTTGATAGCGCCAGCCGAAGATGTTAGCGTGACTTAACAAACAGTTGCTACTGTGCGGCTTGTTAAATGTTCAATTGATGTTTATATGTAACTGTTTGTTGAAAAGAAAATGCCAAGGTAAAATAAAAGTTCGTAATTATTTATAAATATTAAATTTAAGTGTGCCTGTGTTAGAGAATAAATCTATACCTTGATAGAAAAAGATCGAATGTCTGTTTTAGCTATTTGTGGAAAAAAACTGATTTAATGATTTTATTTTTAATAAAAAAATATTATTGAAAGAATAATATCCTTGAGGAATGAATTAAAATAAACGCATTGGCATTTATTTATGTTATACATAATACTATTGTCAAGTGGTTGGTGTGCAAAGAAGAAAATAAATGGTGATTATTACTGAATGCATTAAAGATGAGAGACATTGGAACTTTTCTCTAGAATTATTAAGACAATTGTGAAGTGATTGGTGAACAAAAGCCAAAAATGGATGTTTTATACATTGGCTAATTTTTACCAAACTGTTACAATTTTATTGTGCTGACCTTTATAGCCAAGAAATGATAGATTACACTCCTGGTTCTGGCTTCATTGCTCTTAAAGATTTGAATTAAAATGCAGCTTATAGCATTCTACCTGTTTAGCCTTCGATATTAAAAAGAAACCTGCAGCGTCTCCAAACCAACCTCTTAATTGCTGTACATAGTGGCTATTTATAATTAACCCCCGCAAGGGAGGTGGTTCATTTTTGGACCACCTAACTTTACCCTTTATGTACTGAATTATGAATTCATGAAAATTTTATCTTCTAAAGCAGTTTTCGTGAATTGTTTAAACTACATTAGAAGATTTACATAATCATTTAATAAATTTTAGAAGGATTTTAGAAGGATTGGAGGATTTAGAAGGATTAATTAAATTTGAATTTATAGAGATTTTGTGCAATATTTATAACCCCACTCAAATCTTTTATTTTAAATATTTTTCTTAGAATTTTGTAGAATTAGGAAATGTCAAATATAATGTTCTCACAATAGAAATATAGAAATATTTCCGAATTGAAAAATCCCCCCCCCCCCCCCCCCACCACACACACACACACACACAACGCAAAGAAAGCTGAAAAGATGAAAAGGCAAAAGAAATCATCCTTTTTAAAATATTTTTGTTTTGTGTAACCAATAATGCTTTTGGAACAAAATAAAGTAATGTATCTATAACTCATACAACTAATCGATATATTAAATGAATTTTATAACAAGTTATTTTAGTTATTTTAATGATACTTATAAGTACCGTCAGAAGATAAAGGGTAAATTCCTAAACGCCAGATTGGCACCAGAATAATGGAATGAAAATTTTTCTTTTAGTAAGTATGTGAACAGAAGTTTTTGATTATTTTTAAATAAATTTGTTTATAAATTCCGGCGTCGTTCACTAATTTCGGCATTTTACGAATAGAAGTACCTTGCCCCTGAAAGGGTTAAATCACACCTCGTCCAATTATAAAGATTTATATCGAAATTCTCTCTTTCTTTTTTCGATATACAATTTAATTGTTCTTTAGCAAATCATTTCACTTAACCTTGATTACGTTCTTCTATTCTCGGAGAAATAAAAAAATTGTCACTAGGTTGTCTTTCGAAAAGAATCTTCGTATGGGAAACGCATATCTTTTATAATGCCTCGTCTTTCGTGATTGGTATCTCAATCCATTCAAAAGACTAATTTTCTCAAGCTATGAAATAATTTTCTCACCTATTTCTGACTTGTTTGTTTGTTCACATATTTCGCTATGATCATTTATATATATTTTCCCCCCTATTAAAGAAATACAGTGTTGATACACTCAAATTGCGGGCTCTACGGGCTCACACAATTACACGGTACTGCGCTGATCTGTACTCAAGAAATGACGACTCCTGGTTTAGGTGTCGTTGTTTTTAAGGATATGATACAATATAAAATCTAGATTTAGATCGAAAAGACAACTTTGTATCTCCAAACCATTACGCTTTTTTAGTGACTGTTTAGTGTTTTTTTTTAGTGACTATTTCTTCTTTAATTTTTCCCCCTCCAGTTACCGAGATTTCTATCAAACCTCTCTTTTACATTTTTCGATTTACAATTTAATTGTAATTTAGTAAATCATTTACTACATCCCTGATGACATTCTTCAATTCTCAGAGTAATAAAAATCCATTTTTTGCTACATAAAGCCTAGGAACATATGCCTTTTTTGACGGCTTCTTCAAAGATGCTGCCATTTACTTTTGTGATTCATTTACTCAAATCGTCCGAGCGGCGAAATAATTTTTTACTCTATTTCTAACTTATTTGTTTTCTCTTCGATTTCGGTTATCATAATTATATACATTTCTATATAAAAGTTAATATGTTTTTCACTTAATTAAAGAATATATTGTGAAAAAGATCTTGTTCCGGAGCCCACTGGCTAACCAATTAATACGGTACCGTGCTGATCTTTAGTCAGGAAGTGACGGATTTACGCTCCTAGTTATGGCTTTATTTCAATTAAAATTTTGGATTGCAATATAATTTATAAGCTCTTATGTGTTCAGCCCAAAAAACAACCGTAGCGTCTCCAAACCAGTCTGTTAATTATGACTGTTTAGTGACTATTTCTTTATTAAATTACATTCCCCCAAATTACCAAGATTTCTATCAAACCTCTATTTTGGTTTTTCCATGTACAATTTAATTGTTGTAAATCATTTTCTACATCCCAGATGACTAGAGCTGCCAAGTGTCCCGCGTAAATCAGTGCTCCAGATACCTGGACATAACTAATTTCTCACAGTTTATTTCGCCATCTTTAGTCGCAGCCATTAGATAAGGCGAAGAAAATAATTTTAAAATACTGGTGTCCAGAGCATTTGGCGCCTCTATTTGAGAGGGACACCTGGTAACACTACTGATGAAACTCTTCAATTCTCAGAGTCCTAAAAATGTATTTGTCATTAGGTAAAATTTTATTCAAAACTCATTATTTTTTTCGGGAAATATAGGCCTTTTATTATTCTTCCTTTTTCGTGATTGATATCTCAAACCATTCATGCAGATCCTAAACAGAAAAATAATTTCTTCCCCCTTTTTTGATTTTTTTTTTTGTTCATATATTTCCGTTATCATCATCTGTATACACATTTCAATATACGAGTCAAATTATTAATTTAATTCAAAAAATATATTGTTTATAAGCTCTGGTATATGAGGACCACTGGCTTATCCGTTAAGACTGTACTATGTTAGTTTTTAGCCAAGAAATTGCGGATAAAGAAGTCTTGAATTCAGACAATTCTCTCCATTAGGAAATATTGTGGTTCCGGAGAGCACAACACCGAATTTGCATTTTTAAAATCATTACCAAACACAAAATCTAAAATTTTCTAAGGGGACCATTCTGATGATATGGAAGGATAGTTCTCCCACTGGTAATCCGCAGAATTCCACACTGATTACAATCTGATTGTCCCTTACAGTGCTTATGGCTGTTCTAAAATCCAAACAAGCTACTTTTTGACATATTCCTAAATCCCTTTTTCTTGTTGGTTTACGCATGAAATGGAGAAATGCTCTTGAAATTGAATAGTTTTATTTTCAATAAATGCAGTGGATTTTTTCAGAAAAGGCTGTCCAAGTTAGCATTTTGAATTGGATTTTCGGACATGGCAGCACGATAAAATCGTTATGACACAACAATCGCTTATAATTCAAGTTGTAATTAATTTATTGTAAAATTAAAAACTGTTCAATTCCAAGTCACTTTATTAGTCATGTCTCAAGTGTTGTCTTTACATTTAAAAATGAATTTGTAAATGTGTCAGAAAGTTTCGCTGGGAAATCCCATATAACTTGTCGTTTTTTTAGCCTTCGATGGGAAAAAAAAAAACCCATCTCCAAACTAAATGAAAAATATAAAATAAAAATGAATCTGTAAATGTGTCAGAAAGATTCGCAGGGAAATCCCATATAACTTGTTTGTTCAGCCTTCGATAGGACAACAACTCCAAACTATTATCTCCAAACAATCTGATAAAAATTTAAAAATGAATCTGTAAATGTGTCAGAAAGTTTTGCAGGGAAATCCCATATAACTTACTGTTGTTTAGCCTTCGATAGGAAAAACACAACTAAAACTAAATGAAAAATAAAATAAAATAAAACTGAATCTGTAAATGTGTCAGAAAGTTTTGCAGGGAAATCCCATATAATTTTGTTTATTTAGCCTTCGATAGGAAAAAACAACACCAAACTATATTATTATTATTATTTTTAAATAAATCTGTAAATGTGTCAGAAAATCTCGCAGAGAAATCCCATGTAACTTGCCTGTTTGTTTAGCCTTCGGCAGTGAAAAAAACAACTCCAAACCATTATCTCTAAACCAACCTGTCCTACCCCTTTTAATTTTGAGTACACGGTGACTATTTCTTCTTTAATGAAACCCCCTCCAGTTGCCGAGATTTCTATCGAACTGTCTCTTTTCCATTTTTCGATTTACAATTTAATTGTTCTTTAGCAAATCGTATGCTACATCCTTGATAACATTCTTCAAAATCTCCCAGTAGGAGAAATGTATTTGTCACCAGGTAAGGTCTTTCTTCAAAGCTCCTTCTAAAGAGGAACATATGCATCCTTTTATGATACCCCACCCCCCTCCCTCCTCTTCAAAGAGGCTGCGAGTTACTTTCGTGATTTATATCTCAAACCGTTCAAGCGGCTCCTTTTCTCAGCTGCGAAATAATTTCTTCCCCTAATTCTGACTTGTTTGTTTGCTCATCGATTTCCGTTATCATCATTTATATATACAATTTCAGAAAAACGGATCGTATTGATCTGGAACAGAAAGCTTTTTGGGAAACCTTTGACAAAATTAGAGAGGTCTATAGTCTCCGTTGTAAACCTTTAGAACAGACGTTTCTGTCTTCTTTTTTTTTTTCTAGTCATGTCATTCTATTTTAATCTTACATATAAATAATCGTTCCAAGCAAGAAATACATTTAACTAATGAATGTAATGTTATATTATCGGAGATTAAAAGAAACTTGACAGGTCAAGTACAATATTTCATGCGTAAAACTAATTAACTGAAAATTGAAAATGCGTATAGACTTGCTGAAATTTTTAAAAAAGTATTTTGTTTTATTCGCTTATAATACATATAATATAATGAACAAATGAAGTTTAATACTTCAAATATTAATGTAAGCACGAATTAAATTATGCACACTATGTTTTGCATGTATAAGTATTAATAAATTATATATTTATACAAAAATATTCTAGTAAAATTAATAAATGAATTTACTGCATTATTATCCTATAAAAATAATAAAACTGAAAGAGTTATAGTAAATTCAATTTATCGTAAATCATTGAATATTCTATCGTAAATTATATGCATCGTAAATTTCTAAAACCTTTATTGTAAATTTAATGTCACTTAAATTACTAAAAGCATAATACGAAATTCAATTTGTCGCAAAATATGCAAGTTATTATATTAATTAAAATTATTGTAAAATATAGAAATTATTATCATTAATTGAATTTACTTGTCGATTTCATTTTATCATAAAAATTTTAAAGATTTTTAGAAGCCTAGAAACAATAAAGATAAGATTTCAACTATTATATTATATTATATTATATTATTACTATTATATTATATTATATTATATATTATATTATATTATTATATTATAATATATAATTATTATACTATTATATTATATTATATTATATTATATAACATAGATTAAGCGGGGAAGGGCTATTGGGTACTGGCGTAAAAATAAACTTTAATAAAAACATACTTAATAAATAAATATTGGTATACATTCTAACACCGATTTGCCCATAAAAATAGGTCTGCACTGTAAAAGATATATAAATTTTCCCCAATGGGGTACCTGAGTGTTAAAATACACTTTACTTTTTTGGCATCCTTTTTAGTAATGCCACGTTTTTAAAATATGATGAAAAGATTGCAATTTACTGTCTTGAAATAACCAAGTAAAAATATTTTAGAATTAATAAAGAGAAAGCCTAACACAGGGCGCATTTTTTTTTTTTTTTTTTTTTTTTTTTTTTTTTAACTGGGGCTCTAGTTATCTCCGCTTAACCTATATCTTAAATTTAAAAAAGATGATGCTCCAAGACAGCGGTTCCCAAACTTTATTATCGTGCAACCCCCTTTAAAGTTTAACATTTCTTAGCAACCCATCTAATATGTCAGCAGCACTGTAGCGAGAAAAATATTTTTTGCGGTGTTTCAGTTTTTAATTTTAATATATTATATTGCAAATTTATTACTTAAAAATGAAATAATTCATTGTTTTAAATAAATAAGTAAATAAGTATAAGTTTGTAAATTTTCGGGGGTAGTTTGAACTCCATAACCGCCCCCCCCCCCCATACACACACACACCCTTACTTTGGCAATAGTTTGATTATAGGCATTCAGGCTGTTCCAAAAATACTCAAACGCGCTTTTTTTTTTTTCCAAAAGGAACTGTTCAAAATAACATAGGAATTAAGATTATGTTGATGAAATAGTCCTGCCATTAATTTTCAAAAAGTTACATCTTTAAAATTTGTATACGGTCCCTGGATTCTATAAGTTAAATTTAAAAAAATCCTCTGTGATCTGACAATTGCAACAGTAAAAATTATACCATTCTTCCTCGACTAAAATTCACCGAGTTATGGTATATTGGAATTTCCGAAATTTCGGAGCTTTCCGGCACTAAAAAATCACACGTCTGTTTTTAGTGCCGGAAAGCTCCGAAATTTCACAAAATTCAAAGTGCCAAAACTCCGTGAGTTTCGGTCGCAGAAGAATGGGGTTTTCACTGTTTTACTTGTCAGAGAATGAATAAGTTTTTTCTTAATTTAACTTATATGACCTAGGGATCGTATACAAAATTTAAAAAGTGTAACATTAAAAAAATTAATTGCAAGTCTATTTCATCAACACAATCTTAATTCCTACCTTATTTTGAACACTTTTGCAATTCACATTGTCTCGTATTGCTACCAGACAAAAAATTAAAGCGCGTTTCAATCTTTTTGGAACATCCTGTATAGAAATTTAATAGAGTCTATCTTAAGGAAAAGATGGACATAAAACATACACACGAGAACAGCGGTAGGTAAGACCAATGTAAAAATGTAGTTATAAAAATATTTTACGAAAAAAAGGAAATATTAATAAATTTATCAAAAAAAAAAAAAAAAAATATCGAGTCAATGCGATTTATGTCATTGTGTTGCAACAACGACAGAGTCTGTGTCGATATTGAAACTATTAAACATTTGCATCAGGCCCCTCTCTGTGCAAAGTTTAATGAACCAATATATTTTCACAAAGTTATTTGTGTATATCTTTTTTGACATTTTACTTTAAATTTGGAATATATTGTTTTATTATATTATTTTAGCATATAAAATAAATTATACATTTTTGAAGATTTGCCCGATCGTTCCGCCACTCATAGTTTGGGAACCTAATAAACTGCTGTCTTTTCACAAAGTTATTTGTGAATATGTTTTGAGGATACATTTCTTTAAATTTGCAATATATTATTTTATTATATTATTTCAGCATATAAAATAAATTATACATTTTTGAAGATTTGACCGGTCGTTCCGCGACTCACTGGTGAGTCGCGGTTCATCGTTTAGGAACCGTTGCTATAAGGGAAAAAGTATCTGTAGACTCTGGTGTGGAAAGTGAACGTGGCTCCAATTATGCTGCCCGAGGTAGCCGTAACCATGTGCAACGGGAGGAGGGTAGGGGATTATACTATGGGCTAATGCCTCCAATTAAATTTCGCTGAACATAGATTTTTTGATTAAGTTAGGGAAGTAAGTCACCAAAATTGGTACTGTAGAGATAAAAATTATCCTTTTGCGCCCATTGTGAAAATCTCTCTCCCCTTTGAAAATATTGCTCTGAAATGCGATCCTTAAGTATTTTAGAAGCTGCCATTAAAATAACTTTATATTTGTTTATATTTTTAAAAATACATAATATTTTTCTTAAAAAATAAAAATAAAATAAGTAATTTATAAAATTTGCAAAGACAAAAATTTTCCCTTGAAGATACTGAATTGTAGATTTTTTTTTTTTTTTTTTTGAAAATACAAAATGATGCTATTCTGTTGGCAACTGCTTTATAATTGTTTCTACTTAAAAAATTCCTACATTATATACAATCAATAAATTTTAATAATTAATGCCATTATTAATTTCACTTATTTACTTTTAATTACTTGTTTAACTCTTTATATATAGAGAGAAACCCTATCTTGGGCTGTGTACCAACATAATTTTTTTCTAGAAACCTTTCGATGTTTGACATCCAAGCAGCAAGTATTGGTTTAAGCAGATCTTATTTATTATATTTAGGCTTAATTTTATGCCAATATTAAAGTCAACAGAAATACTTACAATGAAATATCAATATTGTTTAAATTATTGTTTAAATAAACATTACACTGGTAGAGTTATTATTACAAAAATGTTGCCTATGCATTTGAAATAGTGACAGTGGAATAGTAGAATATTTCTTACCAAGTTGCAATATTGACAAAATATGAGCACCACAGTTTTAGAACAGTATTTTCTCCAATATTGGTTAAGCTACAGCAAAGTTATAAATAATATTGACCAAACTATAACAAGAATATTTCCAAACTTGGCGAAGGTATGGCCAATACCAACAACGATAGCGCAATATTCTTTGCTATGAGGGATATATTTAATTGGTATTTAAGGGCTAGCTTGTACTACACGATTCTTATTTATCTGAATAAAATGAAGTGAAGATATGGCAAATACAAACAACAAAAGCGCAATATTGTTGGCTATGAGGTATATATTTAATTGGTATTTAAGGGCTAGCTTGTACTACACGACTCTTATTTATCTGAATAAAATGAAGTGACCTCATTCGAAAAATCCAATTTTGTAGATTGCAGCTGTTCCTATACAGCTGTTCAATGGAAAGCTTCTTTGCTATTAGGCTAAGTTATCTGCATTTAAATATAGATTTTAAAAATAAATAAATATACCTGGGACAAACAACAGACGTGCGACTAAACAGAATGACTTAAAGAACTAGTTTCGAGTCGTATGTAGAATATTAAACGAAAAATAACATCTCTTTCGTAATATTTTTTTCTTTTTTCACTTAAGTAAGAACTGGTTAAATAAAAATGCAAAACCTAAATAAAACATCTTTAATACTTAACTTCTTATTCAGAATTATAATTTCGTTTCCCATTAATGAAAAATATAATAATATATTACATTCAACAGCATGCTTGCTTATGAAATAGAAGGCATTGGTAAAAATTCTTTCATCATACTCGGTCACATTTCATAATAATCTCATGAGGATCTATTATTTGCAATATTTTTTTCAAACGTTTGCTGTCTTAATATGTTTTATCATTTAAGGCACACGTCTTATCGTATGACTGCTCCAAAATAGGAAATATGAATAACCAGTTAAATGCAAAATGTTAACCCTGACTTATTTTTTAAGCTGACATGTATGTAATTTGCAGTTTAATGTTATGTAAAAACAGAGAAACACCGCCGTCTAAAAGACCCCCCTTCCACATCATTTACTATATTCGACTCTCTTAATTTAGGTTTTACCTATTATATTAATCAGAAAAAGGAAATGAATATCAGAAAGTAAATTTTAATGCGATTAATTTAAAAATATTTAAATAAAACTAGCTAACTATGTTATTGGTTGATCTAAAAATATTTAAAATGATACCTGTTAGTTAAATCTTTGAAATAAGTAAAAATACTAAGAGAATGTATTATGTAAAAATTGCATACTGCCTTTAAATCGCGTATTTGTAAAATCTGGACGTTTCCTCTCCACACACGAGTAATCATATGAAAGCAATCTGAATAATGTAGTTTATTACAAATAAATACATTTTTTAAAATTTAATTTTTTTAAAAAAAATCGAAATTTCACTTTTTTACGGCGGGGGGGGGGGGGGGCATAGAAGAAAAAAAAATCTAGTAATATGGGAGTAATTTAAAAGTCTTATTTTTTTTTAAATAAAATAAAAACAATACTCTTTTGATTAAAGTGTGGCTACATTAATTCTGAATTTTTCAGCCCTTTAATATTAAGTTGGCTGCATTCCAAGGCAATTATAGAAAACCTTCCACCAACTTGTAAAAACTTGTAAAATGGGGTTTTCTGGAAAATGCATTTTGTTTTTAATTCTACATGATTCTACGTGATGTATTGGCTCATTGTAACTTGCTTAATTGTACGAATTTCGAAATGTTTTTTTAACCTCACAAAGTACCCCCCACCCTTCCACGCGATAAAATCTATATCTTTTACCCTTTTTTAACGCGCTAAGTCTTTCTTTTCATTTTACAATATATTGTGAAAGAAGTAAATATTTTTTTAATTAATCCTTAAATGCCTGGTGTTGCTTTTCGGCAACATACCCAATTTAGGCTTTTAAAATACTATTATAATAATAATGAAGCTATAATGCCTAATGTTGCCAATAAAATACATTCTGAAAATATTATTAAATCGATTTTCAACATGTAGTTGGCAACACTTGTGCTGTTTAAAAATAAAGATAGATTTATTTTTTCAATTGTTGCTAAATGTTCTTTTTGTTTTGTTTGGAAGCTTTCGAAATACCCTATTTTGTTCTGCAGTGAGCAAGTAAATTTTATTCCTTATTATAGTTCCTAAAATTCTTGTGTGTTTAACATTATAGAATTTTATCAAGGAAGATTATTTTTTCAATTAAATACCAGTATTGCCGATTAGTAACAAACTGTTTTTTAGCCTTAAACCGTACTTAAAACAAAATGTGATTTTTTAAAGTATTTTCCCATGATTTATTTAAAAAATGAAAGTCGGAAAACATTACTACAATGATTTTTGAAAAATCCGGCATTTAAGGCTTAAAATATCTAAAATCTTTAAAACGAAACCTATACATTTAATAAATTTAAGATGCACAAAATATCGGCAGATTGTTTCCTGTAAAAATACCTCTAATAGTTTTATTTTAATAAAAAAATAAATAAATAAAACAGGTCTTCGTTATACCTTCTAATTAAAAGCTATCTTCTGCTTAGATATTTTACTTAATGTGATTTCTACACTATTTTAAAAATAAATGAAAAGAACTACACACTATATTCTAAAATATCTAAAACCTTTTAAAATGAAAACTATACATTTAATAAATTTAAAATATACAAAAATACCTGCAGATTGTTTCCTGTAAAAATACCTCTAATAGTTTTATTTTAATTAAAAAATAAATAAAGTAGGTCGT
The DNA here is from genome assembly GCA_963932465.1 of Maratus speciosus. Taxonomy (NCBI): domain Eukaryota; kingdom Metazoa; phylum Arthropoda; class Arachnida; order Araneae; family Salticidae; genus Maratus; species Maratus speciosus. The sequence continues at coordinate 498,365,218 of OZ010787.1, read as the reverse complement.
TCGTTATATCTTCTAATTAAAAGCTATCTCTGCTCAGATGTTTTACTTAATATGATTTCTACACTATTTTACAAATAAATGAAAAGAACTACACACTATATTCTAAAAACATTCGAAACGTAATGAAGAGCTAATGGAATTGCAGAAGTTTTGAATTTTGATTAATTCTCTCTAGATGAATAAAATTATTCTCTTATTATTTATGAATGTAATGAATATAAATTAGACGATAATGAGTATGTTTTAAAATCATTCGTTTCTTTAAGAATTTTTCATTTAGACTATTTTGCTGTCATTTTTTTCTTCATTTCAATTTATTTAGTGTTAAAGAGATTAAATTATTTTTGCAGTGTAAATTCAGTATCTCCCCGTTATATCGTGCCTCGTTATATCACTTATTTGGATTTATCGATTTTCTTCCGTGTCTCCCTGGAAAAAGAAAACAATCCTCTATTAAATTTCCTGCACTTCTTAAGTAATTACATATTTTTTTAATACATTTATACATTTGTATAATTTTATATATTTTATACATTTACGATTTCTACATTTTTCTTAAACTATTTTTTGTAACATAGAATTTATACAAAACAAAATTTAAACCAATATACCTAAGAATTTTTTTTTTTTAAATATATTTTTAAATGCATGTCGTGACGTGTTTGTTGCACTTGATGCACTTTGCATATTACTTGTGCCCATTACTTTGCATGATTAGTTTGCATGTTTAGTTTTATATATTTATGAATTGACGTTTTTTGATTAAATTTAAAAATATACTTTTATAGTTCACAGGCTAACAAAATTTTTCTTTGACAGTAGCTATGACGTCACAACCCACAAACGAATCTGAGCTTCAGTTGTATCGTGTCCTTCAGAGAGCGAATCTTCTGTCCTATTATGACACTTTCATTTGTCAAGGTAAATATTATTTCCAATAATTCAATGTATTTATTTTCCTATGATAACTTCAGTAGAACTTATCTTTTATTGTTCTTACGGTACAATATCTGAAAAACGGACAATTTCATTCCAAAATTTTTATTTTTTAAAATTAATGTACTAACTACCACATGCAATTTTATACTATGATACATCTTTTGTCATTTAAATACTGTTGTGTTTTGAGATCAAGGATGTAGTATATTTTATAAACTTTTATGGAAGAAAGTGTCTGTTAATATCATAATCAGTGCCAAATAATTGGGATTGAGATGATGGGGACTGAGGTGATGGTTTTGTCTTAACAGCTGCACAGCCATTTTGTTGAATCATTTTGCACACATGTAAATTATTAAATATGCCATGTGACATTTGTATGTTACATAAATAAAATTTCGATAAGCTTTTTTAATGAATAAAATGTTAAATATGGGGACATGAATGATGCTATAAAAAATACTCATCCCCATATAGAACAAAAACTATATATTTCTAAATATGATACAAAGAGAAGAACAACTTACCTTCATCCATTGTGGCTAATTGAACGTTAGTTGTTGTTGCAGTGGAAATAATTCTGCCAGCGCAACCTAGTATCTGTTAACCTAAATCTGTGTTTAGAGGGACTGAGATGATGGTCAAACTCATGGACAAATATATTTACTACAATATTTTACTATACAATGTGTACTAATAAAGGATAATTATATTTTTCCATACTGTATAGAGTATAAATATATAATAGCAAAAGTTAATAATATTTATAGAAATTTTTGCAGCATACATTTAATATTGGATATTTCTACCTGGGGACCGAGACTGAAATGATGATTTCGTTTGTTTAAAGCTTAAAATTAATTATTTATACATCATTATATGTCCATTTATCATTTGTAATTGTTATAACAAATGTTACAATATATTACATTTTTCAGTTTTTGGTTTTAGTATAATTAATGAAATATTATTGGCAGTGGACGCAAATTGTCCAGTTTTCAGATATTGACCCTTATATCATAGCGCTATTTGTTACTCCCTCACTATCGTAATGTTTAATTTGCATAAATTATTTATGCCAAAATGATTGTCCCATTAAAGGAAAAAAATGTTTTATACCGGCTGTATCATTAATTTCAAGACGTAAATATATATTTTTAAACTATCATATAGCTATATTATAATAAAAATTATTTATTTAATTTTGAATTAAGGATAACATTTAGAATAATGCAATTAAAAACATTAATCCCATTCGAAGGTAGACTGATACCTTAATGTATATTTTCTATTCTCTAATTAAAGATAGATCCAATATATTAACAGATACATATATGCATATATACTCCCCCAGTATTGTAATGAATGTACTATTTGGACCGGCTTTATCATTAATTTCAAGACGTAAATATAATATATTTAGTAGCATACAACATGATAATAAAAAGTATTTACTTAATTTCTGATTAAAGACAACATTTTAACACATGCATTTTTAAAAATATATATATATTTTAAATCACATTTGAAGGTAGACAGATACCTAAATGTCCATTTTCTATTCTGTAATTAGAAATAGATAGGATATCCTAATATATTTTCATAGATGTTTCATATATGCCCCCTCGGTATTGCAATGAATGTCCTATTTGGATAAATTATTTGTACCAAAATGATTGTCCCAGTAGAAAAAACAATGTTTTATACCGGCCTTATCATTAATTTCAAGCCGTAAATATAATTTATTAAGTATCATACTACCATATAATAATAAAAAGTATTTATTTAATTTCTGATCAAGGACGACATATAGAGTAATGCAATTTTTTTAATGTATATATTTTTAATCACATTCGAAGATAGACGGATACCTTAATGCCAATTTTCTATTATCTAATTAAAAATAGATTAAATATCTTAATATACTTTCATATATGTTTAACAAGCATATATATCTTAAGAATACTTGCGTAACCTAACTCATCATAAGATTTTTAATTATTATAAAAGTTTTTATGCCGAATTTCTTAATGAGTTTTCAAAAAGTTAATATGAAAACACTTTATTTTTCGCTTATTAAATTCCTTTCTCTCCATCCCCCTCTAATTTAATTGATATATAACCATTTGATTCTCACTCCCACATACTCCTGCTTTTCATGATACTCATTCTAAATCGATACTTCTTACGGTGCAAATTAAAGCGAAAATTAAAAATTTAATTATTAAATTCTAAATTATATTTTCCTTTTATCCTTTAATTATTGATTCATCTGTCCCTGGCTTTATTTTCTCAATTATTTTGTAATCAATTTACTGAATGCAAACTGTTAAACGTTCTTCATGGTGCAGAGTCAAGTGCATTTTTTTTACCTGCAATTTTTGCATGCCTTGGTTAAAATAAAGGTAATTAAAAATTTTCATTTTCTAAGACCTTATACTTTAATTCCCTTAGCTGTGGTTGCAGCAAAATTTTTCATTCTCCTCCTTCTATTTTTTTTTCTTATTTTATTTTTCATTGTTTCGCTTGTAATTTTATCCTCAAGAAAATAAGAGCAATAATTCGGATTTTCTACGAGCATTATTATTTTACTTTATGCATGGATTGCAAATATTTTATAAAATATGCGTGGTACTTTATTACAATGAGTATACAGAATGGCTTCTCTACTATTGCATTCATTGGAAATATTCAGTGTCTGATTTACGACAGGGCATTCGGGGCACAGGCCCAGGGCCACTGATTTTCAGCCCCCCCTCCCCCAAATGCTGCTGAAGGTTTTTCAATTATTGTTCAAAATCTGATGTAGTTTTACGTTTCATTCTACATTCTATTGTGTTCGTATTGTATTTCTATAAAATCCTATATTTTTTCTGAAACATCCATATTTAATTACTTTATTATAATGAATATTTTCTTTTATTTTCATCACTTTAAAAATATTTTTTTATTTTTAATTCTTATTAAATCTGAATCCTGTCAGGTTGTTTGGGGAATAGTGAGTAGGCAACAGAGCCTCCTACTATTTTAAATAATTTTACTTGGCATTGCGGGAAATTTATTATTATTTGTGTTATACTTTACCATTCCAGATATATGGGCGTGTATTGGAAAAGATAATCAGCATCACACAATTTATTATAAAACATCTCATTTAAATTTCATAATTATGAAATAATTATTTAAAAATAAATTAATGTTTATCCAATTAAAATGTTTAATAGATATTTTAAAGTAATTATTAAAGTCAATAGTGGTTATCGTAGTAGGTACTGTTTTCAATATATATATATTTATTTATTCAAGCCCCGTGCAAGGGGTCCCCTGTAAGCATCTGTGCCCAGGTCCCCCAAATTTGTAAATCGGTCCCTGGAAATATTACAATGAAATATTAATTTTGGTTTAACTTTAATTACGGGGCTACGACATCGTACGTCCCAGAGACTATATTTTTTATTCTATTCGTACCACTTTTGGAAAATAATCTTTGCCTTTCACTTAGGATACTTTCCAGACGCATCTACCACAAAGAACTGTTTTTGTAAACTGTGGTACGACTGAATATAAAAATATTCGACTGTCCTGCCCCGTAATGGAAATGTTGAGTTGCGTCGGTTATATTCGCATTAAAATTCCACATTTAGAGAAATATCGGTTTTTTATTAGGAATTTTTGGAATGAAACGCCTATATTGCAGAAATGTTACAGTTATCTTTAAAATATTTTCAGAGAAATAGTGAAATATATTGTTGGAATATTGACAAAACGTAAACAATCCAATGTTGAAACAAGATTCCATGCCAATATTGGCCAATATATGTCATAACCCCACCCCCCCCCCCCCCCAAAAAAAAAAAAAAAAAAAAAAAAACAATATTGGCTCAACATCGTTTTCTATGGAGAAATGTTGCATTAAATATCTATTTATTTATTCAATTGCTTGGTTCCAATATATTGCTTAAAATATATGATGAGATCAGATGATAAAGGTGGTAAGTTACACAATCATCAACTTGAGAAAATAAGCTGCAAAGTTCCAAATATCTAATGCCTCCTCTAACAATTGAAATTTCCGTAAGTATTCGGTTTTTTTTTTTTCGTTTTTTCAAATAGTAATTTAACAGATGGTAGAGGATCATTGATTATACTCAATCATATGATTAACTCAATATTTTATTTTGTCACATACCACCTTTATCATCTGAGCTCTTCATATATTTGGGTTGATTCAGTTTTCAAACTTCTAAAGAAAATAAAGCAGTTATTTCTCGAGGAAACACCTCCAACCACCTTCCTTTAATTTTTGTTTGTTTTACTTCTCTTCTGAGCTAAACGTTGCACTGCAGGTTAAAAATCCAAGGATTATGTGTTCCTTTTATTTTTATACCACCGCTTGCTTGAGTCTACTATTTCTTGTTCAGGAAGTAAGTCTAAATATCGTCTAGCCTTTCACTTGAAAACCTTGAAAAAACAGTTGATCATGTTCCAATGTTATGTAGACCGCTGACACACAAATTATTGGTCAGCTTTTTGATTAACTAATAAATGAGAAATAATTAGTTTTACAAAAAAGTATTTTACGTCGAATAAAGACGTGACATGAATTAGAATTGCACATTTCTGATCTTTTTATTTTCTGAACATTTCCGTATAATATTTTTACTGCTTACAATATTTAGTCTAAGAAAGTTGACTGGCTACATGTGCGTTACATGAAATATTTTGAACAATTAAGTAAGATGCATACATTAATTTCATAGTAACTAAATCATTTCTTTTTTTTTTTTTTTGTAAATTATTTATGTTTCATTATTCTGATGCACTTTTCGAAGACAGGGAAAAAAAATAGAAAATCGGATAGGGGAGGTGAGGGATGAATGGGACATTTGCACAAAAATATTTTTTTATATTTTTTTATTTAAGTTACTATCAATATTATATATCACATTTCATACATTAGGTATTTGCTAACATATATGAACAATATTTATTCTAGATTATGATTTAATCATAAAAATATTATGAGATCAAAAAAACGTTCCTCCCTGTCCCAATCATCCCCACAGCAGGGATGAATGGGACACTAATAGGGATGGATGGGACACAAAGATTTTCCTCCCTGTATTCAATTTTACCAAATTAAAATTTATAATTATAACCTTATATGAAAATTATATTTGTTATATATGATTTTACAGCACGAATCGATATGTTTTTTTTTTCAATAACTTCTTTTATTGCAGTTTTAACTTTTAATGCGGACTTCGTCTATCAACCTGTTCTTTTTTCCACTTATGAGGCATTTTAGATTTGAAATGAAAGTGCAAAATGTCTTTTAAATATAGCATAGCTAATAATTTTCAATCATAATTTATTAATTAATATTAATTAAATGTATCGTAGAAACATGTAGAACGGAAATTATTGTGTCGATCGGAAAGTCATGTCGTGTTGGGAAAATCAATTCGTACCGGAAAATTCTGCCCGATAATTATTAGACATTAGATATCGGAATCAATGTCTAATAATTAAATAATTGAATTTTCCGGTACGAATTGATTTTCCCAACACGACCCGACTTTCCGATTGACCCAATATGTTAGGGGTGGGGATTTGTTTGTGCAACATTTCAAAATTCAATATAATTTCTCCCATTTGATCAATACACATATACTATTTTTATCAATTTTATCTATTTTGATTAAGTTTTAGTACCAATTTTTTGATAATCCATTAATAATTATTACAATACAATAGGTAACACTCAGAAATTTTAAACAATAACAACTCATATAATACTATTTAATACTATTAATTGACGTAAATTATTTATTTTTCATCCTATATAATACTATTTAATTAATAAATAAAATTTTCAACATCTCTAGGGAGGAGTGAGAATGTCCCATTCATCCCCATTTGAAATGTCCCAATCATCCCCATGATGCATAATATCCCTTCTCAGCGATTTTACCTCAAAAATTATTTTGTCACAATGGTTACTATTCATTCATTTTAATTATTGATATTGAATTTTAAAATAAATAACTGCAACATAGCTTAATTTTTTATATTGTATAAGATATTTCACATCTTCAAATGTAAAAAAAAAAAAAAAAAAAAAAAAACTTACTTTTAAGCAGAGATGCAACTTTGAAGGAAAATGAAAACAGCAATGTGGTCCTACTTTTAGTTCTGAAGCACACTGTGGTAGAGGTATATGGGGTTAGGAAGCAATTTAAAATAAATGTTTATTGCCTGAAATATTGAGAATGTTTCATCCATCCCTTGTCCCATACATCCCCTAGCTCCCCTACTTACATCCCTAGTACCTAACAAATATTGGCCCAGTTTTAGGCCAATACTGCATTCAGAGTAATTATATTTAAGGTAATGTCAAAAATTGATTAAATATTGGTTTTATGGGGTAATATTTTCAACGAAATTAACATTGCAGATATTGGATTTATGTCTTCATGGTGGAAATATTTGAAAGGAACTGTGAATATTCTAGAAATATTATTTTTATTGGTTTTATGTTACCAAAATATTTCTTTCCAATATTGGCTCAATATTGGAAAGCATGTGAAAGCCTCAACGGGTGTGGCAATATTTCATGCCAAGATATAATTAATATTGGATCAATATTGTTTACTCACTAAGGATGCATCACTTTACCAAACAACGTTTGTTATTTTTCCTATGGATAAGCAATAATTTGCTTGCCTTTTAGAAAATTAATTTTTTTAAACCCTTTAATTTTTTTTCTATGAGCAGTTTCATCTTAATACTATACAGGCCGCAAACAGTGTTGTCAAACATTGCAGTTTTTTAATTCAGAAATTTCGAGTTCACACCAGAAAAAATTTAATACTAATTTTTCCTTATTATAATCGCGAAATATCTATCATTATAATAACCAAAAAGAATTAGTCAATCTTTCTGGAGAGAATTTACAATAACAATAGTTTTATAAATGACCCATAAATGCATCAAGCCGCCTGTACACTGTTAATAAATTTTCTTATATAGTACAAACCGATTTAAATTTACGTTCTAAAACAAGAGTTAAGGTATTCAAAAATGATCTAAAGAATAGTAATTAAATTTGGTAAACTTTCATATTTGAAATTAGTTTTTAGTGGACTTTTATAATCATCCCCCCTTGAATGTCCCATAATCTTTTTTGCTTTCTTTCAACTATTTAATAGCCTTTTTTTTTCTTTTTTTTTTTTTTGTGTGTGTGTGTGTGTGGGGGGGGGGGGGGTAAATTTTTTTGTCATGTAAACACCAAGTGGAATGCAAGTCTGCAGTTACTCCCGCTTCTGGAAATACGAATTATTTTTTTCATTATGTTTGGTTATTGTTCAAAAGGTGACGAGATCGAATACAGGTTCAGGCTTGATTGTTTAGAGGCGATTGAATTCCACTTTAAATAGAGATTCCATTCTGTTTGCCACTTATGTGTAAAAGATGACTTTAGTGCCCCCTCTAATTTAATTTTTATTATCATATTATTACAGATTAAATTTGAATTTGATAAAAATACTATATTGTTCAATATTTAAATTTCTTGAATCTTGGTACTTATGTCATAGATAATTTATTTTTGCAGTTTTCCTTATACACTTGGGTATAAGGAAACTGCTTCACTAGATGGATATAAATAACTCTTTCTCTAACTAGAAACTACTATTCCTAAACCTATGCGTTGTTAAAAGAACTATTTTCACTATAACAAAATTTATATTGTCATAATAGGGAGTTTATGTGTCTTCATTAATGTAATGGAAAAATAAATTAATTAAAATTAAATAAATTAAATAAATTAAAATAACTTAAGCAAATTAAGTAAAGTTAAACATCTCAACGTTTTTTAAATAAAACATCTAATTTTTTGCAGCCCAATTCTACGGTTCAATTTAAATATATATATATATATATATATATATATATATATATATATATATATATATATATTAATTCTTAAGTGAAGAAAGAAGAAAGATTTAGGGTGTATGCACTGCACACATTTTGCACGCCCTGTCATACATCTCTTCAAATTTATATGCAATCTATGCAAATATTTTATGCTAAATGCTCAGCAGCATACAACAATCTATTTAGAGAAAATTTATTTTCTACGTTAAAATCCATAAACTTATTTTTATTATTTTTTTAATACCAGCCTTTACCATAATTCACTTGGCAGTAGTAAACAAACACATATTTAAGGGGGAAAAAAACATGATAAATATCGCCTTAAGGATGTAACAACAGTATATACAAACTAAATGATCTATTAAAAATAAAAGAGTTATTTAGAACTATCTTTCACAAGAAAAATAAAGACGCGAGGCTGTCATTATAATTTAACACACATTCCAGTCTTCCTTGCTTACAATTATCCTTTTGCTCATAGCTGTTGTTTTTATACGTTTAAAATTAGCTATTGTATTAAAAAAGAAATTTGTGCTAAATATTTTCTTTTTTTAATGCTTGTAAATTAAAATAAATATTTTCATTTAGAAAATATACAGCGACAAATTATGAAATAGCTTTGTTTATTCTTTGTAAAAGAGACAACTCAACACATACGTGTCGGCAAACGTGTAAATAACCACAAATTTACAAATAATTTGTTTTTAATAAAATTAATAAAGGCATTGTAGATTTAAATTTGATGTATTAAAAAATACTCTCCTATGACTAAAAAATTTTGTTGCATTGTTATATTCTGTGCTATAAAATATAATAATGTAAACAGTTTTCAAGGTGACAATCTTTAAGTCCTATAAACTTTTAATAACTTTTAACTCTAAGTTAAATATGATAAAAAAAAAAATCACCCCTATTACTAAAAAATTTTATTGCATTATTATCTTCTATTATGCTAGAAATCATAACAAAATAAATTGTTTTTAAGATGAAAAACTTTAAGTCACTGCAAAACGTTTGATAAATTTTCACTTAAAAATAAATATGATAAATTTTAAAACAACAACACTGACTGGAATGACTAAAAATAATTATTGCATTGTTATCTTCTATGCTGTAAAACATAATAATATTATCAGGTTTTAAGATTAAAAAACTTAATATTATCAGGTTTTAAGATTAAAAAACTTAATTTAGTTTAGAACTTTTGGTAACTTTCCCTTCAATATTAAATCTGATAAATTAAAAAGAAATTACTCGCATGGCTAAAGACTCTTATACTTTTGTTATTTTCTATACTAGAAAGTATAATAATATAAACAGTTAATAGGATGGCAAATTTTCAGTCGGTGTAAAACTTTTTATAACTTTTCGTTCAAAAATATGCCATAAACAGCGTTGTTTTAAACGCGGTTGCATTCTAAACGAATGCTCAGTTATTTTACTAGTAATGCAAATAACACCCATAATATTTTTAATTTATTCAACGAAAAATGCACAAAAAGCATTTAAAAGAGGAGCATTTGTTTCTTACAAAAAAAGGGGGTTTTTCACCCCTAAAATTATTTTTTATTCTTCGTAACTTGCTATATACATACACAGCATATATATATATAAATATATGTTTATGCCAATTTATGATATATGAAGAAGAAAAATTTTATATGTAAAATTTTAATTGCAACATCCTTTGTTCGCATAAAACGATAAATAGAATGACTGGCATTTGTCCATTTTAATTTATCTGCTGTTGTTTGGAAAAAATAATTAAACGGTTGCTAGATTATGTTCGACCCCCCCCCCCCCCCCAAAAAAAAAGTCAGTATTGTTGTGTGAGTCTGTTGATAATATTTATTTTATTTTAGTCATTTTTTTTTTTAAATCTCTGCTGCTTTACATCTTTCTGGATAGAGATTGATAATCTAGTTTAATTATATATGTGTGTACACGGTGTCCCATAAGTCTGTTCATATTTTTTAAAAAATATGAAAATGTAACACATTGTATCAGACAGCGGTTGACATCACATGCAGGGACTGATTAAACCAAAGAGAGGCCCAGGGCCTGATATTCATTCAGGGGCCTTTTTCTGTATTGTTACAAAAAAAATTAACATTTTTGATGACGTAGACTACATGCATGCTTATATAAATGTGTGTGTGTGTAATTTTTGCTCTACTCAAAAAGTATAAAATATTGATTGTAATCAATATGAGGCCAAAATATTGGTAAAATATCATCCTTCAGAAAATTGCAAATCAAATTTCAGACCTTCCAAAATAAGAGGGTGCAGGGGCACGAAGCAGTTGAACCATGCTTTAATCAGACCTTGACCATATGATTCTTATCAAAGGGTCACATTTTCTGTGGCAATAGAAAATAAATAGTTGAAGAGACTCATAAGTAAGTTCGATTGTTTTAAAAAAAATCGTAACGAAAAAATTAAGTTGTATCGCAGTGAACTTTATATCGTAAGATTTGTCGAAAACAGGAAATTTTCATAGCGAGTGTGTGTGTGTGTGGGGGGGGGGGGGGATGTTTAACAGTTTATGTAATTCAAAGAGTCCCGTATGTCCGTTCACTTTTTTAAAAATTCAAAAAATAATTAACAAATTGTCGCATCGGAGTTGATTTGCAATCAGTAAATTGACAAATGGCCTGAATTTTCGTAGAAAAAAATAGTTCAAAGATTTTTTTTTTTTTTTTTTTTTTTTTTTTTGTCTCAAAACTTATGACATTTTGACATGTCTTATGATACGATAAGATAAAGGGGATGTGGAAACCGTATTATTAAACGATTTCCTTATGTGATCGCCCACTTGAAGATCTTTTAATTTTCAAATGTTGTTGGTAACCAGTTTAGATACTTCACATATTTTTGAGGCTGAATGCATTCAGGCCAGTCAAATTTCGACTTTCTCTTAAACAGTTTCATGATTTTTTTTATGTGATATATAGCAGAGTGAATAGAAATGTAAGGGATTAAAAAAATAACCGAAATTTTTGAATAAAGTTCTAAAATACAAAACCCCAAAATATTTTTAAAAAATATTCAAATTATATTTAAGAAAAAATGTGAAATTCTTTTGGTTATTCTCGCATTTTGGGCATTTGAATAGGGCTTTATGGAAAATATTTAAAAAAGTATATATATTTATTTATTTTAAATTTTCGTGCATAACTTTTGTTTTTATACTACTTTGTTCAGAAAAAATTACCAACAATGTATGTCAGGAAATATGTTAATTTTCTTTTCAAAAATGCCAAGAAATGAAGTTTTAAAAATATTTTGAAATTTGCTAAATGTATATAAAATAGATTTCATTTATACACTCCCCATTCCCCCCCCCCCCCCCCCAAAAAAAGGACTATTAAACGATTACTTACCACTTTCTGTATTCTTATATGAATGAAATACATATGGAATATTTTAATGTCCACGCTTTAAAAAACATGTTATTTTCACTTATATATCAATATTATAGTTAAAAAAATTATAAAATGGTTTTGTGTTAAAAGTGTAGTTTTAAACATTTTGTGGAAGCGAAGGTGTTATAATAATAGTCAACCTTATATCAATAGAATACTAGGAAAAAAAAAAATCTATAGTTGCAAAAAGTAACTACTATTTAAAGGCATCAAGTAAATCTACTAGAAGGTGAATAAATAAATTAAAAAAAAAAAACTTTCTTCGATATTCAATATAAACAAAATTATAATTTGCACTTTGTTCGTGTACTGATTTTTTAAAAATGTAATTCGATAAGCAAATGATGCATACAAACAATGGTTACTCTATACCAACTAATTATTTTTTGAATAAACGATTAAACACAATAAAAAAATATACAGTTCCATAATAAACAAAAGAATAAAATTAACTTCCTTAAGAAAAAAAAAATCAGAGCACACATAAAATAAATAAATAAAATAAGAGATTACAGAACTTCATGGGATGTACTTGTCTAGATGAATTATAGCACTGATACTGAGAATATCTTTATAAAGGGATTTTACCATTAAAGAAGTGATCAGTTTACATTATATCATAACAATAAAACCGAGTACTCTTAGATTACATACCTTTAAATTTTATATTCAAAAGGTTACTTCGTTCAAAATGGAGCTTTATTGCAACCGGAAAGAATTAATCTGCTATTCAAACTTATAAATAATTCATTATATATTCATTTACCCACGTGTCTCACCTTACACATCTGTGAACTTTATCCGAAGGCTATTATTTTTAAAGCTAGTTTGTTGTGTGTTTTCTAAAACTGATTATTCTTTTAATGTCGTTTTTTTTGTTTTTTTTTTAACTTTATCTATCTCTATTTTAATTTTTCTAATTCTTAACCCTTTATGACTCAACAACACCGATTTGAAAATTATTTACTCAGATGATAAAATATATTCTTTTTAGACTGAAAAAAAAAATAGAGCATAAAAATAAAAAAAATATTGGCTAAAAAGTACGTTTTTCACATTTGAAATAAACAGAAAATTACATAGTTGTAATAAATATTGTCGATTTTCTGATGCAAAATTGTAAAGTTTACGAACGGACGTTTTGGACGTCTTAAGCCTTTTTAACTTTACAAAATTTACGAAGTTCATTTTAGCTCAATGATAACTAAACTGCTCAAATGGCAAATAAAACATTAGAATTAGATATCAACCCAGTATCGCCGTATGTAGAGAATTAAATGAACAATTTATATTAACTGCTGTGTTGGCAGATAGCAGCAATAGATAAAATCGTCTTTTAACCCTTTCGGGGGCAAGTAATTGTGTTTCTATAATGTCAAATTCCCACCGGAATCTTTGAAAAATTTTATTGCAAAATATGGAAAAGCAATTTTACGATTTTTTAAGAAGGTGGAAAAGTAATATAGAAAAGTAAAATTTAATACTTTTTTTCTGGTGTAAATCTTTATTAATCTTAGGTGGGATATAATATATCTAATCGCCCCTTAAGGGGTTAAAGCCCACTGTATGTGTAACATTGACTTTTGTGTATGTTGTAGATAAGCAACGAGGTGAAACAAAGGGTTAACTTATTACGAAATCTTTTATGGCTATGTAGATGTGTTTCAAATGAAAATCAAATTTCAAAGCAATTGCTTAAGAGGCGCAAAGGCCAACATAGTGAAAAAGATTCCATGCCGGGAATCGAACCCGGGCCATCAGTATAACGCACTGACGTTCTACCGACTATACCACATGGAACGTCAGTGTGCTATACTGATGGCCCGGGTTCGAGTCCCGGCATGGAATCTTTTTCACTATGTTGGCCTTTGCGCCTCTTAAGCAATTGCTTTGAAATTTGATTTTCATTTGAAATATTGTATGCAAGGCGAATGTTTCTCTCTGGAATAATTTCCATGTATTATTATTATGTAGATGTGTCTTTTTTTTTTTTTTTTTTTTTTTTTCTGTAGCAAAATTCTGTATTTAGCTAGAAACGTTATTTTTGCAATTTCTTTATAAACTCCTCATTCACGTCTGTATATTTAATCAGTGCAAAAGGATATGTTACTTTAAAAACAAATAATTAGTATATTTTAATTTTTTAAAAATGTTCAAATATTTATAAAATGGGAAGTTGTGAGGAAAGACCAAATTTCATATAAATTGCGGTATAGGTGTCACCAAATTTTCGTTTTCACTGAAACAGGTTTCTTCCTCACAAAAAGTCTTTTCTCAAGTCATATCTATGTCATATCTATGACATGTCATAATAAAAAACGGCCCTAACTTAACAAAATTTGCACATTTAATATTTTTTTCTATCTATTCAAAAAATTGAAATAAAGCACGAAAAGGCTTTCTCATTTAACTGATAAGCATTTTCTTTTTCGACATACATTACTCTAGTAGCAAAATGATATTGGACCAATGTTTTCTATAGCTTGGATAAATATTGAGACCTTGTATAAACAATGCATGAAATATTGATCCAAGTTTCGGGAGTTTGCATTTCACCCGTATTACGCCACAATTGACAAGTAATATTTCGCCAAAACTAATAATTCTGCAATTTTGGCATTTACTTACAAACGTTTCCAACATAAAGCCAATTTTTCTATAATATTGGTGTTTCATTTCAAGTATTTCCAATATAAGGTAAATTTACTGCATTATTGGCCTTTCATTAAAAATATTTGTAATGTAAATTCATCGAAATTGTCATTAAATTATTTATAATGAATATAATATTGAATTAAGATTGGGCCAATATTTGTTTAATACTGGGGTGGTATCTTGGGAGGAAAATTTTCTAAAGCAAGATAGGGTGACGCAAGCTAGAATGATTGCATGATTTTCCATTTCCTTTTCATAAAAGCAGGAATATGGGATATGGCTCACTTTTCTTTAGAAGTCGTCGATGAAGGCATTCTACAATTGAGAATATAACCATAAAAAGTCTTTTTCTAAAATAAGAAAAAAAATTAAACTCTGTAAAAGTAATTTTTTCTATATCTTGAAATAATGCAAATATGTACTTATATCGTTTTAACACGAATTTATATTTTACATTGTTTCCATATGTACAAGTTAAAAACCTTTCATTTTCAATTTTTCTCGAACAAATTGCACATGCTCTCGACATGAAGGCCAAATTATTAACCTTGAGAAGGTTTTTAGTATCATAAAAAAGTTTAAATTACTTGCGCTATCCTTGAAAGTTTTTTGATATAAATGCTTAAATGCATGCTAGTAAAGTGGAATAACGCCTTTTACTACCCTTCTTTTAAAGTGATATTGAATCTTTTTTTATTTCAATGTAACTCGTTAGCAGTTGCAGTAAAGAGATGATAAAAGAAATAAGCGACTTATTTGCATAATAAAAAAATTCGTGTGATACCCTATCAAAGACACTTTCAAGACCTTGTAGAAACACTTCCGTATTTGGATGAAATTCTGTTTTTTATGTAAAAGCCTGCTAAACAAATTGACAATTTATCGAATTATACCTTACATTGATATCTATCTCCTGATATACACTAGTAATTTGATGTGTACTTATATAGAGTAGCTATACACATACATGTATATATATATATATATATATATATATATATATATATATATATATATATATATATATATATATATATATATATATATATATATATATATATATATATAACCATTAATTAAACATTACCGACAACCCACACAAATTGTGATAGTATGAATGAATTGACAATAATACAGATTCCCCCAAACACACTGAATGGATACCAAATATATATATATATATATAAGTATAGGATAAGGTATATGATTAAGAATAGAATGAGAATCGTCGGAAAAATAAATCGTTAACCAATTATCTTTTCGCTATGTTGAACTAATTCCAATACAAGAGGTACTGAAAGTATGCAATTCATAAAATCTTGAAAAACATTTATATTGTGAAATACTTCAGTAACTGCATATATATGTAATTGAATATATATTGAATAAGTACCTATACAAAAATAAATCGTCAACCAATTATTTTTTCGCTACGTTGATCTAATTCCAATACAAAAGATGCGGAGCACATATGGTACATAAAACCTTGAAATTTACACTGCCATTTACACTGCGAAATATTTCAGAAATATATCTATATGTATCTGTACACATATATATATATTGTAAATTTATATTAGACAATAAAAGAATCTAAGTGAAGCCCCATTACTCTTAATACGTCTCTAAAATCATCTTAAGTCCAAATTTGCGAAATGCATAGATACAAATTCCACGTAAAATAATAAATAATGATATTGTGTATTTTAGAATAGTTCTTAGGGACCTTTATCCACAACAGAAAAAAGAATACATAAACAATTATCCCAGGATTATAACCGTTAATTCGAAATAAATTCCCTTTTAGTGGGATATCACATAACATTGATTTATTTCTAGAAAAATTCGTATGCACTGTTTGTATAAAATTAAATCCCGAAAACTTGAAAATTAATTAAGAAGGTAAATAATACTAATATATAATTCATGCGAGGGGATATATGATATTGATCAAATGTGTATATGCTAAAATGCTGTATTAACACATTTAAATTTGATCAAGTTATATCATAATTTTTGTGCACACTAACATAAAAACTTTTTTAAGCACATTATTGTGTTTTGCTTCCTTTTAATTGATACTAGCATTATTTAAAAAAATCTATTCAACAAATATGGATTTTTTAAACTTATAATAATAAGTATGTAGATTCTATGTCCAGAATACTTGATATTGTTGTCCTTCCCTCTTTGTCGATTAGTTTATTGCTATATCAATCTAAATGATTAAGTTTCACACGCATAAATATGATATATGCACATTTGTGTAATTTACACCTTGGCAAAAAAAAAAATCTAATGTCCCCAAATCAGCTCTTTATTCTCTATTAACCAGTTACTTCACAATAACCACAGGTGTAACAGAAAAGAATAACAACGTCGTTCCTTTAATACAATCCGTAATAATCATCATTCTTTAATTTCACACATACATATTATTACATGCCAATAAGTATACACACAACATATATATGTTTATATATAATACATATTATATGTAATACAATTACATATAATAAATTACATAAAAAATATATATACGTTTGTGTATATATTTCTTCGTAAATGTTGAATGCATTTGCAAAAAAAAAAAAAAAAAAAAAAAAAAGGGGGGGGGCGGGGGAGGGAGAAATAGACACAGCTTTGTTGAATTTATTACATTGTTATCGTTTTTTTTTTACTATCATAGTTAACACAAACTATATCTTTAAATTATGCGTCGAACTTTACAAGTATACACCCTCTATGCAGTTTATGTATCTTTAAACCTTGCTCTGTAAATTGTTTTTCAACATGTACGATAAAACATTATCACTTGTTTATTTAGTTTGCTGTTTGGAGAAGATTGATCAGCTAGTAAATTTTAGTTTTTTAGTTATATTTTTAGACTTACCCCAAAACATTATTCTTCGTATCTCAAAGACTTCAGTTTTGATGCTTTTCCCTTTATTTTTGTTTATAATGCAGAAATCAACAAATTGCTCCTATCTTTCCTAAAGTTCACTAGATAAGGAGCCCGAGCAATTTACTAGGCAAGGAATTTTTTCATCTATTTTAATGATTTTAGAGGACTCGTTATCCTTCATTTGGCGAAAGAAAACAAAAATATAATTTTTCCCACTTCTTAGTTAAAATGTACAGTCGTGGAAAAAAAGTAAACACCCCACCACCCTCAACAAATTACCGTAGAAGAAAGTTACTGATACCGAACAATGGGAAATAAAGTCTACTTTTAAGTGATGTATATAAAATTTGCTTAGGGGGCCATTTACATATTAAAACGAACCATAACTTTGTTTTTTTCAATAGCAGTACACAATTCTGACAGCATACATGAATTCTACACCAATTAATTAGCCTAAGAACAAATGTTTATGCAATTCGTACCATAAGTTTCCGAGGAATTAATTATTTTAAAACGTGCGTATTTTAAGGGCTGTATCCAAATTGAAGTTCTGTACTCGACTGTTAACCGAGAGAGCCCCCCTTTCTTGATCAAGGCACATTAAGCGTCACTCAAGCAGTCAATGAAGTCTGCTAGATTACAGGATAGCATAAGAAATTTCAAAACATCTGGTCACTTCTATCATAGACGGCCCCTTAAACCATCATTTTGCCGTTTCTTAAGCATCATTTGAAAACTACTTGGAAGAAAACTGTGAAATTTTGAATTTCCATAAAGCAGGACTTAATAAATCTAAATCCATCGAAAAAAAATTGCAGGTTACAATTCAAAATATTTTCGAATATTAATTTCATAATTCATATCATAAAATTTTAAAAATTGCAAATTCAACGTATTTGTGTTTGGTTATATTAGTATTATTGCTAAACAAAAAATTAGCACATTAGGAGCATAATTTCAGGAGGTATAAATAAAAATATGATAATGTAATTTAACATTAGAAGCACTCAATTTTGAATGTTTATAATTCAAAAGACTTGAAATTTGGTGTCTAGGCATAGTTTGAACCGAAGATTTGAAATATCTCGTTAAAATTGGGTATTGCCATTGAAAAAAAAACTGAAGTTTGGATTCGTTTTAATATGTAGATGGCCCCCTAAGCAAATTTTATATACATAATTTAAAAGTAGACTTTATTTCCAATCGTTTGGTACCAGTAACTTCCGTCTTCGATAATTTGTTGAGGATTTGTGTCGGGGGGTGTTTACTTTTTTTTTCCACGACTGTACAGTCTTGGGGAAAAAGTAAACACCCCTTACTAACTCTGGAATAAATTATTGTAGAAGAAAGTTACTGGTACCGAACGATTGGAAATAAAGTCTACTAAATTATGTATATAAAATTTGCTTAGAGGGTCCATCTAAATATCAAAACAAACCCAAAGTTTGTTATTTTCAATAGCAATACCCAATTTTGACACCATAAATAAGTTCTTCACCCTTCAATTAGCCTAAATCGAAATTTTAATAAAATTCGTACGATTAGTTTCTGAGAAGTTAATTATTTTAAAATTAGCCTATTTTAGGAGCTGTATCCAAATTGAAGTTCGGTACTCGATTATTGAAATTCTATAGAATGACTGAGTTACTTCTATCGATGTATTATTTTTTGGCAATATGATCATTTTACTCTCTTAATGTTTTGACTATTGCTAGCCCAAATGTCTCAATACAATGAGTAAAATATATATATTTTTTTAAATTATGCTTTTCTGCACATCATAGACGGCCCCTTAAACCATCATTTTGACGTTTTTAAGTATAATTTGAAGACTGCTTGGAAAAAAAAATAATTTTGAATTCTCAGAAATTATGACATAATAAATGTAAATCTACTAAAAAATGTGTATGTTGCAATTCATACTTTTTTCTAATATTAATTTCACAATTCCTAATTCATATTATAATTTTTTTAATTACAATTTCAATATATTTATGTTTGGATTTTTTAGTATTATAACCACACAAAAAATATCATATTAGGATTATAATTTCAGGCGGTATTAATAAAAATATGAAAATTTAATATAACGTTAAATGATGTAAACTTTGAATGCTTTTAAATCAAAAACTTATCATCCAAATGACTTGAAATTTCATATCTAGGCACAGTTTGAACCAATATTTAAAATATATAGTCAAAATTGGGTGTTGCCTTTGAAGAAAATAAAGTTTGGACTGGTTTTTATTTATAGATAGTAAATTTTATATACATAAAAATTTCATATACTTAAACAAATTTTATATACATTATTTAAAGTATTTCCTATCGTTTGGTACCATTAAATTTCTTCTACTGTAATGTGTTGCAGAGTTAGTAGGTGGTGTTTACATTTTTTTTCCACGACTGTAACTAGAAATCCGTGGTGTATGATATGCACCACGGCATAACATGCAAAATTAGATACAGATCCGATAATTATAAATTCTTGAAAAATACTTTTTACTGCGCTAATTCCCGTTTAAATGATTACGAGTAACAATCTTCAAATTCAGTCTTCTCAGTTTGTGTTTTTTTTTAAATATGCCAGCATAGTGAAAATGATAAAATTTCAATTTCTATTTCTCAATTTACTTGGGTTTATTATTATTATTATTATTATTATTATTATTATTATTATTATTATTATTACCGTTCCTATAGGTGTATTTTTAAATGAAAAAAAAAATTATATTTGCAATAATGTATATATTTTATTTTTTAAACACAAAAAGGTTTAGTAAACAGTCATTTTATTTTATTTTTACATATGTCATGAAATTTTATTTATTTATTTTTAAACTAATTAGCTTTTTAGAAACCTGATCCATACAGTTATAGGACACAGTTGTAAGAACTGTATTGATTTTAAAAAAAACGTTGCATAACGTTCAAAATTGCACAAGAAGTCTGATTTTAAAATTAAAAAAAAATTAATTTATTTTTTCCAATATTACCACAAGTATTGCATTTCTTAAATCATTTTCCTTCATGAGGTATTAAATAATATGTCAAAAATATCATAAAATAAACAAATAAAAAATTACTTCGATGAGTGCAGAGTCCTCTAAGAAATAATGAACATAGCATATTAGTTACAAAATATATTTCAATGAGATTAAGTGACGTATCTGAACTGCACCTTTTTTTCCCCAATAGTTTATATATATATATATATAAAAAAAAAAAAAAAAAAAAAAAACATAGCTTTTGTTTAGTATTACTTTCATAACCTTAGGTTCCGACTTTTCCTAACCTCATATTCTTCATTTTCCTGAAGACAATTTTGGGTTATTTATTAGAACGTTGAAATTAATTGTGGTAATGTATTTTTAAATGAAAAGCATTAACACCTGTTTACATAGCATATTTTTGTCTATAATCATCTACTTGAACCAAAGCAACAAGTGCTCTATTATGTATAGTTATCAAGACTATTTGTATCCTAAGATATCGATTTTCGAAGGTCGTTTTTGTTAAGCAAAGAAATTAAAATTAAATATAAATAAGATAATGATATTTCTATACCTTTGTAATACTTTAAACTTCTTTGTCTTAATGTAATATGTACTTTTCCCCATCTGTGGACCTGATTCTGAATCCTGTTCTGTCATTACGTTACGATATCAAAAACGTTAGTTTGCATGAGAACAATAGATTTTTCGGGTGTTATTTCGACACTAACGCGGATTTTCGACTTCGAAATCGTTGGTGTCACTTTTAAGAATCAGACCCTAATCTTCAACGTGCCTTAAGTAAGTATATGATTTATGCATACATCTTTCTTTTATCAATTTTTATTTTTAACCGGTAACCGTAGTCGTTGGCATATAATTAAAATTCAATCTTATTTTGTTTTTAAAGATAATAGATTAAATTTAATTATATTATGATTTTTATTATATGTTATTTCTTTTTTCCTTTTCCATCATTTTCTCGAGTTATTGGCTATGTTAAACACTATATCAGTTATTCTGTAGTGTTTCTCCCGTAGAGCAGCTAGGAAGCCCGAATTCTCATTAACTATGTGCCAACGTTTTATGGTTACGCGGCCTATATATCCATTGCCAAGGTAAGAGCTGTGGTACTATCTCTCTGTCTTGCATGCTTCAGGTGGTGACGATGTTCAGCAGCTCTGTGAAGCTGGTGAGGAAGAATTTCTAGAAATCATGGCCCTTGTAGGGATGGCCACAAAGCCTCTTCATGTTCGCAGGTTGCAGAAAGCCTTGCAAGAATGGGTTAACAATCCAGGTAAGGAAATTTTAGAGTTTGTGTTATTGTTAGTAATATCGAACACTCTAAAAATTCGCTAAGAAACGTTAAATGTATTGGCAGGAAGTCTCCGGAATTCCCCTGTGATTTGAAGAATGTTCCCCGTTATTTAACGAAATTTCCTTTTTTTCACTGTAAAATTTCAGGCCATTTTGAGCTTAGGTAGGTTCCTAAGTTTTTCTGATTTGAGGGGAATCTTCATACTTAAGAATTGTGTTTCTAAAATGAAAAGAGTGCTTTTCCTGTGTTTTTACGAAAATAGAGCTTAATGATTTTCCCTTATTTGGTTTATATGTGAAAAAGTAGACTTTCCGAGACTTTTTCTTTATTTTATATAAAAACGATAACGTTATTAGAGCTAAAAATCATGTACGATATTTTAATGTTCTTTTTTATTGCTATAAATTCTTAAAATTAGTTATCTCTGTATTTTATCATGTTAGATTAAACTGGTATATTTTTAATAGTTTTTAATTTCACTCTAAATTTTAGATATTTAAATTTTTTTATATAAGCTATTTTAGAATATTTGCTGTTGTTTTATTGATAAAAGTTATTTTAGTTTGTATTTGTTGATATAGTTTTTAGCTTACATGACATTTTCTTTATTTTTTTCTTCTTTTCTTTATTTTTTTTTTTCATTTTCTTTCTTCATAGAAGGGGGTATTCTATGATTACATTGTACTTCATTCGCCCGTAAGTGATGGTTGAATTTTGCTGTTTCTGTTTTCATGGTTAACTTGGCTCCATAGTTCTACGATTAAAGGCTATCTATCTAAATTAGTATATTATGCATACAGAGAATAATACATCAAATTTCTCGTTTTGATTTTTAAGAATTTATTATTGATTTTTAATTATTATTATTTTTGAGAAACAGCATTTAAAGGATAGCCCTTTGATGTTTTTCTTTCGGTCTTACATTTTACTGTCTGGCTTTCTCGGTAAATGATTATAAAATTTCATATCGAATGTGTTTTTACTTAATGTTTTACCAAATTTGATCAAATCAGAGTATTAACTTTTTTTCTCTATTGATGATGGAATGCTACGAAATTCTCCTAATTATTATTAGCCCAAACGTATACTTTATGGACCAGGGTTTCTCAACCTTTTTTTATATCGCGGCACATCCAAACTTAGGGTTTAACTTCCGTGGCGCACTAATACTTGTGGTTAAAAATCTATGAAATGAATAGATGCCTTTTTTTATTTATTTAGTAATACAAACAAAATTTTTCATCCTCGATAAACACAGTAAAATATTTTGTTATAATTTATAATAAAAAGACTTTTTTTAAATATCTTCATAAAAATATAAGTTATTTGGAAAGCATACTAGCAAATCTTCTTCAAGAGCGAATAGCCGAAATTATTTTCGTTTTAAGCATTTTTCTCTACAGAAAAACTTACCTCTTGTAAATGTAACGTTGAGATATTTTTTGTAATAATTGTAAATTTACAATTGAGGGAAAGCCAATAGATGTATATGAGTATATTTTTAAATCTTTTCATAGTAATTCTGTGATATTTGTTATAAGGAATATTTAAACACTGAAACAAATTTGGAAGGAAATGCAACTTTGTGATAACAAACCTTATTACACAGTAAATTGCAGAATTTAGAATGTTGCAATTTAAAGTACTTTTGTTAGTCATCAGGATCTTGATAACATCTTTAATGGAAAATTTCGCAGCACAGTTCAGGTTTTCTCACGCATCATCAGTGTGTCGTGGGACACCGTTTGAGAATCACTGCTTTAGACAGTTATTCTGATATATGAGCTTGCTTTAATTAAAATTTTTCCCTTTCGTTCTCGGGCGTTTCAGAAAATCCGTTTGAAAAATTTCTCAGAATTATAACGATGAATGCATGTGTCAATCACACAAAAAGCTGAGTAAGACTCAAACTTTCTAAAATGCCTTCATAAGGAAATCACAACTATCGAGACATTTCCTTCTGCCATCATATAAATTTATTTTCTCTAGTAACAGCTACCATTTCAAAATTAAATATCTACATGTACTTATTGGTTTTACAATGTACATTTGCATTGAAAATATGGCATCTCATAGCCTTTTCATGATATTAAAAAATCGTGTGTGTACGAATATAGGAACTATATTTAGAGAGATTTGTTAAGTTTTTTAAATTATATATAAATATTTTTTTTTTCGGTCGCCTCCAACTCCGAAATCTTTAGGACTTCTCTAAGTTAGCATGTGTCAGTCTCGATATATCCATAAGAATGATAAAGCACCAATGTAGCTCCACTGCTCCATGAAAAAAATTAAACTAAAATAAGACTAATAATAAACGCATATACTATTATTCATTTAAAAGCTACAATTCTTATATAACACTTGTTTCAGCAGTATGCTGGCTTCAGTGAACTCAGGAAGTTTCTGAGGTGAAGTTCGAAGGTTCAATCATGTACAATCCAACGAATTACCATAGAGAATTTTGGAGTTTTGTTTTACATGTAGTACATATACGTGACATTTCTCTTCAAAAGAAACTTCCTATAGCATAGATGCCAATTTTGACGCATTTTCCCTACTACTATTGCCGAAGAGAAAAAATTGTCTCATTTAATCATCGAAAACGTAGGATTAAGTAAGGCAATTTTTTCTGCTCAGAAATAGTAATAGGAAAAAAGCGTAAAAGTTGGCAGCTATGCCTATAGGCATGTATTTTTGTATCGCGGCAGTATGGCTTAAATTTGGTCCTTAAATCATAACAATTTTAGATTTCTGAAATCTTTAGATAGCAGTTAAGTAAACTGCTGTGGATTACGCTTTTCACTATAAAGCAATCTTTGCTTGCATGACCTATCGCTGTTCCAGAATGTCTGATTATGGATTAAATCAAATAGTAAATTTCCATTCGGCCAATTAAGTCTTTATATTTATCAGTAATAATAACATGCTGCTTTGTTCACAGCATACACTGAGAAAATGGTATTTCGTTAATTTATGAAACAGTAAGCTTAAAAAATCATGATCATTTACTATGAATAAAAATGGTGAAAATTTAATCCTTTTAATCCTCTTTTAATCCTTTTCATTTTTTATGATAACATTTTCTTCAACAATAAGAAACAAAAGCCCAAAATAATTGCAAGTAAAATATATCAATACTTAGATAGCATTACTCTTGATTTTTTGCAACTTTCATGGCAAAATGTAAATGTATCGGAAATCGACGGTTATGATTCTAGTATCTTTATCAGATTTATAGTAGACTAACTACATTAAATGTACATAATTTTAATTAAGAAAAAAATTCCTTATAATCTTTCTAACTTGGCCTATAGTAAGAGGCGATTCTTTGCATAGTAATTAATTAAAACAAACCTTCATTTTATATTTTAAAGATCTTTAAATGATAATTTTAAATATATTGTTAAGATATTTAAATGTTGTTTACGATGATAGCTTATCTAATTAATTAATAAATACTTAACATTTTCTATTTCATTTATAATAAAATTTTCAATAAAATTTAGTTAATTTTGCGTAACATGTTTTAACATAGATACAAAAAAGATTTAAGACTCTTTTACACATTTTGCTGATAGTTTAGAAATATAGGTAAGTAATTTAGAAATAGTTTTATTTTTTTTTAATAGGGCGAGTGCGCCAATAATTGACCATTTAGTAGACATTTCTTTAATTTCTATTTTTTTCCTGATGACATTGTTGAAATTTTTTTCTGTAGACTTCTCTAAATACTAATTTGTAGGAATTTTAAGAATTCATAAATCAAAAAAAAAATTCCCATTTTCTTTTCTAGAATGTACATTATTAACAGTATTAGTTAGAAAATAAGATTGTACATTGTAAAAAAAAAAAAGTCCCTCAAACTTTGGCGCTAATGGAAAACCGTTTAATTTACAGGAAATATCTCTAATTTTTCATTAAAACAGTTTTTTCTGTAAAAATTACAAAATCCACATTTTTTTTACAGAAAAAAAAATTGTTTTTATTTAAAACAGTTTTTTTTCTGTAAAAAATACATTTTTTCTGTGAAATTTACATATTTTTTTTTCTTTTACAGTGCACGAGTAATTGACCTCTTCATTTTCTGTGTGAAAATCAAAATATGAATGTTTGCTTTAAAAGCAATTGCTAAAAGATATATACCGGGTGATACAAAAGTCAGAAAAAACACAGTAATTCACAAATTAACAAAAATTAAAAAGTTAATATTTTTCTAATCATTTCATTCAAACATTCATGCACATCTTTAATTACAACTACAATTTTTAAAAAGACATTCTTTTGGATATTAGATATATTTTCTAACAACCAAAGTTATAATATATACTAACTAAATCTTGTTTTCTGCAATTTTTATAATTTACTGGTCAATTATTGGTGCCAGATGAATAGCTGGTGCATTCACCCTATATATGTATTGTATTTGAATTAAGTCACAAACAAATATATTTAATTCAAAAGGTGAGTATTTCTTAATTATTTTTTTTTAGATTTGCATAAATACATTTCTAAAAGCGTTTTAAAAAGCGTTTTGGTAAGTGTCTAGAGAAACACAAATTACAAATCAGATATAAATTCTGGTTTCTTTTTCCCATCAGGATAGACACATAGGTTTACTAAATTTTCATTTATTTCTAGTCATCAAACAAAATGTACTTAAATAAATAAATAAATAATTTTTTAAGTTCTTCTAATCCTACATTCTTGAATTCCACTTTCATTAACCCACTGACCACGGCGTACATATACGTCCCACGGATCGATAGAAAGCATGCCACTAGCGACTATTTTTATATTTTATTCGTACCACTATTTACAAAAAAAAAAAAAAAAAAAAAACTTTCTGTTAGATTTCTCTTGAAATTGTCCTAGAAGTGTGTAGCAATAATTTTTTTTCTCAAAAAATGGTACCAATAGAATAGAAAAATAGCCATCAGTTACAGTAAATTTAACGAAAAATAAATTTTTAGTCAAAGGGTTAATGGTAAACTCATCTTATAATTTATTCGTATCACTATTTACAAAAAAAAAAAAAAAAAAAAAAAAAATCTTTCTGGAAGATTTCTCTTGAAATTGTCCTAGAAGTGTCTAGCATTTTTTTTTTCAAAAAGTGTTACGGATAGAATGAAAAAAATAGTCATCAGTTACAGCGATTTAAAAAGAAAAAACAAAATTGTAGTCAAAGGGTTAGTGATAAACTCATCGGACGGCAATAATAATAATAAAAAAAGATACTTATCAGAAATAACTTTTATATTTAAACTTTTTATAACCCATGAAATAAGTAAACTATAAAATATATCCAAAAGCTACATAATAGTTGTAGAGATTTTAAAAAAAAAGTAGTCAAGTCCTGTTACAAGATTTTTTGTTTCTTTTTTAAATCTACATGTTTAAATTAAAATACAAAGCTATTTAATACAACAGTTTGGTACAAATATTTGTAATCTAGAAATATATTAATATTTGATATAAGTATTTAGTATAACTATTTTTAAATTAAATTAAAGAAAAATATTCATTTATAATGCTTCTCCGAGTTTGTGAAAACTTTTGGTTACTAAAAATACACAGCCCTTATTTTATTTTATTATTATTATTATTATTTTATTTTATTTTTTTTTGTTTTGATTGATTGAATATTCACAATACTCACTCTTAAACGTCCATGCAATTAGTTAGTCATCCTTTTTTGATAGTCTTAAAGTAAAATACTATAATTTATTCTTTAATAGATATTTAGGCAATGTTATTGTAGATATAAATAGAAATTTATTTTTAACCCTTTGAGCACTTTTGGTCCATTCCTGTTTTTCACAACGTAAATAATAACACTATAATATTCGGCTTTTTCAACTTTGTAAATAATATTTAATTAATTAATGTAGTGATAAATCCAATTCTTTAATATTAATTATTAATATTTTTTTGGTTCATGTTGGCTGGCAGAAATATAAGCCTATCACAATCTACAGGCGACTGTATCTTCCTTGGAAAAGTAATCCCACCTTTATCTATAGTGATGCGTGTAGGTTTTAAAAAATAAGCTTTTATTCGCCTAAACATACATTCAGATGGCATTAAAACATAATTTGAAATCTAACGTGATAAAAAAAAAAGTAATCTAAGCCTACTCTTTGTTTTAACAAAAATGTTTTAATGAACTGTTCTGTACCAAAAGGATTAAATAATTTCGGGTAAGAAACCACTTTTTGCAATTTGGATAATGAACCATTTTTTAACCCAATAAAAAACTTTAAAAAAGAATCTTGACTAACAAAATGCAATATATATATAATGTGTCAATTTCTTAATTTGCGATAGTTAACATTTTGAATGCTATATATTTTTTTCTTCATTAGATCATCAAAATATTTTCTCTTAATTTTCTTCAAAACTATTAGTTTATAAGTATGACAATCTCAACCATAAATTGGGGGGGAAAATTGAAAAAACACAATAAATTTTACAGCAAAATTACTTATGAAAAAATTTTAATGCGCAATTAATTTTATTATTAACATATATGCCACTAGACAATTCATTCTTTGCCAACAATCTCACTTTTTTGTGTGTTAATTAACTATTTTAAAAATATTTTTCTCACTTTACTATCGATTAAAGCATTGTTTTTCTTTTATTTTCTACCCTCATCTTCATTTAAATCTTCAGTTTGAATGATCAGTTGCAGTACTTTTAATAGAGTCTTTAATCTGTCATAATTTTTCTGCATCATCAATCTCTTTTGTATGCTCTTTCGTTTTTCGTTTTGATCTTTTCCGAAATCTTCATTTCTTCCCTTGATGCAAAGTACGTCATTTTAAACGCATTTCTGCCAGCTTAACGCCTTTTTCTCACTGCTTAAATTATAAGCGCATAAAAAAAAAGAATGAGATATGTCTGTCAGGGTCTTCGGACGTAATTCCATTAGGCCCGTCGCATGCAAAACTCGCTATTTTTCATCATAAACAAAGCAGAGAGTCCCCTCTGCATCTCCTTTTTCTCTCGTACTTATCATTATTATTTAATAGAGATATAGAGTGTATAAAGTCTTGGAAAACTAGCGTCGTCCTCACCTTTTCTTTTGTGATGACGGTTGAAATCGAATAAACAGTAACGCAGAATTTTTTCCCCCTCTTTTACTCCTTTTTTCCCCGTCCCTTTTCCCTCCCTTTCCCTTCAATTTTCTCTTTCAAATTATTTTTTAGCCTACTATTCTTTAGTTGCAAATGAAAATTTGTTACGAAGGAGAAAGTAACGAAGCATACGAAACTAGTGAGGGAGGGTGAAACACAACTTAGAGGGGATAAAAAAAAAAAAAAAAAAAAAAAGAGGAAAGAAATTATTAACTATACATCCTGTCTTTGAAGTAAGCGAGAATTCAGGCGTAACTAGAATACTCAATTCTTTTACGTAATTCTACCAGGTGTCTCAATTAAAATTTCGTGTGAATCCAACTTGTGACAACTATGTTTGATTTTATCTCATGTATGGATACATATCGAAATTACTGATGTTAAATTGTGTACGTTAAACACTTACGAATATATATTCGTAATCCTCTTCGATGCAATGTAATATGATATAAAACTCCCAGGTGTTAAATTTGTTTTTTAATTAATTCAAGATACAGTTTTGTTCTGTG
This sequence comes from Maratus speciosus, assembly GCA_963932465.1. Classification (NCBI taxonomy): domain Eukaryota; kingdom Metazoa; phylum Arthropoda; class Arachnida; order Araneae; family Salticidae; genus Maratus; species Maratus speciosus. The sequence goes on along the minus strand of OZ010787.1, from coordinate 498,335,393 downwards.
ATTGGAATGATTTAAAACAACCTTTAAAAACATAAAGATTAGGGAAAAATGGATGCAAATTTATGAGTATTAGATATCTAATAATTTTAAATTAATAGGATGTATAATAATTTTAAAGTAATCGGATATCTAATATTAGATATTGAATAATTTAAAAATAATTAGATATAATAAAAATTTCTTTATAATTATGTAGCTAATATATTTCAAATAATTAGATATAGCTAGTAATTTAAAAATAATTGATTTTAAATTCCGTGCGTTCAAAACTACAGATAATATGCATTAGTCTTGTTCAATACATTCTAATGTAAAATAAAATTCCCAGATACTATATATATATAAATATATATATATTTCATAATTATATCAAGATATTTAGTTTTGTATTATGATCAGAATGAATTCGACTTGTTACAAAAAACGAGAATGAATTATAAAAAGCCAGTGCAAATTTACGAGTCTCAAATATTTAATAATTTAAAAATGAATAATCTAGTATATATCTAATAATTAAAAAATAATCCGTTATCGAATATTAGATATCGAATAATTTCTCTATAATTAGATATCTAATAAATTTAAAATAATTATATATCTAATAAAATTTCAAAAATCAGGTATATAACATCATGTAAATTTAAAAATAATTAATGTTACACTGCATGCGTTAAAAACTTCAATATGCATTCGTCTTCGTCGATACATTCTAATATGAGCTAAAATTTCCAGATACTAAAAATATTTCTTAATTATTTCAAGATATTTAACTTTGCATTGTGATTAGCATGACTGCTTACAAAATGAAAAATGAATTGGGAAAAGTCGGTGAACATTTACGAGTCTTATATATCTAATAAATTAAAAATAAACTGATATCTAATACTATATATTCAATAATTTTAAAATAAACAGACATATAATATTATATATCTAATAATTTTAAAATAATTAATATTAAAATGTTTGCGTTAAAGACTACATATATACATTCGTAATTTTATTTCAATACATTCAAGTATGAGATAACATTTACAAGTACTAAATATCTTTTTTATAATTTCAAGATATTTAGCCCTGTGTTGTGACCAGAATGATTCATAATTTCCTACAAAAACAAAAATGTTTAAGAAAAAGCGGATGAAAATTTGTGTCTTAGAAATCTAATAATTTTTAAATAATTAAACATGTAATATTATTGGGTATATAAAATTCTATTATTGGCTATCTTTTCTTTTAAGTTATACATCTAATATTTTATAGTTAATAACTTTAAAATGAGATATGTAATATTTGATATCTGATAACTTTAAATAAAATTATGTTAACATTTCTGTGTTTAAGACTACATATGTACTTTCGTCTCCTTCTTCAACACATTTTAATGCGAGATAAAATTTTTAAATACTAAATATCTTTTTTACTTATTTAAGGATATTTAATGTTGTATTGTGATCAGAATGATTTACAACTTCCATCAGAAGCAAAAAATGCTTAGAAAAAAAACTGATGCAAAACTTTTGGCAGGTCACGAGTATACTCGTGATTTCATTACGACAATTCTTCAAACAACACGAGTATACGTGTGGCAACAATGTGTTAAATTATACTTTTTTTTAAAGACTGCAAATATACATTCCTCTCCTTCGACACTTTCAAAAGTGATAAATTTTCAGCTACAAAATTTCTTCCTTAATTATTTTTAAATATTTAGTCTGGTGTTGTAATCAGAATGATTTATAACTTTCTTCAAAAATTAAGAAAATGATTGGGGAAAAGTCGGAAAAATTTATGAATCAAGGATATCTAATAATTTTTATACCTTTTGAAAAAGCGCATTGCTTAAATATATGTCTTTTCAAATGACAGAATATAAATTTCTCTTTATTTCGTCCATATTGCATTTACATTTCTTCGTTTTTAGATAAATATGATTTATTTTCATTTGATGATAAATGTTCCTTTTTCATGAAATCTAATGAAACTTTTTGTTTCTGCTATGTATAGAATTTATACAGATTGTTGTTTGTTAGTGCTCATCCTTTGCCATAAACATTATTCAAATTCCGTGCACGGGAATATCTAATGAAGAAATTAACGTAGCCCATTTATTTATTTATTTTTAGTCGTTATTTTAGATTTTTGCAATGTTGTGACAATGAATCATTATAATTTGCTTTTGTATTAGCAAAACTGTAATTAATTGGAAAATACTTATATCTGGATACTTTTTAAAAATTTGACCGAAATACGAAAAAAAAAGTTAATGTATTTAAAACATCTAAAAAAATACATTTCTGAATTAAAGAGATGCTGTATTAAATCTTAATTTAATTACGGGATTTTTTTATTCACATTGCTAACAAGGCGTAAAACCATCAGAGTGAAAAGCTACCCAGGCCGAGGTTCCAAAAGAAATTATTTATTTCATTCATTAAAATAAAATACTACCTAGGACCAAAAATTTCGGAGACTGATTATCCTAACAGATATAATTTATTGATATGATGTGTTACACACAAACCACATTCCAAGTACTACCTTTCAGCAACTATGCTGTGTACAGTTACTGAAAACGTTCTTGGAAGATTCTGAACGAGAAGGCCTTCATCGCATCATCTTCAATCTTAGATGTAATCTTGAAACAGCATTCTTTCAAAACGTTTTCGCAGGACACCATTGCTCTCTCACCGTTCATCAGCTGCAAAATGTGAATGTTTCTGTCGGCGATTTCTTAAGATATTGGCAGAATTAGATATTCCCATGTTGTGTTAAAACGCCATTTTTTCTTTCGACGAACGCGAACGACTGCAGTTAACTGAGATGCACTTTCTGTAAAACCCTGCACTGCGGACGTATTGCATTCTCACCATATCTCACGTCACATATGCGTCTACTCCACGGTCAAATCCTTCCTCTCTCTTCTAATCCGGGTTAGAGGTATCAGGACAGTCTCTGAACTTTTTGATCCTAGTAAGAGAACACATAAATAAAATATGGAAGTTATATGCTTCAATTATTTCCCCTTTTTCAGCTATGTTTCAGACGCCACTTTTACCTTCAGTTCCTCCCAGCCATTCTCCTTATCCGGTGAGCCCTGGTCCTCCAGTGGTTCGGACTGGAGCCCCTCTCAATTTGTCACAACCATCTCCTATTGCCTCCATGCAGCCAAGTCCGCCTATGCCAACACTAAGCAACAGCAACAGCCAGTCTTCGCCTTCTCCCGGTGCTAAAGATGCCTCCTCGCCGCAGCCACCTTCTGCCCTGACTTTCCAACAGGTATATTTTTCTGTACGTTAATTTAAATTTTTATGTTTATTATTAACCCGTTAACTAGCACCTAAATCTGACGCTATCTCCAGAGCCTTATTTAATTACATATTTCTGCGATTAAAGAAGGCGAAGATTATGTTCTGAAATAACGGTAACAAAATGCACACATTGCGTGTGTGCAAAACAGGGCCCTGGTGTAGAAAATTGGCCTGCTGGCAATGCAGGTTCGTCAACCTTGTAATTGAGAAGATATTTTCTAATATATATATCCCCCAGCATTTAAGAGATTAACGAAAAACTATTGCTTAGATGAAAGTTCATTCTCTAATTCTGTGCCATGCACTGTAAAAAATATGTGCAGCAAATTGTACAGTCATTCAACCGTTTTTATAGATAATGGTTACCTAACCATAAATTGAAATGAGTTCTCATTAGTTAGGAGAAAGATAAATATCATGGTTACTTTATTTTTTATTCACGAAAAGTTTGCTGTAATATACATATTTTTTTATCTCTGTTTGAACGAAAACTTTGTAAATTATTACAATTTTCTAGATAAATGGTGAAGCGTCAGCGTGTGTAAACTATAGATAGAGTCAATGAATTATTATTTTAAGAAAATTTTTAATATAGTGATAGAAAATGAGTCTACGTATTTTTGGTTGATGTCCAACAATTGCAAAGTAGTCATAGGTATAAAATAAATAAATGTCAATGTCTTCATTTAATAAATTCTTTGATAGTCATCTTTCGTTAATAATCACAATTTCCCCCCCCCCCCCTCCAACCAATCTATAAGAAATACCGGGTGCCCCCAAAGCTGTTTTACAACTTTAAAAATTCATAAGAAAATAACAAATTGTTGCATTGAATTAGGGTTAGCACCATAAGACTTGTCAAAGAGACATATTGTTTCAGGCAATAGGAAAGAGATATTTCAAAGAGATCTCAAGTAAGTTCAAATTTCAAAAATTCATGAAAATTTAATTAATTGTCGAATCGGATTTATTATTTATCGGAAAATTTAATTAATTATCGGATTTTTGAATGTCGGAGTGCGTTTTACACTATAAGAATCTTCAAATGATTGAATTACTGTAGCAAAAATTATCTCAAAGACCGTTTTTTCTTTTGTCATAAAAAGTTCGACATCTTGACAAGTCTTGTGGTGCAATCCGCACTCTAATAAGACAGTCTGCTAGTATCATTATTTTTAAAATTGAAACGAACTTTTGATGTACTTGGTATAACATAAATAAATACCAATGTTCACCTTTAATTTATTCCGCAAGGATTTTTTTTTTTCAATAATATTTCAAAGAAATTTAACGAATCATTAAATCAACTTTTTTTCACAAAAAGTCAAAAACTGACGTAGGGATGTTTTCTTTCAAGGTGTAGAAATAATATTATACCCATAACAATAAGGGACATGCCGAAAAAGAAATGCTTTGATCGAAAATTTCATACAGATACGCCACAGAAAGTAACTACTTGCGATTTTTTAGAAGTAAACAATTCAGAAAAGCATTGGTTTAATTCATCTTTTCACTAACATTATTACCTTATATGCTTGGACTTTGCCACATCTAACCTGTAATTATTGCTTAACCGCTTATTCCTAAATTCTAATCTACAAATTTTTAAATTTATTAATATATGCATTGATTTATTTTAAAATATTTCCTTTTTTTAGTGCAATAGTTAGATACTTTCAGTTTTTTCCCTATGAGTATTAGTCTTAGAAATTAATGTTAAAAAATTAATTACACATCATTGCTTATGTCTTTTATAATTTAATATTATAATTAACATACTGTTTAAGTTTTCTCCCCAAATAAAATCCTTAAAGGGAAAAAAGGGATACCTTCGACTCACAAATTTTTTGGTCATCAATGAGTTTTTAAATTGCATTTTCACGGTTATTAATTATGACAGGATGATTTCCTTTCTCCAAAATTAAGTCAACAGTATTTTTAGATGATATGAATTATTTATGTTGGAATAATATTGTTAAAAAAAATTATTCAGAAAGTTATTACCGCTCTTCGGCATTTTTTTAAAAATTCCAATAGCACAGCCAGTGGTTATGGCGTTTCTGTGACGTCACCATTTGGCCACAGTCACAATGACGACCAAAAAGTGATTCCTCTAATTCGTCACATTGTGACTCCCAGGCGACCGTTTCTTTGTGACTCCGCTGTGAAATCATCATGACTGATTTTTTTCGTCATTTCAATCACTTCACAAAATGGCACATATCGGCTTTTCAATAACGTAGGTACAATCCACCGTCCATGTTAGGATATACCCAGAATAGAGGTGTATTTGTATCACAGAGCTTTCACATTTCGGTCCCTTTTTGGTCACGATGACATTAGAGAAATTAGATATTTGTTATATGACATTGCAATTTAAGCCTAGTTTTTAAGGATATCTTTCTTCCTTACAGGCTTTGGGAGAGTATCCCCAGGGTCCAGGTTCCCCAACATCCCTTACTCCTGTCCTAATGGAGAGCCAAATCCAGCGGTTGGCCGAAGCAGCTGACATGCTGGTGAAGACCCTTCCTCCTTTTGATCCTAAACCACAAAATAACAAAAAGAAGATATGTAAAGATTTAGAGGTATGTCATAGTTTTACTTGTTCTCTAACTTTTTTTCCCGTAACAATTATCTGCATGCTTATAACTGCGCACTTTGCATGTATCCTTCTATGTTTCTTTTGATACATTAATTTGCTTCATAAATGCTTACATAGAAACTGGCTAAAAGGTAAACTTACATTTTTACAGACCAATGTTACCAAGTGTGAACATGAAATCGAATAATCAATAAAAAAAAATCTCCTTCACATTGCATTTAAAAAGTTGATTTGGTTTCATGTTGACCTGCAGTTATATTGCCTTCAATTTATATTGTAGTTATATTGACATCAATTCATATCGATTACAGTTCAGAAGAGATGCATAGGAGATAAAAATTACGTTTCATTCAAAAATATAAAAAAAAAAAATTTCGACAGTAATAAAAACTGAAATTTTGTCAATTTCTCTGAGAAAAAGATTTAAAAATTCATGTAAAATTAAAATACGATCCAATACTTTTAAAAATTAGTAGAAGAACTTATGTTTAACATCATTTGAAGACTGCAAGATATAATAATATTAAGAAGAAATACACTTGATTTAATTTATTAAACATTCATATTCCCAACTGGGAAAATATATCATATAAATAAACGTTTAGCATATATATATGAAGACGTAAGTTTCAAAACCCGCCTTATCCAAAATTTAAAAAATCGTGTTTTCTCCATCAATCTATTCTACTGGTAAACCTGCACCGAAAAAACACTACAATTTGCAAAAAAAAAAAAAAAAAAAAAAAAAAAAAACCCGAAAAAACAGTTTTATCGCGTATTTTTAGCAGTGTAAAATCTTGGTTTACAATGAAAATCAATGGACGCAGTTAAAGATTTTTCGCGATTTCCAAAAATTTGATTTTCTGGTTAAGGCGAATTTTGAAACTCACGCCCTCATATGTATCATTAAATTAAACCAAATATTGGGAAAAAAGAATTTAAAGTAAAGCTGAATCCGAATTCAGATGTAAAGGTGTAATCAATTTTATTTGTTTTTTGGAAACCAATTAATACTCGTACTGTAATACGAATTAAATTGCATCATTTTATAAACGAGCTTAACGTGTTAAAATAAAGAATTCAACATAACTGAAATATGCTCCAACTTCTTATTTTACAATTTATTTTATGATCTAAAAAGCGTTCGTTTATTTTATTTAAAACTTAAAAAAAAGGTTCTCTTAATTTTTTCTGAAAGTAATTCACGCCTCACAAAATATTCCTTAACCATGTTTTAAAATACTGAATTGATTGCTACAGTAACCTGTTACTGGAAAACTTTTGAACTCGTCATACCATGTGACATATAATATTCCGCACTTTATGCTGACTGACTAATTAAACAAAGTAACTGATTAAAGAGAGACAATCAAAAAATTTTATTTTATTCATTTTATTTTTTCTCTATTTTACGGGGAAAAAATATCGAATTTGCAGGAAAAAGAGAAAGATAAAAAGCGTGACGAAATTTCTCCTTCCTCCGAACGCCCATCAAACGGAGCAGCTCAATTTTTGAAACCCTTAAATTTCGAAATTGCCTCCTGGAGAACAACAGCGTCCCCTGGTGGATACAATTATCGAATCATTTCATAAACTCAATTGTTGTGTTTACCTACGATTGTGCAAGAAGAGCGCTTTCAGTTTTATTAAAATTTAAACGATTTTTAATATCGTTTAATGTAAAATATCTTTTATTTGTGTATGTTCTTATGCATATTTATGTGTCTGCAATTCTGTTTCTTTTTATTTATGTAAAAGTTAAAATAAGATCTCTAATCCATTTTAGGAATAAAATGTATTATTTAAATAAATGGGTTGTGTATAATGTAATGATTTAGTGTAGGAAAGAAATTTTCACGAAAGTAAAATAAGCCAATTAATGAAGTCACAGATTTCATGTATTAATATTATTATTTATGATAAAACAATTATACATTTTATAGGCGTGTACTTTTAATAAACTATTATATATTTGCTAATATTTTATCAAACTTTTCGTCATTGTTTGAATTTTCCATATTCAATTTCAGCATCAAATTCAAAATAAAACTGAATTAGTATTTGAACTTTTATATATAAAAACCTTTGGTTTTTTGACTGGAATAGAAAAACAGCAATTTTTTAACTCCTAATTTTTGTATGTTTTAAGCATTATTTAGACTCTTTCATAATGTCAGGGAAAAGGTATTTCCTATGACAATTTATTTTCTGTGAAATAATACGTGTGTGTGTGTGTTTCTAGCGGTATCTATGTCTAGGTTTCTACTCATTTCATACATTTCCTTTGTATTTTTCTCTCGATTTTTGTATTTCAAAGCATAATTTAGACTCATTCATAATATCATGGCAAGGTATATTTACTATGAAATATATTTTCCTTGAAATAATATGTGTGCGTGTGTTTGTAATAGTAATTTAGGACTAGGTTTCTACCAATTTCTTACATATCCTGTCTATTTTTATCTTGATTTTGTATTTTTAAGCATTATTTAGACTCGTTCTAAACATCATGAGAAAGCATATTTCCTATGAAAATTCCTTTTCTATAAAATAATATGTGGGTGTGGCTATAGTAGCCTATATGTCTTGGTTTCTCCCAATTTCTTACATTTCCTTTTTATTTTTCTCCCTTCTAACTTTCTGAACAGACTGAGAAACACACGGGCTTGGTTTTTCTTCAAATCTAAACGTATGAAATAATTTTCTCACCCAGATTATTGAACCCTTTGCCTCTTTCCCGACCTCACTTCCAACCTGAACCCTTTTTTCCATGTATAAGGTGACATTAAGATTTTTGGATGGCAATAACCTAGCCTCCCTTTTTCTTTCCCTCCCTCCCATTTTACTCCTTTATCTTTTACTTTCTATTCTCTCCCGCCAAGTTATTTTTTTCTCTGTTCCCAGGCAGTCTTATACCCTCGTTTTTTACGTCGCAATTTTTTGCCTGCTCCTTCCCATCCTTTTTCTCCTCATTTTTTTTTCTCTCTCCTCCTTCTCTTTCTGTTTATTTTTATACTCCCCCCTCACTCTTCATTTTTTTTTCTGCCGCTAGCATGGTGTACCTTTCTGGGATAGCTATGGATTGGGTGATTTGCATATCGATTTTGGTGCTTCTCCGTTTTGCGTGGGCAGTAAGTAGTGTATGTTGGACGGACGGGACACAGTAATCACTTGGGTTAGTCGAGGTAGGGACTGCAATTAAGGGCTCGTTGAGGTTTCTGTGTGCGTGTGATTTAAGTTTTGACAGGAAAACGAAGCATGGGAAGGAAATTCATTTTTCCCTGGAGGTAAACAATTTTTTTCCTGCCGTCTTCACTGATTGCCTGTTTATTTTCGCTTTCTAAAAATCAAAATACAATTTTGGAATGAACTGGTTCTATAATTATTTTACGATAAATATTTAAGACTGTTGGAGAAGCAAATTTTTTTTTTTTTTTTTTTTTTTTTTTAATCGCTGAATTTTTAAAAGCATTTAAAAAATATATATAGTATTGGAATTAAAAAATTATGAAGGGAAATTAAAGAGACAAACTCGCTGAAAAACCCTGTATTTAAGGCGCTATTCCCCAAAATTTCCCTTTTCATTCTTCTTACAGAAATTCAATTCCATCTTTCATGAAAGGGTTGTGCATTTTTTTTTTTTTTTTAAATCTCTGATTTTGTTAAAAGCATAGCTGTGAAAATATAGAAATTAAATAAAAAAAAATTCTGAAGGGAAATGAAAGAGACATACTCGCTGAAAAATCCTGTATTTAAGGCGCTATTCCCCAAAATTTCCCTTTTCATTCTTCTTACAGAAATTCAATTCCATCTTTCATGAAAGGGTTGTGCATTTTTTTTAAATCCCTGATTTTGTTTAAAGCATAGTTCTGAAAATATAGAAATTAAATAAAAAAAATTCTGAAGGGAAATGAAAGAGACAAACTCGCTGAAAATTTCTGTATTTAAGGTGCTATTTTCCAAAATTTTCCTTTTCAATTCTTTTTACAAAAATTCAATTCTATCTTTCGCGAAAGGATTGGGCATTTTTTTTGTTCCGGATTTTCTTAAAAGTATTTTAGAAAATATAGCATTGAAATAAAAAAAAACCTGAAGGGAAATGAAAGAGACACGCCAGCTGAAAATTTTTGTCTTTTCCAAAATTTTCCTTTTCGTTCTTCTTCCAAAAAGTCAATCCCATCTTTCGCGAAAGGGTTGTAGTTAAGGTTTTGTATGCTTTCTTAGAGTTAGAGAAGAAAAAAATGCATATCTAATTTTTAGAAGCATTTTAAAAATCACAGTGATGAAGTACAGCAAGAAGTACGAGAAATGACAGAGATAAACTTTCAGAAAATTTCTGAACTCAGTTGATATTTAGGCTTCGTTGAAGTTTGTATGTGCGTGTGATTTAAGTTTTGACAGGAAAACAAAGCATGGAGATGAATTTTTCCCCCTGAGGATAAACAATTTTTTCCGCCGCCTTCACTGATTACCTGATTATTTTCGCTTTCAAAAAATTAAAATGCAATTATAGGATGAACTGATTCTATAATTATTTTGTGATAAATATTTAAGAGTGTTGCAATTTTCTTAAAGCATTTTAAAGTTTATAGAGGTGAAATAAAACAAAAACTGAAGTTAAGAGAAAGAGATAAATTCCCTAAAAATATTTATACTGGAGCAATTTTTCTCCTAATTTTTCTTTTTCATTCTTCTTCAAAAAGTTCGATTCCTTTTCCGCAAAGGGGTTAAGATAAAAATGCGATATGCTTGCCTTTAGACTTAGAAAAATCAAAGAAGTGAAAGCATAGAAGTGAAATTCAAAACACTAAAAAAGTGTAGAAGTGAAATGAAAAACTTCCTGAAAATTTCTGTACTAAAGGAATTACTCTTCAAATTTCTCCTTTTCAGTATTCTTCCTGAAAAAAATCAATTGCGAAAGGGTTAGGATAAAGACGAACTGTGCTTAGAGGTAAGGAATTAAATATTATATATATCAGTACTTATTATAGTAAGTAGTGTATATTGGCAGGACAGGATCAGGGACTTCAATTAAGAGCTCGTTAATGTTTCTATGGGTGTGTAATTAAAATTTTTACAGGAAATTGAAGCATGGGAAGCAGATAAGTTATTCGCTGGACTTAAACATATTTTTTCCTGCCGCCTTCACTGATTGCCTTTTCAGATTGGTTTGTTTTTTTCAAAAATTTCTGCACTTATAGCATTAATATTGAAACTTCTCCTTTGCATTTTTCTTCTTACAAAAATCCAATTCCATCTTTTGGCAAAGGGTTATGATAAAGTTATGGTATGCTTGCTTAGATTTTTCTCCAAATTTCTCCTTTGCATTTTTCTTCTTAGAAAAATTCAATTCCTTCTTTTGCTAAAGGGTTATCATAAAGATATGGTATGCTTGCTTAGAGTTAGAGAAGGAAAAAAATATATTTTTTAAAGCATTTTAAAAAGCGCAGTGGTGAAGTACCCGAAAAAATGAGAGAGATGAAAAAGATAAACACCCTGAAAATTTATGTTCTCAATTGCAATTAAGGGTTCGTTGAGGTTTTGAGACTGTGATTTAAGTCTTGTCGGGAAATTGAAGTATGAGAAAGAAATTTATTTTTTCCTGAAAATAAAATAAAGTTTCCCCGTGTCTTCATTGATTGCCTATTTTCAGATTGATGCAGGTTTTTTTTTCCATTTTCAAAAAAAAAATATAATTTCGGAAAGAATTGGATCTGAAAGTATTTCACGAAAAATATTTCAGAGTGTTGTGATTTTTTTAAAGGCATTTTGCAAAGTATATAGGTGAAATAGAACAAAAAGTATAAGGAATTGAAAGAGATTGATTTCCTAAAAAATAGCTTTATTCAAGAAGTTTTTCTCGAAATTTCACTTTTTAATTCTTCTTCATGGAAAAATCCAATTCCATTTTCCACAAAAGGGTTATGATAAAGATGCAACAGGCTTGCATTTTTTGAATTTTTACTTTTTTACATGTTAGAGCACGAGGAAAGATTTCTAAATATATCTTATAGGACCTAGGGGCAGCAAAAAAATTTTAATTTCGTTACTCTCTTAAAAATTACTGTTTTCACGTACTATTGGTCAAACATAAGAAGAGACTACCTGTATACATCTTTTTTTAAAACATTTTTGAAAATAAAGAGGTGAAATAAAACCAAAACGAAAGGAAAATGAAAGAGATAAACTCTCAGAAAATAGTTTCACTCAAGCAATTTTTCTCCAAACTTTTCCTTTTCTCTTTTGGAAAAAAAAAATCGAATTTGAAATTTTTTTTATGGAAGGGGTTACATGTATTATTATGATAAAGATGTGACATGCTTGTCTTTACATTTAAAATACAAATAATTTTATATAAGATTTTTTTGGACTCGAAAAACAGCATCCTGGTGAAATAAAACGTAAACAGAATGGGAAAAAAAGAGATAAACATCTTTGAAATTTCTTTACTTAAGCAATTTTTTTCCATACTTTTCATTAGTTTTTTTCCAAAATTTGAATTTCATCCGTTTTTCACGAAAAGATTATTATTATGATGTGATATGTTTACCTTTAGACTTGGAGAAATAAATTCTCTATTTTTCTAAGAAATTTGATTTTAATATCGAGGTGAAATAAAACCAAAACTGGGTGTAAATAAGAGGCTCCCTGAAAATGCCTCTATTCAAGCAATTTTTCTCTAAAATTTTCATTCTTTTCCTTCCAAAATTTGAATTCCGTTTTTAACGAAAGGATTAAAGATGTGATATGCTTACATTTCCACATGGAGAATGAAATTATCTAATTTTTTAAATATATTTTTTTTTAAGTATCGGGGTCAAATAAAATAAAAACTGCATGAAAGGGAAAAAGACAAACTTCCCGATACTGTCTTTATTTTAGAAATATTTCTCCAAAATTTTCATTCTCTTTCTTACAAAATTCGAATACCATTTTCATAGAAAGGGTTATGAGTAAGATGTGATATGCTTGCCTGTTTTAAAGGTACACACTTATATATATATATATATATATATATATATATATATATATATATTTAAGTCAAGACGCCAAATTAGTCAAAAACTGAAGTAAAATAACTGAAGCAAAAACTGAAGTAAAAGAGAATATGTTGTAAACTATTAATAGATTGTATTGAAACCGTTTCTGGGGAACTTTCAAATTGCATAATTGATTCGAAAGAAACTTTTCATACCCATTAGGTAAAAAGTGAACTTTTCGCTTCAACCTATCCGAATCATACATAATTGCAACTGTGACTATGTTGCCTTTTCTTTATATCTTTGACAATTCTGTGCATATGCATGCATGAAAGCATGGTCAAAAAATTACATTTTTCCTGAAAGAGAAATGCGGTATTTTTCTTTATGCAGATATTTTCAACAATGTTTCTGTATTTTTATTCAGCATAAAAATTAATTTCTACTTCCAGACTTTTTCTTCGTCGATATCATCGTTTTTATTTCAAGGTTTAGAAAGAGTATATATGCATCCATGTTTGAAGTTTCGATTTTCAAAAACTGTGGAGACCTGCCATTTTATTTATTTTTTTTATCAGTAGAAATATTTTTGGCTCATAAGTAAATTAACCATATGAAATAAAAGTATGTATTGGTGACCTAAATGGGGAAAAACATGAGAATTAATTATATTAAATGCAACAAGCTAAGAAATACTTATTAGAGGTTAATATGCAATATATTTAAAATAACACTCCACTTAAAATAGAGTTTACAGCTATGCATTCAGGTATCATTTTATTTTGACTGTAGTAAAGAGTAAATCATTAAGAAAGGACTTTTAAATGGAAGTGGCTTGAATTATCGCTTTCAGAATATTGTATTGAGATTCAATCTGTGTTTGGGGTCGGCATGTTTTTTATTTTTCATTACACAGCATTAAAAAATGTAATTCTAAAAATAAGATTTTGTAACAACCATGTAATTTAGCTGATTTCACTTATCAATAGTCTTTTATCAGTAACTAAAATTAGTTGCAGTACATTATCTTTTTGCTTCTCCCAGAATTCTGCACTGGTATTGCATTCGAATGCTTTACTTTGAATTCTGTATTTATCTTCTGTTTTATAAAAAGATACCTCGCTGAATTTTGTAATAATCCTTTGTGTTCCTGGGAGTTTTGGGAGAACTAGTCTATCAAATTACCTTTTATCACATAAAAATCGTACTTAAAAAATAAAATTACGTTTTTAATGACTGCTGTAAAAAAAAATAAAATAAAAATTGCCCGTGAATGAAGAGCAAGTTACTCTGCTCCTTTCGTATTTTTTTACCGCTCCCTTTCAGAGCCCAGAGCAGAGAGGAAAAAAAAATCGTGAAAAAATAAAAACAAAGCATCTGATTTTTTATGTCGCATAAAAAATGGAGCTCGGGAGAGGATAGCGGGATAAAAAATGTCAAAAAAAAGAGGAGAAGAGAGAGAAAAAACTGTGCTGAAAAATTTTTCAGCAAGATTAACTATTGCGATGAACTGCAGGAGCGCTGGCAGAAGTGAGTAGTTAGGGGAGGGGATGCGAGTCCTGTGCAGCGGAGACACTTTTGGAGACTGAGGGGGGAAATATAAAATTACCTGGTGTCGCAGGGGGGAAAAATTAAAAATTGCCCGTGTATATCAATATATGTGTGTATATATATATTCGTGCATATACAGGCGTACACACACTACTGAGAGCAAAAGAATGAATGCGGAGGTAGGAGGAGGGGGGGGGGGGTAACAAATTGGAAAAAGAGCGGAATGCAAATGAAAAGGAAGGAGAAAATGAAATACGGAAAGAAAAAAGCTCATTAAATGAATAAATAATAACTAGCGTTTCCGAATTGTGTGTGGCGCTGAATTCCCCCTTTTTACCGCTAAGTTTGCATTTTTTCTCTCCTTTCTGTGTCTTTCTTGCTCCGTTTTTTATACACACGTTTGAACGGATTGTTTAAAAAAAATGTCCTGGCCTTCGGTTTTCTGGGCAGCTAATCTTGATGCCCAACAATGTAGTTGCTATTATTACTGTTGTTTTGTTTTTAACTATTAGATGGCGCTTCGGTTCTGCGTTCCCCGTCGGGAGAAAAGCGCTTTTTTGTCTTTCACTCTTTTTGTTATTATTATTTTTTTTATTATTGTCTACATCCCCTACCTCTGGAGGCATGAACATAATTTAAAAAATCGGTCACGCAGTACTAATGCAAAAGAATTATCGATTCTTTTATTGTCGCAGGCATCATTTTTTTTTTCTAACTGATGAAAGCACGAATCAAATGAAAAGCACTATTACGAAGGCGCTTTAGTTTTAATGAGTAATATTCTTCAAAATCACCTCCATAAATCTCCCGTGGGTGCTCGTAAGGGTGGAATCTCACAGCCCTTCTTAAATCTCACCCACCCCTCTGCGCGAAAATGCATCTCATTTCAGAATTTTTATCACACATTTATTTTCGTACGTGGTTATGTAGGCCGAAACAACGGAAGATGCATGGAAAAATATTCAGATTTATTTTTAATGCGATAGTTCATTCGACTTCCTCTAAATTTGCCGTGATATTTAGCTGATATATATCTTTATGATATTTCTTTTTCTTGTTACATATTAGAAGTTTTTGAATCGTGTTGTTTCGTACAAACATTACAGAATATTTTCTTTTAATCTCTTAAATGCTTCTGATAAGGTATTCGAGCCGTTAAAAAAAAAAAAAAAAAACTGTTTGATATGAAATATTTTAATAAAGAAAATATGTAGCCTTTTTTAGATTATGTATTTTCCGTCTTTATTTTTATTGACTAATTCTGATATAGTGCAAGGTATCCAGGCCTAATAAAGATACACAAGTGAAGAGAGGTTTTTCTTTATATAAATCCTGCTTGTAACAGTTTAATAAAATGATAAGAAAAATCTTTGAAAAAATCTTTTAGGTTGGAGGTTTCGTTAATTTTATTGTATTTTTTAATTTTTTTGATATTGTTGATCCTGGTCATTACTAGTACAAATGCAAGAACTAAAATAATTTATTAATGATCATAAGTACGTAACTTTTTTTTTTCAGTATCTTCTGCATTTCTCTATGTTTGCCCCATTTCTACATATAATTATTTAATATAAAATAAAGTATTGATGTTGAAAATGTTATTAAAAAGAGGGTTTACATAAACCTTTTCCAAAATTTTAAAATGTGAATGAATTTGCGTTTAAGAATGCTATTGATGATAAAATAAATGAAAGACGTATATTTTCCTCTACCAATAGCTGGAACCAGTTAGATTTGCATGCAACACATTCATACAATACTAATTCCATGAAATCGAGAGGTTTTTTTTTCCATAATTCAATTATGTATGGCGTTTGTTTAAACTTTCTTTTCGGATGATAATATAGTTATGCGCATTGTTTTCCTAGAAACTTCAGAAAATCGCTCTCAATGTTCCCATTCTAAATTGTTCTATATAATTTAATACAAATTAGTTCTTCTCATTTGTTTCAATAATTATATCTTTTGATTCTTCGGATTTAAAACATGCAACTCTTTCTTTTGTAATCTATTATTAACCCCTTAAGCACCATATTCAATTTATTAATAGTATGCTGAATACCAGATAAAAACCAGATGTTTAGGAAATTTCAGTCTGGACTTGAAATGAGGACGTACGCACATACGTCCTGGTATTTCACATAGAAGATTTCATGACGTACGCAGGTACTTCGTGGTGTTTAAATGGTTAATGCCTGGGGATATATTTAGCGCTTATTGTTGAATTATTGGTTGTTTTTCCCCCTGACAGGAAAACTTGATAAGTGAGAAATATTACTGTCAAATGAAGTAAAAGTGTTCATGGGCTATACCAAACCTAGTAATCAAAATTTATGTAGAAAGCAAAAACTAAATGGTTTAGTGGATACTTACAAATGAATGATATTGCCTCTACATTCCGCGTACCTCACATAGATTTAAAAAAAAAAAAAAAAAAAAAAAAAAAAAAAAAGCAGAATTCGTACGGTAACTTGTAGTAACTTGCGGTAACGTTTGAGTACCGCTGTTCAAATGGCAATCTTTGCCTTATTTAATCGCAAATTTCTATCATTAAATTAGAGAAATATTGTTTTTCGAAAATAGGGGTATGATTGCTGAAATTTATATATTGGAAGGAATGGGTTAAGATATGTTTTTGTGGGCTCATGTGGTAAACGACACACTCTTAAATTAGAGAAATATTATGTTTCGAAAACAGTGGTATGATTGCTGAAATTTATATATTGGCAGGAATGGGTTAAGCTATGTTTTCGTGGGCTCATGTAGTAAACGACACACAATTACTCACCAAAAATCTTTCGAATATCTTTATAACGAGAAGATGAATGCAGTTATCCCTGATACTCTGAGAATTTACTACAGTTTCCACGACATCCACAATGTAAGAAAATCATAGCTCTCATGAATTTATCTGTACATCTGGAAAAGTTAGAAGCCAAATTCATCCGAGGGCAATTTTTTATTTGCGCGTAAAGGTATCAACTACAATCGAAGGATGGGGGGAAGGGTGAATCGCATACCAATTTATCAACCCATTTTGGATGAAAAAAATCTAGACAATTATATAGGGCATATTTTATAATTATAATTGTTTTTGGTTTTGAAGACATTGTTTTTGGTTTGTCTACAAGTGCTAAATCCCAAAATCTTTTTTTAGAAATTTATTGTAATCTAACTGAATCATAATCAAATGAATAGTGTGTTTTTAATAAATTTAAACTTTTTAGAGTAATTTAATTTCGGCCTTAAAATTGACTAACTAAAAATCTCAGTGAATTTTGTTATTTAGTTTATGCTAACAGATGAATTGATATAACATTACCCTGACTCTGACTGAAATTTGAAAATTTTAAGATTGAAAATCTGCTGATAAAATATTCGTTTCACAGATTCAATACGAGTTCTAAAGCTGAAGTATTTACCTTTGGGAATTTAATTGTTTTACAATGTAATCCCTTAGCTATTTGTGACTTTGTATTCGTATAAAACAATCAAAATAATATCACCCTTCATAGCAATCTTTAGAGTATTTGGATATAAATTTGTTTTCATATTTAGAAAATTTAATCTCTTTCATGTATGCCGCCTGAATGCAGCGACTTTGTGATATATAATCCTCTTCTGAATATATTAGGTAGTTAAAGTATATTAATACTGCAAATTTAAATTATGTATTTTCACATTAAGCCAGCAAATATGTTATTTATATTGCATACTGCATACGATTAAAATATCAATTGTTTCCTATATGTGTTCAATGTAGTAACTTAATATAATTGTTTCGTTTAAATTGTACCAACATTGTCTTTTCATATGTAAATATGCGTCTAAAACTCCATGATTCCCAGACTAAGCTATTCTGAAATAATATTTACGCTTCTGGTAAATATTTATAATTAGAATAACAAGCTGCACCAACTTGCATTATATCTATTGCGTTTCCGATGAAAACCCTTGTTGAAATATTTAGTCAATTCAGCACTATATTTCAACAGCTAGGTATGTTGTTCGAAATAATAAATCTTTCTTCCAATATTATGTTAAAATTAATATCAAACCAAGGCTTATATGAAAACATTGTTTTGGTAGACAAAATTGTTTCAGAATGAATCTCTTACATTCGAGCATTCAATGGAATATTCAACTATTATTTTATGTATTTTTAAATAACATCAGCTTTCAAATAGTTTAGTATTCTAAATGAAAAACTGAACTAATATGAAAGTTACATTTCAGACTACAATAATGTCTGCAGATGTGTAGCATTCCAAATAATCAAAAAGTTATTTTTAAATGTACGCTTATAGCCATATTACAGAATTGCGTGTATTTGTCAGCTTAAAAAATATTGATAATTTACTACTTAAGGGGATTAGGAATATGTCGAGAGACGAAAATACTCGTTTATAGACATTTTTTGGATGGTCTTTATTTCATTTTAATATTGTCTCATGATTAAGGGTGTACACTAATACATTCAAAATGATATATAAATATAAAACGTTAATATTTTAAATATTTTAATACGATAAAACTTAAAAAATATTTAGCATCAAATACATGAATTTTGCGAAGCGTTGGTACACTATGAGTTGGTACACTCTTTTGGTGCACTTCTTAAAAATTTTATCCATAGCAACAATACGAAACTTTTAAAGGTAGTTTAGAACAATGTAGTGGAAAATAATAAGAGACAAAATAGATTAAAATCAATTTTTAAAAATTGTAATTTATTAAATATAAAATACCGAAATTCTCAAAAATATCTATTAATTTAAAATTACTCAAAAACTAATTATATTAAAGCCAAACTGCTTCTTATTTTAAATATTTAAAAAATGGAGCTTTCAAGAGCATACAATTACTATTATTTTAGAAAGTTTTAACAAAATAATAAAAATTAGCATTTTGATAAAACTGCAAGAAACTGAAAACTTTTGTAAGCACTGTTTTTTATGAACTTTAATCAGCTATTTTCATTCTTTAAAACATACAAAATATTAAGTATTACAAACATTTTTAGAATTATCTTAATGGCAAAAAATATTTTAAGCCGAAAATACTTTTTTTCGATTTTTTAAAGCATTTTATGCTCGTATTCACAGTTTAACGTTTTCTGTAGGTAGTATTAACTGTTATCTATGAAGGAAAAAAAAAAAAAAGACTTGTCCTTGAATGTATTATACACGTCTATTTTTAGATATAATATAATAAAATACACTGTAATTTTAATTGTACAATTAAATTTCTTATATGCAATATTGATTTATTTAATGATATAGGTTTTATGAAATAATAAAGATTTCTTCGATTAAATCTTTTTCCATTAATATAGATTTAATATTTATTGCAATTAATAAGAGAAATCCCCAATTTGTAAAAGGGAAAATTTGAACATATAATTATTTTTCTATAGTGTTTACCTTTGGTTGAAACTCGTTGAAGATTACATTTCTTTTGCAATGAAATACTGTTTCACCTTCACTATTAAATAATAAATAAAAAAGAAAACTTATAATTGAATGTAATATAGACCTCTAACATCATAAAATACATTTTAATTTTAATTCTATAATTAAATTTTTTTAATGAAAAAAATAATGATTTATTCAATGAAGTATGTTTCATAAAATAATAACGATTTTTTTTTTTAATTGAATCTTTTTCCAAAAATAAAGATTTTGTGTTTATTGCAATTAATAAGAAAAGTCCCCAATTAGTAAAAGGAAAAATTTGAACTTATAATTATTTTTCTGTAGTTCTTAAGCATTGGTTGAAGCTCGTTGAAGGTTATAGAGCATTATACTCCTTTTGCAATAGAATACACTTTCACGTGCATTATAAAATGTTAAATGAAAATTATTTTTATTTATTTATATAACAGGATTAACCCGTATTGGAAGACCGCCCTGTAAATAAGGCACCGATATTAATTTCCATAAAATAAAAATAACAAAAATAACTTTGATAAACTTTTTCATAAGACTTATGAAAAGACAGAAGTTAAACATACAGCCCCCAAAAATATGGGCTGCCAAATTAAAGTTAATGTAAAAAATGATCCTTTAAAAAGGTCCAATTTTTAAAGGGCACAGGACGAAAGTTCTCATGTTTATCGTGTAATGTGCATCTCTGAGCAAATTTCCGACCAGACATTCTACTGAATAACATATAGTTCTATCTGTACGACATACATTTGATCTTTTTTATTAAATAAATTTTCTGGTTGATTTTTTTTACTAAACAAAATTTAATTCATTAATTTAATAATTTAATCTATTTTTATTATGAAATAAAATCTACATGTTTGTTTCAACTATGTTGGTAATAAATCTAGTTCGTAAAGCTTTAATAAGCCAACTTATATCTTAATAAATGTAAAACAAAATTTCTAAACTTGTGTTATAAATGCGTTAGTAGTACTCTCTATTATCGATGTATTTCAAGTTATAATAACTTTATGGTACTTTTTTGTGAGCGGTCCAGTACGTATTAGAAACCATTCATTATTATTTTTATTTCTCTTATGTGTAACATTATTTAGAACAAGTAATAATAATAATAATAATAATAATAATAATAATAATAATAATAATAATAACAATAATAATAATACTTCAATGGAATGTTTCTTATGTTTATTTAAACTCTTTATTTTTATCCATTTTAGACACATGCACAGTTCAGTTTATACCCGACCTGAACCAAAAACTCTATTAAACTCAACACAAAACGAGATCCAATTTGGGCCGAACCGCGGGTCGGGTCAAGTTTGTGTAAAATTGGGTTATTGGACCCGATGCTAGACTTTAATTTACATTCATTTTAAATCTCATTGTTGCCAATATATATCATTTCGATGCACAGCAGTAAAAAGAACTATACGCCATATGACAACTCTTTTAAGCATGTGAACTAGTATTGTTTACCTTAAGTTCTACTCAAAATTCGTGACGATTGGTTAATCTTTACGAAACTTAAAGCCTATAAAATAAAAAAACTGACAAGAAAGCAAGAAGACAGACAAATATATCCTTTTTAGAAAATAAGAAAATTAAAATGGGACCAACAGCAGAACGAGACCTTGTCAACAAATATGAAAAATGCAAAAAAATATGAAAATTCGAGCATTCTTCCACCTTCTCCACCTCCTAGTTTAGTGGTTAGACCGCTGGCTACAAAACAAAACATGCCGGGTCTGAATCACGACTCGGGTATTTATGTTTGTAGTGGATCAGATTATTTTTTAAACGGAGGTCCCGGTCTGTTTAGCCCTCTTATGTAAAATATGACCGTAGCGACCACAACAAGCCAAACCATGCCAAGCCATTCCTCCAAGAGTTACATAAAAAAGCCATCAAACAAGCAAAAAAACCAAAAAAAACATACAAACGAATTGAATAACCTCCTTCGTTGGAATTAGCTAAACCCGGGAGTACACGAGCAGGGTATGACACCCCTCCCCTGGGGTACGTACGTTTTATATATTTTTTTATATTTGTCACCCCTTCTTACGAAAAGTAATCTTGACTTATTTTATCGTAGAATTTGTAACAATTGTTTGCTGTTAAATTAGGCGACGATAATTATTTAGATATATTGGTAGCAAAATAAATATCGTACGTACCTCCCGCTTGTCATAGCGCGTTTCCTCCAGGATTAAAAAAAAATAACACCTTGATCTGTGAAGGAGATATTGAATAATTCCGTAAGTTTTTTGGTAAAAGCTGTTGCCCATTTCGCTAACCGCTGAAGAGGAAGTGAATAGTTCCTAAAAATTCTTCAAAATACATTGTTCTCATAAATTACTTCATAAAGAATATCCGAAGATAATTAATTCTTAAAATTTATTTTACTTAACAACTCTTCAACTTTTAAGGACTCATTCTCTTGTTTAATATGTGGTTGTGTACGGAAACAGGAAAAAAAAAGCACATTCCATCCATAGCTAAAGTGCCTTGTATTTATTTCCCCTATCCTATCTCCCTAACCACATAACGAGATAATTTAACCAAAATTCGGCACTCAACATCTTTTTGGAGGATACTTTACCGTTCTTCCCGTTTTGCTATTCTCTTTCCCCTTTTCCCCTGTATATTTTGAAGTGTCGTCGCGAAGGGCGAGAAAACAAAATAAATAACTGCCCGCTCCCACGCATGCGCATTTGTAGCATCTCTGCGCGTTCTTTTTAAGTGCGAAATCGAATAAAAGGTGATGATTTTGTGAATTGTTTTCTTTTATTTCTTTGATAGTATGTGATGAACATGCCTGAAGATGACCCCAGGAGGATGGATGAAATCCGAAAGTACGCCGCTATCTATGGTAGGTTTGACTGTAAAAGGAAACCGGAGAAGCCCCTAACGCTACACGAGGTATGTTTTTGTTTTTCTATTTTTTTTTTTTTTTTTTGTTATTATTCTTAAGAACGTTTCTGAAAAATGCGAAACTTTCTGACACATTTTTGGATTCATTTTTAAACTTAAATATATATAGCTTTTCCAGGTATAATTATTAAAAGGATTTCGATTTTTTTTTTTTTTTAATACAGGAATTACATTTTGAGTAATAAGGAATTTTTACTTCATGACAACCTAAATAATGTTACAAACACTCATCCATTGCTTCTGCACAAACATAATGACACGATATGGGACAGATAAAAGCATTTTTCTGAAACTGAAAGTTTAGAGAACTGGTAATTTAGGTTCAGTATAAATCTAATATTACTAACCACTCTTTTTCTTTTCTTTTTTAATCTTAAGAGTTTTTCTGAAAAATATTTCCCTCACAAAACTTTCTGAAACATTTGAGGACTCATTTCTAAACTTAAAAATATAACACTTGCATGCATGATTATTGAACTATTTAGTATCGAAATGTTTTTTTTTTTTCTGTTTAAAAAAATAAATTATATCTTCAGATATAAGGGATTTTTACTTCATGACAACCTATAAGCTCTTGAAACCCGAAGTTAAAATAATGCTACAAATACTCATCCATTGCTTCTGCACAAACATAATAACACCATATGTGACAGATACAAGCATTTTTCTGAAACTGAAACTTTAAAGAACTGGTAATTTAGGTTCACAAATATAAACCTAATATTACTAGCCCCTCGTTATCTTTTACTTTTTTAATCTTAAGAGTGTTTCTGAAAAACATTTTCCTCACGAAACTTTCTGAAACATTTGCGGACTCATTTTTAAACATTAAAATATAACACTTGCAATAATGATTATTGAATTGATTTGGTATCCAAATGTTTTTTCTTCTTTTCTTTTATAAATAAATTAGATCTTGAGGTATTTTTACGTCATGACAACTTATAACCTCTTGGAGCCCGAAGTTAAAATAAAGCTACAAATGCTCATCCATTGCTTTTGCACAAACAAAATGACATCAGATAGAAGCATTTTTTTTTTAATTGAAACTTTAGAGAACTTGTAATTTAGGTTCACAAATATAAATATAATAATACAATCCCACCCCCCTTTTTTTTCTTTTTTAATCTTAAGGGTGTTTCTGGAAAATGTTTCCCTCGCGAAACTTCTGACACATTTGCCGAGTCATTTTTAAACTTAAATATATAACCTTTGCAGATATGATTATTAAAGTGATTTCGAATCAATATGTTTTTTTCTTTCTCTCTCTCTCTTTTTTACACACTCTTTTTTACACTCTTTTTGACACATTTTTAAACTTAAAATATACAACTTGCATATATGATTATTGAATTGATTTGGTGTAGAAATGTTTATATAGTTTTATAATCTATTAATGATGATCGATTATGAATGTTTATATATATATATATAAATTACATCTTGATATATAAAGAATTTTTGCTTCATGACCTTATGAGACCCGAAGTTAAAATAATATTACCTCATCAAATACTTTTGCACAAACAAAATAAAACTAGAGATGACAGATAAAAGCATTTTTCTGAAATTGAAACTTTAAAGAGATGGTAATTTAGGTTCACAAATACGCTCATGTCCAAAATTATTTTTACATGCATAAAGTCACAGATTTCTCAAAAACTGTGTGCAATAATTGTATGAATTTTTCTGGAATCATAAATAACATCATAAAACACAAATACAAATTTTAGATTTACGATAACTGCATTTTATATAAAGCTGTTGCACGAAACATTAAAAAAGTGAAATAATATGTGACAAGCAGTGTTTAGTAAAAAAAGTATAACTGTAAAGATAAATTTGGACATGAGTGTATAAATCTAAAATTATTATCCCCCCCCCCCCCCGAAAAAAAATATATCAATTTAATTATTAATACAAATTCACAAAATAAAACAATTAAGGGCTTTAAGTAAATGAATAATCTACTATCCCACAGCATTTTTTTTTATTGTAAAGTGTTTAATTTAAATAATTGCTACTTTCTTGGCTGCACTGTCTTGAAGGCACTTTGCGAACTGAGATGAAAATAGCATTTATTTTATGAGGAAATATGCAGAGGAGCTGCCATTTATTAGTTTCCTTTTAAAGGCAAAACATCGAGCTATATAGGAGTCAAAATGTAAAAAAAATAAACCAGTTTAGTTTTTATGAGCAAATGATTTGATTTCCCCATTTGTGTACTCAGGAGTGAAGAGGTTATCTGGTTGTAGCTTCCGGAAATTTGGTTCAAATCGCTAACTTTGACAGCATTTTTTAAACATCCTCTGCCGTTTTCGAAAAATGAAATAATTATTCGATTTCATAGTTTCTGAATAACAGCTTCTGCCTGTCTCATGGATGTTTATAAACAAAAAAGAATTCAGAAATGTGTCAGGAAGTAGCAAGTTTGGATTTGGAAGTGGCCTTAAAGAGTCATATGTCTGCTAAATCTTCATAAATTTCGATTTTCTGAAAATAATATGCATGAAAGAGAAATATTTTATGAACATTCAAAAAACCTCATAAAATTTCCTATAGTTATGCTAGTTGTAACTAAAAATGTGTCATGCGTTCTCCGTAAACATTGTTAAAATTATTTGTTTGTTTTTGCTTTTTTAAAAGTTGATTTTCTTTGTAAATTGCAAGAAGTCTTGAAGTAATTCATATTTTTTATTTATAAAATTGTTACATATTATATCTGTATTTTCAGATTGACCGATCTAAATAATATTATCAATAATAAAATAAAATAAAATTACAATTAGAAAATGCAGAGAGAAGCTCTAATTTTTTTCAGAAAAAACATATGCTATACTTTCAACTTTATTTTAAAGCTAGAAAATTTGCTAAGCTACATACAAATTTAGGTTTAGACTAAGCTAAGTTTTACATCAAAAAATAAGTAAATAAATACATTTTTTTAAGAACTGGTGAACTGCAAGCAAGATAACACTCGCATACTTAACTGTTTAATTTTTTTTTTTTAGTTGATACTTAGTCAGACAATATGTTTACTTAATATGACCTACTTTTGAAAGAAAACTTCTATTTTTTCAATAATAAAAAAATAAATATTTTATAAAAATCAGAATTTCAATAACATTTTAAACACATAAACAAATATATGCAGCTTCAAACCTTTCAGTTTTTTAAAGTCAAATAAACACACTTTGAACTAGAATTGGTTAAATTCTCTCGGTCTGTGGCTTAGAACGAAAATCTTCTCCTTTATGGGAAACATTTTAATCAGTGACCATATTTGAATTTAGACATATTTATTTTTTCGATTGTTTGTATATTAGATATTAACTCATACTGAAGTATGTTATATAGAAATGGTAATTTGAAAAACAAATATTTAAGTTCTATTAAACAACGAAATTTCAATCTTCAATATTTCTTTTTTATACAGAGTTCGCCCGCGAAACATATTACAATAAAAGAAGAAACATTAATATTTTTATTTCAAAAACGAGTATCGTAGCTGTGATATCTTTTAACTGCTTGAAAATGATATGAAGAAGTCGTTTAAGCCGAATGATTTGGTTAGGGTGGAACTTTACATAATGACTTTTGACTAAACCTTGTAAAACATTCAACGTAGGCATGCAACTTCTAAAACCATTAGTTTCTTTAATTCTAGCTTAATAAAGTTCAATTGTGCTATTCTTTTTCATCTGAGTTGTAGGAATACGTTTTTGCATGTACTTTTTCCATAGGTCTCTGTAAATGAAGCAGCCGCCCAGATCTGCAAACATATACCTGCGCTGTTAACAAGGCGAGATGAGCTTTTCCCTTTGGCCCGTCAGGTGGTGCGTGACAGTGGATACCAATACTCCAAAGGGCATTCAAGGTGAGACATATACTGTTTTATAGAGGTGGATCTTTTTTTTATTATTATTATCCTTTTGGCAATTTATAACCCCGATGTTTTTCCTCCCGTTATTCTTTTGTCATTTCTAAATGTGAAATTGGTTAAGATGCAGAAATCGTGACTGTCCAGCATTGCATACGCTGAGCTCACCAAGAAACAGATGTGTAACGGGTCAGTTCATTCACCTTATTTATTTTTCTCAGTCTTCAGGCATTTTTGTTAAACATCTTTTTCAGTATATACCCAAAAAAGGAAGAGATCACCACAGTCAAACTCATGTGTAAAGAGACCGAAGGGACTTCGGTATTTACTCGTTATAACAGAGTTCTCGCAATAACCAAGTTTAAGGTTTTGTGTTGTAGAAAATAGTAAAAGCAGTTATATTATTAAAAATGACTAAATGATCATATATAGAGATGCAATACGTTTCTTGATTAATAGTAGGCCAGTTCATTCACCTTATTTATTTATCTCAGTCTTCAGGCATTTTTGTCAAACATCTTTTTCAGTATATATCAGAAAAGGAAGAGTTCACCACATGTCATATTACCACAGTAAAATTCATGTATAAAGAGATCGAAAGGACTTTGGTGTTTACTTGTTATAACAGAGCTCTCGCAATAATCATGTTTAAGGTTCTGTGTTATAAAAATAGGAAAATTAAGTTACATTATTAAAAATGACGGAATGATCATCTATAGAGATTCAATTTTATGATTTTTGATTAATAGTGAGTCAGTTCGTTCACCTTTTTTATTTACTCCAGTCTTCAGGCCTTTTTGTCAAACGTCTTTTTTATTGTCGGAAAAGGAAGAGATTTATGTCATATCACCGCAGTCAAATTCATGCGTAAAGAGATTGAAGGGACTTCGACGTTTACTCGTTATAACAGAGTTATCGCAATAACCAGATTTAAGGTTTTTGTTATAAAAAAGAGGAAAAGTAAGTTAAATTATTCAAAATGATTGAATGATCATAAATAGAGATGCGATTTTATGCTTCTTGATTAATAGCGTGAAACTAAATTACTGCTTATAAGTAAAACCTCAGAAACTTGAAAACGCTTATCGTGAATTACTTTTAACATGAACTATTTTCAGAATCCTTTCAAAAATAGATACAAGGTTTTAGTTACTGATAACATCGACAAAATTGCTGTTGTCAAAAATACTGTTATCATCAACAAAATTTTATATCCCTCTTGAGACTCACATTGTCGCGGTACGACTGTATTTATTTTCATGCTTTCTCAATTGCGTATAAACAAATCTCAATTGTGTATTATATATATATATATATATATTACATAAGAGTTACTTTTTCCACCTCGATATTTTTCGCTTTATTAAATTCAATAGAATCAAAAGAAAGAGAAACTATTTTCGTATTTCATTTGAAGAAGCTACAACATAATTTAGACAGCTTTAGTCCAAAAAACATGATTACCTGGAGGTGTATCATTTAATTTCAGCAAAAATGCAGAACATATATCAACTAGCATGTTTTCCTCTGAAAAAGTAAGAAAAAAATCCGAGCCGTTTTGTGAAAATGTTTTTTTACTATATTGGCGTTTTCCTCGCTACAATCAGTTTTTCAGGCCAACTATTTTCTTTTTTTTACCTGCTACTCGTTACATCGGAATTCTGTAACCGATTTAGACATTGCTTCTCTTTAACTTCTGTCGTCATCGTTGTAAAATTTCTCCAAAACATAGCTTAAATCTGCACATAGATATCACACAGTGTGTTTAAGTGAATTTTAAAATTTCTTGGAATAGATATATCGCGTATCTAAGTAGAAATTCATTCTGCGCATCTAATTTTATTTATTTATTTATTTATTTTTGTGCCAAAAGTTTCAAAATACTTTTGGAACACATTAAATTTTGGTAAATAATGTTTCCTATATATTTAAAAAATAAATACATCATTTGTTATTCTTTCTTTCTTTTCTTTTTTTTATCAATTTACCAATTATTTATTAAAATATCTTATGATACACTGAATGAAATTTTTCACATTTTATTAAAATATTTTCGATATTTAATTTATTGTAATATGAAAGGTGGCCATGCTGTCAAATGTAAACTAAATTGCAGTCTTTGTAAGTTTTCCAGAATTTTTATTATTAAACATGCATGTTTATGTATTAACTTCAGGTCTCAGTGTTACACAAAAAATTACGACGAAGATTCCTGCAAGAGGCTAAGGTTTGACGGCAGTCCTGGTGCTTTACCCGACCCAAATCAAATGGAAGAAGAGAGGAAAAGGAGGCAGGTTAGTCGATATTATTCTTATAATAGATGTCAATAATATTTTATTACTCCAGATATAACAAATTAAAATAAAAGCGCTTTCAAAGAGGTATTTTTCCCCGCGAATCATTCTGACACATTTACGGACACATTTTTAAAGGTAAAGAAGGCATGATTATTGAAGTGATTTGAAATCTAATAGCTTTCCATTTTTTACCCGACTGCCAAGAAGGGTTATGTGTTTCACGCGTATCTGGGCATGCGCATTTCTTTATACCCCTCAAACATCCCAAAGGCCGGATGGATTTTAATGAATGAGGTCTCTATCGATTCGTCTTAACCGTCCGGTGGTTATAGGCTATATTTTGTTTTTATAAATTCAAAATGGAGGTAGAGACGAAAAAAAAATTTTACGCACCATATTGAGTGGCATATCATTGGACAGGTCTTTCAAAATGAAGACGATGTTTCATTGACTATTTTACAGTCAGAAGCTCCGTTTAAATATTACACAACCTGGAAGTTGTGTAGGTAGGATCTCTAGCTTTACTGCAATTCTAACCATCATAGACATCTGTAGGCCTCATCAAAACCGTGTTTATAGATAGGAACTAACAATTAAACACAACTTAAAAGTCATCAATACAAGTAAAATTAAAAAAAAAAAAATAGGTAAGTAATATAAAAAATAGTTTCACATTGATGAGAAATAATTAATTAGTTCGCTATTTACGCAGTCGGGTTTTTTGATTTTTTAAATTTAATTTTTACTTGTTGATAAATGAATTACATCTTGAGTTATAAGGATTTTTGCCTCATGACGACCATAATTTGGTAGTCGCTTCCGAAAATTCGGTTCAAAATGACGAGATAAAAAGCATCTGCCAATCTCATGCGTTTACCAACAAAAAATAATTCAGTAATGTGTCGAAAGGTAGCCAGTTTAAATTTCAGAACAGTCTTAAACTAAGAAAACTCTTAATATGGTATTACTTTAATAATATTAATAAACATCGTCTTCGGCTATCGAAAATGTTGTCATATAATTTTTTTGCTGTTGTTTCAATTTTAAAATAACAAAACCTGAATAAATCATCAAAACAAATCAACAGCTTTTGTTTTACCATGCAATGGGATATTAAGTTAGCTTAAAATTGCTTTACTTAATAAAAATATTTACAGACACAAGAGGCCGATGTATTTTTTACCCGGCTGCCAAGAAGAGTTATGTGTTTCACGCATATCTGGGTATGTGGATTTCTTTATACCCTTGAAACATCCCAACGGCTGTATGGATTTTTATGAATGAGGTCTCTATCAATTCGTCTAATCGTCCGATGGTTATAGGCTAGCTTTTGTTTTGATAAATTCAAAATGGCGGCCATAAAATACAAAACGGCGGTACAGACGAAATAAAATTTTTATGCACCCTATTGAGTGGCATATCATTGGATAGGTCTTTCAAAATGAAGAAGATGTTTCATTGACTATTTTGCAGTCAGAAGCTCCGTTTAAATATTACACAACCTGGAAGTTGTGTAGGTAGGATCTCTAGCTTTACTGCAACTCAAACCTTCATAGACATCTATAGGCCTCATCAAAACAATGTTTATAGACAGAAACTAACAATTAAACACAACTTAAAAGTCATCAATACAAGTAAAAAAAAATTAGGTAAGTAATTTAAAAAATAGTTTCACATTGATGAGAAATAATTAATTAGTTCGCTTTTTACGCAGTCCGACTTTTTGAATTTTTAAATTTAATTAGTTTATTACAAATTCTTTTATTGCTGTTTATCCAGTACAAAAGTGCTTAACACCTTCACCTCCAGATTTTTGGTATGCCACAAAATCGGAACGTACTCAGCGTACAGCATGGATATGAAAAAGGTTAACATATAACATTGAAAAAAGATCTATTAAAATCCCAATTCATACTTAAGGTTGGTATGATTTGACTCGTTTAAATTAAACGATATTTCTACAAACATTAAAAAAAAAACTTTCAGCGAAGAAACTGTATTTATTTTCTCTAATTCTGAATTCTTAACAAAAAGCTCTTCAAGAACATTTAACATGTTTAAGGGGAAAATATTAAGTGAAAAAAAAAAATTATCGCATATAATTATATTTTTTAAAATTTGTTTCTTCAATAATATAAACTTAGATTAAAGATATTTTCTTATGATCAATGTTATAATGATCTGAACATTCATTCCTAATCGGCCTATCAATTTTACAGCAATTGTCTGATTTTTTATTTTAGAAGTTTTGATCTTTTCCGATATCATAGTGTTAGAACAAATCTTCAATTCAGCAAAAAAACATACATTCTGTTCTAGAATTTTGAGTATTTTTGTAGGTGACGAATGGAATTTTTGAAATTATTGCATAGAATTTTACTGTAATGTTGGATACAACAGAGGCTTGTGACAGCAATTCAAGCATAATTTTTTTAAAAAAGAACTTTTTTTTTCCATAATAAAATTTTATTTACATTTAAATGAATTTTCAGAGGAAAAGCACATTATTCAGTGAATAATATATTTATCACATTCACAAACTATGTGAAGATGGTAATAGAGGAAATTAGTTGTAACATGTGGACATGACGGAACATAAAGGACACAAACAAGTATACATCTGTTAACAAAATAAAATAAATCGTAATTCATCCATCTTCACCAAATATATATTTTTATGTGTTCTAATTTGTGAGATCTGTAAAACTTTTTAAAAATTATTATTCTGTCAAAAATTAACTATCCTGTACCGGAAAAGTAATATTTTTTGTAGAATAACCCACACGTTTAAAAATGTTTTAATACATTGTTGACCAGCAGTGTTACTGATTTAGCGATTTTTTTAGTCAAAATATCTACTAAATATTTCCATCAATAATTTTCGCTTTCCTTAATTGCAAGCATCCCTGGATTAAATAAAGCAAAGATTACTGTTCAAAACTTCTGGTAGATGTTTTGAATTTTTTTAAAAAAGCGATAAATTAGTGACGAGTATAGTCGTCACCTCCCAAAAATGCGTTAAATTTTCACAGTAAATTAAATATCCTTATTAAATTTAGCTAATGACTTTATTAATAAATAATTTTGCATATTAAATTATTACAATGAAGTTAAAAGATTTTGAGAAGCATTGTTTTAGCATTGTAACTCTTTCCTGCCTATACGAAATTGAAAGTATAACTTCAATTAAAATTTTCAGTTTTATCTTTCGTTTCATACATTGCACAAAATGTGGCTTATATATTCAAAGGAGTTTGACAGATATGGCAGGAAATCCACTTAATATAATCACAGTAAATTTATCAGATACCTTTTTTAAATTTAGATATTTTATTATATTTATCAATAAGTATGAAAAGAATTCTTACTGCTAACTCTTGATTACTATCATTTTGTAAAAACAAAATTCATTAATTAATATAACAGTTCTGGTAAGCAGACATATCTAGTGTCATATGACAGGACTAATTATTACTGATGTCGAGAAAGGCTTGTTTTTTGTGAATGTACGCTACAAGTGTAAATGTGCAGCATTTATCAGATGATAATAAACTCTCAAAAATATTTCGTCAAAAAACGTAAAAAATACAAGCAGTAAAGTTGCTGGAACATCCATGTGATTGGAAGAAAATTTTCTACTACGTGAAGAAATTTCTGTCTTTTGACTGGAGAATTTCGGTAAATTTTGAGCTTTAGGTTTGAAAATATTTCGTGTTTTGAGGGGATTTTTTTTTTTTCTTTTGACATACGTAAAAATTTTGTTTTTAATATGAAAAAGTACCAAGCAGCATAGTTGCCGGATCGCATGTGTGATTTGAGGAAAATGCAGCTTTAGATTGAAAGGTTTCGGGTAATTTTTAAGTTAGATTGAGGAATTGACTGTATTTTGGGAGGAAATGAACAACAACAACAAAAAAAATGCATAAAAAAGCGTAAATTTTCATGTTTTAACAAAATATAGCGAACGGGAAAATTCGGTCACTTCAAGTATTTTTATTGAGAGTGTAGACCATGTAGTAAAGGCCACTGCTGCTGACTTTTTGGTGTCTGTGCCATTTTGAACAAGGCAAATAAGCATGTTTTGAAACATAAATTTTAACTAAAAAAAATTAAATCAAATAAGTACCATATAGGCAACAAGGCACATTTTATTATATAATTTTTCTTGTTCAAAAAGTGGTTATCAAACTTCGGGGAAAATGTCGGAATGTTGGCAGGGGTCAAACCAGGCAAAATTTGAGACCTATTTAGGGCCCCTTCACAAAATTCTATTTAATAAAACAGGCTCCTTCACAAAAATGAATTTAATAAAATGGGCACCTTCACAAAATTCCTTTTTAATAAAACAGGCCCCTTCGTAAAATACATTTTAATAAAATAGGCCAGTTCACAAAATATCGTTTTTAATTTGTCAGGTTTTTAAATGTGAAATTTGTAAATAAAACAAGTTCACTAGAAATGAAAACTTTAGCAAAAGGACTTAAAGAAGTTTTTGTTAATAAATGCTTGGTTCGATTTTGAGTAACTGGATTTCAACTTTCGTTACGAAATGTTATTTTTTACAAAAATGTAATAAATTCACAAAAATAACTTTTACTTTCACAAAAAGCCCCCCCCCCCTCCTCCCCTCATAAAAAAAACTGCAACGACTCCTGGTTGGCAAGTGTAAAAGGGCTAATCTTATTATTTTTTGTTGTGTATTAAATTCATTTAATGATGTTTTTTCCCTTTACAATGATTTACTTACAGGATAGGCTCGAAGCTGTGACTGAACAGATAAAGGTGTTGGCTGGCCAACAGCATGACCTGAAAACAGGCCTTCAACAGTCTCGAGATACACATAATGTGGCAGCAGTCGGTCAAATACAAACGCAGTTAGACCATCTTGCCACTCAACACTACCAATTAGTCAATGAACAAAGTGAGCTCAGCAGGCAACTGAGAAGGCTAGACAGGTAAGAATTTTAAATTAGGCATTATAGGTTCAGTATTTATATTTTCAGCCAAAAGTTTGCAAAAGTTCTTCGGTAAGTAATACTTTTTTTACTGATCACGATCCAGTCATTTTGACGATGTTTCACACTGGAGTTGGATAAACACCGAAAGGTAACTTGTATGGTTTTATTAGCAACAGTGTTCATGAAATATGAATGTATAAATATCAAATGCTTGCGTTATATATGAATTTAAAATTTATTATATAAAATAATTTTATTTTAATAAAATTTTCCTTTTTTTTCTATGCAAATGTTTATTTGGTGTTTAATAAATAAAAAAAAAAAAAATAGTTGTGATTTATGTTCATAATTTTCGAGCCTATTATCATTTTTAAAATTAAATTGTATTTGTTCTTGTGTATTTGCATGAAATATAGTACAGACATTTTAAGTTTTTTTTTAAGGTCTCTTTCTTTATATTTTTTTCTGAGAAATTTTACTTTTCTTCTTCAACTTAGCTTTATTCTGGAAAGTTTTCTTCCATAATGTAGGAAGGGGTTAATATGATGAGAGAGATTATTTAATAATTTCAATCGCTTACCCAAAATTGCAAGTCTGTTACCTATATTAATGGTTATATTCTGATATATATATATAATAGTCAGTTTCTATAGTATTTCAGCTTTTTAAACTGAATACTTATTTATCTTCACTAACTCTGGGTAATTTATTTCTGCTTTACAAACATTTACTTAAAGTTTGTAGAAAATGTTACATTTGAAAGGAATAAAAAATATCCAACTGCATTTTCTAATCATAAATAGAGCTGATATTTAAATTATAATTTTAGAAGCTTTGAAAAACGTTTTTTTAACCCATGTATTATTTCCAAAGTCATTAATCAATTTCAATAATAAATAAAATATCCAAGGAATAAAAATTTCCGCTACTTTAATCTCTATTCATTTTTATAAAATAAATAAATAAAATCTTTAAATATTTATTCTACTTACTTTACACTTTTATTACCTCTTAAACTCTAAAGTGTTAACTGTTCAGGGGCACATTTAAAAAATAAATGTAATTCATTGTTTTTCTTTTATGATTATTATAAATTATTGCTCATGTAATTAGGGAAAATATGCAGATTTTTAAATAGATTAAAATAATTATATTTGAATATTAATTTTGATTATTTAAACAAATGTCTCTTTTCAATCAAACATAGCTATTAATATTCCTCGTAACCTAAATATTAGGAGGCAGGTAATGACATGATTCCAATGTATAGATATTTTAAAATAAAAATATTATAAACAAACATATTTGCGTATAAATTTTATAGTTCAATCAAATGTCTTATTCTGGACCAAAGAATTCATTTTAAGGTACCCTAATACGTTGAAATGGTCAATTTTCTCAAAATATACCTTTTTCAGTTTTCGGATTTATTAAATACATCATTTATTTAGCTTTTCAAAACAGTTTTGATCTTGTGTCTATCTACACCAATTAGAAACCAGGATATTAAAGAATTTGTAAAGCTCCACAAAACGGAAGCGGTCATTAAAATAGCCGGAAGTAAGGCTGTAATGTTTTCAAACAAATTTAAAATTAATAAATATGTTTTTAAGCCTTTTTTCTTAATATTTAAATTAATTAATATTATGAGAGTATCTGGCAAGGGAAAATGTATATTTAAATTTGGCAACGCCTCTTTTGTCATTGAAATTTTTATAAAATCATTTTACTTAGATATCTCGCTTTTTTTAAAAAAAACGATGACTTGAAATGTTATCATTCAGTGTTTTCATACTAAATATTTATATATATATATATATAATGATTCCTAGGACGGCAATTAAAAGAATGTTCATGATAGCAATATTTTTCAAATTATGGCATGATATTTGAATAACGATTATCTAAAATATACCAAATATCTAGTATTGATTCTTCAAAAAGCTCTAAAATGCGTAGGAAATAGCCGAAACGTTTCAATTCATTCCCTAGATGGATTACATGAGGCATGAAGATTATTTTACTAAATTTATTTTAATTGGATGATTAAATTTGAATATAGCATTTTTTAAAATTTATATAAAATTTCTTTAAAAATCTCAATATATTTATCAGTTCCTAAAACTAAACTAATTTAATGAAAATATAAACTTAGTTAATCTATACATAAATTAAAATAAAAAGTCGTTATTTTTTTTCCCATGTCATGTATTTTTGTTTGTTTTTTAAGCGATCCGAACGTATTCAAAATTATTGCTGTTGATAATCCTCCTTCTTAAATCTTTGAGTACACGCGTATAGTATAAAGATATTTTCAGATAAACAAATAATTTAAAATATAAACATAATTCTATATAATTTGTAGCCATTCAGTTAAATGTTTTATTTTCTACTAAAGAATTCTTTTCAGTCATATCCCGCTATTGATATTCCTCCTCCCTAAATCTTTGAGAATAGGGTAATAACACGCTTCGAGTGTATAGATATTTTTTCGATAGCATAAAAAATCGTGAGGTAAAAAAAAACGCGAGGGCATCACCCCAGACCTTGCCCTTGATCGTGAAAGTACCCCTATGTGCCCCTTTACGGTGCCTCTACCTGTTCCGGGCCTTAGAACCCTTGCCCTTCAGGGACTTTTTGGGGACACTGACATCAGAGTTCACAGGTTATCTACAACTTTCCCCACATCAAAGGGTTATGAGGCAAATGAACTGTGATCGATGTTACCTAACTTTCCCTAGGGTGAAAGGGAAAAGGTACTTTAAGAATAAGAATAACCCTTTAAAATTTATTCATCCGGTTAACCAACCTCTACCTGTGACCTTAACTTAGTAAATTTAGATAAAGCAAGGTGTTAGGGGAGCCGCTTTTCATTGTGACCGCTTAAAATAGATTGCGTTAGATTTTCCAGAGTTTCACCCAATTTTTGTGTTCTAATAATAGCTCTATTGTTTTGGAAAAAGATTAATTTAAGCTTGCACTTTTTCGGCTATCATATCTTTGGTTAATATTTTTAAGTTTTAATTAAACCATACTCATGTATGGTGCCCATTTTTATTTTATTTTATTTTTTTCTTTAACACCATTGACAGTTTTACCCTTATGACAAAATATATTTTTCCGTTTTATTTAATTTCATAAAGGGTAAACAAATTTTAAACGATGAAATTAATGTCTGATTTTATCTATCGTATACGATCGTGACTACTTGTTCGTAAAGTGACCCGAAAATTTTAAAAAATCCATAAAACAGGTAAAATGTTTTACGCGCGAAAGCAAATTGACTTTTATTTAAAATGGACAGGGAATTAATTTCCAACTTTTGTGGTAAAAATGATAAAAATTATACATTGTTACATATTTAAATATATATAATGTTATGCATCACTGTCTCATGTATTTAAGAAAATTTGTAAATGTCAACATCAAAAGAGAAATTTTTAAATTAAAGACATATCTTTTTACATGTAACCATATAAACAAATTACTTTTTTTGTGTGTGTGTGGATATATATTACTCTTTATATTGACATGGAAACCGGTCAATTGCACACAACTAATCAATTTCGTAATTGATTGCATTATATCACTAAATATTAACCCTTTATGCACCTTTAAAGTACCATTAAAATAACTTGCTATAAAATTAATTTAATACATCGATTAGTCGTAATACTGTTTAGAATGCGTTATAGATACATTCTTAATCTTGTTCCAAAAGCATTATTGGCTTCAGAAAGCAAAGATATTTTGAAAAGGATGATTTCTTTTTCATTTGCATCTTTTCAGCTTTCTTGACGTTGAAAAATTGTGTGTGTGTGTGTGGGGGGGGGGGGGGGTTCAGCTTGGAAATATTTCTATATTTTTATTCTAAGAGCATATATTTGTACATTTTCTAATTCTATAAAATACTATTTTAAAAATATATTTTAAATAAAAGATTTGAGTGGAGTTATGAATATTGCACAAAATCCCTATAAATTCAAATTTAATTCATTAATATTTATTGGCAAAATCCTTCTCAAATTTATTAAATGGTTGTGTAAATCTTCTAGTGTAGTTTCAAAAATTCACGAAAAAGGCTTTAAAAGATGAAATTTTTATGAATTCATAATTTGGGATGTAAAGGGTTAATAAAGGAGGCATTGTTTCTTATGAAAAATACATTGCATTCTGAAAATTATGCGCGTGATTTTCCCTCGAAAAGTTTCCTTTTTCTTCAAAAATTTTATACATAAAAATAATTTTATTACATACTGTAGATAACTTTTATTTGTAAAATTCTAGTAAATCCATAAACTTTAATGTATTAAAAATAAATATAGACACTGACACTGTAAAATATTGGAAAAAAAAATACCTCTTTAGAATATATTTCTGTACGAATTTTTTCATTTTATTCTTAGAATGAAATTACAACAGGCAAAATTCCTGTTTGCAAGACATATTTTGATACCTGTATACAAAAATTTGAGTAATCCAGGTACTCTCCGGAAGTAATCAGATAAAAAGTGTTAAGATTCTTGCATCAAATATGTTAATCTGCTCATATCATAATCGTAATCATATGTTATGGTTTTATTCTCATATTCTATGCTACAACCAAAGTTTAAATAAAGGATTTGGTTTACGTCTTAATATTTTCCAGTTGTTATTTTTGGATACTTCCATCTTCTGAAGAACTAAATGACGTACATTTTGGCTTCAACCCTTTGAATACTTAAGTATTCATGCCACTAAAATAGTCTCTGAATTTCAGAAAAACACTCTCAAATAAAATTTTTGCCAATTTCCAGAAATAAAATCATAAAAGGAAAATTACTTAGCTGATATAGAAAAATCAAGGCATTAAAGGGAACCCATAAAAATTTTTACCAATAAGAAAAAGTTTGTCTCTAACCCTTTGAGAGCTTAAACTTTCCAAGAAAGAATATATTTAACCCGTTGAGCACCATTAAGCTTAAAGAACAAACACGGCGAGTAACTTTTCGTTCAACAAAACTCTCCCGTTGATTCTTTTCAAGCAACTTCTTTTTTTTTTTTCTTCTTTAGCCAGCAGCTATAATTGATTGCACCTCGCTGAAAAGAAACGCAGAGATCTCCCCGTTTATTCGAGGCTGCGTTTTCTTTCTCTTTTAACAATCTGACGACGAAAAATAAAACTTTGCTAGAAAAAAAAAAAAATACATTAAAATTTTAAAGTGCGAGGCGGTATTAATTCATTAAAAAGGAAAGATGCTGATGGGCGGTGGCCCTAAAGGGTTGAAAAGGAGGAGAGAAAAGAAGTATCTGTGTGTGTGTGTATGTATGGCTCTTGCAAGGGGGAGAGATTTTGCCATTGGAGGACTGGTTATTAAAACCCAATGTTTTACAATGAAGTAAAAAAAAAAAAACTCAGCATACTAAGTACTTTTAATATGTGCGCTGGGCGGGGTCTCATTAAAACAGGAGATATTTTCAGCCATCGTATAATTAATGCAAAGTATTTCAGCGCCGTCATCCAACCAGGAGCGGGGACAAAAAATTGCTTCTCCGGGAAGAGGGATGGAAAAAATGCCCCCCAACTCTAAAGCTGTGGCGTCACTGGTCGCCAGGAAATTCCGCGCTCCCCCCCTCACCACCTTCTATCATTGCAAAAGAATCGATTATTTAAATAAGCTCTCGTTCCGGAGTTGGATGGGCGAAAAAAATGCTGATGTGAAATGAAGAAAAAAGCAGCAGGAAAAGCATTATCGGGAGTGCAGATTTTGCTGCGTGACACACCATCGATGTATTTGCCTAAGTCCGGGATAATTATTTGCTTTGTGGATATAGACTGGACGATATCTCCGTATCGTATCGATTAGGGAGGGTACAAATGTTGGAGAAAAAACTTATCGTCAAGCTTATACATAAACAGTTTTTTTTTCCCTACGCTCTGCGCCAAAGGTATAAATTTTATGCGAGATCTCAGTTAGTTCGATAAGGCTTTGTTCTGCTCTCTAACCCTTTCGCTTCAATTTTCTTGCACGTAGTCTGTGATGAGTTGCTTGTTTTCGATTTAATATGCATCAGGCGTTTGCTACGTGACAAACAGTGAATCAATTTTTTTTAAATCTTTAATAGCTAGGCTATTCTACAATTATGGTATAGAGTTATTTAAAATTTTCTTTAGTAAACATAAAAAAAAAAAAAATTAACAAGAAGTCGTTTTGATTTTTAGCTATGGTAGTATTTTGTTTCTTTTAGCCACGGAGTATCTTCTTCAATATATCATAAATATTTTTATTATTTTACTAGGAA
The DNA here is from genome assembly GCA_963932465.1 of Maratus speciosus. Lineage (NCBI taxonomy): Eukaryota > Metazoa > Arthropoda > Arachnida > Araneae > Salticidae > Maratus > Maratus speciosus. The sequence goes on along the minus strand of OZ010787.1, from coordinate 498,295,148 downwards.
GTGGTTTTATTTGTTACGGATATATATATTTTTTTTTAATTTAAGCACTGGGTTTCTTTTTTCGTCGATGTTACATACTTCATTATACCAGTATAAAATAACTGGAGATAAGATTTGATTTTTTTCATTACAGAACTATTGATGAAAATTTGAATAATTTTCATTTTATCTAATAGTTTTGAATATGCAAGATTATTATTATTATTTTTAAAAAAAATAGGTAATCGCATAAAGGTTTACATTTAAACGTAACTATCTAAAATTTATATGCACGCTTTATGAGTAATATTACAAAATGCATCTGAATGTTAAATCAAAGAACTTCAAAATTAAAAATGAAGAGCATTTTTTATCTAAAAGATAGAAATGGAATCGAGTTTTCGGTTATTGTATATCATCAGCAAACTTTAATCATTTTACGTTGGGTGGTGTTGAGAAAACTACTTATTGCCATTGTTGTGAGGAGAAAGGTCCTCTATATAACCATTAAAATTTCACAATCGTGTATATTATTTCTGGTTTAAAGATCCATTTTTCTATGCACATATAAAACGCACAACAATGGATGAATTATCATGCGAAAGTTTTTTGAACAGGCCAATGCCGTGCAAAGCGGGGGCGAAGGGGCAGTCGCCCCGGGCGCGGAACTTGGGGGGGGCGCCAAATTTATACTACAAACCTCGTCTTTTTCTTCTTTTTTGTATTTAAAAAAAAATGTATACTTACATATTGGTAATTTTTTTCTCAGTGAAAGTACGAACATTTTTCGTTTCAAAGTTATTGCACTCTCCTTTACCTCACACCGAAATACAAATTTATGAATAAGGACTTCTTTCTTTTCAGAACTTGTTTCAGGTTTTTGTATTTGTCTCTTTTGTTAACTTTTTCTGTTCTGAGCCTGTGCTTGGTGACGAAAACATATACTATCAAAATAGCATGGGGTTTCCTTCTTGGAATATAAAAGGGTTCCAAACTGTTATACTGCACTGTTATATAAATTTTTTCTACACTCATTTTCCAGATCTCCTTTTCCAAAATATAAGTGCAATTTTCTTTTATGTTACTTAGTTTTTTTAAATTTCTGAATTAAAATTAAACCTAAAGTTTCAAAATAAAAGCGAAATATGTATTCAATAGACTTTCTTTCTGTTTCTGCACTTTTCAATATTGTGACACCTATCACAAAGAAAAATTGGGAAGAGGGGGGGGGGCGCCAAATTGAAACTTTACCCCGGGCGCACATTTCTTTTCGCACGCTGCTAGAACAGGCTTTTGACATAGAACACTCTCATTTCGTTTAAAAATGTTGTTTTATTAAAAACTAATAAACAAATTTATCCGTAAATAATCTCTAAGATTTCAGTGCGAAAATTTCGCACATATGCACTGGTGAATTAATCTTCTTCTATAAATTAGCAATGTGATTGCTGTAATCGTAAACTAACTTCCTTTTAAATTTATATTTTAATATAAACCTTTTGATGTAACAAATGGCCACAAGTGTCATACTCACAACTGTGACCAAATTGGGACTTTTTTTAATTCATCACATATAGCTCTTATCTGGACGGTCATTTGGTGACTCCAATGTAGTGTAGCTGGGACTGATTTTTTAATGAGCTCATAATAAAATATGACATATCCACGTCACAGTAAGTTGTATACGATTCATCTTCCCCGTCGCATGAAAACATTGACTTATTATACAAGACTTTATTCGATTCATATAATTTGTATATCACCTTTCATCAATAGTATTTTATAGTACTTTTACTCCGTTAGAAATGTTTAAAATAACTCACTTGGTTGTTTGAATAACTTTATGTAATTAATCTAGATTGTCTTAATCTGCCTACTGAAAAACATAACAAATCGTGTTATTGGATGCGTTAGAATAGGGAAAAAAAGATATTCCCTAAAGTTTTATAATATTTTTATGGAATTTGACTGCGATTTTAACCCACAAACTGAAAAACATAACAAATCGTGTTATTGGATGCGTTAGAATAGGGAAAAAAAGATATTCCCTAAAGTTTTATAATATTTTTATGGAATTTGACTGCGATTTTAACCCACAAACTGTATTCGGAGTAATCCAAAAAATTGTTTGAATATCTTAGTGATAATATTATCGCGCATTGATCAAGATTTTATTAATGGCAACTGAATAGTAATAAGAAATCATGTTTGTGAATTTTTAAGAATTGTGGTAAAAATATAGTTATTAAATTGTAAAATTTGAAAAGAATTTTAAACTATAAAATTATTTAGAGTAATTCACGAGGTAGTTTGAATTTTCCAGTGATAACTTTATGACATGCATGGATCTAGATTTTATTAATACACTGTAAAAAATCCACTGTAAATTTGCCAAAACAAACACGATCACAGTGAATGTGCTGTATCTTTCTTTGGTTTCCTGACTATATTAACATGGAAAATACAGTAGTTGCGTAAAATTAACAGCACAATGTGCTGGCAATTTGGACGCATTTTTTTACAGCACAAACTGCTGGCGTCCAAATTGCCAGTACATTGTGCTGTTAATTTTACGCAACTACTGTATTTTCCATGTTAATATAGTTAGGAAACCAAAGAAAGATACAGCACATTCACTGTGATCGAGTTTGTGCGCGAGATGAACAGTACTTTGTACTGTAAAAATGTCGTCTTTTTTTTTTTTTTTTTTTTTTTTTTTTTTTTTTTTTTACAGCGTATGGCTACAGAAAAAAAAATAACAAATCGCGTAGGTAATTTTTTTAGAACGCTAGAATATAAATGTGTTATATATATATTTTTTTTTTATGTGAATATTTTTTTTTCCATTTTTTCAGCTGAAATATTTTTCTTCACACTTTCCTTATTTTTCAGTAACACAATACAGTCGAACTCGTTTATAGCGACCGTGGGTATTATGAGCGCCTGGTTTTAACACATAAAAATAAAGGAAATATTTCTTCTAATATGCATATATATTATAGAAAACTCGGTTGTAATGAAGGGAACTCTAATAATAACGAGAAAAATCTTTGTCCAGGCATTTTTTTTTGTCGCTTTCCAAAAATAAAATACGAGGGAAAGTTAGTAAGTAGGTCGAAAACCAATATGAGAGGTCGGAAATTAATAGCAAACTGGTTCCAAATATGTCAATATGTGGCAGCACTGTCCAACTGAAAGATGTCAATTTCAAATTTATGAGACAACAGTTGTACAAGATGAGCAGGGGCGTCCAAAAGTTGTTGACGAAGAACGAAGTGGTCGCCCTGTTGAGATTGTGACAGAATAAACAGTGCGGAGGTGAGGAAATGGTTAGAGCTAACATGCGAACAGCAATACACAGCATTAGCAACTGCAACAGGGTGTTCACGTGGTTTAGCTAGTGGTGTAGTCGAGGGGGGACGCGGGAGGACAGCGACCCCTCACTTTTTATTTTATCTCGAGCGTCCCCTTACTTTATATTTTTAAGGGGGACGCTAGAGACGCGGGAGGACGCAGAGTTTCCAAACTTATTAATTCTTTTTTAAATGAACACACCAATAAGTTAACAGTTTTAGAAATGCGATATTGTTGTTTAATACTTTTCAACAAAGCTGAAAATTGTTTACTGTGCTGGTTCGCCTATTCGCATTTAACTTCCATAAATGTGCTTGGATTGCGGCATTTTTTTTTTTTTTTTTTTTTTTTTTTTTATGTAGTATATCACTATTGTAAATGGTGTGTACAGCATCAGTATTTCATTTACGCGAAAACAAATAGAGAGTTCTTTCATATTACGCTTTATTGGCAGAAATTGTTTAAAATAGATAATGAAGTTATAATATTTTAAATAGTATAACGAAAATGACATTTGAAATTCATTACATGTTCCCTATCGGAAATAGCATTTATCGTTTGTTTACAGGGACATTAAAAAATAGTTTCAAACGCCATGATCCTTTAATGATAATTATTTGAAATTCATGGAAAACTATGGGAAACGATAATATGGAAAATGGTGCGCGAAACATTTATAGTACATTTACAAGGCCACACAAAAAATCATCACAATTTCATGTATTGGTTCAGTTGCTGAAACGTGCTTTAGTTATATTATCAGGGCTCTCAACACATTTTAGTCCCCCAAAAGTGGGAAGGGGGTCATTTTTGCTTAAAAAGGGGGACTAAAAGGGGCTATTCGTCTAAAAATACTGCACCGAGTTTTCCTAAATATGCAAGCAATTTTTTTTTTAAATATCCCAGCAAATATGTTACTTCGTTATCTTTATAAAGATAGTCATTAAGCAATGCACACAGCTTTATTTAAGCATGCTTAAATATTGTTCTGCAGGAAGATAGAAAGTGCTCAATATTGAGCACTGACCTTCATAATTGTTCTTAAAATAGCATGAACTTTTAATTCAAATTGTTGAGTATTAAAATTTTTAATTAGTTTAACATATATATTGTTAATTATTAACCTTAAACATTAAAATTTTTAATTTAAATTTTAGTTCCTTTCTACACAAAACGGAGATAAGCTATGATGTTAATCAGAAAAAGCATAGTATGGCAACGCACCCTAGGGGGTGACCAAAACCAATATTGAATCAACAGTTATTCATAATCATCTTACATATTAAATTTAATGAAATTCCATCCCAAACATGCCGAGATCTGGCTACCACGGAAATTGTTAAAAATGTAACACAGTAGCACCACCTGTTGGGCGAAAGACATCAAAATCTAATCAGCATCAATTTATGCCAAGCGTTAAGTGAATGTGAAATTGGGTGAAATTTCATACCAGAGATGTTGAGATATAGATATGCAAATTGTGAAAAATGCAGCACAGTAATGCCACCTGTTGGGCCATATACATCAAAACCTGATTATCACTTGTATGTGCTAAGGTCTAATTAAATATGATATTTGATGAAATTCTATGCTTTAGTTTTTGGAATAGAGTGGCTACGAAATATGTATCATATACAGAGAGAAAAAAAAAATTGTAAAATCATATTCAGGTCAACCTAAAACATGTAAATCCATCAAAAAGATTCCAATTCTTTCTTTTGATAAAAATATATTTAAGAAGAATAACAAAAAGAAGAATAAATTTTAATTAAGATTTCCTTTAATAGAGGGATATGCTTCTACATCACAATCGAAAGCAAATCTAAATCTATAATAGTAAAGATAGAGGTTAATCTGTGTGGTCTATGTGCTGAAAAGACAGCTGCATATACAGCTAAAAGATGGAAACAAGGTACATCTATGTCTAAAATTATGCACTTCGAAGCCAGTTTTCGGTTTTTTTATTTAATTTTTTTTTTTTAGATTTTTAGCTTTTTTTTTCCTTTACCGTTCACGGTGATTTTTTTTTTTCCATATTAATAAAAGGAATTCAGTTTCAATTTTTTACTCCAATAGTAGTAAATTTTGTCCACTTTTCAACTTTTTCAATAAAGTTTATTCAGAATTTGTACAGCGATTTATTTTTGGCAAATTTTTGCTTTTTTTCGCGTTTCGTTTTAATTTTATGACATTCGAAAAAGGAATTTGGTTTCACCCTTAGCCCTATGTAATAGATTTTGTCATTTCGCGATTGTCCTCAGATTGTAATTTTTACTTTTTTTTTTTTTTTTTTTCCATTCCGCGACGATTTTTTCACATTTCTGAAAGAATTCCGGTGACAATGTTAGTAGCCTACTTTAGTAAATGTTGTCTTTTGTGATTTTTATGTTTAGCGATTTTTATACATTTCGCAATGATTTTTCCACATTAGTAAAAGGTTTTAATTTTTTAGTCCCATTGTAGTAAATGTTGTACTCTCTTCATTAAAGTTTATTCGGAATTCGCACAGCGATTTTTGAATCTTTCGCAATTTTTTATGCAATTTTTAGAGTTTTTTTGCCTCTTCCAATCTTAGTTTAATATATTTTGTCCTCTTTTCAATAAATTTGTCTCGGAATTCATATAATGATTTTTGAATTTTTTTATAGAATTTTTGTGTTTTGCGGCGATTTTTTGTCATTCGGTTTCAATCTTCTGGTAGTTTAATGTAGTAAATTTTATCCTCTGAATTTTTAGTAATTTTTAATGCGATTTTCATTGAGTTTAACATTTTTCTGCCTTCCGTGGCGATTTTTTGACATTCATAAAATAATTTCTGTTACCATTCTATATTATACAAGCCTTCTATAGTAAATTTTGTCTCCTACGATTTTTAGAATTTTTTACATTTTGAGGCGATTTTACCACATTAGTAAATTTTTTGATTTTTTTTTTTTTTTTTTCAGTCACCGAAAAAGGACGAAATGGACCAAAGGGGACCTTTTTCTAAAACGGGAACTTTAGGGGTGAAAGGGCATCATTTGGGAGCTCTGCATTATGCATTTTATGTATTATTTTTTACGTTATGCTGAACAAAACATTAATTAGGTATGTAAATGATATTTGTATACATAGTCACACACAAAAAAATTCAAATACACTTTTATCTATGGTCGGATATTTATTTAAATGCGTTTTGCAGCTGGTTTAAATTTTAATTTGTTATGTGATGCGCATATAATTATTAATTTCTATATATGGTAGGGATGCACAACGTGTGGCCCGCGGGCAAAAAGTGGCCCGCGATGGGTTAACTTGTGACCCGTGAATTTCGCCAATTTATAATTGGCAAAAATCGCAGACGACAGGTTGCATGAAAAAATCATGAATTTCGTCAGTTTGTCGCGGAAAACAATTATAAATTTCGTCAGTCAGTTACAAATCGCGAATTTTATAAATCGCCCGGCCAACAACATTTGTATCAATATAGGAAATTTCCGAGTTCCTAATTTCGTCAGTCGCTAGTTTCATCCATCGGGCGAGGAAAAATCGCGTGTTTCATCGATCGCGCGCGGAAAAGTTGCAAATTTTGTTGATCAGAGCAGGGGGAAATCGCGAGAAAAAGTCGCGAATTTTGCCAATTTGACGCGGGAAAATTTCAAATTTCCTCAGTCAGTTAAGAGTTGAGAGTTTCGTAAATCGGGCGTGGAAAAATCGCGAGTTTCGTCGATCGGGCGCGGGAAAATCACGAGTTTCGTCGATCGTGGGCGAAAAAAAACGCGAATTCTGTCGATCGGGCTAGAAGAAAACGCGAATTCTGTCGATCGGGTGCGAAAAAATCGCGAGTTCTTTCGATCGAGCGCGGAAAAATTGCGAATTTTGTCAATCGGCTACGGTAAAATAGCGAGTTTCGGCAGGTTATCGCGAGAAAAGTCGCGAATTTTTACAATTCGCCATACCGGAAAAAATTGACAAATTTCGCCAGTCAGTTAATCATAGGGATAAACCTGCACCCCTATGAAACCATGTTTTTTAAATGCCACAGATCACCTCCCCCCCCCCCCCTCCCGAAATAGAATTCTCTCTGTGTTAGTAATGTGGCCCTCGAAAACCCAGACATTTTTGTAAGTGGCCCTTCTCTTAAAAAGGTTGTGCACCCCTAATATATGGTTACTCAAAATAATTCAAATGAATACTCTATCAGTTATAAGCAATTATTGCCTGACGTTTGTTTAAACTAAACGAAATTTTATTTGTGGTAAAAAAGGCTACACATACTTTTCCATCACACATTATTGCTCTAAAATTAATTTTACAAACATTTGTGAACAATTAATATATTGGCCGGTATACAGGGTATGCCATAAAGATTGACACGCTCTTTAATTTGTTATCTTTTGGAGATAACTAAGCAATGTAGATTATAAAGATGCTTAAAATAAGATAATAAAATAATATTGAAATATTATGACAGCGAAATAATATTCTCACTAATTTAAAAAAAAAATGCATTCAAATTTTTTTTTAAACTTTTAGACGACTCTTCTATTGAAAATTTGTCAGTTAGAAATTTTTTATTTTTGCTTCAACAAAATCTTTAATAACTACTTACTCCAAGCTAAATAACCACAGGCTTCCTCAAAATTTGGAAAATGGAAAATCATAGAATGGCTACTGACGCGAAAACTAGAAAAGTATAAAGAGTCGAGAACTTTTACGAGAGCAAGCATTTCTGAAAAGTTCTCTGAGAGAGGAAAAGTAATGCATATTATTAAACTGTCAAAATTAAATATATTGCTGTTGTTTTAAAAAAAGTTTTCACTTTTATTTAAATATTTAATTAAAATTGATTTGAAACACTTTTTTTATTAACTTGAAAACTAATTTATTAGGAAAGTGCTTCTTAAATAACTCACCTGGTACAAATATAATTGTTATTTGGTATAGAAATTCTACTTCAAAAAACTATCTTTTAAAAATTTCTGCTCGACTCTTTAATCCCTTTTTTGAATGCCATCAATTCAAATAAATTTATAATTAGAGTAGATTTTATTCTTGTTAATAATATGGTAACACTCATTGCGCCGATTCTCGCATTCAAATTTCAATCCTATTTCACTCTTTCAACCAGAATAACTACGCGTTAAAAATAACTATGTCAAATTTAAAGTTTCTAGCTCTGATAGTTTCAGAAGAATAGCAACGTTAGAAGTTTTTCAGCTCATTTCATCACTTAAATTTTCAAAAATTTAAAAAGCCGTACTTCGTGAGCATCTACATGTTAATAGTTACTAGTTATAGTTCCACTATCTTTATTTTCAAGTTTCTTGTAAAAAAACAGCTTCAGATAAATCGCAATGAGACGATTTTAGGGGACTTTCCATTCAATTTATGGTATTAAAATTTTAATAAAAAAAAAAAAAAAAAAAAAAAAAAAAAAAAAAAAAAAAAAAAAACTTTTCAAGTGAGCATATAAGTCCTGAAAATACACAAAGGCCATGTTTTAAGTTTCTTGAGAAACCATGAGGAAACTGAAATTTTAGAATGTTCTTTCCACATTTCACACCGTTAAAATTCTAATTTTTGAGAAAAAAAATCAAGTATGTATTGCATTTACACATTAGAAGTAATCTATAGTTACTAATTTAAAGTTTCTATTTCAAGATTTTTTTAAAGAAATCTTGATGAAACGCAATTTTTGGAAATGTTATGTGGAATGATATTTATCTATTTCCCCTCTCATCATTGTGTACTAAACGTATTCTTCGGACCAATAAAAAGCATTATTTATCGATCTTCGGCCTTGGCCACACTTTTGATATTTTGTCTCACGTAAACAGTACTTATTTGTTACTACTGGACAAAACATGGTTTAAAAATTACCTAGAATCGAAAAACGTGTCGAATTTCTCCTAAATTAGAGTTTGAACAGTGGCATATAATCTCAGAATATTAAATAGTCTATTCATCATGTATAACACTCATTCAAAATTTCAGCCCAATCGAAAACACCGTTTGTACGCCATCATGTTCAAACACACATGAAGAAAAAAAGACTTTAGGAGTCTGAAAGGAAATACCAACATGCACACATGTATACGCACATACATAGAGAACTGTTGTAAAAATAGGCTAAATGGATTGAGGGGCTTCAAAAAGTAAAGATATACCAAAATTTCACAGTCTTATTTTTCTTTTCCACAATTACAGTAAATTTCTTTCACTACATCTGACCATAAAGTAAAAATGCAGTAATTTTCAATGCTGTCAGTGGAAAACAGTTATTTTATAACTATTTCCAAAATAAATAATGTAAAACAAATCCTAATAAAAATTTCGTTGTTGAATTAGTGTTACTGAATTACGAATTCTATTTCAAAACTTTTCAGTCATGAAATAAAGTTTTAAATTTTTGAATTCTATAGCAAGCCATTTAGTGTCTAACAGATAAAGAAAATAATTAAATTAATTTAAATTTTATTTTTAAATTTAAATTTAATTTTAAATTCAAATTTAATTTTTCAATTACTTTTCTCTGCAATTGAAAATGAAAAGCAAGATTCAAAATAAAGTTTGCCCTATGTGTGATACAGACCCTAATGTTCGAAACCATTAGCGTCACCCCACTTTTAGGTAGCTTTCTTTACAAAAAGCTACCTATTGCAGCCGTTCGGAGGAAAGCGATTTCAAAAAATTTTGGTATATTTTCATCGATCATGACCCCCAGACCCCGAAACCACCCTCCGTTCAAAATTGATATATATATATATATATATATATCAATATATATATATATATATATATATATATATATATATATATCTGACCTATGTCACACTGTAACTCTCGTATTTATGAACCGATTTGGATGTAATTCGATGTGTACATAGTACATACCAATGTCTCGACCGAGTTCGTTGGCCAGCTTCATCCGCCATTTTGAAACAAAATGGCGGCCATTTAAAAATTTAAAAAAAATTTAAAATTTAAAATGTGGTACCAAAAAATTGAAAATGGAAAAATATTTTTTTCTTATGTATTTGACCTTTATACAAAGACTCCGTAGCAGTTTTTGTTTCGTCTATACCTTAAAAAATGGCTGAGTTATAGCATTTTGAATTTCTAGCGAAGCTGACATTTTGAAACGTCCTGAATTTTGTCAAGCGATAAAAGGCGTATTTATGAACCGATTTGGATGTAACTTCGTCTATACATAGTACAGACCAATGTCTCGACCGAGTTCGTTGGCCAGCTTCATCCGACATTTTGTTTAAAAATGGCGGCCATTTAAAATTTTAAGAAAAATTTAAATTTGAAATGTGGTACCAAAAAATTGAAAATTGAAAAAATATTTTTTTCTTATGTGTTTGACCTCGATAAAAAGATTCGGGAGCAGTTTTTGTTTCGTCTATATCTTAAAAAATGGCTGAGTTATAGCATTTTGAATTTCTAGCGTGACTGACATTTTGAAACGCCCTGATTTTTGTCACGCGATAACAGGCGTATTTATGAACCGATTGGAATGTAACTTGGTCTGTGCATAGTACATACCAATGTTTCGACCGAGTTTGTTGGCCAGCTTCATTCGCCATCTTGTTTCAAAATGGTTGCTATTTTTTAAAAAAATGTAATTTAAAATTTAAAATGAGGTATTAAAAAATTGGAAAATGAAAAAGATTTTTTTTATGTGTTTGACCTTGATACAAAGATTCTGGAGCAGTTTTTGTTTCTGAAAATTTGTTCTTTTGTTTATATCTTAAAAAGTGGTTGAATTATAGCACTTTAAATTTCTATCATGGCTAACACTTTGAAACGATCTTGTATTTGTCTCGCGATACCACACGTATTCGCCTATTTCGATGGAAGAAGGCATGTGGATAGTATACATCAATATCTCGACCAAGTTCGCTGGCCAGCGTCATCAGCCATCTTGTTTCAAAATGGCGGCCATTAAATTAAAAAAATATATATATTTAAAGTGAGGTGCAAAAAAATTAGAAATTGAAAAAGGTTTCTTTCTTAAATATTTGACCTTGATATAAGGATTCTAGAGCATTTTTTGTTTGTCTTTATCTTAAAAAATGGCTCAGATATAGCAGTTTCAATTTCTAACGTGGGTGACATTTTGAAAAATCTGATTTTTTGCCTGCGACAGCACTCGTATGTATCAACCGATTCCGATGTGAGTGAGCATGTGCACAACAATTACTAAGGTCTCGACCAAGTTCACTGGTTAGCCTCACCCACCATGTTGTCTTAAAATGGCAGGCGCTTTAAGAAATCGCCGAATTTGGCAGCGAAATATAAGTTGCTTTAAATAAAAGCAGCTTGGATAAAGCTGACTAATTTTGCGAAATTCTCATTCATAATGATTTAGTATTGATAAAAATTAGTATTGAATCTCCTACATTCGGTTTCCAGTTAATTGAGCTTCGTGTGTTTGAATAATATAAGTTGGCTTTATTAAAATAAGGAATATGAAAGCTACCTCTTCCTCCCGGCACTGGCCGGAAGGACTTTTTTTCCCAGGACTACACCACTGGGTTTAGCCTACAGCCAACTGATGCAGACTTTGAATGTGAGGTACACAGATGGCTGAGAGTGCAGTCCAAAGACTTTTATGCAGCAGGTATTAGAAAACTCATAAAGAGATGGGCAAATGTATCAATGTAAATGACGATTATATAGAGAAATAAACATGCCTTTTAAGTATGTATCTTAGTTTCCCTTTTAGGTAGCTTTCATTACAAAAAGCTACCTATTGCAGCCGTTCGGAGGAAAGCGATTTCAAAAAATTTTGGTATATTTTCATCGATCACGACCCCCAGACCCCGAAACCACCCTCCGTTCAAAAGTTGATATATATATATATATATATATATATATATATATATATATATATATATATATATATATATATATATCCATATATATATATATATATCTGACCTTTGTCATACTGTAACTCTCGAATTTATGAACCGATTTGGATGTAATTCGGTATGTACATAGTACATACCAATGTCTCGACCGAGTTCGTTGGCCAGCTTCATCCGCCATTTTGTTTCAAAATGGCGGCCATTTAAAATTTTCTTAAAAATTTTAAATTTGAAATGTGGTACCAAATAATTGAAAATGGAAAAATATTTTTTTCTTATGTAGTTTACTTTTATACAAAGATTCCGGAGCAGTTTTTGTTTCGTCTATATCTTAAAAAATGGCTGAGTTATAGCATTTTGAATTTCTAGCGTGGCTGACATTTTGAAACGTCCTGAATTTTGTCACGCGATAAAAGGCGTATTTATGAACCGATTTGGATGTAACTTCGTTTGTACATAGAACATACCAATGTCTCGACCGAGTTCGTTGGCCAGCTTCATCCGCCATCTTGTTTAAAAATGGCAGCCATTTAAATTTTTAAGAAAAATTTAAATTTGAAATCTGGTACCAAAAAATTGAAAATTGAAAAAATATTTTTCTCTTATGTATTTGAACTTGATACAAAGATTCGGGAGCAGTTTTTGTTTCGTCTATATCTCAACAAATGGCTGAGTTATAGTATTTTGAATTTTTAGCGTGGCTGACATTTTGAAACGTCCTGATATTTGTCACGTGATAACAGGCGTATTTATGAACCGATTTGGATGTACTTTGGTGTGTACATAGTACATACAAATATCTCGACCGAGTTCGTTGGCCAGATTCATTCGCCATCTTGTTTCAAAATGGCGGCCATTTAAAAAAAATTAAAAAAATTAAAATTTTAAATGAGATACCAAAATATTGGAAAATGAAAAAGATTTTTTTTGTATCTGTTTGACCTTAATACAAAGATCCCGGAACAGTTTTTGTTTCATCTATATCTAAAAAAATGGCTGAGTTATAGCGTTTTGAATTTCTATTGTGGCTGACATTTTAAAACGACCTGATATTTGTCACGCGATAACAAGCGTATTTATGAACCGATTTGGATGTTACTTGGTCTATACATAGTACATACCAATTTCTCGACCGAGTTCGTTGGCCAGCTTCATTCGCCATCTTGTTTCAAAAGGGTTGCCATTTAAATAATTAAATTTAAAATTTAAAATGAGGTATTAAAAAATTGGAAAATGAGAAAGATTTTTTTATGTGTTTGACCTTGATACAAAGATTCCGGAGCAGATTTTGTTTCTGCAAATTTGTTCTTTTGCTTATATCTTAAAAAAATGATTGAATTATAGCACTTTGAATTTCTAGTAAGACTAACATTTTGAAACGATCTTGTATTTGTCACGCGATAACACACGTATTCGCCTATTTCCATGTGAGAAAGCATGTGGATAGTATACATCAACATCTCAGCCAAATATATGTTACTTTAAATAAAAGCAGCTTGGATAAAGCTGACTAATTTCGTGAAATTCTCATTCATAATGATTTAGTATTGATAAAAATTAGTATTGAATCTCTTATATTGAATAATACAATAAATTGAGCTTCGTGTGTTTGAATAATATAAGTTGGCTTTTTTAAAATAAGGTATTTGAAAGCTACCTCTTCCTCCCGGCACTGGCCGGAAGGACTTTTTTTATTTGCTTTTGTGACCTACTTGCTGACTTGGCCTCGTATGTTAATTCATATATATTCCTCATATTTGATGAAACCTCCTGAAATACCTTATGGCATTATCATTTGTGTAGTTATTATCTTAACTGACTTCGGTTCTAAATTAAACAATACAAACAAATGATAGTAGTTTTTCCTTCCTGTTTCATTGAATTAATTACAAAATTCAAATATAAGAACAACAAATGAAAAAAATCTAAAATAAAGTTCATTCCTTTTCGAAACCTATTTAAATTTATATATAAATGGTAAGCACTGTTTATTCCATTACTTTCACAGATATATTTTCTATTCATAAATTGAGACGGGAAAAATTATTCTACTAATTTTCTAACTATTATTAGTAATTTAATTTCATATTGCTAATGTAGCAATGTAAAGTTGCCCCCTATCAAAACAATCATTCTGTAAGTTTTGATATTTTAATTATATTTAATAAATTACTTTTCTAATAGGAAATCTTAAACTTGGTCACTGTGAGAATAACTCTGTTTAACTAGCAAATGCTGTAGTCCTTTCGTTGTCATTATAACTTAATTCGACTATATTAAATTACTGGAATTATCAAAATATTTCTTGAAACAGACTTTTCCAGCACTCACAAAAATTTGTTTTGTTTTGTTTTGGATAAGGATTAAATTATTTTTAATCCTCCATGCAAAAGCTTCTTCTGAAGACTTGTCTTAACTAACCAGTATCAAAGTCTGATTTTGTATTTAAGAACTGTGTCCCAAATTATGAAATAGTAAAAATTTCATTTTATAAAGAACTTTTCTCGAATTTTTAAAAATTTATTAGAAGATTCACGCAATCAATTAATAAATTTTAGAAGAATATAGCCAATTAAAATTAGTCAACGAAATATTTTTTATATGGATTTGTGGAATATTTAAAACGCCACTCAAGTCTTTTATATAAAATCTTTTTTAAAGTATTTTATCGAATTAGGAAATGCACAAATATAATGCCCCTACTATCTAAATATAGAGACATTTAAGAACTGAAACTTTCCACCCACAATATTTCAACATCAAGAAAGCTGAACAGATTCAAATAAAAGAGAAACGTCCTTTTAAAAACATTTTTGTTTTGTGCAACAAGTAAAGCTTTTGGAACAAGATAAAGTAAGGTATCTACAACTCACTGTAAATTATATTGCTGCTAGCCGATGTACTAAATTGATTTTATAACGCGTTTTTTTATTGTACTTTAAAGTACCGTCAGGAAATAAAGCGTTAAAGAAAAATATTATCCTTATCATCATTTTATTATATATACTGCTTAACTCGTCGTATGTCCCAAATTGTGAAATTAACAAAGCTTTTACTTTCCAAAGCATTTTTTCTAAATTTTTTTAAAATCCTTAGAATCAGTAAATAAAATCAAGTGCAATCAGTAAATAAATTTTAGAAAATTTGAGTCTATTAAATTTAATTATTTAAATTAGTATTTATATTGGTATAGGGTTTTGTGGAATATTTGAACTAACTCCTACTCAAATCATTTCTTTAAAATATTGACTTTAGTTATTTAAGAATCAGAAGATGTACAAATATAATGGTCTCAAGACATAAATATAGACATTTTTCAAAACCGAAACTTTTCACTTCATGTCTTTCTGTATCAAGAAAGATGAACTGTTATAATTGTAAAAGAAATTATCCATTCTGTATTTTTGTCTTTTAAAACGAATAGATTTTGGAACATAGCAAAAAAAAAAAAAAAAAAAAAAGTATCTATAACTTATCATAAACTGTATCACTTGTTGTGTTAAATTAATTCTATATCAAGTTATTTAATCTTATTTTAAATTAGGGGCAGATGTAAAACGTTAAGTTTTGTATATAAATATAAGTCATTAAGTGTTTTGTTGCTTTTGGTTTGGGGTTGTTTGGTTCAGATGAACCCTTTGTTCTTGAACCTAAATATAAATAGGATTCTCTTTAAAGCCCTCTCTCCAAAAGGCTCCAAGGCTTATTTTAACTAACCAATCTCAAACTCTCATTTTGTATTTATAATTTTTTTTTTTTTTTTTTTTTTTTTTTTTTTAAAGAAGAAATCATCCTATAGATTTTTCTCAAAAATATTCTTCCTTTACTGAAAAACGAAAAAAAAAAAAAATCAGCTCGATTACACATTTTCTTGAAAAGGGCACCTGACATGATACGTTTGCGAAGAAAAATGAATGAAGAAAGTAGCCAATATTTATTTAAACGGTAAATACTTCTCGACTCTTCACTAGTCGTGGTTTTTCATTGAAATTTATTAATTTTCTTTTAAATAAAAACCAACTAATGATGTCTGACTCTAAAACCCGACATTTGGCACAAATTATTATTATTTTTTTTAAATGATATGTTATGCCATAGGTAATCATATTCATTTACGAAGGTGCTACTATAAATTGACTTCCATAAAGATATGCAAATTTTTATGATTTATATCCGAAAATTGTTACATTGTACAATATATGAATTTTCGCTGGCATTTCTAAATTTTTTTACATTATGATATTTTTTGATTAAAACAAATGTCATTTTCCATTCCGATATCTCTTGGATTAGTTATTGTTATTTTTTAAACTTATTCAAACTGGAAAATTATCAACGTGGATCGAATCGTGGGTTTTCTTTTAGAAAGGTGGAATTGATGATTTTTATTTAATCGTTTATTTATGACTCATTGCTTCAACGAGTACAAAATGCATCTTCTTTTTATAAACTGGATTGCGTTTCATATTGACAAAAAAAAAAAAAAAAAAAAAAAAAAAAAAGCATCAACGGTTTATCAATACATCTATTACTACATCTCAATTTCCTAAGTTTTGGAAAAATATTAAATGATTTAACGACCTCATTAATTATGATGAGAAAATGCTCTATTTTTTTTCTGCAGTTAGAACAGCAGAAACAACAACGTATCACTATATTTTCCACGTGTCTAATGTACTCTCTCTACTTAAAAAGTTCTTATATATAAAAAGAATAACGTGTCTAGTTCCTTATTTAAGCAGAGTCCTTTTTTACTGCTGTTCAAATAAAGATGTCGAGCAACTTTGTATCTGCGATGTTATTTACATATTTTCTTGTATGCATTAAGTACAGATGTAGCCCAAAATAGGCTGTAGTTTTACTTCTTTTTGAAACAATCTGTCCCATAATTTTTATCCTTGAATAAGGAAGTACGTTTAGTCTAGACACACTTTTGAAACGTCTGAGACTGTAAAAAACCAAAAAATGGCATTTCAGTATTTAGACGCTCTTTTTATTATAGTTTTCAACAAGAGTTTAAGCACATCCATTTTATTAAAAATAAAGGAAATTTTATTACAGATAAGAAAATTTTTTAAAAGGCTGTGACAGATGCATGCTTTTTAAAATAAAAGTGATTTTTTTTTGCCTTGAGTAGTCTTTTTCAGTTCATTATTTTCATGTACTATGTCCGTTATTGCTCTTTTCACAATCAGTCCCATACTTTTCCACACGTTTCAGTTTAGCTACTTTATTAATTAGCAGTTGCATAAATCACTTGTTAATCCAATAATCTGCTTTTATTAATGAAATCCCTGAAAAGCAAACGGAAATAATATTTTCATGTCAGCTTTATAAAAATTGCATACTAATTACCAGGAGCCCCAGACAGCGGCCCATTTGGCCTATGCTTTAATAAGACTCTGATGTCAGTTGTCAAATTTTAGATTGTTTTATTTAAGAGATTACAGTATTTGTATCACTTAGTTTTGCCATAATAGATACTGGTTATTTATTCAACGATTCAACTAAATTTATTAGATCGATTAAAGTTTAATTTCATCCTCTTTTTTTGTTTTAGCATTGATAGTATTTTAAAAATATATTTTCATGTCTTTACTATTTAAGCTGTACTAAAATTTTGTTGATAACACAGGGAAAAAGAAAAAAAAAAAGGCTAAGTCACTGCACATGAAAATAACTGCATTTTTTGAATCATCAGAAAATTCAACTTTGACTGGTTAATTTCAAGACTATGGTCATATGGTTAACTTATTTCTGCCTTTCTTGAAAAGTAAAATATACAGTTTTATACAAAAATTAGTTGGTTTTATAATTTCATCTTTTTATGTTCTACTTATTCCATTTATTCCGTTTGGCACGATTTTCTGCTAAAATATATTTTAAGGATTCGTACTACTAATTTCTATAAGCAATACTTGTGTTATTTAATGACAGAAAACTGCGATTAAATAAGGAGAAGATTGGTACTTTATAATAGTGGTATTAAAAAGTTAAAAACGTATGTGCATTTTGCACATACATTAAATTCATGGAATGTGAAAGCAACAGTCATTGCAAAAATTCATTGCACATGAAAATAAATTAATCCGAGATAACTGCCAGTTTAGTGCTAAACTGAGTTTTTGGAATCATGAAAAAACTTAACTTTGATTAATTAATTTCAAAACCGTCGTATGATTAACTCATTTCTCCCTTTCCTGAAAAATAAAATGCACAGGTTTATACAGTAATTAGTTGCTTTTATAATTTTTTTTTTTATGTTCTACTTAACCGAATTCTTCCGCTTTGCACGTTTTCCTGCAAATGTATTTTCAGGATTCGTACCATTAATTTCTATAAGGGATATTTGTGTTCTTTAATGGCAGAAATTTGCGATTAAATATGGAGAAGATTGGTGGTATTTACAATAGTGTTGCTCAAAAGTTAAAACCGTATTAACCCTGTATTTTCACATACATCAGATACATCGAATTTAAAAGCACAACAGCAATTCGTTTTCCTACTTGTAACTATTCACTATTATATTTAGTATTTGTTTTCCGCATAAAGTCTAGCAACTCGATTTGGTGTTTTTCCATGAAATTTCACGTTATTGTTATTTGACTATGCTATTTAAGTTTTCTTCTATGCAAAAAAACAACCAATAATTGAACAATAAATGTCAAATATGTCCTCAAGCATCAATAATAGATGATAAAGAAAATAGTTGTATGTTTTAAATGCAAAGAATCTCACGAAATAATTCTCGGAACAGAATGGGTTTAACCCTTTATCTACTGGCGGTACTTATAAGTACCATTAAAATAACTTGTTATAAAATTCATTTAACACATCAATTAGTTGTAATACAGTGTAGAATGAGTTATAATACATTACTTTATCCTGTTCCAAAAGCATTATTGGCTACACAAAA
Source organism: Maratus speciosus (assembly GCA_963932465.1). Classification (NCBI taxonomy): domain Eukaryota; kingdom Metazoa; phylum Arthropoda; class Arachnida; order Araneae; family Salticidae; genus Maratus; species Maratus speciosus. The sequence goes on along the minus strand of OZ010787.1, from coordinate 498,276,041 downwards.
AGAAAATATTTTTAAAAGGATGAATTCTTCTGCCTTTGCATCTTTTCAGCTTTCTTGGCGTTGGGGAATTTTTCAATTCGGAAATATTTTTATTGTAAGAACATTATATTTGTAGATTTCCTAATTCTACAGAATAGTAAGAAAAATATTTAAAATAAAAAGTAGCATAAATATTGCACAAAATCCCTATAAATTCAAATTTAATTAATCCTTCTAAATCCCCCAATCCTTCTAAAATTTATTAAATGATTATTTAAATCTTCTAATGTGGTTTAAGCAATTTACGAAAAATGCTTTAGAAGATAAAATTTTCATGAATTTATAATTCAGTACATAAATGGTTAATGATATACTCTTTAAAAAATGCGATTTTAATTTATTTAAGGTGTCTGCCTACGTTCGGAGCGCTTTTTTCATAGAGAAAATGTACAATATTGAAAAATACACATATTTTTAGTTAAACTGTATACAGAAGGATGAAAAAATATAAAATCCTAACAATATCTTCATAATAATTTTAAAAAATGTATTTTTTTGCCATTTTTTAGCAAAATTTCATGCTTACGCCAGATAGAGTTACGCTAAATTCAACTAAATGTATTTCAGTTTCCTTTGTACTACATATTGCAATTTCACTTACCTGTGCACTGAACTGGGAATTTTACAATATCTTAAAAATTAAGAGAAATATTTCAAAATCAGTCAAAAAATACATTTCTTTAGAAAAAAAATTACCATTTTTTTTTATATTTGAGTACTTATAAAATAATTACATTATCGCATAGAGCTTAGATTCAATTTCAGAACATAGTGAGTAATATGGAAAGCATTCTGTGAAAATTTCACTGAAATATCTTTAAAACTTTTTATATAACGGAGTTTATCGAACACGGAAATAACGAAAAACTTTATTTCCAGAAATCGCATTTAAAGATTTTTTTCTCTGTATTGTTTCAAAATTATTTTAAAAATACCAATTAAAAATACCAATTTAGTGTTTTTATGTAAAAAACGAAAGAAAAGAATGCGTCGAAACATTGTTTACTCTTGACATTCCTATGCCCACTTCCGGTATTTGACTCATTACTTCCTGTTTATTAAATTGGCTATAACTCCTTTTCTAGTAATCGCAGTAATAAAATTAAAACAGATTTGAAATCGTAAAAGATTGCTGTTTCAAATAAAGCAATAATTTTTTTCGCAAAAATTTTCATCAAAACGGTCATTTTAATGTAGATTAATACCTTAAATGATACAACTGAAGCTAGAATGAACCAAGTATTTCAAAACTACCATAATAGTGTGATGTAAAATTTAGTTTAATAGTCACACATTACATTACTTATTGAAATTTTCATTTTGTTTTATATTATTCTTATGTTTTTTGGTTGCATAAACGTTTTTCTTCTTCTAAAATGGTATTTATATTTTACTACAATCTATCAAGAGTTTATGCACAATGCGTCTAATATAACGCCAATATAATAGTTAATTCAAATCTTTGTTCTTCACCTGCATTTAAATGAAAAATACAAATTTTTAAAAGTTAAATTCTATTTTGAATATTGAAGACTCACTTAGGAACGCGATTCGTTTTTCAAAGCAATTATAAATTTAAATGTGTGATATATTTATTTGGCTGATAGTTAAATTTGCATCTCTTAAATATTAATTGGATTTCTTTTGTGTTAAATAATATATTTAACTAAGTGAAATGAAGAATGAAAAAGTTAAGTTAATAAAATAAAAACATAATTATTAGTATTTTAAAATAGATCGAATTTTTTTATTAAATTGGTATAATTAAAACAGTACTTATGCATTACGCATGCATCTATTAGGATATGTGTGCGTGGCTAAGCAATGTTTAGATACGTAATATTCAATTTCAACTGAAAAACACGCATAAATTAATGCTGTTTTCAGTCATCTGGGAATTGAGTATAAACATGATCGCCAGTTTTTATGGCAGGGTCACTAATTCCAGAGGTCAGCTTACTGACTACAAATATAAGGCGTCCGTGGCGAAGTTCTCGTGTTCAATTCCGCTCGATTCAACACGGGAAGAGGGGGGTGTAAGAGTTTTTACGTTATACCTTGAACCTCTTTTCCGGCAAAAAATTATAATTCGGAAAATTTTCTCTTTCAAAACTCTTTAAAACTGATAATTTCTCAATAATGCATTTTTTTTCTAAATTTCTAAAAAAAAAAAAGGATGGGAAATATATTATTGAATGTAAATAAGCACTACAATTTCTTCGATACAGGATTTAATTTAACCCATTTGCATCATTAGAGCATATATGGGTGCATTTAAGGAATAAATTTTTTATTCAGAAATTCCGAAAGAAGAAATTTTTACTTTATGTAATTACGAAACGTCTGGCACTAAATAAAAGAAAAATTACTATTCAGAATTTCTGGTACGAATTCAAAATTTCTGAATAAAATAGAAGTTTCTGAAATGCACGCATATATGCGCTAATGATGCAAATGGGTTAAAAGAAATAATGACTATGGACTTCTAACTGAATGGCATTACTCTGAAAGTTTTAATCTACATTTACGAAAGAGAGAAATCAATACCTATACGTTTTTGAGTAGTTCTCCTACTAAAGCTATCGTGAAAGAGCTGCCCAAACTGTTCGTCTTTCGCGTATTTCTAATGAGTTGGCGTATTTTTGTATTAAAAATACAATATACCTCTAAGATTGATTAGGATATCAATCTATCCCCTTTTAGGATATGATAAAATTGATAGCCTCCTGCGTAACATCATCTAATATATGTGATATGGAAAAATAAACTTCCCACCATAGAAGAAAATTTATATGCGTAATTTCATAAAAATATGGTGTATATATTACATAACACTTTTACTTAATAGACTAGCAAAATTTTAGTTTTTGTGTAAATTAACCTCATATATCACATTTCAATTCACACCCCTCATTCAGTTTTTCTATTCGAAAGTCGATGCATTGCAATTAATATGTCTTTAATCAAAATATGATCATTTTGATTACAAACTCTTACGTTTTGTTTAAATTATATTATAAATTATTCTACTGGATAACAATGCACAGCAATAATGGCAGATTTGTATGTTGATAAAAGTTTTCATGATACTGTTCAGTTTATTCGCTGTCAATAAATGACCATTTTGTGTATAAACTTATATGCTCTATTTTAATTCTATCATTTATATATCTTTCTACTGGACAGCAGTAAATAGACGGATTCATGGCTGGATAGCTGTCTGCTTAACACCGTTCAGTTTTTTCTCTACATGAAAAAGTGATCATTTTGCGTATAGACTATACTTTACTCTGTTTTAATTGAATCATATAAGTTTTACTACTAGACATCAGAGCGTAAGATTAATGTGCCTTGGTAGTAATTTTTATAGCTTTGATCAATTTATTTCCTATACAAAATTAACCATTTTTTGTAAACTACTCGTCTCCTGAACTAGATTTTAGGCCTATTATATAATATTTTTCTCTATCAGACATGAATCCCAAGCAGTAATGCTAGTTTCTACTAGTCTGTATAACAATCTCCATTAGTCTGTATAGCAGCCTCCATGTATTATCAAGCAATTATGTGTTACCATTAATGTGACCATTTAGTATATGTTTGACTGGTGTGATTCCTTTAGGGTCCTATTAATTTTTTAATCGGCACAATAATACATAAAAATAATGGCGGATTTATAGGTTGATAACACTTTTACACCCCACTGCATAACATCATCCAAATTTATGTTCAACTGAAAAATGACTATTTTGCCTATACTGCAGTAATATACTGCACAATAATAATTGCCCTAAGCACAGCTAGTTGATGTAACATCACTATGAAGTCGCAAATGGTTACAATAGTCAAAGTGATATTGGTGACCAAAATGTAAATTCTGCAATTCGTCAGGTAATGATTTTGTCACGCAGTGACCGTCATTTATTGATTCTAATCTGAAATCTCTATGGTCAGTTTTTTAAGTCATTTGAAACTCGTGACATAATGGGACACATCGATGCCACAGTGACAGTGACTTAAATAGACTCATATTTGCGCCACGCAACAACAATGCGTGTTCGTCTTGGTATCGGTACATTTACATATTTATGATAGTCATGGTGCAACCACATTTCACTGAAAAAAAAAAAAAAAGACCGAGTCTCATATTAATATTTGTACCAAAAGACCCACTAGGTCTGGGTAGGTTTGCAGTTTGGCCTCCCTTTTATTCAGAAATTCCGAATTCATACCAGAAATTAAGAATAGAATTTTTTGCTTTATTTATTGACGAACATTTCATGATTACATGCAATAAAAATTCTTCTTTCGGAATTCCCTGTTTGAATTTGGAATTTCGAAATAAGAATGGAAGTCAAAACTGGCAACCCTTTTTTAGGGCATGCCTTTTCCCTCCACAAGACAATTTACATTTACTTTAATATACAACAATCGACAATTATTCGTGTGTTCTTGTAATAAGCAAGCACATAATTTGATTTAATATACATTCACATTTTTATGTGATTTTCTAATGACAATGTTCAAAGGAGCTAGACGGGCTTATTTTCGGAGTAGGTGTTACATTACGAGCATCCTGAAAAATCATGTCAGGTCATTATTTTCAGAATAAGTCGGTTTTATTTTCCGAATACATCGGTCTTATTTTCCGAACAGGTCAGTCTTATTTTCCGATAAGGTCGTTCTGATTTTTCGAATAAGTCTGTCGAATTTTTGAAGAAACACGATATTAGGATGTCACATATCAATCCTGTTAAATTTGAAAAATAAATATTTTTGCTAAAAGATTTGAAAAAATATCTTAAATATTCCTTCTGTTCATTTTAATGGAACTGTGACAATTTTAACCTAAAACACTGCTGTTCTGGAAAGTGGTAACTGATTATTTTATGTCCTACCCCTTTTTTTTAATTTAATTTTTTTTTTTTCCATCGTCAAGGTAAGCCACTTTCAAGATCATTGCGCCATGGCGGCAGAATTTAATCACTGCGCTGTGTCGGGATGATGGATGAAGATCCTTTTTTTGATTAAGGAAACGTTTTAAATATAAAAACGAGTATTAAAAAAGTTTTTAGGTGGCCCTTGGGTATTAAATGTGTTTCTGTGAAAAGGCTTATTCAGTTTCTTTTCTGGAAGTTAAATATTTTGAGGTCCCAATTTAATACTTGAGTTTGTTTTCTTCCCTTTTATGACTTTTAACGATTTTTATAACAGATTTCATTGGGTTTTTCTGGTACTTCTTAAATTTAATTTGCTTGGAATTTAATTTTCAAGATGTTTAAATCTAATTTTACTTTAAAATATTCTTCAGAATGCTAAGAAAAGAAAATTATACAGAACTGCACTCTTCGGCCCGGATCATCATTATTGAAAGCATGGACAAATAGTGGAATGTCACTTTTACAATTTAGGCACATTAATATGCGATGAACGCTTGATTTTTAATGTCCTACCTCTCAAGCTGCTTGTGGAACATATTTATTTGAATTTTCCCCCTAGGATTCTACCTGGGTTTTTACGGGGTTTGTTGATGATCGTGGTCTTCCTAAACCTTACTTGTCAACATTTTGAACAATTCCGTTTGCATCAAACTTAACTCTAATTCTAACAGTTGTAAGTCGCTTAAGGGGATGTGTTGAAAACTATCTCCTAAACTCTCTTTGCACTTCAGCTACGTTTTCTAACTTCTTGTAACACTTTAGAATAAATTTGCTTTGCTCAAAGTCTAGTCTTATTTCAGCTGTTATTTCAGGTTAGTTCAACCAGAAAGGAAATTAATGAGCTGCTAGTTATTAAAGAATAAATTGTGAAAATACTTTTGAAATACCTTGTATATTTACTGCTTTCAAAGCAATCTGCGCCTAATTTCTATTTATTACTTGCCTCATTCTTTTGATACAAATATATTTATTATATATATACTTATATATGTATCTGTATACAGTTAAATATCCGTAAGATGAAAATTTTTAATTCGAATTTGAGATAGTTATGTCGTTATGCATCTCCAGATGGAAAAAAAAAATATTTTTTTGTTTTTTCTTATAATGGTAATAATTAATAATGCGATACATTTATCTTCACGTTACATTTCTCATTAAGCTTTGTTTTTTTTTTGTTTGTTTGTTTCTTTTCTTTCTTTCTTTCTTTCTTTCTTTCTTTCTTTTTTTTTTTTTTTTTTTTTTTTTTAGTTAAATTCATTGTTATTACAAGGTTTTAAACTAACATCAGAACAAATTGTGTTTTGTTTCAACTCCTTTTATTCGGCATGTCCCGAATGGAAACTTGTGCCAATAAACCCTAATCAACCAACCAACTATTTAAATAAATTGATGCATATTTGATATTCTAAAACAATCTGGCCTATCTAAATGTATCTATACATATGTGTAGTTAAAATAAAGTTAAATTGTAAATAAAAAAATAATAATTCTCAATAATTCTTAATAATTTTTAATTCTTTATAATTCTTAACTGAATTAATATTAAATGAAATGTAGTTGGATTAATATTGAATTAATTCAATATTAATTCAATTGTATTCAATCAATTCAATTCATTGTTAAATAAAAATTTAATTCTTAAAATATATTATTATATTTCAAGAATTCATTCTTATATGCACTCGCAGAAAAAAATATATATTACACCTCAAAATGTCTTTGTCATCGGCAGAAAAATATTTACTTTGAAGCAGTTTTTTCTTTATCTTGCTTCAAGATTTTTACTCAGCTTACATATACTTTCTTTATGATAAAAAGACCTTTTATCCCCTTTGTTTCCTATATTCTGTTATACAAATTTTGTTTACAAATTTTGAAAGAAGACGTGATAATCTGTCATTAAAGAGAGAATGATTGTAAAATTTTCCTTTTAGCGTTGAAAGCGAAATATTGATTATGATCAATCTTACTCTACAACTACGTAAGTTTTTAAAAAAGGAAGATAGAAAAAATTACATAAAGTATATCTTATATATCTAAGGAATAGCTTAACAATGTTTCTTATTTCGTTTCTTATATTATATTTTCCTTACTGCCTACGGCATGTTTAAAAAATACTTCTTTTTAGGTATAAAGAGTTGTTTAACTTTTTTTTTTATCCTCATAAAGAACGAAAAGAAATTCTATATTTGTCTGAGAATAATGAAAAAAAAAATGCCTACCTTTCCACAGAACAATGACGAATTTTCCTGTTTTCGCAGTATTATTGCATTTAACTCTCGGACTTGAATTTTGAGAAAATCAATTTGCGAGTTATCTGAGGGGAAAATTCTGTTTTCACTTCGTTTTTATTTATTTATTTATTATTATTATTTTTTTTTACAATAGGAAAATAGGAGAGTTGAAAAATACATTTATTTTCTTTTAAATGTATGACTGAAGGCCATCAATTAATTACGTCAAGTAAATTTCGAGGGTTTGGCCCTTCCTCCCCATGTGTCAGTGGTTGTCACCCTCTTGTGATCCCTCTTCCCTGTTGTAACATCACATATTTTGCCACTGTTAATTTAGAGGTAATTAAATTAAACCAACATGAATAATATTATATATACACACACACACATATATATATATATATATATAACTTTTACGAATCTGTAATAAATTAAAATCAACCTTTAAAAATATCTTATTTTCATTAGCTTTAACTATTAGCATTAGGTCTAACAGTGGTAAAAAATATGTATATCAAAGGGGAGAAAGTTTAATATATTAATTACATAGAGTCTGCAGGCTCTCCCTATGGATGTTTTATGTCTTTAGCATTATTTTTAGGAACTTTATTTTACTGTTTGCAAACAATGCCTACCTAATTGTTTTCATATTTTCGATGGGATCATAATGTGTGAACCCAGTCCCTCCCCTGTCACACTGTGTCACATTTTGTGAACCCCTCCCCCATTCAAAGTGTGAAATAATTTATAGAAAATCCATTATAATGCTATTAAAAATTCCTAAGTTGTCGCATTTAAAACAAATTATTTTAACTACGACCAGATTAAGGCAGAACAAACGGGCATTGGCCAAGGGCACAGAAATCTAGGACGCAAATCTGTAGATAAGGTTTTAAGAAACTACAGTAGAATTTCATCATAAACACATCGTTTGTCCTAATATAATAATAAGAACAATAACCCTAAATAAGCACAATATTAAAAACTGCGGTAGAATTTCACGATTAAGACATTGTTTGTTCTATTATAATAATAAGAACAATAACCGTAAATAAGCACAATAATTGTTTTTCCGTTCGTATATCAAATAAAACAATTCTGTTAAAAACGTAAAGACAGGTACGGAGAAATCTTTGCTGTTTGTTAGTTTTGTATCATTTTTATAAACTACTTCCATTCCTTTACCATTTTTAACGAAATATGTTACGCTGATCATCAGTGGTCTAACAGTGGTAAAAAATATGTATATCAAAGGGGAGAAAGTTTATTTTCCAGTTCCTATTTAAAAATATGAAAACAATCTCTAAATAAAAACAACGTTTTTTAGATAAACAATCCTATAAATCATAGAAAGACAAATACAGAAAAACGCCTCTTTTTAGTTTTGTACCGTTTTTTCAGCGATTGGTATTCCTTTAATGTTTTTAACGAAATGTGTTTCTTGATCATATGTCTTCAATTGTGGTCTAAATATGTACATCAATAAAGAAAAATGTTTGTATTCTATCACTAACTAATAAGAATAAGAACAATAACTCTAAATAAGCAAAGTTGGATTTTTTTTTCTTATTATTAAAAAGCATGGCTGTAAAAAACAAATAGACAAGTACAGAAAATTTTTTGACAGTTAGTTGTGTATCATTTTTATAAACTACTGTCATTCCTTTATCATTGTTAACGTAATGTGTTACGTTGGTCATCAGCCGTCTAATAATGGTCTTAACAGCAGTCTAAAATATGTATATCAAAAGGGAAAAAAGTTTATCTTCCAATTCCTAGCTAAAAATAATAAGAAAAAAACATTAAATAAGAACAAGAAAAAAATCAAATGAAACAATTCTGTATATTACAAAAAGACAAATAGAGAAAAATACCCCACCCCCTTTTAGTTCTGTACTAGTTTTTTAAGCTATTTCATTCTTTTGCTATTTTTAACCTAACGTGTTTCATTGATCACCAGTGGTCTAACAATGGTCATACCAGGGGTCTAAAATATGTATTCAAAAAGGGAAAAAAAATGTTGCACTCCAATTCTTAGTAAAAAATAATAAGAACAAAAACCTCCAAATAAAAACAAAACAAAACAAAAATCTATAAAAAAATTCTGTAAATTATGAAAAGTCGAATAGAGAAATTGTTTCGCTTTTAGTTTTGTACCAGTATTTTGCGTTATATTCATTCCTTTACTAATTTTAACGTAGCATGTTACGTTGATCACCAGTGGTCTAAAATATGTATATCAAAATTGAAAAATATTTGCTTTCTATTTATTAATAAAAGTGATAAGCAAAAAACTCCAAATAAAAAGAAAAATGATTATTTTAGATTAAAAATTCTGTAAAATATGAAATACAAAAACAGAAAAATATTCCCCTATCAGTTTTGAACATGTTTTTTAAACTACTGTTATTCATTTACTATTTTTAATGTTTAACGTATTACGTTGACCATCAGTGGTCTAACAATGGTCATAACAATGGTCTAAAATATATATATCAAAGTTGGAAAGTATTTACTTTCTATTTCTTAATAAAAGTGATAAGCAAAAAACTCCAAATAAAAAGAAAAATGATTATTTTAGATTAAAAATTCTGTAAAATATGAAATACAAAATCAGAAAAATATTCTCCTTTTAGTTTTGAACAAGTTTTTTAAACTACTGTTATTCATTTAATATTTTTAATGTTTAACGTATTACGTTGACCATCAGTGGTCTAACAATGGTCATAACAATGGTCTAAAATATATATATCAAAGTTGGAAAATATTTGCTTTCTAATTTTTAATAAATGTAATCAGTACAAAAGCTCCAAATAAAAAGAAAAAGAATTATTTTAGATAAAAAAAATTCCGCAAAACATGAAAGGACAAAAACAGAAAAATATTACCGTCTTAGTTTTGTACCAGTATTTGTCATCAGTAGTCTAACAATGGTCATAACAATGGTCTAAAATATGTATATCAAAGTTGGAAAATATTTTCTTTCTAAATTTCAATAAAAGTAATAAGTACAAAAGCTCCAAATAAAAAGAAAAAGAATTATTTTAGATAAAAAATTCTGTAAAATATCAAAAGACAAAAACAGAAAAATATTCCCGTTTCAGTTTTGTACCAGTATTTGTCATCAGTGGTCTAACAATGGTCATAACAATGGTCTAAACAATGGTCTAAAATACATGTATCAAAGGGAGAAATATTTGCTGTCTAATTCTTAATAAAAGTAATAAGTATGAAAATTCCAAATAAAAATAAAAAGAATCTTTTCAGATAAAAAAATCTGTAAAATATGAAAAGACAAATACAGAAAAATATTCCCCTTTTAGTTTTGAACAAGTTTTTTAATCTATTGTCATTCCTATACTATTTTTAACTTAATGGTGTTACGTTGGTCGTCTGTCTTCAACTGTGGTCTAAATATGTACATCAACGGCGAAAAAAAGTTTGTCTTCCTGTCCCTACCCCCTCTTTTGGAGCAGCTGCATGTATAAATATCGATTGCCAGAGGACGCTTTTACCCCTTTCTGCCGCACCTAGTGTTTCTTTTTCCCAGCATTAAAGGGTTAATGTTGGCTCTCTCTGAGGCGGGGAGGACTTGCTTTTGCTGTGCGTGTACAGCGAAAGGGAGAAAGAAATTAGAGGGAAAAAAATCTCTTGGCTCTCATGAAGCCCTGTCTCCTACTTTGGCTGGCAACGGATTTTTTTTTTTTCCTCGTGGGTACTTTTTATATCGCTGTCCCTTTTGTTTTATAATGAAACGTCTACCACTTCTTAATAGCAACTGGAAGGATTATTCACCCTCACTTTTTTCTAAAGGATATTAATTTATGAGAAAAGGAGTTTCTGCAAAAGAGTTTGCCAACATGAAAAATTAATCCTCTACTTTTAGAAGGAAAAAAAAATTTTTTTGAATAAAATTTTATAATTTAAGGCGAAACTAAATAATAAATTATAAAGTAAGGTTTCATTGTTATCATTTTCAATAGCTTCATTAAAAGGAGAAATTAAAATTCATTTGATAATTTTTTTTAAGTTAAATAATGCTAATGCTAACACACTGCGATGTAATCTAGGTAATATTTTTTAAGGTATTGCAAAGTCAATATATAACTTACCTTGGCGTATCATTTCCCAGATGTATTACGAAATTTTCTGGAAAGCTAAAAGCATGTTTAGATAATAACCATAACAATAACAGATATTTTACAGGGTGTCCTTAAATTATTGTCAGGTTTTTCCTTACCTCATAACTTTTGATTTAAGAACATGACGAAACATAATCGTCATTGCAAACTCGTAAAGTGCAAATCAAAAAGTCTATTTTAATAACACAAACAAAGTTACATATGCGCAAAAGTTGCAAGTCAAAACGCTATTTTCAAATGACGATTATTATCAAATAATAATAAATATTAAAATTGTATCAAATTAATCAAAATGTTTTAATGAATTGTGAGTACACATTTAGATAGATAGATAGTAATTTTTAATAGATAATAACTTTTTGATAAATTTGATAACATTTTAATATTAATTATTTGATTAATAATGCTTTGAGTTGCAACTTTACACGTTGTAACTTTGTTTGTGCAATTAAAAACTTTTTTCAGTTGTACTTTAAGAATGTGTAATAATATTTTTCGTCGTGTCCTTAAACCAAAAGTTATGAGGTAAGGAAACCTCGGCAGTAATTTATGGACACTCTGTATTTAACATTTTCAGCTACTAAGTTTCATAATTTTCACCTTGTGGCCATGGTAAGATCCTTTTTTTTTTATCCTCCCAGTAAATCTAAAAATTAGAGTAACTTTGCTTCATAACTAATTGTTCCCTACCCTTTTATATATCAGAGGGATACGGTTGTAGAACAGGGTAACAGACATTTTTCTTTTTTTTCTGATTTTTATGTAAAATTATTCAGATGCATTCTGACATCCTTTTGAAAGTACGAGGTTTAGATATTATTCAATAAATGCCATCACAATCAAAGATAATTTTTAGATAGATGCAACGAATTTTTCTAATTAAAATTCAATAAGTTCAATAAAAATAAAATCTATGAGACAGAAAATATTGCCCATCTTAAAAAGATGGTTCAACCGTAACAAATCACCTGTTTTAAAGGAAGCAATCATAATGGTTTTGGGTTGAGAGATTTCTAAGAAAGCTTTAATCTTGAATATCTCGAAACTTGGTTACCTTGTTTTACTCCCAAGTCCTTCATTTTATATATTTCTTTCATTCTGTCTCTGCATATAAATGATCAAAAAATAAAAGAAGCATGAGAGAGCTCATAAAATACTTACAGATATGAAAAGTAAATAAATAAACTACTACAGACGAATGCAGCACAAAATCACATTTAAAAAATAACAATACTTTAATTTATTTATACCCTATTGTTTTGTTCTAGATCTTTGTTTTAATCGTTTTCTATGTGCCTGCAAAAAAATTCAGAACACATTAAATTTCGAATAAAACAAGTTAGCTTAGCTGGATATTCATTTTATTTTCAACATAAAATGAAAATCTGTTTCTTCGGTTGACAGATTTAAGTTTAGTTCCAAAGTGTGGTATCTAGGTTGGTCTGATCTTATGTCCAGTCTTCATTTTATATATTTTTTAATTTGATCTGTGCAATCGATTGCTAATTCTAGTAACACTGCACTGGTTACTTTACATTAGGAAAACGTTCATTGTTGACATAATTATTTTTAAATAACTCACGCTTGAAAATTATTTAAAGCATCATAAAATGTCACTAAACTGAGCTAAAGTTTTCAAATAAATTTTACTCAAAAGTACATTTTTTTCTATTACATGACGTAAAAATTTAAATTATACAATAATTAGATGTGATGTATCAGAGAAACAAAAAATAGAAAATAGAAAATTGGTTTTTGACATCCGTCCATTTGTGGGTTACAAATTTTTGACAGAAAATCCGAAGTAAAATAAATAACACTTTGTCGCTGATAAATTAATTTGAATATTATTAGAATTGATTGTATTTATATAATATTATTTTGTGTACGGAGAGGAAAGCGGACATTCCCTTATATTTTAGTAGATTAAATATTCAACCGCAAATGTACAGATAATGTCTCAATCTTATTTTATCAACGTCCAAATTAATGCTAAGCGTGGAGCTAATTGTTCTGCCTTAATGTGTTAATAGCACAGTCTTCCTCTTTCAACTTGAGCAGCCTCCTACGTTTGTTCATGCTCCTATCTTCAAAATTTCTCTATCCTTTATTATAAATTTAATTTTATACAACCTTCTTCCGAGCTAGTAATTTATGGCTCGTTACTTATCGGCTTCTAGCATCGTTTAAGCTTATTTTGAGCTTAAGGGCATAACGCATCTCAGTACCAAATATTATTAAAAATAAGGACACCTGTTTTGAGGAGCCTTTAAGGCTTAAATATCACTCCAAATCTACTTAATCTGAAATTCCTATTAAATGTATTAGACTTGTTGCGTTCCCCTTTAAGATAAATGTTTCTTCTTTTTCATCGCCGGGAGTGTTTCTCCCTTACAAAGGCTATTTGTAAAGGAATTCAATAGTATCGTTTATACCAGAATAAGGCAAAAACAGTTTCAGGTCGTTTCATTCTTTTTATAGCGCGGGAATGTTTCCATGAAAATTTTCTTGGCGTATTATTATTTTGGAATATTATTTTTCTGCTGTGGTAAAAATGACTTTTAAGTATTTAGTATGGAAGATGGTAATAAAACGTCTGAACACCAATATTTGCTTAATCTGAAATTTTCATTAGATATATAATACTTGTTTCTTTTTCACTGCCGGGAGTGTTTTTCCCTTTACAAATGCTATTTGTAAAGATATGCAGTAGTATCATTTACACCAGAATAAGGTATAAACAGTTTCAGGTCGTTTCTGAGTTTTTATAACGTGGAAATGTTTCCATGAAGTGAATCTACAAAACTGTATTCTGTATTTTATAGTATTATTTTTCTGCTGTGGTAAAGATGATTTTAAGTATTTAGAATGGGAATTAGTATTGAAATATCTAAACACTAATATCTGCTTAATCTAAAATTTCTATTAATTATAATTAGATTTGCTGTTTTCCATTTTAAATCTTCCTTCTTTTTCATCGTCTCCCTGTAAAGAATTTGCAACAAACTGCACTGTCATACGATCGTTTTTATAGATAAGGGTTACTTAACCGTAAGTTTAATCAATCCTAACCATAATATGGTTAATAATGTGGTCATATTTCCTTCATAATATGGTCAAGTAACGGTCTTTTGCAAAAACGGTCGAATGACTGGACAGTATACACTGTTAAAAATTTTGCAGCATTCTGGCAGGTCATTCCACCGTTTTTTGAAAAAACGGTTTCATAACCATAATTTAACTATATTCTGACCATAAAATGGCCAATAATATGGTCAGAATAGTGTTAAATTACGGTTGTGTAACCGTTTTCGAAAAAAACGGTCAAATGACCTGCCAGAATGCTGCAAATTTTTAACAGTGTATTGCAGTGTACACTCGTTAAAAATTTACAACAAATTGTCCAGTCATTCGGCCGTTTTTATAGATAACTGTTACTTAACTGTTATTTTCTTGACCATAATATGAACAATAATATAACCATAGTACCTTCATAATATGGTAAAGTAACCGTTATTTGCAAAAACGGTCCAATGACTGTACAGTTTGCAGCAGATTTTGTAGAACAATGCAGCAGAACAGTGTAGTATCGTTTATGTATGCTAGAATGCAGTAAAAACAGTTTTAGATCGTTTCCAAGACTTAAAGCGTCAAAAAAGGCTTCCATGAAATGATCTTGAATTTTGTATTAAGGAATATTATTTTCCTGTTCTGATAAAGATTATTTTAAATAGTTGGCATGTGAAATAGCAAAAAAATGTGAATGCCCTAAACTCTAACGTCTGCATCATTTTGTGTTAGAAATATATTAGAATGCCATTCAAATAAGTGTTTTTCTTTTTTTCGTCACCATAGTGTTTCTCCTTTTACAAAATCTATTTATAAATGATTAAATAGTATCGTCAAAAAAAAAAAAAAATATTAATCAATTCAAACAGTTTGATATCGTTTCTGAGTTTTTATAGCTTGAGAATATTTTCACGAAAGGATTTAATTTTGTATTTCGGAGTATTATTTTTTTGTTGTGCCTAATTCTGGTGCGTTTTTCTTGTCCCTCCTATAGCAATATGCCCCAAACTGGCCTATGCTTAATAAATGCACACAAACACATGATTATTGTTACATGAATTATCTAATCTATCTTCAAATATTAATGGGGGAACATTTTTGAGCAAGAAATTTTCTGAATTCATAATTTAGAATACGATGAGCTAAATCAGAGAGAAAGCTACGTTACATTAAATTTATTTAATTTGTTATAGCCGGTATATGAAAACATGACCTCGTTTACCTCGAGTCATTGACCTGGATTGAAAACTTCTTACGTGCTTTATTCAACCAAACATACAATTTAATCATGGGGTGCATACAAAACTTTACTGATTTCTATGCATGAATCTGATTTCAATAGTTTAACCCTTTCAAAAGCAAATTAAATACGTTACTAGAATGTTGAAATGATTGAAAAGCACCAGAATTAAAAAAAAACAAATTGTTTTGAAAGTAATTAAATACTTTTCGTTACGTACGCTACAAAAGCAAAGTTGTATTAAAAAATCTGGTACAAATTTGGCTTTTGGGGGTTAAAATTATGTGGGATAAATGCTTCCGACTTCTTTGATAAAATAATTACTGATTAACCTATTAAATTATATATATATATTATGGTATTGAACTAAACATAATTTTAGTGAAATTTAAAAATAATATTCAATGAAGTTTTATATTTTTAACCAAGAAACATGAATATATATTCCATAAAAATATTACGAATCTTAAAATGCATTAAAAAATTACTTTTTTGTAGCGACAAACAACCGATTCCAATGCCTTAAACCTTAAGGAATTACACAGATTAAGAAGTTATATTATATAGAATTTGTTGAATTTGAGTAACCCACTTGTTTCGAGAATTATTTCTTTATAGTCTTTGCACTTTAAAACTTACACCTCTTTCCTTTGTCTTCTATTATTAATGCCAGAGGACATGTTTGACATTTATTGTTGAATTATTGGTTGTATTTTGCCTCATAGGAAAACGTGCTTGTAGTAAACCGCAGTGTCAAATGAAAAGAAATTTCATGGGACAGTAACAAATCTAGTAATTAAATTTTATTCAAAAAACAAAAACTAAGTGCATCATTGCCAACTTTCGACTTAACTTCCGTAAAATGTGAGTTAACTTAAACCAGGTTAAACAAGTTTTTAACCGGAAAATATTTTAAATGTATCATTAGCTATTTAATTTCCCGTTTCCATGTGGAACTTCTTTAATATAATTTCTTTTTAAAAAATTCTGGTTCGAAACATATTTAACCTGGTTTAAATTAACTCACATTTTACGGAAGTTAAATCAGAAGTTGGCAAATATGTAAGTGTGATGGTGGATAGTTTCAAACCAGTGTCAAAATGAATTGCTGTTGCTCTTACATTCTATAGCTCTGCCATAGGTGTAAAGAAACAGAATTCCCAGTTTTAAATCGTGATTACCACTTTTTTTGTTTGAAATAGTAATCTTCGCATTTTTTAATCAATATTTTTTGTCATTGAATAAAGCAAATATTACTTTTCTAAAATAGTGGTACGAACCATAACAATTATATGTTTCTAAGTAAATGTGTCAAGCGTATTAAATGCAACACAACATTTTCTGTCCCGAAGTATGAAATAAGAATTCCGTCTCAATAATTTTTTACTTAATGTTTGAAGATATATTAGAAAATTTCTACCATATTCATACGAAGTATGAAATAAGAATTCCGTCTCAATAATTTTTTACTTAATGTTTGAAGATATATTAGAAAATTCATGCCATATTAATATATAAATTAGGAATAATTTGTTCAGTAAATCTGAGTGATTAAAACGGTGGTTAAATGATTTTTTGTAAAATTAGTACAATACTTGGATTAATAAATTAAAAATAATGCTTTTTTAATTTAATTTTTATAAAAACTATAAAAGTAGCTATATTGTGATTTTATCTGTAAGGAAGAGGAACGTTTTTGGAGGAGGGTGGCGGGGAGAGGGGTGTGTGTGCACATTTTACTACTACGCATCTTTTAACACTATAAGCTATGCATTATTAACCCCTTTGTTTCGAGAATTGTTTCTTGAGATCCTTCACACTTTAAACATGCAACTTTGTCTTTGGTTATTTGTTATTAATGCCTGAGGACATATTTGGCAATTATTGTTCAATTATTGCTTTTCTTTGCCAGGCAGGAAAACGTCATTGGGAATCAGCACAGCTAAATGAAATGAAAGTCCACGGAAGAACATCAAATTTAACAATTAGATTTTATGCGGGAAACAAAATCTTTGTGCAATAGTGTGATAGTTACAAATAAGTTTCATAGAGAATGTCGTCAGAGTGTTGATTTAAAATTCTATCTATCTGGCATAGATTCAAATAATAAGGTCCGTAGGTTTTAACTTTTAACCCTTTATGTACCGAATATGTATTCGTGGAAATTTTATCTTCTAAAGCACTTTTCGTGAATTTTTGAAACTACATTAGAAGATTTACATAATCATTTAATAAATTTTAGAAGAATTGAAGGATTTAGAAGGATTAATTAAGTTTGAATTGATAGGGATTATGTGCAATATTTATAACCCAACTCAAATCTTTTATTTTAAATATTTTTCTTAGTATTTTGTAGAATTAGGAAATGTACAAATATAATGTTCTTACAATAGAAATATAGAACTATTTCCGAATTGAAAAATTCTCCCCCTCCTCCCCCCAACGCCAAGAAAGCTGAAAAGATGCAAAAGCAAAAGAAATCATCCTTTTACAAATGTTTTTGTTTCGTGTAACCAATAATGCTTTTGAAACAAGATAAAGCAATGCATCTATAACTCATTCTAAACTACATTACTACTAATCGATGAATTAAAGGAATTTTATGACAAGTTATTTTAATGGTACTTATAAGTACCGTCAGATTAAGGAAAGATAAAGGGTTAGATACCATAGATAAAGGGTTATACACCATAGATAAAAGGTTAAATTCCATTCTTTTTAAATGATCATTTTCGTCTTACTTAATCGCAGATTTCTTAATTTAAATATGGTAAATATTACTATTCGTAAATAATGGTACAAACCCTAAAAATGATAGGAAATTCTGCAAGCGGATAAATTAGTTTTTTTAGTTTCGTGAAATTGATTGTGCTGTCTAAACATAGAAAAGCAAAGAATTTTGCATGAAATCATTCATGATATTAATAGACATAGTGAATAAGTCTTACATTACATTTTCAAATGGGACTTTCAATTCTTCTCCGGGCATACAAGTCAAAGCATGGCCTCGTTTATAAATGAAATCTTCATTTTTTAAACTCTTTACGTGCTCTTTTCAGCCAAACCTGCAAATTATTCGTGTGGTGCTTACAAAACTTAACTGATTTGTATGCATGAAAGTGACTTCAATAGTTTAAATAGCAGCAAATGCCAACTGCTGCAAAGAGCCATCTTTGTAGTATTTTTTCTCTACATGATTTTACGCAAGATAGAATTAAAAAACAGGAGAGCAGCTTGGAAATAAACGGAAGTAGCCTACAGCCTTAAGGGTTTAGGCCACCTGTTTTGAAAACGATCTCACCCTTTGTATCCATGCTGAACTACACCCCGTTAGCTAAGCGTCCGGTGATGTTTTGTTTTTTTTAAGCTCTTTCTGTCTTTTTTAAACGTTATTACCTGGCTACGTGAGAGCCCGGGCGTGGTCTAAAACCGGAAACGTCAGCCACAGAGGCTTTTATTGTTTTACTGGCAGCTACACGTTACAGCACTTTCCAGAATTATTATTATTATTATTTTTTTTTTTATTTTGAAGTATGAATGGCGGTGGATATAATATTATGTTTTGTGGTAAAATATTGCTGTGTTTCTGGATAGGTTTCTGTTTGGGATTAAAAGGGTTGCACCACATTCATAACAGGGGTCGCATTTTTGGGAGAAGCCTCCCCCCTCCCTCCAAAGAATTGGATATTTCAAAGTGCATCAGTCATTGTAAGTCAGATTAAAAAATAATAATCAGAAATCGCACGAAAGGTAAAATAAAATTTTGATTAATTGTTACATGATAAAATTTTGCAGATAGAACTAAAAGCCTTTTGTGTAATTTTTCAACTACATCCCTGAAAGTTTTTTTGCGGGCGTGTTATGTATATGAGAAAAAATTGCTGTGTTCTAAAACTCGTAAAAAAAAAAAAAAAAAAAAAAAAAAAAAAAAAAAAAAAAAAAAACACGAAAATGAATTTTTCCTGGAAAATTAGTTTAAAACAGTTTTTTTTTACGATAGAAATATCTGATAATGTTTTCTACTTCGTTTTACTCTGGTTTTACCATTTAACCCTTTATGCCCAAAATTATCAATCAAGAAAAGGCTCCCCGACCGAAATTCTCTTCTTTAATGTCTAAAAATAA
Source organism: Maratus speciosus (assembly GCA_963932465.1). Classification (NCBI taxonomy): domain Eukaryota; kingdom Metazoa; phylum Arthropoda; class Arachnida; order Araneae; family Salticidae; genus Maratus; species Maratus speciosus. The sequence goes on along the minus strand of OZ010787.1, from coordinate 498,256,249 downwards.
ATAAGAAAATTTACATAATAATAATATAAAAGTTAGGTAAGTTTATCCATAAAAGCCGATTTAATACATCGATAGTTATAGCTCCTTTTCTAAAACATTTACTAGAATAATTAGATTATTTAACAAAAATTACTGTTATCGAAATCTTGTAATTTTTATAAAAGTTTTATAAATGTTATCCTATCTGTAAATGGAAAGAATTTTGTAGTTGCAAATTTACTTTAAAAGCATTTTTTATTAAGTGAAAAGCACCTATGTAAATATTTAAAAAAAAAAACACTTTAAAAATATTTAGCTTTGACTGTTTCGCTGTGTTTTCTAAATTTAACTGATCAAAGTATAGTAAAGAAAGTATGAACAGTAAAATCTACCTTTAATATTAGACGGATTAAATAATTTTGTATTAAATTATCTTTGATGGTCCTTGAAAATAACACCGGAGGTCACGATAACCCTTTCGGCGTTTTTGTGGAAATATGCTTTTTAACCATTTATCTAACTGACGGTACTGATAAGTACCAATAATATAACTTGTTATAAAATTAATTTAATACATTGATTAGTTGTAATACAGTTTAGAATGAGTTATAGATCCATTACTTTAACTTTTTCCAAAAGCATTATTGGTTACACAAAACAAAAATATTTTTAAAAGGATTATTTCTTTTGCCCTTGCATCTTTTCAGCTTTATTGGCGTTGGGCGCGGGGGATTTTTCAATTCGGAAATATTTCTGTATTTATATTGTAAGAACATTATATTTGTACATTTCCTAATTCTGCAAAATACTAAGAAAAATATTTAAAATAAAAGATTTGAGTGGGGGTATAAATATTGCACAAAATCCCCATAAATTCAAATTTAATTAATCCTTCTAAATCCTTCAATCCTTCTAAAATTTATTAAATGATTATGTAAATCTTCTAATGTAGTTTAAACAATTCACGAAAAATGCTTTAGAAGATAAAATTTTCATGAATTCATAATTCAGTACATAAAGGATTAAAATGTCAAAATTTTTAAATATTCGTGTAAGATTTTATCAAAGACAAAAGTATTTACATCAGTTTATCATTTACTAATATGAATGTGAATTTATCATTGCCTTAGCGCTAAAGAAATATAGAATGCTGTTCTGTATGATTTAGTGTGTCACTCTGAAATTTTAAATTATTTTCTTGGAAGGTAACATAAATACTTGTAAGAGATAGACTAAAAAAAATCTTCTGAACAAAACATTTCAAACGGCAGATATTCGTTTACCTGATTTATTTCAACCAGCAAATGAGTTTGACAACTACTTTTCTACATTAATTTTTTCGAGAAAAAAAATTATGTCAGAAAGTTTTGCCTTTCTTCATTTTTAAATATTTTTATTTTTCGGTTCGTGTGTTTTAAAACTGTTTCCGCATGGACATTGATTGAAAATCAAAATATAAAATTAGGCATAACACTGGAAAAGTTGTTATGAGTGTTGTTATAATTCCTACGACTAAAGAACTCTGATATTTTAAACCACAGTGGAAAAAATGAAGTACTCAAAAATGAGTAAATCGATGTCTCATATCGAATTGAGTATGTTTGGATCAAAAATGAACCTATGCTTTCTCCATTTTGAAACATCACATGTTATCAAATACAAATAAAACGATAATTTTGTACTCTATAATGGTTTATTTCATTCATGGTGGCATAAAAGTTGTTTATTAATGTAAATAATAAACTATGAACGGTATTTTAAAATAATTTAAAAGTGCTTGCAAATAATTATCTTGTCATAAAAATATTCGATTTTGGTATCTTGATAATAATTCTGCTATTTTTCTTAATAAATAATCAATTAAACGTTTCTTGTCAATAATTTTGAGCGAAAAATAAATGTCAGTACATTTTTATTTTAATTTGTAGGTTTAGGGGGAGGGGCGGTATGCATAACGATTGATATATAAACACGACCATGAAATTAAAAATGAGTACACAGGTTTCTTAATTTGGAGTGCATTTGGATTGGGTTGATTTTTGACGGCCGATTATCTACTCGAGGGATATAGGCCCGAGGGTGGAGTGGCCCCCGTGCGGGTTTTCCTAAGGGAACCTAAACCGTATTTACGCAGGGATATCCCAGGTTCGAAAAAAAACCACGAAAAACTCCGAACGATTAGGGCGACGGGCGCGATTACGTTCAAACCCAGCACCTCCCGTCTACCAGCTTTGAGAGCTTTTTAGAACCTCTCGGCCACTGGTGGGGCAGATTTGGATCGGAGCTATTTTGAGTGTGTGACGTATTTAAAATTGAGTACTTTTTACTCAATTTTGAGAACCCATTTTTTTCAGTGCTGCAAATAAATTTGGCAACTGCTTTTATATATTATTTTTTTCGAGAAAACAAAATATGTAATAGCATTTTCCTTTTCTTCATTTTTCAAGATTTTTTTTTTTTTTTTTTTTTTTTTTTTTACATTTCATGTGTTTTAAAACTATCTCCACATGGTCATTGGTTGGAAGTCGAAATTTAAACTTAAGTATATGGATCATTCTCCCAAAAGTGTACATTTTCAATAAAAAATTTTCCACTCAAATTTTTTTTGTTTTTCAAGGCAAGTGTTATCCTTTTTAGAAACTTATCACTTGTGCAAGTAAAAATCAACAATGGCCCGGCTACATTATATTTATTTTTTTCAGAAACACAAATTTTTCATTAACATCCGTTACGGAGATGAACTTTATGCTACAGTTAATGTTTATGTAGTGAGACAAAGCATAAAAAACTATTTATTCTATTAGATATATAACTAAGGAGCAATTCTATATAAGAATGCCTAATGCATTTATTTGCAATGAATAATAAAAAAAAAAGACACATAAAATTTATCTCCCATCTGGAGCTTCTTTTCATCACCCATTTTTATATGTTATTATATTCTTCTCTTTTAAAATTTTGAAACAATCTTTTTTGATTTACAGTTATTGCAAATTCTTGATAAGCATATTTCTCTGAAATATATATTTTCAAAATTAAGAGATTCACGGAGGTGAGGAACATGCTCTAAATATTAAGCTACATATTTATTTTCTTGAGAATTTTTTCTTTTGTTCTTTAAATCAACATCTATTGATATAATTACATAAGCAATATATAAGCAAATATCTTAGTGTTGATTTAGCCACCTTGAATTTTCAGTTCACGGATGTGAAAATCTCCAATAACCATGGTTGCTTTTTTATAACAAAATCGAATACCTGACTATAAAGACAAATTTCTGACTTATAATTTAACAACAGAAAACATACTGGCTAACTTTAGCATCATGGGAAACAAAATCTGATGAAAATTTGGCCATTTTTTAACATGAAAATGCAACTTAATGTTTGGTTCATGGAGGTGAGAATTTATTGTATGACACTCCTTTTCGTACTCAGAAAACAAACAAAAATACAAAGAAAGTTATTAACTATGCTAAGTTACTTTGCTCCTGAGACGGTAGTTGCTAGAATAATAATTATTTAACTATTTTATTTTTAATTAAATTAGTAATCAAACATTTTCCACAGTAACATTGGGTGTGTGACATGACACGGAGGTGAGATCTCACATGCTGTGTACTTAGAAATAAAAAAAATTAAAATAATTATAAAAAAATATATGCACACATCACATTTAGTCTTCTTTCACTTTCAATAGAAAACATAAATTAATTAAAAAATGTTCATGTTAAATAGTGAAAAAAGGCTCTGTGACTGGATTATTACACTTTTTGGAGAATGACCCATATGAGGAGAAGTTGTTATCGGTGATCATATATTTCTTACGAATAAGGAACTGTAATATTTGAAAATGAAATAAAAAATTCTTATTAAAGAGGATTCTACTTAGATTTTTATGTTTTGTTGCCTGATTTCAACTGACACGTTCCAATACCTCATTTTTTTTTTTCCAATTTAACAAACTTGTTGTTGAACTGCTCTTCGTCTAAATAGAATAATGTAATCTGGAGCTAAGCCAGTTGGTGACTGTAGTCGCCAGCTGTTTTTTGGGAGGTAGATGATTTAAGAGTGACATACATATATTACAACAACAAAAATAAAGAAAAGAAAATAGAAAGAAAGGGATTTTTTTTTTTTTTTTTTTTTTTTTTTTTTTTAGATGGATTGGCACAAGAAACTAATACGAAAACTAAAACTTGAATATAATTTATAACATGAACGTAAAAAAATGTTTTATTTATGCATTATTTTAATATAATTATTATTCTAAGTTTGTAGCAGTCAAGTATATGATAATGCCCTTTTATTAGAAAGTCAAGGAAAATTAACCTCTAATGTTAAACTACAGTTGTATTAACAAAGTATACACTGTTCTAAAACTCCATAAAGACGAAAGTTTGTCCTTATTAGACGCATTTTTAAAGGTCTTGCTCTCATAGTGATGCCATGTCATTTTCGGCTTTAGAACAAAGACAGAGCATTTTTCGAAACGCATTGCCTTTTTTATATTTTACATGCTTTAAAAGGTTGAATTTCTTTGTATACTTTAATACAAATTACTATTTTCTTTTAAAGATAATTTTCCTCCAAATGAATATTAAGAAATAAACAAAATTGTAAATATAAACTGTGTATGTGTGTATCAAAGAAATGTATTACATTTCGCATACTTGAATTCCTAGGAGATGAATTAATTACAAAGGAATCAGTCATTCCAAAACCTACATTAGTACCAGATTCAAAAATTATCAGGAAACGATAAAAAATATGCTGCGTACAATGCGAATTTTTTATAGAAATTTATAAAATACTATACCCACTATATGTTTCTTAAATCTTTAAATTGGTTATTAGTTATTTATTTTTTAAGAATTATGAGATCCAACCCGGACTTTCTGGGTTACAGGATATAGATGAAAATCTTTTTTTTATTTTATTTTTTTATTTAAATTGGAAGCTCTAATATCTTTTTTTACATTTAATATATATTTTTTACATTGCCTGCTAACAACAGCAAAATGTATTTTTATATGAAAATATCAATAATGTATTCAAACAAAGTCTTCAAATCTATTAAAAGAATTCCGCATTGTTATTAGCCCTATGTCAGAAGCTATTAGCCGAAAACATCACCAAAGATTTCGCTACTTACAGCAGCCTTTTTGATTCTGATAATTTCAGTGGTTTAAGCACGTAATTTGATCGCATGTCTGTTACATTTGTATTTCATTTATATTATTTTATAATTTTATTTATTTATTGATAAAGTTTTAATTTCGTTATGCAATATTAGCCGGAAACAATTTTTGAATTATTGATATAGTTTTAAGTGCAAACGGGTTAATTTTTCGTAATTGGGTTGTACGCGGTAGGAATAGATTTAAATAGCATGCCTGAAATTTTTTTAAAAAAACATATAAAATTCTCTCAATTGAATTACAGTTTTCAAGCAAATTGCATTTGAAAGAACATATTTTTATCTATTTGACGGTCTAAAATTCAAATTGTGCGATATTTAGAAGTTAAAAAAATTTCAGTAAAAGCGAAATTTATTGGTCAGGTGTTGCCAACGTCGATATGACGTCAACGTTACTCAAGGACATGTTTGTGCTTTATAATATAGATTTTTAAAAAATATCAAACAACTTTTGGATTTCCACTGTTTTTCCTATAAATGAGATTTAATGTTCTATACAAATGGAAAAAAATGCATCAATCATATTTTTATTAGGTACTTTGCAAAATAGTTTTAAATCATTGTATGCATCACAAGGAGTGACATTAAATCGGATAGGTGCGAATTATTTTAAGTTTTAAGTACCATTATTTCCGAATAGTAATATTCTCACTTTTAAATCACAAAATTTTGCAATTAAATAAGGCGAAGATAACTATTCGGAAACAGTAATATTCAAAGTACGTAATCCTGGGCAACTATTCATTAAGATACATATTCCTATTAACTATAGTGTTTGATCGATTTACTTCTTGTTCTGTTATGACAGTGGAATATATCTTGGTATTTTTATTGACTAGTGTATTTTCTGTTATAAACGACAATTTTCCGTGTCTTTTGGGTGGCAACGTATAAATAAACCTATGCGTTTTTTGCACACATATATGAGCTTATCTTCAAATATATTTCTTGAACAAAAAGTACATTTCGAAAAAAAATCAGACATGTAGTTTTTAAAATGAATGCTTTCTTAATATTTTTCAATAAGCATGCTTATTATTTAAAATTTGTGACGGGCAACAACGGATGCAATATATATAAAGATCATCTAGCAATCTATTAAAACGTTTCAGTATTTAAATCTCGAATTCATCCAAGAAGTAAATAACTTAAAAAAAAATTAAAGGTATTAGCTGTAAACTTTTTCTAAAACTTGTGACAAACAAGTAAAATCGATAAAGAGAAATGGTTTTATCTTTTCTTTCTTTTTTTATCAATAATTCACTTACATTTTAAAATGGGAAAACTTTTGAAAATTATTTTTAAGAATCTGTCTATACCTTTCTCGTAAATAATTCCAGTCCAAATATTTTTATTTCTGGAGTATATTTCAAAGAACACATAACTACGAAATTTTACATTTTAATTGAAAATATAGGAAAATTAAATTTTTAAATAGAACAGACGGTTTTTCTCCCAAAAGTAATATTTTCTTCTGATGTATTCTAACTTTTTCTAAGTATAATTCTCGTTTATTTTTTTAATTTAATGAATTTAAAAAAATACTATTATGAATTAGGAATGAATAGAACAGCATACTTCTTTCTAATAAGTAGCATTGTTTTTCTTTAATATTGGTGGAAACTAACTTCCATACATATTTATATCGCATTTAAAACATATATATTATGATACATAATCCAATATCTATAACAGAACAGACTACTTTCTTATGAAAAAAATAAAAATGTCTTTGAAATTGATATGCCGATTTTTATCTAAATTTCATACAAAAGGAAAAAAAAAAAAAACTCAATTTCCAAAACGTATATACGAATTTTACAGAAAACTTTTTCTTCGTATTTTAAACAAAAAATAGTCATATATTTATTTTTATCTTTAATTAACCCCTATTCTCTGTAAAACATGCAACTGTGTTTTGCATTGCAGTTTGCATTTTCCCATTTACATTTCATGGAGACTTGCAAGGAACTTTGATTTTCCTAGTAAAATAAAGAATTTTAAATTTACAGCAAAACATTACAGTTTTTCTTTGTTTGCATAGACATCTTTTGCTTAGCAAGTATAGTTTTCAGTTTTTGTTAAATAAAAGATGTACACGGCGATCCAAATTTCGCATAAAAAGTAAAAATTCAATAATTCGAAAATTATTTACAGTAGCACTATACAAAAGCTGCAGTTAGCACTGTAATGTTCGCAAATATGCTGTCTCTCGCTATTAAAGGCTGTTCTGAAATCCAAAGGGTCAACTTTCTGACATAAGTTTTAATTCCTTTTTGTTCGGAAACGCATGAAACTAGAAGGTGTTGTTATTGAGAAACTATGTCATCGAACTGTTTTTTCCGTTTTCTTGTAAACGCAATATATCTCTCAGAAAATACTGTCAAAGTTGGCATTTTGAACCGAACTTCCGAACGAAAGTAGAAAATCCAGTTATTAGGGGCAGAAAAATGCCTCGTCACGTGATCAAAATCGCTTATAACTCGATAGGTAATTTATTGATCAAAAATGGGAAAAAAAAAAGTTAGATTCCAAATCGCTTCCATGGTCAGGCTTTCCAATTTTATATCTTTCCGTTAAAAGGTGAATTTGTAAATGTGTCAAAACGTTTTGCGCTTGTTGAGCAGAGCTCTTGCCTTAAGCTATCATGTTATATGATTTACAGCAAAAATCCTTTTATATCCTCTTCGCAGTATCTTCCAATACATGACAGTTATTCTACTAATGGCATCCATCAGATTAAATATTTCTAACTCTTGTTGCGTTGGGAACTGGGCTGCGCCCCTGTGCGCCCCTGTGTAGGTGTTCCTACTGAAACACCTGAAACTCCACTTGTTGGTGGAAAATGTAATTTTTCTAGTTGTAAAGTTCAGTTTTTAAAAGCAATTCCATGTCTTTCTACACATTTCAGTAAACACGGAATCGTACTCATGTCTATAATTTATAATTTATAAATTATTGAATTTTGAATTTTTATTTCTTTTTTTACTTTTGAATGACCTGCTACTTCCGAAACCTAAATTTTCTAGTATGTACAGTCGCACCCCTCCCCTTTCAAAAAAGATTAAAAACAAAAATCACACACATTTTAATTTCCAAATTGACACAGAAAAAAAAAGAATTAGCAGCCCAACTGGAAATTGTGTGTGTGTGTGTTTAATTAATGTCAAAAAGAGGGTTGTCTTAATAGTGAAATTGTACCAAACTCTGAAATTTTCAATATAAACACCTAATTTTGACATCATAGTTGGCTCTTTAGGTAAATTTTGCCTTAGGATACCAAACGGGAAGTCATTTGGTCAAGTAGTTTAGGAATTATGGAGTTTAAAAATTTCCTAATGTTAAATTCATTTGTAATCGTTGTAAAACAGATTGTAATGTGGTTAGTTTTCCAACAACAATTCAAGAACTACTATGGGGGGGGGGGGGGGATCAGCTGTAATTTCGGTTTCGCACATTTAAAGTTCTGGATTAATTTCTGTTAAAACATTCATAGGTTACAATTCATATATTTTTTTGAAAATTATATTATAAAAACATTTTTTTTTTCCAAAAAATTATGAATTTTAATTTATACATTATTTGTGAGAATTCAATTTCTAGAAGCTTCAAAAATGCGAATCCAAAAGTACAGCTCATTCCGCCAACTAGTTATTGAATTATGCTTGAAAAACTACACGGATTGCAACCACTTTTGAAACGATTAGAAATTAATAGGAATTCGAAACTTTAAATCTTCATATTTTCTAAACTATTTGATTGAATGACCGTCAAATGTGGGTGTTTGAATTGAACAATTCTGAGTTTGGTACAATTTTAGTATGAAAATGTTTCCCTAAGCTTATTTTTAAAGATAAATACTTAGGTGGGCGAACTTAACAGTACAAGTATAAAATTGCAATTTTAGAGGAAAGTGAAAAAACTGTGTACGCCTGTTTTTTGGTTTAACTGGGTACAGTCTATTTTGTTTAATATCAAAATAGGATGATATCATAATAAATAATATCATCATAATATATTTAACCGTGAAATGTGTTTTGATAGTGTAAAGTAATAATTGTTACTGTTTGATACTGTGCAGTGAGTACTGAGTACTGTAATATACAAACATGGCAAAGATTTCTTTCTTGTACTGTTATGATCATTAGCTAAAACAGTTCGTTACCTTCCACCTTTGCTTCTACTCCTTTAACAGCCCATAGATGTCATATTTTCACTGTGAAATATGGATATAAACTGATTTGAACAAAAACTGACTTGTACTGCCAAGACCGTTCACCTAAGAATTGAAAGAAGATATATATTAGCATAATGTAGTTTCCAGTAGAATGGGGATTTTTTTTATGGAACAATTTGGAGATTAAAATGCATTGTTTTTTTTTTTATCTTTTGCTTGACGAATGTACACTTCACTATAATAAATTTCTTATAGACAGAGTTTTCTAAATTTAAATTTAACACACAGAATATCTTGGCTTTAACCAAATGGACGGCATAGCATCAACTTTTCATAGAAGCATAAACGCTCTAGGAAATTTTGAAGTGTATCATTGAATTCAAAGGGCGCTTTAACCCTTTATCTACTGACGGTACTTATAAGTACCATTAAAACAACTTGTTATAAAATTCATTTAATATATCGATTAGTTGTAAATACAGTTTAGAATGAGTTGTAGATACATTACTTTATCTTGTTCCAAAAACATTATTGAACAAAACACAAAACAAAAATATTTTTAAAAGGATGATTTCTTTTGCCTTTGCATCTTTTTAGCTTTCTTGGGGTTGGGAAGGGGGGGGGGGATTTTTCAATTTGGAAATATTTCTATTGTAAGAACATTATATTTGTACATTTCCTACTTCTACAAAATACTAAGAAAAATATTTAAAATAAAAGATTTGAATGGGATATAAATATTGCGCAAAATACCTATAAATTCAAATTTAATTAATCCTCTTAAAATCCTTCTAAATTTTTTAAAATGATTATGTAAATCTTCTAATGTAGTTTAAACAATTCATGAAAAATGCTTTAGAAGATAAAATTTTGATGAATTCATAATTCAGTACATAAAGGTTTAACCAAATAGATGGCATAGCTTCAACTTTTCATCGAAACATAAATGCTCTAGGAAATTTTGAAATGTATCATTAAATTCAAAGGACGCTTTAATGATTCTCACCAATCACTAAATCCTAAATTAAACTATGAGTAAGTTTAAACACAGGATTATTCACCATTATGTCTGAACGTTTTTTCGCGGAAAAAAAAAATTACACCACAATTTCAAAACAAAAACCTTTCTGGTATATTTCTACAACATTTGGAATACAAATCTACCACGAAGATTGTTGTTTGGAAATAGTCCTATTAAATTTATTTTGGTCCCATTTCTTCTATAAACTATCCCTACTTATTATAAGTGTTGAATTCAGACATTTCTTTCCGGGAGGTATTTTGCTGGTCTGAAAGGGGTGGAGTGGTTATTATGGAGTTAAGGGTTCCGGAAAAGGGACAGAATTTTCAGTTCTAAACCATTAAAAAGGATAAATTAAAATAATTAATTTCGAAATCTTCCGTGGATAAGAATATGATTTTTCAGCCCCTTTGGCAGCTCAGGGTCAACCTTTTAATTCATAATTTCTGATTACCTAATGTGTTTTTACATTTCTGTCTTTGCCAATGAAAAATGGACATCCAATACTAACGCTCTACGTTGATAAAAAAATTATCCTCAAATTGTAAGTGTTTTTAAAAATAAAATAAAAATAGAAGTTTTTACTTAAGTGCGGGTTTTGGGGGCCTGATGAAGAAAGACTAAGTTCTTTCGAAACGCATTTTGCCTGCCTTACTTTTATCAGAAGTTCTTTATTTTGTTTTTAAATCAGTACGTTTAATTTTACTACTGTAACTGGCTTGGCTTTCGGTTTTTAAAGCGACTGATTGCAAAGTAGCTCGGTTGGTTGTATGGGGTTTTATGACGCAAAATCCCAAGGAACGTGCTACGCCAAGCAAAGTACCTGGATATCAATTTATTTTTAAGCGTTCGTTATTGCATTAGATTGCATATATGAGGGGCTCACAACCATAGTAGACCAAGTCCATTTTGAAAAAAAAAAATCAGAAAGTCCATTTCGGAGGTGCATAAAATCTGTTTTATTCACTCCCATAGTAAAGTAAGTCTCTAAACAAATGACATATATGAGAAAGTATGCAAAAACAGACTTTGTTCATTGTGGGAGTGGATAAAACAAATTTTATGCGCCTTCTAAACGGACTATCTCATTTTTTTTTTTTTTTTTAATGGACTTAGTCTACTATGGTTGTGAACTCCTTAATTATCTTTAGTTCCTCCTTCCATTTCTTCATATAAATTTCTGCAATTTTTGGATACATTTTCTCATATTTAAGTCTTCTTTTACTAAGACTTTTTTCAATAAACCACTGAAGTAAGAATGTGTTTTATCTTTATTATGTTCTTTATTATGTAATTGAGTTTTGTGAATGAAAGCTTCATGAGAATATTTTCTCTCTTTCTAGGTACTTTTCCGAATACAAATACGGTGTTCGTTCCTCATGTTCAGAAAATGACAAAATCGACACAGATGATACTGGTAATTTTTTTACATATATATATATAACTTAAACTATTATTAACAGAAAAAATGTATATGTAATCCGATTGTAATTAGTCGCCTTCAGCCGTTACTTTTATTTTATTTTCAGATTTTTTTCTATATAATTTTTAACAGGAAGCTTTAGCCTTTTTTTTTACCTTTTGTTGACCGGTGACGAGTATACTCGTCACTAATTTTGCGCGTTTTATTTTCCTGTTATCCAAAACATCACTCGGATTTTTTTCAGTCGTAATCTTTGGTTTGTTTAATCACGGAATGTCTATCATCAAATAAAGCAAAAATTATTGTTTGAAAATTCTGGTAGATGTTTTTAATAAAAAAAAAAAAAAAACGCACTAAATGGGCAACACTGCCGATCAACAATGTGATAAGCATTGTGAGCAGGCGGTTTTCGAAAATTGTGTTGAAGTTTTACAGTTACAAGAAAAAAAAAAAAAAAAGAAACGAAAGAGAGAAAGAAAGAAAAAGCCACTGCAAATTCAAAACTGCTATATTATAACTTACAATTAAAACAAACTGAATTATACCTTCTTTTTTCCTGCGCAAAAAATTTACATTAAGGCCTAATCTACACCACCATCCTACAGAATTCGTATTTTATGTATCGCTCTTACAATGTGTAATATTTTGGGTTTAAAACAAGGAAAAGGTATATTTCCTTTTAATTTTGATCACTCTTTTTCTTTTTTTCTCTTTCTTATTTTTAAGTTAACTTTACTGTAATTCATATTGGTTTTCAATGCGACATACTTAAAAAAAAATAATAATAAAAACATGATCAACTGGCATTTTTATAGTTTTGGTTGTTTATTTTGAAATTTATTTTCTCATTAAGATATGCTCTAAAATATTTTTATTAAATAAACCTGTGGCTGTACGATCCATGAAAGATCAGGACCTAGAGTGTCAAACCCTGTTTACTTGACCCTGGAACCGAGGTGCTGTACAGCATATGTCCCGGTCAGCCTAACGCGAGACCCTTGGTGTTTAGTTCTCAAGGAAGCTTGGTACTCAAATTATCGACCCCGAAGGAATGAAAAGTTGAAAGAACCTTGTCCAGCAGGGATTCGAACTCGCGACCTTTAGCGCAGCAGACAGGCGTGCTGACCAATACGCTACTGGGCTTCAAAATATTTTTATTACCCTATTAATAATACAACAGTGGTTATATCTTGGCCCAATAATGGACCAATATTGCCTTTATTTGCATTAAACATTGCCTCTGGGTAGTTGATGTTTTGCCAATATTGGCAAAACACCAATAAATTAAAACAACAACATTGGGGCAAAATTTCATGTTAATGAATGCATTATAGGCCCAATAAAGGCTTCCTACGAAGGTGTAATCAAACGTCATGTAGCTAATAAGTTTGATTATACTACCAGATAAAAAAAAAGAATATAATCTTAGTCATACAAACATCTATAGCCAGATTTACTGCTTTTTAGATAATTTGTTAAATTCGGTATATTTTCCAATCAATGTTCCTTAATGGTTTCAAAACATTTCGTATAATTATTATTATTTTTTTTTTTGCCTATTTCATAAATTTAATCTTGAAATTCATTATTTAATATAATGCATGCGAATTTTTTTATAAACCTGTATAATTAAAAATATTTCATTTTTTTTCTTATTTACAGATTCCCAGTTTTCTGTGTATAGTTATGAATCATCTGCCAGCATTGGCCATGATGCAAATGAATCGCCATCACATGACTCAAATATGTCCGTTCAAACGAATGATGGCTACACTGGCATGAAAAATTCACAGAGCAAAAAATCGAACTCTCATATTACAAAACAATTAGTCCAAGAAACTCTTATGGACGAAGGACTTAGAGTTGTAAAAGAATTAGCAAATCAAATTAAAGATGAAACAGATATGAACCATATGGTTTTACCAAAACCTGAGGGCAGACCCAGGGGCCGTCCACCAAGATTAGAAAGAGACTATATATTAACTACAGCTGGCTCAACTACACCGAAACATTATACAGAAATGAACAATCATTCGAGAAATGCAACTACACCGGTGACTCCCATTCAAAATGGACACAGTCCGACTTCTGTCGGTGTGCCTTCTGAAAATGACAGTGCTTTATGTCATAATGGAATGGTTATGAACTTGAGATCATCAAGTCAATTATCCGATAGGAACAATATATCAAATAATAGTACAGACGGTAACCATAATTCAGTGACTGACATGCACGACGATGTTGTTAGCAATGAATCCGAAAGCAGCCTCAAAGCCCTTCTTGCCTTCTCTCAAAAAGGAATTAAGCAAGAACCATCATCACCTAGCAGCGTGAAAATGGATTGACTGATATTTTTGTTAAAATAAGCTGAAGTATGTGATATTTTCTGTATTATCATTGCACCTGCCATTTTTCATTTAAAGCACAGAGAACGGAATGCTGTGTTTTTAAAGAGCTGATTATTGGCATCATTATTTCCAACAACTCTATTATATGACTTTTAATTGTACTTCAGCATAAGACAGTAGTAAAAAATATATATATGAGGCTGCATGTTGGAAATGAATCTGTGTAATGATTACAGAGAACAGTTACTGCTGGTGTGCAATATGTAAGTTATGTACAGGCAATAGTGGTGGAACCACATTTATTGATCATATTCCCTGCCCAACAGTCTACGTTGTATGGCTGCAACAAAGATTGGAAAAATGTCTGTGATTTTTTTCGTTATCCATTAACTGTGATGGATTACTACAGTTGATGTGACTCTATGGAGGCCAGTAAGAAATAGAAAAGTTAAAGATCTCAAAAGATTTAATGTGTTCAGTCTATAAATAATCTTTTTGTCACCCTGTTCATCTACACATAACTGCAATGTAGCATAAAATACAGATGGTCATTTCATCAATTGTTATTAGAAATCACAGTTTATCAGTCAGTAAATTTTAATTTTATGCCTTTGTCCAATATTATCAAATGAGATCTTTGCTGGGCTGTTGTGTGGTGCTTTCACTAAGTACTTCAATCTTTATTTACATCATTTAATCTCACTATTATTGGTTGTAAATTATTCTTTTTATACATTTGCATATGTGTTACTGTAGCTTTATCGGAAAAAAATATGTGAATTAAGTTTAATTTTAGCTAAATAACAAAAATGAAATTGTATTTAATTTCAAATTCTTTCTGATCAAAGCTGCTAATACATGTGTAAATTATTAAGTAGCACTTTTCACTAGTCAAAGCAGTTTTGCATAAGTAATTTATAGTTGCTACTTAATGACGTGTATCATAAATATATTCGGCTTATCAGATACTGTAGGATATTTTTTCTATTGAAACCATCATATGTAATTTTAAAAATGTAATAAGGAGTCATCTGAAATTAGATAACTTTTAATACAGACAACATTTAAGAAAATTATTGTGTGTAAAAATATTTTTTCTGATTGTCATTTTGTATTTGTTACTCATTTATTTTCAAGGGTGTAAAATAACAGTTTTATATATTTTGCCACCCCTAAGTATAGTATCTCTTTACTCTTGGAGTATAACAAAGAGCAGTCCATTTACATTTTTAGTCAAACATTTCTGTTGAATAATTCAACTATACACAATGAGTCATGTTGAAGCATTGCTCTCTAATATATCTGTGCATTTTACACGTGTTCTAAACACAAGACAGTTTTCTTTCAAAGAAAGTTTAGATTATTTTTCTTATGTACTTTTTCAATCAAAATTACAGACATAAATATATATAGACAATAAACCTAAATATAAACGAGTACAATTACCTTTCCTGAAAATTGTAGCAATCTTTCCCATCAAATGCAACTATTTTAAAGCTAATCATTTCCCTCTAGTAGCACCACAACGGTTGCAAAACTTTTCAAAAACTAAATTAAACCAAAATATCCGTATGTTCAACGTTTTTAAAACGTTGTGTTATATTAGGGTTATACTCTAACGCTGTTTAACAGTGAAAATTTTGAAAATAAGATATCCTGTAATAGTTCCGGGAGTATAAACTTTCATTCATATTTGATCAGAGGATTCATTCAAAATATTCTACTGCCGAAACTCTGGAACATTTTACCAAATAGGAAACATTGAACTGTATATTATTTATTTGATATGTTTTAAAATCTTAAATTTTGTATAAACTATCATTACATCACATCAGTGAATTTTTAAATTCTTTTATATTTTTCATCTGTACACTCAAAGCTGTATGGGAATCAGTGTATATATTAATGTGAGCTTTAAACTATATGATGTATATTTTACTTGATGTATATTGAACTTTCATTTGTTAAATTTATTCTTTAATATTTTATAAAACATCTGAATATTAAGTTTCCTTTGCAAATTTTCTGTTAAATCATTTAAATTCAAACTAATAAATTTTTGTTATAAATTTTCAATATTTTATCTACCACATTTAAAATTTTAGTCAAATTATGTCTCTAAAAACAGTCTTTTAGAATTATAGTTGATCTTTATTCTCTCTTCTACAGATAAAAATAATTTTCCATATGTCACATTTAATAGGAAAATACAATTGTAAGTTTTAAAGCTAGTCTGAAACGAGTACTGCATTGCAAAAAATATCTGTTGGTTTCACAGGAAAAACTGTCTCCTACGATGCCTGTCAAAAACTGTTTATTTTACGGGAAAATTCTGTTTTTATTATGAAATGTCTGCTATTTTAACAGATTTTTCTCGTAAAATAAACAGTTTACAGATTATTTTCCCCGTAAAATAAACACGTTTCTACTGACGTTCTTGCTGACAGTTTTGCTTTCTGTAAAATCAACAGATTTCTTTTTACACTGTATGTATTTTAACGAGCTTCAATAGCAGTTTATCGAATGTAATTAAAAGAAAACACTATTTACTTATTATATTAATTTTTATTAAATAAATTTAATTATTAAGTCTGAAAATAATATTGTCTTATTTTACAAACATTTGGTCCCCGCTGCATTTATGTATTCGATATAGGAATTTATATCCATACGTATACAAATCTATACATATGAATATGGATATCTGTATGTACATTATTATGTTTTTAAAATTTCTGCATAAATTTTAAGTTTTGATTCATATGATGGATCATAGAAGAATATCGATAACTGTAACAACGGTAGTCAAATTTGTATATTAAGTTATGAAAATTTAATTTCTATGTGTATAGATATCTTTATATAAAAGAAATTTAATATTTTTTTATAAATGGTTATGTATTGTAAAAATTTGTGCATCACTTGTAGTTTATTAAAAAGTGTAAAATGTACTATATTGTTTTGGTATCACATTGTAAGAAGCGATTTTATTTTGTTTTTTAAAAGAATGAAAAAAAGTATCGAAGGAAATAAAATATAAATTTCCTGTATTATAAACATCATTTCGACCATGTCATTCCAGTCTGGCTTCCTTTGTAAATAGTCATTATGAGCCAGCAAATGTATTATTTGTATTGACAGAAATAACATACTAGCGATAGCTTATTATTAATTAAATATTTATATAAGAAATCTATTTATTTTATCTGGTTGATCCTTTGTTTTATTTAGTTATTTAAAAATTTTAGAATTTATCTTGCTTGTCACAGGAACAGGCTGTAGAAAATCTGAAAATCTAATACATGGTAACAAATGCACATTAGTTCCCTTCGCCTTGTTTTTTAACTAAGCTATTTTAATTTGTCTAGTTAACTTAATGAAACTTGTTACTTGAAATTGAGTAAATTCATTAAAATTAAAATGTATTTTCCACAAAATATAAAAAATATATATATTTCATGTCATTTTAACATAATTATTTTATTTTTGGTCCATATCACCCATAGACATTAACCCATAGAAAAAAATTATATTGAGTCTTCTTAAATTCTCTAAAACTTTTAAAGAAGATAAATAATATATCATCTCTACATTATATGATAATTTGATTTCTTCATCATATGATACTATCATCTTGTCATTAGATGGAAATCTCATTATGTTGTGATGATAGTATCATCCCCTCATTATGTTGTGATGATAGTGTCATCTCTTCATTAGATGATCATGCAATCTCTTCATTATGTTGCGATGATAGTATCCTCTCTTCAATATGTTTTGATAATAGTATCATCTCTTCATTAGATGATACTGTCATCTTTTCCTTAAAGTGTGATGATAGTGTCATCTCTTCATTAGATGTTCATGCAATCTCTTCATTATGTTGAGGTGATAGTATCATCTCTTCGGTATGTTTTGATAATAGTATCATCTCTTCATTAGATGATACTGTCATCTTTTCATTATAGTGCGATGAGAGTGTCATCTCTTCATTAGATTATAGTGTCATATCTTTATTAAAATGCTTTTAAAGTGTTTTAATGACATCCCAGTTCCTGTGACATTCAAGTATTTATTATTATATTTGACATTTTGTTAGCAAGAGAGAAAATTTATTTACTCATTAAAGGGACAGCAAAATTTAAGTACACTGCGCAAATGTGCTACATATGTTTTCCCTGCGGTTCATACAAAGTTGATTGTATATAGTTCGAAAAGCTGAAATAAACATTTCAGCATAGTAACAACTTGTACAGTTTCTATACAGCATCTATTTTGGAACTCGAACTAATTTGTGATATTGTTAATATAAAATGTTCGCATAAAGTAGAAAAAAGAGGTTTAATGTGATATAAATACGGTGATTCCAGTGATGTCTTTCTTTGTGAATTGTGGAAAATATTATTGGGTGATAGATTCATAAGTACATAGTGTTAGAGTTTTTTACATATTATTGTTTAGAAAGTTTTATATGTCTTTTTTTATTTTTATTTTTTTCCACAAATAATTATTTAGTTTGCATTTTTATTTGGTGTGTTTTATCATGCTTTATTTTTATTCTGTCTTTTTTTTTTTTTTTCCATTTTTAATTCACCACCATTCTGTCTTTGTAACACAATAGAATTTGCTGGAAAAATTACTTTTACCTGAGACAAAAAAAAAAAGGAAAAAGCATACTTCGAAGCTGTAAGCCATTGTCAAAGCGTCTTGTCATATTAAATTTGTTATTGTCAAATACAGTCTTTGTTTTCAAATATATTGTCTTTATTCTCCACAATGTCACACATATAAGATATACATTAAGTTTACTTTTTATATACACCCAACAAAATAAATATAAGTTAATATCAAGACTGCATCATTTATGATTTTATTATTTTCATTTTAAGCATTGATAAACTATTTCTTTTTGAAAAATTGCATTTCAGAAGCTGATAAAATTAAATTTAACACTTAATTAGATGTATAATATGATAATTATACAATATATATTGTGTTTTAAACTTTTTAATTTTTAAAAAGAAAATTAAAATAAGAAGAAATGTAATATTTTGTTAGACAATAATAATAATAATGTTTTTAACAGTACCAAAACATCTAACATTCATACGTAACACTATAGAACCATTTATGATCTTACATATTTATTCATGATCTTAAATTCTTTATTTAAAATTTCATTTTCATTCTCAAGTAAAAATACTTTTTACATAGTATATAACGCTATTAAATACTCGCATAAATTTAGATCAATGGTGAAAAAAAATAGGAAAAACCTTTAAAATTTAATAATTCATTAACTCTAATAATTATAAAAGTAAAATAAGTGACAAGTTTGTAAGGTAGCTCACAAATTGCGTAGACAGTAAATTAACAAATGATTTGCATTTTCATTAATAGATGGCTCTGCATTGTCTGAAACTATCGATATACTCAAATAAACATATAAGACTTTTTTAATTTTTACTATGTGTAGCTTCTAAAACGCGAAAAAAAAAAAAAATCCTTTTGAAGCTTTGAAGTTAGTTTGAGCATAGTTACACATGTATGCTGTACAACGCCATCTAGTGACCAACATTTGAACTGTTTTTTAAATTACGTTATATAAAAATAATGAGCTACCTGATAAATATATCACTTATTTCCTCTTTATATTTATTGTAGTTAATTAATCATTGAATTTTAAAATTTGGGTGTCCTTCGAGCACTCTGTCTCGGAGATATGGAACTTCCCTGCAGCTGACCATTTATTAGCACTTCATCTGAATAGCAATCTTCGTCTTATTTAATCACAGAAATTATTATAATTTTCTGCTTTTAAATTAAGGTAAGATTACTATTGCGAGATAGTAGTAGCAACACTCCTACTGGCACGTAGGATTGCCACTACTGCCCTATATATTATTACATGCTATCTATTAGCACCAGAGGGCGTTAGGCGTTAGTAATACGTATCATCACAGCTACTTTATAAAACCTAAGTTGTGATATTTTTTCGAATAAGCAGGCAATATATTGAAAAGCATAATACAAAACTAATAAATTTTACATGCTTGTCTCAATTGTATACATTTTATGCAACTTACTCGTTGAAGTTTATCATTTTATCTATAAATTCAATTATTTTAAAAATTAGAAAAATTACTTTTCTTCAATATTTACTTACAGAGCACGATATTAGAGTAAAAAAGTTAAGAATTCAACAGAAATTGTGGAATTGCTTTTCCTATCACGTACACACATATTTGTATACACACTATAAGTTAAACCACACAGTCCACGAAAATGCATAGCTGTCAAATCTGGAACATTTCATTTAGCTCATGCTAGAATTCCTGAAAACTGTGGTAATAAATTTAAATAACACTTAAATGAACCGAATGCTTCCAGGTGGCGCCATTTGCATGTACGTTAATGTCGTTACTGCAAAACTTACTTCTGAAAATATGTTTAGAAAAAGTGCATCAAATTTCCCAAAGAAAGTTTCATTCGGTATGATGTTTCGTAAAGAAGCTACAGTTGATATCGATACCGACAATGATTCAACTGCTGCGCACCAAAAATTGGATTTTATATATTTTAAAAATATTATTGGTTACTCACACAATGTTTATGAAACTCTTATATTTTCGAAACTGCACTATGAGGTTTGAGTATTACATTATGTTCAGTATCCGTGCTTCGACTATGTTAAACATAAAAAATACAAGTTTTGCCAGTTTCTCATGGAATCACGAAATCCTTTTTATCGATATTAGCAAAAAAAAAAAAAAAAAAAAAAGTGAGTACATTCTTATTCAGATTTGAAGAAATCGAATGACATTCGATTTTTCATTTTCCTTTAAAATAATTTGTTTTTCATAAATTGCTATCAAAATTGACGGTTAGGAATTATTTTCGGACCATGGTACTCAAGGACAGGTGTTAATCATTAAAAAGAATTGTAAGAATAAAAAAGTTAAAGAAATAAAAGAAAAGTAAAATTCGGTTGATTATTTGATACCTAAATGTGAATATTTGAAAAAAGAAATGCGAACACGCTTTAAAGAAATTTCCTTGTTTAAACATTTGTATAACTAATTTCCCATTATGCAATTTTTTAAAATTAAATTCAATGATCTCAAGAAAATAATCGAAAAAAAAAACCCGAAAAAATAAGTACTACTGTTTTATTTAATTTTTTGAACATTTAAAAGTAAATTAAACTAACGACAGCAGAAAGGTTAATTTTACACAGTAATTTCGCCCGATATCAATTAAAGCATGCGCATGAAACCTAATTGCATCGTGACCAAAATCTGAAAGAGCTATGACCTAAATTCAATTCTTATTTTCGGCATTGTCGTCACTGGGCGTGGAAAATAAGTCATATGTATCTTACTCTATTGTCAGTATGTTTTGTGATGACTTCAAGGGATTAAAATATAGGTCATCACAGTGGAGACACGAAATGACGATCACCTGAAAGTTAGAACGTGAAGAAATGTAGAAGTCAACTTTTGGTTTCCATTATGACTGTGACGTCAAAATAACGCCACATAGTCTGTGCCAATTGAGAGGCGCCACATTTTTCACAAATTAGAAGCAAAATGAAATTTCTTTTCTCTCCATGAAATTTCTTTTTTCTTTCCAGGTTTACAGTAAAAACTGCTGTATCCACGCAAATTCGTACAGGGATTAATGTTGGGAACCAAATTGTTGGCCTATTTTTCTGTGATTTTCTCCATTTTTTCTTACAATTTTCTTTCTTAATACCGGGTTTCTCTTACATCTGAAATCCAGATAAAAAAGATCTTTAATTCCTAAATTATAGCTCAATGAAATAAAAGTAGAAAAAATATTAGGAAAAGGTAGGGTAAAACGTATAGTTGAGTAAAACCGAATATCTCAGTTTTTTTCTCAATTTGAGCAGCGCTCTAGCAGATAACGCTTCAAATACTTTTCTTTAGGTAAGAAAATAAGGCTGTCACTAAGATATCTTCATACTGGCATTTATGTGATGTCTGTATTAAAAAGTTTATTGTATATATTTTTTGTTTTGTTTCAATTTTGCTAGTTTTCGAAATTCTTAAATATCGAAAACTAGCATTGAACTATCGAAATCGAAAACTAACCTACGAAAACTACCCTATTATCGTAAACTACCCATTTGAAGTTACTAATTTTTTTTATAATTTTATGCGTTGAATATATACTAAGGTTTTATTTCCCACAAAGAATCTGTTACTATAGGGGACGATAGGGGAACGGACGATAGGGGAAAAAATTTTTAATGAGCGCGTTGGCAACACAGATTATAAAGTTTAACCTTTGCCTTTTCCTTCGCAGTCATTGGTTAATTCTATGGTGATCCTGCTTCGTGTAGCAAATGCTTAGAATGGATGCGTCAATTAAAAATCCCGCCAAATGTGAAGTTTGATCCGTCATATGTTTTCGTTATGCAAAAGGGAAGCGTCCAGCGGAAATTCACAAAGAAATTGTTTCTGTCTACGGGAACATTATGAATTTACAAAATGTAACGGAATGGTTGAACAAAATGTAACGGAATCACTAGAGGGTAGAACCAATCTTCATGAAGAACGCAGAACAAGGTACACCGTCCGTGATTTCTGATGCCCTTCTTCAAAGAACGGAGGAAGCGATTGGAGAAATAGGCGTCTCACAATGAAAGAGTTGCATAAAATCATACCTGAAGTGTCTATGATAACTCTTTATGAAGCTGTGACTGTGATTTTAGGGTACCGTAAATTGTGCACTTTCTGGGTTCCGAAAATGTTAACGGAAAAACACAAAAAGAAGAGGATAGGCTACGCACTCGACTTCCTCACTCGCTACACAAAAGCTTCGAACCAAAACACTACTCAAAAAATTCAAGTGGGTAGTTTTAATCCATCCGCTATACAGTCCGGGCCTTGCACCCAGTGACTTCCACTTATTCCTTTACCTGAACAGACACCTTGGAGGGTAAAACTTCCACGTCGATGGTGAGATCAAAATTGAAGATGAAATGTGGTTTCGACAACAGGCGGCCAACTTCTATGACAGTGGGATACAGAAGCTAGTACCCAGACTAAACAAATGCTTGGACAACGGTGGCAATTATGTTGAAAAATAAGGTATATAGCAGTAAATAATTCGCAATAAAGATTTTATAAAATAAGATTTTTTTGAGTGTGTATGCGGCATTGTATCTTTACTTTTTGAAAGAAAAAATGATATTTGTGTAAAGAAAAGGCAGAGAAATCTGCATGGACAAGATTTATTATGATTTTTATAAGGTATATAAAGAGGTGAACTTATCTGCAGTTTCTCCATTTGTAATTTAGATAATTATCTTTTTGTCTTGAATTATGAAATCATTATTAATTGAAATAGTTTTACTTTAGTTCCTTACTAAAAGCTAAAATTTTTCATTTCAAGTAAGATTTATGAATCCATGCGTTTTTACCCCACCGGGAGGCTGCAAAACCGGGTAATTTAATTTTTTATAAATAATCATTTTTTGTAAATATAAACTTAACATATATTTAAAATGATTCTATAGTGCAAGTATTTTAAAGTGTAAAGTACATACGGAAAGTTACACTAAATTCAGTTGTGAATTTTGGCATCAAGATGCAAGTAATAGTAAGGTATGCGATTTTAACCCTTTTTTCCGTACCATTTTTCGGTTCCTAAAAAAGAAATTACAAAGTCAATTAATATGACTGACTGACGAAAGAACTTTTTTCAGAAACCTAGATTTACTTAATTACAAGTAAATCTTAGAGCACGTATAGGAGACTATTTTACTAGGGAAAGTAAAGAAAAAGAATATTTTTAGAGTTGGCAAAGTTTTTCTCCTTATACCGCAGTTAATCTCGTAACAAAAGTTGCTTTTTTCTTCAAATTTAACATTACATAATACCAACCATTTTCTTTCCTTATGCTCTTCAAAATCTAATCTTTTTTACATAGGAGATTCGGTTTGGTAAAACTGTACAGTGATTCCTAAATTATGGCTCGTTGAGCTGAAAAAACGGAACATCACACTTTCCTATTTTGTGTTTTAAAGAAATTACAAAGTCATTTAACAGGAGTGATTACCGAAAGAATATTTTCTTAGAAACCTAGATCGCCAAATTCACGGAGGTGTGAATGACACTTTTACACATAAATTAGCTTTACACTTAAAGCGTATACAGCCCAAATTTTAAAATTAAATAATTTTATGTTTAACCAGCATTTACAGCCTTGGCCAAAAGTATTAGGCACCCCCTACAAAAACGCTTGAATCGTAAAAAAAATATTAAAAACAATAACAAACTCTTTGTACAAAGTCGTAAGCGGTGTTGTGAAACGTCAATCAAAACATAGATAATCCCTTTGGTACGACTGGCGACATCTGGTGACTTAAACAAAGGAAATGCAAGTTTTTGAAAAAATACTTCGAAAGTTTTGCCAGTCTTTATTTGACATTCACAGTGCAGAGTAACTTCCGTCTGTGATCTAGTGGCGAATTTTACATCATTTAATTCTAAATTGTCTAAAAAAGTGAGCTGTCTATTTAAAAAAAAGAGTGGGAATTCAGGTTTTGCATGAACAAGGCAAATCTCAAATAGAGATAAGCAAGTTGGTGAAATGTTCTCGATGTGCAGTGCAATCTGCTATTAAAAGGTTCGCGGAGACTCTCACGTAAACAAGACAAGAACGGGCATCAGGACAGAAAACTAATACGAGATTCTGTTAGAAATCGCAAAAAAACTTTTTCTGAGCTCATAACAGCTCTATAAGAAGACATTGGACAGACTATAAGTACTCGAACGGCAAGAAAAAGACTAGAAGAAGCTGGGTTAAAAGGGTGCTCTGGCTGTTAGAAAATAACAAGAATAATCTCTTGAATGGGCTCGTCGACATCAACATTTTACGGAAGAGGATTGGTCAAATGTTCACTCTAAATAAAAAGGAGTGACTATTCACTCCAGAGGAGTGAATAGTCGCTCTATCGCAGAGTCAAAATATGCCCAACCTCTTTAGAGTGACTATTCACTCAGAGCAAAAGTGAAATTTTTGACTCTCTGAAAGAGTGAATAGTCACTCCTGGGAAGTGAATATTCACTCTAAACAGGGGTGGATAATCACTCTTTCGGAGGAGTGACTATTCACCCTTGCTAAAGGAGTGCGGTTTTTCACCCCTGGTAGGAGTGGATAGTCACTCTTTCATAGAAGCGAATGCTCATTTTTTATGGAGTCAATTCTTTTTTTATTTTGCTTTTATGGCTATTTTAAAAGAATCACATCTTTTACAGCATGAAATGAAAGTAGATACAAGCGTGGTAAAGATTGGAATAAAATACTTTATCAGCAATTTAATTCATAGTTTGTAACACTAATTGAACTTTTAAGGAAAAAATCAGTTAAAGTTACATATGAATTTAATTGAGATTACTGACAGAAATAAACTAATATATTTTATTCCAATTTTATCCTTTGTGTTTGCTTTTATTGCATACCCTATAAAAAATATTACTTTTAAAGTTTTATAAATAACTTTTCAATAGGTGGATATTATATGTTTAACAATGTTTGATGTCATTTTAATATTTGGTTTTAAATATAAATTCCTATCTTTTACCGTACTTTATCCGTAAATTATTGCTATTTTTGCAGAGTCCTATTGTTCTAAAATATTTTTCATTTTTTTTTACTTAAAAACAATGCGTATAAACTTACATATTTTTTAAAAAATGAGTTCTAGGTATGATTTAAATATTAAGAATGTGTATTTTTTTCCGCTGTGATTTGCGTTTGTTTTATTTAATATGATCATGTAGTATAAATTTTAAGTTCTCTGGAATATGTATATATATGTCTTTTAAACATATTCATTAACTTAATCATGATTTCTAATTTTGGCCCATTATTGTTGAAAACAATACTTATTAATGAAACGACACGGTAAGTCATATTTAATTAAAATTTTTTATTCCCGTAGATATTGTATTTTGGGAATATGAGCAAAATAGATTTGATGTGTTTTATAGGAAAAGATGGACCTAGCAAATAGTAAAAAATAAATATAAAAATAAACACATTACATTTAATTGTATCTGCATGAATTTTAATAAAAATAAAGTGAATGACTGCATATAAAAGTTCTTATTGTTTGAAAAACATTTTAATGTAAAAAAGTAGTTATTAATCTCTTTAAAAAAATATTCAGTCCTAAATCATGTAAGAAAATATGAACTATTTAAAAAATATACTAAAGCTGTCTTATCGATAAACTTCAAAACAGGCATAAGAAACATTTTATTTCAATGCTTAAATATCATGTTGTATTTTTTAGTGCAAAAATTACGTGCATCAAAAACGTAAAAAATGCGTTTAAATTGAAGGAAATTTAATAACTGATGCAGAATGTCTATAATTATTTTTTTTATATTACTCAGTCTCGAAATTTTAAAATCATAACCCGCAGAAAAATGTTTAGATACACTTTTAAAAAATGAATATACAGTAAAACCTCCCTAAAACGACCACGTACTGTTCCAATAAAAATTAGTCTCTCCGGGAGGTGGTCTCTTAATGGAGGTCATGTTTAAATCTAGATTTTAATTGTTGGAAAATGGTAACGATGTTACTTAAATTTATTTTTCACACTAGGAAAAAATATAAAAATTTAAGTATCAAAATAAAAGTTAAGTACATAAGTTAATTACTGCAGAGTTTAAAAAATGAACACATTGAGCTTTGCTTTAATTTTACAGTTTTATATTTTATAATTTTTATTTCCAAGTCCTTTCTAAGTTCAGTAAATAAATGCATCTTTTTGTGGACGGGAACAAATAATGACGATTTCATTACTTTATCTATTTCTTTGAGAGTTTTCCGACACAACAGGGCAGAGGAGTTTATTAACAGTCAGTCTTAATTTGTAATCAGAGTTAAATTCATTGCCTAAAAAGGCACAAAGGAGTTTAAACACTTAAAAGTTACCGGGATTAAAAAAAAAAAAAAATCTAAACTTAGTTTAAAAGTTTGATAAATAATGCACTCTCTGGAATTATTTTTTTAATAAAACTTTCTTCAAGCGACCAGGAAAAAACGGAATTTATTTCATTTTCTTCAAAGAAATCGGTCCCTCATGGAGAGGGTTCAACTGGGATGGTCTCTGAATGGAGGTCAAATTAGTATTGAGCCTATGGGAATAAATTTCGTTACATGAAAAAATGGTCGTTGAGGGAGGTGGTCGCCTAATAGAGTTGGTCGCACAGGGAGGTTTCACTGTACCAACCTTTTCGTAATATCATAAACATCAAATATCATATTTAACTCCGAAACAATAATAAATACTCTTAACTGTATATAATCCGAAATCAAAATTAAACCAAAAAAAAAAAAAATCTGATAGAACGGCAAATTAATGTTTTCGAATGACGTGTCTCCTACGATTGAGAAAATCTATCTTCTCTTATGAGTCAGTCACCCTTTCAAACGAAAGAGATAAAACTTCTTTGTTTTGGTCGTTGGTAAAAGTTTTATAATTTGCAAACACAGCATTGAAAGGGAATAAAAAAATATTTTCACTCATTTTTTTTAAATTCACATTTCCCGAACTAATGAAGTTTGGATTATTTTTTTGCTAAGCATTGTGAGCTTAGAGGTCTGCACGGGCCGAAATTTCCAAGGACCCGGCCCGACTCATAGAAAAAAAAATCGTAGAAAAAAATTTGGTCCGGCCCGGTAAAAAACTTTAAAGTTCTGCCCGAGCCCGGCCCGGAAAAGTGTTAAAATCTCGGCCCGAGTGAATTTCAACAAAACATTGATTTTTTATTTTTTTGAAGTGTTAAAAATCTGGAAAATGCTATACAGTAAGATGGAATTGTATAGAAAAAAAATGCGTTATAGACAAGTTCCCTTCTTAGCGAGTGTAAATGTATTATATATTCTTTTCTTATGTATTAGTATATTAATTATGCATGGATCAATACGCCAGTGAGTTTAAAAGTGGGTTCCATCATACGCAGGTTCTTTTCACACGTTTTACTATGTTTTAATTTAGCTATATTTTAATAAGCGCGGAAATCTAGTGTTCTTTAAAAATAATATTTTTTAATGTTTAAGGGTAGAATAATGACGATTTAAAAATGTATACATTTTTTGCAAACATTTTTGGGAAAGACCTAATTTTACTGACCTTTGAATAGACCAGGCCACGGTGAGGCAATGATTTTCATACGGGCTGGGTCAAAATTAGGACTGAAAATTTTGGGTCGTGAAGACTCGGAATGAACCAGTCCCGGCTTTGTACAGAAAAATTAAGCTAGGCCCGGCCCGAGCCTTCTGATAAAAGTGTGGCCCGGGACCGGCCCGAGTTCCGTGAGTGAAAATCGGCCCGAGCCTTCAGAAAAAAGTGTGGCCCGGGACCGAGTTCCGTGAGTGAAAATCGGCCCGAGCACGAGCCGGCCCGTGCAGATCTCTAGTGCGTATTCAATTGTTAAAAGAATAATATTTCAAACCACTACATGAAGAAATATAACAGACAATCACTTTTGAACACTCTAACGATCAATCTTTTTCTATACAACATACAACTATTTAGTTCATAACCTTAACATATCTACACGAATAAATGGTTAAAATTAAATAAGACTTACCTTTATTTTATTTATTCCATTAAGAATAATTTTAATGATATCCTTATCTGTTAATCCTAAGATGGCGGACCAGACGAAAATGTGATCATTTTTCTAATCTTGCGAGGGCGATGTCGCCTTGCTGTTCTGATTAGCTAGTAAGCAATGCATACGCAAGCCACTCTTTCGGGAGTGACAACTTCACTCTCGATAACGGAGTGATATATTGCACTCCTTTCTAGAGAGTGGGAAATTCCACTCTTTAAGGAGTGTATTTTTACAAAATTCACTCCAAAAAGAGTGAAAAGGCCTGTCACTCTTTCAAAGAGTGACAGGCTTTTCACTCCTCTCAGTTTTAGAGTGTTATGTGGACCGATGGATCTAACTTTGATTTAAGCATTTGAACCCTTTTTTTATAATGAAAAATAACCCTCACTCAGTCTGAGTCGGCTTTTGTAATAAAAATGAAAATATTTTAAGATGCGTCATTTTTTATTTTATTTCCAGCTATTTGGAACACCCGGCGTGACCTTCATGAGGCGACGTATCTGCAAGAATATCATCCAGATTGTGTGGTGCCTGCTGTAAAACATGGAGGCGGCAGCATTATAAATTTGGGCTGCATGGCTGCTGGTGGTGTTGATGAAATTTTCGTTTGCAAAGACCGCGTGAACAGCCAAAAATGCATAAATATGCTGTAAACTGTGCTGATGCCGTCGATAACGCGGACACCAATTTACATGGCGTCAAGTTCCAGCAAGAAAATGCTCCTTGTAATAAATCAGCCACTACGACGCGCTGGTTTAAAGGCAATATCATTGTATCGCTGGATTTTCCAGCGTAATCCCTAGATCTTAATCCAATCTAGCAAACTTTGGGCATATTAAAACGTAAAATCAGAAAACACAGCATAACATAAAAACAGTTTTGAAAAATGCTCTTATTCAAGAGTGGAATGCCATAAAACCAGAAAATGTGCAAGCCTTGTACGCAGTATACCCCAAAGGATTGCTGCTGTTATTAATGACAAAGGTGGACCCACTAAATATTGATATTTTTTTGTAATTTTACGTTGATATAATAATTTATAAAAGAATAAGTCTTTTATTTTTTGCCTTAAAAAACAAAAATGTGTTAATAGTCAGAGTGCCTAATACTTTTGACAAGGCTCTATATATTTTAATGTAGCAGCATTTATTTTCTTAAACATCATTTTTACATTTAAACTTTTTTTTATGCGCACAAATTGGAAATATTTTTAAAATTTGAAAATGATTAAAAACAGGTCCACATTAAGGCATAGGCACACGGAGTACAAAACCAAGAAATTTAGAGTGTCTACGATTCTGTAGATAAAGCTTTTAAAAATTTCAAAAGAGCTTTGTTATTTACATGGTTTTTATGTTGCACTACTGCACCTTGTGACTGCAAAACCATGGAAACACCTTTTTCTTCAAAACGTGATCCATTTTCCAAACCGTTAAGCCAGTTAATTTAACAATACTGTCGAAATATATCATTATAAAAATCTCATTAAATGTAGGACCTAATATGTATCGATACCGATTTCAGTGTTATTATTAATGTATCCTATCAGTGTGCGGTTGTAAACCCATTTATTTCTAAAATGTCTTGTTTATGGCATTAAAAACAACTAATTATGATTATATTTCAGACTACATTTTAGATACATGCCTGAAAGTATTTTCATCTTGAGGCCCCTTGTGAAGTCTCTGTCCAGATCCCCCAAAAGTTATACTTGGTTCCTGTCAATGTACGCCATTTATGTAATATGAAATTTAATGGCTTTAAATAACATAATTATCTACAAAGCTTTAAATATTTTTTAAATGTTATGTGTCTAAATTAAATAATAATGAAAATTCCTTACATTTTTTTAAATTTCAAGCTGTCTTTGGAGGTACTTAGGAGTATTTTATAAAATCAGACAAAAACATTTATATTATAAAGAAATCAGGATAATTTCTACCATTTAATAGTGTCATTTTAAATTAAAAAAAATATTCAGCTATGTAGAATCAGCTATGTAGTATGTCAAAATCACAAACGGTTTTATTCTCACGAGGAAAATAATAACACGGTTCTCATAGGCG
Organism: Maratus speciosus; assembly: GCA_963932465.1. Lineage (NCBI taxonomy): Eukaryota > Metazoa > Arthropoda > Arachnida > Araneae > Salticidae > Maratus > Maratus speciosus. Next base: position 498,225,367 of record OZ010787.1, on the reverse strand, counting down.
GACCCTGTGAGAACCCTGTCATCAAGTCTTTCTTTAAATGAATTCTACGAGAAAAGCAGAACCTATCATTTAAACGTGTGCTAAACAACATTTTCCTGTTCGAAAAAATCAGCCATCACTTCTTCCTTTAAGTCATTTCTAGAAGTAAATCAGAACAATTAAATAAATTGGGAATTAAAAAAACATATTTTATTCTCCAATAAAACTAAAACTTGCATTAAACTACACTTTCTTATTTGAACTAATCAGTCGTTATTTTTACCTTTAAGTAATTTCTTCAAGAAAAATAAAGCCAAGAAAAAAAAATAGTTTTTATTCCTCAATATCATTAAAATACACTTTCTTATTTGAACTAATCAGTCGTCATTTTTACCTTTAAGTAATTTCCGCAAGAAAATCAGAACCATTAAAAATAAAGTCAAGAAATAAAAAACAGTTTTATACCTCAATATCATTAACATGTTTGAATAATATTTTCCTATTTGAAGAAATCATCCATCATTTCTACAAGAAAATCAGAACCATTAAAAATAAAGTTAAGATTTAGGAAAGAGTTTTTATTCCTCAATATCATTCAAATTTGTACCAAACAACATTTTCACATTTCAACAAATCAACCGTCACTTCTACTTTTAAGTCATTTCTACAAGTAAATCAGAACCATTAAAAATAACACTGGGGAACACACATTTTGTTGACTTAGATCTGGCACTTGTTTTTGGCTAATTTTTGGCATCTAAATCCAAAAATGACTCCCGTTTTTTTTCTATCACGTCAACTTTTTAAGCTACAGGATACCCCCAAAATCATACTTAATGTGGATACAAAGGAAAATAAAGAAAAAAATACCAAATATATTATTCATACAACGGCTGTATAAACTTACTATAAACTACAATGTATTCATACAAGTACAAAAATTCTTTTAAAAAACAAAAAAGTACATAATAAGGTAAAACATTTCACTTGTAGCTTTTCCTGGAGTGTTCAAGTTGTGGACAATCTTGCTTGATGCTCCAACAATAGGTCAGCCATCATATGTTCATCACATCTACCTTGATACCGTTCTTTTATGAGCTTCAAATCTTGGTGGAATCGCTTACTTTACTCATCACTGATTGCACCAAGATTTTCTGGAAAGTCATCAAAATGGCTATGCAGAAAATGAAATTTGATGCTCATGTTGCAACCAAGCATTTGGAAGCTCTCTAAAAAGTTGCTGCACAATTTCGGTGCAATTTCCTAATCGCGCATTTCCAAGAATGTCTTCGACAAGGTTTATGAATACCAACTAAGCCTTCTTTTGGAGTTCTGTCATTATTCCGATGAAATATTCATCTCTAATAAGTTGCTGAATCTGTGGACCGTTAAATACACCTGTCTTTAATTTTTTTCAAAAGACGGGTTTGGAAATTTCCTAGTGAAAAACTTGAAACAGTCTCCTTCAGTTGATAGAGCTTTCATGAACTGCTTCATTAGACCCAGTTTTACATGCAGAGTTGGAAATACGATATTCTGTCTGTGGATAAGTGAGTGATGCAAAATGTTTGGATCCCCAGGCTTGAGATCAGATCTTGGAGTCCAATTTGACTGTAACCAATGCTTCTCACGAGTTCTGCTGTGTCACATGCACAAAAAACTTGTTATATCCATGTTGCTGGCCAAGAAGCAAGCAGACCATTTTAAGATTCAACACAGCTAATTCATTCGTGCATGTGATATTGTAAAAAATCAATGGCTCTCTTAATGTCCTCATATTCTTCTCGCAAATAAACTGAATGTCCTAATGAGACTACTCCAAATAAATTTCCATTGTGAAGGAGCATGCACTTCAAGCTCCTCTTGGAGCTGTCGATAAACAATCGCCATTCAGTTACGGTATAGGATAGAATTTCCAATTCTTCCATTAAACAATCTACGTTATGGCAATAAACAAATCCATCGTCACTTAGAAATTATTGAAGAATTTCACTTTCTCTTAATTGAAAGTAGGATATCTTAGATCCCTTTTCAAATAAATTTTCTTGTGCAGTCTTGATGCTAAGAGTTCTGAAGCTATTTTCTTCCTATGACTGACGTCCGATTCAGCGTAAAGTGGACACAATAATATAAGCTATAGAGAAAAAACTTGACGTGATAGAAGAAAACTAATTGCAGTTTTGAAATCAGCACGCTTTTTTTTATTTAAAAACAGCTGAAAAATCGAAGTCAACAGAAATTGTGTTAAAAATTGTTCCCTAGTGTAATTTAAATTATTCATCATTATTCATTGCTATCTTAATACTACTTCTTTCCATAATTTATGCAGCAAATGTTTACCAAAAAAGTAAATTAATAAAATAAAATAATTCATAGGAATCATCATTGCGTAATGAAGAACAGGTGAATAATTGGAATTTGATTTCATATATAATTTGATTAGATTTAAATTTAATTTCATTGATGCAATAAATGAATCAATGAATGATTATTGATAATGAATCAATGAATTAAAATTAATTAAAATTTCATTCTGTCAAATTTAATTTTTACAATAATTTAATTAAATTTTAAGCAAGAATGCAGAGAGTTAAAAACCGATTTTATTCCTGAACATCTTCAAAATTTGTATTAAACAACATTTTTCTTTGTTTGAGCGAATAAGCCATCAATTCTCCCTTTCAGTCATTTCCACAAACAAGCGAGAACCATTAAAAATAAATTACTGAATACTATTCATCATTATTCATTGCATATCTTATCGCTATTTTTTCATTTAATTTATGCAACAAATGCTTACATCAAGCAAATATTCATAGGAATCATCATTAAGTCATTAAGAGCAGACACACTAGTGAAGTTTGATTCAGTATAAAATGTATTAAAATTTTATTGATTCAATCAAATAAATCAATGAATGGTTCAATTTAATTTCAATTACATTTTAATTTAATTTAATTCTATTATAAATTACATTAATTTTCATTAACTTTATTTTTATAAAAGTGTCAAGAGTTAAAAACAGTTTATATTCCCCAATATTATTAAAATCTGTATTAAAGCGACATCTTCCTATTTGAATAAATCAACCGTCACTTTTATCTTTAAGTCATTTTTACAAGTAAATCAGGACCGTTGAAGATAAAATATTTAAGAATATTCATCATCCTTATTCATAGGAATTATCAATAAGCCATTAAGTGCAGACGAATGAGCGAAACGTGATTCCATATATAAATTAACTAAAGTTCAAATAAATAAATAAAATTTCAGTGATGCAATCAAATAAATTATAATCAAATAAATTATAATTATAATTATATTTGCAGTCAAATAACCATACAGTTTAATTTAAATTTCATTAAATTTAATTTAATTCTATAAATAATGGCATTAAATATCATTAACTGTATTTTAAATAAGAATGCTAAGAGTTAAAAATAGTTTTTATTCCTCAGTATTATAAAAATTTGTAATAAACAACATTTTCCAACTCGAAGAAATTAGCTTCACTTTGCCACCTATAAGTCATTTCTACAAGTAAATCAAAACCATTTAAAATAAATTTCTAAATTAGATTCATCATTATTCATTGCTATCTTGAATATGATTCTTCCCTTAATTTATTCAACAAATGCATACATAAAAAAAATATATTTATAGGAATCGTCATTAAATCATTAAGAACAAACGAATGAGTTAAATTTGATTTCGTACATAATTACTTTAAATTTCAACTACATTAAATTAAATCTCATAGACTCAATCAAATAATTTAATGAATGAATAAATTAATTTTTAATTTAATTTAATTTAGTTCTGTCAGTAATTACATAAAATTTTATTTCCTATATTTTAAACAAGAATTCCAAAATTTAAAAACAGTTTTTATTCGCCAACATCCTAAAAATTTGTAATAAACAGCATTTTTCTACTTGAAGAAATTAGCATCCCTTCTATTTATAAGTCATTTCTACAAGTAAATCAAAACCTTTTAAAATAAATTGCTAAATTAGATTCACCATTATTCTATCTTCATGCTGTTTCTTCTCTTAATTTGTGCTCTAAATTCTTGCATAAAAAATATATTCATACGAATTACTATGAAGTCATTACGGACATTCGAATGAGTAAATCATGTCTGCCAATTTCTTTCCTTGTTTAATCGCAGAGCTCCGCGATTAAGTATGGCAAAAAGTTCTTTCAAACATTTGTAGTAACAAATAAGCGTAAAATTTGACTACAATCGTGAAGCTTAATTCCATAGATAATTCCATACATAATTTAATTACATTTATGCTAAATTAAATTTAGGTGATTCAACAATTGAGTTAATATATGATTTAATTTAATTGAAATTTCAATAAATTAAATTTAGTTCTATTAACAATTACATTCAATTTCATTAATTAAATTTTAAATAAGAATGTCACGAGTAAAAAACAGCTTTTATTCCTCAATACCATTAAAATTTGTATTAAACAACATTTTCCATTTTGAAAAAATCATCATCAGTTATACCTTTAAATCATTACTACATGTATCTCATAACTTTTAAAAATAAATTTCTAAACAATATTCATAAGTATTCTTTACTATCTTGATGCTAATTATTTCCTCAATGTATCCAAGAAATGTTTACATAAAAAAAAAAAAATCATGGGAATCATCATTAAAAACAAACGAGTGAGTGAAATATAATTCTACAAGGTGAGACCGAAAAGTAAGGTGACTGACGTCATAATAATCACTGTATTATATATCTGCAGATAAATACTCCACTGTTAAAATAGCAATTAAAGCCGCTCAGCCTTGCTTTTTCTAGCACGCTGTTCCTTTTTTCCCTCTCTTGCACTGAAGAAGAATCTCGCTGTAGATTCGAAACAGCTGTTTGCTGCTTTTTCACGCATTATTTGTGCATTTTAAACGTTGGTTTACTGCATTTCAATAATCCACTGTTGTTCAAAGTAGTTCCTGCCGTCTACAATGCACTTTTGACAACGTTCATACAAGTTCTGGAAACTTTTGAAAAGTCCTTCTTTGAGACTGTTTTAAGTTCCTTGGTAAGAGCAGCTTGAAAGTCGTTTGTAGATCGTACGCGAAACACCACGTTTCATCTCCTGTGATGATGGACTGTAAAAACGCTTCATCATTGCCTGCTTTATTGATGAAGTCGAAGCAGGAGTCCATTCGCTGCTGTTTTTGTTTTGTTCGCTTAAATAATGAGGGACAAACGTCGCACAAAGTTTCTTTTTACCCAAATTCTTCGTCAATACTGTTCGGACGATTTCACGAGGACGATTCAATTCGTTCGCCATTATTCGGACGGACAAACGGCGATCTTGCAGCAATAACTTCCTAACTCTTTCAGCATTTGCCGTGGTTCTGCTCGTCACCGGTCTTCCTCTGCGATGCTCATACTCCACGCTTTCACGACCTTCACGGAAATGCTTGAACCACTGAAATACTGCCTTGCGAGATAAAGTTTCTTTGCCATACACACTTCGAAGCATTTCCAAGGTTTCCGTATCAGTTTTACCCATTTTAAAACAGAATTTCATATTCGTTTTCTGCTCCATTACGCAATACACTACCACCTCTTTTGTTTAAGCGACTGCACGAAAGAACACTAACCAAGAAACTTTGAAAATGACCCTAAACCTTAATGTTACATACCGAAGATCGTAACGCGCATGCGTCCGGTTGTCGGGCTGTTCTCATTTTTGAAAGGAGGGGTGAGTCACTTTATTTTTCGGTCTCACCTTGTATATATAGTTTTATTAAAGTTCAATGAAATTAAATTTAATTGCATTGCTTCAATCAAATAATTTAATGACCGATTCAATTTACTTTAAATTTCCTTACATTAATTTTAGTTCTATCAAGAATTACATTACATTTCATTAACTATATTTTAAATAAGAATGAGGTGGGTTAAAATTGTTTTTATACCTAAACAAAATTAAAATTTGTATTAAACTTTTTTTTTTTAACAAATACCTTTAAGTAATTTTACATGTAAATCAAAATCGTTAAAAATAAATTACTAAAGAATATTCATCTTCATTCGTTGCTATCTTGATGCTATTTCTTCTTTTAATTTATACAACAAATGATTACATCAAAAAAATATTCATAGGAATCATCATTAGGTCATTAAGAGCAGACAAATCAATGAAGTTTGATTGCATAGATAATTTATTAAAATTTCATTGATTCAGTCAAATAAATCAATGAGTTATTCAATTTAATTTAAATTACAATTAATTTAATTCTATCAAAATTTTTATTAAATTTCATTAACTATATTTTACATTAAAATATCAAGATTTAAAACGCTTTTTATATCTCAATATCATCAAAATTTGTACTAAACAACCTTTTTTTATTTGAACAAATCAGACTTCTACATGTTAATCAAAACCATTAAAAATAAATTACTAAAGAGTATTCATCATTATTCATTGCTATCTTGATACTGTTTCTTCCCTTAATTTATGCAACAAATGCTTACATCAAAAAAATATTCATAGGAATCATCATTAAGTCATTAAGAACAGGCGAATGAGTAAAGCTTGATTTCTTTTATGAAGTTAATTACCTAATTTGTATGATCTTCTTGTTGAAGGCATGGCAGCGATCTTAGCCAACTAAAACTTTCTTATAAATAAATGGAATTTGAAATGCTATACCTCTTTGGTTCTTTGAAAATATAGCAATTTATTACTTCTTGAAATGCCTATATTGATACATACATTGATATCTGCTTTGATCTGTCGCTATTTCTTTTTTTTTTTTTCATAATGCATGTGCGTCTTTCAAATCTTTATTGTTTTCTTATAATTATCAAAATGTGTTTATGAATAAATTGAAGCAAGTATATTTCGATAAATGATAATAACAATGTACATAATTTTATGGTTACGGTTTTCCAATTTCTCATCAAAGTGCATATGCACACATTAGATCTTTATTGTTTACTTATAATTATCAAAATGTGTTTATGAATAAGTGGATAGAAATATATTGTAATGAATCATAACCAAAAGATATTAATTTGTGCGAATATTATGATTGTGGTTTGTCTATTTGTCAATAAATTACATGTCATTCTATAAAATTATTTTTGTTTGCATATAATTATCAAACATTTTCAGGAATATGCTTTAACTGGTGTATTTGTAATTTTTAACATCTATCCAATATTCATCACAAAACTGTTAAAAATGCGTACTCAAAATAAACAAAATTTATTCATTTTTGGACTCAGAATTGATCATAGACTTCTCCCAATTCCGAAAAAAGGTAGTTGAAAAGGGGGCTAGTTGGCATTTATTTATTTAATTTTTTTTAACCAATAATTTCATTAAAACAGACCAGCGTTGCTTATAATAGAACTACTGGTCTACAAAATAGCGAAGAATACGTCATTTAAAATTGTATACCATGACCATCAAAACCGTTTAAAAAAAGAAGAAGTTCCATCATTCTTTGTGTGATAAGTTGTTATACTATAAAAGTGTGTTAGAATCTGTGCAATTAAGTAAACCAGTTACTTCAAAACGTGTATTAAAAAAAATAAATAAAACAAGTAAATATTACTTAATATTTTTAGGTAGAACATTATAATAAGCAGGAAATCCTATTGCTATTGGAAAAGTACAAAAATAAACCAAGAAGAAGATAATCGCTAACGTTTCATCTCCAAAAAGAAATTTGAAGATTATAAAGGTGAACTGGCTGGCGACAGCAACTTACTCAAAGTTTTGTTGCGTTTATGAGATTGTGCCTTCGATGTCTTGCGATCTCCCAAAATTTGCGCTGTTTCACCATTGTGGCTACACATAATTGTAGGTAAAATTGTAATACATTTTAAGATAAAATATCTATTTTTTTTTTTTTTTTTTGCTTTGGGACACCCCTAGGGAACGAGACCCGAAACATCTACCCCATTTGCACTTCGTGATAATCAAATCCTGCTATCAACTTCTTTTTTCTTTCAACGATTTCTGTTCTTTTTCTTATGAGTTTCGGCTCACTACAAGTCAAGTAATTTAAGCCAAAATACCCGCAAACTCAACGCCAAATTACTTCATCAAACCAGTTGAGAAAAAATGATTGCCCCTTTCTTTCACAGAGCTTTTATAAACAATTTGAGCACATGAATACATTTGTTAATGAACCTCGTACATAACACAACAATTGAAAACAACTCGTCTTAATTTAGAACTTCACAAATATATATATATATATATATATATATATATATACATACATACATACATACATACATATATATATATATAACCATTAATTAAACATAACCTACCACCATCAAAAACCGTAAATATTATGAATTAAAGCTGTAAGTATAAAAAAAGTGCCAAATAATTTATTATAAGAATTATTATGGAAGAAAAAATAAGAAAGTGGACACCGACAAATAATGGAAAAGCTTATATATTGAATTACGTTTTCAAGGGCACAAAATTCAATAATATAAGCAATATGGTTGTTTTCTGTGAGAAAAATAAGCTAAAGCTAAAAATTATTTTTCTCTGTGCCCGAACAACCATTATAATCAAGTGAATAGATTAAAAATGAAAACAGAATAGAAACAAATAATATGAAATGGAAAAATCAATAAAACCTGTTTAAATATTTATAGGATATAAAATAGAAATAATACGCAACGTACCGACTAATATTTCAGTATTTTTCAATATATCCACTCGCACATGGCTACCAAAATATCGTAAAGATTAATATATATATATATATATATATATATATATATATATATATATATATATATATATTAATCTATATTATCTAATCTATATTATCTATTAATATATATTAAATATTGAACGTAGAATACAGTTTTAAGTATCATTTTATTCGTTATACAATCAGTTATCAAAATAAAATTGCTACATAAGTGTAACACATAAGAAATTTGAAAAAGGATTAATTTTAATAATGAAAAAATAATGGGTCAAGGCTCCCCACCTATGGGAGGGTTGACCCACTATATGGGAGGGTTGACCCACTTTGATTTATATTGCAATATTTGTGAAGAGAAATAAAATCAGTTTTAAAAAAAGCAAAATAACTTTATGCTACATGCTTTAATTATTATAAAAAATATATTTTTAAAAATATGATGCTTAAAGAAACCTGTTGAGACACAATCGCAACTCAGAGGAGAAAAATTTTGTTTTAAACAGGATTTTGTCTGACCAGGTATAATTGTGCCACAGGGAAAATGAAATTTTAACATTTAAGGCAGTGTTCTGTTTGAGACAGATTCGGTTTTCATAGTGTTTCATGTTATTGTGTCCGGATTTAGGAGCCACTGTCCCGCTCTTTTGTCTCCTTGTTTTTTTTTTGTTTGTTTGTTTTGTGACACTTGACCTGACAACTCTAGTTGTCACATAGTTTGGCTTCATCTCACTGTATTCTCCCTGGTGAAATTTGTCTACATACCTTCCTAAAGTTTTTCGATCGATGCTATGTTTTTTTACAGCCGCATGAGCACTTAACTTATCATTAACATGATTTAAACTTTTAAGAGGCAAAGTACCTCCCGTACTAAAATGTTGAAATAAATGACTGGCAACTTAATTTAAGAACAAATTTATTTGGAAATAAGAAAAATGCTATATTTCACATACATATTAAATGGAAAAGATTTTAGCAAAATTATGGTGCCATTGTGACGTTTCGGAATTAAAATTAAGTAATTTTGTAAACATACATTTACCCTTGAAAGTGTTAAAACTGCTGCTTTTATCCTTTCTAGTCTTTCCCACTGTTTCTATTTACCTATTGTAAGTAATATTTAAATGGAAAAAAGTTTCTATCAACTTTCACATTTTCTAGCAATTTTTCACATCTTTCATTAGTCAGTTTTAAACATTTTTTTTCCATCACCCCATTTTACTGAAGCTTTACAGAATATATTTACATTCTTTTATATATATAACCATTAACTTTTCATTATGCACAATGTATAATAAAAATATTTCAAAAACCACTTAATTAAGGGAGCCTTGAACATCAGGTCAACCCTCCCTCACATTGACTAGGTCAAGACAAGGGAGGACATAGACATTTTCCAAAGAATAGCATATTATTATGTTAAGCCTAACTTACTGTACAACCTTTATGCTTGGAATGAAAGCTCGATATTTCTGCATTACTGTAAAACTACTTACTTAAATATCTATGATATAATTTATTTGAAAAAAACTTACAAAATATTTCTAAAAAACGCAACTTTTAGGTTGAAAATGCCTCACACTTGATTTTTCCCACACCTATTTCGATTATCTGTATGAAATTGATAGATTGCTGTTTGAGCATTCCAGTAGCTTTGGTTGACACCTATTGATAAAACTCTGAAATTCTTTTAAATATGAAAATTGAAGGGTGGGTTAAGCCTCCCGTATGGTCAAACGTCCCTAGTTTCCCCTATATATATATATATATATATATATAGGCTTGAGTAAAAAAAAAAAACTTCCTTTGCAAAAGAAAACACACACACACAAAATCAGGCGTTTTTCCTCTCTGAAATATTCCATCTTTTCAAAACTAGAGTATATCATGAATATACAGAAGTGACTTCGTGGGTGTGGCTGATATAACTGTGGTAGAAAATAGCAGTTGTGTACTAAGCACCCCTTATGAGAAATATGCCGGACTATACCACATATCTTATACTATAATGCGAGCAAAAATTGTGTGTGTATGTATGTGTGTGTGTATGTATGTAAATTTTATCTTAAAAACGGCTCTAACGATTTTGACGAAATTTTGTATTTTACCATTTTCGGGCATGATAAGACCATTGGGCTAGGTCACATGTTCCAGAAACTTCGATTAGTGGGTCATTTTTGAGTCACTATGGGTAGAGCCAATTTTATCTAAAAAACGGCTCTAACGATTTTGACTAAATTTTCTATTCTGTAGTTTTGGATTACGAGAAGACCGATGGGCTAAGTCACATATTAGAGAAAATTCGATTATTGGGTCACTGTGGGTCAAGCAAAGTTTATCTAGAAAATAGCTACGAAATTGACGAAATTTTGTATTTTACCATTTTTGGGCACGAGAATATCATTGGGCTATGTCACGTGTTTGAGAAAATTCGATTAGTGAGTCATTTTGGGTCATAATGGGTCAAGACCAAGCTAATTATATCTAAAAAATGGCTCAATCGATTTTGAGTAAATTTAATTTCCAACCGTTTTTCGGCACGAGAAAACTATTGGGCTAGGTCACATGTTCGAGAAATTTCGATTAGTGGGTCATTTTTGGGTCCCTTTGGGTCAAACCAATTTTATCTAAAAATGGCTCTAACGATTTTGACTAAATTTTGGGTTCTGTCGTTTTCGATTACGAGAAGACCAATGGGCTAAGTCATATATTACAGAAAATTCGATTAGTGGGTCATTTTTGGGTCACTGTGGGTCAAGCAAAGTTTACCTAGAAAACGGCTCTAACGATTTTGACGAAATCTTCTATTCTTTCGTTTTCGGGCTTGAGAATACCATTGGGCTTGATCGCATGTTCAAGAAAATTCGATTAGTGGACCATTTTGGGTCACAATGGGTCAGGGTCAAGCTAATTGAATTCAAAAAAGGCGTAAAACATTTCGACAAAACTTTATAATATACCGTTTTGGGGCATGAGATGACCACTGGACTAAGTCACATGTACGAGAAAAATCGATTAGTGGGTCATTTTGTGTCAAATGTGTCAAGGTCAAACCAATTTTATCTAAATAACGGTTCTAACGATTTTGAATAAATTTTGTATTCTGTCGTTTTCAATTACGAGAACACCAATGGGCTAAGTCACATATTAGAGAAAATTCGATTAGTGGGTCATTTTTGGGTCACTGTGGGTCAAGCAAAGTTTATCTAGAAAACGGCTCTGACGATTATGAGAAAATTTTGTATTTTATCGTTTTCAGGCGCGAGAATACCATTGGGCTTGGTCGCATGTTCAAGAAAATTTGATTAGTGGGTCATTTTGGATCACAATGGGTCAGGGTCAAGCTAATTGAATCTAAAAAATGGCCAAAAACCTTTTGACAAAATTCTGTAATATACCGTTTTCGGGCATGAGATGACCATTTGGCTAAGTCACAAGTTCGAGAAAAATCTATTAGTGGGTCGTTTTTGGGTCACCGTGGGTCAAGCTAAGTGAATCTAAAATAACGGCTCAAAACATTATGGCAAAATTTTGTATTACATCGTTTCTGAGCATGAGAATACCATTGAGCTAAGTGACATGTTCGGGAAAATTCGATTAATGGGTCATTTTTGGGTCACTGTGGGTCAAACTAACTGTATCTGAAAAAAAGGCTCAAACGATTTTGATAAAATTTTGTATTATACTGTTTCCGGGCACGAGAAGATCATTGGGCTAGATCATATGTTATCGAAAATTCGATTAATGGGTCATTTTTGGGTCAGTGTGGGTCAAGTTAATTTTATCTAGAAAACAGCTTTAATGATTTTGATTAAATTTTGTTTTCTATCGTTTTCGGGTTCGAGAAGACCATTAGGCTATGGGTTAAGGTTTAGCTAATATTATCTAAAAAATGGCTCAAACGATTTTTACAAAATTTCTTATTACACCGTTTCCTAGCACTAGAAGACCATTGGGATAGGTCAGATGTTCGATAAATTTAGATTAGTAAGTTCTTTTTGGGTTACAGTGGGTCACGCTAATTTAATCAATAAAATGACTTTTGCGATTTTGACTAAATTTTGAATTCTATCGTTTTCGGGTTCCAGAAGAGCATTGGTTAGGTCTGTGTTCGAAAAATTTCGGTTAGTGGGTCCCTATGGCTTAGAATCTTACCAATTTTATTTAAACAGCAAGAACTATACAGTGAGAATGAAATATCGAATTGAACACAAGGCTAATTTTGACCGAGCTTCGCTCGGTCATGCCCGCTAGTTTTTTACTATACCACAAAAAAGTAAATATCAAGCACGGGGCTATTAGTATGAGAGCTGTTGAACATTTTTGAGTAGGTATTTGAGGCAACGTGAAAATTTGTGCAACACTTCTTTTGTAATGCCTGAATACAAAATCGAATGTCTGGCTGAAGGATCGTGGCCCAAAAACTGTGCCAGACACGTGTCTGGCACAGTTTTTGTGCCGACTAAAGTGTCTGTCATTTTCAAAATATTTTTTTCTAAGCATAAATATTATTCTGCCTCAATCTCAGCGTGCCTCAAATACCTTTTTTGGGTAGTCAAAAAATGGCACTTGACACGTGTCTGGCACAGTTTTTTGGCCGACTAAAGTGTCTGTCGTTTTCAAAATATTTTTTTCTAAGTATAAATATTATTCTGTCTCAATCTCAGCGTGCCTCAAATACCTTTTTTTGGGTAGTCAAAAAATGGCACTTGACACGTGTCTGGCACAGTTTTTGGGCCACGATCCTTCAGCCAGACATTCGATTTTGTATTCATCCATTACAAAAGAAGTGTTGCACAAATTTTCAGGGTGCCTCAAATACCTTCCCTAAAATGTTTAACAACTCTTGGACTATATATGGTATGATATTTCATAATGGTGCAATAGCCATCTTTTTTATATGCAAGAGAGCTAAATAGATCGGTCATTCCGTTTAAAATGTAATTAAAAACACTTCGTACATTCAAGTCGTAAAATGTACATCTATTTCAATCCGTTGCCTCTTGAATTAATAGCTTAAACAATAAAAACATAATGCAGTGATTTCATACATCCACCATACCGTATAATTAATTAAGTTTAAAGTGCACAATTTTTCTTACTCAAGCTGTTAAAACCAAATATTTCCGCATTGTACAGTCTTGGAAGAAAAAGTAATGAACTCAAGTAATTAATTCTGCTGTAAATAATTGTTACACCAATCAGCTATGAATAATGTCTACTATTTAATGTTATGCATAAATTATCATTCAAAGGCATTCGACATATTAAAAATGACACAAACTTTGATTTTTTTTAGACGATAACACCTCTTTTTGACGCATTATTAGAGTTCCTTGGATAAAAGCAACCCGGAAAAATATATAGTTTATGCTCTTTTTTTTTTTTTAAATCATCGTAGAGTTATAAAAGCAAATACATTAGGAATTTATCCATGGATTAAGAAAGAAAGAATTAACATCTTACAAGGATCGTGCTTGGAAAATTCTATTAATAACCAGAAAAAAACATTACAAAAACTTTAAATATTAAACAAACTACTGGTATGTAAAATAAACTCCAATAGAGCATTTTGGTTACTCCCTACGATTTTATCCCCCGAAAAATAATTTATGCATATAACGTTGTTTCCAGGAATGTTCATGTACAAATTTTTAGTTTCTCTTGAAATCTGTAATATATATAAATGCGTGTAATACGAGATTAATTTATGTTTATCTACAAAGTCACTTTTTCAGAACGTATGATACAATGGGCCACCTAAAGTCCTGTGCACTCCTATTAATTTCAGAACGAAGATAACTATAGTCATGAACATGGTGTCTAGGTATAGTAAAGTGGATTTGCGCTACGCAATGAAATCACTTACAGCGTGAACTAAACCCAAACTGTGGAGTTAACATTCCTAACTCGAAAACGTACGAGAAACGAAACAATGTCAATTACGAAGTTACACAGCGTCCTCAGTTTACTATCAATTGATGTCTCACATGTAAGGAAAAACTTTATTAGAAGCCCTGAAATGTAATTTTTTATATGCTATCGTATTCTAAATACGTCGCAATTGCATCCAGAAGTCCGGCATTGTAAATCAGACGCGCATTTACTAATAAAGCTAACACAAGTAAGCAAGGTACAGTTTATCTTAATAAGAAAATAAAGTTAAGTATGCTTAAATGTGTCCACGATTGGCAGCAATGCATCATGCATTTTGCATCTACTACGAGGGTGAACCCATTGTCCATATTTAACTCGATTTTCTCACTAAAATAAATTGAGTCTTGCTTACATATGTTGGTTTTATTAGTAAATGCGCGTCTGTCTTGTAATGCAACACTAAAGCATGCAGTTAATGGCGTATTTAAGATGATGATAGCATATTGAAAATTTACAAGTAAGATCTTTCAATACAAGTTATTTTACATGTAAGACATCATTTCATACTAAATCAAGGACGCTCTAGGCTCTACAATTTTGCGATTGGTTTTTTCTTTAACTCGTACCGTTTTCGAGATAAGAAAGTCACTAGGTGGTGCTGTAATGTGTACCATTCAGTAGCAGATAGCGACTTCACTATACCTAGACAGCACGTTCATGACTGTAATAGCTGTCCTCATTCGACGTTAATGGGGGTGAATGGGACATTAATGGTTTCGCTCTATATCTAAATGTCATGTATTCGTTTACGATACAATTGTACTTAACGAGAAAATTTATGTTCTCAATTTTCATTATTTATTATTATTATTATTATAATTATATTATTATTATTATTATTATAATTATATTATTATTATTATTATGTATAATTTGTCTGTTTATCAATTAATTTTTGCTGAAAATCCACGAATTTATGTGAAACCCTAATGCATTTTGATGAGCAACATACTTATATTGTTAAATGTAAACAATTCATTCAATCAAAATATACATTTCTTTCGGGAAATTTTCAAAATTACATTAAATAAATATCTATGAGTATTTTTTAACTTCATTTTGAGAAAATCATTGGTCCCTATAATTTGTTGGAAGATATATCGTATAATCCGCTTATCAAAGACTCGAAACCTTTTTCTCTCGTTCGCTGCAGAAAATAACATTATTAAAAAGTTCAAAGTGAAAGAACTCTTAGCGGCCGACAGATAAAAAGAAAAAACCAAAAAGACTGCATTCAGTCTGCATTCACTTCCATTTTCAGTGTCATGTGAAAGATGTAATATGCTTAACCATCTGCACATCGCGTATATTTCTTTTTTGGCTTGCGTTTTGAACTTATAAACACTTTAATTGACTGTTTTACACTGAACACTTTTTATCGAACATTATTTCATTTTGACTTTAATATAAATACCCAATTATGCTTAATTGGATGATCGCATCAAAGTGCCGAATATAAATACATCGGTTAAAATTAATAATATGAATCTTGCGATAAAAATGTATTCTGTATTTCACTTCCCAGCGCAATCTCGCACAAGCGGGACGTGTAATATTTCACTGTTCTTTCTTAATATGTTTAATTAAATTTCTGTTTTTTTCCTTTCCTCTCATACAAGTAGTTTAATGGAGCACGACACCATACACTCTCAGATAACATGAGTCCATTAAACCCGATGCACCGCGATGAGAAGGAATACACGAAAAACGAATAATCTTACATTCGCACCACAATTCCTGGCTGACCGGAATACGGATATCTATAAAAAGGTAAGCGAATTATTTATTCATATTTTGCTGTGATGAGGCATAGTGCAATTAGAAGTTTATAGATATTTACAAATTGCGGAGTGTGCGAATTCACGCCCAGCTACGTCAGGCTTGCAATTTTCTCTAACATAATTGGTCCAAAGCTGGCCTTTTTAACATGTTGAAATACATTAAACTATCAATTCAATCATGTATTCAATCATTATTCATCAAATTTCCGTCTTATATTAAACTTTAACCAAAGGAAGCTCTCAAAATAATCTTATACCACATAGGCAGAAAGGTTTCAAGCGGCCATTAGCTATGCATAAAATAAGCATGTTATCTGCCAGATAATGAGGCTATGCAATTTTATTTTTATATCAAGTAAAAAAAAAAAAAAAAAAAAAAAAAATTAAAAATCAGTATAAAGAATAACTTGACTAGTTTAATGCAGGCAGAAATTATACATATTGCATAAAGACTGAAGAATACCCTTTTTTTATTCATACGAAAAAAACTAGTTTGCTGTTCACTTAGTTCGGAGGTTTTTACTTTATTTTTCTTTTTAAAAGTGATATTAACTGAATTCGTTCTCTATTTTT
Organism: Maratus speciosus; assembly: GCA_963932465.1. NCBI lineage: Eukaryota > Metazoa > Arthropoda > Arachnida > Araneae > Salticidae > Maratus > Maratus speciosus. The sequence continues at coordinate 498,208,373 of OZ010787.1, read as the reverse complement.
ACGTATGGAGGTGAATGAATGCAAAAAGAAAAAGAAACAAAAGAACTTCTGATACTAAAGACAATTTTTATTAAATCCTAAAGAAAAATATTAAACAGAGGAAAAAAAAAAGTTTTACTGAAATACTTTTTTAATAGTTTCTTACATTAATTGGTAAGTCTATTTTTTTTTTTTTTTTTTTTTTTTTTTAGTTTACTCACTAGGGTCAGGTACCTTTGAAGTTGAGAAACTGACTGTAAATGAGACTCTAATATAGATTGCAAAAAATCCCTGACGGGCCGGCCTACAGGCGCAGGTAGATTTCGAAGTTAAGTATACTAATTTCACAAACAAAAACCAAATCATGATTAGAGATGAACCCACTTTACAATTTTATCTGGCCGCTTTTGACGAGTTTTTATTCCATTTTTATATAATAACTGGTTTTATCACAATCATGTTAGGGCGGTATACAAAAAAATACTTTTCCATGCTCAACAACTCGAAATTTTCTGGCATAACTCCAGATTAATTTTTAATAGGAAAAACATGAAACTTGTTGACGTGATTTTTGAAGAGATTTATAAGCAACTTGTGTTTTTAATTTTCGTTCAATTAATTATAACTTTATATATAAACAATTATTTTATCAGTAAGACAATATTTTTCGTTTCTAACACAATCGCTTCGGAAAATTCCGTTCAAAATGCCCACTTTGACATCATTTTTTGAAATATATTCTGCCTCTGTCAAAAAATCGATCATTACGGTACATTATATAGTTTCTGAGTAAGCGAATCTACCAATTGGATGCGTTTGAGAGCAAAAATGAATTTAAAAATGAGTCAGAAAATAAGCAGTTTGGATTTGAACGATGATTTGACTCCCTTAATACGATGATTTTTCCAACACAATCCGCTTCGGGAAATTCGGTTCAAAAGACCCACTTTGACAGCATGTTTTAAAATATATTCTGCCTCTATCAAAAAATTTACCATTACAGTACATTATATAGTTTCTGGGTAAGAAAAGGTACCAATTGGAAGCCTTTGAGAGTAAAAATGGATTGTAAAATGAGTCAGAAAATAAGCAGTTTGGATTTGAATACAGCCTTACTATGATTTTTTTCTTCAACCGCTATGTGTTTTTAATTTGTTTTTTTCTGTAAGAATTGGTCCTATCCAAAACTTGTCTATATAGATGTTGTAGATAATATTAAGAATATATATGATAAATTCATGGGGATTTTATATATTTTGAATTGACGGAGTTACGGATTTTTTTCTTCTTCAAACGCCCTTTTTGTTTTCGTTTTAAATTTTTTTTTTGCGGTACGAATTGGTCCTATCAAAAACTTGTTAATGTAAAAGTTGTAGATAATGTTAAGGAGATTCATGATAAAATTAATTGGATTTGATATCTTGAGAATTGACGAAGTTATGAATTTTTGTCTCCCAAAAACCCCATTTTTTGCGCCCCTTGAGCCCATTTTTAACTTTATCAAAAATCTGTGATACATAAATTTTTGGCCCTATTTTTAGAAGTAATAAAAACTTTAAACTGATTCGATATGTACAAAATTTAAGAAGTTATGGGTTTTTTTCTGTTTTCACAAAACCCCTCCCTATTTCCATCCCCTTGGTCCGATTTTGCCCATTAACGAACTTGATCGAGAGTTTATGCCCCTTGATTTTATGTATCAGTTTGGAAGAGATTGGTGCAGAATTGTGGAAGTTATCGTCTCCAGAAGAAAGTGATATATATAGATACATACATAGATAGATAGATAGATAGATAGATAGATAGATAAAGTTTTTTACTGAGGGTGGTTTTGGGCTCTAGGGGCCATGATCGGTGTAGATCTGCAAAAATTTTTCAGAAATTCCAAAATAGGAACGACGCCAATAGGTAGTATTTCACACGAAATCTACCTAATAATTCCGTATCTGGTTAACTTTTGAATATGAAATTTCACACAAACATTAAAAGAGATATTACCCTGATCGGTAATGTTCTGAAAAAGAGCCTAAGAGTTCGAACAATGTTGGACAGTTTTTATGAATTCGGTTTGTCTGTCCGTCTGTCCACGCTTTAACTCCCACAAATATATTCATGCTAAATTGATATATGTTAATGATGTTTACCCTGGCATATTTGGTATTCAATATGAAGTGTGTAGCATTAATAGTTCATTTACAGGTGCACTCAACAGGATTCCGTTACATTACAGTCAATGGGGAAAAATCGTTTGCAGTGTATTTTAATGACATCAAGGTATTTCAAATGTTTTGAAATTGATATAAATCACTGAATTTCCCTAGAAGATGGATTACTATAGAATATACGTTCATGGAATTTATTGTTCATTTACATGGAAACACAAAGGAAATCAGTTACAGCACTGCCTTTGAGCAATAACTGCTGAAAGTGCGTTTTCCATTTCGGTATGCGCTTTTAAATTTAACTGTCTTTTTGCATGTTACTCGTTATGTATAAATTCTGTACCTAGTATACAGAGATGCACACAAGACTTCTCGTACCATACTCCTTATTAGCGGAAACTGCTGAAGGGGAATTTTTAATTGTGGTATGTATTTCGTACCTGAACTAAATTTTCGCATGCATTTAGCCTATAGATACAAAACTATATACCATATACAGGGCTAAATGATTATTAGGATGCAACTTGGCGCAGTAAAATATAAATTTAAAATAACGTTAAAAACGCCAGAATATGTAGACTTTAAGCAGACTAGTGTCTAATTAAGGGGTTCTTGCTGGGAAAAGAACAACTCTTTTGATTTCAATTCAGCTAAAATCATCTCTAAACCCACTTCTATATATGAACTTTACTTTCTTGAAGCATTTCAAATCTATAAAAATTTTGACAATATTGTTAATTGTGAATTCGCTATTCCCCATTATCAGATTATTGGAAATATTACATAAAATTCTCTTTTTCTTGATTACTACCAGCATTTTTCACACCTTTGGTTTCATTACCTATGCTATTCTCCTATTGGCTGATATCCGAATTTTGCTACTTTCCAATTGGTCAATGAACTTCTCACTTGAATCCGCTTCTTTCCTATATAATTGAACAAGTTTCCGTTATTCTTTGCACTGAGGACGGTACGCTAAATGCTTCCGAAACTAGTCTGCTTAAAGTCTACATATTCTGGCGTTTTTAACGTTGTTTTAAATTTATACATATACAGGGCTACTCAAAGAATTCGGATATTTTTCCGACTGTAGATGGAAATTGCTGAAATTGGGTTTTGAAATGTGTTCAATTAGACATCCTATTTCAATTTATTAAACAATGAAGCTTTATTACATTTTTCTGAATGTGTTGGAAAGTGTTTCACAATCGATACTTGAAGCATGATTTTTTCTTTTTTGTTTAATAAATGAATTCACCTTACATGACTTCCAAGCAGAATTTCTCATAATTGAATTGCCACAATGAGCCATGCATTTTCTTTTCGAGGAGCCATTCGATTTCAGAATAAATTGGCTGGCTCGGAATAAATTGTGTTCAGATTGATACTGCAACCAAAATTGAAAAAAAAAATCAAAGATGTAACGTATACCAACGACCACATGTATTTTATGCAAAAAGAATTATTTAAAAATATTGAAATGTAAATTAAAAAATTGCGAAGAACTACCATTGGTTTAACATTAGCTAGCGAATGGCAACGTGTGACTGAAGTAGACTATTCACAATTACAAACAGTCGTTTACGTTAAAAAAATGCAGAGATATGCGAGAGGTATTGTTCGATTGAAAATTGTTCCTTATTTCCTAATATGAACGCATTTTTTGAAATAGAGGTCATTTACATAAAAATGTATCAACTTTGATTTTTCAAATAGTAACACCCACTTTTGATACCATATTTGAGTTCTTAGGAGGAAATTAGACCGGAAAAACGTATTGTTTATATACTTTACTTAAATGAGAACATTCGTGTATTAGGGATTTTTCCGTAAATTTTGTTAATTTACATTAAAATTTTACATAGAAAAGTACCGAAAACAACCAATTAGTTACCAGAAAAAATATATACAGAAATTCTAAATATAAAACAAACTCTCTTTATATAAAAGAAAATTCTGTAATATTTTTCTGCTACTTCTTTAAAATTTTCTTTTCTCTGATATCAGTAGATGGTCCCCTTATCTCAAAAACTAATTATAGGAATGACTCGAAAAGCACATGGCACTGTTTTGTAGAACAATCATTCTTTTTATATAAAAAAAATAATATTGGTCATTATTCATAATATATTTTAATATGGATTTATGGAGTTTTAAGAAAATGTTTGGAATGTTCGAATTTTCATTGCGTCTCATTCAAAAGGAAACATTTTAATCTCATGTTTTTTGAGAAGATACAAATTAAAGTATGATATGCATGTAGTAGATAGGCATATAAAATTAGTATCCACAAGCTTTGACATCTTAAAAGTCTACGGAGGTTTAAGAATATCCCAGGGCTCGCAGCGTTCCTAAAATTTTCGGACTTTACTACCACTAAATTAAAACTGTAATCTTTGTTGGATAATTCTATTATAGATCTTAAAGTAATCTACCAAGAAGAATTCTTATTTAAAATACTGGTAGAAAAGTGGGAAAATTTTAGGAACGGTGCGAGCCCTGAATATCCATATAAACTACATTTTTTCTCCGTGTTGTCTTGATTCAAGGAACTCAAAACATACGTCTAAAGGGGATGTTACTATTTAAAAAATCAAAGTTGATACAATTTTAAATATGCAGATGACCCTTAATTTGATATTTTAACTCATATTCTGCAAGCAGAAATAGCTCCCTATCGAACGATACATCCCGCATCTTTTTGGGATAATTTAGAGATAAAATAGTATGAAGTTTCCGGGTTTTTTTTTCTTTCCCTATACCAACTGCACATTATAGGGAGAAGTGTAAAAATATTTATATAAAAAGTAAATGCTATGCAAATTTGATGATTAATATGTTTAATGATACAAAATTGTTTTTAGGTGTTACATATCAAGCATTACAAATTTCTCTGAATTTGATTTTTTTTAAATTAAAATTCCTTCACCTGAATTGACTTGAATGTTTTCCCCAAATATGTAGGATAAACCGGGCATGTTGGCCATACAGAGGCACGTTGGCCCAACCACGATATTTTTCAAACTATCCGGTTGATGGCGTTGCTACCAAGGTGACGTATGACTGACTATGTCTTCTTTCATCCACAACAGCGTCAGCAATCAAGAAGCAATTAAACGAAAGTCACATCAAACTTTCAAATTTTCACCCAGGTAAGTTTTTTTGCACTTATGAATAATCTTTTCTGATTTCTTTCTAAATTAAAGTTTCACTTTGGCTAACACCAAACTAAAAGACCATTGCTCAGAACTTATTTTCTATCTACTGTTTTTTTTTTAAATATTAACAGAATATTTTGGTACGATGATCATAAACCAAAATGGCGATATGGAGCAAGTTTGCCCATTTAATCCGGGGCATGTTGGTCCATCTCTTCTAATGCCTTCTTTAGTCCCTTACTCACCAGATTCTGAAACAGGAAATGAAAAGGAAACTTCAGTCAAATAAAAAAAATTAATTTCAACCAGAAAATCCAACCATTTCTACAAACCATGCACCGCAGAAAACTACAGATAATACTCTACATGCAATGTCCTGTCATCTGTAGCAGCAGTCACGGTTCCAACGGTAATTGATCTGAAACCTTGGGATAAAGTTGAACAAAATATCTTTTCTTATTATTTGTGTATTTTATATAACAAATTAAAATTACATTATTTTATGTGTTTTTTCATTTCTGCTAGTGTACTAGTAATCCGAAAATCAAATCGATGTAGAAGGCCAACCTACCCCGTTCGATGGGGCAGGTTGGTTCAATGACTTGATGTCCTTCTGAGCTTCATATAGGACCTATTCATTAATATTTTCAAATTGTTTCATACGTGGTTATGCTTTAACCGTTTAGCGAGCGGTGTCCACAAAAAAGGACACCTAATTTTAATTCAAAAACTGACAAATGGCACCAAGAATATTTAATTAAAATTTTCCTTTTATAAAGTACGGGAAAATAAGCAAGTTTTTATTTTTTAATAAATTTGCTTGTAAATTCTGATGTCAGCCCATCATTTCATCATTTTACAAACAGACTTACTCCGCGCCGAAAAGAGTTAAGATGCGCTGAATATACAAATTTAAAAAAATTAAATTGAAGAGAAAATGGGCCACAAGCCTCGGTCTACATTATGTGTTTTCTAAATTTTTGAAGTAAATTGCATTTAAACTTTTGATAAAAGTTTCAGTGACGGTTCACACTGTGGCGAAGTGTGTTTTATTTTTGAAGACATTGACAAAGTGTAGCGAATATCTTATATTTTATCTTATATCTTATATCTTATATAAGATTATTCCATTAGGTGGCAGCACTAGACGACAGTCCCTAATTTTAGAGGCTGTCAAATATATTTCTCCCGTCATTCCATGCGGTAGAGTTTTACGAGACGCGCGATGATGAATTTGTGAAATGTAAATCTACGCGCCTTGTTTTATTATTTTCCTCGCGGAGATTTTATGAGAGGAGGGAAGAAGGTGGAGATGTTAATACGAGTCAATGTTTCCTCCAAGGATTTCTTCTGTTGTTCACAATTTTGTAAATATGTACAGCCATCCTGTAAATAGATGTCTTGTAGTACAGAATTTTATTAAACATTCTTTCTACTAAAGTATGGAGTGGCGTGTCCTTTTGAAGTGATGAGTCCATTATAAAAAAAATGCGGCGCCTACTTATGAAAAGTGAGGTAGCTATAAAAGCGATTTTCAGTGTTTATCAAATCGGGTCAGAATTCCCAATCAAGAAAATTTTTTTGTTAATTTTACACATTTTAAAGTAAAAAATACCTGAAATTTTAGTTATTTTTAAATAAAAAAGTATATTTTTATGATGATGTTGGTGCAGAAGCATGTTTTTTACGTGAATATTTATTTAATCAAATCCCGCTAACTGTCAAAGTTGCACGCGGATAAAGGTAATCCGAACGTTTCGTACTCCTCAAATGCCTACAAAAGAGGAATATACCAACTATTTTGCGGAAAATTGCGGTATCTTGATTCTACAAAGCGAAATTTTTGAAAATTCACAAAACAATACATTGGCATGAAAACCGAATTAATATATATTTTTAAATAATTGGGCTCGGAATATTGCTCACAAGACGAAAAAGTATAATATAAAACAATATAAAAAATTGGACTTACGTAAGAATTTGTTTTCACCAGTTACTTGTTTTTAGTTTTGATCTGTTTTTCCTATTTTTCCGATACATTTCCTTATAAAAACGGGGCTAGACGGTATGTAATGACGGACATGCAATTTGGATATGTAATGGTGCTTTGCATTGGTGCAATATTGGCACTTTGCTCCAACTTAATGTACATCGGTGCCTAGGCTAACAAACGTTTCGCAAATGATCATCAATTTCCCTGTTTTTTGTTTTTTGTTTTTTGTTTTTTTTACTCGGCTAACGAATCTAAATTCTTAGGAACTTTTAAGTTCTTCTTTTTTTTAATTGTTTATTTTTTAATGCATAAGTAAAATAATGTAACGCAGCAGAGTTCATTTTAATTGGACGAGAAATCAGTATCGGTTAAAGAACGTTTCCGCTAACGAATGTACAGTGCGTGTAAAAACTTTAAGGACAGCAAAATATTGAAATTTTTTAATAAAAGTCAAACCAGATGAAAAAAAGTTTACTATAATGTGTATCATAAAGTTGAAAAGCTAATAAAGATGCCAACAAAATTCACCTGCAAGTATTTTATTACGAAAATAAAGTAATTGTTTAAAAAAACACTATTTCTACTTGTGTAAAAACTTTAAGGACAGAAAAATCAAAACAATACAGTAACAAAGAAACAAATACTTGATATATTATGCAACTACTATTAAGTTTAATGACTGCGAATATCTTTCATGCACATTATTGATTTTTGGCTCAGTTCCAGACTTGTTTTGTACCATTCATCTTCAATCGTAGATCTGAGTTCTGAAGCCGAGGAAAAATGTCTTCCATTTTTGTAAATTCGTCCTGCTAGATCTTCCCATAGGTTCTCGATAGGGTTTAGATTGTGACTTCTGGGTGGCCATTGCAAACTTCAGTATTTTACTTCTGAAACCAAAGTTTTGTATCACGACTTGTCTGGATAAGCGCGTTATCTTGCTGGGAAATTTATTTTTCTCCTCCCAGAAGTGTTGCAACAGGTGAAATATGGTCAGAAAGAGTTTTTAGATATGTATTTGAATTAACCTTCCCTGAAAGAAACGCAAATGACCCCACGCCGTTAAACGAAAAGCAGCTCCATGTCATAACCCTTTCGACTCAAGCGTCCCGTACACAAATTTTATTCGGTTGACACCACTTTTTTAAAAGAAGTTTCCTTCAAGTACATAATTGCAAAAGTGTTCTAATTAAATAAGGCAAATTTTATGTTCCCTTATTGCTGGTGCCAAAAACAAATTTTCCAAAGAAAGATGGCGTCTCGTCAGACTGGACACACAAGTGCAAAGGTGTTGCGAGGTCTCCCGTACAAATCGAGTCTCCAAATGCAGTGAACACCACTATTTTAAAGTAATTTTCTTCTCCTTATCCAGTGGCATAATTATCTGCAATTAAACGTAGCAAAATAAACAGTTAAAATTAGTGGTATCCAGAGCATTTGGAGACCCGATTTATACGGGAGACCTGGCAACACTAAAAGGGACGATGGATCAGCCACCTAACTGATGTTTTCAGAAAATTTCTTTTTCTTTATTCAGATCATGCCAATAACATTTCCAGCCATCAGGACTATCTAAGTACCATTTCTTTTCTTCGCCGAAAATAACCCGAAGCGATTTGTCGCCCCAAGCCATCACTTGTCTTGCAAACTGTAAGCGTTGGATTTTGTGGCTAGTCGGTAAAGGGGGTTTTGACAATTTCGGTCTGTATGGGAAATTCCGAAATCGATTAACTGTACTTCAGATTTTTTTCCTGCACATTTGGAGCCCAGTTGTTTGTAAAATTTCTTTACTTGAGTATTTTCCGGTTGATGCTAACTTTAAAACTCTGCTTCCATCTCTGTGTGACAAGACTTTTGGTCTGCCTTCAGCGTTTTTTTTTCCTATACTCATCTTTCAATCTTAAGAAATTGTTGATGACGAATTTCGATCTACCTATCTCTTTTGCAGTAGACCGACAACTAATTTCAGATAATGCAAAAGATTCAACAGCACCTTTTTCATATTCAGTCAATTTACTTGCTTTTGGCATTGTTATAAAACTAACGAAACTCTAAATAGAAAACGTCAGAAAAATCACTATACAGAAGAGCTTTTATTGTGCAAATGAATAATAATTACACACAATATTTCTATAAAAAATAGTTGCGTCCTTAAAGTTTTTACGCAGGCAAAAATAGCGTTTGTTTGCTTAATTATTATTTTTTCGCAATAAAAAGCTCACAGATATATTTTGTTGACTTTTATATCAGTATTTCCACTTTATGATCAACATTAAATTATCATTTCAACTATCGTATTGAACATTTATCAAAATATTTACAATTTTTTGGTGTTTTACACGCACTGTAATTCAGGAAGGAATTATGTTCGTTAGACAAGGTATCACTGAACATACTATGGCGTGCCTTAATTAATTGAAATTCGTATAACACCTCAGTTCAACCGAACAATTCACTTTTACTATGCTTATGGTTAATATGGCCCAAAGCAAAACAACTTACAATTGACATTTCAAAAAGAAATGTCTCGTTCTTGCATGCTAAATACAATTTGAATTTAATATGTGATGTTTTTCTTTTTTCTTTTAAATACAACCTTAAAAAAAATGGGTAAACTCTAAAGAAGACAGCAGAGTACATTGAAAACAGTAGAGCACAGCACACTAAAATAAACATTTTTGTAATGTAGTTGACAGTACTTACTGTCTAACTGACCACATTACTGAACATTTCCCCACTGAGAAAAAATACCGCCTTCATCTAGAACGAATAGGTAGCCATTTTCTATATCCTTAAACTAGAAATATAGATTTCCAAGTTATGCGAATAAGGTAAACAAATAAACTGAATAGACGAAATGATCGAGAATTTCTAGTCTATAGTTTTCTAGGAAAGGATACATTATATTATGAATCGTTTGAATTTCGAGAAATTATCACTTGATTCATAAACTAGAATTATAGTTACTAAAACTCACTTCTTGTGTTCGCATTTATTTGCAGATCTTTTTAAATAAGTTTGACCACGATAATATAGGAAAACGCCCGTGAATTTTAATAGGATTAACTAGAACTCTCTAGTAAAGGGAACTAGAATTTATAAGGATGACATGGAACTACTTTTTTTAGAGCCGCAATTTATTTTCTGGATGCCAGTGGCAATGTTTTTTCAGTGCAGCATTTTTCTTTGTCATCGCATTTCCCACAAAAGAAGATATGTCTGTTTAAAATGCGTTAAAATATCTTTCTTATTGTTAAAGTTTTGAACAAAAATCTGGTTTCTTACTATAATGAGACGCCCTGTATTTTTGACTGACTAAGTGGATTGTGACTCTGGTTTTCTTTGCAAAAACCGTTTCTCTTGACGTATATTGCAGGAGGTTTCAGTTCAGCATGCTGCATGGATTTGGGTGAGGGCCATTTCTATCTCTTTGCGCGATATCGTGTCACACAAAGCAAGGTAGTCTATTGAAAATTTATTTAAAATATCTTTATTGTTTTAAGGTTGAAAACAAAAATCTAGGTTATTATTGGAGATAGACAAACTGTATTTATGTTTGAATAAATTGTGACCCTAAATTAAAAAAATATTTGTTGTATTGTGCTTTACTACTTCATAAAAATAGTCCCATCTTTTTTAAACACCGCTCGATTAGAAAACTACACATCTTTTATTTACAAGTGAATGGGAGTAAGTTAGAAAAATTGATTTGGTGAAAATGGAATTTGAATTTTTTTCTAATTAGGAACTTTACCATAGTGCATTCTATCTTATTATGATATTGGCAATAGTGCATTTAAAATATTTATATATCAAGTATGACCGTACCAAATTCATAGTACATCCATGAAAAATGACTATGCATCGATGGTAAAGCAGTCAATCATATTGGGGATAATTGTTTAGCACGAACTTTTCCTCATTTTTTAATCAATGGAGGTTCTATTTATAAAAAGAAAAAAAAAGAGAAAAAGAAAAAAGAAATATAATTGGCACCAAGTACAAGAGCGTTAAAAAAAATAAAAAAAAATGTGAAATTAACGTTTTAAACTCTGAAATAGCCAAACAGTTCCTAAATACCTTTCACTTTTTAAATACCTGAAGCAATTATGTTTATGTTTCTATTTATAAATTTTTAACAATTGTATTGCCAATTAACAACATTTGAATACACTTTTTAAAAAAGCCATGTTTCTATATCTACCAAAATATAATATATACACGAACGAAAATATACAATAACCTCTTCCGAGATACCAATTACTCTTTACCCATGATTCCGAAAACCATTCTTTATTTTTAGAAACCTCAGAAACCAATATTTTCGAGATTTAAAGAAGTATTTACATAAAAGTTTCTTTGGCCGCCACCGATTTTGGAAACATCTCCAAATAGGGTTTTTTGTGCATTTAGTAGTTTTCACAAACCGGAATATCGGTTTTTAGGATGCTATCAATTTTCAACTAAACATTTTCAGCTGCATAACTGAATTTATACATGCAAAAGTAGCAAAATAATATTAATTATACTGTTAATATTAACCCTGTTAATTTATCCTGGTTGCCTGTAAAACATGCTTGTTGAACATGAAAATGTTCACTTGAGAATTGACAGCATCCATAAAAGCTATATTCCGGGTTGAGAAAACTGATTAATACACTATAAAAACTACTTGTAAACATTTCCGAAAATCAGCGGCAACAAAAGAAACTTTGTTTTTATAAATTCTTTTTTAAATCTCGAAAATATATTTATTTCTGAAGTTTCTAAAGATAAAGAACTTTTTACGGAATCATGGGTAACTCGGAGGAGGTTATTGTATACATTTGTTAGTGGTTATATTATATTTTCCTAGATTAAGATACACTTCTCTTTTTTTTTTCAATGTGCAATTTAACACTGTTCTTCGTATCTGAGCATTTCAGAATTAATCATATAAAATAGTAAGTAGTGAAATACATAAATTATTTTGGGATATTTGTATAAATAACCTCTTTTCTTTACAGGGGTTCCTATGATCTTTATTTTTGTAAGTACTTTATTACCATTCTTGCCGATCGTTAATTATCACCTTATAATTTTCTACAAGTGAATAAGGGGAACATTAATATTTGGAAACGATGGTTGTAAAGTGCTTACAAAAATAAAGACAATGGGAACTCTACTTACTCTAACCCAAGTTTTTGAACAGTTCAATATTTTTTTTTCTAACAACTGATTCAAAATGAATTTAAATGTGTATTTATACATTTCTTACCTGCTGAATTTAAATATATAATAGAGTTATTATTCTGTTATTGAATTTTTAAATGTTAAGGTCAATTTTATTATGTATAAGACCAATTATTACAAAATAAACCATATTCATTTCCATAGAATATTTCACAAAACAAAGCTATATCTATTTTGTTTTGCAGCAATTATAAGTATAGTTACTGGTCCCGTGGATATATATTTTTACAAGTTTTTTTTTCTTGGGCGACTTTTCATCTTGTTTGTTCCTTCGGCCCAGATCTTCAATACAATTTTAAAACACTTGATGTGCCAAAACTGACCGAATTTTTAGTAGCGGGGCGTATTTCCGGTGACAATACAATATTGTGTAACACAATGTTTGAAATTTGGTTCCGCCACCCGAATGCCAGCGAAAACATTTGTCCAGTAAGGGTACGCAAATGTCATCACGTATGTCATATCATGTAAATGTCATTGATTGCTTCTGAAATAAGCTGATGCTCTTCCATTGAACCGTGGCATCATTGGTAAATGCGCCATCTTTCAGTCCAGCCCAGGGTGAGAAAGGATATGGGTTCAATCCTCACTATGACGTCGATCGATTTTTGTCTTACATGAAGTTGGATTTAAAACTGTACATCCATTTAATAAAAAAAAAATACTGACAAAAAATCACTCACAATTTAATTAATTTCTTTTAAAAAAGGTATTTATTTCAATCAATTTTCATTCAACGTTTTTCTCCTTTTTAGTACATTATAATAAAAGTTTGTCTTTAAACATTTCGTATGAAATACTACCTATTGGGATCGTTCCTATGTTGGAATTTCTGAAAAATTTTTGCAGATCTACACCGATCATGACCCCTAGAACCCAAAACCACCCTCAGTAAAAAACTTTATTTATATATATATATATATATATATATATATATCTGTCTATCTATATATATCACTTTTTTCTGGACACGATAACTTTCGTAATTCTGCTCCAATCTCTTCCAAACTGATACATAAAATCAATGGGCATAAAATCTCGGTCAAGTTCGTTAATGGGCAAAATCAGACCAAGGGGATGGAAATAGGTAGGGGTTTTGTGAAAACCGAAAATCCCCCATAACTTCTTAATTTTTGTACATATCAAATCAGTTTAAAGTTTTTATTACTTCTAAAAATAGGGCCAAAATTTTATGTATCACCGATTTTTGATAAAGTTAAAAATGGGCTCAATGGGCGGAAAAAATAGTGTTTTGGGGAGAAAAAAATTCATAACTTCGTCAATTCTCAAGATATCAATTCCAATTAATTTTATTATAAATCTCCTTAATATTATCTACAACTTTTATATTCACAAGTTTTTGATAGGACCAATTCGTACCGCAAAAAAAAAAAATTAAAAACGAAAACAAAAAGAGGGTTTGAAGAAGTAAAAAATCTAAAACTCCGTCAAATCAAAAGATATAAAATCCCCATGAATTTATCATATATCTTCTTAATATTGTCTACAACATCTATATAGACAAGTTTTGGATAGGACCAATTCTTACAGCAAAAACAAATTAAAAATACATAGCGGTTGAAGAAAAAAACCATCTAAGTAAATATTTATATATAAGCAGTTATAATATAAGCAGTTTGTATTCAAATCCAAACTGCTTATTTTCTGACTCATTTTACAATTCATTTTTGCTCTCAAAGGCTTCCAATTGGTACGTTTTCTTACTCAGAAACTATATAATGTACCGTAATGGTCGATTTTTTGATAGAGGCAGAATATATTTTAAAAAATGCTGTTAAAGTGGGCACTTTGAACCGAATTTCCCGAAGCGGATTGTGTTGGAAAAATCATTGCATTAAGGATGCACTCAAATCCAAATTGCTTATTTTCTGACTCATTTTTAAATTCATTTTTGCTCCCAAACGCATTTAATTGATAGATTTGCTTATTCAGAAACTATATAATGCACCGCAATGATCGATTTTTTGATAGAGGCAGAATATATTTCAAAAAATGATCTCAAAGTGGGCATTTTGAACGGAATTTCCCGAAGCAATTGTGATATCACTTTCTTCTGGACACGATAACTTCCGCAATTCTGCACAAATCTCTTCCAAATTTATACATAAAATCAAGGGACATAAAATCTCGGTCAAGTTCGTTAATAGGCAAAAGCGGACAAAGGGGATGGAAATAGGGAGGGGTTTAAGAAAACCGATAAACCCCCATAACTTCTTAATTTTTGTACATATCAAATCAGTTTAAAGTTTTTATTACTTCTAAAAATAGCGCCAAAAATTCATGCATCACAGATTTTTGATAAAATTTAATATAGGCTCAAGGGGCGCAAAAATAGGGTTTTGGGGAGAAAAAAATTCCTTACTTCGTCAATTCTCAAGATATCAAATCCAATTAATTTTATTATACATCTCCTTAATATTATCTACAACTTTTACATTCACAAGTTTTTGATAGGACCAATTCGTACCGCAAAAAAAAGTAAAAACGAAAACAAAAAAGGGGGTGTTGAAGAAGAAAATTTTTCATAACTCCGTCAATACACAAGATATAAAATCTCCATGAATTTATCATATATCTTCTTAATATTGTCTTCAACATTTATATAGACAAGTTTTTGATAGGGCCAATTCTTACAGCAAAAACAAATTAAAAATACATAGCGGTTGAAGAAAAAAATCATCTTATTAAGGGTGCATTCAAATCCAAACTGTCTATTTTCTTACTCATTTTTAAATTCCTTTTTGCTCTCAAACGCATCCAATTGCTAGATTCTCTTATTCAGAAACTATATAATGTACAGTAATGATCGATTTTTTGATAGAGGTAGAATATATTTCAAAAAAGATGTCAAAGTGGGCATTTTGAACGGAATTTCCCGAAGCGATTGTGTTAGAAACGAAAAATATTGCCCTACTGAGAAAATCATTGTTTATTAATCAAGTTTTAATTAATTGAAAGAAAAATAAAAACACAGGTCGCTTATAAATCTTTTAAAAAATCAAGTCAGCATGTTTCATTTTTTTTTAATTAAAAATGAATCTGAAAATGTGACAGAAAATTTCGAGTTGTTGAGCACGGAAAAGTATTTTTTTTTAATACCGCCTTAACATGATTCTGATAAAACCAGATATTACGTAAAAAGGAAATAAAAACTCGTCAAAAGCCGACAGACAAAACTGTTAAAGTGGATTTATATCTAATAATGATTTAGTTTTTATTGGTGGAATTAGTATACTTAACTTCGAAATCTACCTCTGCCTGTAGGCCGGGCCGGCAGGGATTTTTTTTTACTTATAATTTCTTCCATTTCACTGTACTTTTGCGTCATTTACGAATTTGCAAAAATATATCTTACACAGCATTTAAGCTCGTCGTTTTAAATTTAACAAAACATGAAGAATATTATTAAAAATAGGCCACCTTTTAGAATTACCCTTTGACTACGAATCAGGACAAACACGTCCCAGTGAGCATGTTTTAATTCTATTCGTACCACTTTTAGAAAAATAATCTCTGCCATACACATACAGGGTGTGCATCAGAACTGATCGTTCAATTTTGGTGGGAAGGTAGAAAATAGGTAAAAAAGACAAGCTCACAGAGGAAAGTATGGCCGCCAACAAACGCATGGCGTTGTAGAGGGCGCTGCATTTCCACAAATTCTGATCAAGCGCATAGCTTTCTGACAAGTTCAGCCGGTCAACAATGGACAAGGTAACTTTGCAGGAAGTAACATGAATCATTATACGTTAAATGGATTTACAGATATGCACCTAACTTACGGTCCGGCAGGGAAAAGCGGTCGGAGTATGCAAATGAATGCATAACGCTACCCCAACCGGTGCAAACCTGAGCATCAAATGTTTCACGCGTTCACCAACAACTGAAAAAAATTCAAACGTTCCTCGTTCAGTATACGTCGCACTATTGAGTGCGAAATACCAAATCGGCGAGCAATACCTTCTGCGCTTAAACTTGGTTGTTCTTCGACAGACTGTAAGATTGCTTCCTCGATTGGAATTGCCCTGTCAATCGGTTGCCTCTTCTATCGTGGCAGCCCTTGGTAACCAATCCAGTTTCGCAAAGTAGTTAATGAACACGTGTAAACATTTGATGCTGAGGTTTTCGCCGGCTGGGGAGGCGTTCTGCATACATTTGCTCAGCTCTCCGATCACTTTCCCCTGCCGCATCGTAAGTTAGATGCATTTTCATTTAACGTATAATGATTCATGTTACTTTTGGAAAGTCACCTTATTGAATGAAGATCGGCTGGACTTGTCAGGCAACTTTGAACATGATCAGGAGTTGTGGATACACAGCCTCTACAAAGTCATGCGTTATTTTTAGCCCATAATTTCCTATGTGAGATTGTCTTCTTTTGCTACTTTCTACCTCTCCACCAAATTTGAAGGATCAGTCCGGATACACTTTGTATACTAAGGTATTTTAAAGAGAAATTTACAATATAGAAAAATCTTTGTAAATTGTGGAGAGATTGAAAGTAAAAATAGTTGCCATTCCTTGCCCATAACCAAAAGGTTAATTAATCCTAAATAAAGATTTCGTTGTTAGCTTTTGCGTTTTCTTGTGACTTATTTTCAATTTAAGTTATTTTTTAAACATAAAAATTTACTATGAATTATTATTATTATCATTAATAATTACATGAAATGGAAGTACAAGTAACTGAAAAATTTGCGCATGTGAGCACTGTAATTTTTTTCTGTTACAAAATTATTATTTAAGAAATAGTAAACGAGACATAAAGCTTTTGAAAACATTTTACTCAAATGTTTTTCATTACATTAAACACATAGTCCCGTTCATAAAAATCAATACATCCGTCGTTATTACAGAATTCTTCCCAACATAGTTGCATTAAAGGTGTGATTTGTTTCTAAATAATGCGTTCCTCCCGAACATTAATATTTTGTTGCCATAAGGAGTCACTAACATGTTGGGTTTGATATCAACTTTAAATTTTTCAATTGAAATACGGCTATGTTTTTACTGAATAACGATTTGTCACATTGCATTTACCCAAAATAAAATTATATAGAAAAATAAACAGATTTATATATAAAAAAAAACACACCCTTAAGCCGGTCGTAAAGTAAAATTTATTTATGTCTCCAAAACTTTTGATAAAGAATAAGCTGTAAATTTACACACGCCGATGGTTTCGATTCACCTTACATAAACTTTATGTAGATCAAAATTCATAATTTTTTAATATGAATGTCTTAGTAAATGTATTAGTATATTTGGTACAATTTTACTGCTTAATAATTTAACAATTTTACTGTTTATTATTAAAAAGAAATTCCATCGGATATTTCTTTTTCTATTTTATTTTTCTTATTTTCTTTCTTCTATTTTTTTCTTTTGAAAATCTATGAATTAAAGTGTCTCAAGTGGACATCAGCACTCTCAAACTTTCATGCTATAAATTTTACGCAAATTTTAGAAAATACATAAACTATGTATTTTTCAAGACTAATTTACTTAGAGAATTCCAAAAATGACTGAAAAATTAGTGTTACTATTCGTAAAATGTACAATTTTTAATATGTAGACTGTATTGTGCGGAAAATAATGTTAAATTTCGTGGAAAAACGAAACAAAACAAAACGCTGTTCTGTGTGTAATGATACCTTTATTTTGATTTTCTTGTAGGCAATTTATGATTAAATTTACTGACGGCACTTATAAGTACCATTAAAATAATTTATTATAAAATTCATTTAATACATCGATTAGTTGTAATACAGTGTATAATGAGTTATAGAGACATTACTTTATCTTGTTCCAAAAGCATTATTGGTTACACAACACAAAAATATTTTCAAAAGGATGATTTCTTTTGCTTTTGCATCTTTTCAGCTTTCTTGGCGTTGGGGGGAGGGGAAGGGGCAATTTTTCAATTCAGAAATATTTCTATATTTCTATTGTAAGAACATTATGTTTGTACATTTCCTAATTCTACAAAACACTAAGAAAAATATTTCAAATGAAAGATTAGAGTGGGTTATAAATATTGCACAAAATCCCTATAAATTAAAATTTAATTAATCCTTCTAAATCTTCCAATCCTTCTAAAATATATTAAATGATTATGTAAATCTTCTAATGTAGTTTAAACAATTCACGAAAAATGCTTTAGAAGATAAAATGTTCATGAATTCATAATTCAGTACATAAAGGGTTAAAGACGAGTGTATTGTTTTTCGAGTGTTTGTTGTTAAAAATACCACACATGATATTTAAAAAAAATCCTAGTCTCTCATTCACATGAGTGGAAGACTGAAATGTAAATATATACATAGCTGATGTTTTGTTACATCAGCTATGTTTTGCAACATTATCTGTAACAGATCATTTAACAACAGCTAACATTATTTTAAACTGAGCGAGTAGAATACCTTTCGTGTTATAGGGAAGATTTTCGACAGTGAGATTATTTCTGAATTCAGCAAATGCCTGCCACGTTGATTAATAAATAAAAATTACATTTAATCCTGTTTTCTTATTTCTGAAACATTAGTTCACTCGTTATTAGATCCATAGACCTCTGTTAAGTAGATTCGTAAACAGACAGGGTTGTTCTACACCACGGAATCATGGTTGTTCTTTCTCTCTTGTTTATTAGTTATTCTTCTTTCAACGTTTCACTTATTGCCATGTTTGTTATTTTCTAAAATATTAGCGGATTCGTTATCGGATCCACAGACCTCTGTTAAGGAGATTCGTAAGTAGACAGGGTTCTTCTACACCACGGAATCATGGTTGATTTTTCTCTCTTGTTTATCAGTTGTTCTTCTTTTAACGTTTCACTTATTACCCCGACGTATTTTTATTTCTGTAATGGGTTTTTCCTGATGCCCTAACATCATATAAGAAATTTCACTAGCAAAAAAAAAAAAAAAAAAAAAAAAAAAAAAAAATATGCGCAAATGAATTTAAATAAATAAATCTATGGACATAAAATATGTAGGTAAAATGAAGATTAGGCATTTTAGATCCATTTAATATCGCTGAATTGCAAATATTTTTTTAAGAAACTTTTTAAGGTTTAAATTCAACTAAATACTTCTTCCTTTTTTTCTCTTTCAGCGATTGATTATCTATTTGAATGCATTAACCCATGCTTAATTTATAAAAGCTAAAATTTGTTCTAATAACTAAGCAATTTTTTTAAAAATCTGCACGTAAACTATTTTATTACCTTCGTTCCATCTTCTATTGTACATTAAAATGACACAAGCCAGGAAAAAAAGTAAATACCACCTCCTGATTCTTCTACAAATCTTTGTATAAATATGATAGTAGTAATAGTCAACTGGTAGAAACTTCTACTTTTGAATACATTAACCAATATTTAATTTATAAAAGCTAAAACTTGTTCTAACAATGAAGAATTTTTTTAAAAATCTGTACGTAAACAATTTTATTACTTTCGTTCCTTCTTCTACTGTAGATTACAATGCACAGTCAGGAATAAAAGTAAATACCACATCCTATTTCTCCTGCAAATCACAGTGTAAAATTGATACTGGTAATACTTGACTCGGAGAAACATCTACTTTTGAATAATATACATTAATTAAGTTTTGAGGGCTGACTACAGTGTGAACTAATTTTAAGTACCACATCCCAATTCCTCTGCAATTCACTGTATAAAAATGATACTGGTAACAGTCGACTGGGAGAAATATCTACTTTTTAATGATATACATTATTTAAGTTCTGAGGGCTGCCTAAAATTTGAACTAAATTAAAATGTTTTAATAATAACTACCAATATTAAAAAAAATATATTCTAAGCTTAAAGTTATGCCTAGATAATAAATTTCAGATGTTTCGGAATCAAAACTATTCGAAGTTTAAAAATTTTTATGTTAAGTAGCTTTTATATATTTTCATTTTGTATTCCTAAAATAAAAATATCATTCTTGTTTTTTTAATATGAACATACCATTTAAAAACCGAAACATATACAGATGGGTGACAAAATAATACGAACACCTATGACACCAATGGCTTGCGAATTGCAACTATTCTATAAATATTCGAAGCATGAAGTTCCCTTTGGACAGTTCTTGCTGAAATGGAATTCTGGATATGATTTTTTATCTCTGACGTTATCTGGGATAAATATTGCCCGCGCTTTTGGACCGCTATTTGGCTCAACTCTCTTTTATCCCTCTCAGAAAGCTTTCGTTTACATCCACTGTTGTACTTCGCAGACGACACTTTACCGCATTTCGTGTACGCTGTCATAACGGCTGACACGGTACTTCTTGCACGTCCCAAATAGTTGGATGTTTCCGTCACAGAGGAACCAGCGCACCTCATTCCAAAATCATTCCTTTTTCGAACTCTGACAGGTCAGTTATTATAGAGTTTTCCAGAGTGTATGGCAAGTGCATGCAATACCTATGACTGATGTTGAGTGACTGATACCTTACCTTTCATAACCACTAGGTGGCAGAATTGAATGCAAAGTGACATGCGCTTTCTGCTGCTTTGAAATGGACCATGCCTTTTGAATGGGTGTTCGTATTATTTTGTCACCCATCTGTAAGTCTCAGTTTTGTAATCCCGATATTTTTATGATGTAAATATGAAAATATTATTCGAAAAAAAAACCCATATAAAACTATTTATAGTATTCATATACAATTTTTAACTTTTTCCGCTGCGTAGCCGTTTTATTTACATACACTTGAAATGCCATTGTAATACGGATTAAGGGTAAAAGAGTTAAAAAGTGACAGATATGATTTAATTATAATTAAATATATATTTAAATACCAGTAGACTCGTGTAAGGTTTTATCACTACAATCTTTGATATTATTTGCAGATACGTTTTTTCACTAATTTTTAATTAACTGCATTAAAAAAATTGGGTATTTTAACAAAATGTGAGTGTACTATGTCAAAAGCCTTTTCAAAAACCCTTTTGATTGCAACCCAATTCATCGTCATGCGTTTGGCATGTGCATAAAATAGGGATGTTGGCACCGGAAATAATGTATATGATTACTAGCATATTTTGTTCTGTGCACAAAGAAATTTGCGTTAAAATACTGTGTCAGCTACAATAAAAGCTATTTATTATAATATGGTTTTGATTATAAATAAACACTAGATATCAGTATCAGACCTGAATCTAAAAAGAACCCTTTTTAAACTTCGCACTACAAACTGAGATTATTTGCTGATACGTTTTTTACAAATTTTTAATTAACTGCATTAAAAAAATTAAATAAGATATTTTAACGAAATATGAGTCTACTATGTCAAAAGTCTTTTCAAAACCTTTTGATTGCTACACCATTCATCAACATGCGTTTTGCACGAGCATAAAAAAGGGATGTTGACACCGGAAATAATATATATTGCTAGCATTTTTTTGTTCCGCGTAAGAAATTTGTGTTAAAATTCTGTTGCAGTTACAATAAAAGCTATTTATTATAGTATGGATTTGTTTATAAATAAATATTATATATAAGTACCAGATCTGAATAAAAAAAATAACTCTTTTTAAACTTTAAGATTATTTGCTGATACGTTTTTTCACTAATATTCAAATAACTGCATTAAAAAAAAAAAAAAAAAAAAAAAAAAAAAAAAAAAAAAATCAAACAACGTATTTTTGAGTGTCCTAAGTTAAAAGCGTTTACAAAAACCTTTTCGATTGTAACCCCGTTTATTGTCATGCGTTTAGCATGTGCATAAAAAAGATATGCTGACACCGGAAATAATATGTATGATTACTAGCATGTTTTGTTCCGCGTACAGATAAATTTTGTTTTAAAATTCTTTTGCAGCTACGGTAAAAGCTACTTATTATAACATGGATTTTTTTAAATATAAATAAACACTAGATATAGGTACATAGTTTCAATTTAAAAAGAATACCTTAAATTGGGTCTTTATAAAATAGCTAATAACTGTGAAACTAATCATAGGAATGACGTAAAATGTTGTATCTAAGTTAATTAAAGGGTGCAGAATATTTTTATTGTGTCAGTTTTGGGGGGTATCTTAGAAATAATTAATTGAAAGATTTATTGTGTTCGTTTAAATTTGGAGATATCCCCAACAGAAAAAAAAATAAAATATTTAATGAAACTAGACGTTGTTTGCAATTAATTGGTTATCGGTTTCTTTCTTTTTTCTTCATCTTTTTTTTTTTTTGTATTATTATTTGTGGTAGAATAAATAAGTGTGTTTATATTTAATTTTCCAATACAAGGCGTAAAATCGTATGCATTTAAAAATAATTTACGTTATTTTTTAATTTTCAGTAACTGCTTATAGCACTCAATTGCACCGTATCTATATATAAGCATATTTCGTTTTTTTAAAAAGCCCGTTCAAAACAGTGAATTTAAAATAATATATTTTTTTAAAAATACGTTTACTCTCTTTTCAACTATTCCAAGCACGGGTGTCATAAAATTTAGTTTAAAATTCAATAATTTATTTATTAACTTTAATAAATATGGTGCCGAAATAAGTTACAAGCTTATAAAGAAGATTGCAAATTTTGTAGAGAGAAATTTTTAAACTAGTTAAAATTTCAGTGGATAGGTGGTGCTGTGCTGGCTTATAAGCCTACGCCCGCTAGTTAAAGGAAGACACTCACAAGCCAATACCAGTATACTTTTCACATTTCTCGTTTGCATTTTAATAGATTTAAATGATTTTTTTGCATAATATATGAGAAATCGATATCTACCGTGTACTTTTGTACTATTTCGATTTTGATTTTACTTTTTTTTTTTTTTTTTTCTGAGGATACTTTCACATTCGGAACCGGTTCCGAAAGTGAAACTACCTGATCACCCTCAGGTATCATATGTAGGAAAAAAATCATTTAAAAATAATAAAATGAAAACGATAAATTTGAAAAGAACGCGCCGTTGGTCTAACACTCGCTTGCAGGTTTCTTCCCGTTACTAGCGTATATAAGAATGCTAAAACTAACTTCAAAATTTAAAAACACAAAGCTTTTTTCTATTATTTCGAATTTGAACAACTAAACAGATTGGAGAATAAACACTGAGTGTCATCGATCCAGTTTTACATACTAGTTCAGTTCTTCTTACAAGTTTTGGCAGCGTCTCTGTAGTATCGAGAACTGGATGCATCGATTCCATCGGACATTCCTGTGTTATCGTTCAATTTTAACACTTTTCAAAACGCTTGAAAAGGGTTTATGATTTCAGTTTGTCTGTCTGTCCGCACTTTAACTCTCATAAATATGCTCGTATTGTTATGTAATTTTTACATGTTAATGCGTTTCATTATAGACTGTTTAATATTGAAAATTAAGTGTGTAGAATTTATAGTCCGTTTACAGGGACATACAAAAGAATTTCGTTACATTATGATCTATCGAGGAAATCGTTTGGAGTGCATTTTATTGATTTTACAATATTTGAATTATAATGAGATTTATAGTATTGATATGTTTACTGAAGCGACCATACAACCTACTTTCGGAGGCGTTTAGAATAAGAAATATTTGTAGTTCGTTTACAAGGACACACAAAAGAATTTCATTACATTATGATATATGGTAAAAAATCATTTGCGGTGTATTTTAATGACGTTACGATACTGTGGACTATTTTCTGTGGATTATGGACTCCGTAGCCGTTATCGTCCATTTACACAGACGCACAAAAGAATTCGATTACAGGTCTGACTATCTATATTATAAAGAAAAAACGTGTCCCTGCGTTATGCTGACGTCATTTTGATGTTGGCAACAGTGGACGATTAAATTTATCTTTTACACTATTTTTTGAACTTCTAAACTTAGAACAATTTAAAGCTTTACACCGTCGAATAAGGGGAGAAATATACTTTCAAATGCAAATTGTTTGAAAATTGTATCGCAACTTAATCAATTTTTATGGTTTTAAACTAATTTTCAGGCATGATTTTTTTTTTTATCTATCTCTTTCGCGTGCAGGCGATTACGAAAGATAATTATTTCACTTTTTCCCCGTTTTCACTTAAATTAATATAAATAGTTCAGCATTTATTGTCGGCTCATATTCCATATTGAAATTAAAACATCATCAATCAATAAATGAATAAGATATAAATGAAACAAAAATTTAATTAAATTGAGCTAAGCATTTAAAACATTATCATAATCAAACAAGCTACTGTAAATAGCTATCTTTAACGATTTCTTCGGCTGTTTATTCCTATCAATACGAAAGTATCGCTTTTATAAATTTCAAAACTATATTTGAACACATGAATGATATTTTTCATATAAAAATGATTTTTGGTATTGTTAGTGAACAATAAAAAATATCTATTAAATGTAAAAAATATCTATTAGAGTTTTCAATTTAAAAAAATGGTTTTAACCACATTCTGTAACCTAGGGATCCCGGGTTGCATCCCCTAGTGATCGATAATTGCTGGAAATGCGTTTTCCGCTGTGAAATGCATTTTTAAACTTCTCTAATTTTTAGTGTATTACGTGGTGTGTATAAATTTCATAGATCATATTCGTGGCTGCACGTAAGAATTTGCATATATTATACTCTCAGAAATATTTTCTTCGAATCGCGGAAATTTCCTTGGCAGCAGCGCTGGCGGAAAATTTCCTTTATTTGAAGAAAGTCCGTCTCATTCTTCTTTGTTACAAGAAAGAAAATATCCGCCAAGTGAAGAAATTTCCGTCCCCCTTTTTAATTTTTTCTATCTTTACAAGAAAAAAGTATTGGATTCATGAAAATTTTCGAATTCTGGTTTCGACGGATTTACGCGTTTTAGGGGTCAGAGAACTCGAAAAACATGTTTTTATAAAATGTCTGTCTGTGAGTCTGTGAATCTGTCTGTCTGTGTGTGACACAAATTTTGTGGGCGCTCTATCTCAATAACTAATGCACGGAATTTTATAAAAATTGATATTCTGTTAGACCCTGATACAAATTGATGCTGATTAGTTTTTGGTGCAAACCGCTCAAAAGGTGGCGCTGCTATGCTACATTATTTACGATTTCCGCAATGGATCTATCTCAAGAACTAATGCACGGATTTTCATGAAACTTCAGATTCAGTTATTCCTTGATAAGATTTGATGCTTATTATGTGTTGGTGTAAATCACTCAAAAGGTGGCGCTGCTGTGCTGTATTTCACGCGATTCCCGCAATAGCTCTATCTCAAAAACTAATGCACGAATTTTTATCTAACTTCAGATTTAGTAAGATGTTAACACAAGTTGTTACTGATTAGGTTTTGGAGTTAATCGTCCAATAGGTGCCGCTGCTATGCTGGAATTTTCATGATTTTCGCAAGCTGCTATGCTGGAATTTTCATGATTTTCGCAAGCTGCTGTGCTGGAATTTTCATGATTTTCGCAATAACTCTATCTCAAAAACTAATGCACGGATTTTCCGCAAGCTTCAGATTCAGTTAAACTTTGACATAAGCAGTTGTTTGGTGATTTTGGCATACATAGGTTTTGGTGTAAAGCAGCCAATAGGTGACGCTACTAGGCTGAATTTTGCTGGATTTACACGATTTCAGAGATAGCCATATCTCAAGAACCAATGCACGGAATTTCATATCTTTAGAATCCTCATGATGAGCATAGATTGCCGTTTAATTTTGGCAGTGTGATAGCGAATTTTCAAGTATTAACATGTATGAGATAGAAAAAAGTTTTGGGATTCCTACATCCGACTAGTTTCCTTGTACGAGAGAAATTTTCGTTATTTGAAGAAACATCGGTAAAAAAAAAAAAAAAAAAAAAAAAAAAAAAAATCCCTTTTTTTTGTGATGCGGCTATCTATGAATTCTTAAGGAAGTTATTTATTATACATGTTTTAAGAATAAATTCTGGCTGGCCTTGGAGTTGAAACTGAACGACTGCTTGCAATCGAGTATCTTATTAAGCCAATAGGCGGTTGTTCAGATTGAGTTTAAAATGAAGATAGGGATTCTCTTCAAATGGAAGTTTGGGTAAGACTTGAAATATGTTTTGGTTTAGTTTAGAGGTCTGCACGGGCCGAAATTTCCAGGCACTGGACTTGCCCGACCCATAGAAAAAGAAATTTGACCCAGCCCAGTATAAAAATTAAAAGTTCTGCCCGTGCCCAGCCCGGTGCGTAGAAAAAATATATTGGCCCGACCCGGCCCAGTATAACAGCTAAAATTTCGGTCTGAGCCCAGCCCGGCCCGGCCCGAGTGAATTTCTAAAAAACATTGATTTTTACGTCGATTTGGTTAAAAATTCGTCTCGTACGAGGAGTTCTGAACAAAAATACTTATGTTAGCTTTTTTTTTTTTTTTCATATTTATAATCTTCATTTTTATAGAAATGCCGTAGGCTGCGATATTTATTTTTTTATTGAATCTCTATTTCTTGGATGTAAATGTTTCAGTTATCATTAATATTTTAAATCCATATTCCATGTATTGGAAGCTTAAAAAATCTAATAAATGATATGCATTAAAATCTTTTAAGACGGAATCGCATAGGAAAGAAAAAAATGCGTTATAGGCAAGTTCCCTTCTTAGCAGGTGTAAATGTATTATATATTCTTTTCTAAGTTTTAGTATATTCATTTTGCATGGATCAACATATTTTTCAGTTTAAGACAGCTTTCCGTCATAGGCAGGTTCTCTTTCACACGTTTTACTATATTTTAATCTAGCTATACTTTAATGGGCCTAGAAATCTACTATTCTTTAAAAATAATAAATTTTACTGTTTAGTTGTAGAATAAGTATGGCGATTTAAAAATGTATGCATTTTTTGCAAAAATTTTTGGACCAGGCCAAATATTACTGACCTTTGAACGGACCAGGTCACACCGAGACGATGATTTTCACACGGGCTGGATGAAAACCGGGACTGGAGACTAGGAAAAATGAAACCAGTTCCGGCTTGGTACGGAAAAATAAGTTAGGTCCGGACCAGTCCGACACTTCAGGAAAAAGGACCGAGCCTTCAGAAAAAAGTATGGCCTGGGCTCGACCCGAAAAGAGTGGATACCAGGCTCGGCCCGGACCGAGGGCTGTGAATGAAAATAGGCCCGAACCCGGGCCGCGCTAGGGTTTCGGGCCGGCCCGTGCAGATCTCTGGTTTAGTTGGCAATTTTCAAATTAATTGCGGGGAGATTTCGTCGTTATGAGACAATGGTTGGGGGTTTATTACTTATAGAATAATAGAGGATAAAAATTTGAATTAAGTATATTTTTTATATTTTTAATTTGATTGTTAGATGTAAAATATGAATATTGTATTTTCAATTAAATTCAAGAGGAAATGGTTTCTTTTTTGAGTAAAATCGATTTTTTTCCCATTTCATTTAACTATTATATATTTATCAAAGGTGTTTGTTTAGAATATATTTTAAGGGCGATATTTATTTAATAACTTTAGAAAAAAAATTGCGAATAATTTTAAATGAATGAGAAAATTAACTGTTACTTTTTTGAAAATTCGAAATCATTATTTTGTTTGTCTATAAATAAATTAGAATTTTCCATTTATTGAATGTTCGGTCGTTTATTTTTAAAATGAAATCGAACTCTATTATTAATAGAGGTACTACGCATGCGTGCAAGGAATAAGCGGAATTCCCCCCTCTTTTTCTGACTTTCGGGAAGAATTCGCGGGAAAGGCATGTTTTCAGAGTTACGGAAATCATTTGTTGAAAA
The DNA here is from genome assembly GCA_963932465.1 of Maratus speciosus. NCBI lineage: Eukaryota > Metazoa > Arthropoda > Arachnida > Araneae > Salticidae > Maratus > Maratus speciosus. The sequence goes on along the minus strand of OZ010787.1, from coordinate 498,180,120 downwards.
GACGAGTTTTTCTGTACGGGATATGGACAGCAAATGCTGAACATTGATTTTTATTAAGTTTTTTTTTTAATTGCTCATTTAGATATGCCACTGTATGATATGAAAAAAATGGTATTTCTTAACGGGGGAGATCGCCTACAGCAGCTCGACATTGCTTGATTTTAACACAATATTAAAAAAAAAATTGAAGCTGTAAATATTTCTTCAAATAAAACAATTTTTTTTAGAATAAATTTTACAAATCTTTATTTATGCATTCCTTTAAATAATTTTAATGATACATAATTAGAATTTAGTTTAATTAAGACATACTAATCAAGTATTTTCAATGACATACATGTATTACACGAAATACGGATTATAAAAAATACATTCGATATATCCATTTAATGTTACACACACATATATATATATGTGTGTATATATGTGTATATATGTATATACATATATATATATATATATTACGATATCGTACTTTAACTTCAACTTATAATAATCAAGTTTACAGATGAAAATATTTTTTTTTCGGGCAATTAAGCCAAAAAACGCAAAATCTATGATAAAATTTCAATAAATATTTTTTAAATATATTACAGGTACTTACTTAAAAATAGGTAGAGGCTATAAAGATATATAAGATACAATATAATTCACAATTTTAAGTTTCTATGTTACTTAGTTTTGGAAATAGGATGCACGCAATGTCAAAAATATCTGATTTGAATAATATGGCTTTAAAGTTAAAATTTACCTTGATTTGAATCGCTCCACATATTTTATCATAAAACCTGTTTTAATTGAAGTGTCGTCTTAACCCTTTAGTGCGCAGCTTTGCATATATGCAAACAACAGTGTTTTGAATTTAATAGTTTTTTTTTATTCGTATATACCTAATTCACACCAGAAAATTAAAATAGCAATATTTGCTTTAATTAATAACAGACATTCCGTATTTAAATAAAGTGAAATTAACAATTGAAACATTCTGGTGTAAAGTCAGATTCTCTGAACTACGTAATTTCTAGAACGTATTCTGTCATGGGAATTAAAGGGTTAAAGGTTAAGTTTTATAAAATAAATAATTCTATAAAATAAGGTATTTGGAGACATACTTCTTAAAATATTTACTAATTTGCAATATTTTAGCGTAAAAAAGCCACATGACAGTAGTTTTTACTTGTATTGCGAATGTGAAACAGTAGAAAAGATTGACGTATTATATGAAAAATGCATCTGTGATTTTTTTCATTATTTTTCCTGTGCAATAAACCTTTCAGACAATCATATATAATTTTTTCGAAACAAAATAAAAAATCGCACATTTATGGGTTATTATTATTTTTTTTTTTTATGTTCGGTAAAATGCTATTCTTTCATAATAGACAGCATTTTTTTTTTTTAAAGTTGTAAGGTGATCTTCCCCCTTAACACAATTCTATTAGTGTTAGAAAATGTTTCATAATCTATTACCTGATGCATGATTTTTCATTCTTGTTAGTGTATCGATTGTGTAAAAATTTGGTAAAATTAAATGAAATAATGAAGTATGTGCCCATTAAGAGAATGTTCTTATGAGTAATTATTTTTTTACTTCTGATATTTTAATTAATTTTAAGGAAAAAGTGTTCTTTTTTTGTAATATGTTATTCCTTATTTATGAAACACGATTATGGCGAAAAAGTATGAAGAAATTATCTAATTATCACACCACCATAATATGTAGAAATATGTCATCCGTTTTCTAAATTACGAATCATTTTCTCCCATTCTAATTGAAAACAATTAGAATATACTTTAGTCAAGGCTTTTACTATAAAGCGATATGTTCCTTTTCTCTCGAATTTTTAAGTGCAAACTCCAGGATGAAAGAATGGCAAATGATGCGTTATAAAGAGCTGTCAAATTTTCCACTTTGTGTAACACATTCGACATCCACAAAGAGCGGAGTAAAATAAAAAAAGTTGAAACTGTTAAGGACTTAATGATTCAAACACAACTCTTAATTTTATAAGCATAGTCAAATTTAGCATTTGTTAAACGTATTAATTTTCTGCTTAAGATAAAAAGCAGCAAAACAAAAAGTAAAAAGTAAAAGAATTAAAAATAAGAAAGTAAATTAGCATTTCTTAAATTAAAATAGCGTTTGTTAAGTGTATTAATTTTCTACTTAAGCTGGAACAATTAATAGTAAACAAGAACGAAAAATCATGCGTCCAGTATAGATTATAAAACACTTTCCAACACATTCAGAACACTGTATATCAATAGATGGAAAAACATCGGGATTGTTTTGTTCATCCCTGTAAGCATTCTAGAACCGGCCAGTACAGTAACAAAAGTGATGCAATAGATAGCGATATAGCCACGAAAGCCAAGGTACTATCAGGTAGATCTCCATCATGAGGCGATCAGGTGACTTTTGCCCGCAGCCAGGTACAAAACTCGTTAAGCTATGCAGATTGCCCGGCAGGTAGGGACCTGGTCTGCGGTATAATAATAATAATAATGATAATAGATTGTATTTATACTACATCGTACGCGAAAAGTTAGTTCAACTAAACGAATAGCACAGTTTAAAATTCCCATTCAGAAATTTCCATCAATAAACGGAAATGTATTTTATATCCTTTGTGTATCCCTATATATGATCTATAAAATTTATACATACCAAGTCATATGCAAAAAAAAAAAAAAGGTTAAATTTTAAAACGCGTAACCACAACTGAAAATCATTGCCAACGATTATTCTTCAAAGGCAATACTGTAAAAAAAAAAAAAAAAAAAAAAAAAAAAAAAAAAAAAAAAAAAAAAAAAAAAAACTTTTATGTGTCCCTGTAAATGAATGATAAATTATAGGCACATCAGATTCTACAGTAAGCGCTATTAGTACACCTCAGTGATGTATGTAATTTTCAATATGTTTTAAATAGTGTAATATCTTTAAAATACACCGCAAAAATCCCCCCCCCCCCCCCGTAGGTCGTAATGTAATTTAACTCTTTTAAGTGTCCCTGTAAATGAACGATAAGTGCTACACACTTCATTTTCAATAACAAACATAGCATAGTAAACCCCAATAACATATATCAATTTCATGGTAATCTCAGTATATTTGAGCGAGTTAGGGCACTGACAGACGGACAGACAGACAGACGCACGGACAGACAAGTCCAATTCCTAAACACTTTCTAATTTGTTGGAAAGTGTTAAAAAAAGAGAAGTTTAGGTTGAAAAAAAAAGTTAAAATAACATTTGATAAAGAAATTAAATTTCTGTTTAAGATAAAAATATTAAATAGAAAAAAAACAACAATTTAGTATTTTGCAAAATTATTAATTTTCTGTTTAGGATAAAAGTAATAACAAAAGATCAAAGTAAAATCATAAACATAAATAATATGATTATATTAAGTAATAAATAATAAAATTATAATTAATAATATAAATAATAATAAATTTTTTAGCATCTGAAATTAAATCACCGTTTACAAAAATAAAAGTATTTGTTTAAATTTATTGTCTGCTTAAAATAAAAAGATTAGATAATAAAAAAACAAAACAGTAATGTACCATTTCTTAAATTAAAATAGCACTTGTAATACTTATTATTTATCTCCTTATGCTAAAAAGTTGTAAAACAAAAAGTAAAAAATAAAAAAATAAAAGATAAGACAATAAATTAGCATTTCTTAAAATAAAATAACGTTTGTTAAGAGTATTTATTTTCTACTTAAAGTGCAACAATTAATAGTCAAAAATATTAAATTTCTATTTAAGATAAAATGATTAAAAAGACAAAAACAGAAATTTAGCATCTGCCAAAGTTATTAATTTTCTGTTTAGGATAAAAGACATAAAAAAGGGTCAAAGTTAAAAAATAAAAAAACAAAAATTTAGCATCTCTTAAATTAAATTAGCGTTTGTAAAATTAAAAGGTATTTGTTAAATTTATTTATTCTCTGCTTAAAATAAAAATATTAGATAGCAAGAAAATCCAGAAATGTAGCATTATTTATATTAAAATACTATTTGTAAAATTTATTAATTTTCAACTTAAGATAAAAGATTAAATAATCAAGAAAGGGAAATTGGAATTTTACTAAACTAAAATATCGTTTGTTAACCATATAAAGTTTCACCTTAAGAAATATATTAATTTGTCAAAAGAGAAAAAAAATAACATTTGCTAAATTAAAATAGCGTTTTTGAAGAGTATTAAATTTGTGCTTAAAATAAATAGGTAAAATAGTAAAAAATATTTTTTTAAATTGTAATTGTTAAATGAAAATTGTCTTTTATTTAATTTATTAATTTTCTTCTTAATATAAAAATATTAAATAGTCAAAAGAGAGAAATTTATATTTTGTGAAATTAAAATAACGATATAAAAGGATACGAATTTTCTGCTCGAGATAAAAATGTTAAGCAGTCAAACAACAGAAATGTAGTATTTCTTAAATTAAAATAGAGTTTGTTAAATTTCTTCATTTTCTACTTAAGGTAAATTAAATAATAATAATAATAATAAAAACAGAAATTTAGCTTTTGTCATATTAAGACAGCGTTTTTAAAAAATATTAATTTTCCGCTTATAAGATAAAAATATAAATTTTCTACTTATAAGATAAAAATACTAAATTGTGAGAAAAGATAAACTTAGCATTTGTTATATTAAAAAGGTATTTGTTAAATTCATTTGCTCTACTTAAGATAAAATATGAAAAATTAAAAAAACATACATGCAGCATTACTTACATTAAAGTAGCTTTTCTTAAATTTATTAATTTCCGCTTAAGATCAAATACTAATAAGAAAAGAAAATTCTTAAATTAAAATGGCGCTGTTTAAATTTCTTAATTTTCTACTTAAGATGAAATAGTAATAGAAATTTACATTTTAGCAAATTAAAACAGCGTTTGTTAAAAATATAAATTTTCTGCTTAAGATTTAAAAAAAAAAATCTAAAATACATTTGTTACATTTTTTCTGCTTAAAATAAAATAAATAAATAGTCAAAAACAAAAATGTAGCATTTGTTAAATTAAAATAGCGTTTTTTAAATTTGGTTATCTTCTACTTAAGACAAAAAGATTAAATAGTAAGATTTTGCTTTTGCTAAATTTGTTAATTTTCTGTTTAAAATAAAAAGATAAAATATTAAAAAAACAGAAAATTAGCATTTATTAAATTAAAACAGCATTTGGTAAATTTATTAATTTTCTGTTTAAGATAAAAATATTAAATACTCAAATGCAGAAATTTCTAGTATGTAATATTTCAATGTGTTGCACAAGTTTTGTTTATTATTGTTATTTTTATTTATTATTGTCGGAATTTTTTGGAAATAGAATTGAAGTAAATTCATTGTGCTATTAAATCTATTAAATGTTTGAACTAAGTAAGGTAAATATGAAAAATCTTTAACAGACTATAAAAAACTGTGATTTGTTTCGAGGACATTCATGCCTGCTTTTTCAGATAAAAAAGAACCTAGGATAACATTAGAGCATAAATACATCTGATGCATCTGATCATATATGTTGATAAAAAAGCTGCATGATCTGCCAACATTAAAAGCAATATTAGCTTACGAAACAGTTCGCTATTATTTAACTCATGTGGTATATTAAAATTTATATTTAAAAATAATGTATAAGATATTGCCTTATAAATTCTAAATAAGTCGTAAATAAAAAGAAAAATGAATGTTACATAAGCTTAAAAAGTAACTTTTATATTATTTGCTTACTGTGATTTTCAATAATTTTTAACATAAATTTGGAAATTTTCAAATATATTTTTAAATGACTTTTAATTTTATATCAAATTAATTTTGATTTAAAAATGTAAATTAATGATAATTTATGTAAAAAAAAAATAGCCTGTGAAAATTATCATTGAATAGCAAGCAGTAAATAACAAAAATCGAAACAATGGTAAGCAGGACATTACGTTTATACTCGTGTGAAATATAATATAAGATTCAATTTTTTGCATCTCTTCTGAAACGAAATAAAGTTTAACCTTTTACAGACCAATATTACAATTTGGAAAATAAAATTTAAAAATATCAATTAAAAATTAAATTTCTTTTTCAATGATTTGAGAAAAAAAAAAGTAGCAGCGAGAAGATGGCTTAATTTTTTTCAAGACAGAAATTAATGGACAGAAAATCATAAAGACGGCCTATTTTGCCATGGTTAACAGTGCACAATTTAAAATTTCATACAAAATTTAAATGTTCTTTTAGAAATTAGTGTACGCACTTATTATGATTCAAATTCTTCAAAGTAATAGATATAATGTTATCAATAGAAGTTGTAAAATTTAATTATTCTGTGATTAAGATAAAATGATTCAAATTGTTTAAAATTGTCTTATTACATAAGATATAATATTCTTATTGGCGGTTGTTAAGATTATTAACTGTTTACTTAAGATAAAATAAATAATAATAAGTAAAAACAAAAATTTAGCATTTATCAACTTAAAATAGCTTTTGTTAAATTGCACTTCTATAATTCGCTAGACTTTCCTAACCTCAATTAGCTTAAATAAATCATAAGAATATAAATATTATAAAAATCATACATAGAAAAAAATCCTACCCGTTTTAATGATTGATATCTTTAAATTAAAACATTAAAATGCGATATATCGAAAAAAATCATTTAAAATATACCTGGATCTGATATCGGCTTGTAAAAGGTTAAACATATTACCTTACATTCACAGATCTCTTGCTCAGAGAACGAAGAAAAAGTATATTTTAGTCATTATTTTGAGGAAATTCTTTCGGAGTTTCTTCCATAATTTTTCCAATATTAATAGAAATGAACGAAAGGTCTTCAACCCTCATACAGGTGGCAGTGAAACACCGGAGGTTTTAACCCTTCAGAACGATTTACCGATAGATATACATTGTATTTCAGGGGTTTGAACTGAATGGTACCCTTTCTAATTCATTGGTTGACTCCGTCGCTTGACGCTTTCTCCTCAACTAGGCCTCACGAAGGGGTTTCCACAGAGGACGTTCCAATGCTACTCCTTTAATACCATCTGCCATCAAAGGGTGATGACTCGAGCTGGCTTCCTATCCTGGACGATGAACTCCTGAGAACGGAACAAGGTTCACTTTCAAACAAACACTGGCTCCTCTGATAGCCAGTTCTTTATGGGCAGGTAAAAAGTTTTCTTTATGAGCCATTTAGTTTCACTGCTTCCGTTTGTTAAAGTTTTCTTTTCTTGTTCGACAAACAGCAAACAAAGCATGGGATGTCCTGCTCACATTTATACCCTTCTCTGGTGTTAATGTTCGACAAGATCTTGAACCATTTCGTGACCTACTGTCCCATTTGATCTTTAACCTGATTGATTCTATGTAGATCACCGCTGGATAACTCTTGGACGTAAAAGATTTTTAACATCTTACGAGATTAGATTCACAAAATCCCAGAAGAACCAGGAACCGCATTAAGAAAGTATACTTTATGGATAAACTTAATCAGTGAATCAGATGTCAACCGTCCAAAGTTTCTATCAATGTAGTTGTCGATTTTGGGTTTGCTTTGGTGATGTTTCAATAATTTATTAATCACGACATCCAACCAGAATGGAAATCTAAGGCTTAAAGTGGACTTCGAGTCATCTTGAATTTTGATTCGAACCCAGCACCTTCTAATTACTGTTCACATTTATTCTTTTTCTGGTGTTAATGTTCGACAAGATTTTGAATCATCTCATGCCCTACAGTAGCATTTTATCTTTAACCTTATTCATTCAAAGTAGACTATCGCTGGATAATTCTTGGACTTGACATGAGATTAGATTTACCAAATCCCAGGAAAACTGCACAAAGGCAGTCTAATTTATGGATAAAACAAATCATGAATCAAATACCAACTGTCCAAGGTCTTGACCAATAGCTTTAGGTCTTGGGTTGGCTTTGGTGGTGGTACAATGATTTATTGATCACGTCATCAAACAGAATGGCAAACCTAAAGCTTAAAGTATATTTCGAGGAATTTTGAGTCTTGGTTCGGAACGGGCCACTCCTATTTATTGTTCACATTTATACACTTTTCTGGTGTTAAAGTTTGGCTAAATCTTGGACCGCGTCGTAACTTACTGACCCGTTTTGATCTTTAGCCTAATTCTTTCAATGTTGACTATCAATAGATAACTCTTTGACATGACATGAGATTAGATGAGATTAGATATACCAGACCTCAGAATGACCAGGAAAACTGCACTAAAAAATTTTAATTGATGAATAAACCTAATCATGAGTAACATACCAACTGCCCAAGGTTTCGGCGAATGTAGCAGTAGTTGTTGGGTTGGCTTTGGTGGTAATACAGTGATTTACTGATCACGACATGTAAGCAAAATGGAAACCTAAGGCTTAAAGTCTATTTTGAAACATTTAGAATTTTGGTTCGAAACGGGCCACTCTTAATTGTTGCTCTCATTTATTCCCTTTTCTGGTGTTAAAGTTCAGCGAGATCTTCGACCACGTCCTGACCAACTGACCCGTTTGATCTTCAGCCTAATTTATTCAGAGTAACTATCACTGAATAACTCTTCGAGTAACGACATTAGATTATATTATATTTAAGAGACCTCACAGAAATATCGTATTAAGAAATTCTCGTTTGTGGATAAACGTAGACAGCGAATCACATTGGCGTTGTGTCAGGGTGGACACAGGAAAAATTTTCACCATTTCTTTTCGCGTTAATTAAAACATAAATTCTGCATTTTAAAGTATAACTATGATTATTTTTCAAAAAAAAAAAAAACGCTTCCTGACGTTACGCTTATGGTGAATAAGATACCAACTGTCCAAGGTTTCGATTAACGTCGTAGTAATTCTCAGGCTTCATTTGGTGGTGTTAAACTGATTTAGTTTATCACTGCGTCCAGTCAGAGTGGGAACCGAAGACTTAATCCTTTCTGGGGCCAGTAATTGTATTACTGTTATGTTTTCACACCAGAATTTTCGAAAATGAGAAAATGTATTTGTTTTCGTTAAAGTTAGAAAAACAAAATTTTGTTCAAAAATTCTGGTACAACATTTTATTAAAATTAGGCAGCATAAAAAATAGCCCACTGACCTTCAAGGAGTTATAGTTGATTTCGAACGATAAAATGATAGAGTACCATAGAAGTGGTGTACCAAGTTGTGCGTATACTGTACGCGTTTTTACAAAAAGTAATTTCTTTTTAACCAACTTCCAACGAAGGTGGTTATATAATTCCTTTATATATATCTATATATATATAATGAACAAAGTGAAATTGAACAGATAAAACTAAGCTATATTAATTACAAAGCTAAAGTTACCTTTTACGTGATAAATTGAGTACCATTAAAAATGCCAGAATAATAAGATTGTAGAACTAAACTAAAAATAACATACTTAATAACATGCACATTTGCAGCAATGCTATTAGAATGCTGAAATAATAAAGAGGGAATCAGAAATATATGAACAAATGGTAAAATTCTAAAGATGAACAAGTTAGGAACATAGGAAACCAGTATGTAAAATAAGGAACTATGAATAACATTCAGAATCATCAGAGGAGCTTGCAGGTTAATTCATAGTGAAGATGTGTTATTTCATCCAATTTTGTCGGCATTAAGCCTAAAATGACAAATTTAGCTCCCAATAGAGCATCATAAAGGAAAATACATGATAAAAAACCAAGAGATCTAAAGAAAAATACACCTTATACAGGATATTAAAAATTATTAGAGAACAATACCTCATTTACATACTAGGATCCAAAACTTCAGAAAGCTGACTCACTATATTAAAGCATGTGAGGATGCAAACAGATTTAGTACTATTAGAATATGGCAGTAGTTGCTGAAAACCAAAACATTGCTGCCAACTGGTGTGAAATGATTTCATCTTTAATATATATATATATATATATATAATTAATTAAAATGAAATCATATGTGATCCATTTTTTTTTTCTTTTCTTCTTCATCTTCTTTTTTTTTTTTTTTTTTTTTGTTGTTAGAAAGACCTTTTTTTGCTGATGGTCTAGTTTCAATATATTTAGAATTTTCAAACATGTTTGACTGTCTGTTTTTTGTCTTTATTTTTTACTTTTTAGGCTTTAACTGTCGTAAAAATCGAGTATTTCTGAGAATATTAAGTGTAGTGTTACTTTAGGCATTTATGTTTGAGTTTTTAAGACAGTCGTCAGATTGCTTTTTGTTGTTGTTATTTAAAGGGGCATGTTAGACATTTTAATATATCATCGTCTACTGCGTCTCAAAAGGAGTGATATTGGCAAAAATGGGATTTAAAATGCATCTGAAATAAAGCCTTGTATCGGGTTTGGTAACCGGATAGCATCCGATCTCAACCCGACGCTCTATTTTTTTTCGTTGCGGGTCGAGCTGATTTCTTGTTTCGGGTTGACTTCAAGTAGAAACTTCGAGTAACTCGAATCATGTAGGACTCTAATCTGAATAATAACAAGGGGTTACCACAAAAAACAAGGTAAGAAACAATACATTGAAGACAAATTAATATATATATATATTTAAATTCTTGTTCATAATATCGATGAGTAATTTTGGATTTAATAGCAGCGAAGGTTCGAAGACGTTTTTCTTGAAGAAATATTTGTGAAGCGTTATCAAAAGACTATCACCCAGAATGCGCAACTCAGTAGTGGAAAATTGGCGCAGAGGCGGAGCCTATCGACACCACTAAATTTTAGTAGTATTTTGCGGCTTATCTAATGACATAATTTCCGAGTTTTTATTAACCTGAATAATACAATAAACAATTATCGGTGTCAATAGGCTCCTCCCCTGCGCCAATTTTCCACCACTGCGCAACTATTTTAGAAAAAAGATGGTTTCACCTAACCTTTAAAGACAGGGGCGGCGTGTTGAGTACGCCATTCAGTGAAAAAACAGGTGTGAGTTGTAAAATAATTAAGTGATTAACATTTGCTCTTCATTTACCTTCTTCTCAATTCCAAAGTGCCTTCAATGTTCAACCAATGTTTAAAGTCTAAGTTTGTAATTTTTTCTGACCTTTTTCAATTTTTATAGGTAAATCACTACTGCTGTACGGAATATGCCGCCAGTGTGTTTGTGTACTATATTCTATTTTCTTTCTTAATTAAACTTTTTTATATGAATGTGATGTCTATTACTTTTATACTATTACTAGACATTAGAAACTATTCTTCTTTAGCATCAAAAGTTGATTTTAGGCTTTAAAGAACGTTGGCGCATGGAGTACGCCATCAGTGACCTAATGATACTACAAACCGTCCGTGTTATATTTTTCCTAAGTAAATTAGGCTTTTTTTAACAATTGCATGTTTATTCCTTTATACTACTGCCGGACATTGAATTAAACAAGGATATCATTAAAAGTTTCTATTTTGGCTTTAGAAACTGGTGGCGCATAGAGTGGGCCGCCCGTGTCTTTAACCCATATTTGACCAAGTATTGCATTTTTTTTTTTGCTCAAAAATTATAGTTTAAAGGAAAGACAAAAAATTGAAAAACTTACTAAAATTTTATTATCGTCAAATTTACAGTCTGTACCATGGTAAAATGCATTGCTATGACACTATTTTTTTTTTCTATTCTCCTACTCAAACTTCTTTCAAATGAAATTGTAAAAAACAGTTCAAACAGAGTCCAACATCGCATTTTTTTTTTGCAGATAGTTGTTGGGTTTTTTGTTCAATTATGTAGTTCACAACGACGTTGTCTTCCGTTTTCTCAAAATTGATATATTTTGAAAACTTATTAAAAATAATTTTTTTAAAATTAATTATTAGAGTTTAAGCCAGTGTAATGAATGATTCTTCAACGGTAATGTAATACTGAGAAAAACGCAATAGTACAAATATTTTATGAGTATGAGATAGAAATGTATGCTGTCCTATATATAGGACGTTGTTAAAATATGGGTTAAAGATTGATTGTGAAAATTCCGTATTTTCTTTATACTTATAGGCTGACTTTGAAAAATCTGCTTCGTAAATACTTATTGGTGAAAACAACAATGTACAGTCGTGAAAAAACCTTATCACACTATGAATTCTCTGTCACTTTCGTGATCGTATAAAAATTTGACTGGTACCAATCGTTAATAATAATAGCTACTAATCAATTCTACACTTAAATTTTCCTTAGAGGTCGTCTACCTGTAGAATTTGTAACGAAATTTAATGCTACCACCCATTTTGACATCATATTTGAATTCTTCATAAAGTTTCACTTTTGAATACCAAATGGGAACTCCTTCGGTAAAGTAGTTTAGGAATTATGCAGTATTAAACTTTGAAACTCTTAATTCCTTGAAGGACTTTAAGTTACGACAAAACGACCGTGTTATATTATTTCTAAATAAATTAGGGTTTTTTTAAAACAATTTCATGTTTATTTCTTTATACTACTACTGGACATTGAATCAAACAAGGATATCATTAAAAGTTTCTGTTTCGGCTTTAAAAACTGGTGGCGCTTAGAATGGTTCGCCCGTGTCTTTAACCCATATTTGGCTAAGTATTGTAAAAATTATTATTATTATTATTATTTTTTTTTTTTTTTTTTTGCTCAAAATTATGGATTAAAGGAAAGACATAAAAATGAAAAACTTACCAAAATTTTATTATCTTCAAATTTACAGGCTGTACTATGCTAAAATGCACTACTAATGACACTATTTTTTTTTCTTTTCTCCTACTCAAACTTCTTTCAAATGAAATAGTAAAAAACAGTTCATAGTAAAACATCGCATTTTTTTGCAGATAGTTGTTGGGTTTTTTGTTCAATTATGTAGTTCACAACAACGTTGTCTTCCGTTTTCTCAAAATTGGCATATTTTGAAAATTTATTATAAATAAATTTCTAAAAATATTAAATATTAAGCTAGTGAATGATTCTCCAAAAGTAATGTAATACAGAAACAAAAGCAATAGCACAAATATTTTATGAGTATGAACTAGAAATGTATGCTGTCCTATATATCAGACGATGGTCCAATATGAGTTAAGATCAATTTTGAAAATTCAATATTTTTCTTATACATATAGATTGACTTTTAAAAATCTGCTTCGTGAATACTTATTCGTGAAAACAACAATGTAAAGTCGTGAAAAAAGCCTATCACCGTATTAACTCTCTGTCACGAAGCATCGCATAAAAATGCGTCTGGTACCAATCGATTAATAATAATAACTACTAATTAATTCTCTACAAATAATTTTCCTTAGAGGTCGTTTACATATAGAATTTGTAACAAAATTCAATACTAACTCCTATTTTGACATCATATTTGGATACTTCGTAAAATTTCACTTTTGGATACCAAATGGGGAAGTCTTCGCTGAAGTGGTTTAGGAATTATGCAGATTTAAAATTTGAAACTCTTAACTCCACGAAGGGCTGTGGTTCATTTTTGGCCCGCTTAATCCCTAAGTGCCACATTGGCACCAGAATTTTGGAATGAAAATTTTCCTATTATTAAGTGCATGAAGAAAAGTCTTTTTTTAAAAAAAATTGTTTGTAAATTCTAGTTGCATTCAATCATTTCGGCATTTTATGAATAGAAATACTTTGTCCCCGAAAGGGTTAACGTTAAATTTATTTTGAATCGTTGTATACTAAATTGCAATACCGACATTTTTTTTAAGTATACCTTAAAACTACTTGACGGAATGAGCTGTAGTTTTAGATCCGCATATTTGAAGCTCCTAGAAGTCGATTTATAGTCCAGGCAATAGGGAATTTTACCTAGCAAAATTAATGGTAGTACTGGAAATCGGCTTTCTAGATGTTTTTCGGGTCACTGAATTCGAATTTGTAACTCCCCACCAAAATTTCCCCCGGCAACACCCCCAAATTTTGGTAAAAAGCCCCCCCCCCCCAAAAAAAAAGGTTTTTATTAAAAAATCAATTTGTTTATTGTTTTAGGGGAAAAGTAGCTAGAAATTCAGAAAGTAGACAAAAATTGTAACAAATTAGATATATGACATTATGACTTAGGATGAAGGGGACGGGGGAACTGCCTCGGAACATGCGCCGCAGTGCTGCGTGAAATAAGTTGCGCAATTCCACTTAACCACTCACACGTTTACATTAGCTCTCCCATCTTCCCTCCGAACTTTCTCTATAAGGTTTACTTTAAGTTTTTTGGGTCGCTGAATCCAAATTTTTAACTTACACCCAAAATCCCCCCCCCCCCCAAATAGTTGTTTTTAACTTAAATTTCTTTTTGTTTTAGGGGAAAAGCATTACGAAATTCAGAAACTAGACAAAATTTGCAACAAATAGGATATATGTCATTATGACGTAGGATAAACGGGGAGAGAGGTGGCTGCCTCGGAACATTCCCCGCGCGCTTTTCTCAAAAACCAAATTTTTTCAAAAAATCAATTTTTTGGGCAGTTGCCGTGTGAAATTTTGGTGGGAAGTTACAAATTCGGATTCAGCGACCCAAAAAACATCTAGAAAGCCGATTTCCAGTACTACCAGTAATTTTGCCAGATAAAATCCCCTATTGTCTGGACTTCATCATTTAGTGCACGTAGCGCCGCAGTGGGTATAAGAAAAATAGCAAAATTATTAGCAAGATACCCGAATCGAACATTTTTTATAACAAGAGCTTTATTTGTAAGCACTTTTAAATTATTTTAAAATACTGTACATAATTTAATATTTGACTCATCATGAGCATCTGTTATGCCACCATAAATGAAATAAACTATTACAGGGTACACAAAATTATCGTTTTATTTGGTTTTGATAACATGTGACGTTTCAAAATTGAGAAGACATTGGTCCATTTTTGATCCAAACATACTCAATTCGATATGAGTACATCGATTTACTCACTTTTGAGTACTTCAATTTTTTTCAGTGTTTAATGTCCACAGTAGTCTATTTTGGATCATTTAATACAAAATACGCCTATCACAGTGCCTTTTTAATTTAGGACCCAGTACAACTGTAGTATTTCCCCATTGTTCATGCCCCTGCTTCATTGTTATGTCTTAGTAAATGAAGCAGTGATACTCGCTTCTTTTCTATAATACTTGTATAGAATATATTCTTAAAGAGATGTTTCTCTTAAGAAATTATTAAAGCGTCATAGATTTACATTTTTTTGCAGAACCAATAGCCGAGACTCAGATTTGAATAGTTGTCGGGATCCAATTACACATAAAAAGTCAACCCAGTCTGTTTAGTCCTCTTATACAAATGGTGCTTATTGAGCTTTAAACCAACCGTAAGTGACTACATGTGTATAATTTTATTTACATATTTTGTGGTATACTCCAAGTGTTTGTCTGAAAATTGAGAATTAACCCTTTTAAACAAAATTTTTTAGTTGCTTGTAATTTTAGGAACCCTGTTTTGTGTAGCTTTACAGTGTATTAATCAGTTTTATCATCACGGTATCACCACAAAATATCTGGATGTTGTTATTCGCACGTAAATATTTCCAAGTTCAAAAAACATGTTCAACGGACAAACATAATTAACAATGTAAAATGAGCATTTTTTGTTACTCCTGCTTATATAAATGCTGTTACACAGATAAAATTTATACTGAAAATTTATAGCATCCAAAAAACCGACGTTTCGAGTTGACGCTGGGTTGAAAAAACTTATTTACGCTATGAAAACTACTCGTTAAGATATCTAAAAATTACAGTCAACAATAGAAACTTTTGTTTCAAAAATGTTTAATCTCCTAATTTTTTCGTGTTAGAGGTTTCTGAAGATAAAGGAACGTCTTTCGGAATTGTGAGTAGCTCGGAAGAAGTAGTATTATATTTTTGTACGCCTTCTTGCTAGACCAAGAAATATTTCCCAATTTTTAAATTACAGAAAAGATTAAATCTTATTAGTAGAAAAAAGTGCATTTTATTTCAATCAATAAATATAATTTTCTATTTCAGAATATTATTTTATGTTTCAAAGATTGCAAACGGCAGTTTTAGAATCTTTATTATAAACCATAAAGTTCATGAGTTTGGAGATGAGGAATCCTAAATTGCGTCTCTGGAGAATTCAATTTGAACCATGCTGAAATCATCAATATTGGCGGTGACTAATTAGAAAATGCTTTCGTCCGTGTCATTTTTAAATGATTTATGAATGCGAATAACTTATTGCACGTAATAATAAACGTAAAATGATTCTCTGTCTGTTAAATAAGCATCTCCCAGCATTGGATGGTCTGACCTGTATAAAATACTTTTTAAAGCAAAAGTACAACAAAATAGAAAAATGAATTTTGAAAACTGTAATTATTTGAATTAATTTTATGCCCTTCAAAATGGTTTTATATAAGCTTTTAAATATCTGACGTACTGTCTAATATTCCAATGTATCCCTTGAAATTTCAAAGTTTAAACAATGATGAATATATATTTTACTGTGTAACACTGCTGTTAATAGAAATATATCTCGTGTTTTAAATATGAAAAAAATAATTATTACAGCTAACAGCCTACAGTTAATGAAAGAGACAGGCCTCAGTGCTTCCCTAATCCCGGCTACTTTTCAGCCTACCTTGATTGCATGGCAGTGCGATAACTGTTTGGCAGCCTATCTTGATCATGTAACAGCCAAGAGGGGTTGAAGTACAGTGGTCTATCTCTTTTGTCGGCTGCTTTTACACCTCCACACGCCTAAGATATCAAATTGAATCAACCCATTTGTGCTTGGAGTCCTAATTTTGGGACGCTTTCTTAAAAAAAAATCTGGTTACAAATGGAATTATGATATCCTTTCAAAACTTTGTAAAATATATGATTAGTATTTGTTTTCAATATTTATTCATAAATGGCAGCGCATTTCTAAGAATAAAAAGGTGAAATAAATGTTTTTTGTGGCACAAAGTTGGATTTTCTTGGAATAAAATGGCGCCTAAGAAAAAGTAAGATATTTCTTTTATTTTTTTTTATCAATAAGTTTATAAGTGGTATTATTTATAAGACGAAACATTATTTTAGAATACGTATTTTTGCATTTTTTTTCAGATTTCTATTTCTTTGTTTGAATTTGAACCTTTATATACCGTCCCATTTTTGGGACGCTAGGCACGAAAGGGTAGGGGTTTCCTCCGTTACTGTCTATGCATTAAATTTATGTCCATTTATTTTGTTACAAAATGGTTACATATCATTTGGATTATTATTTGGCTATAAAATTATTATTCGGATTATTATCTGGCTATTCTTTGTTATTACTATAGGGGGGGGGGGGGCTGGTCTCGGCTCAAGAACAAGACACTCAGTACTCCGCACCCTTAGCTATTGGCTTAGTAAAAATTTATATCATACCGGTCTGTTTTGTACTAGTTTAGTATTTGACAACCTGAGGTTACTAATATGTTTACTAATATATATACAGTAGAACCTCGATTTTGCGACGTAATTGGTACCGAACCTACATCGGATAATCGAGAATTTATCAATAATCATCTAGTTTAATATGTAACATCGTCATCAAACTGCAGTTAGGACTATTAAAACTGCTTAATAAATATCTATATTCAAATTATACATGAAAATATTTTATTTGTTTAGAACATGGACATGTACACAGGGTGGTGGGTTGGGGGTGGGAAAGAGTACAATTATATCGGGATCGAATCTTACAGGACCTCAAGCTGATTTCAATGGAATTTGAAGAAAGAGGAAGCAAAATACTTATCTCTACTCGTGGTTTGGAAAGGAACGCTTGCATACACAAGGAATGGGAAAATAATAATAATAAAAAACCGCTGGAAAAAATTCAGGAAATCGATGTAGGTTTACGGAGAGTCCCGGTTAAACGAGGGTCGGATAATTGAGGTTCTACTGTACCATATATACTCGTGTTTAAAACGATGAATTTCTGACAATTTTCTGAAAGTAAATTGGGGGGTAGACTTATAGGTAGGTCAATTACAAAAAATAAATAAAACCCCAAAAAATAAATAAAACCTTCGAATACTGCAAAAGTCTTATTTTTTATGTATATAAATAATAAAATAATATATAAAATATACAAATAATGTAAAAGGGCCAACAGGAGCTTGTGTCCACAGAAACTTAAAACTATATAAAGAAGATAAAATGATAATCAACAGAAACGGTTATCACGGAACGTAACTTTGCCGACTTTACAGAGAAAAAACCGTCAGCAAAGCCGCTAGGAAAAAACTATTTATTTTACGGAAATAATTTGTATTTATCATGAAATTACGGAAAAAATCTGTTGAAATGGCCGAAAGTTTGTAATAAATACAGATTATTTCCGTAAAATTAACCGTTTCTTACTGGCGCCCTGACTGACAGTTTTTTTCTGTAAAATCAGAAGATTTGTTTTTACAATACTGGAACTTCAAATATCCAGAACAATGCTTAATGTATTTCATATAAAAACTGCGTAAAAATTTGCACATTTGGAATTTTATTGTGATAAAAATTTTGTCATTTTAAAGAAATTGGCTCAAGAAGTTTTAAGAGAAAATTTTGCTAAAATCAATAACTAAGGTGACCAAACGTCCTCGAAATTCGAGCAGGGCCTCAAACTTGAGAACAGAAAATCACGCATTTCTGGTAATTTTTTATTTAAAATACTTATTGTATTTTAAGACGGTAATAAATTCGTAGGGAATATATGTATATCTATATATATATATACAGCTTAAAAAGTTATAAATTTTAAGGTTATGAAATATTAAATCAAGTCGCGTTATAAAACCATTATAAAATTTGGTCAGCGTAATTATGACCTATCCTGTATATGTCTAATGTTGAAATATTAATATATGTGCCACATTTTAAGAAGTGAAAGCTCGTTTAAAAGGGAAAAAAATCTCAACGCAATCACACTTTTATCGATTTTTTTATAATTATTTTTCCAAATACTCTCTCTCCTTGGAGAAAGAGCTGCTTCAAAAAATTTCTCCTTCAGATCCGCCCTCATGGCTGCAATTAGTTCGAAGAAGTGATTTCTTTCTGCTTGTTTGGATAGATAATTAATATTCAAAATCCAGCCAGCTCAAAATCCTTTAGTATTGCTATTTTTTAACTGCCTTCTTGAAATGTCTTGCTCTGATTGGTACATTTTTACGGTACTTAAATATTTGAGCATCGTACGAAACAAAGGATTCTGCATTTTGACAGATGTATATAATTGTAAACCATCTTTTACAGCCATTGTGTAAGAGCTATTAATGATTGATTCTTGAGCTTTTAGTTTACATAAACTTTTTAAAAAAATTATACAGTTGTATAAACCAGTTTAAAAATAGCAATTTGAATTCAGTAAATTGACTTTTTTTTTAATAATTGAAAATCTTTTTTTTAATATATACTTATTCTTCAATACCAAATGCTTCATTTAAAAAACTAATAAAATAACATTTAATACTCAATAGGGCTCTAAAGCTTTAAGCCTTTCACACAAAACAGCGATTTCGTTTCGTGATGTGGAATTCAAACCGAAATGCCACTCACGAGTTATACTCGTGTAATAAAGTTACTTTGTTTATAATTGAAATTCTTAAGTGTTTAGTTCATTTTAAAAATTTTAAGTCGTCAATTTAGTCATCATTTTAAAAATATCAGTTTGAGCTTAGTAATTTGTTTTATTAAAATTCAAAATACTCAATATTATGTGCTTCATTTAAAAAAATAAAATAAAATAACATTGAATGCTCAACATAGTTCCGAAGCTTTAACCCCGAACCCCTTGAGGGGCTCTTGGATATATTATATCCCACCTACGATTAATGAAGATTTGCACCAGAAAAATTTTATTAAATTTTACTTTTCTAACATTGGTGAAAAAAGTCGTAAAATTGCTTTTCTTTATTTTGCAATAAAATTTGTGGAAGATTCCGGTGTGAATTCGACATTACAGAAACACAATTACTTGCCCCTGAAAGGGTTAACCTTCTCGCTGCTCAGCCCAAGATATGCTCGGGCATGCATTTTTCAGTCAAATTAATACTATTTGGTTATTTCCACCGGTTATATTTTAGCGAAAACTTTGTCTGATTTAATCAGGACATTTTCCCCGATTACGATAGTCAAAAATTTCTGCTTTAAAGAACCGGTGATAAACGATTAAAAATTCTGTAAAAGACGCTCATCACGAAGAATTACTTACGCAGCGGGAGGGTTAAGAGGGTCCGGTATAAATGTTCTTTATTTATAGGCATATTTTAATGACTTTTTTTCCTGCAATGTATAGTTCCATAAAGATTACTTTCCAAATAAAAAGTTTTTGAAAACTTTGAAATTTTATTTAAAAGAATTAAAAATTTTAAAGTTATTTAATTTTTGATATAAATCATGAACCACTTGCCCGATTTTATTACTTTTGACTATTGTCTGATGAAAATGTTTTCGTTATTTTGTCTTCAGGATTTATAAAATATATATATATATATACTTACAAAATTTATAAAAAATTTAAAAGTAAAAAAAAAAAGGATTTTTAAAAGTGATTTTAACTTTGAAGATTATATTTAAAAAAAATTCGCATGAAATTAAAAACCCTGAAGACAATTTATTAAAAACATAACATAAAAACTCGGTACAAAATTCTATACATGTATCTTGCAAACTAGTTTAGATATATAGGGGAGACTGGGGAGGGTTCACAATAAGGGAGGCTTGGCCCACCCTTCAGTTTTCCCATTTAAAAAAATTTAAGTGTTTTGCCAATAGGTGGCAACCAAAGCTACTGGATTGCTTAAAAAAATGTCTTAGTTTCATAAAGATAATTAAAACAAGTGTGGAAAAATCAATTGTGAAGCGTTTTGAACTTAGAAAGTGTATTTTTTAGAAAGATTTTGTAAGACTTTTCTATATAAAATATATCATAGAAATTTAAATAAGTAGGTTTTAACTAATGCAGAACTATTGAGCTTTTATTCCAGGCATAAATATTACACAATAAATTAGACTTAATATAATAGTGTGCTCTCTTTAAAAAGTAGCTATGTGGGGAGGCTTGACACAATCAATTTAAGGGAGGGTTGACCAGATGATCAAAGCTCCCTTAACCACGTGTTTTTAGAAATATTTTTATTATACACTGTACATAATGAATGATTAATGGTTATATTTGTAAAATAATGTAAATTTATTCTGTAAATCTACATTAAAATCGGTGATAGAAGGGAAAATATTTTAAGTTGATGAAAGTGAGATGTGAAAAATTGCTATAGAATCAAGAAAAAATTAATGTAATATAAATGGAAAAGTTGATAGAAACTTTTATTTCATTTAAATTGTACCCATAGTAGTTAAATATAAAGAATGGAAACGTTTAGAAAGGAAGAAAGGTGCATCAGCTTTATGAAATGTTAAGTGTTCATGCCTCTGTAAAAGATCGTATCATTGATCAAAACATTCGTAAGGTATGTAGACAAATTTTACCAATATGAACACAATGAGATGAAGCCAAACTATATGGCAACTAGTGTTGCCAGGTCGAGTGTCACAAAATTTAGATGTTTAAAACGGAATTTTTCTCCTGTGCCTTGTATTTTGTCTAAGCAAATTGGTGTACACATTACATTTTCCAAAATAATTTTTTATAATAATTAAACCATGTAGCATAAAGTTAATCTGTCTTTTTTTTTTTAAACTGATTTTGCTTCCTTGAAGAAATATTTCAGAATAAAATAAAGTGCGTCAAGCCTCCCATATGTGGGGAGAATTGACCCATTACACTGGATAACAGTGGTTTTGTCCTAGAGCTAAAATTAGTTATTTCTAGATCAGTTTTTGGCGCTGATTCCGAATATGCTTTCCGTTTATCTCTAGGTGGTCCAGGTTTTGAGAAATTTGCATATTTAAATTTATGCAAATTAAGCTTTTTTGTGCTATTTTATGCAAATTTTAGATACAATATATGTCACATCTAATTACGTTTTCTAGATAAAGACTACTTGACTATTTCCTTCAGATAAATGTCACGATTTGCATATTATTAACATTTATTTATCAGTTATTAAGCATAATTTGCATATTTTTCAAAGGTGTAATGATCATCACTATCAACATTAAAATAGTTGACACAGAATTGACGTAATGTTTTCCTAGACTAGATTTTTATGCTGATTTCAAATCTGCAGTCTGTTTTCTTATGTCATGTCTAGTTTTTGAGTAAGATGAATTTCTACTTTTGCACGGCATTAACACAGGTTTGATATACGATGCTTTTTAGGGGTGTGTAATTCATTGACAAGAAGGTGAACAGGGTCAGATTCATATCAGAGACATAAACAAAAATTTATATAATCAAAAAAAATATAAGTAGTAGAATCTATACTAACTAGTTGAAGTTTATCATACAAAGTATCATAAAAGCTATTTCTGGCTTTTTTGACCAAAAACTAAAATTTCACTTTTTTCAAAAACGAGACTTGACAGAAGAAAACAGATGCAAGATTTGAAATCAGCTCAAAAAACTGGTTTAGAAACATATTAGCGTACTCGTGCGGCAGAAATATTTGAACGTCAAGAATAATTATTAGAAAAACATGAAAAACATGCAAATTAGGTACAATATTTCACAGTCACATGTCAGTATAATCTCAGAAACAACGTTTTTGTGAAGTAAATTAGGTAGTAATCATAACATAAAACAAAAATCCTGTGTGATATTGCTTTATACCTTAAATTTGCAAATAATTGTATAAAATTTAGTAAATTTGCATTAATTGAAATATGCAAATGTCTCTCAAACTTGACGTGATGGAGTAAATCTAAACCTAGATTCGGAATCAGCACAAAAAATCGCATAAAAAACAACTAATTTCTGTTTTAGGACAGAGCAAAAGTTCAAATTTGTTGACCAGTGCTATTTTCTCATCATTAAAATCAATCATTTTTCAATTTTCTTTATATTACACTTATGACGAAATTTGATTTTGATAAGTGATTGTATATCCAATAAAATTATATCTGAAATTTTATTGTAGGTTCAATATATAAAAAATAAAAATCATTTTGTAAAAAATGGGTCAACCCACCCCAGTCTCCCCTACTTTTAAACATAACAAATTATGACAAAATTCATTCTGGGATAAATGGACAACACAAAAATTATTATATCTGCTGATGTAATCACTGTAGAAATACGCGGTATGCTTTATTTAATTTACTTAACTTTGTAGGGTTTTATTAGTAAGAAAACTAAAAAGTGTATTTTTTGAGAATTTAAACCTTTCACACAGAATGGCGATTTCTTTTCGTGGTGTGCAACTGAAACCGAAATGGCGCTCAGGCGTTGCACTCGTGTATATAAAATTCAGTTACTTTGTTTATACTTGAAATTCTTAAGTGTTTAGTTTAAATAAAATTTCAGAACGGTCTGATTGATTTATATGAATCATTTTAAAAAGATCAGTTTGAGCATAGTAATTTGTTTTATTAAAATTCAAAATGTTCGATATTATATGCTTCATTTTAAAATAAACTAATAAAGTAACATTTAATACTGGACGAATTCACAATCTTTAATCCTTTCATATGTAATGGCGATTTGGTTTCGTGGTGTGTAATTGAAACTGACATGGCACTCAGGAGTTAGATTCTTGTGTATAAAATTCAATTACATTATTAATTACTGAAATTCTTAAAAAAATAGTTTAGATAAATGTCAGAAAAGACTGGTAAATAAATATAAATGATTTTAAAATATTAGTTTGAATTCAGTAAATTGTTTTATCAAAATACAAAATCTAACTTTTAAACAAATTCCGTAATACCAAATACTTCATTTAAAATACTAATAAAATAACATTTAATACTCAATAGGGCTCCGAAGCTTTAAGCCTTACACACAAAATAGCGATTTCGTTTCGCGATATGCAATTGAGACCGAAATGGCACTCACGAGTTATACTCGTGTATATAAAATTCAGTTACTTTATTTATAATTGAAATTCATAAGTGTTTAGTTTAAATAAATTTCAGACTGATTAAATTGTATAAATTATTTTTAAAATATCAGTTTGAACTCAGCAATTTATTTTATGAGATTTCAAAATTCTTAATATTATATGCGCCATTAAAAAAAATGAAACTATTAAAATAACATTTAATACTCGATGAGCTTACAAGCTTTAATCTTTTTAACACGTTACAACAAAGTTGAAAAGTGTTTATGCATTAGGCTTGTCTGTCCGTCCGTCCGTCAGTCCACGCTCTAACTCCCGTAAATATACTCGGATTTTCATGAAATTGATAAAGGTGATCTAGGGTCACCAAAGCATGTTTGGTATTGTGTATGAAGTATGTAGGATTAATCGTTCATTTACAGGGGCACTCAAAAGTATTCCATTACATTATGGTATATGAGGAAAAATCGTTTGCTGAGTATTTTAATGACATTATGCTATTTCAAATGTATTTAAACTGATATAAATAACTGACTTTCACTACGATCACGTTAGAAAAGGGCATTCATAGCATTTTTTAGGGTTCCGTACTTAAAAAGTAAAAACGGAACCAATATAAGATCACTCCTGTGTCTGTCCGTCTGTCTGTCACAGCCATTTTAATCGTAAACTATGGAACGTGGAAAGTTCAAATTCGGGGAAGTAATAAAGACCATTGACCAACATATTTTCAGATCAATAAACATTCATAAACATATTTAGTAAAAAAGTAGAGGGGCTAATTATGCTGCTTGAAAAAAAAATCTTTTCTTTGTATATCATGTGGGGTATCCTGTGAAAGCTTTTGTAACGCTGAACTCAAAAATACATTCCTTTTAGTTTTAGGTATTATATTTTCAAAGATATTGTTGAAAATGTAGAGCAAAAATATGTCCCCCCCCCCCATCTAATTCCGAATCTACTGAAACTAAAATTATGAAAAAATTAGAGGTAGTAGATGTTAATATAAACCTTGCCGGAAAATTATAGCGATTACCCTAGGTCACATATTTTTTGAGTAATTAGCATTTTTCTGTTATACACAAATTTCGATTTACGGGCATTCAGAAAAATCGTTGAGCATCGCTGAATATACCTATCGTTGCAGAAGAATAAAAGCATTGTTGATAATGATTTTCGAAAAAAATCATCGGTAATTAGCTGAGATATTAACCCTTAAAGGTACGGTCAGTTTGGACATACACAAGGACAGGGCGGCGTACTCTATGCCTAGTTAACGACTTTTAATGTGTAATGTATTATGTATATGTGTAATGTAATATATATGTGTAATGTAATGTCCAGTAACAGTATAAAAGCAATAAACGTCAAATTGTTAAAAACATACTAATTTAAGGGGTCTCGGGACTCTAAAAAGTGGAAAAAATGAAAAAAAGACCATTTTCAACATTTAATGTCTTAAAATGTATATGATTTTAAAACACAATTTTAATTGGAATGAAAGATATAAGTATGTTCTTTCGTTTCATGTATTTAAATAATTGCAAGATACAGAATTAGTATTTATAGGGGGCTCGAAACTGTTAGACATTTGTCGAACAAAAAATTGGCATAACAGTTTACGCGCAGGATTACAAACTAAATATTGCAACTAGAATGGAAATTTTGGTGCTTACTTATACTTCAGATTGTAATAATTTCCCTGAACTTAAATAAATTTGTATTTAAAGCATTTTTATATTTTTAATGCAATACTACATTTAGCTAGTACAAAATTTTGAAAATTTCAACAGTAAAATCACCTAAAAAAATATTTTTTTGAACAATAAGAAGGAAATTTTAGGTTCAGTTTATACAGAATAACATGGAATATATATTTTGAAAATTTCATGGAAAAATATTCAGAAGTTTTTGAGGTATCCCGCGCGTTATACCCAAAAACGCCATTTGGAAAATAATGACTTTAAAGTTTCGGGAACGCCGCTTCAGCTATTGAGTGGGTATAATTCTAAAAGCCAAAACTTCTGTTCTAATGGGAATTTCAAGGAAACAATTATATCAAAATATTCAGAAAAGATAGGAGTTTTTAACATCTAAAAAAATTAAAATATCTTAAATTTTGAAGCTTTAAGAGTCCTGCGACCACTTAATCCTTTCCGGCACGGAGTAATTCTATTTATAAACTTATGAAATAATGAACTGACACCAGAATTTATAAACGAATTTATTAGAAAATGCGAACTTGCTTATTTTCACGTATATGATAAAAGGAGAATTTTAATTAAATATTCTTGGTGCCATTTGTCTGTTTTGGAATTAAAATTAGGTGTCCGTTTTTTAAGGGCATCGTCCTCGAAATATTTAATTAGAATGAATAGCATAAATACTGTGAGATTCGCGATAGTTTGCATTGATTGTATCTCTCAATACGCCTCGAGTGACTTTAAAGGTTAATTAAACACCTATCTGGAAAAACGCGGCACTGACCAAGGCGGCGTTGCAACTTTGAGACCTTAATTCGAAGCGCGCTTAGCTCAATGCCAAATTAAAACTTTGAAAAAAGGTTCTGTTTTAGATACACTGTAGAAATAAAGGTCATTACTAGTCTGAATTTAGTTTCATGAAATACCAAATGAAGTTTAACTATGCACTGCCTTTATTGTCAGCACCGAATTAAGTTCATCATAAACAGATTAGGATAATATTAAAAAAAGAGTTATACGAATAGCTATATTTGATATTGTTCCATATATCTCTTTGAACTTTCATGGTATACCCGATTACACTTTTCTAATATATACAGTTATACCCAAACCTACGTTATATAGTTTTTAAAAAGTCTTGGTATTCTTTTAGCAACTTTTTTTTTTTTTTTTTTTTTTTTTTTTTTTTTATAATACAATTACAAATTCATATATTTATTCTACGGAACCCTCTGTGGGCGAGTAATGCTCGCACTTGACCATTTATTATTAATTTACAGGGACACACAAAAGAAATCGGTTACAGTAAGTACTGTGTTTGAGTAATAATTGCTGGAGTGTACGGTTTAAAATTTGGTATGCGCTTTTAAAATTAATTATTTTTTTGCATCTTACTCGTCATATATAAATTCTATACCTCAGATACAGGCTGCACAAAAGTATTCACGTACCGTTCTCCTTATTAGAGGAAATTGCAGAAGGTAAATTTTCGACTGAAGTATATGTATCGTTTAAGTGAACTAAATTTTGGTATGCATGTAGTTAATAGATTCAAATCTATATATCATATACAGGGCTGCTGAACAAATTCGCATAATTTCCGATTGTGGATGGGAACAGTTGAAATGGGGTTTTGAAATGTATTATGCGTTTCCATATGGTTGAATTATACGTAATATTTTAATTTTTTTAAACGGTGCAGTTTTGTTACGTTATTCTGAATGTGTTGGAAAGTGTTTCATAATCTACGCTTGACGCATTATTTTTTCTTACTAGTTTATATATAATGACGATTTGGTTTCGTGATGTGTAATTGACATCGACATAGCACTCACGAGTTAGATTCGTGTGTATAAAATTTATTTACTTTATTAATAACTGAAATTCTTAAGCATTTAGTTTAAATAAATTTCGGAAAAGACTGGTAAAAAAAATATAAATAATTTTAAAACATCACTTTGAATTCATTAAATTATTTTATCAAAATTCAAAATCTGACTTTAAACAATTTCCGCAATACCAAACATTCCAATTAAATTTCTGACTAATGTAATTCCAGTACACATCAATTAAAGGCAAAAAAAAAAGTGTTATAATCATTACTATATAATTTTTCCTTTATATTTTGGATAGGTTATGTTGTATTATTAAATAGGTATTCTCATTTTAAATCAAAGGTTCATTTGTAGTTTTGTATATATATATATATATATATATATATATAACATATGGGAGCAATGGACCCGATGGGTTATTCTTGTACAATATTTTTTCGGCAGTGGTTGGGTTAAAAACCACTCATAAAATAATTATTAACTAGCTGGCGTAGAAACCAGATATGTTGCATTTATATTCCATGAGATATTTCAGTTTTTTGGGAAAAAAGAAGTATAATTTAATTCTACATTTTCCAAAATATTATAAATATATAATATTAATTAAAAATATATAATATTAATATTATTAAAATTCTTATTATAAATAGAAATCTGTGCTTGGCTTGGAGAAAAACACACTGTATTTTTGACAAAATAAATGGTTTGCGACACAGGTTTCCTATACAAAAATTGGTTATTGCAGTGTTCTCTGTCATCTTTTGTTTAAAGTTTGTATACAACATTTCGGGACACCGTGTATATTAAAACGAATATACAAATATATGTACCACCTTTAGTAACGAAGCTTATATTAAAGTAATCTTTCCTTTTTAATAATTTAAAAATCAAAAGGACATTTTTAAGTATGGATTTTATTGTTTATATTTTTCTTTTAAGATTTTTTTCTTTCATTCAGGAAATTTTTATACTTTATTTCAAAACATGATACATGCACCTATAAATTGCCTGTTACATATCGGTCACAGTTTATAGCTATAAAAATGAAAAGAAATTATTATTGATTTCAACTCCCAATTCCACCGTAATATTGAAAGAAAAAGACAACGTGTAGAAATTATTTTTAAATCAAATGGACAACAGATGGCTCTCTATGTTTTAAGGCGCGTATTTCCGCATGAAAGTTTATTCAGTTTTAAACCCAAAAAAGTAAAAATTCATTATTATTTAAAAAGAAAATCGACTACAAAAATGACACATGAAATTACATCAATTACTTAAAATTGAACGAAAGCAAAACAAAAGCACAAAGATTCCATTTTTATGATAAAATCAAATTAATTCAATATTCTGAGCCATACTATTTCATGTTTCACTCCTAATTTTTTATTTTATTTGTGTATTATTTATTTATTAACATTTCATTATGATTTGTGATGTACAGTTGCTGAATAAAGCTGCTTCAGTTCTCATGCTTCAGTTCTTGACTCCCAAAAAGTAAAAATTTACTAGTACAAAAAAAAAAAAAAAAAAAAAAAAAGACACACGGTATTTCCATCAATCACTTCAAATTGAACGAAAGCAAAACAAGCAAATGCAAAAAGATTCCATTTTTATGATATAATCAAATTTATTCAATACTATACAGCCGCACGATTTAGAGTTTTATTCCTAATTTTTTTCTTTGATTTGTTTATTATTTATTTATTAAAATTTTATTATGATTGGCGATATGTATAATTTCTAAATATTCAGTTTTTGGCACCAAAAAAGTAAAAATTCGTTAGTAATTTAGAAAAAAGACTGCAAAAAATTACGTATGACATTACAGCAATTGCTTCAAATTGAACGAAACCGAAACAAAACAAATGCACAAAGATTTCATTTTTATGATATAATCAAATTAATTCAATAGCTAGAGCCGTACGATTTCATGTTTCGTTCATAATTTTTTCTTTAATTTGTTAATTATTTATTTATTAACATTTTAATATTATTGTCTATATATAGACAACTATATATAGAGAGAGACTATACTATATATATATATATATATATATATATATACAAGAATATATATATATATTAATATATTATATAGTTGCTGAATATTCAGTTTTTGTCCCCCAAAAAAGTAAAAATTTATTAGTAATAAAAAAAAAATACAAAAAAAAAAATAAACATAACATTACATCATATACGGCAATTTAAATGAAAACAAAACAAAACAAAAGCTCAAAGAATCCACTTTTATCATAAAATCAAATTAATTCAGTATTTAGAGCCGTACGATTTCATGTTTCATTCCTAATTTTTCTTTAATTTGTTTATTATTTATTTATTAGCATTTTATTATGACTGGCGATGTATTGCTGAAGTTGCCCAGTAGCGTAGTCGGTAGCGACAGCTGTTGCCACAACAGGGGCTCGGGTTCGAATCATCGGGTAAGACATGGATGTAATTGTGAGTGTCCATTTGTAGTTATCTAAATATGTAGTGGAAGAAAAGAAATAAAAATTGTTGTTGTTTCCGTGTGTAATATGGATCATTCGAGGTGAAAGCCATAGTTGCTGTAGACCTCAAAGCAATCGGTGCCAATGTCAATAGTTGCTGGGCCCCACCAGTGGCTGAGAGGTTTTGCTCTCGAAGCAGGTAAACGGGAGGTGCTGGGTTCTATCCCAATCGCGCCCGTCGGCCAAATCGTTCGGAGTTTTCGTGGTTTTCTTCGAACCTTGGTTCTCCAAGCGTTAATACGGGTTAGGTTCCCTTAGAAAGACCTCCACGGAAGGCACCCCCCCCCCCCTTAGGGCCTATATCCCACGTGCAGATAATTGGCCGACATAAATACAACCAACCAACCAACCGTCAATAGTTGCTGAATTTTAATAATTTCAGTACATAGTTTCTAATAGAACAACTATTTATAAGCATTTTGGAGATAATCATGCTATTCGAGAAAACATAGAATATGCTATAACTTTAGCCTACGACAATAGGGAAGTGAATATAAACATTTTGATACTGCATTTATTAACACTAAATATACCAAGAGCCTGTTATTTGACCTGTATCAAATGGAAATATTTCGATTCGAACAAGAATTTTTTTCATGAAATAAATATAATATAAATCACACAGGAATAAATTAAATTAAATTTTAAATTATTGGCAAAAAAAAAAACCCACGTCCATAATAAGACAAACTTCGTTTCGCTCCGATATTTATCTGATAAAGATGTATTGAGAAGAACAACTAGTAGAAGTATAATTCAATTTCTAAAGAAAATAGAATAAGCTTATTGCAAATTAACAGAATTAAAATAATATTTGTGAACCTACACTAGGTAACGCAGAGAAACTCGAACGCTAATATTAAACCTATGGGAGATATCTTTACAGAATTTTTGCTTGTATTTTAATATTTATTTTTTTTCAAAGGATACTTGAGGTCGATATCTATTGTGGTGCGTTTGTACTTTTTC
Organism: Maratus speciosus; assembly: GCA_963932465.1. Lineage (NCBI taxonomy): Eukaryota > Metazoa > Arthropoda > Arachnida > Araneae > Salticidae > Maratus > Maratus speciosus. The sequence continues at coordinate 498,149,183 of OZ010787.1, read as the reverse complement.
GACTTTGGTTACAGTTTTTTAATATGAGGGTAGTTCCACTATTGTTGTGCGTTTGTACTTTTTCGAGTTTGGTAACAGTTTCTTTATATGAGGACAGTTCCACTTTCAGAACTCCAAAACCAAGCTTCCACTTCAGGCTCCAAAAGTGAAAGCGTCGGCATATAAAAAAAACTGTAACTAAAATCCAAAAAGTACAAACGCACAACAAATAGATATCAACCTCGGTTATACTATGCAAATAAAAAAAAAAAAACTCGTTTGCATTTACATATTTTTAAATGATTCCTTTTCAAAGGATATCTGAAGTCAATGTCTAACAGTGTTTTTTTTTTTTTTCTCGGTTGCAGTTTTATTTACAGGACACTTCGATTTTGGAACCAACAAACCAATTTTTTTTTCGAAATTGAAAATGTCTAGAGAATAAAATTTTAACAAAACTAAAAAAAGTAGAAAGATGTAACGTCAACCTTCGACCTCAGATATGCTATGCATAAAGAATGCTTTAAAAATATTAAAATGAAAACGAGAAATTTGCAAAGTACATCTCCATTGGTTTAATATTAGCTTTCAAAATTTTTTGCCGACTAGTATAGGCTCATTACACTATACAGGCTGCAGACAGTATTGCCAATCTGGTGGGGTTTTTTAATCAGAAATGCCGCACTCATATCAAAAAATTTTTAAACTAATTTTCCTTTATTTTATTCAAAAAATATCTATTACTATACTAACCAAAAGTAAATATTAAAACACTCTGGGGGAGAATTTAGAATTTCTTAACAATAGTTTTATAAATGACGCATAAATGCATCAAGCGGCCTGTATTGTGTTAAGATATTCAAGAATTTAGATATCTAAAATATTTAGAAAAAAATATGCCACAACAAAAATAAATTGTTCCATTCTAATATTAATTTCATGAATCCATATTGTACTGAACAGAAAATTTTGGATAATATCACTTGAAAATTGTCACATTTAACGTAATATTTCAGATAATCAAGAATTTAGATTATCATGTTATTAAAAGAAAAAAAAGCATTATGAGAAAGCAAATTTTATACAGGGTGTCCGGTCTCAACGGTGTCCAATGGCTAATTCCTAAACCGTTAGTCGTAGACATGTAGTTCCAATTACAAAACTGTTTTAAATCAGGTAAAGAAACATATTAAAAGCGATTTGGGTCAATAAAAACATTTCTTAAAAAATTACGAATTTTAAATTTTTATACGGTCCCCCTGTCCTATAAGTTATATTTAGTAATTTTTTCCTATTACACTGACAAGTAAGACAAAAAAAAGTCCCATTCATATAACGCTAAAATTGAGCAAGTTATGAAACTTTAAAAATGCATGACTTATGCCACTTTTCTACTCTGAAAACAAATGAGTTCGGCTTGGCTTTGAGGGATCATATACCAAGTGTTTAAAGTATTCGAAGATCTTACTTCATGTGTATCTGCGCTTTGAAAAAAAAATCCTACAAGTATTATGATTAAGTCTCAAATTGGCTAAAATAACATATGTTTTATTTTGTCAGGATTTGAGACTGTTCCTTTTATGATTTCTTTTAACAAAAATTATGTTTTTTTATAAGTTTTTATGTTACTTCAACAATCGTATGTATGTTTTTCCAGTTCAAAATTTGTACTCGAACTTTAACCCACTTTTAAATATCCGATCGAGATTGCATTTTACATACTGGCGCAAATCCGATATCAATCTAATATTATTAAGATTTTCGGTGGTTACCATTTATACTTATTTTACAGGATAACACAAAAAATTTCGGATAGATTTCTGCCAAGGAGTTTAAGAAAAAGTTTTAGATTAGATAATACAAGACTGCGATTGTTGGGTTTTTTAACTTTTATGTATTTTTTAGCACCGAATCCGAAAATTACCTTAATTTTTAACCATCATGTCAGGATATTTCGCAAATCATAAATTTTCAAATTTAAAGAATACCAAAAATCGAATACTATAAAAGTAGAGGAGATGGTTATGTTTTTTAACTTTTGATAATTGATTTTTACGCACTTTTTAGCACTGAATCTGAAAATGACCTTCATTTTTAACCATCACGTTAGAATTTTTTTGCAAATCGCAAATGTGTAAGTTAAAATATAGCAAAAATCTCATACTATAAAACATATGTAAAACATTTTTTATTTTATTTTATTTTATTGGATTAAAAAAATTATTCGATATTTTTGCTTATCCTGGGATTTTTATAGCTAAACAACTGAGTGGTCCGATGAGATGGGGGTGGAAATTCAATTTTAACATTGAACTTCTTAACTTTCAAATTTGCAATTTGCGAAAAATCCTGATATGATAGTTAAAAATGAAGGTCAATTTCGGATTCAGCGGTACAGAATATATAAGAATCAATTATCAAAAGCTAAAAAACATGACATAACCCAACTTTTGCAGAATATTTTAAAATACGTATCATTTTGTAAAGAATTGAGGCTGTTAATTTAGAATCATTTTATTTAACAAAAATTCTGTTTTTTCTTTCTTCTTAAATGTTTATTACAAATTGTATATTTTCCATTAATATGCCAGAATGATTAAAGATTTCAAATTTATATTGCAATGTTAATTTTACTCCCAAACATTTTTTTTAAAATATATCTGACGAAATTATATTTCGACTAAATTTGTGAATGACCCCCAATTTGCAGCAAAAAATATGCTCCAACTTTAAACAGCTATTACTCGGTCAATTTTAATCGTAGAATAACGGGACTTTTTTTGTATTACTTGTCAGTGTAAAAGGTAAATTTCACTAAATATAACTCATAGGACCGGGGGACCGTATAAAAATTTAAATTTCGTAATTTTTTAAGAAATGTTTTTATTGACCCAAATTGCTTTTAAAATATTTCTTTACCTTATTCAAAACATTTTTGTAATTGGAACTATATGTCTATGACTAACGGTTTAGGAATTAGCCATTGGACACCGTTGAGACCGGACACCCTGTATATTCTAGTATCTGTGTGATAAATTTATATGTCTGGAACAAAATAGCTTGTTACAGTGTACCCGAATTACGGAAAAGTGTAGGATAAATACATTTATGAATTATCACAATCAGAGACAAAACTAAGTCCCCCCCCCCCCCCCACGGCGTGATAAAGGCCCGCTCTTGACTTAATTTGGAAATTCTGAATTTCCAGGAATGGTCAGTGAAGAGGTATGAGGATGCTGGAGTACTACTATTTTCAGATCTGTCAAGTCTCCGAATTTTTTACTACTACTAATTTTTTTAAAAACTTTTCTCTTTATTTAACAGAGAATTTTTTCTGTTAACTAAGAAAAATATTACCATATTTGGTACTGGCGTATTATGCGGGCCAGGCAAATAGATCGCCAAAAATGGTTGTCAATCGCCAATTTTGTCTAACTTTGTCAGTTGTCAATCCTGTTCAAAATGGTAATTTAACATACATTTAGTAATTATATAACATTGCTAAAAATGATCAAGCTAAAACAATACAAAACAGTAATTTAGTATAGATTTAATAAATAAATAACATCAAATTGACGGTTTTTAGCAATAAACGATATTTACGATGGAAGTTTTATTTCCAGTGTTTCGTTATGCCCATCATAATGAATATAAATATTATGTAATGTAAATATACTTTATCAATGAATATAATATATTATATCTATATACATGGTATATCATATTTTATAGTTATACATACGAATCCGTTTCGATTATCTGCATGAAACAAAGACTATTGTTTGAGCATTTCAGTAGCTTTGGTTGCCTCCTATTTAGAAAAGTCTGAAATTCTTTTAAATACGAAAACTGAGGGGTGGGTCAAGCCTCTCTTATGGTCAACCCTCCCCAGTCTCCCCTATATATAACGTACTGTCCGTTTAATATAGGTACATATTAATAATAAAAATAAACAAGAATAAAAAATTATGCATCACACCATAGACTTTGAAACACTTTTGAATACTATCGGAAAATTGTAAACAAATTCCATTGTTGCTCATACAATGAAACGAGATATACAGGGTGTCCGGTCTCAACGGTGTCCAATGGCTAATTCCTAAACCGTTAGTCATAGACATATAGTTCCAATTACAAAAATGTTTTAAATCAGGTAAAGAAACATTTTAAAAGTGATTTGGGTCAATAAAAACATTTCTTAAAAAATTACGAAATTTAAATTTTTATACGGTCCCCCGTTCCTATAAGTTATATTTAGTAATTTTTTCCTATTACACTGACAAGTAAGACAAAAAAAAAGTCCCATTCATATAACGCTAAAATTGAGCGAGTTATGAAACTTTAAAAATGCATGACTTATGCCACTTTTCTACTTTGAAAACAAATGAGTTCGGCTTGGTTTTGAGGGATCGTATACCAAGTGTTTAATGTATTCGAAGATCTTACTTCATGTGTATCTGCGCTTTGAAAAAAAATCCTACAAGTATTATAATTAAGTCTCAAATTTGGATTTGAGACTGTTTCTCTTATGATTTCTTTTAACAAAAATTATGTTTTTTTGTAGGTTTTTATGCTATTTCAACAATCGTATGTATGTTTTTCAAGTTCAAAATTTTTACTCGAACTTTAACACACTTTTAAATATCCGATCGAGATTGCACTTTACATACTGGCGCAAATCCGATAACAATCTAATATTATTAAGATTTTCGGAGGTTACCATTTATACTTATTTTACAGAATAACACAAAAAAATTCGGAAAGATTTCTGCCAAGGAGTTTAAGAAAAAGTTTTAGATTAGATGATACAAGACTGCGATTGTTGGGTTTTTAAACTTTTATGTATTTTTTGGCACTGAATCCGAAAATTACCTTAATTTTTAACCATCATGTCAGGATATTTCGCAAATCATAAATTTTCAAATTTAAAGAATAACAAAAATCGAATACTATAAAGTAGAGGAGATGATTGTGATTTTTAACTTTTGATAATTGATTTTTATGCACTTTTTAGCACTGAATCTAAAAATGTCCTTCATTTTTAACCATCACGTTAGAATTTTTTTGCAAATCGCAAATGTGTAAGTTAAAATATAGCGAAAATCTCATACTATAAATCATATGTAAAACATTTTTTATTTTATTTTATTTTATTTTACTTTATTAAAAAATTTATTCGATATTTTTGCTTATCCTGGGATTCTTACAGCTAAACAGCTGAGTGGTCCGATGAGATGGGGGAGGAAATTCAATTTTAACAATGAACTTCTTAACTTTCAAATTTGCAATTTGCAAAAAATCCTGATATGATAGTTAAAAATGAAGGTCAATTTCGGATTCAGCGGTACAGAGTATATAAGAATCAATTATCAAAAGCTAAAAAACATGACATAATCCAACTTTTGCAGACTTGTGCAATCTGATAATATTTTAAAATGCGTATCATTTTGTAAAGAATTGAGGCTGTTAATTTATAATCATTTTATTTAACAAAAATTCTGTTTTTTATTTCTTCTTAAATATTTATTACAAATTGTATATTTTGCATTAATATGCCAGAATGATTAAAGATTTCAAATTTATATTGCAGTGTTAATTTTACTCCCAAACATTTTTTATATCTGACGAACTTATATTTCGACTAAATTTGTGAATGACCCCCAATTTGCAGCAAAAAATATGCTCCAACTTTAAACAGCTATTACTCGGTCAATTTTAATCGTAGAATAACGGAACTTTTTTTGTATTACTTGTCAGTGTAAAAGGAAAATTTCACTAAATATAACTTATAGGACCGGGGGACCGTATAAAAATTTAAATTTCGCAATTTTTTAAGAAATGTTTTTATTAACCCAAATCGCTTTTAAAATATTTCTTTACCTGATAAAAACATTTTTGTAATTGGAACTATATGTCTATGACTAACGGTTTAGGAATTAGCCATTGGACACCGTTGAGACCGGACACCCTGTATAAATACATATTTTAAAAAGAACAATGCAGTAAAAATTCATTTTTAGCAATTGCTGGCCATAACCGGTAATGTGTGGGAATTCTTTCGTACAAAGCTATATATAATGTACACACGTCGTAACAGAATGGTTATTAAAAATTAGTTGAGTTTTAAAATTCATAATCACAAGTGTAAACGCACGCTCGTAGTCAGTCCTGTAAGCGAATTCTTTTAAGTGTCTCTGTAAATAAACGATAAATTCACTCAATAATCCATATAAAAAAAAAAACATTAAATAGTGGTCATCAGCAAAGTACATAAATTTTACAGAAGTACTGTAACATAATTAAAATATACTGCAAAAGATTTTCCACATAGATCATAATGTAATGTAATTCTTTTGTGCGTCCCTGCAAAAGAACTAATAGTTGTTACTTACTCTATGCTTTGTTGAAAGCATGTTTCCATCCGTTTAAGTGAAGCATATCAATTTCATTATGTTTGAAACAGCGTAAAATCATTAAAATGCACTGGAACTATTTTTCCCAACCTTACGATAAGAGAATAGTTTGATTGTACCTGTAAACGAAGTATAATTGCTAAATAGTGTATGCTTTCTAGAAAACGTGTTGTCGTCCATCTCAGTAATGACTATCAATTTAAAATGTTTGAAATAGTGTAAAATCATTAAAATGGACTGAAAAGTATTTTTACCCATCGACCGTCATCTAACGAAACACTTTCGAATATCCCTGTAAACTAATCATAAATGGTACACACATCATTTTCAATACTGAACGGCCATGATGAACCTCATCAACATACATCAATTAAACAGCAATCCGAATATATTTACGCGAGTAAGAGCACGGGCAGAAAGACAAACCGAAAACACTTTTCAACTACGTTGGAAAATTTGAAAAAGATATCATCGCCTTTAGTCACAGATTGCGAACAATAAAATCAAGACAAAGGTGCCCGAAATCCAGAGGATTCCATTTGTAGTAATATTATCTGCTAAAGTGAAATTTCTTATGTCACTGTAGAACGAACTGTGTGGTTACTTGGAAATAAGTGAGTTAAATTTAATAACTTTTGGGAAAAGATTTTCCCCACTCAGACTTGCATAAAATTGAACTTATTTTTTGATCGTCTGCATTTAAGTGTAACTACTTCGTTGTTTACTGTTATAAATAAATTGTTATGTTTGGATTTACCTATGCGATGTTCTCATTTACAGGTCACATCCCCGAAGGGAATACCACAACACCTGATTTACGCTTCTATGGTTTTTGTAAAACAAAACGTACAATATTTAGCATAACAGTGCCCTCAAATGGACTAAACTGGCGTATTTAATGCATCTGATTACTCCAGATGTGAAACGAGGCTCACATTGTGCAAGTGCATAGCACGAAATATATAGCATTTATTGGCATGTAGTAAATGCGATACTAAATGCAGTGAAGAGTTAAGTCTATCAATGGTTGTCAACGTTTATAACACACAAATGGCAATACGTATGCTTGTAATTTAGCATGCCACATATAATCTGCTGATACGGATGGACTTTGAAGATTAAAATAAATCAGAAATTTTAGTTATTGCTCTTCTTTAAATTATTTTGGGGGCATTTTTTAATGAGGCACTATTCCCAATTCCAACGTGTGCTATCCCATAATTCCATGCACCTCATTTTTTATCCTTCTTTAAACTTCAGAAGTACTTTTGATGAATGGGAACGGAGCTAAGGCACATGAAGATATTTTCCAGATAAACTGGGGAGTTTGAGAATGATTATAAAAATTTAAATGCTTGCATAAGTAAAATAAAATTAACACAGATATATAAATCCACATGAATTACCCTTTATTTAAAATTGAAATGATTATTTAAATATATATATATTAATTGTTTAATTAAAGCACTAACATATTCATAAAGAGAAAACACCTTTTTAAAGTACATAAATTAGGAAAATTAATATTTTCAGTTCATAATCATTCCTGGACCAAAGGCGTAGTACCAGTAAATATGACTAGTCCTGAAAACAGAAAATTTACTACTAAAACTGTCTTTTGCACACCCCCACACAATAGAAACTTTTTTTTGTGAGGGTTTATTTATTTATTTATTTTCAAGGAAAAATATATCTCATTTTAAATAAGCATATTACAAGAATTTCCTGAGTTAGTGTGTCTGTTTTGTTTGATTTGAAAGTTGACTTCGGCTGGAAGAGATTTTTTTTCTCCATTCGGAAATATTTACTGTTTAATTACTTTGCTTATTTTGAAACTTCTTTAAAAATGGTTTGAATTAGACGTCATTACCGCACTGTAAAAAAAAAAAAATCCGTCAAAATATGGAAATTGCAGTGGAAATCGAGACGCCAGTACTATTTTCGTATTTTAACGGATTTTTTTCCCGCAAATTTTATGAAAAAATTGAATATTTTCTGGAATTTACGGAAAAAAATTCTGTTAAAATACGAAAATAGTACTGGCGTCTCTATTGCCTGTACAATTTCCGTATTTTAACGGATTTTTTTTTTTTTTTTTTTTTTTTTTTTTTTTTTTTTAAGTGCGTTTTGAAAAATTCTTTAACTTTTTGATTTTGGTTTCTGTTTCATTACGAGGATTTTTTTTATTTTGGGAACTAACCAACCAATTTGTTTCGAAATTGAAAGTGTCCTTAGAATAAAACTGCAATAAACATATAAAAAAATAGAAAAATACACTTTGAGACTTCGACCTCAAATATGCTATGTAAAATGAGTCGTTTAAAAATATTGAAAGGCAAAAGAAAAATTATTTCCAACAAATCCTCCACTGATTTAACATTAGCTTGCGCATTTTTATGCTGACTAGTTGTCAGGTTCTGAGGAACATATAATATTAGAACTATGGTTATATATTATTTTCTTGCTTGTATATTGTCTGTGTACTGGGAATTTTAAAGTAACACTCTTTTCTTATCTGAAATTTAATCCGAGCTAGTGAGTTATACAGAGTAGGTAAAGGAATGTAGTTCATGAATAGAGTGGGGTCCCTGCTATTCAAATGCATACCTGAGATAAGGCAGATAAGGTTTTCACCAGATAACGAAATAACGGACGTCACGGAAGGTGACAGGGGGAGGTTCGATGGATTGGAGGAAGGAAAGGGGACCCTGATGGCAGAAGGAAAAACCCCGTTGATGTTTTGGGGAGAGGAGTGATATAGCTGAGGGAGATCAGCTAAGGCGTATAGTTGAAAGTGGGTGGTCACTTTCTCGCAGAGTACAGTGAATGCCTGGAACTCAAGGTGTGAGTAATTCTAGAGTAGCTCGTGGATAGAGCGTGATTATGTGGTGAAGCTCTTGGAGTATGGTGTTGGGAGATTAATAGGATCTCCGATAAATCTAAGTTAACTAGCGTAGGTTGAGAGGAATATAAAGTAGTTTAACAGTACACAGCAAGTATTTACTGTATTTAATTTAATGTTGGACCGGATCACCTATATCAGTTCTTAATTGTAAATAGTGTCTTATTATCTGTAAATAATGTGTAAATAAATTATCAGTTCAGTTTAATTGAAAGAGTTGGTTTTCCTTTCAACAATCCTCGCATAGCGTGACCGATATCTTGTAATCATATCGGTGGTGGCAGCATAAAAATAGTAAAGGATTTCTTCAAAGTTGTGTGGACTTAGACGAAACCCGACACTAGTATTATCTCACTGCAGTCTAAATACAAAATTTGGTTTCATTCCGTTCTGTTAGTTTTAGCCACAGTGCATCTAAACAGGAAAAATTATTTTGTTGCCACCCTGTATATATAATATAATATTTAGCTTTATTCTGGTACGTTTAATGAGAAAAATTATGGTTTAATATAAATCAAAATATAGTTCTGTACGTCATAAAATTATTTTAAAGTAAAAGGTGTTCCAAAATATATTCATATTTCAAATTTGCCGCCTTTTTTTACAGTTAAACTGTAACAGACCTTTCTGGGCTGTCAACTAAGAAGACGTCCACAACACAATAATTCACTACACAATAAAAATACAACAATTTATTTATAACAGTAAGAAGGGGATTAGCAGTGGAGCGAGTATTTTTAAATACACGGACGACTCTACACAAATAGGCCATTTTTATCATAGTGATGAAGAAAAAATAAATCATGTCAAAAATTTCAATTTTTTGTGAGGAGACATAAGAAAAGATACTTATTGGAAAAAAATAGCCGCCAGGCTTAATATTAAGAAATTCTATTATTGTTTGATTTTTAAATTTTTATTAGAATGAGGGTATGATTACAATGTGAGGAAATGACAATTTTGTGAAAAAACAATTTCAAATAATATTTATAAGAAAACTTTTGTCCAGAAAAATTAAATCTACATCCTCTGATGTCAAAAGACTCTAGAGGTTCATTTTTTATCAATGTCACGTATTGGGCAGTCATAAATATCCTCTTTCGTATGCCACTTAAATTTTCCATTACCTGTAGGTTCAACAGCATTTACTTTGACTGATTTGTCATCAATTTCCAACTGCTCTCCAAGATACATTTCAATTTCATGCTCCAAAATTATCCAATCCAAATGCTTTAAAAGCCCTGTTAAATAAAATTTATTGAGTCCCCATTGTTTGTAAGCATAATACCTGAATGGAGACTTATTTGTTGCCGATCTCTTTCGAAATGTACATCCTGAATTTCTTCAGTGAATTTACAAATAAATTTTTCGCTGAAATCTATATGCAATAAGGTATACTTTTGTGTTTAAGTTGACTTTCTTTTCTTAACTGTTTCATATTGATACGATATATTTCTGCTGTCTACAAGGAATATTTTCAACTGAATGCTAAATTCTTATACAAGTTCTTTTGATGAAATTTCTCCGGGAACTTTTTTTTGGCTTCCTTGCTGACTTTTCTTTAACTTTTACATAATAAATGACAATTCAGGCACATATTTGCTTAAAAATACGCTTTTATTTTCATTAAAAGCATTCAGTTTTCAACAAAAATATCTTTTCCACAAGTTTTTAAAAATAACAGAATATTCCCTTGCAAGAATCATTCCCTCACATGAGGGAATGATAAAATGTATATTATTAGCTTTTAAAATTTGTACCCATAAAGTGAATTAAAAAACAATACATGTTTTCAAATTATCCCGTCAGGAAAATCTAAACCACTCAATAATATATTTTTAGAAAATAATTTTTGTTTATAAATTTAAATGAGGGAATGATAACATCATCTTAACATTTGCCCAATCTGTCTATTAAATCATTCCTTACACATTGAAGTATTTCTCCAGGATGGCTGAAAATTGTTTTACAGACAGGTAAGGCCCGTGTGCTCAGCACATGTGGAATGTTTCAGTATACAGCAGTACCACCTATCTCAAATATCCAGAATTATTAATGAGTGAGGGAATGATCTAATTGCCAAATAAAAATTGCATGTGCATACAAAAAAAAAAAAAAAAAAAAAAAAAAAAAAAAAAAAAAAAAAAAAAAAAAAAGAATGTACTACATAGAATTAACACTTTATTTGTTCATATTAAAAGGCAGAAGTAAGACAAAAAAAAATATATATAAATATTTAGTAAGAAATGATACTTTTTATATTTTTGGGTTTTAGTAGTTGCATGTGAGGGAATGACACTTTATAGGTTTAAATTTTATTTTAAATATATGTTTTAATTAATGCTTCAATTTTATGAGCTAATATAATTAAACCATATCTAACCTACATATTAAAAAGTATACATGAGGTTTTCTGCTGAAAACATTTAAATATCCCCCAGTTTTATCATTATGGCCTATTTCAAATCACCCACACACGATAAAAAAAGAGATAAAAAAATTTGTACAACTGACAGGGTGAAAGATCTTTCCCAAAATTTATTAAAGTTAATTCACTTACCTCAGCTCCAAACGACCGCTCGTCCGTTGTACAACAAAGGAATTTCCTTTATACGATAATATCATTATAAAGTGTAATCTTGTGGATTCTGATGACTCTTTATTCGTAGTAGAAAGCTCAACTTCTTACAAAGTTGACGAAAGCTCACAGTCGGATGACTCTATCCAAAACTGCTAATCGGAAACTTTGCTTGAAGTCAACACGTCGATCGAATTGTCACGAAAGAATTCAAAATACGCGAAGGCAGGATGCGTTCAAAATCCACCGATCCCATATAATACCGCACTATATATAGCTATTACACAACCACAGTTGCTTAATTAACATGCCATCGCAAAATCAACCGTGACAATCAGATAGCTGCTGATACATATGCAATTTGCGAAACTTAATGAAATGACAGAATGTATCTCATTCACTCCCAAATATTACAATTCAGGATATCATAATCACACGCAAAATCTCAAAACTCACTTGTCCACTTATAAAAGAACCCTTATAAAAGAATAGCTTGGCATTCTGTTAGTTTTTATCAAAGAAGAGTTTTCATTTGCTCTCATCTGTAACCGCTGAGGTAAAATCGTGGAAAGATGCACAATTCGAACAGCGCGTGTTTTAGCAAAATAATAAAAGGGCAGTTCATTTTCGGACAAATTTTAGCGTAGTAGTTATTCTTCTAATCTTCCATTTAAATTGCAGTATTTAATCGTATATAGTGTGCACTTGTGTATAATGCGCATCTTGTTTTTGATAGTGGAAAATGAAGCAATGTTATATCTCGTGTAGTGTGGTGTACAATTCTACCACAATTTTCAAATAGAAAATTTGCCTTATTTGATAGCATTAAAATATTACAAATTCTGCGATTAATCTATAAAAGATTTTTAATCTGAAAAAAATATATATTAGGCAAAGATTTATAATTTGAAGTGAGGCTGCTATAATCCTTGCAAATTATAAGGTGCGTAAGCACCTTGCATGTAAAATGCACACCATGCTTTTTAAGCAGTATAAGATCATATAATTTGAAAAGAATTCTGTGGAAATCCCGAGTCAGAATTTTTTTTTCGTTTTGAACTTAAATTTCCAGATTTATTGCATGTATTTTACCTCCTCATTTAGATACCCTAAAATTAAAGTTTCTTAAATTTGTACTTTTCTGGCATTGGAAACTTTGTATCGATACCGGAAATCTATACCGTATAATATTTATTATGTATTATAGTCAGGGCTCGCAGTATTGGCGTTAAAATGTATTGTTCCTGCAAGTATTTCCAGTTAATAATCTTCGCAATGAATTTATTTAACATACGCAATAGAAATATATCAGGAGGATATTTCTTTCGAAATAGTGATAGGAACAACAAAATTTCTCCTATACGCTGCGAGTTCTGATTATAGTACACAAAGTAAAACACCAAAAATTAAAAAAACAGTTGTTTTACTTATTTTGTTTAAGTACAATATTATCAGAATATCTACTCCACACAACTGGAAATATTTCATGTGTGCACCACAAAAGAGAAGCGTTGATAAGGGTTTTTTTTTCGCCCATCGGCGGCTATGCCAGATGACCATTTTTTTTTTTTTTTTAAGTACTACACATGTTGGCAAGTAATAAAGATATAATTATTTGGAATTTTCTTATTTTTCTAGAAAACTTAATAATTTGAAATTATATTTTTATTAATAGAAATTAACTTTTAATTAAGCATTCAGGTCATTTTCATCTAATGAGTTGTCACTAGACCATCTTCTTCTCGCTTTTTAAAGTGCTTCTGAATATTCTCCACTTTGCTTTTCACTTTCAGTTGGACATTGTAGCTATCGCTAATAACGCAGATACCATGACACGAAAGCAAACCGTTAGCAACATCTTATAACTCTTGCGACACTACGGTCAACATTTGCCTCCTTTGTCCACCCCCCCCCCCCTCGTGAGAACTAGAATACCTTGATTTATCAGAGTAGTGACATACGCCTCAGTTGCATGCTTGTGCTTGCAAATAATGCAAACCTTCATTACAGAACTTAGCAATATACACTTGGGCAATTTTAAAAAATAAACATTAACTCGGTGAATAATGGTCGATTCCCCAAGTCTAGTTTTGCCCAAAATTCTCCCGACTGATAAAATTTTACAAACCCTATGTCAGTACTCTGATAAATATTGGTATCTATTAGACGTCATCCTGCAATGATCGGGTAACCCGATATTACCCGGACTCTGCTGGGAAAGTTAAAAAACATTGACACTACTGGAACTCCCTAAGAGCTTTAGCTTTATTTCGCATTCAATGACTCGATAAATCAAAATAAGTGACCATTTTTTTAAAGTATACAGTTCGCTATAAAATGACGTATATATTCTTTTTTTCATGGAGTCCTTTAAATGAAAATACGTAATAACATTTCTACAAACGTCAATATATATATATATATATATATATATATATATATAAAGAAATAGGCAAACACATTCACTTTAAAAAGTTGTTCTTACAACTTCCTCTTAGTTTTCAGACTTAAAACTTATACATACATGAAAATTGTATGTTTAACAGTAAAAAAAAAAAAAAAAAAAAAAAAAAAAAAAAAAAAAAAAAAAAAAAAAAACTTTTATTAAATTAAGGCTGCTAGTCATTCAGTTTCCGGACACCCTTCGGTAATGTTAAGTAAGTCTATGGGTGTTTGATACATTTTTATATTAAAAATATCTCTCCAGGAAATTAATATTTTAACTTCTTTTAAATTCATTTTTAAGTTCTAAAAAAAAGCTAATATCAGTAAATAAACCAATCTAAGGGGGCACGAAAAATTGAAAGTGCTGGGCACAGTAACCTGCTAGTCGGGCACTGGTGATATAACACGCATTTAAAACTTCACTAACACAACAGGTATAATCATCTCTAATCATAATTTTTATGACGTGTCTGATCATCCTGAATTCGTCTATCTTTCTCTACTACTGTATAAACATACACGAAGCAAAAGACAAAGAACGTTAGAAAGCGGGATAAAAGAAGAATTATAATGTTGCTAACTTAAAGGGTTTTTTTTTTATTCAAATAGCTACCACTATTTCAGTTTAGTAATGTTCGCCTTAATTAATTTGTTATTAAATGAAGCAAATATTGCTATTCAGAAAGAGTGCTTTAAAAAATCAGCTAAATTGGCGTTACTGGAGAACAAAAGAAAAAAATTGCATCTATGAGTTTGCGCTTTAAGCCTACTTGTCACTCATAAGGAGAAGGTCCGACGTTGGTCTCACCGAATGCGATGAACCATTTTGTATCGATAGAGTATAGTTAGTATATAAATATATGAGCGCCATAAAGCGCAATCCCCAGGGGGATCTTGAGAAAATAACTCGCAAAGTTTAAGCTACAGTTCATTGTCGGATAAATTTTCCTCTTTGGCAAGCGGCTCAGTAGCACGATCGGTAGGACGTTGGATTTCAGTTTTTTCGGCCCTGGATCAAATCCGGCTCGGACTTGTTTTTCGGAACGCAAATTTTTATCAATCATTTTCGAACCGCAATTGAAAATATATGTATAATAATTGACATTTTCGAAAGATGTGAATTAAATGTATGTTTTGTAGAATATAAGTTCTCTTTTAACTGCGAAATTTTGCATGTTTAAATATGTAAAGAAAAGTAAAAGAAAAAAAAAAAAGAAAACGCATATTTATATGTCTATAGACCAGAAATTTTTTGTTGTTATTTAAAATTATTTACAGTTATTTCAATGAATATCAACAATTTTTAATAGGAAAATAAATTAAAATAAGTGAACAAATATATTATTTTCATTCTGTTTCCTCATTCAAATACTTCAAATATTTCATGGTTTATTAAAAATATTCTTTTATGTTTTTTAATATGATTTTTAAAGTCTGAGATTCTTGATTTTTAATTAGAATAAGTGTCTACGTAGTAATTTCTTTCGGAAATCAATTTTTTTCTTGTTTAATATTTTTATATAATGCAGTTTAAATAAAATTTTAAGCGCGAATCTTTGCATGTTTATATATTTAATGAAAAGTGAAGAATAATAATAACAAGCTAAAAAAACGTTAATTGGAACTTTAGACCATAAAATTAAGCTTATTTAAAATTTATTTACTGTTATTTACATAAATAAGCTGCTATTTTTCACAGTGAAATAAATGTATCCTTTTTACCAACTCGCTTTTTAACTTTTGAAATTCTTAAATCTTGGATTCTTATGATTATAGCTAGAATAACTGTCTTTGTGCTTAAAAATAAGCTCTAAAAAGATATTGAATTGCTGAAAATAGTTATTATGTAGGTAATAATTACAAAACCAAAAATCCGAAATAAAAAAAAGTCATATTAAGAATTTTAAAAAGGGTATGAAAAAATCATGAAATATTCGAAATACTTTCATATAGAAACAAAATTAAAATAATATAATTATTCACGCATTCATATCACGCGTTTTAATTTATTTCTCTGTTAAAAATTGTTGATATTCATTGAAATAACTGTAAATAATTTTAAATAACAACAAAAAATTTCTGGTCTATAAACATATAAATATGCGTTTTTTTTTTGTTTTTTTTTTTTTAACTTTTCATTATATGTATATAAACATGCAAAATTTCGTAGTTAAAAAAGAACTTATATGCTACAAAACATACATTTAATTCATATTTTTCGTAAATTTCAATTATTATACATATTTTTTCAATTGCGGTTCGAAAACGATTGATAAATATTTTCGTTCCGAAAAACAAGTCCGAGCCGGATTTGATCCAGGGCCGACAAAAATGAAATCCAGCGTCCTACCGATCGTGCTACTAAGCCGCTTGCCAAAAAAGGAAATTTATCCGCTTATGAACTGTAGCTTGAACTTTGCGAGTTATTTTCTCAAGACCCCTTGGGGGTTGCGCTTTATAGCGCTCATATATTTATATACTAACTATACTCTATCGATACACAAATGTTCATCGCATTCGGTGAGACCAACCTCGGACCCTCTCTTTGTCAGTTTCCGAATTACCTCCAGTAATGTTAAGTCTGTGGGCATTTGTTACATTCTTATATTAAAAATATCTCCTCAGGAAATTAATATTTTTAACTTCTTTCTTCTATGTTCTCTTCTTACAGAATGTTTCTTTTATTCTTAGTTGTCAAAATATTTCTATAATGTATGCTTAATTTTATATGAAGTGTTAAAATTTTACTCCCAATTCGTCAGCTTTTAACACATAAAATATTGAATTATGCATAGATCTTAAAAATATTTTAACAACTAAGAAAAAAAAGTGACATCCATAAAGAAGAGTACACATAAAAAATAAGTTTAAAATATTAATTTCTGAAGAGATATTTTAAATATAAGAAGGTATCAAATGCCCATAGACTTAACAATACCGAGGGGAATTTGGAAACGAGTGACTAGCAGCCTTAAGGATAAAGTTGAACTTTTATGGCCTTAGATGCTTTATGTTCCCTCAGCCGTTATTTTGAATTGTTTGGCGATTTTTTGTTGGAGTGTTGGCGGTGTTTATGGATATGGCAACCTCGATATGTGGAACTCCTTGTGACGTGTGTGTTCTGACGTTTCGTGTTCTGGCAACCCCTGAGAAGCTCATTTTAGCTTAGAATTTTGTGGATGTATTTTGATATCGTGTTGTATGGTTCTGTCTTTTTATTGCTATGTTAAATTTATTGGATGTATTTGATTGACTATGGTTTCTGTAGTCCGTTTAAGCGCTCTTGCTGAAGTAATTAAGAAATATGAGGAAAAAAGGAGGGACAAGAAAAGGAGGTTTGTTTATAGTGTGTCAATACGTATTCATAAGCCTATTTTGGAAAATGGCGGTGATGTTATGAGATATTTCGTGCTGGAGCTTTCAAGAAAGCAGATGTCTGTTAAGGTATGTTGATAATGACTTAGATGCTTTGTGTTCCCTCAACCGTTGTTTTGAATTATTTGGCGATTTTTTGTTGGCGTGTTGGCGGTGTTTATGGATATGGCAACCTCGAAATGTGGAACCCCGTGTGACGTGTGTGTTGTGACGTGTCGTGTTCTGGCAACCCCTTAGAAGCTCATTTTAGCTTAGAATTTTGTGGATGTATTTTGATTTCGTGTTATATTTTTCTGTCTTTTTATTTTTATGTTAAATTTATTGGATGTATTTCCTTGACTATGATTTCCGTAGTCCGCTTAAACGCTCTTGCTGAAGTAATTAAGAAATATGAGGAAATTTTGAGAAGAAAAGGAGGTTTGTTTATAGCGTGTCAATACGTATTCATAAGCCTATTTTGGAAAATGACGGTGATGTTATGAGAGATATTTCGTGCTGGAGCTTTCAAGAAAGCAGATGTCTGTTAAGGTATGTTGATAATTTTATGTATATTTTGCTGCTTTAAGAGTTTTTATATTTTGAGATTGCTATAAAGCGAGAACTGCTGAGTTTTGAGAATGCCACACCACGAGAAGGGCTGAACCCAGTGATGTTTTATTTCGGTTAATCTGCGCGAAGCGCTCATACAACGATTACTGATTGCCACTTTAGCGAGTTTCGTTTTTTTCATATATATTTCTGCCGCTTTAAGAGTTTTTTTACATTTTGAGATTGCTAGGAAGCGAGAACTGCTGAATTTTGAGAATGCTACACAGCGAGAACTGCTGAATGCAGTGATGTTTTTTTTCGGTTAATGTGCTCGAAGCGCTCATTCAACGATTACTGATTGCCACTTTAGCAAATTTTGTTTATTATTTACATTTTATTTTCTTTAAGCCAAACATGTGTATAAAGCGGTGCTTGGCGACATTTACTACTTGGTAGAAAAGGGGTTTTCACGCCAAGAAAAATTCCAAGATGGCGGCCCCGGAACCTTATGACATCTGTTCCCTTTTATGAAATCTTTCGAAGAAAATGTATTGCTTAACTACCCTTGTCTTTTCAGCATTAAAACATTTTTTTTTTTCAAAAAAGACCGCGTTATACACTATTATATACGGTAAGGCGAATTTGCAATAAATATTTCAATCCTTTAACGTGAGTAAAAATTGTAAGAAAATTGTTTCAGTTTCGCTAATTCAATCCCAGTAAATTAACAAAGTTCAATGAAATTGAATGGTGTTCATGAAACTTCAATGATAACACTAAAATTTCCGTTAATCAGTTTATTGAATCAATAGGCAATCGGCAATCTACAATTGCATTACAGATGCAGGAACTAATTTCCTCCTAAACCCAGATTAATCACGCTGTCGATAGTTCACTAGATGAAATGGAATACAAAATCTAACTTCAGTTCTAATCTAAATCTAATCTGAATCACAAAACGAGCTACCAATGCAGAATATTATTAACTACTCTCTGACACAAGACCGTGAACAATGGGGTGTTTTGGGGAGTTTTACTCCCATCCCCTTCACGGAATCTTTCTTTTTTTTCTTTCTACTTCTTCTTTTTTTGCAAATTATTTAATAAAAGTTTTAACATTTAGAATATTTTGAGCCTAGCCGAACTTGACAGAAAAATAAATAAAGACAGAAAAAAAATAAATAAAGAAAACATTGTAAAGACACGTTTTCACTTATTTTTGGGCATTTAGTGATTTTTTACTAATTAGCATAATGTCTTTGATTTTTTGGTCATCGAATTTACTTTTAATTGATATTCATGACATTAATTATTATAAAATTGATTTGTTATTTAGTAAGCTGAATTTTCGAATAAAGTTCAGGGGCCGTCTCCATATTGAAATTTTAACAAAAGTAGTATCTCGTAGTAAACACAATCAAAATTTAAGGGGGTCTCAGAACTCTTAAAATTGGTAAAAAATGAAAAAAAAGACAATTTTCAACAAACTAATATCTTAAGATGTATTTTATTTAAGAAACAATTTTAATTGGGATAAAATATATAAGTATGTTCTTTCATTTCATGTATTTAAAAAATTGCAAAATGCAGAATTAGTAGTTACAGGGGGCTCCAAACTGTCAGACATTTGACGAGCAGAAAATCGGCATAACAGCTTACGCGCACGATTACAAAATAAATATTGCAACTAGAATGAAAATTTTGGTGCCTACAAATACTTCAGTTTACATTAATTACCCTGAACCTAAATAAATATGTATTTAAAGCATTTTTATATTTTTAATACAAAGTTGTATTTAGCTAATGCAAAATTTAGAAAATTTCAACAGTATAATCACCTAAAAATTTTTTTTTTTTTTTTGAACAATAAAACGGAAATTTTAGGTTCAGTTTATACATACCAACATTAAACATGTGTTTTGAAAATTTCATGAAAAAATATTCAGAAGTTTTTGAGCTATCAAGCTCGTTTCGCCCAAAAACGCCATTTGGAGAAAAATGACTTCAAAGTTTACATTAAAAAAAACTTAAAATTTCGAAAATTTTAAAGCTTTAAGAGTTTTGAGACCCCTTAAGTTGTTTTACCAGCGTCCGACACCACTTGTCTGTTTATGGTTCATAAATGTCAGTTATTGAATGACTGCATTACTAACAATTTAAAACAAGAAAAAAGGACACATACATTTGTAGTATGGTATAATATATAAATAAAGTTTCAGTATTTTGTTTTTATAATAAAGACTAAAATATTTTTAAACCATAAATTCCTTGAAATATAAAATAACTTTTTTTAATCTTTGCAAATATAGTGTCGGACACTGTTTCGATTTGCGTCTGTTATTGGTTTTGTAATATAGTGTTGGTGTCAGTTGCTGGAGTTATTAACGCTATTTAAGAAAAGAAATAATTTCTAAAAATAAAATGCCTAATTTTTCAAAATTTTCTCAGCAATATTTTTTTAATGTATTCTGATGTCTAAATTCTAATGTCTACTAATCTCTTACCAAATATTTACTTGACAAAATTTTACTTTCTATTTTTGAATGTTTAATAACAAGAATTAAAAAAAAAAACTTGCTGGGCATGGTCATGAGTATAACGCATGGTTCATACTTCTTTTGTTTTTTCACAGAAAATGATAATATTTAGACTAACAGTGTCATCATAAGTAAACTACAGTCATGTCTATTATTTAATCACCATTTAAAATCAAACAATAATATCATCAATTAATATCATGAGTATCATTTAATACGTCTGATTTATCGAGATAGAGAGGTCACACATTTTGCAAACAGATGGAACATGGTGATATAAATATATATCATTTATGTATCATATTTCAAACAAAACGCTTTAAAGTGTTGTGTTAATTTTTACTTTTATTTTTTAGAAACAACTTCAGGGACCCTTTTTTTTTATTTCTAGTATTTTATCTTTATAATTATATTTTATAATAAATATCATTAATAAGAAATGCAATTAAATTATATAAAAAGCTAAAACCAGCAAACACGTTTAAAAGTCAATAGAGAAAAAATAAAACAAAAGTGAATGTTGCACTAAAAGAAAAAAAAACTAAATTTCAGATATATATTTCATGGCTTAAAATTTTCAAATTGTTAATAACAGGTTTGTTTATGACTACTGTCTGGCTCAGACAAGAAAAACCCCGAGTAGATTTCCTGCTTTCGGAGACTCCAAGACTTGTAGGGAAGGAACTTCGTCCATGGGAAGGGAAGGATAGAAAAGGTTACCGTAATTCTCGGAATGACCGATTGAAGGGGAGAAAAGAAAATGCCGGACTTCCCTAAAATAAAGTCGACTGACCAGTTACCCTGGTAACAGGGCCGAGTCAAAACCAGTTCCAGGGTTTTTCTTGTCTGAGCCAGACAGTAGCGGAACCTCGCCCTCTTCGGTGGGTGCTTTCTACCAAATGAACCTCGAATTAAACGAACCTAAGGTTAGGGGCCCCATTTCCTTCGGCAGGGTACACCAAAGCAGCCGGGTCTCGTTTGAAGCGAACCTTTATTTTCAGTATTTTTTTTTTTTTTTTCGATTCATATTAAATTCACATTTTCACCACCGTCATTCACGTTGATATAGGGACCGAATCGGCATTCTTCCAATTTGAATTAATCGCGGAAGTAGAAATATTTACCGGACAGTTTCTCATAAACAAAAAAAAAAAAAAAAAAAAAAAAAAAAAAAAAAAAATGCCAAAATTCCCTGCGAAACGCGAAAAATAATTTTAAAAAATCTGAAAAAATCAAAAATCGGAGAAAACAAAATTTATTATATTAAGCTAAATAAATAAAACCGAATTATTTTTACGAATGTCAAAATCCGGCCGCGAAACGATAAAAAAAATCTAAAAATCACATAAAACATTTCGCGAAAAAAAAAAAATGTTGTACGCATTCCGAATAAAACTTATTTTAAAGAGAACAAAATTTACTATTTGATCTAAAATATTGAAAGCGAATTCATTTTATGAATGTCAAAAAATCGTCGCAAAACTAAAACAAGTAAGAAAAATCATGCGTTAAAGCATAGATTAAGAAACACTTTCCAACACTTCCTGGATGCTTTAACAAAACTTCGTTATTTAGGGAAATAAAGTATATAAGAGAACTAACTAAACATTTTAGAAAACGCATAAAACATTTGAAAAACTGATTTCAGCAGTTGCATTCCATAGCAAATATGTATTCCAGTGCTTTTGAACAGCCCTTTATTTGATCTGTAGGTTGATATAGATACTATATAATGGAGAAATTTAGTTTAGCAAGAAAACATATAACAGGTTGAAATTTCTCTTTCAGGAATTTATACTAATCGATGGAAACATACTTGTATACTTTTGTACAACCCTGTAGTTAACCTAGTACCTTTATTACACGCCACTATTTATCTAAAGTTTAATTCAAGGTAAAAAACTCTTAAAACTACTGGAATCACATTTTCATAAATTATCATTTATAGACGGCCATGCATCCAATTCTTTGCGTGACCCTGTATATCATTTTATGCATATTCTACAAACATTTCTTAGTAAACTAAATTAAGTTCAGCGTAAAAATGCATAACTCACTTAAAAACCACCTTTAATCAATTTGCAATCATACCCACTAGCCATTACGAATTCTTTTGTGCAGCCCTGTATATCAATTAGAGCATTTATACACATCATATGCAATGCATATATATAGTGAAACATAAAAGCACATATCATAATTAAAAATGCATTTCCAGCATTCATTGCTAATGTACAGTACTTCGGATAAGATATAGTATCTGAAATCTTTTGTGTGTCCCTGTAAATAGTGCTATGCACTTCGTATTATACATGAAATAACTTATAGTAAACCTCAGCGACGTATATCAATTTCATTAGACATGAAATAATTTAACATAATTGAAATACGCCGCAAAAAATTCCCTCCACCCCTATATCATTATGTAACGGAATCCTTTTGTGTGGCCCTGTAAATGAATAATAACTATTCCTTGCGCCGCATATTCTACAGAATGCATATTTTAGTGCACTTGATAAATGCATATCAATTTTATTATGTTTGAAAGCATGTAACATAATTAAAAATCATTTTAAACGATTTTTTCCCATAAGCCGTAATGTAACGGAAAACTTTTGACTCTCCCTGTAAATGAGCTAAACGTGCTACAAACTTCATTTGAAATAGGGTTCGTGCTATGGTAGAGGTTACTAACATCCAAAAATTTCAGAACGATCCGAGTATATTTACGGGAGTTAGAGCGCGGACAGACGGACAGACAAACCGAAGTCATAAACACTTTTCAACATTGTTGGAAAGTGTTAAAAGATGTTAAAAATCGCATAAAAAATTAAATAAAAAAATTCTGATCCAAAAACTGGCTTCGAAAATTTCAGACATACAGGTACCTTACTGTCAGATATGCGGACTGCAGATATTGCGGACAGAAGTAAAACGAACCACAGAAATGCACACGCTCAAAATTCTAACTTTATTATTATAGATCAAGACTATGACAATTAGGGGAGATGGAGGCACATGTGAACAGTTCGCATAAATATAACTTTTTCTCATGACTGGATTAATTTCTATAAACAAAAACTACTCAATATAGCAAATAGAACTTTCTTTTATACATGGTAATTTTTTTTTAATCACCTGTATAGTTCTTCATACATTTTTTAATAGTTTTATAAATTCGAAAAATTGTTCACATGTGCCCCATCAACGGGGTAGTTGTGAACACACGTGGGGCACATGTGAACACAAGGAAAAAATATCCTTTGACATACCTTTTATTCTGTTATTCATTTCTCATCATAATCATTAGTTAATTACCTGTGAAATTCATTGTAAAGAAATTATATATATACATATATTTCTCTAGTTTCTGGGTGATATGTTGAAGCAAAAGATTATAAAATGAAAATAAGTAGATTTTGGGGGTGGAGGCTCAGATGATTCATTAAGTATTGTTGAAATAAAATAAAAAAATAAAGAAGCAATTTAAAATAAAAAATTAAAACTTTTAAATTTTGCTTAGGGGGTTTTGTTTGGGGGAAATTTTAGGGAGGGGACGTTTACATACTATTTATCTGAAATCTGCCGAAATACGAAAGATTCCCACTGCTGTATTTGCCTTATTTACTTGTAAATTATAGATAAAGAAGGGTTTCTTTAATGATTTTTAAAAAATCTCGATTATAACCCCCCCCCCCCTCCCCTAACTTCTTTTGCTTTTGAAACAGGGAAGGGGTTACAATAGATATTTTACGGTAGTTATCAGTTTAAAAATTTTACTTTCTTAAAATATTACTCATATCTATTTCCTTTCAAAGCATCATATACATAACTGTTTTAGATATGGAAGTAAGCCATCATTGCAAGTTTAGAACAAATGTATTAGAAATATTTGCAAAGTTGTTCAAGGTAATACTTTTGTATTAACAATGCATAAAAAATATTATTGCAACCTGTTTAGTAAAATAATATATAACACTTATTGCATTTTAGAAAAGATTAAATTTATTTAAAGTACAATTGAACGTAAACGATCTTGTTGCTCTTTTTGTACTTTCTGAAAGATGTGTTTGATGAAGTTTCAATGCAAAATCAACTTTGTGTGAGGAAAATATCTTCTATTTCAGGAAAATTATAGATAATGGAACTGACATTATTTATCATTAAGTTAATTGAAAGGAACAGAATCGCAGAATGATTATTGGGGCATTTATGTACTGTTCACATCTGCCCAACTTGTCTGTTCACAAGTGCCCCACATTGCTGCTTCTGTTAAATTGATAAATCATTAACATTTCTCAATTTTAGAAGAAAAAGGACTTTATCAAAAATATTTATTAGTATTCATAGTATATGTTAAAACACTCAAATTCAAATAAATGAATAAATAAATAAAGTTATACGCTTATCAACTTGGAACAAAGATTTTACTTTTGAGATCTAAAAGCAGTGTTTTGGCTACAGAGGACAAACAAAATGTCTAAAAGCTTCAATAAAATTTTACCATGTCTACAGGTGCTGTCATCTTTAGTAATTTTTTTCAAATAAAAAACTTATAATAACTACTGAAAAATTGCGATGTTCCCATCTGCCCCCTGTTCACATGTGCCCCCATCTCCCCTACGTTAGAAATTTAAGGAGTGTTAGAGTTATAAGCAAACTCTAACACTCCTTTAGATTCTTTAACGCATTTATAAATTTCATCGATTCAGAACTAGTTGATTTAGAACAGTCGTAGTCACTAATTTTTGCGAAAACTATTCTCAGGGAGCTATTTGCAAAAAGCAACAAACGACATACTTCATGATAGAAAATCTGAAATTATGTAAATTGAAAATTTCCTTTAAAAAAGCAGTAAATCTTCAACCCTTGGTGTAAACATTCTTACAAAATTTTCGTTTTTTTCATGCTTAATATGATTTTTACATTTTGAAAAAAAAAAAAAGTCCTTCCGGCCAGTGCCGGGAGGAAGAGGTAGCTTTCATAATCCTTATTTAAAAAAAGCCAACTTATATCATGCAAACACACGAAGCTCAATTTAGTGGAAACCGAATATAGGAGATTCAATACTAATTTTTATCAATATAATGAATGAGAATTTCGCGAAATTAGTCAGCTTTATCCAAGCTGCTTTTCTTTAAAGTAACTTATATTTGGCTGCCAAATTCGGCAATTTCTTAAAGTGCCTGTCATTTTAATACAACATGGTGGATGAGGCTAAGCAGTGAACTTGGTCGAGACCTTAGTAATTGCTGTGCACATGCTCACTCACATCGGAATCGGTTAATATATAGGAGTGCTGTCGCATGCAAAAAATCAGATTTTTCAAAATGTCACCCACAATAGAAATTGAAACTGCTATATCTGAGCCATTTTTTAAGGTAAAGACAAACAAAAAATGCTCCTGAATCCTTATATCAAGGTCAAACACTTAAGAAAGAAACCTTTTTCAATTTCTAATTTTTTTTGCACCTCACTTTAAATATATATATATTTTTTAATTTAATGGTCGCCATTTTGAAACAAGATGGCTGATGAATCTGGCCAGAGAATTTGGTCGAGGTTTTGATGTATACTATCCACATGCCTTCTTACATCGAAATAGGCGAATACGTGTGTTATCGCATGACAAATACAAGATCGTTTCAAAATGTTAGCCGTGCTAGAAATTCAAAGTGCTATAAATCAACCATTTTTTAAGATATCAACAAAAGAACAAATTTTCAGAAACAAAAACTGCTCCGGAATCTTTGTATCAAGGCCAAACACATAAAAAAAAAATCTTTTTCATTTTCCAATTTTTTAATGCCTCATTTTGAATTTAAAATTTAATTTTTTTTAAATGGCAACCCTTTTGAAACAAGATGGCGAATGAAGCTGGCCAACGAACTCGGTCGAGACATTGGTATGTACTATGTACAGACCAAGTTACATGCAAATAGGTTCATAAATACGCCTGTTATCGCGTGACAAAAATCAGGTCGTTTTAAAATGTCAGCCACAAGAGAAATTCAAAATGCTATTACTCAGCCATTTTTTTTTTAGATATAGACGAAAGAAAAACTGTTCCGGAATCTTTGTATTAAGGTCAAACACATACAAAAAAAATCTTTTTCATTTTCCAATTTTTTGGTATCTCATTTAAATTTTTTAATTTTTTAATTTTTTTAAATGGCCGCCATTTTGAAACAAGATGGCGGATGAAGCTGGCCAACGAACTCGGTCGAGATATTTGTATGTACTATGTACACACCAAGGTACATCCAAATCGGTTCATAAATACGCCTGTTATTACGTGAGAAAAATCAGGACGTTTCAAAATGTCAGCCACGCTAGAAATTCAAAATGCTATAACTCAGCCATTTCTTAAGATATAGACGAAACAAAAACTGCTCCCGAATCTTTTTATCAAGGTCAAACACATAAGAAGAAAATATTTTTTCAATTTTCAATTTTTGGTACCACATTTCAAATTAAAATTTTTCTTAAAAATTTAAATGGCCGCCATTTTGAAACAAAATAGCGGATGAAGCTGGTCAACGAACTCGGTTGAGAGATTGGTATGTACTATGTACACACCGAATTACATCCAAATCGGTTCATAAATACGCCTTTTATCGCGTGACAAAATCAGGACGTTTCAAAATGTCAGCCACGCTAGAAATTCAAAATGCTATAACTCAGCCATTTTTTAAGATATAGACGAAACAAAAACTGCTCCGAAATCTTTGTATAAAGGTCAAATACACAAGAAAAAAATATTTTTCCATTTTCAATTTTTTGGTACCACATTTCAAATTTTAAATTTTTTAAAAAATTTTAAATGGCCGCCATTTTGAAACAAAATGGCGGATGAAGCTGGCCAACGAACTCGGTCGAGAGTTTGGTATGTACTATGTACACACCGAATTACATCCAAATCGGTTCATAAATACGCCTTTTATCGCGTGACAAAATTCAGGACGTTTCAAAATGTCAGCCACGCTAGAAATTCAAAATGCTATAACTCAGCCATTTTTTAAGATATAGACGAAACAAAAACTGCTCCGGAATCTTTGTATAAAGGTCAAATACATAAGAAAAAAATATTTTTCCATTTTTAATTTTTTGTTACCACATTTCAAGTTTTAAATTTTTTTAAAAATTTTAAATGGCCGCCATTTTGAAACAAAACGGCGGATGAAGCTGGCCAACGAACTCGGTCGAGACATTGGTATGTACTATGTACACACCGAATTACATCGAAATCGGTTCATAATTACGGGAGTTACAGTGTGACATAAGTCAGATATATATATATATATATATATATCAATTTTGAACGGAGGGTAGTTTCGGGGTCTGGGGGTCATGATCGATGAAAATATACCAAAATTTTTTGAAATCGCTTTCCTCCGAACGGCTGCAATAGGTAGCTTTTTTGTAAAGAAAGCTACCTAATACTAGCATGATATGTTAAACAGAAAACTTCTTTATATATATCAGTCTAATACATCAATTTAAATAGCGCAATTGTGTTATTCCCCATTTTGTGTTATATATCTATTCCCGTGTTACAGCGATCACATATTAGAAAAAAGAAAATCAATGCATAAAGCAACTGTCTCCCTGTTACTTTGATTTCTATTCCTAAATTGTTCCAAAATATAAGTTTATATTAATAACCTCAAATAAATATATTAGTGTATTTCTACCAAACAGAAAATTGAATACGGCTATAATGTTCATCGCAAAAGGCGTAGCATACCAGGGCTTCGATTTTCAGTGATTAAAATAAAATTAAATCACCGTAGTTTTTCCTAACAAGTATCTTGCATATTTAATTTAGTTCAATTCCCTTAAAACTTCTCATTGTATTTTCGGTACATTTTTTTATTTCATTAAAGAGGGCATGACATGCTCGAATATGTAAACTTAAAAATAACCTTACCAGTATATATAATCTCGTTTTACTCCAGTTTACATATTATAGATTTTTTATAAATGTTTAAAGATGTATAATTAAAAAACATTTTGTAGAGCTAATTTAATGAATAAAACTTGTACACTTCTATAGTGTACAAGTTTTATCTTATCTTCTGGTGCACTTCTGTGATATATATCAATTTCAGTATGATTGGAATAGTATAACATCACTAAAATACAATGCAAAAGAATTTCTTCCATACACATGTAACGGAATTCTTTTGTGCAACCCTGTATATGTTATATGGAATTTATACACAAAAGTGATATTTGTTCATAAACAGTACTGTAACCGAATTATTTGTGTGTCTCCATACATCATATGCACGTCATGTTCTATAGTAGGATAGTTGTAATGCACTTCAGTGTTTTATATCAATTTCAGTACGTTTGAAGCAGTTATAACATCATCATAATATACTAAAAGGATTTTTACCCAATAGACTACAATGTAACGGAATTACTTTTTGAGTGCCCTTGTACATGAACTGTAATTTCTACACACTTCATCTTCAATGCCGAACCATGGCAAACCGAGGCTAACAAAAAAGACAGGCTACCGCAGTGCATTCCACATAACTTTCTTTACAGACCGCTAGAGTGACGTCATGCTCTTTTCTTACACCTGCATTGGTGCATTCGAGCATCACGTGACTCCAGCGGTCTGTAAAAAAAGATACGCGTAAAGCAGGTAAGCTTTTCTTTTTCGTTAGCCTCGAGGCCAACCTAACAAACATCTATTAATTATATGCCAGTCCAAGTATATTTAGGTGAGTTAGAACACGGACAGTCAGACAGACGTACTGCCAAACTGAATTCATAAACATTTTTTAACTATGTTAGAAAGTGTTAAAAACGAGTACATTTTGCTTGTTTTTAGATGCCCGTTTTTACCCGTCTGCACGCAGAAATGGGGGGGGGGGGGTAATGTTTGTGACCGTGGAAAATGCAAGTTTTTTATTCGCTGATTAAAGGGAAACGAGTGGATGAATTTTCGTAAATGTGGTACCAAATTGTCTGTCTTCGCTCCTCGTATGTCATAGGTTATATTTATAAAGCTTGTGTAGCCTAGAATAATTGGATGTCTCCGAAATACTCGTTCTATTAAACAGTATATATTAAACAAATTATGAAAATTGAACAATTATTCATCGTCATTTGTAATAAAATGTTAATAAAGAGATTTAAAAAAAAGAAAAGAAAAAATTGTAAATAATTCTATACGCAATTGTGCGATTCTAAATATTAAGATTTTTTTCATTATATCATAAATATAGCTACAAAAATTTGGTTTATTACCAGGTTTACAAGGGGAAAAAAATCCATTTGTTTATGGATTTATACCCAAAAACCTAATCCATTCCCTAAAAACCGGCTTTTTATCGCATCTTTCCAACTCTAAATAAAGAAGAATTTTTGCGCTTTAGTTTTGTTTTGTTCTCAATTTGAAGTAATTGGTGTAATGTAATCTGATCATTTCCTTGATTATTGTTAAATGCTGCAATGAAAAAGGTTACCCTTTAACTGTTGTGACAGAAATTGTCACATAACTACTGTAAAGCGGTCTGCGAGACTGCTCGGTTGAAAGATGAATAAAAGTCGCGATTAACTCATGGGATGGTATTTTTGTTCTTAACTTTTTGTACAGGACTATTATAATTAAAATTACCCTGTTCAAAAGTCTTAAAAACCAAAAGAAATAAAATTTCAGTAGAGTATGTAATTAAACTGGAAATTACAAGTTCAGTTATGAAAATCGAAAACTGTAGCGGTCTCTGAGACCGCTAACTTCAGTTAAAGGATAAAAAAGAAACAGTTTAACTTATTGTGAATTTCTGCTAACAACGGCTATTGGTGGTCTCACAGGTCGCAGCGTTTTTAAATTTTCACAACTTGAAATTTTCCGTTTAACTATACATACTGGTTAAATTTTTGTTTCGTTTGGAGCCCTATTACTATCACTAGATACTTTTGAATGACTGAATTTTAATTATAATAGTCCTGTACATAAAGTTTAGTATAGAAATAGTATTTTGAGAGTTAATGTAGTATTTTATTCATCTTTAGATTAAGCGGTCTTACGGACACAGTAGTTATGTGACAAATTTTGTAACAGCAGTTAAAGGTTAGTCATAGGTATCTGGAATATGAATTCAGTACTGCTAAAAAGAGAAAAAAAAATCTACGAGCTTGTCCGTTTACATTATACAGGGTGATTATACAGGGTGAAAAAGTTTACAAAATGACATGGCAAATCAGGCATAGAATAAGGATAAAAAGTCACATAGGAACATAGGGTCGCAAACTACTTATTAAATCACAAATCCGGGGTATTTCATTCAAACTGAAACCGGGTTAGCGTTAATAATTTCGAGAAAAAAAAACATTTTAATGAAAATGCAACGATATGTACAGTCGTGGAAAAAAAAAGTAAACACCCCCTACTAACTCCTCAACAAATAATCGTAGACAAAAGTTACTGGTACCGAACGATTGGAAATAATGTCTACTTTTAAATGATGTATATAATTTTTTCTTAGGGGATCATATACATATTAAAACGAATCCAAACTTCATTTTTTTCAATGGCAATACGCAATTTTAACGAGATATTTAAAATCTTCGGTTCAAACTATGCCTAGACACCAAATTTCAAGTCATTTGAATCCTAAGTTTTTGAATTATAAACATTCAAAATTTAGTGCTTCTAATGTTAAATTACATTTTCATATTTTTATTTATATCTTCTGAAATTATGCTCCTAATGTGCTAATTTTTTTTTTTTTTTTTTGTAGCAATAATACTAATATACCCAAACATAAATGCGCTGAATTCGCAATTTTTATAATTTTATGATATGAATTATGATTTATGAAATTAATATTCGAAAAAATTATGAATTGTAACCTACAATTTTTTTGATGGATTTAGATTTATTAAGTCCTGCTTTATGGAAATCCAAAATTTCACGTTTTTCTTCCAAGTAGTTTTCAAATTATGCTTAAAAAACGGCAAAATGATGGTTTAAGGGGACTTCTATGATGGAAGTGAGTAAACATTTTGAAATTTATTCTGCTGTATTGTAATCCATTGACTCCTTGAGGGGCGCTTAAGGTGCTTTGATCAAGAAAGGGGCTCTCTCGGTTAACAATCGAGTACGGAACTTCAATTTGGATACAGCCCTTAACATACGCTCGTTTTAAAATAATTAATTCCTCGGAAACTTATGGTACGAATTGCATAAAAATTCGTTTTTAGGCTAATTGAAAGGTGTAGAATTCATTTATGCTTTCAGAATTGTGTACTGCCATTGAAAAAACAAAGTTTGGGTTCGTTTTAATATGTAGATGGCCCTTTAAGCAAATTTTATATACATCATTTAAAAGTAGACTTTATTTTTCAATCGTCCGGTACCAGTAACTTTCTTCTACGATAATTTGGTGAAGAGTTAGTAGGGGGTGTTTCCTTTTTTTTCCCACGACTGTACCTTGTTTTGTGTGAAATGTGATAAGATCACAAAAAGATCTGAAAAAACATGTTGCTCAAACAATCGATGATACCGCATGAACTGATAATACCAGTCCAAAATTTTGGGCGCCAAGTGCATACTGCTGGCGCATATAATGCAAACTTCTACCACTTTTGTTTGGTGTCATCACAATTACAAGAAAGGTGAGAATGTCTGCTAAATGTTTTATTTTAATATACTTCAGTTTTCTGAAAGTTATGACCGTCAAACCAAATTGAGTTAGGATGAATCACCCTGTATTTGTGACTCAATAAGTGGTTTTCGACCCTATGTTCCTATGTGATTTTTTATCCTTGTTGTATGTCTGATTTGCCATGTCATTTTGTAAACTTTTTTTTAATCACTCTGTATATCCCTGAAGCCGCCGTTTCTTATTTTGAGAAATAATCTTGCCTTTTCTCAGTGTGTTTTACATCCAACTAGCTAATTTAATCTAAAATGATAAGTTAACAATTTTCCGTTACGATCTTCATTTTGAGTGATTTTTTCACTCCCACCAAGAGCGAAGGAGGGTTGAATTCTAGTCTGCAAGGCCACTGGAATTAATGAGGAGTGACTGTCGAGCTATTTGAACACATGGTGTCTATCAGAATGTCGGGGTCACGAGCTCGCTGACTCCTTCCAAGACAGCGACCTTCTAAGATCCGGCAAGTAAGCCTACTTATTTTGCTTCTGTCATCTCCTTTCAGCTAGCGTTGATCTTGTTGTCATCGGTTTCTCAAACTTTTGGAACATCCATATTTACTCAGATCAAACTATTCAGAAACAAAAGAATGCTAGGGTTGAATGAATTACAAAAATTTAGTTAACGTAGAATGTATGAAGCTATCGCTCACTTATTTCTAAAGTGACACAACGCTTAACACATGAATTTTGAGTTATTACTGCTAAAATCATAAGTAAACATTCATCGATCATATGACAAAAGTAAATTTCTTCAACTTTATATTTTGCCCCCTAGGATGAATTACGTATATCTTTACATGTTGCAAATGAACAATATATGTTCATTTGCAACTTGTATGTGAATAATATGTTCCGCAAAGTAGCGATTGTGTCTGAAATCTGAAATCAAGAACGTTACATTTTGGGTTATGTCAGTTTTTTTGCATTAAATGTGAATATAAAACACCAATGAGCAGTATTTTAAGTTTAGACAGTAGTGTTGATCCAAATGTAACAGAAAATTTGTTTTACTATGCGTGATTTTAGACAATCAATATACTTAAAGATTCTGTTACATCTTGAATTATTCTGCTTCAACATTCATAAAAAAGTTACGCTTTAAAAAGGTAATTTTCCAAAGACCAGGTTTATAAGAGGAGAAAAAAATGAAACTATATTCTTTAAAAATCACCTATTCAAAAGTCTCTAGCGATAGTACTAGGACTCCAAAAGAAACAAAATTTCACTAGCATGTATCGTTAATAAATAAATTCAATTTAAAAAATCAAAAAATCCGACTGCGTAAAAAGCGAACTAATTATTTATTTCTCATCAGTGTGAAACTATTTTTTTATTACTTACCTATTTTTTTTCTTATTTACTTGTATTTATAACTTTTAAGTTGGGTTTAATTGTTAGTTCCTAACTATAAACACTGTTTTGATGAGTCCTATAGATGTCTATGAAGGTTAGAGTTGCAGTAGAGCTAAAGATCTTATACCTACACAACTTCCAGGTTGTGTAATATTTAAACGGAGCTTCTGACTGTAAAATAGTCAATGAAACATCGTCTTCATTCTGAAAGACCTATCCAATGATATGCCATTCAATAGGGTGCGTAAAAAAAAAATTTCGTCTCTACCGCCATTTTGTATTTTACGGCCGCCATTTTGAATTTATAAAAACAAAACCTTACCTATAGCCATCGGACGGTTAAGTCGAATCGATAGAGACCTCATTCATTAAATTCCATCCAGCCTTTGGGATGTTTCGAGGGTATAAAAAAATCCACATACCCAGATACGCGTGAAACACATAACCCTTCTTGGCAGTCGGGTAAAAAGAAAATTAGAAGTAAAACTGGGAAAATTGTAACAAGTCGGAAATTGTACGTCAAACGTGGCAAATGAGGTGCATTCGTACTATAACTAGTTTTATAAATATTCAGATCTCGGTGCAACAGCTGTTGCACTCTTACGAAAAAATGCATGAATACAAAATTTATTACGATTATATATATTAAATCCAGCAATACGGAAATAATACGACTCCATCTTAAATGTGAAGTATTCACCAAGAGAACCTAGAATCATTACCTATCATGGGATATGATTGAATTAATTACGTATGATAGGATTTAATAGAATAATAAAAACCTATATTAAGTTTTGATTCGATTTTCATAAAATTTGAAATGACTCGGCAAAATTCTGCAAAGTTTATATATATTAAATTTCAAATCATTCGGTTGGATAGTTTTTGCGCTGTTATATGCGGACCGACGGACAGACAGACGGACGACCTAGACGAGGACTATAGGTTCTACGTATTTATATAATTACGAACGCACTTGAAAAGCAGCAAGACCATTAACAGCAGTTATGGATCAACAGTACTATTTTCTATTAATTCATTTTTACTAAATCCATCAAAATGTTGTTTTTACGTTTTCTAAAAAAACTTACTTTTTCTTAGTTATGACACTTTAGAAATAAGTGTGCAATATGATAAATTGCATAAATGTACACAAGTATTGAATCAAAATATTTTTCTCCGGTATCCCATTCTTAGTTTCCTATACAAAAATTTGTTGTCTAGATTTTATCACCCCTAAAAGTTTATTCGAATAATTTTGAGACATCCTGTATGATTTTAGATTTTTAGGTAGCTTTCATTACAAAAAGCTACCTATTGCAGCCGTTCGGAGGAAAGCGATTTCAAAAAATTTTGGTATATTTTCATCGATCATGACCCCCAGACCCCGAAACCACCCTCCGTTCAAAAGTTGATATATATATATATATATATATATATATATATATATATATATATATATATATATATATCCATATATATATATATATATATATCTGACCTTTGTCATACTGTAACTCTCGAATTTATGAACCGATTTGGATGTACTTCGGTATGTACATAGTACATACCAATGTTTCGACCGAGTTCGTTGGCCAGCTTCATCTGCCATTTTGTTTCAAAATGGCGGCCACTTAAAATTTTCTTAAAAATTTTAAATTTGAAATGTGGTACCAAAGAATTGAAAATGGAAAAATATTTTTTTCTTATGTATTTGACCTTTATACAAAGATTCCGGAGCAGTTTTTGTTTCGTCTATATCTTAAAAAATGGCTGAGTTATAGCATTTTGAATTTCTAGCGTGGCTGACATTTTGAAACGTCCTGATATTTGTCACGTGATAACAGGCGTATTTATGAACCGATTTGGATGTACTTTGGTGTGTACATAGTACATACAAATACCTCGACCGAGTTCGTTGGCCAGCTTCATCCGCCATCTTGTTTCAAAATGGCGGCCATTTAAAAAAATTTAAAAAATTTAAAATTTAAAATGAGATACCAAAATATTAGAAAATGAAAAATATTTTTTTTGTATGTGTTTGACCTTAATACAAAGATCCCGGAACAGTTTTTGTTTTGTCTATATCTAAAAAAATGGCTGAGTTATAGCGTTTTGAATTTCTATTGTGGCTGACATTTTAAAACGACCTGATTTTTGTCACGCGATAACAAGCGTATTTATGAACCGATTTGGATGTTACTTGGTCTGTACATACTACATACCAATGTCTCGACCGAGTTCGTTGGCCAGCTTTATTCGCCATCTTGCTTCAAAAGGGTTGCCATTAAAAAAAAATTAAATTTAAAATTTAAAATGAGGTATTAAAAAATTGGAAAATGAAAAAGATTTTTTTATGTGTTTGGCCTTGATACAAAGATTCCGGAGCAGATTTTGTTTCTGAAAATTTGTTTTTTTGTTTATATCTTAAAAAATGGTTGAATTATAGCACTTTGAATTTCTTGTATGGCTAACATTTTGAAACGATCTTGTATTTGTCACGCGATAACACACGTATTCGCCTATTTCCATGTGAGAAAGCATGTGGATAGTATACATCAACATCTCAGCCGAATATAAGTTACTTTAAATAAAAGCAACTTGGATAAAGCTGACTAATTTCGTGAAATTCTCATTCATAATGATTTAGTATTGATAGAAATTAGTATTGAATCTCCCATATTCGGTTTCCACTAAATTGAGCTTCGTGTCTTTGAATAATATAAGTTGGCTTTTTTAAAATAAGGTATTTGAAAGCTACCTCTTCCTCCCGGCACTGGCCGGAAGGACTTTTTTTTCTTCATTTAAGCTCTTCATTTTTCGAAAAATGTTGTAAATATCAATTTTCTAATTTTTTCCTTGAAATGAATTTAAACATCCATAGTATATTCTGACGAAGTTTCCTACAGGTCTGATAAATAAAAATATGCAAAAAAGTGTTTTTATTGCATCCATTTACCTCTAAATTGAGAATCATCACTCTTTTTGCTTGAATGTCGTGTGTCATCACAAATTCCTTAAGGTAATATTTGCCTTATTTAATCGCAAAGTTTCTGTTATTAAATAAGAAAAATTTTTCTTATCTAAAATATTGGTAACTTGGTGGCTCGAGGGGGAAGATCCTTACTTTAAATAATTCAGAGCTGAAACTTAATAAGTTCGTATTCGAAAAATGTTGTAATTATCAATTTGCTAATTTTTTGCTTAAAACGAATTTAGGCATCCGTAGTATACTACGTACAGATCTGATAAATAAAAATAAGTGAAAAAGGTTTTTTATTGCACTCATTTCCATTATAGCATTCATTTACCTTTAAATTAGGGATCTTCAATCTTTTTGCTTGAAAGTCGTGTGCCATCACAAATTTCTTAAGGCAATATTTGCCTTATTTAATGCCAAAGTTTCTATCATTAAATAAGAGAATTTTTTGTAAACTAAACTAGCTATAGCTTGGTGGTCTGTAGGCCACAGGTGGAAGATTCCTACTTTAAATAATTCAGAGTTGCGTGATTTTTTCCATATGATCAAAAAGTTAAAACTTGAAGATATAGTTTTCAATTAATTCGAATGATCGAGCTTTTTAGTGCATTTGATAAAATTAAGGATCGGGTTTTCAGTAATATATATAGTTTATTTATTAAAAATACAAATGTTAGGTAAATAATCATTTTTATTGCACAGCTCAAGACATTTTATTTACATTTTCGTAAACTAATTAACTTTTTTTTATAAATCTGATCTGAAAAGAAAAA
Organism: Maratus speciosus; assembly: GCA_963932465.1. Classification (NCBI taxonomy): domain Eukaryota; kingdom Metazoa; phylum Arthropoda; class Arachnida; order Araneae; family Salticidae; genus Maratus; species Maratus speciosus. The sequence goes on along the minus strand of OZ010787.1, from coordinate 498,111,640 downwards.
TAAGAAAAACAATTGAAAGTTTAAAAAAAAAGTTTAAAATTGTAGAGAGAGTTTAAAAGAAAGTTCAAATAGTAACTCTGGAGAAAGTTTAAAATTGTAGTAGAAGTGTTATTTTACAATTTTCTTAAATTTAAAAAAAAAAATCTAAAACTTTCAAGTTTTTATATAAGAATAGTAATTTTTTTTTTATTATTAAATCATTTTCCTTCGTAAAACCATTTGGCAATATATCAAAAAGTTATAATCAAATACTCAAATAAAACAATAGCTCAAAGGATACGAAGACACCTTAACAGCTTGCATAAAACTATATTGTTGCCATTATTAACTATGCAGATCAAAATTTTATTTCCTGTCGTATATAATTCATTTGTGGCCACAGTAAGGAAGAATCAAATAGTAAAAATTTCTTTACTAAGGAGAGGGTCTACTCCTTTGAGTCAAAATTTTCGATTTTTTTTTTTTTTTTTTTTTTTTTTTTGTCATTTTTTGCATCACTGAAGTGTGTAGATTTTTGTCCTAAAGCGTTTTTTTTTATATATTTCAATTCCTTACAGCATTTTTGTTCATTGAATGCAACACCACTCGTTGAATGTAACGCTATATTGTAACATTTTAAGCTTCTCATTTTCGAAGTCCTGTTTGCAAACTGGATTATCTATTTTTTTCGAGAACTATTGGACCGATTTCATTCATTTTTTTATTTAAAAGAAAGGTAATCGTTATTGCTTGATCATATACTACCGAAAAGTTTTAATTTTTATTGATTAATTAATTTTGTCAAGCTCACAAACGATTAAAAAAAGAAGGGAAAATTACTTTTTTTGCTGAAATCATCGCCATTTTGTCAAAAATCAACTTTTCAAACAACATACTGGTATACGTTCTAGAGAATTTAATGCTCTTTGATAATTTGTTGACCCAATTTGTTTCAGATGCTTCTGACCGGAGAAAAATGGTCGTCCGATTGTAAGTTAACGTAGCGCACCTGCAGGTACTTCCTGTCGCAAAAGGTGTATTGTTCATTTTTTTACACGCAAAAATTTTAATTTATGAGTTAAATGTCAATAAATATAACGCAAAAGTCTGAAGGTGGTATCTCTTTTCTTTGTAACTGAAAGCAATTCGTGAAAATCACGTGAATTTTAGGCCAAAGAAGTACAACCTATCCTTAACTTCATTACTAGCTTAACCCTTAAATGCATAGTGATGCATATATACCTCACTTTTTATTTAACTCTTAGCAACAACTATATCTATATAGAAATATTAATCCTGTAAAAAGTACAAAAATATGCTACTAAATAAAGTTAAATATCTATCTTAAATTTTCTTATGTCTATTATTTAATATAAAAATTAAAAAAACAATTCTAAGGGAATAATTCGTGCATTTAAGGGTTAAGTTTTAAAAAATATAAAATTATATAAAATAAGGTATTTAGATTCATACTTATTAAAATATTTACTAATTTGCAATATTTTAGTTTTTACTTGTATTTCAGATGTGCAACACATGAAAAGGTTGATGTATTATACGAAAAATGTATGCCTGATTTTCTCATTATTTTTCCTGTATAATAAATTTTTTGAGAATCATATATAATTTTTTCGAAACAAAATAAAAAATTATGCATTTAAGGGTTAACTTAATTACTAGCTTAACACAATTTGTTACCCCCAGACACTAAATCTCGAATTCAGCAATTCACTAAGTACAAATAAAATAAAAAATAGCTGAAAATTTCTCAGCATGAGTCTCTGCAATTTATGAATGAAAATACGCATTTTCTGCGACAGCCAGTGCCGTTTTTGTAGGAAAGATGCAGAGACTAAGGTAGACATCCAGATAAATTTTATACTATTTTCGGAATGAGAATGGCCAATCAAAAACCATTATTCTTGAGAAGTTTTCACTTTTTTGAAAATCTCATAAAATACAGCTCAATCTCGTTTTCAAATAGTGAAAAATATCGGGATTCAATTTGAATAAAAATGTGAGTCAATAAGATCAAAGAATAAAGCATTCTCTTCCAAGCCAAAAATTAAACTCTTTTAATTAAAATTTGTTTAAAATAAATTCTAATTGATTTTCTTTAATCATAAGCGACAGAAAATGTAAAAAAAAAAAAGCAAAGTTCACTGATACATTTTCCTTCACATAATTTAGGTATTTAAGCTAATGTTTTATAGCCTAATATGCCTTTGACATGGTATTTTGTTTAAAAAAAGTTTTAAAAATTTCTTCCCGACGAGCATCGCCAGTTATGTTGCCTACCACAAAAAACGGAACAATTGCCTCTAAATGGAAATCTAAAAATACAATAAACAGTATTAAAATGGAGTCTGTCCATAACGGTATTTTGTTTTAAACATAAAAATTTCCTTGCCCCCTACGGTAAGAATACCGTGAAAATGCCTGATAAGGCGAAGACCTGTTTAAGACGAAATTTTTTCGCTACCTTTTGATTCCACACTGTAAAAAATAGTGGGAACGTTTACTATTCTAACAGGAACATTTCTGATAGTATCCGATATGTGACAGCTATTTCTATTTTCCGAAACAACCGCGAATGTTCATGCTTTTCATGAAACAGCGAAAGCGCCTGTACGCATGCGCTCCAAGTATTTCACTACTATTTCTCCTTAAGCTGAAACTGGTATCAATCGGGGCCGTCGCGAAACAACTTCCTTCTCTTACGGGCCTGTTTCAAGACGAAAATGTACAGCAAGATGGCGGCGCAAGAGATCTGAGTAGCAAACGAAATAGGTCGGATAGTTGTATATTTGTATAAAAAAAAGTGCTAGAAATTTCCGTTTTAGAATATTTTATTGAGCAACTTGTGGCTTGTTTAAGATCTATTTGATTTATACATTCAATAATTAAACAGAGAAGGGTCATTAAACAGGTGCTTTTTTTTTTTCTCCTTTGATTTAAAATATATTCAAATACATTTGATTCGCCGTTTTTATCGGAGATTTTAACTTGAAATATACATTTATGGTGGAAAATATCATACATTAAAATTATCAACTTTATCATAAAAAAATAAAAATACAAAAATAGTTAAAGAACTGGGATTCATGGTATTTTTCGGAGAGTTTAACTTGAAACATACATTTATGACAGGAGATATCATGTATTAAAATAACACAATTTTAGCAGATAATAATTAAATTTCCCTTTAAAAATAAATACGTCTTAATTTAAAAGTATAAATTTCAGGATTGATATTACATAAAATCAAAAATAAAGATATTAATTTTTTTAAACAATTAAAACAAAAATTCTATTTATCAATTAAAATTTTAATTTTAGAATGAGATTGCCCAAATAAAGTGTATAAGTACATGATGTAGGCAGATAGTGATAAAATAAAATGGCTCCAGGAAATGTTATTATTTCTAATTGTAAATGGTTTTCAAATTTTTTAAAACTAATTATAATTAGTTTTTAAAAACACTTTTACAATAGTATATTTACAAAAGTACTTACCAAAATTCCAAGAGCCCAAAATCTTATTGTACAACTCACCATTGAAAAGACTGAAAATTTAGGTCTAAATTTCATAAGTAAATGCAAGTGTGGAAGCCAACGTTGTTATATATTTAAGGAAGCAGTTTACCTTTTCAACATTTTTTTAAATTTAAATAAATGATTCAAATAATGCAATAAGTCACTGCATTTCAATGTTCAACTAAAAGTACATTAAAAAAATGTTTTTTAACTGCATATTTAGTTAAAAATTTAAAATAGTTTAAAACATTTAGAATTTTTTAAAATTCTACTTTTTTAAATATTAATATTTTTGCCCATTTTTTAAAAAAGATTTTCAAATGTGTATTACGCAAGACTGAGCATGGAGTTTTAGATAAATCAAATGTTACATTTAATATAATTTTTTCACTGATATACATAGTGTAAAAGAGTGAAATCTAATACATCTTCATATACTTTTATTAAAAAAATAAATAAAATAAAACCATGAAGGAAAATTCCATGCTCATATTTTTCACATAATTCCATGCTCATGTTTTTCACATATATGATAAAGAACATGTACAAAAAAGTTTAAATCTATATCTGAAATACGAAAAAAAGGCCTTAGCATTTTAAAACTTGAAAGTGAAAAAAATAGGAACATAGCCCCCCCCCCCCCCCAAAAAAAAAAAAAATTAAAGTTGGTTGTTTCTGGGTAATTGCGCTGGGTGTATTAATGAAATTTACAATATCTGGCGTTATAATCGCCGTATGGGTAAAAATGAGGTGTCACAATATTCATAATTAAATAGGCTTCCATTTAATATTTTTTTAAATATAAAAAATCCATTTTTTGTGTTAATTTTCAGGTGAACTGTCCCCTTAAGTTATGTGTTTGTCAGGAATTGCGAATATAATAATAAAATAAATAACTATACAAAAGTTAAGAATGACAACAGAAAACTCACTTCTAATGAAATAAAATCACATGTATTAACAAACATGTAACAGTCGTTGATAAGTTTCCAGATATTTCAACTTCCTTAATACTTGTCTGTTTAAGTGAGATTATTTTTTTATGCAATATTAAATACCATATATTTTTTAAATTACTGTAAGTATGTACTTACTGTTAGTGAAAAATGCTATTTTAGTTGTAACACCTACCAACGAAATGTGTATTTTAAGTTATGCATACATTATGAAAATTAAATTTTTTATTGATAAATAGAATTTTTATTTTAATTAATAAAAAAATATAACATTTTTATTTATGAGTTTATGTAATATCAATCCTGATATTTGTAATTTTAAATTAAGGCATTTTAATGTAAGAAATTTTTAAAGGGAACTTTGTCATAAATGTATATTTCAAGTTAAAATCATACACAGTTAAAAATTTTGTAGCATTCTGTCTGGTCATTCGGCCGTTTTTTGAAAAAACGGTTTCATAACCATAATTTAACTATATTCTGACCATAAAATGGCCAATAATATGCTCAGAATAGTGTTAAAATTACGGTTGTGTAACCGTTTTCGGAAAAAAAACGGTCAAATGACCTGCCAGAATGCTGCAAATTTTTAACAGTATAGATAAAAACCGCGAATCAAATGTTTTCGAATATATTTTAAATCAAAGGGCAAAAAAGAAGCAAAAAAAAGAAAAAAGAAAGAAAGTACCTGTTTAGTGACCCTTCGATGTTTAATTATTGAATGTTTAATTCAAACAGCCATAACAAAATATTACAAAACGGAAATTTATAGCACTGTTTCTGATGCATACATACAACTATTCGACTTGGTTCGTTTGCTAACTCAGATCTCTTGCGTGACTCATCTTATTCTTGAATCAGGCCCGTAGAGAAGGAAGTTGTTTCGCGACGGCCCCGTATCAATCGCCTAAAGTGAAAGTCAACTCATGTTGTTTGAGATGGCGGCGTAGGGAAATTTACGCTGTACCACGTGTATTTGAATTCGTTTATATTTTGAAAAAAAAAACAATATTATAACATTTTTGTTATATTTTGTGGGTATTTTTTATTACGTTTTAAAATTATGCAAGAAATGTACCTTGGATATTACCAATGGACTTTTTTAGAGCTTTGGAAATTTAGTATTATTGTACACGGAACGATCGTAATTCTGGGTAAGTGGTTTTTTTTTTTTTAATCATCTACAGTATTACTTTTACTTACTATTATTTATTATTACTTACTTCTTTATTAGTTTTCTTTGTTGCAATACACGAAAAGAAATTAATAACCTATTTATTTTTTAATATATCAGACTTTGTTTTATCTGTTTTTTTTTTATTATAATAGTATATATAAATGTGTGCATGAAAATAAGATAATATAGTTAAACTTGATGTTCATACTGATTGCGGTATCGTATTCTCCTTTTCACAGCGTGTTCTTAACAAATTATTAAATGCGTTATAACTTAAAAGAAAATTTACGTATTATATTTTAATCAAGCAAGCTGAAGGTTCATTGTCATTTTACTTCTTTATTATTGATTGCTTTTATGTAAAAAATACAGTATTGTGAGTAAAAATAAACAGTAAACTATTATTACAATTATAGGATTTATTTTTATAAATCATTATAGTAAATAAAATTGGTTCATTTGTTTTGCTGTTTACTAAAAAGCTTTCAAAAATTCATTTTTTATATTCACCTATTTTCTCCTCAAATTTTGATAGAAAAATAAAAAGAATCGTTTTAGATCATTAACTTGTTTAGTACTCAGATTCAGATATGTAAATCCCCCCCCCCCCCACACACAGACACACACAAACACACTTTTTTTTTCTTTTTTTTGTAATGCTTCGAAAAAATTACCCATTGCATTTTTTTGCGATTTGAATTTTACTTGTTCATCTGAATATTCTTGCTATTAACCATCAGCTTATTTTATGAAAATATAGTACACACAATTTCTTGCTTTAAGTTATAAGGCATTTTAATTTATTAATATTATGCTGTGAAAAACATAATATGATATTGAATCAACGATAACATAAATTGCAATCATATCTTATTTACATGCACTAATAATAATAAAATGTTATGTATTAAAATGTCTGTGCAACAAAGAAACGCTTATAAAGAACTAAAATAATAAGTAAGTAAAAATAATGCTATAAATGATTAAAAAAATAAATAAAACGCTTTTCGAAAGAATTTATCATTCCATTTTCAATAATAATACAGTTCATGAACTTTATTGTTACTTGTTAATCCGCATGGTTAAAAAAATATCACTGCAAGATGTTAAAACGCAATAAATTTTATCTAAATTATGAAAAAGGTATAATAATATTGATTTTTTTTTTTCAGAATAAATCCAAGCAGATATATATATAATAAAAAACCTCAGAAAAAGATCATTCAGAAATGAACTTCCATATAAGACTCTTTCATAAAAATTAATTGAATAAAGCTGGCTTCTTCACAAAATCCATTTTAGTAAACTAAGCCCCTTTCACAAAATAATCTTCAATAATTTAATGTTTAAATACTAGTGCTAAATCCAACTTGAGTAAATAATTAAGATTCATATAAAAAAGCTCAAATAAATGTACTAAAACTACTTGCGGGTGCATTGCACATAATATAAAATTATTTAAAATATATTAGAAATATCTTAAAAATACATTAAAAATTTTAATGTATTTTTGAGATTTTCTAATGTACTTTAAATGATTTTATATTATATGTATGCACCTGCAAGTAATTTTAGTACAGTTATTTGTGCTTTTTTATCTAAATTTTAAAATAATCCTCGTCTTCAGAAAGGTTCCATATATATTCAGAAACCTTTCCGATTCGTAATAAAAGGTTTCCTATACATTCAGAAACATTTCTTAGTGATCAGAAAGATTTTGTGTGTATTCAGAAACCTTTCCGATCCGTAATGAAAGGTTTCCGATAGATTCAGAAACCTTTCATTTCGAATCGGAAATGTTCCGTATTATAACCGAAACAGTTTTCTGCTCGAATCTGAAACCTTTCCGTTAGTATCGTGCAGCACAGGTCTCCGTTACTTTCGGAAACGTTTCTGAAAAATTTTTACAGTGCACATTAGCAGATTTTACTCTATTAAATAAGCACAACAATCTTTTAAAAACCCGTAACACCGGAATCAATGAGACTTTGAATTTTTTTTTCTTTTAAAACAGAATTCCATTATAAAGAGGTCAGGTTTCAAAGGATTTACTGAACAAAGTCGAGTAAAACCCATGAAAACAGAATCTGTATAAATCGTGAAAAGTTCAGTTTTAGACAGTCTTCCTTATAAACAGATATACTTGTAAGGTATTCCTTTCAAATGTACTAGAAATTTTTTTTGTTATAGACAAGTTTTGTCGTCACAGGTTTTATTGTACTAAGTCCCGCTTGATGCAGAATAACAAATGGCATGCTACGAAAATAAATTTAAAAGAATTTATGCATCATGAAAAATCTGGACTTTTGGTGTTCCACGCAGTTTTTACTTGGGCAGGTCTGCCCCTGAAAATCGGGACACCTTTCAACACTAGTCGCGAGCGTACTTTCGCGTTGCCAACGTCAAGCTGCTATTTTTCTGGAATATGATGTTAGTAAAAAAAAAAAAAAAAAAAAAAAAAAAAAAAAAAAAAAAAAAACATGTTTGGCACCAGAAAATGTCTTTAATAAAATATTTCTTGTAGTACTTTTCCTTTATTAAATAAATTTGGTGTTACAAAACATGTTTATATGACTCGGATCAGACTCCGGAGGAATATCTTAAAGTTGACAACACTATACGTGACGTTTGCGATTGGAATAAAAAAATTTCGCCGTATTTAATCCTAGAATTTTTAGTCTGAGTCAGACAAAGATTTATATTTGATAATATTGTCACTGTAAGATTAAAATTTGTGTACCTTTCGCTCGTCACGAAAGGTTAAAGATGTTATTCATATTATGGTTCTGGAATATGTGCTTATACTCAAGAACGTATATAACCACGATTCACGAGACAAATGTCAGAATACGTTTTCATTCCTTAACCATAATAAAACATAAATTTAACTTCTTCTGGCCACTTATTTTTAAATATAAAGGAAACAAATTATTTTTTCAGTTTTTATTATCTAGAAAATGATTGATTAATGCATCATTATGTTCGAAATAATCTCAATCAAACGAACTCCAAAACATATGTCTTTATATTATAAACAATCGTAATGAAATGCAAACATCGGCATAATACTATTTTAGTGGCCGAAATATTTTTATCAACATTGGCTCAATGAGGGGGAACTGCAAACACACTTACATTGGGGCAATATTTAGGCGAGTCCCGAATATTTAGAAAAGATATAGCCGAATTATTGTTTTGCTGCAACAGTGTAAAAATTGATCATTGTTTCTTGATCTAGCAGGAAGGTTTACGAAAATACAGTATAACTTCTTCCGAGTTACCGAAGATTCCGAAAAACGTTTTTTATCGCCAGGAAGATCTTCAGACACAAATAGATTTCCGAAATTTAAAAAAAAAAAGCATATCCGAAATAAATATTTCCTTTTCTGTCCATAATTTTAAGGAACGTTTCCGAGTAGATTTTACACTATATTTATCAGTTTTCTGAACCCAGAACCAACACGAAATACCGGTGTTTCGGAAGCTGTCAGTTTTCAAATAAACATTTTCAGCTGCAATAACAGAATTTATACACGCAGGAGTACCAAAATAAATTTCATATCATGCTGTTAATTTAGCATACTTGTCTATTGAACACGCTTGTTGAACATAAAAACTGTTTTTTTTTTTTTTTTTTTTTTTTTTTTTTTTTTTTTTTTAACCCCTTCGCGACGGGAGCCTTTTATGAAATGTTTATTACTTTGCTACCGGTTTTAAAAAACAGAAGTTTGTGCCTATTCAAATCGGGAAAATGCTCGGATTAAATGAGGCAAATTTTATAGTAAAATTTTACTGGTGAGGATAAACGACGATTCTTAGGCCTATTTCCGGCACGTATACGTGTCGCTCGTCCCCAAGGGGTTAAGGATTAATAGAATAAAAAAGTGACATTTCGTGTTGATATCGTGTTCAGAAAACTGATTAGTACACTGTAAAATCTACTCGGAAACGTTTCCAAAACATTTTCAAATAAACATTTTCAGCTGCAGTAACAGAATTTATACATGCAGGAGTAACAAAATAAATTTTATTTTACACTGTTAATTTAGCATACTTATCTATTGAACACGCTTTTTGAACATAAAAATGTTTCTTTAAGGATTAATAGAATCCAAAATAAAGAAGGATATTTCGTGTTGATATCGTGTTAAGAAAACTGATTAGTACACTGTAAAATCTATTCGGGAACGTTTCCGAAAATTATGGGTAGCAAAAGAAACTTTTGTTCCAAAAATGCTTCTTTAACTCCTTAACGGTCTCATTAAATTACGGTTTAAAAATTCAAATTGCTTATTGCTACCAATTTTTGAAAAAGAAATATTCACCTTATTTAATGATAGGTAAAATGATACCATAATAAATCCAGTTCCACTATTTTATAGAACTTGTGGGAATCAAACAATCTTAATAAAAAACACAGACCGTGAATATCACGGGAGCGAGAATTAATGCGTTAAATCTGAGAAATTTGTTTCTGAGACCTCTAAAACTAATGCAATAGTCGATAACTTGGAAGAGGTTATTTCATATTTTCTTAAACGTTCCTCTAAATCAAGAGATCGTTCTCTTTTTTTTTTTTTTTTTTTTTTTTTTTTTTTACAGTGTAGAGATATAATATATTTTTTTATTGATATTTTCTATAGTGCTCTGTAGTTTTAATTACATCGAAAAAAAAAATTTTTTTTTCGTCCAATCTCGAGTTGATACATAAGGAAAAACTTTCCACTAAAGTTACAAGCTGAGAAGTATAAACTATCATAAATGAAAACTAAACGCTAGACAAATGTCAGAATTGCTTTGTCGTTCCTTGTAAAACTAGAGTGAAAGATAAATTCAACTTCCTCTGAGGACTTTTTTTTATTTCAAATGAGAAGGAAACTAATTCTTTTTTACAGCTTTTATCTGCTACAAAATGATTGATTAACGGGTGAGTTCGCATTTTTTTATTATTATTATTAAGACTTCGTTTCCGTCATCACGAACTTCTGAGTGGATTTCTATAAAAGACGAAATCCTGACAGTTGCCGAAAAAAATTAATTTATTTTGTCAAAAAGAGAAAAAATCCTTAATTCATTAAAACTTTTTAATCTTCCAGAAAAAAAAAATGTATCATGATGCATTAAAAAACTTTAATACATAAATGAATTAGTAATTTTAAAAAATTCAGCTTAGTATTAATTAATATTATCGGAAATAAATTACCGTATATCTCGGCGTATAACACGCACTTTCAACTGTAAAAAATAATTACATTTTTCCGTTGTGCATGCTATACCCCGAATATAAAATGGTTGTTGTAAAATCATGCGAGGAAAACATTCCAAATTTTTAGAGGTATATTTAAATGCATTTATATACCAATATAAACAAAGAAACTAACAATATTTATTTTCTAATAAACATAATGTGCCTTATCAGATAACATGAAAGGTTCGTTGTACTCGTCGTTATTTATATTTTCGGAAATGCCATCTTCTTCCCCACTGTCCCTTTTATGTATTTTATTCCTACTGTTGATTTCAGCTAACCATAAATAATCATCGTTTTTACCGCGAAGTTCATTTCATATTGCACATTTGTTAAGTGACTTAACAACATTTCCAATTTGGTTTCAATCCATGATGTTATAATCCATTCACACATTTGCATTAATGACGCATGTCGCATATTTCCTCTTTTCGTACATGTTTTTTCTCGTTCTATCATCCATGTGTTCCATGGTGCCTCCTTAAACTTTTTTTTGAAAGTTTTGTTTATGGAAACATCTAATGGTTGAAGTAACGAAGTCAGGTAACCTGGAATTACTGCCAAATCTATATTAGGTTATTTTACTCTTTTTTTTTTTATCCAGACTGTTCTGTGGGATTTAAACATATCCCAAACTAAGAGACTTTCTGGTTTTCTTAAAGCGCCTGAACGCTTTTCCCAGACATTTTTTAGCCATAATTTTAAACCATTTTCGTCCATCCAGACCTTCTCATCGATGTGAACAAAAACTCTATTTGGAAAATTAACAGTTGGCTTTGATTTTCGTTTGCAAATTACCATCGTTTTAATTTCGCTCAGATTAGGAGGAAGGAAGTTTGAGTGCATAATAGACAGCACCCGTCTCAAACCAGATTATTCAGGGGTCGGGTTATTTAGATTCCAACTGATAGGAATTGAGCAGACCGAAAACGATCACGTTTGCATGTCGCAAAGAAAAGACACATCGTCAGAAGTGTTGGAAGGTTGGTAATTCTGGTTTGTTTTCGTGAGGAAATCTTCATGCGTGTTATACAACAGTATAGGGTTGAAATAAAATTACTTGCTCTCAAATAAGAGATGCTTGTTATACGCCGGGATATGCTGTAGTTAATATTAAGTTGGTTACTGCATCCTGTTCATACCGAATTTAGAATAATAATATAAACTAGCTGACCCGCCCGGCGTTGCCCGGGCCTTAATAATATTCGTAAATGAATCTGAAATTTTTATCGCAGGTGCATACAGAGTGGAGTGGGAGTGGAGACTGCAAATTACCAGGGCCCGACTCTTGTTCAGTTCCAAAGTTGTGTAAATTCACAGGTTAAGTTTTTTCATTTTTATATGTCTCATGCTCTTTTTATTCCAAATTAATTGATGAATTCAATTAAAATTTAATTATATTTTCAATAATTTAATTTTTTATTTAAAATCTTTAGATGAAAAAGCAATTACAAATACGACATAAACTGTAATAATTGAAAAAGAAATAATAAAATTGTAAGCAAATATTACTATATAGAATGTTTTAAAAAGTACCATCCAGCAAATTTATTTTCTAATAGAGTAAAGCCTGTTTCTAATGGAATCCTGCAATAAACAAAAAAAAAAAGTTACAGCTTCCCTCTCTCCCCAAAAATGTTATTATGCTTTGTTCAATTTAAATAACCTGCATAAAACGGAATTTATCACTGGTCGTTTCCGTCTAAGCAGGTTTTATTGTACCTTACTTCTGGTGGACCCATAATAATATTCTTAAATGAACCTGAAATTCGAATCGCAGATCCGTACAGAGGGAAGTAAACAAAATTACTTGACGTCATGACAACATTTTTAAATTTCTTGCTGCTGATTAATTCGCATATCCAATATAGTGCTTTGCAGAAATTGCACGTTTTACTCAAAGTTCCACAGTTGTGCCCCACGGAACGTTTAAATCAATAATTTGGATTTCAGAAGCAACGCGTGCACTCTGCGGTTATTAAGCCTATTTTAGCGATCGCTTATGCTCTGTGTTTAACTTTATTCCCGATTCAATCTATTTCAATTTTTTGTTCTTAATTCGGCTTCTTCTTCATTTTCAAGTATTCACCGAGATCTTTTACGGGCATTTCAAATGATATTTTGAAGCTCTATAATTGCAGCGAAAGAGGGAAACATCATGGAACATTTTCCTCTACAGCGAAATATAAATAAACCCGATCGCCCTAAATCCTGCCAAAGTACTTTTCACAATAACCAATGAGATGCGTTTCCCGGGCGTTGCCATTAGACAATAACAAATAATCCCGATTTCTGTGCCACGTACGTTAGCGTAATATATATATATAGATAATCATTTATTGTTTTCATACTCAAGTTAGAATGATAGATAGTGACAGCGTAGATTACAGAAAAAAAAACACTTTGTATGAAACTGATATTTCATGGGCTAGTATTTTTAGGATCACATACGTGGACCTAAAAATATTAGTCCCCTAAAATATGACTTTAACGCCTGGTAACCTATATTTACACAAAAAAGTAATATCATTAAATAGGTTAATAATCTACAAATCTTCTCTTTTTTTTCACTTTATAATGTCTGTCAAATAATTATGAAAATTATTAGTTTTTTGTTAAAAGTGAAGGCATATTACAATTTGAGATAATACCAACATTTTTTTTATTATTATTAAAGAAATTCGCATCGTTTTTACCATTTATTAGAACACACCGTACAAAAATTGTGTAAAAAAACACAAAAAGGGGACAGGGATACTCAATTAACCCTTTCAGGGGGAAAGTGCTTCTGTTGCTAAAATGTTAAAAAGATGACACCAGGCTTTTTGAACAAATTTATATGAAAGTAAACAAAAGTTTTTCTTCGCGTTCATTATACAAAGCAAAATTTAATTCCTAAATTTTGGTGCTAATGTGATATTTGGGCATTAAAATTAAATGGTATATATAATATACCACGGTGCCTTTCAAGGGGTTTAAAGGTATTCGATCAAGATTTTAAATCTGTAATTCATACGTTTTTTTATATAGATCAGCGAAATAAGTTGGTGCTTTCACCGGAAATTTTGCACAAAGAAAAAACAGGAGGCTTAATCCAGTAGATTTTATTTGACAGCTATAGTAAAGTAGATTTCGGTTTATTGTGAGATATTTTAACACTATTTCTTGCATGTTCTTTTCAAAAAAATTATCACTTCTTCTTTATATATATACCGGGTGTCCCAAAAATGACGGGTCTATTTAGAAAATTAATTTATAAAAAACGGCAAGCGATAGTAATGCATCGTTTGCTGCAATGCACTTGGGAAAACAGTAAATTTTGAGAAACAGGATTATATTTAAGTAATATGAATTTAATAGAAAAATAATAGAAATAAAATAATATGAATTTTCAAATAAACCTGTCATTTTTGGGACACATGATGCATATATATATTTAACAGAATCTTGGTTTTTAGCTACCTACTTTTAGCCACCGGATTTTTTTATTACTCATTATATCAAGTACAATCAAAAGTAAATTTTAAGAAGTGCACGAGATTTTGTGTTAAAATTCAAAAACCTAAAAAAAAATAAAATGGGTTAGACAAAAAAAAAGTTGCACATAGTTTACTGAAGTTCAAAATGTTAGTTACCTTGTTTTATATCAGACACCTTCATAAGAGGACGTGAATTTCAAAACTCGCCTTATCCAAAATTTAAAAAATTGAGTTTTTTTCTATCAATCTGTTCTATTGATGAACCTACCTCGAAAAAATAGTGCAACCTGCACAAACACTATTTTTATCGTGTATTTCTGGCATTGTAAAATCTTGGTTTGCAATGAAAACCAATGGGCGCATTTAGTGATTTCACAAAATTTGGTTTTCTGGATAAGGCAAGTTTTGAAACTCACGTCCTCATGTGTATAAGCTACTGGGAACAATTTTTAACACAATTTCTGTTGACTTCTATTTTTCAGCCTTTTTTAAGTCAAAAAAGCGTGCTGATTTCAAAACTGCAATTAATTTTCTTTTATCAAGTCAAGTGTTTTCGCTACAGCTTATATTAATGTGGCCACTCTACGCTGAATCGGGCGTACATTGTTTAATGGAGGAGTTGGGAATTCTATCCTGTACCGCAACTGAATGGCAACTGTTCATCGTTAGCTCAAAGAGCTTGAAGTGCGTGCTCCTTCACAATGGAAATTTATTGGAGCAGTCTCAATAGACCAATCAATTTATTTGCGCGAACAATTATGAGGACATAAAGAGAGCCATTGATTTTCATGTAATATCACATGCACGGATGCATCATCTGTGTTTACCTTAAAGTGGTTTGCTTACATCTTGGCCAGCAACGTGGGTACATCAAGTATACCCGGTTTCTGTGTATGTGGGACAGCAGAGCTCGTGAGAAGCATTAGTTCCAGTCGAATTGGTCTCCAAGATCTGACCCCAAACCTGATGATCCAAATATTTTGCATCAGCCATTTGTCGACAGAAAGAACATCACATTTCCACCTCTGGATATAAATTTGGGTCTATTGAAGCAGCTCGTGAAAGCTTTGTCAACTGAAGGAGACTTTCAAGTATCTCATTTCGAAATTTCCAAACCTGCCTTTTGAAAAGATAAAGGCAGGTGTATTTGTTGGTCCACAGATTCGGCAGCTCCTTAGAGATGAACATTTCATCGGATTAATGACAGAAATGCTTGGTTGGCATTCAAAAACCTTGTCAAAGACTTTATTGGAAATACGCGAGTAGAAAATTACACCGAAATTGTCCAGCAACTTTTGGAGAGCTTCAAAAAGCTTGGTTGCAACGTGAGCATCAAACTTCATTTTCTGCATAGCCCGTCTTGATGACCTCCGGGAAAATCTTGATGCAGTCAGAGATGAGCAGGGTGAGCGATTCCGTCAAGATGGTCATGGAAGAACGGTATCAAGGTATATGAGATAAACATATGATGGCTGACTATTATTGGAGCATCAAGCGACATTGTCCATAAATTGAACACTCCAGGTAAAGCTACAAGCGAAATTGTTTACCTTAATATGTACTTTTTTCGTTTTGTGAAAGGATTTTACTACTTGTATGAACATAATGTAGCTTATAGTAAGTATATACAGCCGCTGTATGAATAAAATATTTTGTAATTTTTTCTTTATTCCCCTTTGTATCCACATTAAGTATGATTTTCGGGGTATCCTGTAGCTTAAAAAATTGACATGATAGAAAATAACTGGGGTTATTTTTGGATTTAGATGCCAATAATTAGCCAAAAACAAGAGCCAGATCTAAGTCAACAAAATGTGTGTTCCCCAATGATAATCAATTCGCAAAACACTTGCTTATATGTTGAGCTGAATTTTCAATTTTAATTCTTTTTTTTAGCAAAGTTTCCGTAATTGGAGAGCTTAGTGGAAAAAGATTTTATGTAGCATTTCGAGAAAATTGAAGTAAAAGTTTTTTGTCATCAATTTTATCGATTTATTTTCTTTGAGGCATTTAAAATTTCAACAGGTAGTACTAAGAGGTAAACTCCCTCAGAAAAACTTATTAATATTTAATTTTCGAATATTAAAAATTATTAATATTATTTGCATTATTAAAATTTAAAATATAAAAAATAATAATAAATAATATCTCAGATCTTGAAGACTAATTAGAGTCTTAGTATTTTAGCTTTACCATATGATTATATATGACCTCATAACAACTTTATCCATAAAATAAAACTATTTACATGAAAACTAGGGGATCCAATCAGAATTCCTGAGTTACAGAACATACTATTCGGTATACAGAACATAGGTAAAAGTAATTCCTAATTGAAGGCTGTAACAGATTTTTTTATATATAATATGTATTTTTAGATTGCCCACCACTTCGGCCAAAAAGAAATTTTATATGAAAAATGTCAATTATGAATTGAAATAATAAAGTTTTTAAATTTGTTAAAAGTGTTTGTATTAGCCATTGGTTAATAGCCAAAGAAATTGACACAGATTTCACTATTTATTAAGTTTTTTTTTCGTTAATTCTGATTATTTTAGTGTTTAAGCGCGTAGTTCTATTACACATCTGTTAAAAACTTTATTTATTTTATTTATTTATTTATTGAAGAACATTTAATTTCGTTATGAAATATTAGCCGGAAACAAATGCTGAAGTATTTAAAGGGTGTCCCAAAATTCACGCAATAAGTAATTTTGATTGAAAACACAGGTTTATAATTAAAAACTGTATTTTTTTTATTTATTCATACTCCAAGGGTTTGCTGGGTGTCCCAAATTTCACGCAAGATTTGAATTTTGCGCCATTTGTGCCTAATTTGTTAGCTATGGATGTCGACTACATGTGGTTTCAACAAGACGATGCCACGTGCCATACAGCCTGCGGAACAATTCAATTACTATGTGAGTCATTTGCTGGTCGTATAATTTCCCGTTTTGGTGATCAGAATTGGTCGCCCAGATCATGCGATTTAACGCAGTTGGACTTTTTTGAAATCTAAGTTTTATGCCAACAAGCCCACGACCACTCACGCCTTGAAGGGGGAAATTTAGCGCTGTATCAAGGAAATTTAGCCATATTTATGCAAAACTGTCATGGAAAATTTCAACAAAAGAGTGCGTATGTGCCAGAAAAGCCGTGCAGGCCATTTATCCATATGCTATTCCATACATAACCCTATACTGTAAACTTTATGTATCAGTACAAAATTTACAATTTTTAATTATAAACCTGTGTTTTCTCTCAAAATATCTTTTTGCGTGAATTTTAAGACACCCTTTACAAGGGTACACGACATTTCGGTCCCGACACTTCGGTCCCGCCATTTCGGTCCCGCCGTTTCGGTCCCGAGACATTTCGGTCCCTGGCGATTTCGGTCCCGAGACATTTCGGTCCCTGGCCATTTCGGTCCTGAGACATTTCGGTCTCTGGCCATTTCGGTCCGGAGACATTTCGGTCCCTGGCCATTTCGGTCCCGAGACATTTCGGTCCCTGGCCATTTCGGTCCCGAGACATTTCGGTCCCTGGCCATTCCGGTCCCGAGACATTTCGGTCCCTGGCCATTTCGGTCCTTAGCCATTTCGGTCCCTTGTCATTTCGGTGCCCACCACCTTATAACTCGTATTCTAATTGTCGTGGTCCGCCAAACGCTGTAATTTAAACATTATTTGGGACCTTTTTAAATTTTTTTAACACCCCCCACCCCCCAAATAAAAAAAAAAAAAGCTGAATATAACAGTCCGATAAATTTAAACTTTTATAACTCGTGATAATGAAATCACAGCGAGCTGAAAATTTGTTTGCTTGAACAATGTGATATAATTTTACTGGTGACAATGTCTTTTTATTATTATTATTATTTAACAAAATGGATTTTTTAAGCTTTATTATTTGTTATTAATATTAGGTATTTTATATATACTATAAACTGCCATAGATGATTTTTTGGTTGTTTTCATACGTTTTTTTAAAACCTTTAAATTATCATCATTAGTTAAATAATTTAAAAAACTGTTCTTATTTTTTCTACTTCTTACAATTAGATTAATAATAAATGTCTTCAATAATTCAGTTGGACACTTATAAGCTATTGTAGGTAAATATTTCCTCAAATTATTCTTCTACATCCTCTCCTTTAATAATTCAGAAATGAGATATATTTATTGAAGCAAAAATATTTAATTTTTCTTATTATTTTTATAATACAAAGTTATAATTTTGTTTTCATAAGTTATTTTAACATTATAAACTTTGGGAAAACAATAGTGATTTGGTAATTAGGTGTGCCAGGAAAAATATTTTGTTGTCAGAAAACTCCACTTTTTTAAAAAATAATTATTGGTTGCATTTTTAACAGTCTTCTCACCCATTGCAGACTTTTTGTGAACTAATTTTATTGAAACTGGGCCTATTTCTTTGTAATAAGATGATTATTTTTTATTTTATGTAATAGTGTAAATATTATTTTAATTAATTTTATTTTCAATTTTTAACTGACAAAACTAAGGTTTTTAGGTGCGTTCGTAATTATATAAATACGTAGCACCTATAGTCGTCGTTCAGTCCGTCCATCTGCCCGTCTGTCTGTCCGCATATAACAGAGCAAAAACAACCCAACCGAATGGTCTGAAATTTGAAATATATGATTGTTGCATAATTTTGTCGAGCCATTTCAAATTTTATGGATAACGGATGCATAGTTTAATTACAGGGACTGTCAAAAGTTTTTCTTTACATTGCGGCCAATGGGAAAAATTATTGCAAGTGCATTTTAGTGATGTTACAGCCTTCCGAATAGTCTGAAATTTTAAATATATAATTGTTGCAAAATTTTGTTGAGCCATTTCAAATTTTATGAAAACCGGATGCATAATTTAATTACAGGGACAGTCAAAAAATTTCCGTTACATTACGGCCAATGGGAAAAAATTATTGCAAGTGCATTTTAATGATGTTACAGCCTTCCGAGTGGTCTGAAATTTTAAATATATAATTGTTACAAAATTTTGTCGAGCCATTTGAAATTTTATGAAAATCGGTGTATAGTTTAATTACAGAGACAGTCAAAAGTTTTGCGTTTCATTACGGGGAATGGGAAAAAATTATTGCAAGTGCATTTTAATGATGTCACAGGCTATGCACTCATGAAGTGCAAAAAAAAAAAAAAAAAATGTATACATTCAGTACAATATGGGGTGCAAAAAATAACTATAAAACTAGTTATAGTACGAACGCACCTCATTTGCCACGTTTGACGAGCAATTTCCAACTTGTTTGTATTTGTCGTTTATTTATTGATTTTTAATATCACCCTTTTCCTCCCACTTTCCCAGGAAAAAAAAATTAATAATTTTTTATTTTAGTTTTATTATTAATTATATTAATAGTTTTAAATTTCGGTGACTTTAAATATAAAATAAATAAACATGTAAAAGATAAATTTCAGTTTATAACTACTATATGATAAATTGAATATAAAGTATTGAGTTTATTTAAAAAAAAAAAAATGTAATGTATATTAATAATGTTATTAATTTAATAAATTAAGGATACATTAAATAAAAAATATATTTAATAAAATATTAATTTAACTTTTATACTAAAATTCCTAACTTCTTTGAGAATTAATTAATAGCAATTGTTAGTAACAATTATTAATAGCACTTAAAATTTTTATTCAAAAGTTTTAATTTATAATTTCCAAAAAAGAATATAGGAATTTTTTGAAAAATCAGTCAAAAACATAAAGTCTAAGTAATAATTAATTAATTAATTAAACATAATAATAATAATAATAATAATAATAATAATAATAATAATAATAATAATGCAACATTGTACAAATACGTAAAAATACCTTTTAACAGTGTTAGGTGATATTATGCAGATTTTAATTTTTTAAGTACAGTTATAATTTACAATTCGCAAAAAGTAAGAAATTATTAATTAATTATAATTAAAGAGCAAAAATAATATTATAAGCTAACTAATAAATGAATAAACAACATGTTTATCTTCAGAGCCCTTATCACTTTTATACATCCTAATGAAGTTAATAACGTTATAATAACCAAAAATTAAAAAAATATATATTTGCATTTACCCTATAAAAACTATTATATAGTTCATGTAATAGTTTTTAAACAAGCAATTGATAAATTAGTTATCTAAACAATTAATAATTAAAATAATTTTGAATTGATAAATACGTTTAAAAAAAAAAAATTTAATTTTTGATTTTTTTTTTTACTTAACAATATAACTATGAGTGTTTTCAACTTGTCGTGCAAGTTAAATTCATGCTGTATCAAATTTATTGCAAACTAACGGCAAACAAGTAATCAAAAATACTGCAAACTTACTGCAAAGTAGTAATCTTTCCATATCACACTATCAGTTTAACCCCTTCGAAGGGGTCAATAGACCTGATCAGGTCTATTGATGCAAAAGCGCCGTCAGAAGGCGCATGCATAGGTTTTATCACCATAAACAAGTTTAGATAATATTTGTACTTTTCATTTCGAGCATTTTTTGGTATTTAATAAGTATAGCGTTTAGAAAAAACGGTGCCTACCGAATAAAATTTCTGCAATTTCTGCGTATGCGCAGATTCTCATTGTTGTTGAGTCTCTCAACAGAGAGATTTTTTGCTTTCGTCACTTTCGTGAATTAAAGACAGTCTTGCCATCAGTTTCACAACAAACTACTCATGCACCTTGCGGGAGATTTGCTGCGAATTTCTCAATTCAAATTTGTCACTGCAAGATAATATCAGAAAAAATCAAACTTTCTGCAATGTTCATGCTATCTGGGTTACCTCAAAAATTTCCATGGGGACCGCATAAACGGCTCATGCGATTGACACTTATGTGAAATCATTATCCAATATCTATTACAGCACAAATTCTTAATTCAATGGCAAGAAATTAAACATGAAAATTGCTGTTTTACACTTAACCACTTGGCCCTAACTTTGTTGTAGGCAAATGTTATGTAATATGAAACTTGATTTAACCCATTCGCTGCCAAAACTAAGAATTTTCAAATTTTTTGTTGAAGGTCGTTTGCCAGCACAAATTCAGAAAGATAAATTTCGCTTTACTAATACAGCGAAATTTCTGCCAATAAATGAGGCATTTTTTTTTTTTAATTCTAAAATAGTGGTGACAAAGTAATCAATAAATTAAAGCCACGAGTATACTCGTGAATGACAGCGAATGGGTTAATTAAATTTAACTCTTCAATATGCCCTCAGCTTTTTACATCATAAGTGAATCTTTTTCACTGGTAAATATTAATGTAACTTGAATGTATTATTAGTTGCAGTTAATGAGATTGGCCTTATATTTTTTATCCATGCTTTTTTTTTAAATTAAGAAATTAAATAAGGATATACCTAAATTCTTAAAGTTACTCGAAATACTTCTTTCATATATACACAGTCAAGACAAGATTCCAAGGACTGGTAAAAAGCTCCATTTTAGACAGGCTTCCATGTAAAGAAGTGTAATTAATTATACTTCTAAGATACACTACCTCAATAAGATCTATTGTTCGTTTCGCAGGGATTCTGAAACTCTTCCGTTTGATACAGGATTCCGTTATAGAAAGATTTCGCTTTCACAGGTTTCACTATGCTTCACTAAAGAAGGGTGAAAATCCCCTTTTCAGACAGGTTTTCAGCAAATTTAATTGTATCGCAATTCATATTAAGACCATGTAACGCTTACGTTAAAGACAGGATTCTGTTATAGACAATTACTATTTTGACAAGTTTTATTCTATTCATATGATATAAATAAGTATATTTATATAAATACACAAAACTTTTAAAAATGGAACCTGCCTATAACGGAGTTCTGTCTTAAACATAAATGTTCCATAGTGCTACGGAAAAGAATACTATACAAATACACCAAATAACACGGAAACCTGTGTAAAACGAAAATTTTCACCAATATTTACAATTTCATCTTGACAGGTTTTACTATATATATAACATGAAGGGAAAATTCTGGACCCTCCCCCCCCCCGAAACGAAATCCTGGCTACGCCACTGCATGTCGTCCCGGTTTTTTTTAAGCCATTAAAGATGAAAAATGCCGTGTGGCCACAAAAAAGCGCCGGCTGACTATAACAAAGAGAGCGCGAGTAGAATAATTCTTCTATCTGGATCTTTCTCTATCTTCTTCTATCTAATTCTTCTTCTATCTAATTCTTCTTCTTCTATCTAATTCTTCTTCTATCCTCTATCTATTTAGCATAATCAAAGGGGGGAAGCCAGGACATCTACACTTGACATATATATATACATGTATAATATTCTTTTGAATGAATAACATATATCAAGAAAAGCCAAATATGTTTTCTAAATTTCCAAATTTCTTCATTGTGATATATTTATAAAATTTCTTAATTTAAAATGAAATTTTACGTAAAAGTGATTCACTATTCATTACTATTTTGAGATTTTATGTTATTTTTTTGTATTTTCATTTTTATTTTTTATTTGTCATATTAAAACATGTAGGCTGCTTTAATTCTAAGTATATAAGTCAAATAAATAACAAAGAAATATTTGAAATACAGAATTAATTTTAAATACGAAAAGAATATTTTATGACAATAGAAATTTTAAAATTTTGATTTATGTTTATTGTGCTTCTAGTTTTTGAATGTAATAAGCATATAAAATTCTTAAATATATTAAAAAGGATTTGTAATTGTTACAAACCACTTCACCGTCGACAGGTATGGGGAAAAAGTGCTTTTATCCCCGAGTTATCTCGGGGCAAACGGTGAAGTGGTTCAAAATTAAAAATATTTTTAATCTTGTCATTCGACACCGGTAGAAATAGCGGTAATATTATTGTTACATGTAAAAAGATTAATGCAAACTTTTAAATAGTTTTTCAAAAAACAGTAAATTAAAATAATTATTAAAATAAAATAGAAAGTTCTAGTCTGTTCCGGTTCAGAATTTAAAAAATAATGTGTCTTTATCACAATTCCATGTTAAGAACTCCCTTTTTAAAATATATGTAAAATGCAATCATTTAAAATTGATGCGCCGTTAAATAATAGGATAAAATAAAGATTTGTAAAAACATTTGCAGATTTTTTCATTATTAACCACATAGTGTGCAAATTATATACAATTGAATATGTGCATTTTGGCATGGGCATTTGCATATGAAAATTAAAGCTCGACTTATAAATATTTTTAAATTGTCTGGACTTTATATTTATGATAGACTAAAATATGAGGAGCTTCTATAAAGAATCCACAGAACTCTCCCTTCCCCTACTCCTGAAAACGATTACTTCTACCATATAAAATTTGCATGGGGTGCTACAATTTGATTGCGAGTTATAAGTGTTTGCGGTTTTCGGGCCCTTATATTCGGTTATACTAAAATTTCAAGGGTTCAGTTAAAAAATCTTATAATGTACCTCCTTTTTTAAAGATTACGTTTACCGTACAAAATATGAGTGTGATTACGATAATTACAGAGAGAGTTATAAATGTTTTAATTTATCAGGACCTTATACTTAAGATACACTAAAATATATAAAAAGTCAACAGAGCTCCCCCCCCCCTGCCTTATAAAACGATTATGATTATCATAGGAAATTTGTGCGGGCTGCGACAATTTTGATCTGTGTTATAAGTGTTTGCGTTTTCGAGTCCTTATATTCGAGTTATACTAAAATTTAGGGAGTTCAGTTAAAAAATTTGATAATGTCCCTCCTTTTATAAAGATTACGTTTACCATACAAAATATGAGTGTTTGCGATAATTATAGATCGAGTTATAAATGTCTTAATTTATCAGACCCTTATACTTATGATATACTAAAATATAGAAAATGTCAATCCCCCCCCCCCTTCTTTTTTAAAATGATTACCATACGAAATTTGTGTGTGTTTACTAAAATTTTAAGGCCTTTATTTAAAAAACTCTACGATGTTCCCTATAAAATTGTCACCTATTTCAAGTGCACAAAATTTCAGCTTGCTGGAGAAGGGACCGAAATATCTCGGGACCGAAATGTCTTGGGACTGAATTGTCTCGGGACCGAAATGTCTTGGGACCGAATTGTCTCGGGACCGAAATGTCTCGGGACCGAATTGTCTCGGGACCGAAATGTCTTGGGACCGAAATGTCTCGGGACCGAAATGTCTTGGGACCGAATTGTCTCGGGACCGAAATGTCTCGGGACCGAATTGTCTCGGGACCGAAATGTCTTGGGACCGAAATGTCTCGGGACCGAAATGTCTTGCGACCGAATTGTCTCGGGACCGAAATGTCTTGGGACCGAATTGTCTCGGGACCGAAATGTCTTGGGACCGAAATGTCTCGGGACCGAAATGTCTTGGGACCGAAACGGCGGGACCGAAATGACGGGACCGAAGTGTCGGGACCGAAACGTCCTGCTTCCCTTTACAATGTTCCAGGTGCAACTACAGCTTCTGCAATCGGGTTCATTTAAGAGGTTGGGTTTTTTAAAAAATCATGATTGAAAATTAGTTTAAAATTCATAAAAAATCGGTAAATTGAGATACAGTTACAATTATATTATCAATATTATCAAACAAATTGCATCTGAAAGTAATTTTTTTTAAATATTAGACGGCATAAAAATTAAAATTATGTTATGCTTACAATTTAATAAATTTTCAAAAAAGTGAAATCGATTGCTCAAGTCGTTGCCATCGTCGATATCACGTCAGCGTTACTCACGGACCTGTTTTTGTTTGAGTTACTTTTAAATAAAAGAGTAGCGACATACAAAAAGGGTACTGTTCAGAATGGAAATTTTTGTCCAAACTATGACAATCCACCTCCGGGACTTGGCAAGATTCGCTTTGACAAATTCGAATTGAAGAGCAGGGTAAGTGAATAAACATTTTTTTGGCGATAATGACATTCTAATAATGTTTTTTATTAAAATTGCTCTTGACCAATCATTATTGGTTATATGTCGCTACTCACACTTTTAGAGGCACTCTAATTTTTAGCAGCGGTATAGCGTCTAGAATATACAGTGTGGAAATCGACTATCCCTATAATACTTAAAAAAGTGCTAAAATATTGTATCCCTTAAATGTGCAATGATACTGCTGCAATATGCAGATCGCAGCGACATCTGCAGGATATTTTCTACAACTGCAAGAAATTGCTAGTCTATACAATGTAAAAGAAGTAATACGAAAATCCCGCAAATGTCGCTGCGATGGACAATTGAAATTTTAGCAGAATCGTCGCACATTTTAGGGATACAAATTTTTAGCACTGTTTGGATAGCATATTTCCACACTAGGTATTCTAGGCGCTGTAGCAGCGGCCATGCTTCACTAGCACTTAAAATCCCGGTTTAAACCGGTATTTTTCCAGCATTTGTAATTCTATTTTTGACATGCAGTCAACAACATAATATATTGTGTTTTTTTATGTATCCCTGTAAAACAACTATATACAACACTGCAATTATTTATGGCTTAAAACCTTGCCTGGCTTTCTAGAGCTGTAGTATAAAAAGATGCATCCAAATCCGTTCAGTGGTTGCTCAGACAATTACTTACATAGATGCATGCATAACGTCCAAAACCAGAAAATTATCCTTTTTGAATTCTCTTATAAAAATGCAGCAATGGAGTAGTGTGCTGTTCCTGTTTTTCACTATCTTTTGTATGAATTGAAAAGATTCTTCGTTGTAAAATCTTGAAACAATTTTATGCTATAATATAGTACTTACTTTTCATTGTTTTACACGTCACAATATAAGGGTTTTCGTATTAATCAATTTTTAATTGGTTTTAACCCCTAAATCGACTTCTACCCTTAACTGCGCCAGTGTATTTATTTTTCAGTTACAATATATAGTGGAACGTTCTAAGACGGAATTGCTAAAAAAAAAACATTCAAAGCAGCATTCCCTTATAGACAGTTTCCGTTTTCATAGGCTTTACCGTATTACTGATTTTTTTTTTTTTTTTAATCAAGGTTATCTTAATGTTTCCTGTAAAATATTTTGTGAAATGTTAACTCTGTATATTCGCAACATGTTTTTTCTACTTTTAAAGAACTAAAATTATTTCATAAATAGGTATTCTAAAGGCAATAGAATACAGTAAAAACTAGGTAAACAAACCTGTGTATAGCGGAATCCTGTCTTAAGTAGAAAACTTTCACGGATGAAATACATACAATTAAACTTGGAAGACGGATACCTCTTTAAAATAGAATTATTTTCAACCTCCAGCAATTCCGTTTTCAAAGATTTTATTACACTCTGATTTGTATCTCATTAAAACAACAGTGAACCCTATGAAAACAGAAACTGTGCTTCAGGAGTTCTTGCCTTAAACGGAATGATTTTCTTCAAAACAGAATTATTTTCAGTCCCCAGCGATCCCGTTTTCAAAGTTTTTATAACGCTCCAATTTGTATACCATTAAAAAAGAACCCAGTACTGTGAATCCTGTAAACACAGAAACTGTCTTTAAAGAATCCTGCCTTTAACAGAATAATTTCATGGCCCACAAAGTTATTACCTGTTAAGGCAGAAACCTGACTAAAGCAGAACTTTTCTCTGTTCTCTAGCGATTCAGTCTTAGCAGGATTACTTCTATATATATCAGATTTCTATTAATTTAACAATTAACAATCTATAGTAATGAAAGAAAGGTTTTGTTTGAGTTTCTGTTACGTTTGTTGGCGATGGCTAAACTGTTGAAAATTTGCAGCAAAGTGTACTGTCATTCGATCGTTTTTTTTTTTTTTTTTTTTAGAAAACGGTTCCATAACTATAATTTAACTTTATTTTAACCTTATTACTGTCCATACGATGGTCAAAATACAGTTAAATTACGGTTATGTAACCGTTTCTTATAAAATGATCAAATGACTGGATAGTTTGTGGCAATGCAAATTTTTTAAAGCGTAGGAAAATCTATCGCACGTAGGGGCCTGCAAATTTAGTTCCCGATTGAGAGTCAGAATTTTTATTATATTTTATTACATTTTTTTTTTGTTTGTTTTTATTTTATGTGTAACAGTGATATATTTCATATACTAATTTAGGCTGGGGTGAAAAAATATTTTAAAGGGTGGGGCAAATATCCACACACCACATGACCACAATACTGCAAAAAGCAAAGAATTAACCCTAATAACAGAGAAGTTGCAAATGTTAAGCGAGTTGAGATGTACTGAAAATGAAAATGTGGGATGGGACAAATCTAGCAAATAGTAGTGAGTAACTACAAGAAAAAACCAAGAAAATATCTAAATAAATAAAAAAGTTCAAAAAGTTACGGAAAATCCTTAACAAATGCAAAAACTGTAAAATTAGAAGCTGGGACGATGAAAGGGAGCAGAATAAGTAATAATAAAAGTGCAACCAAGTCTCTAGCTCAAAAAGCTAAAAAGTAGCCAATGTTAAGGATAAGAGAGGGGGGAAGGCAAGGGTGGCAACAATGAAAGAAATTTAGTAGCGATAAATTAAGAAAGTGGGCCTAAAGTATGTAAAAATTGAAGAAAAAAGAGGAGGGGACCGCTAGCGGGCGACGCCAGCTAGTTATTTAATTAATCGGTTTAACTCGCAGAAGAATTAATGTCGGTAACTCCCACATGTGTATTTTAAACAATTCTTTCTAAGTGAGCCCCTAATTATTTTGGAGACATGAAATTTTAGGTACTTATAGATGAACACCTCACATCATACGACAAATCATAAAATTTTGAAAAAGTTCTAAATTTAAACCTTTGGGCTCCCACGTGTGTATTTTTAACAAGTCTTTCTAAGTGAGCCCCTAGTTATGTTGGAGGCGTGAAATTTTGCATACTTATAGCTGGACACCTCACATCAAACAACATGTGATAAAATTTTGGAAAAAGTCGTACATTTAACCCTTTGGGCTCCCACATGTATATTTTAAACAATTTTTTCTAAGTGAGCCCCTAAATAAACTGGAGATTTGAAATTTTGCATACTTATAGCAGAACACCTGAGGCTAAGCGACAAATCATAAAATCTTGAAAAAGTCTTACGTTTAACCCTTTGAACTACCGCATATGTATTTGAAGCAATTCTTTCTAAGAGAGACCCTAATTAAGTTGGAGACATGAAATTTTGCATACGTATAGCTGAATACCTCAGACCACACGGCAAATCATAAAATTTTCAAAAGGTGTTATATTATTTACTCCTCCGATCTCTAACTTGTGTATTTTAAGTATTTTTTCTAACCTCCGCCCTTTTAACCCGGGGAGAAATTTTCCAACATTTGCCGACACCCCTTTTACCATTCTTTCATATTATGCACCATAGCCATACATATTTTAGTTCCATTTTTTACCGCCAGGTGCGCCTACAGATCTCGGGTGCTATGGGACCAATCCCCTCGACTAATATATCTACGGATAGTATGTCAAACGGGCTTTCGTTCGGATAGATGTTTTTTTAGAATCGAGTGCGCCCCCTGGTTGCAAAATGTGGAACTAACAGATTTTTCAAAAAGATAAAGTGTTTTGAAATTAATATTAAACGAAACCCTCTGTGCGATCTGTGATCACACTTACCCACTTGTTTGTTTTTAAATTCATTTGACTGCTAATGTTTTTCTGAACAATTTACCACAAACCGCATCAAAATATTTGCAAAATTCCACTCGTTATAGTGAAAAATTTAAATTAGCCTTGGTCTGTTTCAAGCGAAACATTTATGTATAAATTGTTTTTTCTCAAAATCGATATTTTTTTACTTGCGCGCACGATAACTCCAAATGTATCAAAGGTAATTATTCGAAACTTTATATTTATCTTTACTAGATCATTTTCTTTAAATTAAACTAAAATCTCAGAAATTCAACAAAAAATATTGAACGTATGGGTATTCGAGTGACAAAAATTATCAAAATTTCCATATTTTTATTTTGAAAATCAAAAAACTTTAGAATTTTTTTTTTGTTTATTCATTAGATTTTAGTACATTTTATTTTTGTAATATTCTTAAACTTATATTAAAAGTTTCAATGTTCTAGAGGGTATAGATATTTTTAAATCATGCGCGCAAGCTATATGCATTATCATTAATTAAAAAAGCATACATAAAGGAATAACTATTATAAATTAATTACACAGTGTTTAATGCAAATTATATATTATATTGCATGGAGAACATATTATAGTACTAACAAAACAAAACAAAAAAACTGAGGTGATTAGTGCAAAAATGAGTGCATGGGGCGCTACTTTAAATATTTGTCTCCGAAATTCAAATTTTTCATCTGTTTAAAGGGTCGTATGTTCCCTTAAAAGGAAGTGTTCCATATATCTGATAAAGATACACTGGTGGAAATTGATTTATGAAACCACGGTTTTTTAACAAGAACTTCTATAATATTCATTAAAAACGAATGAAATTTCATACATTATATATGCTATGTACAACAAATAATTTAGAAAAATAAAATTTCATACATATTAATAAAATAAAACATAAGATCAAAAATTAGATTTTAGTAACATAAAAACATGGAAATTGATTTATGAAATATCACATTTAATTGAAATTAATAGTTATTAAAGCCGCTTTTATTCATCAGAGTTTCTTTTATTCTAGATGACATTGATAAAACAAAATTTTGAATGTATTTCTGTTCAATTAATTTCCAGTTTTGACAGATTGAAGCTTTCAATTCTATAAATGATGTGTACTGAATCCCATTTGCCTAAATCATTCGAACAAGCTGTCCCCAAACGTTTTCGATGGTGTTCAGATCAGGACTAATAGGTGTATGATCTAAAAGAACAATATTCTGTTTGTCAAACCCAAATTTCATTGCATTTGAAATGTGAATACTTCCACTGTCTTGCATGAAGATGTAATCTAAACCATAATATTGCCATGGAAATGGAAGAAGCGAATTTTCTAAAACAAAACTGTAATCAAAAGAAGTCTGACGACCGTTTAAAAATACAATTTCATTTTTGCCATCATAAGCGATAGCTGCCCAAATCATCAAACTTCCACCATCAAAATTTCTGCTGAATGCAGATTTGATTCTTTTCGGAGATCTCTCCAATAATACGTCAAATCATCCGGGCCATCCAAATTAAATCTTTTTTCTTCGGGAAAAATGACTTTCTTCCAATTGTCACCGATTGTCATGTACATCTCGCAATACTGCAGACGCATCTGCTTGTGATGCAGAAGTAATTTTGGACCAGACTTCATTTTCGACCATCTCAAACTTCGTGAAGAATGTAAAATTTGCCTAACTCTTCTAGAAGTAACAGGAAGGGATAGTTCTGCACAAATCTTCTTTGAAGTGTGGTCGGCTTTCGATGCAAGTTGAAGAATCCCCCTTTTCTCTTTCTTACTTAAACGTGGATTACATATTTGTTAAAATTTTTGCCATAAATTGCTGGATCTTTTCTATAGTTATATATCACACCAACTGATCTTTTAATTAATTTTACTAATTTCTGGAACAGACTTTCCACATCCTATTGATTGCATTGATTTTAGCTCTTTTTTCCTCAGACAACATCTTTCGTTTAACCATAGCGAAAAGTATCACTGAAACGTGTTACTTCCAAAATATAACGCTTTTATGTCTACTGTGCATATTAGGATGGTCACAAGCAACACGGGGAAAACTTTTTTAAACATTTTCTTCGGGGGGACCCTCCTAAAAGTTGCCAATTAGTTAGAAAATGAAATTGGCAAAGTTTCATCTCAAATGAATAACATTAACCCGTGCCTCATCGAGGTTGAATTCTTGAAAATTTTCAATTTTTGGCTAAAAATTGTCATTTTTCTTTATTTACACGTAAACTATTTGTCTTAGAAACCTGATTCTTGTTTTATTTCGTAGAAACTGTTGTTGCCTTCAACTTTTACTCTCATGAAAAGTTATATTTAATGAACATTTAGTATTTTTCAGGGCAGTTCGTGAACCATACCCTGAAAGTCTGCATTTTTGAAACTAAAGTGAAAAATGACAAATTAATAATTTTATTACTTTTGATAATTATTTTGTATTATTTTCATTAATAGGCAAAAAAAAGTGAACAATTTTTGTAACTTTAAAAATATATCACGAATTATAATTGATTATTAGTTATCTACTTCTGTGTTTAGTAAGAAAGAGCTTCTCGCTTTGTATTGCAGTTGAACCTCTGAAATTCTCTTTTCATTACAAGGCTGTTTTTGTTACCTGCTATCGTTATCTATTTTTAGAATTGACGAAACATTCCGTAAAACTCCCTCTCCATTTTGATATGATGGCAGAAATGTAAATTTTTTTAAATTGGCCACATGTCTCATCAAATCATCGACAGTAAGCTACCAAGTAATTGTCAAGTTTTATGTATTTTATTTTATAATATTCGCAAAATGAAACTGAACGCCAGAGAAGCTGCGAGATTTAGAGTACATCCACCAGTTAACCACAGACTTTAATTTTAAGCAGAAGTGCAATCGACTCCGCAAATAACTATTTTGTAAACAGAGAACTGAACTCATCAAAAACAGATTTAAAAATTTCGGTTTGAACTGCTGTTCACTGGGATGGAAAACTGTTTGACCATTTTTTGAATAAAGAAAATGTAGAGTGGATAGAAGTTTTAATTAGTTGTGGGGATTAAGAACAGTTACTACGAGTTCCACAGCTTGAAAATAGTATCGGAATAATTCAGGCGAAAGCTGTATTTTCAGCAGTTGTAGAGTGGGAGTAATTGATAAAATCCAGGCAATATGTTTTGATACAACTGCACTAAACACCGGTCGCCTCAGAGGAACCTGCATTTTTCTATAGCAATTGTTAAAGGAAAAGTCTTCTGTATTTACCATGTCGCCACCATAATTTAGAAATTATCTAAAAAGCTGTTTTTGATTGTAAAGTGGGCATAACCACTGCCCCTCAGCCAGATATTTAAAAACACAATTCTGACTGGGTGGTCTAAATTAAACCAGAGTAAGTATAAAAATGCTATTGAAGATGAAATACTAAATATAAATAGTTAATTCAGAAGAAATTTCAAGTTTTCTTACAGGACCTTTTAAAAATTAACAGCTCATGGATGATTATTGAAAGTTTATCCAACTTTGTTTAATTTTTTAGGACTCCTTCCTGCAAAAGACATTTTTTCAGAGCACCTGGTGCTTTTAATCATGTCAGATGGATGACACAGGCCATTTATTCTCTCAAAATATGCTGTCATAGATAATCTCTCAATAACAAATTTAGAAAAACAAGTTATTAGATACCTTTGCTCATTTCTAATCAATATTTATATAAAAGCATGCTTCAATACTCCTACTCCCACTTTGGACCCAAATCCAAGACCTGCAAATAATAAAATCACTTGTTCACTATGGAAAAATTGGTAAATAGGTTGCAGACAAAGCACTCGCTAAAATGATAAACCGAATTTGGTATCTTAACTCGGATCAAGTTGCATGTTCATTTCTAGGTGATACTTTGGAAAAAAAGTCAATATAAACATGGCTGAAAAATTAATGTCATTTGAAGAAGAAATGATGATAATGATGATAGGAATTTAAGAGCAACAAAAGGTTTCAACGAAGTGGATTATTTATTGAACCAGAAATCAATGTTTTTGTTTCATCTCAACTGCAAATTTTTTAAAGAGATTTTATATTAATAAGAATTTTTTTAAATATTGATCCCAATGTATGGTGTGAAAATAAACCTTATTTGAAAGCAAGGCTACAGTGAATGGTTTTAAAGTTGTCAATGACACAGCTGAAATGGGAAGAAAATTAAGCCGAGATTTCAATTCCTGTTTAACAAAAGACAAAAAATAAAAACAGTATATACTAAAAGTTGTATCTGAATGTAGAAAAACTTTTCAAGATTCTTCAAAAGCCACCTTATCGAAGCCATTACCATCTCAATCCTTTCCGGCACAGTGGTCCCATGTCAGGACTACCTAATTTTAATTCCAAACTTACAAACGGCACCAAAAAAATTTTAATAAAATTTTTCTTTTACAATGAAAGGTTAAAGTAATGTGTTTTTAATTTCTAAAAAGTCGTTTGTAAATTTCGTTGTAGTCAATCATTTCATTATTTTACGAACAGAATTTTTCTGCACTTGAAAGGGTTAACGTGACAGTTATAAGGGATAATAATTTCTTTTCTTTTTTATGCTTCCTTTCTCGTAACACAACTTTAATAATAAAATTCATTTGAGCATTATTTGTTCTCATTTTTATACTTTCTTTGCCCCCCTTTTTTCAATTCTTTCAGCTTAAAATACGATTTCTTCATTTTCTTTGGAATTTTTTGTTTTTAATTAAACCCTTTATTATGTACAATAATAATAATAATAATAATAATAATAATAATAATAATAATAATAATAATAATAAAATGTGGAATGCAAAGAAAATAGAATGTTACAATTTTTTTTTCGCATTTTCGTAAAAAATAAATTTTTAGGATTCGGGTGAAGTCTGGTCTTGAAAAATGCGCATATTTTTAAACGTATACATTTTCAGAAAAAAATGGTGTGTGGTTCTTCAAAGTAAAACTTTTTTTTATAAAATGACGCCTGAATTACGTTTCTAGGTTCAATTGTATTTATTTCATGAAGGCAAAACAGCATTTTTTTGCGAAAAATCACGTTTTTTTCAAACTTTAACCTCGATGAGGCACGGGTTAATATTATCCAAATGAGCTGAAACTTTGCCAATCTCATTTTCTAGTCTATTGGCAACTTTTTGGGGGGTCCCCCAGAAAAAATTCAAAAATTGATTTCTTGTGACCACTCTAGTGCATATCATACTACCTTGTTTTATGCAAATTTTTGTCACATTACTTCGGAATAGCCAATGAAATGTGATATTTCATAAATCAATTTCCATGTTTGCATATTACGAAAATCTAATTTTTGACTTTTTGTTTTTGTTTAATATTATGCATGAAATTTTATTTTTGTAACTCATTTGTTATACATACTATATATATCCCATAAAATTTCGATCATTTTTAATGAATATTATAGTAGTTCTTGTTAAAAAAACTGTGGTTTCATAAATCAATTTCCACCAGTGTAGTGTGTTCTAAAGCACTGACGGTTTTGAATAATATTGTTCAATAGAGACAAGAATAAGTGTTATATCACATGATTCGGTATTATATTATCATATATATTATTTCTAATGCCAACATCCCTTTTTCATTCATATTCAAAACGCAAAACGATGAATGAGGTATCGTACAAAAGGTTTCTGAACAGGATTTTGACATAGTACACTCACATTAAGCTCAAAATACGTTGTCTTATTAACCCTCCAGCCGCGGGCGGCTTTTTCGTTTTCTTGGATAAAACCGCGGCATATTTTTAAGTGTTGGAAGTAGTTTGCTTTTTTAAAATTCAGATTGTTTCATTCCCACCACTTTTTTAAAGTAGAAATAGTCACTTTATTTAATTTTAGATTAAATAATGCAAGAATAAGCCGAATTATACGCTTTTAAAAAAGTGGTGGGAATAAAACAATCTGATTTTTAAAAAATGTAGCCCACTGGCAACACTGGAACGCGAAAATAGCGTGCCCACGGAATCGTATAGAATATGTGAAACGCGATATGAGCGTTACTCGCGGCTGGATGGTTAAAAATTGCAGTTAATGAAAAAAACGTATCGGTAAATAATCTCAAACGCTGCAGTGTCCAAGCTTTGTGCTTGTCCACTGGTTTGCATATATTTTTTAAAAATATACCATGCTTTAAACACAAAGCATATCTTTCCACAGTTAACTCCTTACAGATGCTTCATTTTACTTTATTTAGAAATCTCTGTGGAAAGCATATATTTGTTGTAAGACAAACTATACTTTTAATGACTAAGAGAATGTGTTTCCCCTTCAAAAACTCACACGGAGTGGTTACGGAAGCTTTATTTCTATGTATTCTTATTTAGTATGTAAACAGCTGTGTTTACAGCTACAGACCATAAATACAGTGGTAGATCGCCGGCTTGTAATGTGAAACGGGAACTTCCTACAAATGTGTGTTCTTCTCTATATGCTTTTCTATATTCATGTGGGAAGCAAGAAAACTGTGTTTTTGCTAAAAGATTGTTGCAAAAGAAAATCTCCAAATTTCCTATTTCTGTTTTCAGTATATTTTCAATTACACCCAAGAGGACACGACTTTCCGAACGACCCAATATTTATGCTTAGATGAAGATAAAATTTGTTAGTATATAAATGAATATGTTTTACATTTAAATAAATCAATGTATTAGAGTTGTATTTTTGAAGCAAAGGACGGACATAAAATAACGTGGAGTGTTCTGATTCCGTTAGCGGAAAATCTATTGCACGAAATGTAACTCCACTTTGTGTACGTACATGGATATGCAGTTTCGATTTCTAAAGAAAAATGAATTAATATAAAAAATCACCACTAGGGATTTTCTGGTGCTGCAAGAGTATAATGAACCCGTAATTTCCAAATAACTCCAAACTCAAAATTCCTTCACATAAATAAAAATGTTAATTGTTAATTATAAATGTGTTCAATGTGATCACAGTTCTTATATTCCAATAGCTGCATGCGGTAATTTATATTTCCCACGGCTGTCTGAAACCTGAAACCACTTAGATTTTCTCAGTAAACTTAGGAAGCAAGCTGCAAAAGTTTCTGAACAGACATTTGTTTAATTGCAATGGACACAGGATGCAACACAGGAGCTGTTGAAAGTTGTAAATTTTAATTAAATGTAACTGGTAGTTTACGTTGATGCATGTTCTTGTAGTTTGATTCTAGTAAGGTTTCTTATTAAATAAGCAACTCATTAGCTCCGAAAGCTTCTGACAGCGATCACAAGTTAATTTTTCTTTAACCCTTTGAGTGCCACGGTGACTGACACTAAAGCTGAAACATTTACAATGTACTAAGTAATTTTTAAGAAAGTATAATCCTGTAATAAATAAAAAGTAAGTAAATTTTAAATAAATTTTCAGTAATTACTTAAAACAGTATCTATATTTTTAGTTTTATATCATATTTTAGACCGTCAGTCATCGGTGAATGACGTGTTCTAGACGGAAAGTTCAGTGTCAGTCACCGGAGACTGACGTGGCGCTAAACGTGTTAAGCACATCGCCAAATTATCTATTGATGGAAAGTTTTGGTACTAATTGTTTTTCCGTTAAAAATTGAAATCGTATGTTTCACTGTGCAAGTAAAACAAACTCTGTTACCTTTCGCCCATTAGATTATCCGTCAAAGAAGTCAGAACGCTTCACATTATTTTATGGGCACCCTGTATATTCATCGCAAATGACATTTTCCACCGAAAATAAACTGAATAATTTCTTTCCCAAAATATATCTATTGTTTGCCTCTCATTATTTCTATAATTGCTCTTTAACAACTCGCTGGAATATTCGCCGTCCTCCTGTTCTTCCAGATGGTTGGCTAGCAAATATATTATCGCGCCCGACTTTGCTCTCAAAGCTTAAAAACATTTTCAACTTCTTATGTAACCTTTTAGTTTTACTCCATCACTGAGACAGGGACTTGGATTCCCCCTTATTCAGTGCCCAACGTCGGGTCGCAGCAACCTGTATAATATTGTCTCACTTTGTATAATATTGCATTATTTAATGTCCTTATTGCTGTTTCACAAACTTTGCTACTGTAACATTTATCTATATCTTATATATATCACTCCACCCTCTCTCGCGCGTATTGGCGGGCTCAGCCTCGGCTGAAATTTGTATTTTTTAAAAACCTCAATAAAGAGGTCCGGGAGGGGCATCTGCTCTACAGACTCACTTCCTAGTCTGAGCAGTCTCTCTCGGGCAGTAAAAGTAAAAAAAAGGTTAAAATAAAGATATCGTGGAAATACATCATTTGGGAAAAAAGATTTTTTTATTATGCGTAATTGTACAGATAAACATGAAATAAGCAGGGTCTGACTAAACATATGTCAGGCTCCACCCCATTCCCACCATATAAACTTTATGGTCACAATATCAACTTTATGCCCTCACAATAATCAAGTCCTGGTGATCTAATAATGAAATGCACAAGGATTACCATTTTTACAAATGCTCGTGGCTGCTCATCCTTAATTTGCAAATGCCCCATCGGTAAATCAGTCCTTCTCATATATGTTTTTAAGCATGTTTGCGCCGATAAAACCAAATGGAGTGATGATACGTGATTTCAATTCAGGAGGGGTGGTGTTTATGTTATGGCTAATTATCTCCGAGGGGTATATAGACCGAGGTGAGATAGAATGTCCTCCGTGGGAGTTTTTTTAAGTAAACCTAGCCCCTGTTTATGCAAACTAAGTAAGGTTTGAAGAAAACCATGGGAAACTCTGAACGGCTAGGCTGACGATCACGACATGAGTTCGAACCCAGCACCTTCCGCCCAGAAGTTTTGTAAGCCGGTGTTGGGGAAATTCATAAATGGATTTCGGAAGGAGTGTAAATATGGCCTTCCCATACACTGAAATCTAGGGGGTGATAGGTCTGGTGATAGTGGTGGCCAAAGATTAACACCGTCTCAACCAATCCAAACTGGGACTTCAACACTGATACAATAGGGTGTCTAATAAACTTATTATACAATAATAATAATTTGCCTATAAATTTTAATGAACATTTCTCAAAAAAAAAAAATCTTACTTTAGATCTAATATTAAAGCAATAATTCGCACCTTTCTAGATTAGTTTAATTTTTTTTTAATATCTTGCTTAGAACTTGAGTTAAGTATACTTGAATATTAGTAACAGTTAGAATGCGGTGTTGTATTATGTTTTTAAATTATTGACAAAATCAGATTTTTAACATTTTGTTGTTTATAAACTATCATAACACAAAATGTTGTGCATGTATTACTATAAAACTTCATTAAAATACTCTACAAAGGTTTATTTCATCAATGAACTTCTCATAAGATTATAGTTACACTGTTTTCCATTTTCTTATTAATAAATCTTGAAGATTTTTCTGTCCGTTAAACCATTACCTTGTATAACTTTTTAAATAGCAGGTTTAACGTTATCATAGTTATTCATTTTCTAAAAATGGTTTTAGTCAGCATAATAAAATTTTCATAAAAAAAATATCTTTTCATAAATTTGCGTTTTGATGTTGTATTACGAGCCATCTTATTACTGTAAATTTATGAATATTTTAAGCAAAAAAATCCAAAATATTATAAAATATAAAGCTGTTCAGATATAGTTAAAAGGCTTTTAACCACAGTGTATAACTAGTTGTTAACCTCAATTTCGTTCATGTAGGATTTCAGGAAGGGTCACTGCATCAATTAACCCCTCCCCCCCCCCCAAAAAAAAATCACTCCCTAATAGTTACAAATATACACAATTAACTGACTTTTTATAACATTTTATAGCACAATACTTCTGATAATTCAATTATGCATATTTTTGTTTATATATATATATATAAGCTAAAAACCATATATATGTGTTATTAATTATGTTATGAAAAAAAATCACTCCCTAATCGTTACAAATATACACAATTTATTTACTCTTTATAACATTTTATAGCACAATACTTCTGATAAATTAATTATGCATATTATGTTTATATATATATATGTTACGGCCAAAACCCGGAGCTTGGCCAGTTCGCGAATTGGCCGGCCAATTCGGCAACTGGCCGAGATTCCTGGCCAAAACCCGAAATACGTGAAATGAACAGCGTATTTCGGGTTTTGGCCGGCCAATTCGCGAACTGGCCGGGAAGCCTTGGCCAATATACAAAGTGGGGATTCAATGCTACCCGGTAGGTGGCAATGACGTGCACACTTGATAGGAAAGAACGTTCTATACTGTGACGATTATATTATGATATGTTGGACAATTTCCCGCCTGTTTGATATATTTCGATAAATTGGGTTTATTGTGAGCATTATATTCTAATCTGCTGAAGATTTCTGTCCTCTGTGACAAATATCGATGCATCGGATTCATTGTCCAATCCAATAAACAAATTATTTGAGGGACTCTGTAAATAAACGACAAATTTTACCTAAGCAATAAACTATAGAAAAATGTTGTAGAGCATATTAGTAATATATAAGATTTTAATGACATTTGAAGTAGTGTAACATAATTAAAATACCTTATAAACGATTTTTTCACATATATCATAATTCTTTATCTGAATTCTTTTGGGAGTCCTATAAACGAACTATAATGGCTACTTAATCAATACTCAAAAAAAAGAAAAAAAAAAAAAAAAAAAAAAACATATTGCTCACTACATGAGTTAGGCATGTAAATTTTATTATATTTGAAATAGTGTAATATCAATTGAGTGCACTAGAAATGATCTTTCACCATTCACTGCAATGTAACGAAATACTTTTGAGTGTTTCTGTAGACAAACTATAATTGCTACTTATTTCATACCCTTTAGATAACAATTTGTCGTCCATCTTAATGAAGCATACCTATTTTATTATAATTGAGATAATGTAACAACATTAAAATGCACTGTAAAAACCATTGATGATATTGTAATGAAATACTTTTGTGTGTTCCTGCAAATTAACCAAAAATAGTACAACTTCACTAGTAATACCAAAATGTATTTATAAACCTAAATATTATAACAATTACAAGTCAATCCGAGTCTTTACCCGAGTTAGAGCACGGGCATGCATACGACCAGACAAATTGAATTCATAAACACTTTCAACTATGTTAGAAAATGATAAAACGTAAAAATCGGTTTCTATATACCAATTTCGCGAATTGGCCGATAGTGTATGGCCACTTCGCAAACAGACCGATTGCATCTGGCCAGTTCGGGTTTTGGCCGGCCAATTCCCGAATTGGCCAGTCAGTTTAAAACGTTGTTGGCCAGTTCGGGAATTGGCCAATTTCGGGTTTTGGCCGTGACATATACAAGCTACCATTGTTATATATTTAAAAATATATATATAAGATACAATTATTAATAAGAAAAAGGTTCAAAATGAATTTTTGCGTTCAAAATGAAAAGATATCAAAATATAAAATATCTGAATGGACTTAAATTCATAATTGCATGCGCTTATGCAGCATAATAATTCGAATGCTAATATAAAACCATTAAAACAATTACAAATTACCACAAAGAAATATAGTAAAAAAAATATATAAGATCACATATCGTTCTTTCTTGAGTTTGAAATTTCATAAGCTTTCTCTAAAATTAAACAATCTAAGTAAGTTAACTTTCTTGTTATTATTTATCATGCTTATTTATTCTATTTTGCATTTATTGCGTTAATGTACACAGATTTGTACTTTGTTTTCATGTCAAAGAATATTGTTTAATGTGCTTATCCTAGTAAATTTTTTTAGGAAGTTTGTTATTTAACCGGTCACTTTAGATATGACTTTGAGTTGAATATTCAATTGAAATATCAACATAAACGTTTTGAGGAAGTTTGTTATTTAACCGGTCTCTTTAAATATGACTTTGAGTTGAATATTCAATTGAAATATCAACATAAATGTTTTGAGGAAGCTTATTATTTAACCGGTCACTTCAGATATGACTTTGTCTTGAATATTCAATTGAAATATCAACATAAATGTTTTGAGGAAGTTTGTTTTTTAACCGTTCACTTTAGATATGACTTTGAGTTGAATATTCAATTAAAATATCAACATAAATGTTTTGATGAAGTTTGCTATTTAACAGGTCGCTTTAGAAATTACTTTGAGTCTAATATTCAATTGATATATCAACATAGAACATTAAGTTTATAATCCAAAACGCTTCCTATTTTAAAGAAAGTAGCAGTTATACGCTATTTAAAAAGGGGAATTAAAACGTGGTGACGCATAAAACCTCAAAAAATAAATGAAAAATATTTTGAATTCTCATACATTTATTGCATTTTTTTCACAGTGCCATATTTTTCAAAGCAGTACATTTATCAGCAATATCAAAATATTAATCACGCTTAAAAGATTTTCAAAGTCTAAGTTCTTATTTCTTAAGCAATAGAGTTGATTATTGATGTTAATTGCCAAAAAAAAAAAGGTTATTTGTGAAAATAAAACGCCTATTGAGGAAACAGAGTTTCATATCAGTTGTTTTGTTGTAATTTTAGATTATGAAAGATTTGAAATTTGGCAGGAATATAGTTCAGTATGAGACAAAGAATATCTCTCAGATATTCTTTCAAACATATGTTTAGATAGTTTAAAATTTAAAGGAATTATTTGTTATACCGTCTGATATACCCGAGATAACCAATATGTATAGAACGTGGTGAAAACCGATTAATATGGGGATTTTTTACTGGCTTTTTCCTTGAGCTTTTCCATAATAAATGTGCCATTTAAAATAGCGGAGAAGGGAGAGGAATTTCTTGCTTAATTAATGGCATTGGCTCTTCTTTGAATTTCACGTGAACGATGTCGCAGGCAAAAACCTAGTCTCATATTAAAAGTAAACGTTCAAAATGTTTTCATCATTATATATTTATTAAGTTTTAGTAAAATCAGGATTATGGAAAATTGTATGGTATAAAGGATGTTAAACTTATGCACTTATGGAAGACAAAATCTGTTTAAAAAACACAATTTTGCGTAATTGCAATAAAATGAATTAAAATATAATAACACTTTCATCAGAGGAAGTTTCTCGTACTGACTAATTCTTCTCTTCATAACATTAACACGCAATTTTCATTCACTTCATGAATCATGCGCAAATATGAAATTTAGCTTATGTTATATTCAAATATGAAAATGTTTAAAAATTTCGCTTTTATTTCAGTATTAAGAAATTGTCTCTCATGCATAAATAAATGCATTTTACATTTAAAACAAAATTACTATGGTACACAATTGGAAAATCATGTTTTACAAAACGCATTGCGTTTTTGACGTGATTCTAGCATATAAAAACCAAAAATTAAAGATTTAAAATTAATGCTCTTATTGGAATTTCAACTTCTTCTAAACATGTGTTAAACCGGAAAGAAAATATAATAAAAAATTATTTAAATCACAAGAAATTATATACATTATGAAATTATGACTAAACTAAACGTTTTCTGCTTATTATAAAATCATTTTGGGCATTATAAATTTTTCTTTACTTATCGGCATTCAAGCTACATGTATTATTAAAAACATTTGAAAATGCATTTTTCATTTCAAACATGACGTCATTTTTTTCTGCAAAATCTTTTTTGTACGGATCTGATATTTATGCTTGATATATCATTAAAGGATATAAATATTTTTATAAAAGAATATGAATAATATAATTTCAAATTTTCTTTTCAAATATGCGTCATATTCACCAACTTCCTGTACGTAGTAAATTCACCATTGTAGACTTTTATTTAATTTTTATTATTCCCGTGTAAATGTTTCAATTAAAAAATTTCTGTTCTCAAAATTACCCCGGATTTTGAAGATGTGGCAGTCATAAAATTCAAAAGCTATTTTTTATAGGAAACAGGGTGACCCGCTCGGCGTTGCCCAGAACCGTGATAATAACTTTAAACAAACCTCACATTTTCATGATCGGCCTACAGGCGGAGGTAGATTTCGAAGTTAAGTATACTAATTTCACCAACAAAAACTAAATCATGATTAGAGATAAACCCACTTTAACAATTTTATCTGGCCGCTTTTGATGAGTTTTTATTTATTTTTTATATAATAGCTGGTTTTATCAGAATCATGTTAAAGCGGTATTAAAAAAAATACTTTTCCATGCTCAACAACTCGGAATGTTTTGGCACATTTTCAGATTCATTTTTAATAGAAAAAATATGAAACTTGTTGACGTGATTTTTGAAAAGATTTATAAACGGCCTCTGTTTTTATTTTCCGTTCAGTTAATTAAAACTTGAATTATAAACAATTATTTTCTCAGTAGGACAATATTTTTCGTTTCTAACACAACCGCTTCCGGAAATTCTGTTCAAAATGCCCACTTTCACATCATTTTTTGAAATATATTTTGCCACTATCAAAAAATCGATCATTGCGGTACATTATATAGTTTCTGAATAAGAGAATCTACCAATTGGATGGGTTTGAGAGCAAAAAATGAATTTAAAAATGAGTAAGAAAATAAGTAGTTTGGATTTGAATACACCCTTAATAAGATTATTTTTTTCTTTAACCGCTATGTATTTTTAATTTGTTTTTGCTGAAAGAATCGGTTCCATCAAAAACTTGTCTATATAAATGTTGTAAAAAATATTAAGAAGATATATGATAAATTCATGGGGATTTTATATCTTGTGAATTGGCGGAGTTATGGATTTTTTTCTTCTTCAACCCCCCTTTTTGTTTTTGTTTTTAATTTTTTCTGCGCTACGAATTGGTCCTATCAAAAACTTGTGAATATAAAAGTTGTAGATAATATTAAGGAAATTTATAATAAAATTAAATGAATTTTATATCTTGAGAATTGACGAAGTTATGAATTTTTTTCTCCCACAAACCCTATTTTTGGGTGCCTTGAGCCCATTTTTAATTTTATCAAAATTCTGTGATACATAAATTTTTCGCCCTATTTTTAGATGTAATAAAAACTTTAAACTGATTTGACCAGTACAAAAATTAAGAAGTTATTGGGTTTTTTCGGTTTTCACAAAACCGCTCCCTATTTCCATCCCCTTGGACCGATTTTGCCCATTAACGAACTTGACAGAGATTTTATGTCTCTTTATTTTATGTATCAGTTTGGAAGAGATTTGTGCAGAATTGTAGAAGTTATCGCGTCCAAAAGAAAGTGATATGTATAGATAGGTAGTAGATAGATAGATAGATAGATAAAGTTTTTTACTGATGGTGGTTTTGGGTTCTAGGGGTCATGATCGGTGTAGATCTGCAAAAGTTTTTCAGAAATACCAACATAGGGAAGAATGTAATAGGTAGTATTTCATACGAAATCTACCTAAAATAAGGAGGTGGTATAGGAAAAAGGCACGGTAATGGAAAAAAAAGAATGGTAAGGATGGGACGGTAAGAAAAATTACCACTATTTTTAGGCAAATCATGTTAAGACTAAGTGATTGCCACAATGTTCATTGGTTTTTAAAAACAATTATTTGCATTGGATTAAATTTAAAAAAAAATAATTTACATCGAAAAGTGCAGGAATAAACCTTGGGGGACGGTAAGACTACCAATAAAGCCACGATGCTTGAAATTGATATTTAAATGCTGATTTAAATACCGCAGTAAATTTCCTGTAAAGAATTTTAGACATTCTTTCTCTAGCATACTTCTGTATGAGAAAAAACTGTGGCTGCATCTGAAGTGATTTTCTGTATTAGTTTAGCAAGAGGGATGGTAAGGAATCTAAAACCCAGGGACAGAGTTTAAAAAATAATATCAACCGTAAAAATGTGTGCAGGTTAATTTTTTGCACATATTTATATAAAACATTTGTCCCAGTTTCGGAAAAAAAATTACATCGAATTACTTTTATTGAAACAATTTTCTACAGACAGCTCCGAACTTAAAAATTAGCATCAGGGACACGGGACGGTATAGGA
This sequence comes from Maratus speciosus, assembly GCA_963932465.1. Classification (NCBI taxonomy): domain Eukaryota; kingdom Metazoa; phylum Arthropoda; class Arachnida; order Araneae; family Salticidae; genus Maratus; species Maratus speciosus. Next base: position 498,066,682 of record OZ010787.1, on the reverse strand, counting down.
GTTTTCCTGGTATTTTGACCCCCAACATCGTGCAAAACTTATTTATCTCGTTAATATTGTTATGCAAGCACGCAATGGGATATTCCCCAGTATATGAAAAAAAAAAAAAAACAAGAATGTGTACTAAAATAAAAATTATTATTCAGGGACATAAAAGTCAAAAGATTGTGAGAATGCCCCATATAAATTCCATTATGTTTCAAATAGTGTAGCATCTTAAAGTACGCCGCAAAAAAATTTCCACATAGATATAGCTGCCAACTTTTACGCTATTTCATACCAGCAAAATTTAATAGTAAAAGTTTCCATATTTAATCGGCGAACTCTGCGATTCAGTAAGTCAAAAATGTCTTTTAAATTTTAGTGGTGGAAAAAAGCGATGACATAAACCGTTATGAAAAAAAAGGTTACGCTGACCCTGTAAATAAATGATGTTTTGCACTCCATATTCTACAGAAAGCACGTTTTAGCGCACCACAGAAATGCATATCAATTTCATTAGGTTTGAAATAGTAAAACATTATAATACACAGCAAATGATTTTTCACCATATGCCGAAATGAAACGACATTGTTTTGCGTGTTCCTGTAAGCGAACTATAAATGCTACGAACTCCATTTTCAATAACGAGCGTGCCAAACTAAACCTCAATAACATATATCAATTATATGGCAATCCGAGTAACTTACGAAAGTTAGAGTACGGAAAGCCGGTAAACGGCAGGCATACAAACTGAAGTCACAAACACTTTTCAACTATGTTGGAAAGCGTTAAAAACACTTTTGGGCATGTTTTTGTTTCGCCCATAAGCAGAAATTCTTTGAGAACATCTTTTTTCATACAAAACAGGGAAAAAAACTTGAGACTGAATTTTTAACTGAATATTCAAAAAGGAATTGGCTTTGTTATCACTTGATGTATTTCATACACATTATTGAAATTTAACTGAAGTTCATGTGTGATGCAGGAATAAAAATACTACATGCATAGTTCGATGCGTGTCGTTTTTCTGTGTAAGCTCCTATAATGTTGAGACAGTCAAAACTTATATCAAATTAAATGTATAATTGTCACCTTTTCTAATAAAATAATAATATTTTGAAAGGAAACGTAATTTTAAGCCTAATGACATACTTTATTTGATTTTTTTATGTAAGCTATTTGAAAATAACGACCAGTGTATCCTTTTTTTAGGTAGATTTCGTATGAAATACTGCCTATTACATTCTCCCCTATGTTGGAATTTCAGAAAATTTTTTGCAGATCTACACCGATCATGACCCCTAGAACCCAAAAGTCTCAGTAAAAAACTTTATATATATATATATATATATATATATATATATATATCCAAAAACCAAACCAAAAATTTGAAACTATGGAACTGATCCAACAATAAATAAACTAAACCAAACCAAATCACAACTACAAAATAACTAAAAACAACTAACTTTAAAAACAACATACTCTAAAAACGGCAAACTTTAAAAACATTCAAACTAAAACCAGAAGAAATTGAAACTATGGAGACAGGCCGGCATGCACTTGCGACATGCAACTGCGGGGTTAAAACCAGTTTTTATGTGCACAACGCTCCCCAAACAACCTGTCAAGACCAAAAAGAAAAAAACTAACAAATCGATATATATATATATATATATATATATATATATATATATATATATATATATATACCACTTTCTTCTGGACACGATAACTTCCCCAATTCTGCACAAATCTCTTCCAAACTGATACATAAAATCAAGGGGCATAAAATCTCAGTCAAGTTCGTTAATGGGCAAAATCGGACCTAGGGGATGGAAATAGGGAGGAGTTTTTTGAAAAACGAAAAAAAACATAACTTCTTAAATTTTGTACATATCAAATCAGTTTAAAGTTTTTATTACTTCTAAAAATAGGGCAAAAAATTTATGTATCACCGATTTTTGATAAAATTAAAAATGTGCTCAAGGGGCGCTAAAAATAGGGTTTTTGGGAGAAAAAAAAATTCATAACTTCGTCAATTCTCAAGATATAAAATCCATTTAATTTTATTATAAATCTCCTTAATATTATCTATAACTTTTATACTCACAAGTTTTTGATAGGACCAATTCGTACCACAAAAAAAAAAAAAATTAAAAACGAAAACAAAAGAGGGGGGGGGGGGGGGTTGAAGAAGAAAGAAATCCATAAATCCGTCAATTCACAAGATATAAAATCCTCCTGAATTTATCATATATCTTCTTAATATTGTCTAAAACATTTATATAGACAAGTTTTTGATAGGACCAATTCTTACAGCAAAAACAAATGAAAAATACATATCGGTTGAAGAAAAAAATCATCTTATTAAGGGTAAATTCAAATCCAAACTGCTTATTTTCTTACTCATATATACACAGAATATATATTAAATTTCGTATAGGAATCGTGTGCTATATTTTATTATAAATATATTGCCAGCAAAGGTATGCGGAATTGAATTTACGGGATCTCCAACCGCACAAGCGTAGAGTCCTCAGTAAACACATAAGGAATATTTTTTTAATCTTTTTGGAGAATTTTTTCAAGGATATGTCAATATGACATAATAGATTGTTATAGCGAAAGATAAAAGAAAGGAAAAGAAAACAGAAGATTCTGTCAGGGTTAAACGAACAACCCGGAACCTTTTAAGAATGTTCTCAGATTCAAAAACGCTAAGTTCTGACACATAAAACCATTTTTCCCGTGAAATCCACACTAGTGCGAATTCGCACCGACTAAAATTTCAAATCCTTGGCGTTTTTTGAAAACATAAGCTTTCATTAATTTGCATTTTTCGTTAACAAAATGAAATTTTTATAAAAATAAACATCATAGTTCGATTTCTCATTTAATTTCGTATAGAAATAATATTTTATATTTTATTATCACTCAGGGTTCGTACGGGTACCGTTATTTTCAAGGACAAATATCAGTATTTCTTTATAGAAAAATAAATCTAGTTTAAACGCGCAACATTTCGCCTTATTTAAGGAGAGATTTTCTATAAGAAAGTACTGGTACCGAATAATTTCTTAGTCGGGAAATTCAAGGACCCGTACGAACCCTGTCACTATATTGTCAATAAACTTATACACACTTGATGTTAAGGAATCCCAAATCACACTATTGTAGAGCTCACTGGTTAAAAATAAATGAGCGAAGTTCGCAAATATTCGTACACAGATGCTAAGTAATCGAACGGAGTTCCTCTTTTTCCTATAAAGATAAAACATCTTTAACCCTTTCAGGGGAAAGTAATTGTGTTTGTGTAATATTGAATTCACACCGAATTTTTGAAAAAATTTATTTCAAAATAAAGAAAAGCAATTTAGCAACCTTTTCCCACCAAAGTTATAAAAGTAAAATTTTATTAAAAGTTTCTGGTGCAAATCTTGATTCAAATTAGGTGGGATGTATTATATCCACCGCCCTCAATGGGTTAACACTATTTCTACAGGGGTCAAATAAAACCTTTTAAGATTTTGATTTATGGTTCTTTTATTTGTAATTTTTAACACGTTCACGCCGGCGCGGTTTGTCACACTCGACTGTCTCAGAGCTGCAAGTCCCCGGGTTTTTGGATACCAGTATTTTAATACAGAAAATGTTGTTTTATTTAATTAGAACAGTTGGGCGATTTAAACGAATAACATTTTCTCTAAACTAACAGTGGTGTGAAAAAAGCCGGAGACTTGACAAGTCTGAGGCAGTCGAGTGTGACCCACCGCGCCGGCGTGAACGTGTTAAACTAAGACAACCATACGTCAAGCTTTCAGCGTATTAAAAAGGATTTGTGGTTATTTAAATTAAAAAATTACGTATAAAATAACAAAAAATTAAAATTTTAAAAGGTGTCACTTGACAACGGTAGAAATAGTGTTAAAAAACTACATTCCAAGTTGGAGCTTTCAGATGCTTTTAGATAGGCGTGATAGTTAGGAAAATATCACCATCGGGAAACAATCATTAATAATTTAAAAGAATACACAGTAATAAATCTATCAGAAAACGAGCAACACCCTTGGATTCCATGGAACTCGGACAGTATTGTCTACAAATTTAATTTTTTACGCATAAAAATAACTTTTATAGTGTGTCGGAAAAATTTGCGTTGAACGAAGAAAATATTTAAGAATACCTTTAAATTTACTGCAACTAAAACTTCCGGCTTTATGTGGCAGATTTAATACAAGAATGTTTATAATTCCATCCTCGAAAGATTTTATACGAATCAAATAATACTGTTTCATTTACTTAATTATGCCTATATCAAAGTTGAAAGTTTTTAACAAAGTTCTACACTGTTAGAAACCATGTGCTGGTTTAAACCAACTTTTGTTGCTGGAGTAGTTGCACCTATAAGATGGTGAAATCTCATAGCAACAATTGGTTTTCAGCATCTCCGAATGTTGCAGCTTTTGCAGCATCAAAAGTTATTTGAAACCAGCACATAATTTTTAACAGTGTAATAGTATTAACCCTTAAATGCCTGAATTTTCAAAAACCGTTGTAATGATGTTTTTCGGCTTTCATTTTTTAAATAAAGCATGGGAAAAATACTTAAAAAAATCATATTTTGTTTTAAGTATGGTTTACGGCTAAAAAACAGTTTGTTACTAATCGGCAATACTGGTCTTTAATTGAAAAAATAATTTTCCTTGATAAAATTCTATAATATTAAACACACAAGAATTTTAGAAACTATAATAAGATAAAAATTTTACTTGCTCACTGCAGATCAAAATAGGGTATTTCGCAAGCCTCTAAACAAAACAAAAAGAACAAGTAGCAGCAATTGAAAAAATAAATCTATCTTTATTCTTAAACAGCACAAGTGTTGCCATCTACATGTTCAAAATCTATTTAATATTATTTTCA